>OX376372.1:224207753-225683378 GCA_947369275.1 Nemotelus nigrinus | reverse complement strand
GTAGAGGACTATATATTAGTCAGGGTTCGATTATTTGAAAAACTGTCGCCTCATATGTGAAACGAAGCATACGATGGTTTCCTGCGCTTTTAATGCCAGAAGATGTGCTCTTGGTAAGTTACGCTGATAAATCAGAAATCCCCAACTAGTTCAGCTCAAATTAAATTAACTAATGAGAAGATTTGAAGGCTGGATGGAAAACCATGGTGTTCAGCTGGCGATCACGAAAACTGAGATTGAACTGAGTCATACTCATGACGATCAGATCTGAAGTAGTCGAGAACCAAAAATCTGCGAAGTAACACAAGCTAACTGGCGTTGGGGACTGTAATCAAGCTGAGCAGAATATGGCGAACGTAAAGTAGAGTAAACGCAAACTAGTTATGACGGCTGCTCATTAAACACTGCTGTATGGTCCGGAAATATGGGTAACCACCTTTAAATTTGCATAGTATCGAACTAAAATGGTGAGCGTCTAACGCGGAAGGGCGCTACGATTCACAAGCAGCTTATGTACGGCATCAGTACCACCGTGCTGGTTATAGAAGAATGAATAACAGTAGATTTACTGGCAAACGAGCGCAGGGAGGACTTTTTAAAT
Organism: Nemotelus nigrinus; assembly: GCA_947369275.1. Classification (NCBI taxonomy): domain Eukaryota; kingdom Metazoa; phylum Arthropoda; class Insecta; order Diptera; family Stratiomyidae; genus Nemotelus; species Nemotelus nigrinus. Next base: position 225,682,777 of record OX376372.1, on the reverse strand, counting down.
AGTCTAGAAGTGCGAAGAGAGGTAGCAGTCGCTCAAGCACGAACGCGAAACCTTCAGCTTTGAGAGGTGCGCTGGGCTATAAGCACAACGGGAGCATGGACTAGGCTAATCTGTGCAATAAAACCTCGTGACCACTGTGAAATAAATTTCTATCAGGTCATGGATACTTTAGGAAAACCCTCTATAAAATGGAGAAAGACAACTCAAAATAATGCAAATACTGCATTAAAGAAATTTACACTTTCTTCAAGGGTCTCCACTTCAGAAGAGAACAGAAAGCGCTCTTGTCCTCAATCGGCCCTGCAACGCCGGAGATGATTCTGGAGGCGATGCTTCATTCATTGACTCAGTATATGCAAAAATGGTATTGCGGCTGCAAAGAGAAGAAGATTGTCTTACAGGCTCCTCCTGACGGAACGAAAGTAGTTGTGGAAGCACCTGATAGGTGTTAGTCGTACAGCCGAGTAGAAGTAATGTGAAAGTGACTCTGGCTTGGACTCCTGTGGTCAGTGGGCGATATTTTTTAGTGAATAAAAATCTCACATAATCCTGCACACTTTGTAGGAAGCCATATGAAGTTTTTTCGTCATTCGTTGGAAGAAAAACAATTGAAGTCTATGGAAATAATTCAAAAGGAAGGAAATCGGGTGCCTCACGTTGACTGCCGGTTTTTCAGTTGCGAGCAGCTCATTCAAAGGCAAGCTTTTTTTACATTGAGCTGTACCTGGGGATGAGAAATCGATGATCTACGACACCCCCAAGAACAAAAACTAAAATGCTATTTCCGGTCAATCGTTGCCATCGATCTCAACATTAACGTCACAGCCGAAATATTTACGGTTCGAAGATCATGCTCTGTACTTGATGGGACCGAAAGGGTGTTGTATACAAAAAGCTGCTAAAATTTAGTTACTTCATTATGGGTAGTCCTTATAGGCTGCAATTGATTTGTTTAAGCCGTACATTGTGTAACAAAAATGGCCAGAATACGAGCGAAGACATGACAAAGCTATTCATCTCCATTACAGCACGCGGACTCATGTCGCAAAAAGTCGCAAAAAAATATTTGAAAATAGTACTCCCGTGGGATGTTTTACCGTATTCTTCGAAAATTGCTTCTTTTTATTACTGTCGTTCTGATGGATGCAGCACGATTTGCCAGGTAACCGCTTCACTTCTTTCACAGAAATCGAAAATTGGCTCCTAACTGGATGGCCTCAGAAAACAAGACATTTATACGAGATGTAAACCGAAAATTGCATGAGAGGTCGAAAAAAAAGTAGTAACGAGTGATGGACAATGCTTTGATTAATCTGTTCATTCAATTTGTTCTGAGCCTTTGAGCACAAAAAAAAACCGACTGAACTAGTTTTTACTCCCAAATTGAAATCCGGCCGGTGGAAACCTCTCTTTCAAAAGCTCAATGTTTTAGAAGGGAGTGATCATGAAGAGTTTTCTTTAATATTTTTGTAAACTATTCAAAGAAAACTCCACACGAACAGCATATATACAAAAAATAATATTTTAACAATGGCAATTGCTACAGGCATTGATTTGTCTTAAGGATTGTGAAGTGTTAAGTGCTATTTGTGTTGAAGTGCTATTTTGTTAGTCCTATTTCAGCCAGACATTTTGGATTCATATTCGATTTCCAATTTCACTTGTTTTACGTATTGAAAGTAAACGATACTTATCTAATCCACGTGAACTTTAAATGTGCCTAAAACTTTTTATAGAACTTTAGGATTTAATATCACATATCACATGCTGCACTAAAATATTTCTAGTTTATAAAAAAAGTTATTTTCGATGTAGTTGACCCTTTTTCTTTTAAATAAAACTCTTTATCAAATATTATCGTACCTCGATCAGCAAAACTATGGCACAAATGCAGTTTCTGCAAAACACTAACCAATACAAACATTAATACATAAGACGCCATTTTTAATTGAATTGTCTAATTTTCGCCGTAAAAGCTACAATGATCGGAAACTGATTTAAATGTTCAACTAAAGGTACGATTTCCTTACTTTTCCGTTATATAGTAAATCATGAATTTCTGCAGGGACATGCGCATCACAGGCGCACTTTATTCAGTTCGAATGATTTACGATGGACTAGTATTTAGCATTATGAATAGATATAAGCAAAGCATAACTTGTTTGGAGATTCTTGCAGATTATGGTTGATGTTACGGTTTTGTTAATCTAAATATGAAATGAATGTCGTTTTACAGTTTATTGCAGGTGTAGCGTTATCAATCGGGGAAAGCTAATCCTTACATATTGATTGTAATAAACGGCACTGTAAATGGCAATAGGATAAGATAAAAGGACTTTAAGCAAAATTTACTTGAGTACAATATGTATTCTGTATCATTCAATTTGATTTAGTTTAGATTTAATATATATTTATGTTTGGAACTACTTATTAATGCATAAATAAAAAATAATAATAAATCCAAAAAATATATTAAACATATAAATTGTGCATCAAATCAAATAGTTTAAATTGCAGTGGTGGACGATTGTAGCAGCCAAGCCAAAGTAAAATGGAACCTAATGAAAACTTAGTTCTTAAATCCTATTATCGTTAGCTTTTATAAAACCTTCAAAATCGTTAACAAATGCAAACATTTGCAATTAAGAAATTTCATTCGAAATCTTTCCAGTTCTAATCATCATCATCTTGTCGTCATTCTAAATCTGGACATCAAATCCTTCCCTGTAGCGAAGTGTCAAACGATTTATTTAAATTAAGCTCAAATCCATCTCTCGGCTGATGCTTCTTAAACATCGCCATTTGTGGCCGTGCGTCTTCATAGACACATTTACACCTACACGCAAAAACAACAGCAACGACAATAATATCCAAGGGTGGCTCTCTCTACTAACCTTGGTTTAGTTGAAACGTCCCTTGATTCAACAGCTGGTTGCGGTTTAAAGTTTACACTGTACAATGTACCGATTTATATTAATGGGATCCGACAAGTGGAAAAATCGTGAAAACATTTTTCCTAATTTTGTCTACAATGTACGTCAGTAGTACGTTGAGTGGTATCATTTCTCTTACTGGTGTTATCTATGGAACTGTCTCTAAGATTGTAGTTTTATAGCTTTAGTATTTTAATGCAAAATAATCTTTGGGTGGAAATAATAATTCTGAATGTAGCAATTAACTTTGAGATGAATTCCCAGAGATGGAGAAGTATGAATTTTTCAAAAGAAATCACACCACTGCTTGTTGAATCCACAGATAATCTTCAATTAGAATAATCCGCGGATTGGAAAAGAAAATCTAAATAGTAGAATTATGGGCAAAAGAATGTCTGGAAAAGAAATAAAAAAAACCCAGAATTATGCAAAGTGGAAGGTATCCCTATAGTTGCTGCCTTTGAAGTTCGATTCAGGTGAATTCATGTAAATTAGCCCGAGCAGTTCATGTTGATAGCCCAATACAATTTGGGGAATCCGCAGCGTATATATTTACCTACAGGTTCAGGTATGTAAATTGGATGTAATTTTTGGCTATATTGCATCAAAAATCTGTTTCATAATTTTGCTAGCGATGGAAAACTATCTATGACTACTTGTCACATATGAATTTCTAGTGGGTAAAATACTACTGGGCAAATGGCAAAAATATATAAGAGCTAGACATGGTCAAATAAAAAACGAGGCGAGACGCAGGTTGCTGATAATAACGGCCAACTCCTTGTTACTATTTGGGGCCGAAATTACAAACTGCCAGAGATGTTTGGAGGAGCGGGCTTGCGTCTTCCAACTAACTCTGCCTTACTCTTTCACTCTAATGCGCAGCGGAGAAATTCTCGTTCACAATTGATCCACCCTCGTGTTTTCAAAAAAACTTTATTGTGTGTTGAAGTCTCCTATGAATGCACTTGAAGCAGGTCGAGAAAAGAGTGGAAATAATATTTAATGAGCAGGTTTACAATGAAGACCTAATGAAAATTGAAAACATGGTAACGACAATGGTCGGGAAGAAGTTACAAGATTTTGGATTGATTAGTCCTCGACGATCAAACGCAAATGACTTAAATGATGAAATCGATCTTGAATTAAGCCTTGGACAGCAGATAGTAGCTAAATTAGTACCTAAATTAAGAACAAAACAATATCACGTCTTCCAACAATTGTTACGTCAGGAAGAGTCTAAAAATGGTGCACTGTTCTTTCTTGATGCCCCTGGAAGAATAGGAAAAACGTTATAGCTGGGCTTATTGCTCGCGTATATAAAAACAAAATAAAAAATGGGTGTCACCGTGGCTACCTTTGGTACAGCCGCTGCAATACTGTGCGTATTCCGTGCTAAAATTGCTATTGAATCTTGCACAGAAAGAACCACCCATCTGCAATTTTAGCAAAAACAAGCTCTCGAGGCATGATGCTACGAAAATTCTAACTTTTAGTGTCGGGCAGATAAGCTATAGAAGCACTAAATGGATATCGTCAGGACTTTTATTTTACTGGTCAGTGACTTCCACCATAATTTATTGCTGATTCAGAGGGACCCACATGTAGATGAAATTAAAGCTTGTCTCAAGTCATTAAGCTATTGGTCGAACGATAAGAAATTCAGTCTTACAACGAATATGTGAGTGCATTTCTACAGGGTGGAGCGCCACAGACAGATAGATTACGAAAGTGAATAAATCACAAACTACTGCACATTTTTCAGATTTTTTATTTTTTCCTCATTTTATAACAATGGAAATTTAAATTTACAAAGTTTTAAATAGTGTATCACTCAAATGTGCTCCTTCCCCTCGTATATACTGTAACAGACTTTTTCTGAAGTTTTCGTGCACTCTTTGAGCATTCTGACAGGAATTTATTGTTCTTGAGGTCTTCCAGGGTCTTAGGGCGGTCATTGCAAACTCTAGATTTGAAGTATCCCCACAGGGAAAAATTACATGGTGCCAAATTAGGAGAGCGCGCTGGCCAGTTCATATCTCCTCTTAAAGAGATGGAGCGTCCGGGGACCCTTGCTCTCAAAAAGTCCATGATAATCCTGCTGAAACCAGGCGTCTTCCAGTTCAAACTCATCCAATTCAGGCTGGAAAATACTCCTGAATCATGGTCATGTAACAAGCTGAATTGACCGAAACGGCTTGGTTGTCTTGTTCAAAAAAATAAGGGCCGATGATCCCATTTCTTGATAGGGCACTCCATACTGTAAGAGTGCAGAGGCCTTTATTGAAGCTTTCTGGGGTTTGTCACACTCCAATATCGTATATTTTGTTTATTGAAACATCCACTGAGGTGGAAATATGCCTCGTCCGAAAAGAAAATGATAGGGTCCTCGGGGAGTGTAGCAAGCATGTTTTCACAAGCAATTTTTCTGGCTTCATAATCACGTCGCAACAATTCCTGGATGACTACCGTTTTGTTAGGATGCATATGAAAATGTTCTTTAATTATTCGATGAATGGTATGCCTCGAAATACCAACGATTCTTGACCGTCTCCGTATTGAACGCCGGAGAGACTGTTCAATGGCGCCCCGAACCGTTTCAATGTTTACTGGGGTAATGGCGTGTTCTGATGCACCCTTCTGATTGACGACACATTTCCAGTAATTTCGAATGCATTCACCCACGAAACGATTCGATTTTGATCGAGAACCCGGCCGCGAGGGGCAATATTGAACCTCAAACGAAAGGCATGCTGTACGCGGATGATTGATTGGGCTTTTCAAAATAAGCTTTTCTATAAAACGTACGCTGTTGCACAGACACAACACAAACCTTCCATCCTCTCCACTCGCCACGTCCACTTCCCGCCACCCAAATCTGCTACAAGAGGAATGCTCCCACTCTCAAATCCATCTGTCTGTGGCGCTCCACCTTGTACAATAACGTAGATGCGACACTTTAAAAAATGGCATCATAAACAAAATTAACTCAGATATCTTGGACAAGATAGAATGAAAATGTAATTTATCATTGTACGCAGTCATGGGCCCAGAACAGATCACTTCGTATCCCGTAGAATTCCTTAACTCACTGGAGATGTCAGATGAGCGCTCGCATAAGCTCCAATTTAAATTAGGCATACCGGTCATACTTGAGCAAAATTTATATGCACCGCGATTATATAATAGGACGTACATAGCTACGAATCAGACGAATTGGGCAAATCGGTATATGATATTTTACACCCTTGTAGCTATATTTTATAGCTCAGGCTAAATTGTACATGCTGAAGGCAACCATAAATACTGCACTATACTATACGAGAATATGCGCTATGTTACATGGGAACATGCGCTATGTAAATTTTTTTCAGTGTAGTCTTTTCAGCTTCAATATTTTGAAAGAGTTTGCTTTGCTTTCGTAAAGTATGCATCTGTTGAATTGAGTACAGCCGAAACTTAGCACATTGACTGGTTTTGTAAACTGACATTTTTTCCGATTTCCACGGCTTCATTTTCCGTATTTGTTAATTCAAAATATTTTTTTGAGACAAGATGCCACTATTTTATTGGAATTATAGGACAATGTGTCCCAGTATCATCAGAGAGCAAAAAACTTTTTGCTTTATTTGACAGTTTATTCAAATATCTTCAAAACAGTGTAGTTCTTGTTAAACTATTCTATTTCATCCTGAACTAAAATATACCATGAGTCGAACGGGGATTTTTCATTTACGAAATCCAAAAAAAAAAATCCTCTCTTTGTAAACCCCGATAACAAGGCTCGGTATTTCCCACTGAAACCGTGCAAAACACACCAACATCTTTATTTGTATCTGCCTTATCTGCTCTAGCATGATACAAGTAAATTTTAATTAGCTCGAATCGCTGCTTGCCCGAGTAGTATTTAAGCGAACTCCGATCATAGGCAAATCAACAATTCAGTTTTGCTCTACAGCCGTTAAGACTTTATCAATCAAGCTAATTTGATTCAAGATGAAATTCCACCTCGTAGTAGCAGTTTTGATTGCCATGTTTGCAGTCTTCATGGCTCCAGCTCTCGCTTCGAAGAGCACAGGAGGAAGTTCTGGGAAATGGGGTACTGGCGGTGCTGGCGGCTCGAGACCTCAACCACAGCCAAAACCAATAATCTACGATCCACCAAGGCCATCAAATACCAGATACGCTTGAAGCATGCAAGAGATAGGCCCGGAGTAGAAATTATTTTTTTATACACTGGTTAAGATATGAATTGTAAAAGAAGAGTGATTAGTTCGTGAGAAATGAGCTGACATATTATTAATAAAAAATTTAAAAAATTTAAAAAAAAATTGGGTTTGTATAAACGAAGATATTTTTCGCAGTTGAATTCGAATTGATTATTTTTAATTCTTCTAATTAAATTTAATAAGACAAACTAAGAAGGCAAAATTAAATTCCAATCAACAATAATAAGAGTGTGGAAGGTAGGAGTTATCTAAGTAAATGAAAAGCAATTTGTTATATAATCAATCTTAATTTTTGGTTTTTGTATTCACCTTATCGAAAGTTCTTGCAATCCTTTGAAATTATACTCATACAAAAATATGTATTGCTAAACAACGTGAAATTTGTCGATCATATGATATAAAACCTCAATGTACAACAAAGTAGACAAAGAAGAATGCCGTTTGCCCAACTGTCTGGCTTGTCAAATTCAGTACCAATCAATTTTATTCTTTATATATTTGTCAGTTTTACTTCAACGTGTTGCGATTGCATATTTTTAACCAGTGAGAAATCACAAAGTTTTTCAATGATCAATCTGAAAGGAAACTTTAGCTCCAGGAGACCAGTAATATTAACTCCTTAATGTCAGTTTATCTATTTATATGGTACGAGAGAAAAACTTCAATTGATCTTCTCTAACAATACAATTAAACGTTTTCAGGTTTTATCTATCATGCACAATCGTCCATAGTTGCAACGGATCACCAATACTTTTGAAGCCTGCAGATACGGTCAGTCTTACAAATTATCAAAACCCTGATCATAGCTTTGAGGAGCGGATTTTCGACGTTCCGTCTCTCACACCAGAGAATTCTCAGGCAGGGGAAGACAAACCCGACCTCACTGATCTACTCTCGAAACTTCGTGACAACTGGGAAGCTCCTTCTATTTACCTGGAAAAAAGAGGATACTTAACAAACGGCCAAAATATTCATAAAGCACAGCAGAGTTGTTTCCATGGTCCTGGCAGCATAGCTGACGTAAAGTCATTGAAGGAAAAAATCAAAAAAATCCAAGATCGAAAAGCTGCTCTTGCTGGGAATATGAATGTGAAACCGGCCAACGACCAGAAGTTTTTCTATTTTCCACCAGCGAATCAAAAGTTTACAAAGGATACGGGATATGGGGCGTTGGGTGGATCTGCACAAGAGCTCCCGAACGACGATTTAAAATTGTCTGAAGAGCCGTCGGATGATCTCATCAAATCCGGAGGATTGTTATCGAAAGTAAAAAATAAATTTCATAGTTGGTTTCGACCCAGTAAAACTTCATTTATAAAGGACGATGTGGATTTGTACAACGACATCCTCCACGAAGAAGCTATCGACAATGCGGACAACAAAAGAGCCAATCAGAAGTTCTTTGATTTTAAATACGATGACTCATGGCTTAGGGAAGGTAGCCCTGATAGTTTCGAAATGGGAAATGTCGAAGGCATTGACAGCCTTACAATTACAGATAAATCAACCCACCCCCGCTCACAATGCAGCGGCTCCTTGCCGCCATCGAAACAAAAGAATGATGATTTACCTGCCAAGCTAGATGATGTCCTGCAAAATCTAACGCAGGCTGATATGGACTATGTGAAGGGCTTTCTCAAATGCTATAAGGAAAATAAGGCCAAGTTTTTTGTAGATTACTTGCATATGAATAAATCACAGGTGAACGATACAGGAAAAACGAAAATGCCTGGACAAAACTCGACAGGACCCTCGCCAAATGCTACGAAAACCTTGGAGAAGACTAAAGTTAAAGAACAGAGTCACACGACGACAGTGGCGCCAAAAGAGGAAGACAGTGTTAAGTTGGACATTCAAATTAAGACGAACGAGAAAAGTACTGGTGAGTTTGAAAAATGTTTTAAGGCATCATTCAGAAACTGACTGGGTTTGTTTTCATTAATTCAAAATTGGAGAGGTTTGTGGTCTGTATGGTTTTAGCACAAACTTTTTAAATGTGAATATTGTAATTCAAAAAGTGATGCAATCATCACCGGTTAAACTCTTGAATCTGATCGGTCTGGTTAGCGCATAGGTCAATTAGAATTTGCTAACTATTTCCCCAACTAATAAGTCTCTGAATGATACCACAATGCACACCACATGTCTGTCAAATGTTGAAAAGCTAAATACCATAATGAACACTGATACATTAAAGAAACCTCTTTAACAGTGAGCCAAAAATTCGCGACCTTTTGATTGTCCTATTTGATTTTTCATTCTCAAACTCAATGCCTCGTTGCTCAGTCAACTTAGTGCGGTATTTTCCTTTTCAACAGTGACACATAAAATTACTGTTCTACTTTGAAATGGAAAATATCCGCAGGTCCATCAAAATGCCCAGGAAGTTCTAAGCCTCCGAAAACAGCTAAGCAAAAGCCTCAGAAAAGTAAGTGAATTTCAAACAGTGTCGAGGAAACTTTATTCCTTATTGTTCTACCTTCCAATTGCACAAAATTTCTTTCGAGGTTAACAGTAATGTGCCAACACAAAAGAAATTTTCATGTTATTGGAAATCAATCGCAAGCCAGAGAAAAAATGTTCAGATTCATTTTCAGAGAAAAACTCCTGCACTACTACAACAACCCCCAAGCCTATTCCTGTCACTACCCCCGCTTACAAATGTGCTTGCCAACCTCCCGAAGAAAACCATTCTAAATCAGATAATTCGAGAAAATGCCCTTCCACGTCACGCAATCGTTACAACACACTGTTAAAATTTTTGGCTCACCAGCATCATTCAGTTGATCAAGTTGGTAAACTACCACACAAACCTCTGAACCTAGATTGTGTCCAGGAAATGATTGATAGAGCACATGAGACTCTTAACATGGCTGTTTTACATTCAGCAGAAAATAGGACACAGTGTACACCAATCGATCTGGATGAAGTCAGCTTGGATTCGACGTCGAAAGTACTTGAAAGACACCATCGTGAAGACGCCTCGCAGCAATCGTACCCTGGTCTCGCTTCTCCATCAGTAAAACAAAGCAAAGAAAAACGTGAGCCGGATATAATTCAGAGCTTTTTGGCAGGTTCGTTCATAGGATCTTAAACTGCAAACTAAATGTGTAGCCCATATTTGCCTTTCAGACTCTCCTATCATCCCGAGACTGCTTATTGGCCCTCCATATGCAGATAATTTCCTCATTTCAGACATGGCAACTCCAGAAGAATTGGTCGAACTACAGCAGGAGCACCAAGAGCTGGTCATGAAAAGGAAACGCGAGATCCCTCATCCTGAAGAGCAGCCTGATAGCGAAGCTGAAGAAGAAGACTCCCATGCTGAAGGTAAACATCTTCAACTGGCTCCACTGGCCGAAGCTCTCAACGAACATGAAACACAGTCCTTTCGTCTCGATGACTACTTGGATGACTATGGGCTTGGGGAGCTGAGAGAAAGAAAATGCACGAATAACGACGACGAAAGCGACTATGAAGATGACGATGATGCAGACAACGAGCTCTTCGGCCGCAAAAAAAAGAAACGCAAGAAGAAGAAAAAGTTCAACAAGAAAAACAGCGAAAACAGTGCCGAATTCAATTTCGATTTCCCTAGCTCTGTAAAAGGTGATCCTGCTGAATTCACAGTCGACAGTGACATTCTTCCCGCACCACATCAACAGTCACCTGCAGAGGCCGCCTCAAAGAACGAGTACATGGCTTTCTCAGAGCTGAACGACATAAAGTTCCATGTTTCGCCCGAGCAGGAAGAGGATATAGAAAAATTTATTCAAGGTATGAATACACCTCCGCAAGTATTCAACTTTGATGTTGAAAAGTATATGAAGCCCAGAAGTAATGCTCCACCTCTTCATATAGAATCACAACCTCAGAAGACGTTCTATGAATTCATTCCTCCGCCTGCCGTGGAAAATGAGCAAGTTCCACTAATTATGGGCAACGCCGGAGTACCTGAGTCCGATTTCCTATCCATAAGTGAATCGTCTGCGAAGGAAAGCCGAAACACTCATAATAAACGCGACATCCTCCGACAATACATCAAAGGCCTTTCTGATCATCTCCATAGCATGTACGGTGCTCCACAAGAAGCTAAGGAAGAAAACGGTTCCCAGGGAGATGCTGGTGAAGACAGCGAAGATGCTCCGATGAACGAATGGGTCTCTGGTGATTCTTCGGATACAGAAGAGTTCAACCAAAATCCAGATCTTGAGCCTATCGTAGGCAAATCAGATACAGAACCTTTTGATGCCCCCGATAAACGTGACTTACTTCGTCAATACATCAAGGGTCTATCTGGCCACACGCAGGATATTTTAAATGTCCGTGAGGCTTCCAAGCAAACTCGTAGTGAGCAGGTACCAATCGATCGAGACCAAGCTATGGCTTCCATTTATGCTAACAACTTAGACGTCCTGAACTACGGACAGTTTGTACCTGCACAGAAAGAGACGGGACACGACGAGTTTGTTGACAATTTCTATCTTCTGAACGACGGAAGCTCACCGATTTATGGAGCAGCAGGGCAGGCAGCGAAACCAAAAGAAAACTTGCAGTTCGATCCAATGAGCGTTGATATTGATCTTGATTTGGAGAGGAAATTCAAAGATTTGACGTTGGGTAAGCCAGAGCTTCAATCGCACGGGAAGTGTTCAGGTATGGATTGTGGTCATGAAAAAATGCTAGATATGACAAATATGGGCTATGATAATATAGATATGTATTATCTCCCATATGGTGGATTTCATCGGGAAGTGGTTACGGAGAAATCTTCTGAAAATGAAATTGTCAGTGGGCAGGATAAACAGGAGCCTATGTTTGATATTTGAATATGTGTATTTTTGATAAAAAGTTTTTATGGAATAAAGTTGATTACTTGCCAAGAGCTGAGAAATAAGGAATGATGATTGTTATTTTTGGATTTTGTGCTTTGCTACATCGCATCAGGCACGTGATTCAAAGGAACACCAGAGTTTGTATAAAATTCGTCTTGATTAGTATTGTTAGGTAAACTATTCGAACAGAGTGTGATGAGATTCAAATTACAAATAACGGTATATGCAAAAGCTACAGAAAATAGTATTCTACGCCTTCTGCATGGCGGGATTTGCGGGATTTTTGCCAGATCATTTCATTTTACCTGGCGAACTTGCCAGCGCTTTGTAGACCTAGCATTGCAAGAAAAGGTTTGCTTTTGCAAGAAAAGGTTTTTATAATAATAAAAAAATAATGCCGAAGTTTTGAATAACACCTCTTTATGATACAACTCAAAACTGAATTTTATTCAATACTCGTGTTATTTACTAAAATTTTAACAACTTTTGAATGTCTGGATTTGGTATTTAAAAATAGTAAATATTAAAATATTTGTTGCTACCAAATACTTTTCAATTCATTTAATTAATTTAATTTATTTTTAACAAATCTCTTAAGCTTGTGTCATTTTACAAAGAAAATTCTAGGTTTGATCCCAAGGACTATTATTAGAGCTTATTAACATTATCGATTCATTGAAGTAATGATTGAAGGAAATCACTCTTCAGGTTGACATGGACATTTGAATTCAATCCGAGTGAATTGTTTTTTGATAGGCCTTGTCGATGGTGTTATAGCTGAAAGTTTATTGCGCCAACTCACGTCCTTACTCATCTTAGAAGTAAATCGATCGGTATCATGGCCTAACTTCAATTCGCAGTGAACTTTTTGAAGCGCTAAGCAAACTAATATGACTGATAAATAAACTAGATTAAAAATAGTCATAATGTACTTGACTTACCGGATCGATCTTAGCCACTAGATAACTCATTTACAAGTTGCCACTTTTATATATCGAAAGGAATCTCACCCACACTTTAACACTTGAGATGTGTACTGGCATATTCAAAACATTTACGAGGTTTTAAAATGCTTTTTTTCACATTGTTTCAATTATTCGAAATTATTGAAATCATCTAAGGAATGGTGAATATTCAAAATGTTCAGTAAAATTAATATTAATCTTTGCCAAGGAATGAATATTATTTTCTCAAAGTACACCAAAAACCTATGTTGCCGTCTCTAAACTCAGTCAATAATATTGCAATCAATATAACAATTTGTGTGGCCATCTTATGCTTATTTTTTTTTTTTTTTAATTATTTTTGAAAAATAGAAATAAATAAAATAAAAAGATGACTACCTTAGCCTGTCACCAAAGTAGCGAAGTATACGCCAAGATAAAGCATATCCAATCGATTTCTTTTAAGCCTGCCTCCAGGTGGTAAATTCCTTCCCTTAGCATAGCTAGATAGATGCCATCCAGGCCCGGCAATTTGAGATTTTCAAAAGACATGCCTGGATCCCTGGTCTGAGCAACGAAGCATTTCTGACTACTACGAAGAGCAAGAGATTTAGTCAGAGGCACACGCACAGATGTATTCTGAGTTTCAATCACCGTGATTACCAAGTAATTCCCAAGTAAAGTCTGTAGAGGCTCCATTTTGGACTTGGTGAAATCATCATCCAGGCGTTTTAGAGAGTCCAGCTTATTTATTTATTTATTTATTTTATTTATTTATTTTACCAATCAAGGCGTACATGTATAAAAAAAAGAATAAAATAAAATAGTACATGCATAAAATTACGAAACAAAATATCAATAAAACAAACTATAAACAAATACATGACTAATAAATAGTGCATAAATAAAATTATTAATAAACAGACAAGAAATAAAGTAACAAATAAATGACAAATGACAAATAAATCACTAACAAATTAAATACCAAATTTAAATTTAAAATGAATATACAATGCATATATGTTAGTATGTTGGGGGTGGGGGAGATTATAAAGAGAGAGCCTTGATGATGTTATTTTTAAACGTTGATTTGGAGATCGTAGGAGAAAAGTTCTCGCTCATGCTATTGAATAGCTTGCAGCACCTATTTATTGGCTCGTTTGCTGCATATGTTGTGTTGTGTTGGTATTCAATAAGCAATCGTCGGGATCTTGTGACTCTCAAGGGCTGATTGAGTACAAACTTTTCTTTCAAGTAAACGACATTAACCACGTCTCTGATGACATCGAAGCTGAAGCAGGCAGATAATAGTAATCTTCTCGACGCAAGGGGTAACAAATTAATACATTTAAGGCGATATTCGTATGAAGGTAGATTAGTGAAATCATAAGGGTTGAAAAGATCCGTCAAAGCGAAAAGTAAAAACTGCTTCTGAACAGACTCAAATCTTTAGCTGTGAATTTCGAAAGCCGGGTTCCAGATAGTGCACGCATATTCGAGAAGAGGACGCACGAGTGAAATATATAAGGATCTAGTAACCCAAAGACTCTTAAACTCTTTGGCCCGTCGCTTAATGAAACCAAGTTGTTTACTTGCTCGGAAAAGCACTCTATCGTAATGTAGATTGAAGCGGAGCTTTTCATCCAGGGTGACACCGAGATCTAATATGTTGTCAAACCTGCTGAGTGACGTGTTGCTGAGGCGGTACGTGTAATGAACGCGTGCAGTTTTGCGAGAGAAGCTAATAGCGCGGCATTTGGCAATGTTAAGAGGGAGCTTGTTCGCGGAGCACCAATGGTCTAGAGAGTTCAGTTTACACTGAAAAAAGGTCTTTCTCCAAGACCTTGAATAAACTCAGCAACTTTCGTACACTTCCCGGTACCTCACAGAACGATTTGAATGATGCTCTTTTAGAGGTCCTCATCAAATTTTTATAAGTTCTCTGTGAGGTTCTGTAGACGATCTATTCATGCTCTGTGCTGCTCTTGAATGCTCGTTCGAGGAGTCTTCTGATACTCATCCTGAGCTTCTGCAGTACCCGATTCCACCAGTAAATCCTCTGTACTCTTGCGTATTGGACAGGCCTCTTCATAGGTACCCATTATGTCTCTATCTAAAGTGCTCAGCTGAGATTCTTTTGATTTTGGTGGATTCACCCGACTGCTTCGACGCTTCCTGCAAGAAGTCAATTGAACTTAGCTCAATCAGTTTTTCTAGGGTTTTATCTCTCCACTACGGGTGTTGAATCCGATTGGTGACAAAGGTGGGAGAAATCTCCAATTGTAAAGTGATGAGCTCCACAGAAGCTATCAAATCAATCAGTTTGCTTATTCCTGCATTACATGTATTGTTCCAGTTCCATTTTTTTCGATTCAGCGTACTAGGCCTGGTTTTTTAGCTCCTGTGCGGGTGGATGAAGGTGACATAAATCAGATAGAAAACCAGAACACAAATCGTCGGCCTAGTTGATCTTTCGTTATAATAATCTTTGAACCTTTGGTTGAGCGGAGTCCGTAGAACCCGTTACCTTTAACACATCGCATCCATCCTGTTGCCTATAAAAGTGCAATACAGGGGGAAGCTTGTAGTTTCGCCAATTGTTCGCTCAAAAAAAAGGACAAAGCTGCGGCATGCTGCAAGCTGATTTGAACAAAGTTTATATCTTCATATAGATATGTCCAAAACTTAAGTCTCTTCACAGGGACCGTTAGACAATGTCCACGTGACCTTTGTGAATAAAACTCTATGCGGAGAATTTCTTTCGGATCTTTACTTTTAGCTCCAAACATATTCAATGAGAATATATGCTTCATATCACCTTGATTTGGCTAAATTTAACCGCATATAGATAGAAGTAGCTCAGCATCATAGCTCGACTCAGTTTGTGTGTAACGAGAAACTTCTCTGGTCAGGTACGATCACCAAGATGAAACCATGTTTACCAGTGGTGGGGTTCTCCCTGGAATTCATGGATAATCCAGTGATGTCAGTGATATCACCTGCACTCTTGCGAAAACCAGAAACCGACTACTGACATGTTTATTGAGTTTTAGAATGACTTCATCATGTTTAAATTAAGACTTGATTAATTGTTCAAATTTTATTGAACTTGTTTAACTTTTTACTGTAAAATTTGTATTGAATTATCTGATCATAGCAAACTTAAAAAAAAGAAATCTGTCAAAACGAAAAAATTTGATTGAAAAACAATGTAGTTGAAAAAGTTGAAGGATTGAATTTACAGGTTTTGAAAAGTCCATTAACAATAAAATTGATTAAAATTGATAGGCCTTTTAAATATTTGAAAGAGTTGGTGGAGCTTTTTTTTGCAGAATTGTGGCATCAGCCAAAATTGTTCAATCTATAGATATTTGTCGTTGCAGCGTTCCTTTAGGAACATTTCGTTGCCGAAACTTTATTGTAGAAACCAATCTGCCCTCAGAAATTGCAAGCGGGCGTCATATATGCAGATCAAAGGCAAACATGGAGTTTGTGGAGTTGATTATGTAAACCTTTATCAAAAAATCAAACACTGCATAATTGGTTGGAGCAGGCGATTTGGAGGTGACTGTCCTTTGCATTAACTTGTAAAGTGGCTCCGACTCCGCTATTCCCTCCTTCACAGCTCGCTATTTCTCTCTTCACAGAATAGCGCTCTGACCATCGAACCATCATGGATTATTCTTCTTAGGCACACCAATTACAGCTATCAAAGAAGGAGCCGCAGCTTCTATCCTACTTTTGCGGATGGTGTGCTAGTGCCCAAAGACTATTCTTGAAGAGATCTCTTTCGCTGATTTTGGCACTTTTTGTCACTTTGCGTTCAGCAACGCAAACGCCGGCTTTCGCTTCTGCATTGCGTTTTTTCGCACTCCACTGTTGACAGATATGGCATCTGCACTTGCGGACACGGTGGTGTCCGGATTAACCAGTGCCACCATTACTTTCAGCGTTATCTCTTATTTCTGATTTGCATCTGGAAATATCGGTTCCTTGTGCGGAGACCTCTTCTGTCCACGACTAAGAGCTTTCCTTGGTTCGCAATACCCACTTGGTGTGATTTTGCTTTCAGTCATTTGTCCAGGACATTTTTCCCCCGAACTGATGGCCTTATCATCACCAACCAACCTTTTTTTAGCTTCTCCAGGTAGGATCTGGAGTCTCACTGCCTAACATCCAGTTTTCAGGAAAACTTTTGGAGTATTTCCATCGGTATCAATGTTCGCCTTCACTGGTTAGATTCTTTGATATTTTCACTGGTATCCTTCATTGGTATTATTATCGCAGCTTCTTGCGTCACTTACGACCGATAGCTTCCTCCAATTTTTAGAGTTCAGAACAACCAGCATTCGTACTTTCAGCATCTCTGTCGGGTGTCTCGTTTGCTCCAGCTGGAGTTGTCTCTATCATTCGTTCTCTCCTTCTCTTTTGTGAGAAAGCATCCTTTCCTTTGGCATGGTCGTAGTCAGACTTTTAGTTGGCACTTTTACTTACCTTTCCGGAGCCTGTGGTTATAGATGCTATCAGCAAGTTCGAAAAATTGCTGGCCGTGGAATCTGCCACGATGGTAAACTGTGAGTTTCTCTGGCAAACAGGGCCTTTGTTTAAAGTCATACAGTCATATCTCCGGTAGCGAAGTCATAGTCTTGGTTGGGACCTGCAGAATTTGAGCCCCTGTCTAACTGATCACGCCCAGCACAGGTGGATTTATAGCTTCAGTCTGGCTGCAATCTTTAAAATTCATCCCCATGTTATTTTGCAGGCACTCTTAGTGTGGGATCTAAAAAAAATTAATAACTAAACTCTTTTTCAGCTTAGTTTTTCGAATAGTAAGAATGTTGCATCAGGTTTTCTCAACAATAGCATAAACTGTTTCGACCGTGGAAGGAGTACCGAAGATTCTACTCACTCATGTCAACCAAAGCTATTGTGAAGGAATAGCTCTAGCATGAAGTTCTTGAAATGTGAAGCACTAAAGAATTCGCAGCCTCATTTTTATGTATGAGTCCCACATTTAAAAGTACTTTTGAGAGAACAGTTGAGATAACAAAGAAATGTACATAAATAGTGAAATATGCATTGTTGATTTTCACCTAATAATTGAAAGTGCGTTGATGGCGTGGCCAGCACCACATTTATGGCCATACATTCTAGATACGATTCAAAGTGAATTGTACAAAGTTTCTACATTTCAGACTCCCTCTCACAGTAAGCTAATCAAATTATTACAAAAATCATATTACAAATATATTTACAAGAACATATCAAAACAATTTGATCAAAACAACAACAGCAACAAAAACTCTTCACAAACAGTGACACACAGCTTGAGGATTGCACCAGCCGAACATATATCCTTTCGTTTTGCACGTCCTATAACAGCTCGGATCTTCAGGAATCAATCGACACATATCGCCGCCCATTCGGAACGTAGGAATCGACGGAATGACATCGTCCATCAAGAAATAATCGTCGTTGTTGCCCAGGTTTTGTTCGACAGGCGGTGGCGGGATCACGTTGGCCAGGCAACTGTGGACCAGAATTATCAGGACAACTAGACAAGGTGCCGCGACTTTCATTTTCGAATCGTCCCCGAGCCAAGAATAACGAACTATAAGTGGCACAAACAAAACCTGAACTGCTTTTATAGCGTTTGTAACGTTTATTGCTATTATAGATATAGGCTTCTCAATATGAAATGCATGTGATAAGGTTTTGTTTGCGAAAATATTACAATGACTTAAATTCGCTTAAAAATTGTTATGGCAGTAAGCTGAATCAGTTAGAAATGTAGCGAGCTCTGCTGTGCATGCGTTATTTTGATGAAGTGAGAACCGAAACCTTAACTAAGCTGCTATGCTTTTTATGAGCCGGTCATGAGCTTTGCAAAAAATTTTGGTATTTGCATGTGGCCTGATGAGGTATTTTAGCTGATATTGTGATTGCAACGTTTCGCTGAATATTGATTATTATGTTCAATGCATGTGAAAGCACTTTCACTTTGTACGTAAAGTTCTAACTCGATGAGATAGAAAGAAGCCGATGAAATTCGCAGGCTGAAAGTAAATTAACCGGCTCAACACATTCAACCGGCAAATTGACCTTGTGTTCAGAAAAATCTAAAGCCCACGAAAACAACAATTTTTTTCTTAATATTATTGTGCATTAGGTGAGATCTTATTTCACCTAACGTAAAGTCTTTTTTAAACTCTGTTTAAATTAGGTAAACAATAAAATTTATTTACGTCTCTAAAGTAAATATTTTTATTACATCCTGTGATGAGATAAAACTAAGAGAAATGATTTTATTTGTTCTTATTTTACCGAAGGTGCCAAATATGATTTACTATCATTTAAATCGTTAGAATCGAGAAAGCCAGGTCAATGGCCTTCAATGCGTATATTTTTTATCTCTAATTTTAATTATACATAATATACACTTTCCGAAGTGGAAATCGAAAACTTATAAAGTTTGATTTATTAATAAGGTTATGTATGGTACTATGAAAAAGTTTTCGAGCTCATATTAGACTAAGTTAGTTCCATTCTGAGAGAGTGCGTTCAGATTTATAGCCAGCTTGGTCATTCAGTTGTTAGTTGGTAAATATAGCTGTATCACACAAGCAAGTTCACACATGCACAATGACTCACAGCTTAAATTATGCAGTTTTAGTAAATAAATAATTAAGTCAAATATTTAAGCTTTCGTAAAAGTTATGATTTTGGAGCTAAGGCCCGCCGCAAATTGAGCCCAGCTTAACCCAGCACACGGATCGCCCATGGGCAACCCATGTGCTTCCCGCACGCATGGGATGGGTGAGTCTCCGCATATTGAACCCAAGTCAACCATGCCAGTTCAGTTAGAAGTCGCTATGAATCACAACGTAAATCAAATCTGCTTCTCGATTTGGAATCAGAATCAGAGGATGAAGATTTTGTTTCCATGTATTTATTAAATAGCAATAAAACCAAAAGTGGAAGAAATGCGTACCAATTCAATTAATTTCTCAACATCCATTTTAAACAAAAGACACACAAAGAATGAACTAAAATACTGACCCAGCCCACGAAAACTGTGCGAGTTAAACAAACAGACCCATGCGTGGCAATCGAATTAGTGGGATAGAAGTGGACTGGTCTCAATATGCGGCAGCCTGTTCAAACAGGTCTGGCACAGTTTGATCTACGCGTGGGCTGACCGTGTGCTGGGCTAGGCTGTGCTCAATTTGCGGCGGGCCTAATACCAGTTGCACTTTGACACCATTCGTCGCAGTAAGCGTTCTTGTGATCTAGCTCTATTTCTCTGATTTATTTTGTGTATTTATCGCTTTCTTGTAGATCTGCTCTTCTAGGATTCAAGTTTTAGTAGATTTAGGTAATTGCCTGCTTCGCGCTGTTCTCCATACAATACACAAAATCTGTATTGGTACACCTTGTAAAATCTCGGAAATAACGCGAAAACCATTGATGGGCCATTTAGACAAGCGTCCATGCGTCCAAGCGTCCAAGCGTTTTTAGATTACACGAGTCAAGACAACTCAAATCCAGTTTTTTGAAGGCGGAGCTAAGGCGATAAGTGGATGGATTTTACACGCTTATAATGATGTTGTTTTTGCTCCGTACAAATATATTGGTGACAGAAAATTATATATACTAATCCATTGACTATATATACCTACATATATATGTTTGTGTCTAGATATTCAGATGCATTCAATTTTTTTTCGTAATAGTCATGCACGTAAGGATGCAAAATATATATTATCCACATCATTATATAAGAAAACAATCATCCACAAAACATATATTTAAATGATCACCAACGAATCATCCACACATGCCACTGAGCGAAAGAAATCATTTTAAAATCTATTGTACATGAATCAGTATACTCCACCTCCTTCGCTTTAGACCCGCCTATATAAACAAAATCAAATTGACTCGTGTAAGCAAAACACGCTAGATCGCATGGACGCCTGGACGCATGGACGCTTGTCTGAACGGCCCATTAGATATGGAATGGTTAAATGTATAACTGATTCGTAAACTAAAAGCACATTTTCACGAAATACTCATACTTTCCATAAAACAGAATTTTTGTTTTTTTCTGGACGCAAAATTTGTACCCGTACACTTATTATACAATGCAAAAACAACCAAAAATTATACTTCAATATTTAGTAGAGTATCCTTTCAACTTAATAACGCTCTTCAGTCGACGTGGCATCGGTGACACAAGCTTCCAGTTGAGATTCTTTGGAAGTTTTTCCTATTCATCCTTTAAAACCAATTTTAGACACTTGACTTTCCGAATATTGTAATTTTTGAAAGATTTTTGAAATACAGCCACAAATTCACAAAAGGATTGAGTTATGGACTTTGAGGAGAAGTTTTCAAGTACGGTGAGCAGTTATAGAGGATCGGCAGCCTGGTATTAAGAGTGGAATGCTTGAAGTCATTATTATGCTGAAAGATGTAATGTACCTGAAAACCCAGTTCTCCTGAACTCTTTTGTAAATTTTCTCTCAAAATATTGATGTATTTCGCAAAATCTAGGATTCTACCGAAGAAAAGCAAATTCGTAACTCCTATAGTTGAAAAACACCCCCAGACCATTACAGAGCCTACGCCGTACTTAAATAAAGTTAACAGGTTTTTTTTCCTTTGAAGGTCCATATTTCTTTCCCGACAAATCCGAATGCGCCCGTTGTGAAATTTTATGTTGAATTTCGATTCGTCGTAAAAAAGCACCTTTTTCCAAAAAACAATATACTTTTACTGATAGTTTTTTTTTTGCAATCTCGATCCCTTTTCTGCATTTATCCACACAGACGAAGGGCTTTCGAACAGCAATTTCACTCCATAGTCCTTGTTTACGGATCATACTTCGAAGTATTTCTGGTGCAACATTTGTGCCAAAATGTGCTTTCAATAGCCGACAAAGTTTTGGTCCTTTTATAGTTGACCCTTTTAGAACCTTTTGGTCCTTTCATAGCTGATCTGCCGCAGAATAAATGAACTGTATCACCTCGTTAGCGAAGGTCGATTTTACAACAACAGTATACAACAGTGAGAGGCTTGAGTAGCCTAGTGGGTAGAGCACTGGCTTCTTGCGTGTGGGGTCCCTGGTTCGAATCCAGGTTCGGACGAGGGTCCGCGCACCAAGCTTTGAGTTCACCTAGCTCTGATTAGGTACCTGATTTAAATCAGGGGTAAAGTGAGTCGTGGAACTAATCACTCCACACTCGTATCTACAATGATTAAAAAAAATTGTAATGAAGCTCTCTACCAGCTTCAACCCCTAGACCCGTACGAGGGTTGTCGTGGGATTGCTTTACTTTATACAACAGTGAAGATACTAGGGAACCTTGCGGGACTGCGGCTTTTGTTGGTCGTGTGCGAGAAGGGTGGAGGAGGGGTTTGATAAACTTTTTGCCGAGAAGACCGCATTGACAGTTTCTGTTATTTCGTGTAATCTGTTACGAAACAGCCTCGCAGCTAGATCGGCACATGTCCACACATACACAAGCGTTCGTAGATAGTTCAAATGCGGCATGTAAAGATCAAGTACAATATAGTGCCACCCGAAAGTTTAGTTTATTAAATTATTTCGAAGATAGTATTCATGATTTTGGTTCGGCTATTTTCCTTGTCTACTCTATGGCGGAAGACAAAATGAATTTATGCTGAATAATTTAATGAACCAATCCGGTTACATTGCCATAAGAGCAATATTACCTTCTGAATAGATTCTCTCTTCCCCAAAAGATTTGTGCCGCTACTGTTCTTGTTTTATGAGCTCGTCTCGTAGCGTGAAAGTCGGGTTCGTCATTAAAACTACGCCGGTTAAACAAATATGCAAAAATTGCAAAATTGCACGCAAAAATTGTTGGAGTTTTACACGAAGGTGTGTATAATAAAATTCAAATTACTTCACAAATTATTCTGAATTTCAAAATTATTCAAATTATTGAACTCAAACTATGCATATGCAATAAAAAAGAATATTTCAACCAATTTCATTTTCTAATATTTTAAATAATTTACATATTTTTCATCGTACTGTTTGTATAAATAATTTGTTTATAAGCTATGATCGCTTGAAGAAAACTCGTTCAGTAAAACTTTCAAAGAGCAACAATTCAGATTTCAAACTTGACAGAAAAATGTTGGATGTAGTTTTCTATATCGTTGTAATCCAAGCTATCAAGTACCTTGTAATTAAGTATTTATAGCCTTTATTCTCGGATTTTATTTTCAACATGTGATTTGATTATAGTTATGCTTAGCATGAAACAAATATGCTCCAGGTGTGAATAAATATTGATGAATCATTATTATTGATGAATCAAAAAAAAAAAAAAATCAATGCGTTTGTTTTTAAGCCCACAATGAGTGCAAAACATTTTCTTCATTTTTAGCATTTCTGAATCATTGCAACACTTCAATTTAAGCATTGTAGAGCTAATTCCATATTAGGCGTAAAATTTAAAGTGCTTAAATCGAAATGGAAAGCATGCGCCCAGTGTGGGAATGTTTAAGATATGATTCAGAAATGCTAAAATCGAAGAATAATTTAGAAGTCAAAAATTACAAGTAAATGTTACTAAGATATTTGTATGATAATGAATTGAACACTGTTAATATTTGCAATGACTTTCTTGCTGGAATAATTAATCGATATGGATTCAGTTAGTTTAGCATGTGCAAATATCTGAATTTTATTACAATATATATTATATTCGTCGACATTCATCGCTTTCACATGTAAATTAGTGTTTGAAGTTCTTAATTAGGAAATATTTTTGAAGATGGTTATCAGCATTTGTTACTGTGAGTGTTTGCAACTACATAAATGGTTTAACAAAAAAAAATACGCATCCAAATCATCCTCAAATCGAAAAACATGGAGTTTAGTTCATATTATTTATACATATGATTTTAGCTATAGAAAATCAGTTTTGTATTATTGACCTTTTTATTTCCAATACACAAGCTTTTTTTCATAGTTTAGATGGCCAAAAAAATTTGCTTTCTAGATCCGCGAGTGACTCATCAGACCACGGGGTATGTGAGTTTTGACTCACTAAACAATAATAATTTTCAGGCCCACGAAGTTACGAGTCGAGACCCGCCTAAGCAAGGTTTCACCGCTTCATCCTGTGGTCACCTATCGGTAACTATGGGCTTCAAAAACTACCAAAGCTCATGGGTCGGTAAACCAACCCTCTTCTCCATCATCGAGCTCAATGACACAGTACCGGCAGTACGGTGTGACCACCTTACCCATTCTGTTCAGGTATTTCCTGAAGTCGCTGTGCCCTGCCGAGAATTGGCAAAGGTAAAATAAGAATTGGCAGATTTCGACTCCATATAGAAAGTTGGAATTGGTCGTTATCATTCGCAGCTTCCATCTCGTCTCACTGGGTCCGGTGACGTTGGCCATTAGCATACTAGGTACAACGACTAGTGCCCTGTCACATGCCCTTCCGATATGATCCCAATATGCAGCTTGGTGTCCAGGGTCACTTTTAGATATCTGACCGATTTGCTGGTCTGGACCTCGCCGGATTTTGTATTGACATATAGCAGTTGGTATGACACTCTTTTTGAGACTGCCAGCTGGCGGCCGTGCTCGGTTATCCATCAATCCACCCTCTTCATAGCTTGGTTAGTTGAGCGAAATTGGCAGATCTGGAAGTGATTACCTCTACGATGTCATCCGCGTAACCTACCAGAAACACATCCGCAAGCATCTGCAGGCGCAGCAGATCATCATAAATGATGTTCCAGAGGTCAGCTCCTAAGATCGACCACCTTGCCGCACCTAACAAGAAGGCAGGGGATACGAAATCTCTGCTCAAGGACCCGAAAATGTCTGTCCACCTTTCCGAGTTGGAAGCGTTTTGTGCGTCCAGAGTTACTCGCAGGACGGCCGATCTGGTTACTAACATACAAATGCTGCTTAAATCATTAACATCGTTCATAAAGATGATAATTTGATTGTAGAATCAATACATCATTCACATAACGATGTTATTTATTTAATTAATTAATTAATAATTAATTTAAAAATAATTAAACCACAGTTGGGAAATTCTACCACCAGAGGGCGAATAGGTGGTAGCAGGGGTCGAAAACTGAAGAAAAACACACAAAATTATACAAAAAATACTCGCGAAGACAGCACAATTAGAAAAAAAACAAATAAACAAACAAAAACACCCCCAAAAGCAAACACACAACAACAAAAACACAAACATACTAGCGAGATATCTATCGGAAAAATTCACGTAACGGCTATGTGGTGCATCAAGTCGAGCTTTACCCACGAACTTTTTGTCTACTACAATAACCAATAAGTTTTCTGTAACGCAAAATACAGTGAATATAGCAACGACCGGTTCTAAAGATTGGAGCTAGCAGATGACAGGTGACTTTCTTTTGGTGCACACGTTCGATGTCTTCAAAACAAATCGAGTAAATTATTCTCCATTTTGCTTGTTTTGAAAAATCAGCAATCCAATATGCTATCTGGTTAAAGTCGAGCCCAATAAATTTCAGTCTTTCTTAACTTTCCGTTACCGACACTAAAATAGAGTGAAACCATACTTCAGGCGACGATTCATGTATTAATCAATAGATATCACAAAACTGAGAGTAACACATTTTAATATATAATTGTCTAATAAAAAAGACTAATATTTCATATATTTATCACAGATAAAATCGACATTTACAGTCACTCATAAAACAAGCACCACTCGTGAAGCCACGCTTTCTACAATGCATCGAACAAGTATTTTCCGGAAATCCAACAAAACAATTTCCGAAAATCTTAGCTTTATTCAAGGCCATCAGGTTGATTGGATGATTCTTAGGTTGATCAGTACTACTTTGCTCCATATCCGCAACATGACTGCAATTTCCGAAATCCAACAACAACGACGAGCTAATCAAAGTTGACACTATTACGACTGCGACTGTTTTCATTTTTCGTCGTCGACTTAAGACAATGTTTTGAATAACAATGTTGATGCCCGAGTGATTCACGTTGTTTATATGCCGAAAATTTAATTGCAATTCTCACGACCGGTAAACTATAGTAAACTATAATTACAGTGTTTATTCTACGTGAACTATTTAAATGGAGTTGAGAAGTTTGGCAAAGTATGGGAAAAAATCCCCTTGCTAATTACGATCGAAACACGCATAGTTGTTGAAACTATGTTGTGGTAGGTTATTTCGGACGAAGTTCGATTTGATTGAATACGGGGCTCAGAACACACCTAAAATATTCAAATACAACGAAAACATTCGTTTTATCTTTTTTTTGTAGTTTAATGATTATTTGCTCAATCATAGGAAATCATTACAGCATTACAGTAATTCCAACATCACAATCAGCAAACTGTTACATTCATGAAACAAAATAACTTTGAATAAAACTGATTATTCACTTCAAAAAACATAGGCAACGACGCGCTTTATTACATTTACCGACAGGGTAGTTCATTTTTAAACAGTGCCTCCTACACCCTGAGTCAACTACTTGCTTCGAACGTTTCGGCACTTTGCAAAGTTTTTCCACTTTGCGAAATTGACCAGGCCTTCGAGTTGTCGGCACCGATATTAGTTCGTATAAGAAAAACTCCTGGTCACGAATTATTTCCGATGAAACTTTTGAGGTACGCCCCGTTGGAATATTAAGAAATAAGACGAACGCAGCTAGAAAGTAATAACTGATATTCTGTCGGAACATGTTGTTCTGAATAGATTGAATTGACTTTTGAACAGCGAATGTGCAGCGACCATCATAATTATTTGTTGGAATTTATTGTTTTATAAAACGCCATGCATTCATTCGAAACGAAATGTAAGTAAAAACTATATGATGTTTTCATGCATAACAGCTGCATGTAGATTGGTTTTACGTTATATTCAGATTGTTTGATTGAAACCAGAAATAAATGTTTAATTTTTAATTTTTTCCCATAAACTGGGGAACTTGACATAAAAGATGCAGACTTGTATGAAACTGCAACTATGGCGGTACTATTTAAAGTGACTGCAAAAAATACGTCGAAATTATCTAGTGCTAAACTAAAAAAAAATATAGACTAACATTTAATTAGATTAATTTTTTTATCAAATCTATTTACTTTGGAAATGATTCTACATTAAAAATCAACCTCGACCCACTGCGGATTGCAGAGGGACAGAAGAAATCTACTTTTTAAAAATAAATTCACAAATGCACTGAGTAAAAGCGTAAAACTAAATATCATAATTTATATACTTCTGTTACTATATGAATAGTTATTTTTGAAATCGGATTGTTGGCTCACCGCTCCAACCCCGAAGTCTGGAGGACCGGACTCTCTACTACTCAGTTTCTTTTTCTTTCACCGCGATTTTAAAATCCTGAGGATCTCGTTACCCGATCTCCGGTCAAGATGTGCACCACCAGACCGGGAAGTTGAGTAGAGAGAGGGAAGAGGAGTCAGGTCAAAAGAGTAGATCAACCATTGACATGTACGTCACCTTTCAACCGGTCAGTGGAATCCAGCGTAACTCAGTGACTCGTTCCAAACCAGACCGTGAAGAAGGAAAGGATATCCAATAGCACTGGCAGTAAAATTCAATTTACTTAATTTTAAAAATAACTCTTTATTAACTTTTTACCAAAATGTTATCCATACAAAATATTTTCCCCATTCATATCAAACATTGATGTACTTTAAAGTTAATATGCTGAAATACAAATGCATCTTCCATTCTTACAAGCTCCATCCAGTTGACCGAACATTGTGCATATAAATGCACATTTTTCACAAGACGGCTCTTCGTCACTGTCCACATTGCTGCTCTGGATAACCGCGAAAAAAACAAGAAGTAGAGAAAGAAGAACAGACAAAACCCACCTAGTGTTCATCTCGCTATCTTTTGGTTGAATGTTGAAATCAATTTTTCGCGCAATATATATCTTTTAGATATTACTTTTAGTTGAAATTTCTGCATATCTTTGATAACTCTATTAATTTTTAAAATATTCGCGAACATAAATATATATATCTTTAGTTTTGCAATTACTTTAAGCATTTTGCAATTTTTTCCCATTTTACGACTATATTGAATGTGAAACATGTATTCCATTCCAACACAGAGGCTATTCGATTGAGCTGAAGTTACTATGCGCTCATATTGATGTTTTGTTGCAGTCAGTAGAGAATACTAGCTCGATAAAAAAAATATGCACAGTTTTATGATCGATGAGTGGATACCAACAATATCGAAAATAAAATATAAATGGAATTGATGATTTTTTAAGCTATAATTATTTTAAAAAAATTACATGATAGTTATTCTTGACAGCCATTTGTTCTTATAGTTGAAGATATCTATTGAAATTAATATTTATCGTAGTTCTATGACTTCACAATTTTACTTGAAACATACCTTACATGGTCAGATATACATACATAAATAATTCATCTAAACGAACAGACTGAAAGCAATCGCAAACGCAGCTGCCCCACTGGGATATTTTTATTCAAAATTCCAAATTTATTTATAAAAATAAAAGCAAAATTCATACCAAGGCAAAAATATACTATTCTTATCTGGTTCTGTTTCGTTTGGATATAACATCTGGAAAAAATTGGAATTATTATTTGCTTTCATTTAGACATAAATATTTTACGATGTGTAGTTATTTCAGATGCTTATATATTAAAGCAACTTATAAAACCAAACAAATTCCATTCATTTCCGAGTTATTCTGGCTTAAAGCTATATACATATTAGTGTAAGCAAGTAATATATAAACTGAAGTCCACAAAGCGAGCTACCGCTTTCAGTTAAGTCTTTGGAACCTTCCATCAACTGCTATGCCCTACGTCCCACCTGATCTACCCCAGCCTCCACTTTCTATACAAATTTCCGTTTCCTTTATGTCTAGTAAATCTCCCTCTCGTCCCTCGCGCTTTAATTACCATAAAACGGACTTTGTTAAGATGGAGAATGAAATCAATTCAACTAACTGGTACTCCTTCTGCGTCGGTTTAACTGTTAATGAGCTCACGCTCCGATTTCATAATTTCCCCTCCAGCCTCATCTCCCGTTTCACTCCTTCCAGTCGTCCCCGTAAATCAAATGATGCTCCTTGGTTTCGGCATGATGTGGTAGCTGCCCTTCGGGCAAAAGATGCAGCTCGCACTAATTTCCATGCTTCAGGTTGTCGGATTGACTACCTTGAGTTCTCAAAGCCTCGATTATCTGCCAAAACTGCCGTCAAACAGGCTATGCGTGATTATTTCAATAATATTGTATCCGCTATTCGTTCTAATCATCACAAGTCCTTTTGGTCTTACGTCCACTCCTTGAAAAATTCTCACCGTTTCCCCGAGTCTATGTTCCTTAATAGTGCTATTGCTACTAATCATCAGGAGATTTGTGATTTCTTTGCATTCTGCTTTTCTTCCTGAAAATAATCCGTGCGACTCTTATGATTCCCTACATTTCCCACCATCATCTATTTCCTGTATCCAAACCAACCCCCTGGAAAATGAGTCCTTACTTCAATTTCTTGATGTTAATATCGGCTGTGGTTCTGACGATATTCCGAACCTGTTCGCCAAATCTCTTTCGTCGTCCTTATCTGTTCCTTTCTATTATCTTCAATCTTAGCTTCTCCTCTGGCTCCTTTACTTCCTACTAGAAGGCTGCTCATATTTCCTTGATACATAAATCTGCTGACCCAAGCTGTATATCCAATTTTCGTCCTATTTCACTCTTTTCTTGTTTTAGTAAAGTACTCGAAAGAGTTGTTTACAATAGGCTACTTCCTGTATTTTATCCTTTCTTTGCTCGTCAACAACACGGGTTTGTGAAAGGCAGATCTTCCACATCTAACCTCTTAGCCTTCACTAACTTGGTCGCTTCCGCCTTAGACCAGCAGAAGCAAGTTGATGTGGTTTACCCTGATTTTGCTAAGGCTTTCGACTCTGTTGACCACAAGCTCTTTCTATTAAAACTCCAAAACAATGGGGTATCTGATCTGCTCTTGTCCTGGCTCTCATCATATGTTTCTGGTCGCAGCTGTGTTGTATCTAAGAATTCACGTTCATCTTCCCCATACTACCCTTCAATGTTCAATACAAAGTCCTCTGTTATTCCTGGTATTTATCAACGATCTCCCTTCCGTTATCCATTCTCCTTGTCTTCTATTTGCTGATGACTTTAAGATGTTCAGAGTGATTGATTCACTTGATGATTGTCACCAATTACAGCATGATCTTTGTGCTTTGAGTCAGTGGTGCTCAAGGAACTTTCTTACTCTGAATATTTCTTTAAGGACCTTGGTGATCTCTTTAACCCGAAGCTTAAATTCGATAAACACATTGCATACATAGCTGCCAAGGCCTCCCGGTTGTCTGGCTGCGTCCTCAGGGCTTCCTCTCGTTTTACTAACATCACTACTTCCGTCCATCTATTCTTGTCACTTGTGCGTACCATCCTCGAATACTGTTGTCAGGTCTGGTCACCCCATCTCGTCTATTTAAATGATGCCGTAGAGCGCGTGCAGCGTAGATTTAGACGCTCATTATTATTTAAATTTCACATAACCTATTTTGAGTATAGTACTCGTTTATCCTTAAAATCTTGATGAGTGTCTGCTCTTTAGGCTTCTCCACTATCCTATACTATCTGACCTTGACAAGAAGTTTCTATTTTGCGTGACTAATCGCTCAGATAGATCATCGTCAGTGTTTTTAATATTGTTTGCGCGAACCGACGTACTGTTCCATTCGCCGCTACTGCGTATCCCCAGGAGACACAATGAATTACAGCTTGGTCCATTGCCACTAACCTTCTCTCGTTTTAGACGGCATATCAAGGTGAAACTTTTCATAATTTTTGATTTTTTTCGTTTTAGCTTTTCATTAAGTTTTCTTGCATACTGTCTTTCACTACATTTCACTTTCACTATATATGTGTTATATATATATATATATATATATATATATATATATATATATATATATATATATATATATATATATATATATATATATATATATATATATATATATATATATCTATTTATATATGTAAGTATATTATTTTTTGTATTCTTTATTCTATATAATTACATTATTCGTTATTTTTTATTGTATTGTTATCTTAATTCATCTTTTTTTTCTTTTTTTTGTCTTTGAACTATCTTAATGTAATTTTATGAATTATTCAATGAAGTATCTTTTTTTTCTGATTCTGTTTTTGTAATTGGGCTCGCTCCTGTCAAAACGGAAATAAATAAATTTATAAAAAGAACTCTCTAAAACCCGACTTCCGGACGACTGCATGAGGGGAGATTGTACATGTATTCCTTAATTTTACATCATATTCAGGCGGCGCCGCATGTTTGTAATAAATATTCTTTTTTTGTGGTTTCAAGGATAATCAAGTTTTTGAAACAACTGAGTCTTCTTCTAAACAGTTCTTAAAAAATATGAACTTTCAGCTCAATGCTAATATATCAAACAGGTGGGCTAAGAAAGCAATGCTCCCTTCACTAAAGACTCATTAACAATAACTGAAGTAACTCAAATCAAATCAGCTGGTTTTAATCGGTATAATATTGAAAATTAATGAAATTTTGTTGTAACAATGCTATTTGTTAATAGTCAAACTACAAAGCTTCAAAGGCAGCTTTACAGTAACGCAATGGAAACTCGTGCGTTTAGTCAAAGTTTTAGGTATTGAACTCTATTTTAAGGGAAGGCAACCACTTCAATGCAGTGCATTAAAATATGCTACACGAGCACTGAAGTGATCTTGCTTCAATGCACATTCTCATGATGTACATATGCGAGAACATGAGAATATGCATTGATTGCATTTTTCATTGCAGAATCATGAGAACGTGCTTTGAGGAACTATTAGGAAGTATTATCTAGTTGATGCACATACACACACCGCTATGCATATTGCCAAATAACAAGGTGAACGCAGAATATTTCATAGCGTCTTTGCGAATAGAGAAATAAAAAAAAACCTTGCCTGTCCACTTGAGAAACAGCTTAGGCACTCCGCACACGGGTCGTTAGTAATGCTATACGTGAGAGATGCGTTTGACACTTGTCAAGCTCGCGAGAAAACGAGTGCCGTCATCAGTGCTGTCGTTTTGAAAATTTTCAGGGGAGTATATTTTTTAATCCAAAGGGAGTACTTTACGTTAAAAGGGAGTACAATATTTTTTTTATGTATTGCTAGTCAAACAGAGACTGTGAGCTTAGACTTGCTGGTTGCACGTAAGTTGGATGAATAAAGGTCCAACCAGTCATGAGTCTGGTTACGCGGCGTATATGCGCCATGTCATGCCATGCAAAGCATATGTCGTACCCAAATACAAATTTTGGAACTGCCAGAAAAGTGGCATGCATATATTATTATTGTTATGAGCTGTCCGTATGTAAAATGGTCTTGAGATAAGATTTTGAAAACAACGTTTTCCAATGAAACCCACCTCGTCGCAGATGTTTTTAGTGTTTTATGGATTTTAACGTTAAAGCTCTCTTGAATTTGGCTGTATGCCATTTGCCGTTTAGAACATTGGAAAAAAATATAAATATTGCGAGCCAAGACTTCAATGTGCTGGGGCAGCTTTTTTGTGGGTGCAGGTCATATGCAGGTCATAGCACACAAATTTAGAAAATTTATTTTAAGGAAGGATTTGGCACCTTGTTTATTACCCATCATTCGTCTAAAGCGAATTTTACTAAGTTTTTCAAAGAAATATTCAAATCGTTTAAATACTTCGGCAAATTGTAACATATTGACTGCATCACATTGAGAGTGTCAGCGTCGGTGTCATACGAAATGCAGAGAACAAGTAGCAGTAAAAATTGTGCTTTGTTTAGTAATAATAAAAGGTTTACAATAATTTGTGATTTCCCGCACGTATTCAAAATTTAAATGTGTTAGTTCATATATGGCGTTCATCATGGAAAATTATTATTGATCGTATGTGACATTCCAAGTTAAAATTCTATTTATTGGAAATTTTCACTTTACAGTTATAATTGAAATATATCCACAGTCGAGCATTTTCAGTTGTGCAGAGTTTTAACGTTCAGAGCTTAACGAATTAATACGAATTGATACGAATTAATACGAATTGATACGAATAAAACGAATTAATAAAGACGATACAAAAACAAAGAGAGTTACAGAAGACCTAAGAACCTATCGTGGACTTCTCCCCAGTTAAAGTCGAAATATCGAACTAGGGCCAAACATTTGATTGTACTTATATCTGTTGTTTCGTCAGTGATAAGGGATATATATATATATTTTTGCAAAATTTTGGCTATTTGCTTACACGATTCATTCTTCAAAATGAAATTAGTGACATTATTAAACTTCGTTTTCCCACACTCCAACAATTTTACAATTTCAGAATCTTGGGCAATTAATTTTTTAATCAGCGAATTCAATGGTGTGATTAACGTAAATGGTAAATTGTGTTCTAAACAATTATTTTAAGCTCGACCATTTTAATATTTTTTGATTGTTTCAATTGCTGCTCGACTGTTTCTTTCAATTTCTGGTTGATTTTTATGGCTGACTCCAATTTGGTGCGATTTACTTTTTCATTTCGCAATAAATGTGATACATTTTTGCTTACCAGTTTTTGGCAATGTTTACAAAAGGATCTTTTCTCATATTTACCTTTTGAAGTAGAAGGTATACCCTTTGCTTGAAGCCAATCAAATCGCCCTAGTGAAATTTTTGATATCATCTTTGATTTTCAATATGAACTTGTGTGGTTTCGCAATGGGGTCCTAAACTATAGTCGTCAGTATCCCACTCTATGCTAACCATCGTATCATTAGTCGCACTGCCTTTCATATTTATCGCAGGTGTGAGCTCTTGAGTTCTATTCTTATCAATTTAATAAAAAAAACTGTAAAACTAAACTTCTTACTAAATAAATTTATCTGATAAACCAACCGTTCCATCACTTTGTTAAAATTGCATTTGTTCCAAGAAGATATAATTACCAGCGTGTTTGGTGATGAAAAAAATCACTTGTGTCATGAAATTAAAAATTAAAGCATTTTATCTCAAGTCTGTGATATTATATTACCGTTAATATACTTGAAAAAATTCGGCGACGAAATTGGAGACGTGAGGTATATAGACAAATTGCCGCCTGTGAAACAAAAAGTCGAAGTCAAACTGAAAATTCGAGCATTTCAATGTAAGTTTGTGCCCAAGAATCTTCTCAACTTACCGTTGATTTCA
This sequence comes from Nemotelus nigrinus, assembly GCA_947369275.1. Lineage (NCBI taxonomy): Eukaryota > Metazoa > Arthropoda > Insecta > Diptera > Stratiomyidae > Nemotelus > Nemotelus nigrinus. The sequence goes on along the minus strand of OX376372.1, from coordinate 225,648,524 downwards.
TCATTCACTTCAAACAGGTAGTTGAAATATTCTTCACAGAACTTTCCGAAATACTATGGTACAAAAATTCGATCAGGACATAAACCAACTATATCTGAAAGGGACAAACCCCAGATATTTTCAAAGGCAACGCAGTTACGCCTTACAGCTGCTCATATTAAGGCTGAATTGAAGGGGCCAGTGATCACCAGATGCATTAGGCAAATCCTGCAAAAAAATAAAACTGCGGTCTGGATAAAACGTGTTGAAAAACTAAGGTTAAATGTGGGATACAAAATGCCCAGAATGGATTTCGCCAAAAAATTTATAAAATGTGACGAAGAGTGGAAGAAAACTGTGTTTAGTGACGAAAAGAAATTTAATATGGATGGCCCAAATGGTTGCCAATTTCATTGGCATGATTTACGAAAGGCCCGATATAAGAAAGAGCCGAAATTTCGGGGGTGGCTCTGTCATGGTATGGGGAGCGTTTTCCCATCATAATAAACTTCCATTGGCATGGGTTCCCACTCGTATGAATTCGGCAATGTATACAGAGTTATTAGAAGATATGCTAATCGACAACGCCGAACAGATTATAGGACCGGATTTAATCTTCCAACAAGACAACGCGGCTATCCATGTTTCAAAATACACCAAAGGTTGGTTAAGAGAAAAGGATATACCTGTGCTTGATTGGCCTGCCTGCAGCACTGATCTTAATCTCACAGAGAACCTATGGGACATTTTGGCTTATCGAGTTTACAGAGACGGGAAACAATACAATACTGTCCAGGAGCTGAAGACAGCATTTAAGACAGAATGGAATGGAATTGAAGAAAATATATTAAAAAAATAATTTCATCAACGCCAAATAGATTCATTGAGATCCTCCAAAAAAAAGGACACACCAAATATTAACTAATAATAAAGAACTCTAATTTAGTCGATATATCGGCAATACGAATATGGATTTATATTTATATCCTCCGAAATTATTTTATTTTTCATTTTTTCCCCATATATGCATTATGATTATGTTCATTTTTTTATTTTTATTTGCTTTTGTTATTGTGATTAATATGTATAATAGAATAAAAGTTAAAAAAATAATTGCATAGATAAAATATTTTAAATAAATAAAGTGACTTTATAAATATTTTCTCCACTGTATGAGTATTAAAAGTGTTCCCAATGAAAAGGGAGTACTTTGCAAGTGAAGGGAGTACAGTAGTACGGTAACTGAAAACGGAGTACAAATACTCCGATCGGAGTACAACGACAGCACTGGCCGTCATCCTCGTACTATGTCCACACACGGGTCGTCAAGAAAACGTCAGTATGCGTCGTAAAATCATACAATTCGGGGCATTTTCCCACCTCCCCCACGAATCGTACGTTGCCGTCATCCATCGCGCTTGCAAAAACGACTACTCATTCGACTTGAGGCCTGCAATGCACAACGCTTGAGACGCACTCAACGTGAATCGACTACGCTTCTCACTCTTCACGATAGGCTAACGCTCCGTTAGCGGTCACCCATTGATTTACATAGGTTGTGACGACCAAGCGTAGAAATATCGCATCTACGACGATAGCTCAACGACCCGTGTGCGGATTGCCTTAGGAATCTTTATGCATAAATGAACGGAGGACGCAATGGAACATTCAGCGATTTTTTTTGCTCGCAGTTTTACGCTAGGGTGTAGTTTCTTACTGCTTCTTTTCTTTCGAATATTTCAAATCAATATGAATTAATCATGTACGTGTAGAGGGTACTTTATTTCTCGTGGCATTTTCCCAAAATCGTTTTTTTAACCCTAGAATGGTATCGATGAGTAAATTTTACTCACATAGGGTATATATTTCGTCGCGTATCAGCCAGTTGGCCACTCCGACTGCCATGAGACTAGAAGCTATATAATCTTTTTATGTTTAATGATAAAATAAAAAATGTACATAATATTATTGTTGCCCTCTTTTTAGTAAAAACATGTACCTAAAATCATCCAAAAATTTACCGTACCATTCCAGGGTTAATATCTGCTTTATGTTTGCTTTTACAAAAGTCACACTTTCGTGGTTCTGGCGTTTTGAACGATTTCCTCGCTAGTTTGCTTTGGGTGCTTTTGTTTAAGACATTATTGCTATTTTGACTTATATAATGTTTTCTTTAGAATTTATTGTTTGACCATGGGGTTTTTGCCTTAAGATTTATAATTTATTTATTTGGATAATTTTCTACATGTGGACACTGAAGTGGTTACATCTGTCAGATAAGCACTATGAGCTGATGTCTGATGAAAACAAGTGCATACTTTCGAAACCATTTATAAATTCAATTTTTGATAGTATAACCCTTCAATACACTAAGCAAACATTCGTCAGGACGCTGAGACAATGCTGCTGAGCCTTATGGAAAAAGAAATACATTTTTGAATCTAATTCTAATATCCGTAGAAAATTTATTTCAAGATCACGATTTCGATCTTAACTGAAGCTTCTTGAGACAATCTCGTAGGCAAGTCTACTACCAAAATCAAAATATTGTCAAGAGACCAGTAGCATGGCAGCAGTCTGGCTGCCTGGACCATTGAGTACGAGATCAGAAAATTACAATTGCGAAACCAAAACAATGATGAATCACCACACTAGGGGTCTCCCCAAAGAATCTAACGTGCCGCTGAGCAGATCTTTGTTTAGTTTTGTAGCGGGAAAGAACACACGTTACTCAATGTATCATCACTTTTTAATTGCAGTCATAATTTCGGCATAGTCGTTGTTTTGATCACGATCAGCACCAACTGTTTATTAATTGTAAATGATCTTCATTGTGTTTGCATTTGGCAAACTATTTCAAGATGTTATCTGTGTTGCTTGTGAAATGGGAAGTACCGCTTTGTTGACTATTGTATGTACCTATGTATGTTTTGCTTAGTGCACTGCTGAAACAATTTTCGCAGCAGGAATGAGTGTAAATGCAAATAATTTTTAAAAAAATTAGGTACAAATGAGCAGCCTGATTAAATGAGCGAAGAACATCTTTTGCACTAAGAATACGGTGGTGAATTATATGCGTCTCTCGTATGGCCGGTATGAAAGTTGAATTAAGAGGACTTTTCTAGAATATATGATCAATACAGGATCTATTTTTCGGACTAGTTATGTCCAGTGAGTATATATTAGCGTTTGGCATACCACGTCGGGCTATTTTAAACCGATGATTTTCAAAAAGCATTAAATCTAATGTATAACACAAACAAATGAGTTGAATTTCACAGTAACTGGTGGTTGAATATTGGCCCGTCAATTAACAGTGCTGAAAAAGTACTAGGCAAGTTATGTTTTTGTGTTTTTGTTTTAATAAAAAAAATATACATTATTTTCACGTGGTATGCTGAGAGTTTAACTTAAAAGCAATGAATTGGCTGAGATAATCAAAGGCAGTTACAAATGCTTTATTTTCTAACATATTTATGTTTATATCCCCCAAGAATGAATCGTATTTGTGAATCCTAGTAGTTTCCAAAAAAATTTCAATAGTGTTTAAAAAGGTGTTTTGCCTAGGCATGGAGAGCGATAAACACAATTAACAAACACCAAGAAAATGCAGGGCAGTGATATGGTAAAATTTAAGGAGTTTGATTCCTCTATGCTGTGATCTATAGTATTTATAGAATACTGATTATTTACGTTTACAACTAGATCATCGCATTTATGGTCGCAATTGGGTTTGAGGAATTCACAGTAGTGGTTTACATCAAATAGAGTATAGCCTAGTGAAATCCGACATAAAAAAGGCGAAACTTCGGAAAAATTAGGGGAAAGCTAAATTTTGGTGTGAACTCACCAAAAGTAACCTTTTCTAAATATCTCAGTAACGGTCACGGTCAAAACAATGTATGGCAAACAAAAAAGATCTTATAACTTTTTCTTGTAACCACAACGGTTTTTGAGACATATTGATCGAAACATTTGCTACTAACAGCATCCTCTTTCTTAACGGCATGTTGATATTATCCGATTTCGATTATGACTTGGAATGTTTGTGAGTTCATTTTTCTATGTCTAAAATAAAAAAAAACATGTGAACAAACTTATCTACCAGACTCCAGGGTAGGTGGAAAAGTATGCTCCGAAAAGTTACCACCACCCCCCGCCCCAATTCTCAACGAGCTCATTTCTGAAGATTTGGGATGGAAGCTCCGGGATCTCATTTTATGGAAAAGAGGGGGGAGATAACTTTTCGGAGCACACTTTTCCATCTACCCTGGAGTCTGGTAGATAAGTTTGTTTACATGATTTTTTTCATGCGCCTCTTAAACATAGAAAAACAAACTCACAAACAATCCAAGTCGTAATCAAAATCGTATAATATCAACATGCCGTTGAGAAAAAGGATGCTGTTAGTGGCAAATGTGTAGATCAATATATCTCAAAAGCGGTTATAGTTACAAGAAAAAGCTATTGGATATTTTTTGTTGGAAATTTTTTAAGCTACAAATTCGTGATACATTGTTTTTTTAAAGACGTGGCCGTTACTGAGATATTTATGAAAGCTTACTTTTGGTGACCTTTGACCCCGTATAAAAAGTAACGCAGCACTCGGATCGATGGCGACTTTTGACATTTTGTTCAACACGCCAGTACAAAGGTTCACACCAAAATTCAGCTTTCCCCTAATTTTTCCGAAGCACCATGTTAAATTTCCCGGGACTATTACTCTCTGAAAGCCAACTTTCAGTTAAAATTATAGCATGGAAATTCCCATTGATTAGGTCAGGCGTTAATCAAAGTTCTTTCTAACTAGTATTCATATGCGAAATAGAGCATTTGTTTCTTTTCTTCTTATTCGTTCCTGTTCGTTCCAATCAGTTGTGACAGTCACTAATACTGTTCTATTCAAATCAAATACAATTTATTGATACAAAAAGCATTTGTATATTTGCTATCGAAATAATATGCGAGCAAAATACATCTAGTTCCTCAGCAGCTTTCGTGGAATTCATAAAATGATCTTATGTACGAGTATTTTAGCCACTCATAATTGCTAACTAATTCACATCAATCGCGTTGCCGCTTTGGAATCGGTAAAGAAGAAAGTCCCATCACATGGGCAATCCCCAGTAGACTAATCTGTTTTTCAGTTCATTCTCAACAAAGCTTCGAAGAATTCTTATCAATTCTCGGATGATCATATAAAAACCGTCGAGGCTAAACGAATTTCATTCACTTCGAAATCTAATCTTGTCGAAACAAGCTGGAATAAAATCAAATAGCTTGTTAGTTCTAGAATCTCAAGAATCAGTTACTTTAGTGTAAAAAAACAAAATTAAAATGCAAGTAATATTTTACCTATTTGTTGGAGTAGCATTGATTGCAATCGCTCGTGGTCATCCGTATTTACTGGACGCTGAAGAAGACGATCACCAGCTTAGCCGACCTCAGTTTGAGAACGACCTGAGTGCTACGATCAAGGACGATCTTCAAGGACTTTCACGGCAAAAGCGAGCAACATGTGATTTACTGAGTGCATTCAAAGTTGGGCATACAGCGTGTGCCGTTCATTGCGTCGCTCGTGGGCGACGAGGTGGATATTGTGACAGTCGGGCAGTTTGCAGATGCCGGAACTGAAGAAAAAATTATGTTGAAAACTCTTGTGTCATATTGTTCCTGTTGTGCCATTGAGTATTATTCATATAAGTATGTTGTATTGGCCATCAATTTGTAATAAATTATTTTGCAACGTCAATAGCCGGTATTTCTTTATGGTATTTGTATTCTTAATTTAAAATGCACGCAGGTTTTCGGGATATTAATGGGATTTAGAGTATCCAGAACAAAAGGGGTTTCAGTCAATGAAACCAATCTTAAGGGGTCATTCCACTTTACAACTTTCAAAAAACTGAATATAATTTTTCTGCTTTTTTCGAAAGTACTGTCTCTCAGAAGCATCGTGTAAAAATTTGGTGAAGATTGGAGCTGTTATTTTGTAGATACAGACGATTTTCTTGAGTCATCGCTCGAGCGCGTAAAGTAGCTCTAGTGTGTACGTAAGACGCTCCGCTCATTGCGGGCTCATTCAGGTATATTCATGTGAGCAGCTGCTCTTTTTATACTATCCGCTTCTTATAAAATCGTATTATTATATATTTCACTTGATCTTGGTTCATTTCAACTATAATATTTGGCGTGCGGTATGGTTTTTACAATGGAGATGGTGACTCATCAACTGTTAAAAATTTGTTAGACGCTTCCCCTTATGGCGATGAATTTACCGTTCAAAAATTAGAATGTGTTTTACACGTCAAAAAAAGAGTTTTTGAGCGTGCAAATGAAGCAAAAAACTCGTACTCAGAGAAAAAAGCTGAAAAATTAGCTGAGTCAAAAAAGAAAACTGCGGGAAAAAACAGCTTCCAAAAAACTAACAGGCTAAACTCAAGCTTTGACAATTAAAGTTATGAAAGATTTGTCATTATTCTACGGATTAGCAATCCAAAGAAATGTGAGGGTATGCCTAAAGAAATTTTAGCAACACTGTATCACAAAAGTTCAACTGACGAGAAACCGCAGCATATGTACTGCCTTAAAGGTTCGGCGTGTGTTTTCAATGAAGGACTGAAACCTGTTTTAAAACTATGGAGGTGATGGGATTTAACATCAGTTCCATAGCTATAGAATTCGTCAATACTCGCGACGATAGAAGCATTCGCAAGTCAACGTCGAAGCCTTAATTCGTCTAAAGAGGCCATAACTGAGCGGAAAAAGGCTAGATTGGCTGAGAACGATACTTTTGAAGAAGAAGAAGAAGGCATACTATAGGGTGTAGGCATTGCCGATTGAGCATGAGTTACAAAAATTGATAATTTTTTTGTAAAAAAAAACTTTAAACGCGTTTTTTGCAAAACAACATTTTTGCATGCTGTGTTGTAAGTTTCTCTGAAATGAATTCAAATTTTAAACACGTATTTTACACATGTGTGGCTTTCACCCGCACTAGAATCAAGTTAAAATAATGATTATTAATATTTTTTTATAGGAAATTGCCTAAAAAACCCGTCATTTTATAAAACGCAATTTTCAAACGACCGCCATTTTGTTTTTTTCGTTCCAAAATTAATTGTTCTAGTTCGGGCTATAGCCACATTTTTACTGGGCTTAAATCTTTTCAATTTTTTTTTTTGTTTCAGATGATTCAAACACGAGATTTCGACAACGCAAGTTGCTATTTATATTAGTTTATACCTAGTTTGTTTATATTATTATTTTTAATAAAAAACAATGTAAAATGAATCAAAAATAATTTTTTCTTACACTCTAAGAATGGATTTATATGAACCAGAAAAAATTACACCTTTATCTATTGTAGTTTTCCTAAAACACAATCCCAAAAAGGCCTTATTTTTGATGTGATAAAGTGAAATGACCCCTTAAACGAACGGTTTTCAGTAGCTGAACCCAACTCGAAAACTTTCCCAGGGAAATTACCTTTTACGTGACTGTTAACGGCGATCTTTATGGAGTTGCTGCTGTTTTTGCACCCTTATTCAACTGCTAATTGTGAGTGGTGATAAACTTAAACCCTACGACTAGCGTTACTGTGTGCTTATTTTAAAGTAGAATGTGGCATTTCCGGCTCTGAGCTGTTTTAGGCAAATATAAGTAAAACGAACTCCTAATTAGAGATGGAAAAACCGACGCAGTTTGGCTATTGAAATAGGGTCGCCAACTTAGAATGTTGCCAACAAATTAGAGCGAAGATACGTTCACTAGCCTACCCCCGCCACCACCTGATTATACCGCTCTAAATATGAGAAGAGGTTAACAGTTGTTATGAAACTGAGATGATCTAAGGACGAAGCCGGATAGTTTCGAGGCACTACTGGCTACATACATATGTCAGACAAAGTTTTGAGAATTTAAGACTGGTATCACGTAATCGAGATTCTGAGACAGTTACATCCATTATGTGTTGACAATTTTCAAACATATACACACACAACACCACAAAATATTTGAGAGTTTTGCATAATGAAAAAAGCCACAGAGACAATAAGAAAATAATAAAATTAATTTACTGAAAGTACAAAGACATATGAGACAGGGCCCGAAATACTGCTCTACACCGGCTTCAAAAATTAAATAAGTTCTAAATTCATATTCTCACAAAACAGTGTGATATCAAATCAATTTTAAATATCAGACTCCATAGAAAGCAAAAAACAACACAATTTTCTAAATAAAATGCAATGTTTTCAACTTCACATACTTATATTCTCTTCAAATCTACATACATAAAGCTTAAGTCACTTGCTTCTGACTTAAATCAAATTTAACTATAAGGAAGACACTGACATTTTCTATTTTCATCACAATATCCATTTCTCTGTTGCCTAAATATGATACAACGAACTTGACACGTAAATTGCAAACAAAATCCCCACATTCTGCCGACCAGTTCCATTTCTTGACTTGCGGTTCCCGTTTCAGACAGATTTTCATTGTTTTCGGTAAGTTGTTTAACATCAGCCGTAACAATGGTAAGAAATAACATAAAAAATACGAAAATTAGTTCTGTTTTCATTTTTTCTCAGAGTCTTCAGCTGTTCGATATATATGTATGTAGATTAAAAACTGACACTATTTAAGTTATGGCTACAGTTTTTATAGGAATAGTGTAGAATAGCAATCATATCAACGATTTCTATCGTTCAAAGAAATATGAGTGGAAGTATGTATTTCAAATGATTTCAAATATTCGAAGAGAATATGAAATGCACAAAGAATGCATTAAAAATGATAAAATGTTTCAAATGAACATAAAAAATAATTGCAATGCTTTATACTAGGGTAAAACATAACGTTTTGGCAAGAAACGTTTCTGTACTTGAAAATTGAGCAACACTATTATTTACAGTTTTAGGGAGAAAAATTGTCAAAAGTCCTGATGTGCCGTGGAGGGCTAGTTATATTATAAGCCAAAATAAGGTATCCTTTTCATTATTAACCCTAATGCCTTTATATAAAAACTGATCATCGTGTATCAGTGCGTAAGTGCTGGCCATGACAGTTAGTGCAGAATCATATGATTTTTCGAATTGAACATTCATGATTGTAACACCTTTTTTATGCGAGCTATCGACCTCTGTCTAAAGCAACTAATCGCATGTGTTGCACTATCATTGTCCATGGTTTTCTTTAATTCAAGTGGGAGTTTTCTTATTGAAGAAAGCCTAATGTTTCCTGGGTAGAAGGCGATGGTGGTGTATGTTGGTCAAATAGGGGAAAAAAAGTGTTTGTTTTTTTATTAATTTCATGTTTTATGTAGGAGTGTGTTGTTATATATCATTAAATTATTAGTGCAAAAATGAAAATATTTTATTTATTGTTGATGGTAATGAAAAGACTGAAATAATACAAGTACAAAAGATGATTCCGCAAAACATACTTTGAAAAATAAATTTAATTAGATTAATTGACGTGGCTACCTCGTGAAGTCCGAGTCACGAGGTGAGATAATTTAGTGTTTTTCAACTTTTAAATGAATAAAAGCTTGCATTAAGAATACTATGCATACAATCATGCAATGACGTTCAACGTTAACAGCAATATAATTAGTCCAGTCAACAGCCGTTTTCCCGTGGAATTTTGAGAATCAAGGTCGATTTTCTTGAAAATTTGGATTTAAGCTCTACTAACTCTCTTCTTCAAAATCTACCCTGTGCCGAACCGGGCTTTTGCCCTTGGGGTGAAAACCACCCCATCTAGGGGATGAAAATTTTTTCAATCAAATTAACCACGGAAGTCGATAGATTGACCAATTCTAAGCAACTTTTGTTCTATAAATTTTTTTTGTAAAGTTGATCCTTCCCGATTTATTAGCGATTGAAACTGTGCATTTTTCGTTAAAAACAACCCCTTTTTTTAACAGTTTTTCATGAATAACTTGAAAAATTTCAATTTTATCAAATAATCATTTTGAACAAAGTTGTAGCTTATAAAAAAACAAAGAGATTCGTGCCTGAAAGATCTATGTAGACCTAATAGCGACTGAGTTATTGCTCTTTGAAGGATGCTCATTTTCGAAGAACCCCGAAATTGAGAACCTTCAAACTCAAACATATCGAATATGGTGAAATTTTTGGAGAAAACACATCAAACATTTTTTAAAGTAAATTAAAAACCCTTTCAAATGAGTTCTAATAAAAGTCTTTTGCATAAGAATTGACTGACTTATGACCAAAATAAAGTGATTATCCATTTTTTTTTTAAATGCAAGAAATCAACCCTCGTCATTACAACCCTAATAGAAATTAATAGCTCCCTACTTGCAATTAACTTTACTTAGGTATAATTGGTATAATCCATATGATTTGACAGGTTTGAAATGCTTAGTTTAGAAAAAATTATTGTTTAAATGAAAATCGACATTTTTGTAGTTTTGAAAAAAAATGCATTTTTCTTAAATAAATCAAAAAGTATTTATAACACAAAAAATTGTTTCAAATATTAATTGTAGTAATTTTTTTACTGAAAATTTTCGTTTTTTTTATATATTTTTATCATAAAAATTGAAGGAGATATGGCGGTTCAAAGTTTGCATTCATGCAATAATTGTGGCACACCTAACTCCTTTGAAATCACCCCTTTTCAAAAATAAGGGTTGACATTTTTTTAATAAACATGACGTTAAAGCCCTTCCATTTCTCTACAAAATGTTTTTTTTAAAAAGTTTTTTGCTTAAAAAATACAGGAGTTATCGTCGAAAAACAAACTGCTTTTTTTTAAATTTTGCAGCACGAATATTGGAGCATTTAAGAATAGAGAAAGAGAAGCGGAGCTACATCCAAGCAACAGCTGGCACATTGTGTAAGTATTTTACCGGTCTTTTTACATCAGTGTTCGTATATGTGTGTTCATGTATATACATATATATATATATATATATATATATATATATATATATATATATATATATATATATATATATATATATATATATATATATATATATATATATATATATCATATGTATTGTTTTGTATGTTTTGAATGATGCTTCTCGTTTCTGCTCTTGATGTAAGCAGTACACTGTTAGAATCGAAAGAATATACACGTAGCTTTTTTATTCTTTTATTTTTTGTTAAAAATCTTTGTTTATGCGTATTTTTTAAAATTATAATAAACATTTTTAATACTAGTTTTCAAAGTTACTACCCCTTAGGGGATGATTTTCAGGGGTTGCATCTGTCTGATTTAATAAAATATTTTCAATTCAATAGATGCAGTTTACAATTATTTCTAATTCTAAAAAAAAAAATTTTTTTAAATATTTTTTAATATATCATACTTTTCTACATACTTTCGTATGTTTTACGCGGGTTACATATGTCTGATTAATTAAAAATTCGTTTGAGAGTGTCGAGTAGTCTACAAATAAATATTTTAAGCTTTATTTTAACCAAATATATGCGAAAATCTATTTTTTTTAATTTTTTGCAATAAGGGGTAGTTTTAACCCCTAAAAATAAAAAGCCCGGTTCGGCACAGGGTAGATTTTGAAGAAGAGGGTTAGTAGAGCTTAAATCCAAATTTTCAGCAAAATCGACCTTGATTCTCAAAATTCCACAGTTTTTCATTTTTTTACCGCTGTTGACTGGACTAAATGAGAATTAATTGTAATGATTTCGCGGTAATTAAAACCATTAAATTTATTATAAAAAGTGGTATTGCTTTATATATGCTTTTGGAAATTAGTTTTTGTGCTTGTTTATTTATCTTAAAGATATTTTTTATTTAAGTCTCGCTAATTTGTAGTACACTTCTTCTTCTTCACATCAATGCTCCACAATTTAATCCTTTCTCTTCCTTGTGGAAAATAAATGTTCTTGCACTTCGTGGTTCTTATTGCAACACTTTTTTTTTGTATGAAGATCAGATTTTATTTGTTGTTTGCTATTTGAAAAGAACTACGAAACCATTAATTTTTCACGGTAACTGACGAAAATTCAACATTAACTTCTATTTTGGCGGGCCCAAACTGATATGACGAGCCGTCACTGATTTATACTTCTCAAATGTCTATAATTACTCAAGTTTGTACTATCTATGGAATGATCAGTCACCGCTCTTGCACAAAAGTTTCCTTTTACGAAAAGTATGCTTGTTAATTAAACCGTATTTAAATAAGTCGCAAATAAATAAATAATAAATTCAATTGTCAATGAAGATGTGTGATTATTTTAAAGGTATATTTTAAATTTTTTGGCTTATACACGTTCACAATAAACAAACTATACATCCAAGCAATAATCGCTGAAAAAATGTTGATAGTCTAAAGTTTACAACCAATCATAATTCACTCCAACATGCTTCTACCGTTGCCTACATAATATAATACTTTCAAACATTTTAGCTGGTTTTCGCGCTAAAATACATTGGCCAGTTGGGAGTAATATTCACGGTGACTGATTTGTTTAAAAGTATGTCACTCATCTCCCTGAATCTGACCAAGAGGTTTTCTTTTGAGACCTTTGGATGGTTTTAACTTTTCCGCAGCCAATATCCCTTCTTTAATTCCTTTCCAGGAAGATTTCTGACTATGCGCTGTTCGTTTGACCACAGGCCACTCCTTCGATTTTACTTTTCTTAAGCTTCTAGAGGGAGGCTGTACTGCTACGATGACAGCGACATAGCTTTTATAGCTTGGTTCTTCAGGAGGCGCAGCTTCTTCAGAAGGCGTAGCTTCTTCAGGAGCATCGGTTTCAGCCAAAGCTGCTCCAGATGCAACTGATTCAGTTGCACCTCCTTCAGTCGCATTTTCGTCAGTCACATCTTCAGTTTCAACTTTTGCTTTAATATCTGTATCAGGCTTTGTTTCTCCTCTGGCTCAGGTTTAGATTCTGGGTCAGGACTTGGCCCCGTACTCCCCGGTCCAGTTGTGATTGTATCACCTCCACCTAGGCTGTCTCCATCATCTACTTTTTCGCCAAACTTCAAATACTCTTTGCCTACATCTGGATGAATCTTCATGTACGGTATTTGAATGGTAACGGTATCCACTTCATCGACAATCTCACCTACAGCTTTGCAGATTTTTTTCATATTACACATAATCTGAAGGCGCTCGCTATTGTTCTTTGCAATACCTCTAGTCACACTGTGAACAGTGCTGTTCAGTCGTTCTAATTGAATCAGATGTTGTAATTCGTTGACGTCACTCTCTAGATCCGCTATGTTGACAAGACAATCCTGGTGCAGTTCTTTTAGCATTCGTAACGTTATTTTCTGTTGGTTGTATGTATCAACGATTCCTTTAAGATAGGCAGCATTATTGGCCGCCATAGTTTCTCCCGGGACTGCAGTCATAAAAAACGGACTGATATCGGGGATGCTTTTAACGGGAGTTGTCATGACGGGTGTATTCGACGTTGTTGTTATTTGCGGAGTAGTAGTTGTTGTTGTAGTAGGTCTTGAAGGTTCTGATTCTTAATCAACATCTGGTGGACCAAACATTTCAACGACAATTTATTCAATTTAGGATTTAAGAATAAACAATTACCGAAAAACAAATTACGTAAAAACTGAAAGTAAAACAAACGGAGACTAAAATTTTAACTACGAGTTCGAAATGACACACTATTCCAAGCCTATTCCATTTTTACTGTTTCCAAATTTTAGGATGTTTAGTCAGGCCAACCCTAAACTAGAATAATTTTTGGGGCAAGATACGATCTTCACATGAGTTTCATTAACACATGGAAAACAAGTTTCTCGGTAAATTTGCAGTTTTGCTTCTAGTTCTTCTTTCAGCTTGAGTCATATTCCCCTTTCTCTTTAATTTCTTTAACTTTAATTTATTAAAATGCTTTCTTTCACTTTAATTTATTAAAATGTTGCGTTATAATATTATATTTCGTAGCCATTAGGAAGTAAATAAAATTATATTTTAAAAATTATTATATTTTGTTTATATTGCTGTTTTCCTCCACCCATATCTATATTGCTTCTAATAATTCTCAAAAAAAAATTAATATATCAAATTATGTGCCCCTATGAACAATCTACTACTTACGCCACTGACCTCTGACCACCACCTCGCTATCTTAATTCGACCACTGTCAAACTGCTGCTAAATAGTCGCTTTCGAAGACGCTAGCACGTCGATTATATCAGTATTTCAGTGTAAATTACTAACTTGACAAGTTAGATATTCTCAAAAATTAATAGGTTTCGTTCCGAAACTGTACAGTGAGTTTATTAGCGGAAAGTGAATTGTGAAACAATACTTAAACAGCGCAAAAATGATAGTTGCCTGAACGATGTCTCGCTGCTCAGTCGCATTTGCCTGTTTTGATCAAATTTAATCTGTGATGCTACTACTTCTAACATTCAGGTGATTCGGAGAGCTTTTCTCATTCACGTACTAGAAAAATCCGAGTTTTCGATGTCGATTGCCTATTGCTAATTTGTTTACATTTGTATAGTTATATGGACAGTTATTAATTTGTATAGTTAAATAAAAGGGGAAATGCAAAGGGGAAGAAGTGTATAGAAATTACGAGACACACACCTATGAGTGTTTACTGTGTTTTTGCCATTCACTCTTAATAGGTCCAACCAGTCATGTTTCTGCTTACGCCCAGGTAAACCATGAATAGTCTATGTTGCACCCAAACATAACTTTCTGAACTGCCAGAAAAGTGACATGCACATTTTTTGCTCAACTGTTACTATGAGCTGTCCGTATGTAAAGTGGTGATGAGATACGACTTGAAATATGTTCGCTCATGCACTGTATGGGCACTAATGTTCAGTCGTGTTTGCAGATGTAAAAAAGTGCCTTTTTTGCTCCGAAACCAGTGGGTTTTGACATTTGCTTATGTTCGCAGACTCATGCTTGGTTATGGCTAATATCGTTGTACTTAAAGCTCAGAAGAGAAAGATATAAGGATATGAAAACAGCCGTGAGAATTGAAGCAATTTGGGACTCTGGTCAAATTTGACAGTCTTCTCCTCTTTAAACAGAAAATGGCCACCATAGGCACTGAGATAGTAGGCCATATGTACACAAATTTGACAAGTAATAACCAAAAGTTCGTAGAACTTAGGTAGCGGAGAAATCGAAGGGAATATCTGAGGTAGTAATTCTCTCGATTTGTTCTATTTATAGATTTTATCTTTGTAGTGAAATTGCTTCACTAAATTTCTTATATGTATACGCTTGTTTCATTTTCTTAAATTTTTTTGTTCTGTGACTTAAAGGGCACAACTTGCAGCGAGCCACAAAATCGTATCCAAACGTAACTTTGTAACATTTTGATATGGCAAGACTGCCCAGGCGAGTCCTTCACTTGACTCGCCAAGTCGAGTTTTGCGAATCTATTTTGCTCGACTGAATATGAGAGTCGGCTTATACCTGTGATTAGCATGAGCCAACTTCGACATACGACGGGGGCAATACTAATTATTGAACTTTCTAGGAAGGTATTTAGAAATTCATCTTTCTGTTTCTTTCACTTTAAAAGTTAGAAAGGTTTACGTGGTTTTGCGCGTTCTGTGAGATGAATGTTTATGAAACTAGGGTTAATAAACATTGCAACTATAGTTTGCAACAAAACTAGCTTATGTTTCCTGTCTTTTACTTCGAAAATTAGTTTTCATGCGGTTCCCATTCAGGTGAATTATATAAAAACTCAAATAAGAAAATTGTTTACATTCCAATTTTTACTCCTCTTCCTGGATAATCATGATAAATGAATATGCATCATACGCTGAAAATTGCTGCTTAGGAATTCGAACCAGCAGTTTTTTGTGTTGTTGAAGCAAAAAGGAGGTTTCTTCAAAATAGTAGAGCACGCCTTATGAGCATCTCAAGGAAACTGTAGCATGGTTGCAAGAAATTGCTATTCCTGTTGTCAACATCCAATAATACCATAATTCAACCCTTTTTTTCATAGTACTTCCTGCATATTTCATCCAACATACAATTCGAAAACCAATTAAATTGGACTGCTTAGTAAAATTTTTTTTGAATATGTTAAATGTATATTCCATCAATTTTGGCTTATGTAATGTTCATAAAAACAAACTATACATCCTAGTACTAATCGCCGAAAACTATCTTCATAGTCCAAACTTTACAAACAATCATAATTCGTTCCAACATACTTCTACCGATGACTACATCTTGCCTTTTTACAGGCACATTTTCCACCGTCCTTGTTGGCTTCCTTGGCCACATTTGAACTTGCACGCTGACTACTATGACCTCTAGTAGTATCCTTCATAGTAGCCGATTTGTTTTTCGACGTATCACTCATGCAACCGCTTGAATCACTTGAATCACTAGTATCTTCCTGAATCTGTTCAACAGCAATCTTTTTCAGACCTTTCAATGGATCTACCTTTTCCGCCTTTGACATACCTGCTGGAACGTCTTGCCAGGAAACCTGCTGGTCATGGGGCTGTTGTTCTGATCTTACTTTTCGCAGGCTTGGAATTTCTTCAGATGCAGGTTTTTCAGTTGCAGCGGGTTCAGTCGCATCTACTTGAGTCGCCTCTTGAGCCGCACCTGCTTCAGTCGCACCTGCTTCAGCCGTACCTTCTGCAGTAGCACCTGCTTCAGTCGCACCTGCTTCAGTCGTACCTTCTGCAGTAGCACCTCCTTCGGCCGTACCTAATTCAGTCGCACCTTCTGCAGTAGCACCTGCTTCAGGCTTCGATTCCCCATCTGTTTCAGGTTTAAGCTGTAACGTATCTGCACCATCTCCATCTGCACCTTCACTAATCTGCATATACTCTTTGCCTACTTCTGGATGAATCATCATATAAGGTATTTGAATGGTCACGGCATCGACTTCGCCAACAACATCACGTACAGCCTTGCAGATTCTTTTCATATTACACATAATCTGAAGGCGCTCGCTATTGTTCTTTGCAATGCCTCTGGCCACACTTTGAACTGTGCTATTCAATCGTTCTAATTGAATCAGACGCTGCAATTCGTTAACGTCACTCTCTAGATCCGCTACGTTGACAAGACAATCTTGGTGCAGTTCTTTTAGCGTTCGTAGCGTTAATTTCATTTGGGTGTATGTATCGACGATTCCTTTGAGATACGCAGCATTACTGGCAGCCATCGTTTCTCCCATCACAGCACCCATATAGAACGGACTGATATCGGCACTGTTGGCGACAGGAGCTACCTTGTCGGGAACAGCTAACGTCGTTACAGTTTGAGTTGTTGTTGTTGTCGGAGTGGTTTCGGTATCCGTAGCTGTTGTCTGAGTAGTTGTTGCATCGGTATTTGGCATTTGTACAATTTAGGAGTGGAAAAATTTGGAACAAAAATTTAAAGCTTAATATCGGCAGGCTAAAATTTTACCTATCAATCAGGATGACACAATAATTCAAGCCTACACAGAGAGAAAAAAAATTATACCCATCAGCAACAACAAATGCACTAGTTCACACAGTAAGATCGCGCATATGTTCAACAAAGCGGGATCGTATAACCATCCTCCGTAAAGATAGACGATACATTTAAAAAATTTAGTCTGTATCAGTACGATGGTAAATTTTCAAATTCGTATGGATTATACAGATCTCTCAACGCAAAGAGAAAGAACTGCTTCTGCACCGATTCAAGCCTATCGCTAGGGAAATTAAAGGTAAGGAGGGTTCCAGACAACTACTCAACTAATTGAATTATGTAAAAAGACACCATCACCCATAGGTTTTTAATGAATCCCAGCTTTTTATTAGCCTTGCTCAAGACTATGATTGAGCTGATAATCAAAATTTATATTATATTATTTTACATTATATTGCATTATATAAGTGGTTTTGCGGGAAAAACTAATGACTTGACAATTACTAACGTTAATTTCAAATTTACTTTGTTTGCACCAGTGCTAAAGAGATAACAATTTCGATTTAAGGAAAATTGAGTCTGATTTCGATTTAATTGTGTCGTACATTTTCAGACAATCTACATAAAAAAGATGAGAAATGTCTGATAAAACTTCAAAGCAACCCGATATGAAAATATTGAATAAAATAGGTTCCAAGGTTCATCAGATGTACCAACTTGTGGTACACCTGATGAAACTTCAATTCTTTTCGATAAGATAACATGAAACTTAACGTACTGCGTTCTATTTCGAAGAGAAGAGCCTAACCAGTTTAATAAAAGAATCGAGATACCAATTTTTTGTGACTTAATTCGAAAAATATCATTATCAACGCAATCTGATATTCTTTGGGAGGATGATTCCAAGCCTCGGCTCCAGTAATGGTTCGGATCAATACGCCATGCCCGTCTTGACGATAGAGGTCCAAAAGTGCGCGACAGTTTTCCACGTGCTAGTGATTTTGAGGCGGCATGAGCAGTCTTACGCTGACCTTTGTCATGCCAAGATGATCGAGAAGAATATTTAAAATGGTTGTTTCTGATACTCTAACTAGTCCTATTGTATCTTTTTAGTTTAGCATCTTCCAATATCACTTTTTTTACTTTCTTAAGAATTTCCGGAATGATCATTTTGATTGGCCGTACTGGACGTGGGTCTTCTTCAAGTGAGTTCTTTTCTTGTGTAAATAGACTGTAAATAGACTGTAAATAGCCTGTTTTTAAACCATGGTTTTACCAGTGCAAGAGTCTCCGTAAACGAATGACATATCTTCCATCAATGTTTGAAATGACTTTCCTTGTTTGGTGAGTACTTGATTTTCTCCTTATTCCATACTCAATTTTCAACCTTTCTTCCATATTGAGTTGCTAGGTCGACGATAGTCAAAAAACTACTGGCTTGATTACTAAAAACTGTTTTTTTCTGGAGCTAATGCATGTGGCACTTTGATTCCCCTCCTCTGGGTGGGTGATGTCTTCCGCCCTACTCAACCCTCACCTTTCCCTTGCCTTGTCACAGTATGCAGGTATTCCGCACTATACCGTTAGCTGTCGAAGACTTTGGTACATTTCATTAGGACGCGTTACTACTCTTAGGTGTTCCAAGGTACTATTAGGGTGTTCGTCTAGTCTGTCAAATAATTTAAGTGTTTTGTCGCGTATGTATAAGTCTATTGTCTCTACTCGAAGTTGTTTTTGTATGTCCGTATTCCTAATGTACCATGGAATCCAGAATATTTTCCTCAATGCTAGATTCTGGCAGATTTGCAATTGATGTTTTTTTTTATTTGTATGTCTGGTAAAAAAAGCAGTACTACCGTATGCCTAAATTGGTCGTATTATCTGTTTTTACAGTAACGTTTTGTTCATCATAGACCTAGTTTATGCGAGAACCCAATTTAATCCCGGTTTGGGATTATACCAGTCAGAACCTCGTATAAACGGTCAAATTCAAATTTCAGCTTAAACCCAGACAGTTTGGTTTACGCCTGATAAATATAAGTGAGCGTGCATATGAAATGTGTAAATGAAAGTGATTTTTCGACATGGCGACTTTTCATCTGCTATCAATTATCCTTTTGTGAAAATCTTTCTTGATTTGGAACAAAACCTCAGTAAAAACAAGTACGAGTTAATAAAATGTTCAGCTATCACTAAATGTCTCTCCATATTGATTCTTGCCTTCTTCATAGGTTAATTGAAATGTTCAACGTAGCCTAAACTTCCTATCTTACCATATTTATACAATACAGTTTCTATGTGCGTATTAGCTATTCCGCAAAAAAAGTTTCTATGGATATACGCAATACGAATTTCAGAAAATCCAAATTCCAATTTTGCCCGTTTATACGACGCGATATTTGGGATAATCTCGAATCGGGATTAAATTGGGATCTTGCATAAACTAAGTCTATGAAGGCCAGGTTCCTAGGCGTCCTTTTTTCGCAAAATATCGCACAAAAGTGTACACACAATGGGCACGCTTGGCTGATTTGTCATTTATTTTACGATCTTCAAGCGACCTAATTATTTGAGTCCACTTTTGTGGTTCCCTAATTATAACTCGAACCGTGGTCCTCTTTTGTTCCGTACTGTCAGGTTTTTGGCCGTTAGTATAGGTCGTTGCTTCCTGTGCTGTTGTTGTTGGTCTTTTTGGCTTCTGTATCACTAGTGGTTTCACAGGGACTCGCAGTTTTGGAGTTGATAGTGCAGGATACTCTTCCTCGGCCAGTGTTTCGCTGGCTGATGGAACAGGATCAGAGATTTTCCTACACCCCCCTAACACCCCCCTAATACCCCCCTGGAAAGTGCATACAGGGACCTTTGTGTCTTTTTGGGACCTTTGTGCCTTTTGTTCCAAAGGGACACCCCTCCTAAAATTCTGAACACACCCCCCATGAAAAATTCCTGAGAAAACCCCTGAACAGGATCCTGACCTTCCGTGTCCATTTGGCTATTAATAAGCTCATCAACTCGTGGTTTTCCGCGATCAGCTCAGCGCTTTGTTTTGGTTAGCTGGTAGACCATATCTGACAGCTTGTTTGTTGCAGATATTATACCAGTTTTCGTTAAAATCAAACTAGCGACACACTTTTTGAATTCAACAATTTTACTCTACGTCTATGTCCATACAACATGTGCTTCTAGGCTAAGTGACTTGTGATTTCTAATCCAACCGGTGGTAAGTGATTAATAGTAATTAGACCCATTAGCCTTTCTTTCGGGGCTTCAAAAAATATGAAAAACTGTTTCAAGTATCAAAATTCCCAGTGATGTACAAAATCCCAAAAACAACATCAGTAGCGCCGAACGAATATCGACTAAACTTGCCGTTGTGAACTTTCCTCCACCACCGTTACATTTCGGTTTTTTCGTGTAGAGACGATTATTTTCCCGACTCTGAAGTCCATATTCACGCAAACGGAACATTCTGATAAGGATCAAATCCAAATAAATATGATGAGAATTTTTGTTAAACTATACTTTACCCAGTTTTCAGCAGTTCCTTGTACGATGAGTTCTTCTGAATAGCATACCATGGATCGATAACTTGTAAGTATTGAATTTCCTGCAAGCCACATTTTTCATGTTCCTGATAGGTTTCACCCATCAATTTGTAACCGACACCGAGTTCCATGTGAAAAGCGAACAAACCATGGCGGATTTTTTCAACACCCTCCGCTAGCGGCATGAAATTATCCGAACCGTTTTTCTGAAGTATTTTCTGTTCGTAGATTTGACGACGTGTTGGCTCTGCTGCATGCTGTTTTAATTCAAAGTGATTGTTAAAAACTGGGCGATGCTTTTTGTTCTTTTTTAGTGCATAAGTGTATTGAAAAATAATGTTAAAGTTACCGAAAAATAATAATGATTGAAAATCGTATCATCCGCGCCAAATTTCAATCGTGAATCCAGTAGATCATCTAAGGTCCTTATCTTCGTCGAAGGAGATTGCAAAAGTGCCACAATATTTGCCGAATAACTAGGGGAAAAAATCAATTTATGCTAAAACTGTACAAAACCATCTACCTCGTGTACAGGAACATCAAAGTAATGTACGTGACAACCATCACAATTCGACTAGTGAAGCTCTTCGGTGCAACAGCCGATCCTTGCTGGCATGCTGCTGTCAAAACGAGTACTACAGTGTCGTGAAAAGATGGCTTTAAGAGCGAAGCATTCGAAAAGTCCTAAAATAAAGGGGGACAGATGACATGAAATGAATTGCTTATAAAATAGTGTTACATCCTGTGAGTTGAAAAGTCGCCACTCCGCGAAAACAGTCCCGATCAGAGTAAAGGCCGAAACGAAAAACAAAGCGACGAGACAATACCAGACAAACTGAAATTTATAGTGCTGAATCCTTTAAAAAACCAGCACTGCGAATCTTAAGCGTTATCTACACACTCACCTTGTGAAATGGCAAAAGGAACAAATCCTCTGTATACGATAGTTTTGGCGAACGAAATACAAATTTGGACAAAGTTGCTGAAGGCATGGCGATGTATTCGACGTATTTAATGCGGTCCGGTGTGAAAAACAGAGCTGTTGCACCAATATCCGATCGATTTTCTACCAGATCGCCAATCATGCCACTCCATCGGCCCGTCTGATTGTCCAAGTAGCCCCACTGGCTGACCAGTTTGTATTGGATCGATGCGTTTAGGTAGTCCATGAGCTGATTTGTAAGTAGGAAGTTGACTTTCGTAATTGTATCGATGTGTTTGTCCCTGGATGCAATGGACGAAATTATAGATACATATGGATGTTGCCTTTGTGAATTACAGATTGAAACTTCGAGCCAGTTGCCAAGATTTTCAAAATTAGTGACTCAGTAGACTATTTCAAATAATCTGTAAATGGTATTTTAAAAATCGAAAAAAAATCGACCCTGGTATGATGATCATTTAAATTTTCGAATTTGAGGCTTGAGAAGCTGTGTGGGGAAAATGCCGGCAAAGGAAAAGTGTAACCTTCGGGAGCCCACGGAGCGGATCAATCTATATATCCAGCGGATGCTCAGAATGTACATACGTGTCTGAGAAACACAGCGAGTTGGACAGGGAGTTGCCAAAAATAAGTTGCACTTTTCGAACCTGTATCCATGAAAATGGGAATGCCACGCCATATTTCTTATCCTTTGGGAGAGAAATGTCAATGCACTTTAGAAATCTCAAGAGACCAGAGGAGAGTGGGGGCAACAAAGAGAACGTCGCAAAGAAAACGAAACTCCTACACAAGTTCCGAGAGGAGGTGCTAGAGCGTCTGGAGAAACTGCGCGTGAATGGAAAATAAGATATTACCTGCTACACAGGGATGAACAATACCTGCTGAAGGATTTAGTGTGGCGAAGAAATTATGTCTTGTCGGATGCCGCTAGATGTTTCTTCGCCAAATTAGCTCCGGAGGAAAATAAGGATGTCTGGCTGGGCATATGAACTGGAAGACTCTGCTGTGAAGAGTATGCGGAGTTTAGCATGCAAAAGGCCTCAAGCGGTACGTAGCGCAAAAGAAAGAAAAGCAACTCAAAGATGGAACTGAGAATGATCCGGCTAAAAAAATGAACTTCCTTTTAACATCTGGAGATATGACAAGCCTATTACTATGATTAAGTGGTGGCGGAACTAGATAATCAGACATTCAATTATAACATTAAGAATGGTGGATAGTAGCTGTGATAGCCAGAATAAGTGACAGGGGAGTTTTATACTTAGTAGCCTATCTCAGCGGGTAATAGCTGTATGAACTTATGTTCTTCGGGCATATTATACATGGGAACATTTGCAGCATGAGTGATTAGATTATGTTTCATTAGTAATAATTGATTAATGTCAGAGCAACATTAGGTCCCGCCCTTAAGGTACGACCATGGACAAGTGCTCCGGAGAAACATCTTTATGAATTATAGGCCCTTCATGTCTTCATAAAGTATTACAACTTCACCCGAACGATGAGAGCTGCGGGTCTGCACGACCCGTTTGGCTTAGCATCGGTGCTGCGGCGGCAGGAGAAGCCCGCGCATACCGAGATAAGCGCTCCTGTTGTTGGGAAAGCCCCGTTAGTGAGAGCTATGCAGGGGCTGTGGTTTATAGGCTATCCAGTATGGAATCTTTATCTGAACTTACCAGAAATGGATTCCGGATCTGGCGCTTACTTAGGAATCTGTGAAAAAGGCGCCCACTTAGCCTGAATCCGGCTAAATGGGCTCTATAAACCGCATGAGGGTAGGTGCGTTATTTTACGATTAATAGATTTGCCTCCATGGGTTAAATTGAAAATGGTAGTATTATAGTGCATGATACGATGTTGACTATGGAACTTCATAGTCACTATCCTTATGTTGGACCATCGGATTGAGCTCGCGAGGCAGGTGAATAACTGTACTTAGTAAGTACATTAATGAAAATGACTCGAAAACTGTTGTAGTAGAACTACTTTACTTTTCATATTTCAAAGCCAGATTCTAAAATTACAGATATTAGAAAAGCATTAATATTTTTTTGACTGTCTTTGTCAACAGATAATTAAAGGAATAAGTTCAACAATTAAAAATAAACCACATTGAAAACTACAAAATAAAAGCTATTAAATCAATTCATCAAACGAAACAATTAACGGCTGTGGCATTCTGGACCTAACCACTTTATGCGTGTGACCACCGAAGTTAAAGCCAATCGAAAACGGGCTAATGTCATGCCGTCTTCCTCCCATTAAAACCTGGTGGGTCTCAGAGTACGCTCGAAGCTCGTACCATTGAGTTGGTGGTGTAGATTTCGATGACACTGTTCCCGATTTGCGTTGACCTGGCTCTGAGCACCAGAAACTGGTGCCAATCTCTCTGCATTGGACTCTGCATTGCAACCATGGAGGTCGAGCGGCTGTGTGTGGGGACGGAAAAACATTGATGACACTTACAACTACAAAACCTACAGACAAGGTAGCCAGACAAAAAGACATGGGGATGACAGCAGTAGCGCAGGCCAAGGGAAATACCTCTACCAACCGCTTCGCATTAAAGAAAACGCCGAGGGTCTACAGGACTCCCCCTCGGCCATCCACTCTGACGTAAAGCGAGTGAACAACCTTGAAAAATGTTGACTCCAAAGAGTCAGCCACATGAGAGTGCTGAAATGGGAGGGATAGAAAAGCAAATTCCACAACGATCCCATTAGTGCGTGTATTCCCTAAGAAGAAGTATATTAAACGAGAGTGAGTGACTGAAGACGATATATTGAGGAAGTATCAATATATTCTTTGCAAAATGTCCCATATTTTTAAGCATATCAAGAACGGCATACTTGAACTGAAGGAGACCATTGAACTCATGTTTGCCTGCCAGACGAACTGGCAAAAGGTGGATATGAAGTGCCAGCGGGTGTTTGAAGAGCCTACCACTAAGACGGCCACTCCAGCAGCAATCTCGAGAGTAGATTGTCGACGGCAGAATAAGTGGGCGACTGAATCAAGCCCTGAGAACATTCAAAAAGTCCGGGCTAGGAAAGAGGAGCCACTTCTGACCTAAGGAAGTGAGTGACGGCCAAACACAAAAAGAAGCACGGGAACGTGACCAAACCAGTAGTACCCGCTGGGCCGGAAAAGATTCAGAAACAGTGCGTCCCATAGGGAAAATTGGAACAGTAGGTGAGAAAAAGGGGAAGAGCAGATGGAAAAGGGGAAAAATGATTATGCCATTGTAGTATCAGCTCCGCTGAAGACTTACGCGGAGGTCCTTGGGGATATCCACCAAAGTATTTCCCCGGATGAAACTGTTACGCTAATACAACGCATTTTTGAAAATTGCACATTGCAATGGTTGCACGGGCCACCGTACATGGCCAAGGTTACGTGAATCTTGTGACTTCTACGGTTAAGATCGAGCTTCTGAACTTCGATTTCTTTACTGTCAACCAAGAGGTGACATCCACCATCAAACGCGATGCTGGAGATGAGGGAGCAAGTGAGACGGAAGCCCCGCTCTTCTCCTTAAGACAAGGGAATATGGGCTATCTGGAAGTCTACAGAGCAGTGGACGAAGTCCTCACGTAGCTAGTCTGCGAACATTGGGCTCGTCGGCTTAGTTGGCAGATGCTATGAGGTTTGCGGTGATTTAGATTTAGATGGATTTGGATAGAGGGCCCACATCGTATCATGTCATTGGTTTGTTGTTCTCAAACCGTAAACGTTCTGGTGATAGACGTACGCCTATTTGTGCACAAATTTTCTTTATTGACAGTTTTTGGAGATGATTTTCACAAGCTTCTTGGAAATAGCACTGATGAGCCAAAGATTTTTCGTTTGAAGATTTTTAGTACCACTAGTGATGGTGATGCAAAATTAAGAAATCTTTTAACGATTAAGGTTATTGTGTGAGTTTCGTGCACAGTAAAAGAGGCAGAATTTCTTCCAACTTAGCTTTAACGTAACTAAGACCATCTCATGTTCAAAGATGACACACATAATGATGTTGAGACAAATTACCAATTTTTTTTTTAGGATACAGCATAATTTGAAAGTAACTAAAATGAGGTTTACGTGTTGGAAGGCACTTATTTTTTAAAAAGATTTCCACATTGTAATTAAAATTCACTTTTTACTTATAATCGTGCAAGTGATTGATAGTATCATTATTGGTAATCACCAACGAGGCTCGAAGTATAGTTCCTGAAAGATTTTTCCGTCGTTGAACCGCCGAAATATTGATTCGTCTATCTTCGATCGATCGGTTCCTGTATGATGCAAACAAGTTGAAGATAACGTCCTTACTCAACGAAGCTCTATAAGCTAACGAAATAAAATTGAATTGTTACGAAGGGCACTCGAGATATCAAGCACCGATTTAATTTGTTGAAAGTTTGGACACAAAAAATATACGAAAACTCTTACCTTCCTTAAAAATGAACTCTTCGTTGTCCTTCCTAACCAAATACACCTCGCTATTAACAAACAACGGTAGACTCTGAAATATTTTGCTTGCATGGTTTTGGTTAGAGCTGATGATAATCCACTTGAAGCGATGAGAGAGTTTGGGGACAGCCTTTTGAAAAAAATTTAAAGTTCATATTTGAACTGGCTTCTACCTCTTACCTCTTGCAACAATTTCGATGTTTTCTCACAGTTCAAGTCCACGATGATTAAATGTCTGTGCTCATCGTCTACGATCGGGATGTTATCGATGCTATCGGGTTTTATTAGGATTTGGAAACTGAATGTTTCATTCGAACCTGGTCGGTGAAACTCAATCAGAAAATCGTATTTCAAATCTAAGAATGAAAAAAAAGTCAGACATGTCTTTTTCAAAATTGTAAAATTGTAAATTAAAATTGTTCAAAGATTGATGAAAACTTGAGAATTGATGGAATTAATCCATCTTCGCTCAGTTTTCGAAAGACGAAAAGCTACGAAAATTGTACTCCAATCACATTTACCATAGTCCCAACAAACTAGCACCGATATTTTCACGGGAATATTCAAAAATTTGATGAAACTTTTTATAGGTCGTGCAAAATCGACTGAGCAAAACACTTGCACAAGTCCCACCGAAATTAGCAGAAACACGTAATATCGAGCGAGAAGCATTTCAAACACTCGCTATCAAAGAATCACTGCAACAGCCACGACTAGCTCTCTTGCTTATATGCTGAATAACTTTGATTACACACAAACTGTCCCCGAGGATAAAGTCAAACAAAACGGGGCTGTTCTTTCCCATGATATCGAGCTCATTTCTTTTATCCAGTTTGCATGTAGAAAGCAGAATTAAAAGTTATATTTGTCATGAAAATTACTTGGAATACGTCCGAATCTAAATTGAATTACAAGAAGTCCTTGAAAAAAATAATGTTCTTTGACTGAAAATATCCATTTTGACAATACCCATGCGAAACGGTTGAAGAAGAAAATGTGGAAATCGGTTAGTGAAACCAGAGTCAGAAATGCAGTACGCGTCGCAGTAAAGAGAAGATTATTTCCAGTATACACTTGCTATGCTTCTTATAATGTTCAATGCTTCTTATAATGTGCTCAATGCTTCTTATAATGTTTGACTTTCTTTTTAATTTTTTTTTACTATTTTTCACTATCTGTTGAAGTTCTAATATGCAAATTTCTAATATTATCATTTATTTGTTAATTTTTTCTACATATTTTCTTCTTATGGTTTTATTTAATTTTTCTATTTTTGTAATTGGGCAGAAGCCTGTTAAAA
The DNA here is from genome assembly GCA_947369275.1 of Nemotelus nigrinus. Classification (NCBI taxonomy): domain Eukaryota; kingdom Metazoa; phylum Arthropoda; class Insecta; order Diptera; family Stratiomyidae; genus Nemotelus; species Nemotelus nigrinus. The sequence goes on along the minus strand of OX376372.1, from coordinate 225,620,928 downwards.
TGGATTCAATAAATAAATAAATAGATTGGGAAAATTTCTGTTTACTGCGATTTACACTACATGGTGCAAAACAACAGAGTCGATGAAAATTTAATGTATTTTAATCGCTAACAGTAAAATCTTGCTGATGATTATATAAATAATCATTACTAGGATTTCGTTGTGATATCCGTAATATTTAACTATCATTAAATTAAAAATGATCATTGAATTGTGACGTCTGTCCAAGCTCTTAGCTTATGAAAATTTAATGGCAGCATCTCCTTGTATAAAAATAGTGATAATAATCAATGCTAGCAATACTTTTTTTACTATAACTTCTTCACGTCAAGATCAACACACCCTGTGAATTTCGTTTTTATGCTATGACTGCATCGGCAGCTACTGGGATAGAAAGTTTGCTAGGGTTACCATCCACGAAGTTCTCAAAATTTGGAAAATTTAAACAAAAGTTACTTATTTTCTCTGTAGATGTTTTTCATATGGAAATTGAATGGTAGCACGTTTTGGTAAAAAAATAACAAAAATGCCTGCAGCTGGCAATCTTTTACTAGAGCCTAAAGTAAACTTAAACTGCATCACGTTAAGGTCAACTCGTTTTGCTTAACCAATAACTGTCCTCGGAGTCTTAGGAATTGAAAGATGTTCGGTGCTGCCATCCGGGAAAATTTCAAAATGTTTGGTATTGAAACGTTTGATGCTTACTTTCCCTACAAGGAAAACCTTATTTACAAGTTTATCATCATTTGAAAATTTAAAGATGGCATCTCTTAATAAAAAAAATAAAAAAAGTTTATAATTGGCAGCGCTACCCTAAGTTTTCAATCAACATGCAATAAATCTGGTCCTAGCTATTAGACCTGGTCCTGCGTAGTACCTGCATAAGCTTGTGAATTTCCATTAGATCTGCTTATCGGGTCGTGAGCTGTGCCATAAGCAATTTCATTAATTTCAAATTGGCTGCGTAGACAAAGCATAAATTTTATATAACAATTGCTTTTTTTATCGAAAAAAAAATCTGGAGGATCGATAATTTGAAGGTTTTCTATTTTCGTGATCGTTGTAGATGCAGAATTTCCACCACATTATTCACGTACAAATTTACGTCTTAAAAACATTAATGCGTCCTTTGAAATTCTGAATGATTAGACGACTCTGTTGGAAGTTGTTGGAGTTCAAAATTTCAAAAATTTTCTTTGTATTTTTTAGGCGCCTATCACAAACATGGGTTGAAAAATTTCCAAAACGTTATCATCATCATTGACTCTACAACTGAGGCCCAGTCCTAGTCTCGTTCAACAATGTTTCCACCAGTTCCGATGGCTAGCCGATGACATTCAATAGGCATTTTGTACAACAGTATCTTTGAGGCTCGGGTAAATTTCAGGATTTGAAGAGCCTTGACTGACTGTACTAGGCTTTATAGAATTATCATCCACGTATTTCTTTTTCCATATTGTTATCGGCTGCAACAATTACGCCAAAGTAATTGAACGATTGCACTACTTCAAATTCATGTTTCACTAACCTCTTGGTTATTGCCTCTTCCATCCATTTCTGTATCATTTATTGTGCCGCCAGCTCAGATCTTCCAATGATGTCAATATCATCTGCATAATCCAATACCTGGGTGAAACTGGTGAACTGGTTGTTAACGATGTCGAACTTCAAATAAAAAGTTTCTCTTGCTTGCTGAGCAAATTTTCGTTTTTAAAAATTAATTTTCTTCGTCTACCATCAAATGCTATCCCAAATATTTCGGTTTGTGGCTCTCATGCGTTGCCTGGGATAGCTGTTTTGCCAGTTTCTGCCCCTTTTGGATTATCTTTCTAGTCTGACACAATTTGTCGTATGAAACCTATTCATATAATGAAAGAACAAAAACAGAGTGATTTATGTTTTTATTTAGGAATAAATTTCAACATAAATACATATTGTACGCGATTCTTCTCAAATAATCGATTTTATCAATTACAGACCTTTTCTAATAATTTTTTTTTTAATTTTTTTGGTACCTTTCAGACGAGGAGCTGAATTAAAAATCCCGTGGTTTCGCCGCGCCTGATTCTATATTATACAAATGATCAAATTAGGATTTTGTATTACGGGATTTTACGTTACAGGATTTTGTAATACGGGATTTTGTCTTACGGGATTTTGTAATACGGGATTTTGTAATCGGGATTTTGTAAACGGGATATTGTAAAACGAGTTTTTGTACCCAACCCAAGATTAGCCTGCCGGCCCGGAAACTTAATTGGTTACACACGAAAAATTTACTTTAGCACTAAACCATAGAAGATAAGTCTTGCTCTAGAACAAATAGCTAGAAACGACAAAATTGGCGAATTGGTACAGTTAAGACATTAATTACATCTCAAATCGATACTTTTATCTAAAAGACCTGTTATTCATTTCGAAACTAGGATTCAATTACTTCTAATTTGGTAATTTAAATATAATCTCTTCTACGCTTCAATCAAACTAAAATGAAACATCATTTCTTTTCCGTTAACTACCAATTCTCGAAACGAAAAACTCACCACAGTACAACCGGCTTCCTATGGTAAAATCGTGCATGAACGCTTTTCATCCAATACATCCACCACAAGTAATTTATCTATTAAACTGCCGTATTGTGTGTGTGCCATGTGTTTTCATTGAGATTCATAAGCGAATAATTATTTGATGTACATCAATAGGAAAACAAAAACCATTAGTTTCTTACACTTTTAGTAATCTTATAAAATGTGATGAAAGCTTTGGGATTTCCATGGGAACACTAAATTTCCCTTCTTACCAGCCCTACTTCGGCTTGACGTTTGTTCGGGATGTTGGTATCCGTGTTAGCAATTGAAAGACTGAATTTGGTGTTCATGTGTATGCGCGCGTTTAGTTGAATCAAATCATTGTTGTCGGCGTTACTGTGAGTGATTTAACAGCCAGTTTCAAGTATTTCGCGTTGATTTTTCGTTAATTAATGTCGATTATTATCTTGCAGTGCTAGCAACTCATTACCAGTTCGTAACCGGTGTCAATATTTCATCTGCGCATTCCTGGAATAAAAAACCCTTAAAGCCTGAGACGCACAGATCATACGAGTGAAATCCCTTAAGTGTGTGTTCAAAAAAGTGGTAAAGTGTGTTTTACTTTCGTTACTCTCAGATTGTTTGTATTAATTACTCATCGGGGGAATTGGACTAAGTCATAACAGACAAGCATCGAAATGATGAACCGTTCAGGTAAGTTTGAATTTGAGTCAGTGGCGGCGAATGCTTTTTGCGAACTTCTATAAACAGGCTTATTCTGCTGAATGACACTTGAATTGGTGTTAGTTGGAGCGAGGGAGGTAGTCGGGGTTTTTTTTGTTTATATGATTTGCAATAAGAGTAGCGCGGCCGGCAGCTGTGTCGCATGGAAAAATAATTTGGGCGGTGGAATAATATGTGCCTGGTTTAGTGAGTGCGTGTTGTAAGGAAAAAAATATGAATGACTTGACTAGATACTATACTAGTACGAATTTGTCCGAGAATTTTATTGAGATGGAGTGGGCCCTGAAAACAGAGGTAAAAATTGAAGTGCTATAAAGCTATGACAGTTTTGTGCTAGAATCTTATTGGTATGAACGTGCTAATTGAGAATGAGAAATCAGCTATGGATTTAATTTTCTAAATTGTTTATATGGCTCATATTCATTCTAGCTATTGATTGGCTCTTTTTGGAATCTGTTTTTCCAGAAAAAATACAGGTATGAAACACTTTTTCTGAAATGTCAAGTGGAGAGGTGCTTTCGACATACAATCCTTCGCACTGTTGATATGCTAATTTGAAAACTTTTTTATCCATAAAAAACCAGGTATATTTTAGCAACTATTTGTATATAATTAAGTTTTCGACGGATATTTTCACATGCAATAAATATAGTTGAACGTTTATTGCTTTGTTAAATGTGTAAGGTAAACGCAAAAATTCTAAAGCATAAATCCATGCTTATGCAAAACATATCTTATAAATGGATATTTGGATATCAATGCACATGCCCCAACTGATGACTCCATTTTCACAAACGTGAAATTTTCCCAGAAATATATAATAAACACCTCGTATATAACCAACAATTTGCCATTAGCTGCTCATGTTTCTGACTAAATACTCACTCTACTTCACTTAACTTTTGCGAAATGAGACATATACCTATCGAATCGCAAATAAGAGTTCATGCCAAAAGAATCTATCTTCCAGATACTACCTAGATCTAACTATGAATGAACTCAACGCTTCTATAGTCAATCTAAAATGCATCAAATCTGAGAAATTTACATTAATCAGTGATTCGTACACCGTAAATGAGCTGTAGATAGATACAGACGCTTTAATGGTCTAGCAAAACGTTGAAGTTGTAAAGCAATGTGTCTGACATGCAAATTTATTTGCGTGAATGAATAATCTCGCTGGAATCGATCATGAGCAGCAGTAAATTTCGATAGTGAAAACTTCAATTAATCGCATAATGAATCATTAAATGGTAGAGAGATGATGAGATGAATCAGTGAAACTGATGTTTTTCCCCTTGAAATAATTAACACTTGCAAGTTGGAAGTAAAAGTACATACATATGCAGGTATGTCGATTTTTCGTCGAAGAAATTAGTGTAAATGTAATGCTAAGCTTTTAGATTTTGTGTAAAATTGCATAAGTTTCATATATTCATATATATGTACTTACTTTTTCAACAGAAACTTCTTTTATTAGTCAGCTTTATGGACAGCAAAAAACAATGAGTATTTTTCACCATCCTGAGTAATAAGTATTTATCTATATTTTAAGTGACCTCACTGTTTATTGAAGATAATCAATATGCAAACAATACAATAATGTTTACATTCGATAAATGAAGTCTACAGAGAAAATTTAACGGCTATTTTACAACCATGTTTTTACGACAAAGCTTTCAATTGTTGTCTTTAATTTTGATACAAACATATCAGCTGCAGTCATACATTTTTGTTCATTAAGTATTGAATGAGAAAGTTACTTCGAATTATTTGCGGTAACGTGAATGTTATCGCCTGCAGTAAAATAAAAATATTTAGCTGTGAACTTAATTTGAAAAGATCAGTTCGTAGTCAATGATCATACAAATTGACTACGAGCCGATCATTTCAAATTAAGTTCACAGCCAAAACTACAATCTGCTTGCGGTATATGTGAAATTAATAAGTGACTACTATGTCAAATGAATCTTAACCCTCTACTACATGAAATTAATGAGGGGAAAAAGATTGAAAGATCGTTAAGAAGACGTTTATTATTACAAGTATCAAATTTTAATAAAAAAATCAAATACATTTTTAGATTTAAAAAAAAAAACAAAGTCATGTATCGCTTCGTATGTATATATTTCTTGCACTTTGTATAGGGCGAGGATTAACTTTCTGTTTTCAAGATTGTTACTGATTCCCTTTCAAATTCAGCAGTCTGCAAAAGATATACATCATCCGAATCTGATGCAAGGACATCGTCACTTTCAAAACCAACCATCGCCAAGAACTTGCTTCAGATATTTATAGTGGCCATAAAATTGAGAGTGGCGTGAAATTGAGAGTCAAACCTGGATTGGTCTTCATAACGAAAATATTATTCTAAGCTGTGGAACCAGGCAGAACGTGGAGAAGACACACAAAGGCTCATTGTGGTGCGACATTTCGCGTAATGTATAACTGACACACTAACAATGGCTAGTTAAAACAGCCACCGTCGCACGGATCAGTACCCCCTTATTAATTTGAGAAAAAGTCAAAAGTTTTCCGAAATTGCCATGCGATTAGACAGGAAGATTCTTTCACCCAGGTACTCACATCGTTCTTCAGGTGTTTTTGTCAGATGGCTAGTTTAACTGGAGATATCGTAATGCCAATCAGAAAACTGCAGAACATCTCAGATAAAAGCGTTCCAGCTTTTGCAAGTTTGTCAGTTTCACAGCTCCTCTTAATGTCCTTATATCCTGGCATCCAGAATAGCAGCATCGTCGAATGTCTCGACATCTCATTAAGAGGCGTACGGAATTCGAAGACCAGCTTCGAGGAGGTGCAAACTCAAGCTAGGAACTGTATGGCCCCTTAGTTGTCAATGATAATGCAGATATTCACTCTGAATATCTGATTACATAAGAACCAATTGCTCGGCTCGCGAATCGCCAACATCTCCGCTTGAAAAAGTAGTCCAGCAAGCGGAAAAGACAGCTTAAAGTACGCCAGTGAAAAATATACCATATTCCACTTTGATTCAGTTTGGAGCCATCGGTATATACATATCTAGAGATAAACCCCTAGCCCATTCCTCTCTGCTTGGGATCTGAGCTAGAAACCCTGGAACCAGAGATGGTTGGGCAATAATATATTCGATGTCTGCTGGAAGTGACATTCCCCGCACCAAGACTTTAGCATGCCCCATACCTGTTCTTATCCAGGCGTCACCACAATGTAGTCTCATGGCAGCACAACTCGCATGTTGCGAGACAAATGGATCGGTAGAAAACCAATGAAGCGGGAGTGCTTTGGAGTGTCCCCGTAGCCTTAAATATGGCTGGCCACCAAAATACTGCGCTGTATACGAGATTTGGTTCCACTATACTAGTGTAAATCCAAGAGACGATACGAGGCTGCAGCTGCCAAGTTACTCTTATAGTCCTTTTGCACTGTAAAGATCACTTTGCGAGCACTTTGCGCTATATGTCAGGCTTATAGGAGTTCCATTGAGCTTCTGAGTAGCTGAGTAGACAAACTGCAGGCTAACATCCAGGTTTTGGAAAGCATTCACTCAAGAGGACACACATTATTGAACGCTTTCTCAATGTAAACAAATGCAGCTAGCATGTACTCCTTGCAAGCAAGTTATTTTTCAGCATGCCTTACTAGGGAATGTAGCACTGTTTCGACAGATTTCCCCTTCCTATACGCATGCTGTGATTTCGGAATCAAAGTAGAATCCAAGGGATTGATTATCTAATACCCCACAAAAAAAGAGCTTAAACAAATTGGACTATAATTCTTTCGTTTAGCGTCCGGGACTTTGGTTTAGCGTGAACACAACACTCGTTTCATGCCAACTGGCAGAAATATAAGAAAGTCTTAAGCAGCCATTATATATGACCATGGGCCAAGGCATAATGCCCTCTAATATCAGCTGAGATGATACTACCTGGGCATGGTGACTTGAATGGGCCAAAATTGTATTTTTACTAAGGGTATTTATTAATTAATTATTACTATTAAGGGGAGTGTAGGCGATGTCTTCTCATAACTAGGAAAGTGAGTGGCCATCAGCACACTAAGCGTCTCACAGCTGCTATTGCGTCGAACTACTATCGGGGCTCTTGTATGCAACCGAAAGCAATGGGACTTAAGCGTAGACAGTTTCGAATGCGACTGGCTTCATTGATACTTTCAATATTTGCATACACAAATTTCCATGAAGCTCTGTTTGCCGTACGACATTTTTTAATAGTCTTTATTTAAATTTGTAATTTGACCAATCGTTGGTATTTTCGATAAGACTAAACTCTTTTCAACATTCACTTCGAAGAACTACCATCTCAGCATTCTACCACTGGAGCTTCTTTCCCCCATGGATCTAGTTGAGTTGCATAATTTCGCAGTAGTATTGTTAAATGCAGCAGTTAGAGAGCTCACTTTTTTTACTCAGATCTTCGTGATTAGCGAGCGCAAGAACGTGGTCAAGTTCAGTATAGAAAGTTAATCGGAATTTCTCCCAATTTATTCTTTTCCTGTTTAGGTAACAATATGCTTCACCATGTAACAGTCCTCCGAATTTAAATGCCAGATACAATGAATACTGCGGTAAAACTCTCCATCACGTGAAATGATGCGCAGAGCGCTCACTGATCAGTTTTATGTCTAGAACTACACTGCTGTTAGAGGCTCTGAAGGTAGGTCCGTTGTCAATGTTTGCAATGGCAAGATTGTTCGGCACAATGAACTCATATAATAATTGGTGTCGGAAATACCCAATAACTGATTATGTCCGTTTGCATCTGCACATATTTTGGGCGGAATCTGCCGGGATTTTGTAGGTACTGTTAATTCCCTTATATGGTTACTGGGAGGTAACAAGCCTTCCTCGTGTGCCATGTAGCGATCCAGAATGACTTTGGCATAATAGCAACATTGTTCTTCTGTTCTGAAGTTTGAAAAGACAAAATCATTTTATAAGGATACAGGCTCTGCGATTACCTAGAGGCTTCAGGCGACAGGTATTCGTTAATGTGCAATATGCAGACCCGGTTCTTAACGACTCTTGGTTCATGGATTAACACTATCTACTCTGTACTCTTACACAGCCTTGATTGCCTTGTCTTGGAATGGTGAAGATTAATTTGGATAACCTTCATCACCTGTCCAAATAACCGTCACATTTAATGGGAATCTCCATATTTCCCGATTCGACATCCAGGAGAAGAAGGCGCCCACCTAGCTCAGAAGTCGTGCCAGCACTGCCCTCATGTTTATGAACCGCTGTTTTCCACAGCTTCCTTTTACGAGACAGCCCGCACATCTCCATCTTCCGTAGGGGCTGATTTCGGCCTGAAAACTTTTAGGTCCCCTCGGTAGACGTTCAGATGAACAAACTCAAACCCGTAACCTATCGTATAGCCACGGTCCTCCAAATATGGAAGACATTCCTCATTTATAATGACGGGGGCTTAACGTCGGTCACCGGATAGTGACTCTAACTTTGCCCTCCTTCCAATCGACTACAGGCAACCCATTTAGTGACGGACAGTGTCTCCTGGGGTTGGACATTCTCAAATCTCCTTACAATCCAAAAACCATTCTTTTGGAATCGATACTCCTGAACAAATTTAGATCCAGGTTTTGTGGAAGCGGCACCTGAAGCGGGTTCCTGAGTGAGCTTAGTTGCCGTGTCTCGTTGCTTCCGCTCGGTGCATACGGTCTTCCTCCCTTCACCTTCACCGATTTGGCACTGCACGGGATAAAAAAACAGGAGAAGAGAATATTTTCTAGAGGTCCACGGAACAGCTTTGAAAGCCACTGCTTCCGAATCGGTGGACAGAAGCACACAAAAGGCCCATCTCATATGTTTCCTCCTGTTGAAAGTGAAGTACGCTTTCTAACCACTTCTGCTTCATCTTTAGAACACCCCACCGTGGAGTAAGACTTCTCCTTGACATTGAATGGAGGGGTCGCATTCTAATCGTAAGAAATCGGTTTGGAAAGTTTCCACTTTAATATTTTGATATTTTCGAGAACATCGATGCATTCAGGTCTGAATTCAGATCCGTTACCGTAGCTTAAGTAACTGCACCACAATGATCCCATGGTTATCCATGAAAAGATGGGGGCCATGCGAGAGTTGGCGCAAGTCCTTATGAAAGCATGTGCTCAGACCGAGTCAGTGCTAATCAGGAGTCCAACTCAAGGTCGTGCATAGTGATACTTCTGGTCTAGTCATCTTATACAAGCAGCTATCTATAAACATTGAGATAATAGGAATGGAGTGGACAAGCCCACAAGATTTACATTGGAAGGGAAGGTAGTAAATTTTCATCTCTTCAAGCATTTCCCCTCTTATTTCATTCGGTTCGACTCTTGATTTTCAACCTGTGTGCGAGAGGAGAGGAGGGAGGCTGTTGGTTGAAAGTTATAACGTCGATTTCCACTCTATTTCTACTATCTCAGTGCCTATAGAGCTGTTACTCGCGTGTCATCACCAAAAGCATCGTAGAGGTTCAATCATTTGGCGTTCCGAGGATGCACCACGTGTAGGTGATCTAAGCTACTTAAGTCAACTTGCCTTTAACACTAAGGACGAACATGACAACTTTTGACATAATAACAATTTTTTTTCGATCGCTCAGCATCTGACCGATTATGGTTGCAATGAACCCCAGTCACTACAAAAACTTACTGCATATTTGATTTTCATTTGTCTACATCACCAATAAACCGAATTTTCCATAAGAATTAGCAATTATTCTTGTAATCTTTAATGTTTTCATCTATAGCCTGGATTAGTTGTATTTCTGAAATAAACTATCAAAATAATTCAACACTCGACCCGATAATCACTATTTACCATTTTCACGATTTGTTTACAAACTAACTATTCACTATTTAATTGCTTGCTCCGCCATTGAGCTGTGGTAAATGTTTATACATTTTCAACTTTTCTTGTTTCGTCTTTGCTCATTCCGATTGGACCTCGTATGGATTTCTTCTTGCACTGGGCTCAGATTGCCATGAAAAAAAGACCGATCCTGAGTTCATATAAATTGGTTCGAGTTCCAGCTCTAGTTGTGTGTTTCAGATGTTTACCAAACACAAGACGAAATAAAATGGATAGACTGGACTAAATGCTCCAATAAATACTAATTGAACGCCTTGAGGCTGTCTTAGGGAGGCTACATTATCAGAGGTTTGGTTGTCGATGTTTATGTCCAGGAATTCGATTTCGAAATAATAAAGAGTTGAGTTTAGATGCTTGATGCTAAGAATCAGTTAATTATCTAAACAGGAATGTAAACGTATTCATATCGATTTCCAGGGAACATTTGTTTGGATCCGAATGAAATAAAATACCGCTTTGAATGAAAAGTCGATCATATTTCATCTCGTACTTGAATTCTGCAGCAAAAAGTATTGTTTGATCAAAATTAAATAAGTGATGTAAACAACGTAAGAAAAACGTAAATTTGTAAAGAATATGATGCATTCCTAGTGCAAACATTTTCACAAATCTTAAAAAATGGTGTATCGAAGCGTGATATGTAAGCAAATATTTTATCAAATCCTGTCATACTCGAAGATATCAGCTACTGCTCAATGCTTATTATTCCGGAAGTAGATAAGAAAAGTATACCATGTGTGATTGCTAAAGTTTGCTTGTTAAATACTGTAAAATACGAAGATGTTGGTCCATTTTATATTCGCTCTTCTGTGGTGCCTGCAAAGATTTCGCTTTTTTTACAGCTTCGCTTAATTTGCAGAAAAAAAAATTAAAATTAAAAAAAAATATTCTGACGACGAAAAATGTGCTTTTTTTTTTAGTTTGAAGTGAATATACTTATAAACAAACTGCCAATTTTTTTCTTTGTGGAAAAATGGCTATTGGCTATATAAAAGGGCCATGGAGTACATGTGACTTTTTGAGAGCATGTGCGTTTTTGAGTGCTTGATGAATACAAAAATGATTTTTGCGCTATCTTCTAAAAAATGAATTAAACAACTGCATATTGTTTTCCGATCTCAGAACAAGATTCATAGCACTCTCGTCGGCAAAGGTATAAAGAGGGAGAAAAGAAGAGGTGAGAAAAGTCATGAGGAAAATATTGACCATTCATTCCATGCCAGGTGACGGAATTGTAGTAATCCTTGGACAAAGACAGGCCATGGCCATGTCAAAATCTTAGTACAGGGTATACCTGTTCTGGCCATATGCTGTGAAATATATGCCGATGGCTCCAAACTAAACGACAGAGTGGAGTGTGGTGTGGTGACCTTAACTTTAAGCTTTTCTTCCTCCTGCCAGAGATGTTGGCGATTCTCGAAGCGACCAATTGGCTCTTATGTAATCAGATATTTGAAGTGATTATTTGCATTTCCACTGACAGCCAAGCGGCTATAGTCCCTTGCTGAAGAGTACACCTCCTCAATGCCGCACTTCTCCTAAATGTTTTGGGCGCCAGAGCATAAGGACCAAGTGGACCAGCTTACAGGAGCTAGCATTCTGTGCACTCTTCTGATTGGCATTCCGATAGCTTCAGCTAAACATGAGGTTAAAATACTTCAAGGGCGCTGTAAAGTCCTGCGTTGAAGAACTTGCCTGAGCGATCGCTAGACAATTGTTGAGAACTTTTGACATTGAACGAACTAGGGAACTTCTCGTGCTACGAAGAAGTCCTTTCGCATAGCAGTGGCTATCTTTACTAGACATTGTCCGTTTTGCAGGCATACAGCATGGCTGGGTGCTCTTACAACGACTTCTGCCGGATTTGTAGATGCGAGGAAATAGTAATTCATCTCCAGTGTGAATTCCCGGCCCCGTTAGATTGATTCTAGCTTCTTTGCTTGCCTAACCGTAGTAGCTTTAGTGAATCTAAAGTAGATCACCCAGTTCATCAAGGAATTGGGGTGGATCTCCACTTAATAAGGGCTGTGCACTACGGAATACGGTATAATAATAGGCCGATGTATGCCTTAGTGTGTCCTCCCCGAAGTCTTTCTGGAGGATGTAGCCACGGAACTTAATCATTGTCTCCTCGAACGCTATTTCCATCGAAAATAAGAACAACAACTACACTCATATTAATTTTTTTTATAAAAACTAGAACGTTCTATTGAAAAAAATAAAGTAATCCCACGACAACCCTCGTACGGGTCTAGGGGTTGAAGCTGGTAGATTACAATTTTTCAATCAATGCGAATACGAGTGTGGGTTGATTAGTACCACAACTCACTTTACCCCTGATTTAAAACAGATACCTAATCAGAGCTATGTAAACTCAAAGTTTGATGCGCGGACCTTCGACTGCACCTGGATTCGAACCAGGGACCCCACACGCAAGAAGTCAGTGCTCTACCCACCAGACTACTCAAGCTTCTATTGAAAGCCACGAACTAGATCCAAATAATCTTAAATTAAATCCATTTAGTTCCCAGTCATCTTCAATGCAACCTCTAGTAGCATATTGTAAAGATGGCAACCAGCCATCTCTTAAATACCATCATTGACATCATAAAACACAAAAGCAAATTCAAAACAAAAACCCTGCAAATTACATACGGTGCTATCCTTGCATCCAAACCCCCACCCATGTGTCTTGTCCCTAAAAAGATTCGAGTCAGGTTTCGTTTCGAATGTGGGACGTGATAAAATGCTGAGTCGAGCGAAATTCCAAACTTAGGACTCACTTCAAAGCATCGTATCATTCTCGTTTTGCACTTAAATCTTCACGTTTTTCTGCAACCGTAGAGAAGTGCAATAAATGTCAATGTGGCGATATCTGTGTGGTCGTGTGTGTGTGTAGTTAAAACAATCCCATCAAAGAAAATTGCTAGAATGTCAGCCATTCGCAGGAGTTGTCCTCATATCCTCCACTTGACCCTCATTGGACGCCATTCAACCAATTATGCGATACGAATAATTAGCAGATAAAAAGAACTTGAGTACCAGCAGCACTCGAAGCAAGACTTTTGCCGCGTCTTCCTTCCTCGCACAATGCAAATTCCGCTAATGGGGATAAAAAGACAGCTAATGTTCTCGCGACGCGACAACAGTCTCTGTACCGTAGAGTCACATCGAAATGCTTGTGCATGCAAATATGCTGAATTCGGTGACGGAGCACGCAAATTGGCCACGCATTATTCGACAAATGTGCAGAGTCATGCCCTGGCCTAAACTCAGCATTGGGTTTGATGTGGCGCGGGTGGAACGCAACAAAAGACCAACTCGGGCCACGGAGTCATTCGAGGAGTCAATTATGATTGCAGTCAGTTCTTTCGTTTGAATTGAGGCGCGGCACGAACCAAAAAGCAAAGGAAGGAATCACTTCATATTGTCGAGGGTAAAACAACGAAAAATATGATTTCAGTCACGAATCCCTTTTCCACACCGACACTCATTCGTCCTGAGCGAATCGGGTCTGCTGAAGTACATTAAACAGCACCTTGTCCTGTTCGGAATCCGGGGTGGAAATGTGCTCGTGTAGATGTGTCTATAACGGGAGACTGGCACACATATGCCTTCACTTTGTAATGTTAATTCAGTTTCGGTGGCGTGATGTGCAAGACTGTTCAATGAGGTGTTGGCCTGCCAGGCCTAATGCAGCAAAAACTGTGGGGTTGTTGCCCGACCGAGAGTAGCGATTGGAAGTGATTACTTTCTAAAATGTACTTTTCGCGAAACGGTGCAGTAAACATAAATGTAGTTGGAGTGGCAAGCTATCGATTTTCAGTTAGACTTGAATGTTGCCGAGAAATAGGGAGTCCCTTATGTATTAAGTAAGTATTGGTATGTAAAATGAGTTTCTCGAAAAGTTCACTTTTAGAAAGTGGGAACATTTAGTTTAAGGAACAGATATATCTATTTTTTAAAGAAGCCTAGTAAATTTGAAATTGTTACATTTTTGACCACCAGAGACTTATTTTTAACGAATTATAATCAATACCGATTTAAAAACAATACATTTACACAGTGAAAAATATTTGTCCATATGGCAAGTATTTGCCTCAAACCTTTATGGCATTCACTTTACATAAAAATTATATAAGTTCCGAAAATACGTCAAAAAATAGATTAAAGTTTCAACAATAGATGGCTGAACGAATGTGCCATCTATCACTATTGAATTTTCTAGTAATATTTTTCAACTTGATCTGAATGGAACTGAAGATTCACTTTTCTAGTAAATGTTTCTATTTTAAGGCTTTAGGCACTGTACACATTCTTTACTGCTAACAAATATGTAGCTTCAGTACTCTCACATTAAATCTTTTTTAGAAGCTGTTACCACAGACTTATTTTTAGATATCCGATTGTCCCTTTTCAAACTCACTATCTTTGCTCGTAAACAGTTTGCAATTACTAAGCCGATCCGTATCCTTCTCGAGCTTGTCAATTGTCTGTTAAAGTCATTTGAATGAACTCAAAGAGTCCGAAACAGCGATCTTCGGAATACCGTTGGGCTCGACAGGAGTTGGATAGAAGGCTTTAGGCAGGTCTATAGTGGAAAAGTGTTGAATAATGTAGGTCGAATATTTGTTATGTCCATTCCCTATTGGCCTTACAGACCACGTGAAGTGGAACGACCAGCTACATTTGCAAGGGCGGCATGTACCCTGCTGTAGCATGAAAGCGAACTCTTTCTTTACTGCTGCTAGCTTATCCGGTGGTAGTCTTTTGAAGTCTCAAGACAATCGAAGGGCTTCCTAAGATGTGGTCTGGTACCTTGTATTTGCAGGGTTGCAAAAACACTTTGTCTATGATGGCGTGATACTCTTAGAGGAAGTTGTGCATCCGTGGATCGGTGGGTTTCTTGAAAGTTTATACGAGTTGTACATGCCTTTACTTGTATCCTTTATTTGAAGTTTGAGGGCCAGCAGGATAGCTTTTTTCAAGTTGATGTAGCAGGGAAAATCTACGCTTAAATTGGGCCTAGAAGTATCGGGAATAATGAAGTCTCATAAGATCTCAAGATGGAGTCTTACCTCCTATGTAATCACCTTTCATCCGTAGGTGTTTATCCTCAACTGGTTTGCCGCGACAAGCCGTTAGCTGTAACAGGAAGCTGTAACATGTGTCAAACAAAGTAGTGTCGTTCAAACAAGCTATCGAAAATAATCAAACGACAGCTAGGTGATAAGTTGTGTTTTCTTATCGCCTGAGAAACTTGCGACATAGTTTTTTGGTTTTGCAGAACCAGTTTTGTAGGTGTATGGAAGAGTGTGCTATTGTGCCTTAGAGCCTAGTTATTTTTGGTAATAGTAGCCTTTATCTTGCCATGTGAATGAAAGCGGGACCTACAACATGATCGTGACCACAGGTGATCATTTAGTCGTTGAGTCAAGGTAGCTAATTGCTTTGTTAAGTTTACTATTGCATACGACCCTGAGGAAACGTTTACTTCGTTTTGTTAGGGGTGTACTTAAGTCGGTCTCTATTTTTTCCAGATGCTGTTGTAGCCAAAGTATTCTCAGCAGGTCGTCCCCAAATGTGGATCCCCCAGGTACTTTATTTCACGAAGTAGCTGCAAAGGCTGCAGGTCACCCAGATTGGAGTTCCTCAATAGCTGCCTCAGATTTGAAGTATCGATGTCAGACAGCCTATTTGGAAGTTCGGTAGCTCTACTTGCTGAGGTGCCAGTCCAAAGCAGAGATCTACTGCACATGGGTTCGAATCCCGGCGTATGCTCATAGTTGTATTTGTTCGTTTTGTGTTGTCTCCACTAATTAACTGTCACATCATAGCATTAGCGGTGACTGGGCATAACACCAGCACTTCAGAAGAATAAAGTGTGGCATTTAAAAAGAATAGTGAAATGAAGGGGGAGGAGAGGGGGTTGGTAAGAGCTAGCACTAGCACATTTCAAGAATATTGTCCAAAAATTTGTAGTCAATCAGAGCAAAACTTTCGAAGTTATTGAATACTTAGTCCCATCTCCTCTATCATTGTAGCTCCGACAGCTCGGAGTATAGTAGCAATTTTCTCAAAACATATTTTTAAAGGTCGCGTTCACTGCCATTTAAAAATCACATTACCGATTCATTTCAAAATTGGCACACACTTTCCACATGTAAAATACTTCCCCTCAACGATACGCTTTAAAATTTCTTTTACATTAAGAGGGCTGTCAACCTACAAAAAGGCCAATTTTTTTTTATAAAAAACAGCAATTTTCACTTCAAATAAACACCAAAAATTTAAAAATGAAAAAAATAGAAATCAGAGTACGTTGAACTTTGACTAAATTTTAATGTTCTCCATAATGTTAGAGGCACTTTGTCTAAAGCTCTAAATTAAGTTCCATCTGTCATGTCAAGTGTATATAATAAGTGGAAAAAATTGAAGTGCAATTTTAAACAGCATCTTAAACGGACATGAATATGACAGCCACTATTTATCACACATCAGACAATGACTAACTGATTAGTTGTATTTCTTCAAATACCGGAAAAGTGTAAGTAATGAAATTTTGTATGAGTTTAGATTTGGCATTTTGATTGTCACAGGCCGCAATTTTGGCAAATGCCGTCATTTCTAAGAACATTTTTTACGAGTGTAAAGTATTAGGTTGACCCTATATTTAAAATACTGGATGACTGATGAAAGAAGCTATCAAAAAACTGTAATATTTTTTTTGGAATTAATCGGTTCCTTGTTTTACAGATTGGTCTTTAAATTTAACAAAACTGGGCGATTGGAATAATGAAACAAGAATTTAGACTGTCAGTGTTTTCCATCTAAAGAGTCATTTTTGGTGGCACTCCTCCGACCAGATGGGATATAATGAAGCTTATAAACAATTTTGCCGATCGTGGGACTGTAACAAGAAGGCCTAAATACCGAAATTTTACGTAGCAATCTATCGCTTCTCTAGCTGCTGCCATACAAGCCAATACTCGAGGTTTGACAAGATGCTTATTTGAGCAAATTGGCATCAGCACAGTCAGGGCGGACAGTTCTGCATAAAAATTTACAATTCTTAATGAGCATAGTGAAATACTAATATACAGACAGGTGTATGAATTTGGCTTTGACCCACTATATTTCATATGTGTCACCTCACCCTCAATTCCAATACATACAAATAAATATGAATCAATCAAAATAATGTTTTTGACTTTTGCCCAGAAGCAACAAAAAAACCAATAATTGATGATGACCAGTGATACAAATCAGTGAAGTTCAATTCCTCGAAAAAATAATAAGTCGAGGAAACGAAATTGACCTTCGGTTCGTTTAATGCACTGTTCTACGTATGTATGTATGTATGTATGTACGTATGTATGTATTGCAATGTGTATTGGATGAAGATTGTTCTACGTAATTAAGACGTACAGGGCTTGTTATTCTGCATGGGCTGGGCGAAGAAAACGAAAACAAGACCTTAATGGAATGCTGTCGGTATTAATTGAGGCAGAAGCGAGAGAATTGGTGAAGTATTGTTGGTGCGCTAATTACTGAGTATTTTAATTTAGATCATTTGCTGCTAAGAATCTTAGACGGCCGCGTTTCAAATAGTTCTTGATGTTAGCAATTCGATTGCAAATCATCGTTGCATGACGCAGTAGTAATAATTAATAGTAAATTGAAACATTCCCCTCAAAACAATTATTAATGTTGCACTTTCCGATCTGCATGTCTAATAAATGCATATATTTTACCATCTTATTTCTGACTTGGTTTGAATGCATTCAACAGATGCACCAACATTCCGATCTTAATGTTCCACAAAACTCGAACGAAATGTGCTCCTCGGATAATGCTTAATATAGTTAGTAATGTTTAACATAGGGGTCTCTCCTTCATAATTTATGACTTTAACACAAACACTGTGTACGTATGCACACGCCTTATGTTTGATTTTTTTTCGATTTTTCTTCACCATGCTCTCACCTACAGACATATGTGCAGAGTAAGCGTGCACATGCATTCCTTTCGAACTGATTTTCAGATGGTTTTTAAATGATGCAAGCAGAAAAATAATTAGCCACAAATGGTCCTGAGCAGACGTTGAATGTGTTTATGGTATGGCAGGAGAGTATGTTCTAAATTTAATTTAATTTTTAGAAATGTTGACTTTAAAATTAGAAAACATAAGTTTTCGTGTATGATCAACTTTAGGGCTTTCGATCTTGCAATATGTCTAAGGAAGTATTGGAAGTAAGTCTATGGAAGTATCGCTTGTATGTTGCGAACAAATTAAACAGCTTAAGGGGGGAAATACATGTAAAATGGAAAAGAAATTGCTAATTTCAGATTGACTTAAAATATATATATTGTTTATTCAGAAAATTTTTAATATTAAATCCTCAAAGTACATATCTTATAGTAAATGAAAATATTTTTTTAATAACTTTTTAACACAAAATGGAGGCGATTCGAGCAAATGAAAAAAACACATCAAAAACAGCCTCGTACAACTTAACGCCTTTTCCGAGAAACTTGCAACGTTCAGAGAAAAAAAAATATGCTAATGAGATCTATAATTCCTAGGTGAATCAATAAAATTTAGAAAAAAAAATCAAATTTTTACATTAATATTAGATTTAAAAAAAAATCGATTTTTTTCAAAAAAATCACGTTTTTAACATTGGTAAACTAATTATTTTTCCGAAATTACAAGAAAATGTAGGTTCAACGATGAGATAATACTCTTTTGTACATGTGATATAAATTTGAGCGGAATAGGTTCAATATTTTTTGAGATATCTTGTACGGAAATTGAAAAAGTACTACTTTGAGAAAAGCGCGTTTAAAGTTCTAAAGCTCCACCGACCTGGGGAACGCCGCGCTGTCTATAACTGGCTATAACTCGAGAACTAATACGAATATCGCTTCAAAACTTTTTTTGGTATATTTTAAGAGTATTTCAAACACTTTGATGCAATAAAAAAAAATCGTTTTTGTTTTAGCAGTTACATGTATCTCCCCCCTTAAATTACCTAAGGTGAATCTCCATGGAAAGTGTCTGCCTGAAATACTTAATCGCCTTTCCGACTTTCTTTTTCTCGCTTGACTCTGCTAGATTTGTCTTTAATCCAATCTAACTCAAAAGGAAAAACTTCCCATTAATTCATCGATTAAGTTCAATTACAATTCTATTTTTCATGCAATCGACAAAGCACACAGGCATTGGGATTGGAAAGGGGAACAACTCCCAACCCCATAATAATCTTCTTACAAAACCACTACAATACGATTCGTGCTTTCTGCCCAAACAGCACAAAAGAGTGTCTCCGAAGCGTTTAAATCAAAATTCCAGCATGCATTAGGGGCAGCCACGCAAGGCTTGGATTTTTGCTTCAATCACTGTGATTAATTCACACCAAACATTCAGATTCAACCACCGGGTACTTGGTGCGATAATCCTCAAATACATCAAGTACTCGGCATATATACCACCGATTTATCGTACTTAGTACTGCACTCTCACTCTTTGCATGCATACAGTGACGTGTGTCGGCACAGATTTGAGCCAGGGTTGAAGGATTTTTTTCGTTGCTTCAAATCGACGGACGATAATAGCTTCTTTATTCTTTTTATTCTGTTTGTTTTTGTCATTTAGATACCACCATGGATTTGAAGTTCACCGTACAATTGAATAACGTAATCAAATTTGCAATTCAATTTGTGATTTGACACTCATTGTGTTTGCATCTTCTTTATGATAATAAGTGGTGAATTTTGCTTATAAATATCTGATAGCTTTACATTTGATTAAAACCAAAAAAGTTTATTTAGTGTAAAAGCCTAAGATGACTTTCTTGATTGAATAAATTTGGAATTTACATTGCTACCTTCTGGGTATATTGTGCTTCCGCAGCGTTATGTTCGTTTTATAAGGTATCCAGGCTTCTTGTGAACTGTACTGTGCCCTCGGCAAAACTACAGTTATGCTTCAGATAGAAGAAAGAGCAGAGTCACGAAGCTCTAATCTTCTTTTCGCTAGTGCTGGAGAGTTTACTCTTGGCCATTTCCGCTGAGAGTATCTCCGGCAGTCGTTCCGCACCTTACATATCATGTAGACCTACTTGCTGCCAGGAACACTGCATGCCTTTTCGCAAAAGACTCCAAGTCCTTTCTCTTCGTTACTGGATAGTAAGCAAGTGCTGCAACAAACACCAGATACACATCAGCAAGTGCCGACCTTATTTTAGCCTGTGAAACCAACGTTAGCCTTTGTCGACAAGCCTCCTTTTGCAACCTGCGATATCTCTGCAACCTGCGATATCTCTGCATGATGACTTTGCATCAACAAACATAACATTGGATACTTTCTGCATCAACTTTAATTGGTAATACTCCGCCTCTACAAGTATTTGTGATTAGGCTTATATATAAGGCGAGCACTGTTGCTGTCAAGCATTATATCGTACACGAACTTGGATTTGCAGCATCCCTTCTTGACTGCACTAAACTCACTCCTGACTATATCGCTGAAAGTTTGACTAGTTCTTTCGGAATTACCGCAGTGACCTCGTGCCAATTTTCAACGAAAAGGATAAAGCACCTGTTCCATCCTAAACTCAAAAAGTTTTAAAATAACTTTATATTACCAGAACGTACGTGACTTGAAGTCGATACTCTAATCTATATCCTTTAACTTTTTCTTAGCCCTAGATGACATGATCTGCCTCACGAAACTTGGCTTTCAGGTGATAGTAACAGCAGTGAAGCTCTTCTTATGGCCCAGGTATTTCGAGTAGATCGGAATTGTTCCATTTGTAACAAATCGCATGGTGGAGATGTATTGTTGAATGTGTGATGGTTCGTACTTGACAGCTACTTAACAACCTTTACCTTATAATTCTCTCTGCATATGTTCCTTGTAGCAGTTCTTGTGCTGTTTATGCATTTTTTTTTTGCTAAGAAATCTTAGCTTCATAAATTTTGTCCTGTCGACCCACTAATAATCTGTGATGATTTCAATATGCCTTTCGTTGACTGGGATCCAATTTCAAATTGCATCGGTTTTAATAGTCAGCTCTCCATAGTTCTTCCTTTCCCTTGAAACCCTTCCGCAGCTTAACATAATATGTAGCTTAACTTGAATGGTCGGAATCTGGACCTTGTCCTCTCTAATATTCCCTCTCCTGATATATGTATCCAGCGTGATCCATCCTTATGTTTTAGTAGCTCTCAATGTCCCGCTGACATACTCTTCGAAGAAAGGAATCTCAGTCGCTCCTCGGTCCAATTTCCATAAGACTAATTACCCAAGAATGGCACCGGAATTTGAAAAAGTTAACTGGTTTGCGTTCTTCCGTGAGCTAAATATTGATCATGCACTTTACAAATTTTATTCGTATTTCAATGACCTTTTCTCTATCTCTACACCTACCTTTCACCGTCGTAAATCTATTGATCCTCATTGGTTCACCCTGCAAATTATTAAGGCAATCCAACTGAAAAATGTTTCTCTGATCATTCCGTATTTCAGACCCTGCGCTCCTCAGCTAAAATAATAATAAAACAACAAATGCCCGATTGCTTTCCGAGTTTAGAGTCATATATTTCTTCTTGCAGCACTAAACCTCTCCGTATTAGAAGTTTTGGCAAACTTCTTTGCTTCCTTCTCTAGAATGTATAATATGATTCATCCCATCCTCTTTTCGGAACAGCATGAGCTCGTGAGCGGTAAGCCTATTTTGACTAACCACATGCTTTTCTCAAACACAGTTGGCCTTGCCTTAGATCGTCAGGAACAAATGAGCGTAGTGTACATAGATTTTTCAAAAGCATTTGATACTGTCAATCGTAAATTGTTACTGGATAAGGTCAAGCAGCTTAGTTGTTCCGGTTCACTCCTCTCTTGGTGTTCGTCCTAGCTCAGTATATCGTGTGTGCAAAGTTATATTAACAACCTTTCCCATTCGCCTTTTCATCCTTTTTCTGGTGCTCCACAATGGTCTATCCTTGGTCCATTAATTTCTTGCTTTTTATCAATGACCTTGTTTCAATTACCTTTGAGCCGTCAGGTCAGCTAATGACTGTAATCTTCAAAATGATCTGTGTACCCTTCTCAATTGGTGTAACTGCAATTCCTTGTCCTGGAATGTTAGTAAATGCAAACAAAGGAGCTTTTCTCTCTCTCGCAGATTCGATCCGTGTCGACAGGTCTCAGGAAGTCCTCACTACTCCGTTCGCGCATACTAATATCAGAATCTCTAGGCGCCATAATGAATTTGGGCCTGTGTATTTTATATTTCTGCAAAATATCAATTTTTACTTTTTGTTAGCTTTTCTCTCATTTCATTATCATAATTGAAACTTACATTCTCTTGCAATGAAGTTTTTAAATAAATAAATAAATAAAATGGCCTGTTAAAGCTCCACTTTTCCAGAGAGCCACTACTTTGATTACTACATATTTTGCTATCGGAGATCAGAAAGCCTTTTGAGTATTAAAGCCCTCCAGATTATTCCAGCCCTCCAGATTTTTTTCCAGGCATTCAGATTATTTTCCATGCATACAGATTTCTCGTAATTCATGCTTTAATTTCTCTGTTCGGATCAGACTCCGCAAAGTTCCAGTATGAAATGCGACCAACCTAGGACATTTTAACCCCTTCTGTAGCTATTCCTCGTTTCTTTGATGCTCCTTGTGGGCGAGAATACATATAATTTTTTTTGCTCATGGGATTTCTCGTCTGTATTTTTAGGCCTGCTGCAGACTGGTAGCCTGTGTTGCCGCTTTTGTATAATTTTGATAAATCGGCCGGTTTGTTGTCATTCTTGGTGATGAACACCACTCGTTCCAGTCTCCAAGACTCTGGTATGTGGCTGAATCTCAAGCTCGCTCGAAGTATGTGTCCCACTATGATTTTCAATTTCTCTTAGTAGAAGAGCCGGGATGATCCCATCTGGTCCTCAAAATTTAAAGAATTAGAAAGAGTCTATTACCCGTTCAACCCTTTCCTAAGGAATGATTCGTTGAATGAATGGCGAGTGAGGTGTTCGTTTTCGTCCTTAACTTTATCATTATTATTAATTTTACACTCTGAGAAGTGTGTTTGCAGCAATACTTCGATTGTGTCTCCAAAGGTAGTCGTCATCCTTTCAATTGTAGTTTAAGAAGTGTCCTTTGGTGGCCTTTTGGCAGAGCTTTCTGTATCCTAGGATTTAATTGGATGTTATTGATACTCTCGTCAAATACACTCCAACAATTTCTTTTGATTTTCCTAAGTTCTTTTTTGAATTCTGGAGTTTGATGTGTTTTGCCCATATTTAACTCTGTTCTCAAGGTCCTTCTGGATATTTCAAATCTTTGTTTCCTTCTTGGCATCCTCGTTTTCGAGGAACTGACATTTTTAGGACAATGGTCATCGTAGGATTCAAGCATTAATCGTGTCTTCCAGTTCCGTTTTATCTGATATCAAGATATGCCCGAAAAAGGTATTCTTCACTTCTTAGTATGGGATATTTTTGTTGCATTTATCACTTGGAATGTCCAAGGGCTTTTAATTCTGATAGGCATCGAAAAATATTACTAAGTATTTCATCTTTTTTTGACGTTTTGAAGTGCACATAGATGCGAGAACTAAGCAAGTTAAAGGATATTGTTTGCATGGAATGCAGATCTCAGGGACACCTGAAGTATATAGATTTGCTCTTCTTTGCGCTAATTGTCATAGCAGGCAGTGATTGATGCCTACGATGCTGAAACTAACACCAGTATCTAGAGAGAAGAGCTTGGAATCGTCACCATTGTGTATGAGGAACAATTTCGCAGAGAAAGCTGGGGGCCTGCCTCATTGATATGGAGATGGCTTTCGATTCAATTTGGATCAATGGCGAACCTTTCAAAGTAATCTGCGTCGAATTTCCTAGATTAAGATAGAAGCTTAATTGAACATCTTCGAAATCCGAGGCAGATAAGTTTGAAAGGTATGCCATTGGTCCAAACTAAATCCAAAGCCTTCTTGACATCAATAAGGTGAATCAACGCAAATTCTCGATCATTTCTCTCTAACCTAGTTTGTGTTTAATTAAAAACTATTACCGTCACTCTAGTAAATATTGCGCCATTAAATAAGGAGGCTAGAGCAAAAATGCGCTAACTGTGGTTGCTACTATGCAGCCAACTATCGTAGCTGTGTGTCTTTTTTTTTTCGTATTCACAACTCCTTGTTTTTCGCTTATAAAACTTTGCCCTAAACAATTCTTCTCGCATCATTTGCATTTGGCTAGATTAATGTAGATATGTGAGATGTCCACAGCATACTAAACTTCCTATACAGTTCACTCATTTCCAAACTAAGTAACTATCATAAATTATCATTTATCCACCCAATATCCCAAAAGCAACGAGCAATGTTCTTTCAAAGATATTCCATGTTAACTGTATACAATGATGCACCAAACATTAAACGAACCGGAAGCTTCACTTTACATGCATTTATGATCGCGACCAGTACATCCAACCACACACCGAAACTCTCGCCACTTCAAAACCATGGAGCTCATGACTTCAGCTCCGATATTATTATACAATAATTACGACATTATGTTCTTCCTCCCGATTGCAGACTCTCGGTCAGAAGGCCACTAGGCGGCCTGGCTGTACTGCACTGTATTATCTGTTGTTCTCGATTCCATCTTTCGGAAATGGTAGCGAACTTTTTCACGATACGACAATGATGGCACTAATAAAAGCCCAGCAGTGGCATCGTGGCTCTACCGAACTAGAACTTCTACTCGCATATAAGTAAAAAGTATGTCAAAAACTTGACTCGAGTGCCCCGTTTAACTTTATATGCTAATGCAATCATCGTTTCGTATTCCATGTATGTTTGCCGAAATCTACGTTTGTAGTATGAAAGCCACAAAGCTTCGCCTTGCCTTTTACGGTTTCCTAACCTGAAACATGAAAATATGCCGCGGGGGCGAATGGCGATATGAAGAAAGAACAACAAACAAAAGCAACGAAAATATGAGGCGCCAATAATTTAAACCCAACAAAGCGTGAAAATTTGCAAGATCAGTAGTTACAAGCTCTCTGCTAGTGTAGTGTGAATATTATCTGGCTATTATAGTATGATATTAGATTGGTATTAGCTCGTGGAATCGTTTTGTGGCTGGATCGGATGTGAAAAAATTATGGTCGTTTATAAGGGTGGCAATAGGTTGAATGAATAATTTTTTTTTTTTTAGTTTTTTGTTTTATTAGCTGCGAAAAATCTACGATCTGAAATATAACTCAACTTGGACTTGTATTTTGTGCACCAACAAGTAGAACTATACCTTAAAATTTTTTTATTGTAGTATCAAAAACAAAACTGAAAAAAGCAGAATATCTTCTAAGCCAATTTAAATAAAATACAACTTGCCAGAGATTTCGACATGTGAGTTTTTTGTCCATCAGTTTTTGTCGTACCAATTAAGGCCTGTCAAATAAATAAACAAAAAAGACGTGCAACGTGGGCATGGGCGAATCTTGTTGGCTGAAGTTGAGAGCTTGCTGTGGTCTTCCAAATACAGAGATATTGGGGTCAAACAGTTAGAGAAAAAAAGTTAGATCTAGCTCGAATGTGGCAGACCCATTTCAGTTGGTTCCTTGTGTTAAATCAGCTTAGGAAGAATTAATCGTATTCTAGAAAACTGTTTCAATGCGAACCTAACGCTAAACTTTTGTGTGGGGAGAGGCGCCTGGCCCTCTAAGCACCCAGACAAAAAAAGACCATTGTGCTCATGTCACCAGTCTATCATAGTTTCTCTCTCAGATCTCTAGCGAAGAGGAATCCTGTCTAGCTTCAGTGTGTATAGAGTAATTTGTAAATTTGACTGGTTGGGGGTAGCCTTCCATGAAGGACGACGAGTAACAGGGTTTAAGTCTGTCAAACGGGTGAAAAGGTTAAGATGTATGGCGACAACTTTATCGAGAACGAAGTAGTGGACGAACGGAGTCAACTCGAATGAAGATATGAGTCGAGATTGGCTGGGTGAAGTTTCGCCATTAAATATAAAATTAAATAGTGGCCATAATAGTTGACTTAAGTCTGCGATGCCATCGCTGGAAGAAACCGTTAGCTTCAGGGTGATAAGCGGAAGTTCGATTGCGTATGAACCCCATTAACCGACTGAGTTCAGAGCAATGAGCTCAATCAAATTGACCACCTTGGTCGGTGACGATGTTTTGCGGTACTCCAAAACGTACAGTCTAATTTTTCAATAAAGCGTTTTCAATGATCTGGCAGTATTGTTGACGAGAAGAATGGCTTCCGGTCAACGTCTAAAACGTTCGATAATCTTTCAGCAATATGTGTAACCCTGTGAGTTAGATAGTTGTCCATGGATAGAATGGCCCTCCAAATACTAACGAAATTATCGCACTCCCTGGTAAGCTGCCAGTTATTGTTAATATTCTAACCAAGCTCGGCATTTGGGCTAGGGAAAAATAGAAGGGTTGCTTTTGCTAGACTATTTTAACGGCCATGAAAGCCGAAGTTGATTTGGCTGCTGAGCGCTGGAACAATTGATCGAGATGCTCAAGATGTTCAGCTTCTGAAAAAGAAGCTATTAGAATGTCATCTAAGTAGACGAAACAGAAAGAAAAGCCGTGAAAGACAGAGTGAGGACCTTCGAAACGACTGGGCTGCATTACATAGCCCAAAGGTCATGCAAGTGAACTTCAACAGTCCGAAGGGCGTACGGATTGCAGTCTTGGAATGTCGTTCGGTTCTACAGGAATTTGGTGATAGGCCTTAGTAAGGTCAATAGAAGAGAATACCGGTTTGCCGTGCAGATGGTAGCAAAAGTCTTGAATGATCGATATTGAATAGCGGTTCGGAATAGTAACTGCGTTACGGCATCTATAACCGCCCCGTTGACGCCATTCTCCATTTTTTTCTTCACTTTGTCAAGAGTAGAAGGCCTAAAAATGCCATATTTCATGTCAAAATCAAACTCTTCCTTAGTTACAGTAAGTTTTGGAGGGCCTAAGTAATTTGATGCGTGGTATTATGTTTGCATGGAGTGGTGAAATCATTTTTGAATGTGACAGCATGATATTTGCGGATAAGAGAATGTATCCGCGGATCCCATAAAGCTGGCTTTGAACGCTAAGTTTGGATAATGAAGTTCAAGTGTATTGTCCTTTGGAGGAAAGTGAGGTGACAGAATCCACCAACATACTTTTGACTAAACCGACTACAAGACCATAGTGGCACACGGGGAAGTCCACGTCTACCATGGGTCTTCAAATGTCGCAGTGAGGAAATTCTCGACGAAGACCTAGCTCTAGCCTAAGAGTTTTCGTCCATAAGTGGCAATATGAGTGTGATTAGCTGCCATCAGCTTACAGAAGGAGTCATGTCTCCGCCAGTGTCGATAAGAAAATGTATTTTGGTGTTCTTATCGAACATCAAAAGACGGCGGCTTGAAGAATAGGGAAGTTTACATACAACCGGAGGAAAACAGGAGCTTAGTTTTTTTTACTCCTTCGAGCAACAGGCCCCGAAAGGTACATAGGGATTAACATTTAAGTGCGTTGTCGCCAAATTTTGCACGGTACAAGCATAGTCGGCTTATTTTTGCTAGAGAAAGATGACTTTTTGAAGTGACCAGACCTATTCTGTGACCGAGATCGCGATCGAAATTGTTTCTGTCGCTCTATACATCAAATCCCTTTAGTGAGGTCATCGATTTGTCGGTAAATGTTGCTCGAATTAGAGCTGCAACCAGACGAAACAGTTACCTCATAAAACGCAGGGCCAGTAAAAAACTCTGCGACTGTTGGGAGGTGGCCGTGGTATTGCAGGCTAAAATAGCCTGATTGAGTTCGGGAAGGTGCTGTAGCCATAATGTTTTTAAGTAATTCCGCTCCAACCTTAGCACCTGCCAACTGTCTCATCTCTCTAAGTAACAGCTTTCTGTCACAAAATTTAAAATCCTTCAACAAGTGACTCAGTTTTGAAGAATTACGTGATGATAGTCTTGATATAAGTGTCTGCTTGCCATTATAAGGGTCCGCCCAATCGTGGTCTTTCAATATGCCGAGGACAACTCTCAACTTTTTAGTACTAAGAGCTGCCACTATATAGTTATATTTTATGATTGGTATAACGATTTTCGCAGGAGCATATTGTTTCTCACGCTGCCTCTGCATCGTCAGTCCAAAATGGAAGTGGCTTAATAGCCACTATGCTGACACCCGGAGAGACGACCCTATTAAGCTGATAATGATATTTTCGGTTGACATAAAATTCAAAAAAAAAATCTTCTACCTCATATAACTCAGCATAAAAAAACATAAATAGGGCACGATTCCAGAGAAATACATTTATTTGAAGTCGAAGAAAAAATATCAAAATAAAGAAAAATGAAATTAGAACTGTCATTAAGTACCTGTGTTTGAAAAAAATATGTACCTAAGATATAGACAGCGACTTGGTGGAAACACTAGGGGACTCTGCTCCCTCCATATTCCACCGTTACACGCTGGGCCAAGGAGTTTAAGCTGGGACGAACATCCACTGAAGATGAATGAATACCGCGAAGGATGTCCATCCACGATCCTCACTGAAGACAATGTGAAAAAAAACGAAGATGTCGTGTTGGCAGATCGAAGAGTGACCATCAGGCATGTAGCTGAGGTCACAGGGATCTCATATGGCAGTGTTCAAAGAATCGTTGCCAACGAATTACATATGAAGAAGGTCTCTGGGCGTTGGCGGCCGAGAATGTTAACCGACGAGCAAAAGAAGAAACTAGTCGACATTTGAAACCATGGACGAAACTTAGATCCACCATTTTGATCCAGAAACCAAATTGTATTTGATGACCTTTAAGCGACTCTCTTCATCAACGCCGAAAAAACTCAAATTGTCGCGTTTGGTAGGGAAGGTTTTCCATCAGTTTTTTGGGACACTGAAGGAATTATTGTGGTGGAATATTTGGAAAAGGAAGCCACTATATCAGGCTCTTACTACGCAGACCAAATAAGAAGGTTGCCTGAAAAAAAGACGGAGCAAGGAGCCGGAGTGCTGTTTCAGCAAGACAACGCACGAAGAAGAAGAAACAGGATTCGAACTGCTTGAAAATCCGTCCTATTCGCCAGATTTAGCTCCCAGCGACTTCTACATGTTTCCTCGGCTCAAGGAATACCTTTGGGGCAAGTATTTTGAAGGTGGCAGCGAAGTGATGGCCGTTGTTGAGGCGTTTTGGGAGAGTAGAGACAAATCATTTTTTTCTAAGGTTATCTTGGGTTTGGAAAAAATATAGGCTAAGTGAATCAACCTTTTTAAGCTAAATCACCTTGGTTTATATTGATTATCATTACTTTTGGATCAACCCTCGTATAGTCTAAGGCGCTCGAGCGGTTTAAAGTTCCTTGGATCTGAATAGTCATCTCTCCCCGGTTTACTATGAAGACTACCTGAACCTATCGCAAGGGTGACAGATTATACCCTCATGCCCAAAAATGGCGTAGGAATCCCCTCGGTAAAATCACTATCCGGGCGTTTTTAAGAATCCAGCGTAGCTGATTGCTCCATCTCCAGGACCTTTCATAGACTCGAGCATCTTCCTGTCGTTCACAGAATTAACTGAATGATTCTCTCTTAGAGGTCCTCACCACATTTTTATAAGTTCTCTGCGAGTTCCTGCAGGCGATCCAGTCATCTTCGATGCTGCCTCTACAAGCTCCATTAAGGAATTTCCTCGTATTTTTCCTGAGCTTCTTCATCTCCCGTTTTCACCATTTCTATTAACCTGTGTTTCAGAACTGAGTCATAAAAGCTTGATCGCACACGGTATGATAACTCCTGATATAAGCTTCTTAAAGGTATGCAAAAAACAATCCTGGTACGCTCGCATTTCTCTGCAAAGGTTACATTTTCTTTCGCAACATATATCCACCAATTATACCCTTAAACGATGCCTCAAATATTCTCGTCAATCGCGCAGGCTCCATGACAAATCATTTTTTCAATTAGAATCCATATGCTGGACTTCCTCTCTTTCCATCGTTTGCTGACTCAATTAATGAAAATTCACCCCGAAATTCTTGGGCTGTGTCCGTCCGCTCTGCAACCATCCGATCCGCCTGGCCATAAACACCGTGCTTGCCACCAGAAACC
This sequence comes from Nemotelus nigrinus, assembly GCA_947369275.1. Lineage (NCBI taxonomy): Eukaryota > Metazoa > Arthropoda > Insecta > Diptera > Stratiomyidae > Nemotelus > Nemotelus nigrinus. The sequence continues at coordinate 225,590,590 of OX376372.1, read as the reverse complement.
ATGTCTTGTCTTCAATTTGGTAAGTTACTCTGACTGGTCACAGGCATACATGATCGTGGCATGCCTGCCTACACCCAACAAATTACTGTATTGCATTACTCGCACTGCTTCTGCTGAGTTAATGGTTGTTTATTTCTTTGGATTTGTTTTCACTAAAAGTCTTCATCGGGGCTCCGTCGTTGTTTTGATTTCATGTGGTGGAAACTGAACTGTTTGTTATGCGACGCTGGTTGTTTTGCTTCCATTCCATACGTTTGCGATCCATACTGTTTTTCGTTGGGTCGCGCCGCGTTTGGTATTTGGTGGAGAAGCCCGACAGCAAAAAATATGCCCATCGCGGCTCAGTCGTGTTTGACAGTCTCGCTGATTCGGTCAAGTTGAAAACGCTCGGAAATTCGCTTCTATCGTCAGTCCAAAGCTTTGGTCTATGCGGAATTAATTATCGCTGAAAATCCGATTCCAGTGCCGTGCGCCAATATCGTTGTGAGTTTCCCTTATGAAAGATTCCTACGCGCACATCGTTTGAGACGCCCCGCGAATAAGTGCCATTTGAATCGGCGGATTTGCATAGATCTTGCAAGGTGATCTCTTTCACGCGATCGTGCCTAATCAGCGAATTGGCGTATGCAAATTGATAATGCTATCGTCAACGACCGCGACACCAACGACGACGACGACCACAGTGTTTTTGTGATTATTGCAGTGAATTGATTTAATTGCATACTCAAGTGATTTGCTGGTTGTTGGTTAAGCTTGAATGGTTTTGTGCCTGTTGAGGAAATTGTCGGGGAGGGGAGTTAATTGAATTGCTGATTTCCTCGGGATATAGTGCGAATGGTATTGAACTGTGATCGATGTGGTTTTGTTTTCATTGAACCTTGTAGTTAAAGTTTGCTGGTTCTGCTTTTATTTTTTTTTTAAAAAAGAAGAAATTAGATAATAAGTTCCCTTCGTTTCGATGGGACAGAAAGTTGGAATGATCAAAGGTTTTATGCAGACAATATCCGTTCTGAATTATTCAAGGGATCAAAGGATTGATTGAAACAATTTTTTTTGGTATCATAATATTACTCAATATGTTATGCATACAGATGGTACAGTGGTCCATATTTCTATTTGTATCTATTTGATGTGCAATTTATTGTAACTTACATATTTCAATTTACGAAATTCAACGAAAACATATAATTTATTATAGATAACTTCAACTTGGTCGAAATGCAGTCGATGTTAATCTGGCGGACTTGTCGTGATACTTTTGCATACACCAAAGACAGCTTAGGCTGACAAACGGAATGAATAAATAGCTTGACGTGTAGTGCATACTCAAATTCAAAGGGTTTGATGTGTATCTTAAATGCCACCTTCAAGATACCAATCTCAGTGTGAAGGCAAAAAATACGATTCGTAAGAATGGTTGAAGTGATGTGATTTCTATAGATATACAACTTTTTAAAACTGTAAAGTTTCATATGGTGAAACTTTAACATTTAGGTTGGCTAGCACAGAAATCTTGCGAGATGACATAGCAGTCCAATAGTTTCTTTCGGAATTAGCCACGAAAAGTATTGAAGATCATTGGAGAAATCTATTCAAGTGGGCTACGAAATTATTCAGTACCTACGAAGAGTTAATTATGATTTTCGTGATGGTAGCCGAAATTACACATTCATCCAAGCATTCATAATTTCCTTCAGCGAAGTACTCAACACATCATTTCCATTGACCTCATACCTGCCAATCAAACCAATCAAACGAATCAGAGAACGCCAAAATCAATCCAATCCACTTCTAACTTCCAGAGAGTCATTATGTAGTCCGCGCGATTTCAGCGATTTCAGCTCGATTTCCAATTCACATCACTCGTCATTGTACACCCTTCATGCTTATACTCCAGCGTTAGAACCTGAAAGTTTATTAACGTATCTCTGACGTTCTTCAATAAAGAAACTGCAACGAGATGCACAGACAAAACAAAACCAGAGAATTATTACCGACGACAAGTACACTATCATAAAAATCATTCTGGGTGGATCAGCTTACAATTATCGACGTCGTCCACAACCAGAGTCGAAAATGATGTAGCGTTCGTTCCATACATACATACATACTTTGACGACGCAGTCGAAAAAAGCTGGCAGAAGAAAAAGTTGAAAGAAAAAGACGTGTATCACATCTTATGTTGTTTTTCTAAGCGTATAAAATTACACTCGGCAGATACAACACTGTGTTTAAGATGCTGGACCTACATACTTAAGGTGGCAGTAAGCACCTTTGTTACGTGCTTATGATGAGAGCCTAGTGCAATTTTATAGAAATAAAAAAGTTAATGTCTGACTATAGTTCGCCGTTGCTACTGCTATTTGCAATTTAATGCGAGCTCTACTCTGCGAATCTCAGCAATCGCGCTGATCAATTTACAGTGTGTGAGAGTGACTATAATTGTTGTAAACATTCGCGTGAACAACGATGCTGACAATGATAGCAGAAGCAGAATAGTTTCATGGCCACAGGCGTGTTAATTGTTAGTTTTGACTAGGCAGATGATTAAGACATTATTTTTCTATTAATCATGTCCCGATTGCCAATAATAGTTTGAAATCATCCAGTGAAAATGGAGAATAAGGTACGCGAATCTGACGCTTATTGTGATAATTGATTTGAATTTGATTTCTGCGATAACAACTAAGCAGGAATCGAATGAAAACCCTTTAAATTACTTCAAATTGTCAATTAGCTATGACGGTGGTGTGTTAGTTGCAGTTCACGAGTCCCTTCAAGCAACACTCCGTATGGATTTTTCTCCTTTTCCTCTTATTCAATGTATTGCTTTGCGCGTTACCCTTGCTCCCACAAAATTTCTCATTTTTTCTTCAGTAAGTAATTCCTCACCTGCGGTTTATAGAAATTTTTTTGATGAGTTATCCACCTACCTCAACATTAGCTTTCCTTCTGCCTTGTCTTTAATATTTGGAGATTTCAACTTACCGAACCTAGTATGGAATCATAACGTTTCTTCTATAATCTCATCCAGCAATATGTCCTTGATAACCTCAATCTTTCTTTCATTGTGTTCACTCTCCCAATTAAACTGCGTTCCCAATATAAATAACAAATTACTAGACTTCGTCCTATCTAATATTATCTCTCATAACATCAGTGTTCATACCGCCTCCTTACCCTATGTCGAAGCTGTCTTACATCATCCTCCGCTTTCAGTCACACTTCATGTTGATCTTCAGACCTTTAGAGCTCCTTCTCGAGCCATGCACTTTAGCTTCCATAAATCAGACTTCGTTGGTATGATGATTGAAATGAACTCGGTTAACTGGTTCTCCTTCTCCCGCGGCCTCACTGTCAGTTAACTTGTCATAAAATTCCAGAACTTGCTATCCAACCTTATCTCCCGTTTCACTCCTTCCAGACGGCCTCGCAAGCCTAATGACGCCCCTTGGTTTCGTCGTGATGTGGCATCTGCCCTCGAAGCTAAGGATGTATCTCGAGCTAGATTTAGACATACAGGCTCTCATGATGACTTCCTTAAATTTTCTAGGGTACGTTCTTCTGCTAAAACTGCTGTCAATCAAGCTATCCAAGATTACTTTTCCAGCATTGAATCCTCTATCTGTTCTAATCACCAGAAACCATTTTGGTCTCCATCGTTTCACCGATTCTATGTTTCTCGATAACACTACTGCGTCTAATCCACATGAAATTTGCGATCACTTAGCAATATATTTTTCTTCCTTCTCATCTCAACACAATCATATATTGCCTCTTCCAACAGCGTTCGATTTCCCTCCTTCCTTGTTTTGGAAAAGTTCATGAAAGAGTAGTTTACAACAGGCTGCTTCCTTTCCTCCATTCTTTCCTTGCTCCTGAACACCATGGTTTCATCCAAGGTAGATCTCCCACCTCTAATCATATATGACTTGGTTGCTTTTGCTTTAGACCAACGGAAACAAGTGAATGTGGTATATACCGACGTCAAAAGCTTTTGGTTTCGTTGGTTACAAATTTCTTCTTGCTCTTCGAAGTTATGGGGTGTCTGGTCTTCTTTTGTCTTGATTTTCATCCTATGTTTCTGGTCGTTCATGTGCTCCTCCACCTCTTCCCCTTTTCTATCCGCTTTCCGGTGATCCTCAGGGCTCTATTCTCGGTTCATTATTATTCTTAGTCTTTATAAATGATCTTCCTTCCTTTATTCGATCTCCCTGCCTCTTGTTTGCCGATGACTTCAAGATTTTCAAAGTAAAATTAAAGTTGAATACAAAAGGTAAATAAATTTAGTTAGATTCTACGTCGTACCCTCCCTCTATCTCGGCTGCCTGTCCTTCCAACTTTATTTTACGTTTTTACTACGAGTATCTTTTGATGCATTTGTTGAAAAAAATGTCTCTAAGTTAAAATAAATGGTTTGAAATGGCAAACCCTGAAAAACGGCATCAAAAAACACATCCAACATTCATTATTTTCCCTGAAAAATGATGTTTTTTTACACTTATGTACCTTTTTCTCGGAATCGGTTTGAAAATTGTTGACGAATCTTTTTTATTCTATGTTCTTAAGCAAACGAACTAAAATTTGACTGTTGGATTTTTAGAAAAATTGTGCAGTGGTGTAATTAAATTTTTTCAAGGTAAAAAAAAAATTGTAAAATGAAAAATCTTGTAACTGATTTAGAAAATTTTTTTTTTTAATTCTCAAGTCTGAAATTGCAGCTGATAATATTACAAACTACATTTAAAAATAAAACGAGAAAAAAATATTCACCTGGAGCTGAGAAAAAGGTATATAAACATTGATAGTTGGAGTTTGGAATAACCAGCCCGCACCATTACTCATTACTTTTCCCGTTGGATATCTTCATCTTTAAGAGTTTCACTTTTCAGTTTATTTAATCTAAGCTTTTCCGCGGATATTTGTCCTTCTCTTTGGAAAGTTGAAAATGTTTTTCCAGCTTTCAAAATCGGAGAGTGTTGAAACTGTTTCTATTTATCGACCTATTTCCCTTGTTCCCTGTTTTTTGAAATTGCTCGAGCGAATCATCCACAACAGGGCATATGTGGCTCCATTTGTTCACCAGGGAGCAAGACGAATTTATTAAAGGATCTCGTTGGAAAATGAACAACAAGCTGTCATCAGGTACACAGATTTTGCTAAGGCATCTGGTGAAGTAGACCATACTGTGCAGTTAGATAAGCTGCGCAATTTCGGCATTTCCGGAATTCTTCATTTCTGGTTCTCCTCCTATATTGTTAACCGTACTTGTCGTGTTGTCTTCAACATTTTTTCTTCCCCTTTTTATCCTACATCTGGTTTTCCCCAAGGTTCCATCCTCGGGCCGTTTCTGTTCGTATTGTTCATCAATGAGCCTCCCAAGTTGTTTTGATTCCGTTTCCCTCCTTTACGTGGATGTCCTTAAGCTCCTATGTACTATATCTTTTTTTTTTTGAAGATTGCCTGCTTCTTCGATCAGTGTTTTCAATGTTTTGATGCCTATTTGAATTACAAAATTTTCACATATTTTAACAATGTTCACTTTTTTCCCTTTGAATTTGATCTTTATTTTATATATATTGCATTTCTATTTTATAATTAGATGCATATCCGTTCAATATAAATAAATAAATAATGAATAAATAAATAAATGCCTAAGAAGGCGGCAAGCGTATAATGCTTAAGTGCAAGAAACTTCTCAATTTGGACAAAGCTAAGACATATTAGACGACAATCCTTTGGCTTAAAATGCTAAACTTATCTTGCTTTAGGAATAAACGCAACCCTTATTTCCCGACAGCAGATCAGAACATATGTAAAGCACAAGCGCGTCAGCGCCTCCATCAACAGCAGCCAACTTGTTTGTTAATTCTTTCCATGTTTTTCTATGTTCAAAAGCGAATCAAAAACCGATATTGACCCTTTGCCATTACTATGCAAGCACTGAAAATGACTTTCAAATCAAAACTATGTTTTTTCAGTGGAACCACTTGATTTTAGTAACAATTTTCCTTAATGATGCATTAAAATCATCCTTTAAATCCTTTAAATATATCTAACTTCACATAAAAAATATATCTAACTTCACATAAAAAATATATCTAACTTCACATAAAAAATATATCTAACTTCACTACACATTCGAGAAGCTATCAGAATTGTTTGATAAGTCAAAGCACTTAAACGAAAAAGATAACCCAATCAAGTCCTTTCACCTCATCGCTTCATCGCTGGTTGCTTCACATGGACATGTATGCTAATCAATCTGTTGCATATTATCATCGTGTTGATTTTCACTCAAACTCTCCTCATACGCACAAACATAGCGATGTCACAGTCTTATCAGAAATTCTTATTCCATTTTTCCATGTTACCGGCACGTCGCGCCGTGTCACCCCACCATTAATCCGCATTGTCGACAGAATGGATTACCGCGAAGTCTTTGCATTGTTTGTTGATTTTCGTAATGGTACTTGACGCCTGAGAATATGAGTACCCTTCAAATATCTGGAACGAAAATAATAATTCCAGATAAGAAAGCGGCGCACGTTACATTATTCCTCCGTTCGAATCGCCTCGAGGAGATGACTCAAAGCAATCAATACATACAACTCACAGTCGCTTATGAAGTCATTAGTGCAGAAATTAGTACGGGAAATGTGTCAACCACGTTCTTGAGTCTTTTGTCAAACATCCGATACTAAAGCTGTCAGCTAGAGATATTGACACCGAAATCATAAAAATTCCTAACCAACCGGACTCCCTCACTTACATCACTCTGATTAACCGCAAGTATCTAATAGACATTTGAATATCTATGGTCCATCGCTAGCAACAGCACTCCATCATCTCATGCTAATTAGTCACCTACTCTATTAATCAGCAGTCTGTTGCTGCTCGTTTAGCTTGGCTTGATTCGCGCTTAGTGTAGCAAGTTTGTTTTTTTTACTACAGCTAATGAGCTACAAATTGTGCGCGGCCCGAGTGCAGTTTGTTGTATTTTTGGCATGTTTTCACGTCCCAAGCTAACAGATTGTACAGAGATTTGTACATTTTTGCGATACTGCGAAGATATGCAGGTCTGAAGTTGACATTTGTATATCGAGAAAAGTCATGTCAGTGGTAATTGATTAGATAGATTAAAGATAGTATTTAAATTAATATTCAAATAAGCAAGCGTAGGTAGAACACATTTGCTGGATGCTTAAAAGATAGATTCGGAGATAAACAGATAGTCAACGAAAATGCAGTTCCCGTTAAATTTGTTTGAGGACGAAAGAGGATCTGTTTGGCGAAAAGCCAAAAAAGGGGGTGAAATATAAAGCGACGGCGAAGCAACTAAACGAAAAATTTACATCAGACCTGCTGTTCTTTTACTCTTAAGATGCCCGAAGGCTAGACACAAACCACAGCATTAATTGACACATTTATCATGTACAACTCTCTTAGCTATAACTGTCAATCTTTCTCTGCTAACAGAAATAGTCATCCCATGCTTGGTCCGATTTATTGACCTAAAAATGTTGCTTAACCCCCCTTAATCCCCAAGCACAATCATTCAATCACTCATTGCCTGGCGTCTCAAATTAGCGTTTTGTATTTCCAGTTGTAAAGTCACCGGCAGCCAGCCGTTAACAAGTGCTCAGGTTTTTTTATTTCAAAAACCCAAAATAAGATCTCCGACGTGCTTGCTTCGTAGAATTATTTCTAAAATGTTCTGCAGCTTAGCATTGTCCATCTCGCTTATAGTCGAGTTACTAGCTTCTGTTTAATTATTAAATGGATCAAAAACAATTTCTCCAGTTCTTCCATGCACCAGCATATTTACTAAGCCATTGGATAAAGTTTACCGCTTTGTTGAGATTTTTGCTACTATCTCCTATTTTCCACATTAGTCTCTAAATCGTCCTCGCCCTACAATGTGCGCTTTTAAACAAAGGCCTCTACTTCTCCGCACAAATGAGGTATTGAAAATACTGATGGTATCTCGCCCCTCATATTGAAGTACTGTGCCTCCGCCTTTGCAAAACCTCTGCGCGAATTATTTTACGTATCGTACTCGAATGAAACATTTCCTTCCACACGTTCAGCCTGTACTTAAAAAGGGGAAGCCTGAGATCCCTCTAACTAACGACCAAATGCATTCGTTTCGATTCTGTCTAAGGTATTTGAATCGCTTGTAAATTCAAAATCAATGAACTATCTAAAGTCGAACTAACGACCGAGTATGGTTTCCGTTCTGGGCGCTCCACTGGGGACTTACTTACATTTCTGAATGAAAGATGGCATCGTTGGCTACATAGCTCCAGTGAAGCAATGATTGGCTCTCTTGTACAGCCTTTGCGGAGTTCCTATCTGTATTAGACAGTTTTCGTGCATATGGTCTTCATCCCACCTTTGTCAAGTAGATTCAAAGCTTCCTTGTAGATCGTGGCCTCCAAGTTGTCCAGCGTGGACTCAGATCCCGTGTTCACACTACCAATGCCAGGGTACCGCAAGGTACTGTTCTTTCGCCCACTTTATTAATAAATGACTTCCTTTCCTTAAATTTCAATCCAGTTCACAGTTTCACTGAGGATAGAACCCTTTAGTCCGTATACTCTTTTGAAAGAGTGGCCAACTTTCACGGGAATGCTACTTCTGATATTAAAAATTGCATTTTTGCCTCGTTAAACAGAGACATTTTAAGAACTATCGGTTGCTGTCTTCTTTCACTCAAGTTTTTCCCTTTTGATAGCTACACTATTTTCCTGACTGGTGCCGGTATTTCTGAACTAACTTCTATTAGTTTTTAAGATTTATAGACCGGCTCTATTTTTTAAATTGCAAAAAATTTCATGAATGCCTGCGTTTCCTTCACAGAGACAAGAAATACTTTACTCCATTAGACATAGCGCAAATCTACAAGACTCTCATAAGACCAAGATTTGACTATAACCTCCATAAATCAACTGGTGCAGGCCGCATTGCTTTAGCGGAACCAGGCAAAGTCCAAGGCAAAACGTTGAAGCTTATGGTCGATAAAATACTTCACTTATAGAATCTCTTGAGCGTTGACGTAATGTGGGTTGCTTTTGTCTTCTTTTCCGCTATTACTATAGAAATTTTTATAACGGTACATCAAGTCTAGACCATTATAGAGCACCTCCTATGCGCAACACCCGAGCCTCTCAAAGCTCTCACACCCTTGCCGTTAAATTTCACGATTCATTCTTATCTAGGTTAGTATGATTGTAAAACGACCTACCATCTGTTGTTTTCCCCATCCACTATAAACCAGAGTTGTTTGAGCGAAATGTACATCGCTATCTCCTGCAATATCGACCATTCATCTGTCACTTTCTTTCCACCAAGTCTGTGTCATGGCATTATAGCCTTGCGTACCTTGCCTTGCCATAATAGTCTGAGCCTTGGCATCATCATAGGAAAAAAGGTACTTGACATTGTTACAGGATTGCCCGCACATTCTTCAAAAATTACTCAAACGCATTCCTGTTGCATATCAATGTGCGTTGTATGATTTGATGTCTCTCTGCGAAGTTATCGCAATTTAAAATTTTTCAATGTTTTGCCTACTTTTAGGCACCATTCACCCGCATGAGATTAAATATTTCCAAAACATGATACCAACTAAGCTGACAGCATAACCAGTTTTCATTTCCTATTTTTTTTTTTTAATATTTAGCCTCCATATAGAGGGAAGTGCTAAAGATATTCCCTTGTAAGTCCGCCCGCAAAATGAGACGCGTGTGGCACGTGCAGCGCGATCTGACGCAGCGTTAGTTTTTGTAACATAGATGATCAAATAGGACAAGGCAAATTGATGGCGAGGTGTTTGACTCTGTGGTCGACCCACAGTTTCATGCGCCACACGCGTCTTATCTTGCGGCCAGGCTAAATTGGAAAAAAGAGTTTTTAACTTGCTCGGTTTTCACGATCTAAAGGAAATGTATCAAACTATACAAATGTGCATTGATTTTTTTTAGTCCATTCTAAATCCATAGCATTATTTATCTTCTCACACGTCTATCATCCAACAAGCTCATTTTACCCACAACATAATTGACAAATTGCTGTGAAGACCTCATCTCGGTCGTTCTCATCAATCCCGCATCACAATTAAAAACCTACGCACCACTGAGATTTTTCAAAACATCGCCTGTAGCCACAACAATATCTTCGTCGACCACAGCACTACAACATCTTTTCACTTGCATTTTCTGAGTGTTAAGTCGTTCTTCAATTGCCGCTCGATTCTATTCTTCTCTACTTGACTTCAATATGCAAGAATATCGTGTCTAGTTCAATTTAAAACCTACCAGAGGCAAACTTTTCTGTAAGAAAATCATAAAACCAACAACCAGCAATATAATTCATTTGAGTCATTTTAATTGAATCCTCCCTCATGCACAATCTATAGTGTATATCTGAAGATTGAAATTTAAGTGTGTAATGCAAATGCGCGAATAATTAACTGAAGATCGTTTTCTTCATTGTAACGGGTAGTGTTGAAGATTTGATTTTCTGTATAACATTCGCAAAACAGTAATTTGCATAATTTGCTAATATCTCGTAACAAGTAATTTTTTTGCCGTTCACATAAAAAAGAGTGTGTTGCTGAGGTGTGGACCTGGTTTTCTTCAGCAAGTGAGTAAAAGACTAAAATTCGCAACGATGAGCATAAGATCGGAGAACAAAGTCTCGATTATGATCGAGTCAAAAAAGGAATTAATGCTGAATAATACTGGTCATAACGGAATGAACGGGAATTGTAGTAGTACTATTAGTATCAACAATAACAAGTCACGTAAGTATTTAAATTTAAATTCAATCGACTGCAATAATATTTCTTTACTTTTAACAAACTTATCAGCAAACTTATCCAGACCCTTGACCTATCTAAGTCAAATCACTTTGATGAGTGGTCTGACGCACGAAAATTTTATTTGATAGAGCAACAAAATAAGTTATTCTGCTGAGCACTTATCTAGTGTAAATCAAGCATAAGTACAATGAAACGTAATATAATCCTTGAGTTTAGCTTAAAAAATTGTAAGAACCAACTCATAAGATTCTCGACTAACGAAACCGTTTAATTTATAAATAAACATACATGAACTATCTTGTACAGTTTTTGAGCATTGTTACGAAATAGTATTCAATTTCAATGTCTGAAAAAAATACAAGTGGATTTAGTCGAAAGTGAGTGTTGAACTTGTCAAATCAATCTGAAGAGATGTGAAGCGTCTATGCTCTTCGCACTATACCAATTTATGAAAATGTACGCTCATATGAGTACTTGAATTTTCAAGTCACTTAGACTTAAACCAACTAAGACTCGTTTGTGATTTTCGTTGACAGAAAATACATTTTCTAACTCTCGCCTAGTGACAAGCGCTAATTTTTTTAAAGAATATATTTGAATATATATTTAGAATATCTCTTTAATGTCAAAATATTAATAAAAAAGGAAAAAATTAATTATATTTCAAAAAATATGTATTTCTGTGGTAGTGTCATAACCCATTTAACTATCAGATATCACGATTCTTTCTCAATTTTGTTGCCCTCTCAATTTTTCACTTTCACCTTTATCTTTTTCTTCCTTACTTCTTCCTTTTCCTTCCTTTGTTATGGTTCTACAAAATTATTTATTTTATCCATCTTATATATTCCTGTTTTCCTTTTCTTTCTTTTTCCCTCCCGTTCCTGATTTCCTTTACCTCTTTCCCCTCTTACTTTCCTCCCTTTCTTTTCTCTTCCCTCCTGGTTTTCTATTTTTTTTCTCATTTGCTTTTCGCTTCTTTTTTCCCTCATATTTTTCGCTTCTTTATTCCCACCTGTTTTTCGCTTCTCTTTCTCCTCCTGCTTTTCGCTTTTCTTTTCCCTCCTCTTTTCCCTCCTCCTCCTTTCTCTCTTTTCTCTCCAATTCTTCTCCCTATTTTTCCACCTTACTTGTTCCTTTCGCTTCATTTTATTCGTTTTTATTTAGTTTTTTTTTCATTTTTCTTCGTTTTTTAGTGCTTTGTTTTTCTTTTTCTTGGTTGATTTTTAAACTTTTTTTCTTCTCGTACTTTTTTTCTCGTATTCCAGTTCTTCTCGCTTTTCCTTTACGTTTTTATCTCCCTTGATTTCTTGCTTTTTGACACAATTTTCCGTTACTTATTCAGCTCATTTACAATTATATTGCCCGTATTTTTCTTGTTTTATTCCATCTTTCTTCTTTGCTTTTCTCCTACTTTTTCTTCTTTTTTATTTTACTCCTCCTTTTTTCCTTTCTGATTTTTTTTCTGTTTTCCTTTACCTTTTTCTTCTTTTTCTTTGTCTTTTTATTTCACTTTTTCTTGCACTTTTTCTATCTCTTTTCTTATTTTTTTTTATCTTTTTTCTGTTTTATATTTTCCTTCATCTTTTTTTGTTATTTCTGTTTTTCTTCAGCCTTAGTTCTTCTTTTCATTTGTTCTTCTTCATCTTCACTTGTATATATTTCCCTCTTTTTCTCTCTTCTTCTTATATATTTTTTTATTTCTCGTTTTCTTTCTTTCCCCTTTTTAATTTTCTATAATATTCCACTCCGTTATGTTTTCTTCTATTGTATCCCCTTATTCTCTTGTTATTGTTATAGATCTATTATTTTTTTTAGTTTTGTCGTTATTCGTTTTCTTTTGATCTGTTTGTGTTGTTTCTTCTCATTTTTATTTGTCTCTCTCTGAGAATACTTCCTTTTCCTCTGTTCTCTAATATTTCATTGTGCTAAATTTTTCAGCTAGTTCTTTTCCTCATATTTTATTATCTGGTTTTTTCTTCATTTTTCAATCTCTCCTCTTCTCATCTTTTTTACTCATTTCGTTTCTTATTGTTTATAATTACTTTATTCTCTCTTGCTTTCTTTTCTCTTGTCCCCTTTTCTTGCCAAATGCGATAAATGATCTCGTGAGCCATTTCATCTAATACGAAACTTCATAAAATAATCGGCATTTATTTCGTTCACTTATTTCAATGATCGAAAAAGGAGAGAAACGTGAGGAAAAGGGGAAGTAAATTTCTTCGATCCTACATTCTTCAGCGAAGATAATAAGAAAATACTTTCAAAAAAATTGACGATAGCTTTGTATATTTTGTTTATAGATTAACCACGCAAATTAACCACGGTCATAACAGAAACACAACGATACAACTGCTTAATAGTTTAATCATTCTTTTTGTCAATTTTTAATTGCCACGATAAATGTGTTAGAAATCTAATCGGAATCTATGCCATAACCGCATCTGAATAGGCACTACAACTAGTAAATTCAAAACAAATCAGAATGATTAGCAGTAATTACAACGTGCTTGGAATATTTAATTAGAATCTTTTGTTCGATTCTATCTTTCACTTCCCTCACTGATCGTTCGGCCGCGTGCCTTAATTCAAAACAGCAACTGAAAGCGATTTAAAAAAGGGGTAACCCAACAGCAATTATAATTCTGTGCCATTTTTCCAATTAACTAATTTAGCTGGTGCATTTTTTTGATTGGCCTCTAGGCGTAGGAATTTGAGGTGATAGAAACTCGTCTTTTGTTTATTTTCCATGTCGATTTAAACAATCGAATGGTCGGACAAAAGCGAAATCAACTGCTTTATAGTGTCTACAGACGACGAACATGGTTCGCCAACTTGGCGTGCGAACACGTGCAATTGTTGTTGTACGCAGGTAAACACCTCAGGTTCGCCAACATGTGCGCGAACTTTGAAATCTACCTCTTTTTGGGTTCGGTTGGGTTCAAACTGATGTGTGCTGTACGGATGTTCGGCATTTGGTGCGAACGTCTGTATCGAAGTTGGCGAACCAAGTTGGCGAACTAAGTTGGCGAACATGTTCGTCATCTGTAGACACTATTATGGTCGCCATCGTTGTCCGTCGGATACGAATATGGACTTATGGAAGTGTACGAGAGCATAATAGAAAAAAATTGGATAAATAGACCATCGACCGTTGATAAATGCCGACGGCAGTGAGGAAACTGCCAACACGTTTTTCCTCTACTTGCATTGACTGATTTGGATTAACTGGTTGATTGAGGTGCTGTTAATAGTCGTCAAACTATATTATTTGATTTTATGGTTTTTAGTTGGCTAATTTTCATGAAATTTTTGGTCTCCATTTTGAAGATTTTAAAATGTTTCATGGATTTTTCCAAATGATATTCCATGTTTCTTAAAGTGTAATCTGTACGGACTATGGCGTTTTGGAGGTGAATGTTAATGATATGCGAATTTTAATCGTATTCATGCTTCACAATGATCGTGTGGATGAACTGATGAAATATTTGAAATATCGAAAAAGTCACTGTACATTTCCCACCATAAACCTGAATGAAATGTTGACATTATGCTCATGTGGCTCAGACGAAATAAGAAAATTGCGTCATTCGATTTGAGGTTTTTTATGGCTTTCGAAAGATTTATTTAAACCTCGGACAGGCATTGTATTAATTTTGACATGATAATTATTGAATTTTTAGAGATGTAATTTAGGGAACGTATTAAGTGATGTGCTTCAAGGTTCTAGCTTTATCTTTTACGTCAATTGCAAAGCATAATAATATTCAATTATTTTTGTTTCATAGATTCCGTCCATGAAACATCTCATCGAACTCGTTCTTCTTGTTAGTTATAATAAGGTGATTAAAAATAAAAATAAATCTAAGCTCCATGAGACAAAAAATAAAAATACTTGTGAGACATCTGAAGTCGATTGAAAGATGTCATATATGCCAACGTAGGGCGAGATACTAGATACACGCTAACTGCGACAATGACGGACAAAGACAGACTCATCGCTTTTCTTAACGAGCAATTGAATCTTTTTCGACAAAATAAAGATTGTCAAGAAAATATGAACGGTTAAAAGAAACAACAACAGCTAAAAGACACACAAAATAAGGTAGCCGGACAAAGACGCTACAACCGTAAACTCCTGTAACATAGCGGTAAGATACGCAAAAACTGACAGAAAAAGAGAACGAGATAAAGAAAACTGCGATACCGGAACAAAAGAAAAAGAACAAAAGAAAAAACTCTTCTCTTCCACCAATACAAGTGAAACAATGACAAACAGTGCCAGTAGCGTAGAAGACGTAGACATGTCAACAGGGAGCGAGTCCAAAACTAACTAGAATCAACAGATCGTGAAACGCTAACAGATAAATCTAAGGTCCTAGAACTCCTTCCTGATCGCTACACCAAAATCATAAAACCAGAATAAGAAAAGTTCCATAACACCCTTGCTTACATTATCAACATTAAAAACATTGTCATCAGCCTCAACTTCACAAAACCTCAATACGAAAACAACAAAACAAACATCTACTGCACAGGTAGAACCAAGTGAGAATAATCATAATTTTGTTCCAATCCTACTGCGTCAGCCAGAGCAGTAGACAACTGTGGGTCGGCCCCTCAAGGAGCGCAAAGTTAAAGTTGACGCTGCAAAATGTGTCTCCCTAGGAACTCAAATGATCCCATTTACTTTTGCAGATCATTAGAAGACCACCAGAATCTTCACTCACCTAAAAATACAGCATCATCCGAACTACCTTCCCGAAAACAAAAGCCTAAACGTGATTATCCGAATGCTCTGCGGTCTAACACAAGAAGAAGTCAAAGAAAACCTTGAAATAGTGAAAGTGAAAAATAGTGAAGTGAAAGAAAACTCTTGAAAACTTGAATAGAAGGCTCTACCTCAAATTGAGGACAGATCCTTAAACGCCAATTAAAGTTCTTCTCCCAAAAACGAGAAAGAGATTTACAATGTACAGGCAATATGCCTCTTAGTGTGCAAGGTGGGATCACAAATTCTACGACGTGGACAATCACAGTGCCAAAACTGTCAATAGCTCGGACAGTCTGCCAACAACTATCACGTTCCATCCCGTAGTGTCATATGCGCAACTTCTCGAACTGCAAAAGGTCGAAGTGCGTAAACTGTAGAGACCAGAACCCAGTGAGCTACGGGAACTGTCCGCGTAACCCAACGAATTTGAAAAGATCGTTTGTATAAGTGCCTAGTGCGAACTAGAGTGCTCCCAAAACCTCTGCCACCCCCTTCTTAACAATTTGTCAGCAATCAAACATCCCATCACATCAAGTAAGAACAACTACATACAATGATAAGAGAGATGATGGCGAGGCATTTTCCCCAACCCAGGCATCAACTGCGACCCCATCATCAGCTACGATCCCTGCTTTCACTCTACAATCGAGCTTCGAAACATCCGTATACCACATTTGCGCTGCTTTGTACGAAGGGGGTGGCCATCCTCCCATTTGTTCCCTGATGGAATTGTGACCTTGATACTGTGCTCGAAGGTTGATTTTTTTAGATTTATTTGATTGCTGTAATTCAGTTATTATGGGCCCGATGTCTCCTGACTCGTACCTGAAGGTTTTTTGTAGGCTTATCGCCTGTTTTGCCGCTTTTTAAATTTTTACTGCAGAGGTTCAAGGTTTAGAAGAGCATTCATCCCTGCCGTTCAGGGGGATCATTCCTCTTGTAATCAGCAGGCAGGCCATCCTTTCAAGCTTATCGCGCCTGTTAACAGCACTATTTTGTGTGGTATTCTTCCACCACATTAGTGACACATATAGTCGCCAATTGTGTGTAAGCATTTTTATGTCTCCAAAATACTTTAGTAGCCCTTCGGGAGAGCTCCTCTGGAATTCTATTTAAGGAGCTGTTGTCAGAGTTAGAACGGAAAGTTTTGGGAGCCTCTGTCATGTTTCTCTCTTCCGGCTTGCCTCCTGCCAAATGGAGTTTGGGAACTTCTGGTCCTTGCTTTCTCTACCATTTATTTTTGGTGTGGAGCTATGTTTTTCACCTCTCTTTATCGTCTTCCTCTGGCATCCAGTTCTTTTCGCCCGTATTTTGGATCTGCCATGAGCTTTGGCCTTGATTGACATCTTGATCCGATAACTTATCTACTGGAGCTCCATCTTTTGATGGCCATTGACGCTTTGGTTCTGAAGCACTTCAGGTAGTCCCCTCCTTTAAAGACATATTTTACTTTGAATTTTATTCCAATGAGTATGGAAATTATAAAGACCAGCCATATTACCCTGGCATCCCGGCCTAGCTACCTTGGCTATAAGTCGTGATATAACTGCTTTCTATTTGCCTGCCGGGCTGTCCAAAACATCACAATAGCTGCTAACTTAACCACTTGAATTCGATTTAGCACGGGAAAAATCGTGCTGGAAAAACCTAATCGTATGTCGCTATAGCTACACGTTTTAGGAAAAGACATCAAACAATGTTTTCCCATTTCAATGTTTTCGCACCTCTAACTGTATATTTGACCTGACTTTGATAACAGTATCGCAGAAAAGAATAGCAGGAGCGTAGAAAGAGCCAACTAAAATTTTTCTACTCTCCTCACCGACAGTGGAAGTTGTTGGGAGGGTGGCGCTGATTGTTATTCTTTTGTGGAAATTCGTGCCGATTTCAAAAGTCTTCCACACGTTTCTATTAAATTTCGATGAATTCATCACAAACGTTTTCTCCATACATTCTCTCAGTTTCCAAATGCCATCTCATCAATAAATCAACAAAATGAGGTGTTAAATCATTTTTCTTTCACTTGAAACTTACAGCATCGTCCCAACCGTCAGATTCCATCAAAACTAATAGTAGTTACGGTGTAAGCCTTGTTGCACTATCTATAACCAACCATAAAGCTCCCAGTTCAGGTCAAAGACTGGCGGACTTTAACTCTGACTGAAGCGACTTGCAATTGCCGGTCCATACTTCACTCGACTTCAATGTCGACGTCGCATAAATTACCAGGTGACTTCCATAAACGGTGCTTGCATTGCACGTACGAAAAAAGTCGTTTGTGTTCACATAAAACGCACAAAGACCAAACAGCCTATGTCGTTGCATACTGATCCGACTCCAACGGATTCGACCAAACTAAGAATAGCTACTTTAGACTCGTACAGATGATAACAACGTGCTTCGATTTAATGCGATTCGTGTAAATGGCTGCGATTTGTGCACGGTGCAATCTGTATGCAGTTGTAATTGTTTTTTTTCGGACGAGGTCCACCTTGAGAATGAAACTTTGTTTATATGGATTGAAAATTTCTGCAAGAATTAAAGTGGTGAAGATGTCTATTATCTCTGAAACTATGTTTAAAGTAGTGGAATGAGTATGAAAAAGCAGACTATCCGGAGAAAAATAAATTATCTAAGAACCTTACGAACTTTTCTAAAATATTTATGAATTTATGACCCTCTTGACCATTGAATCATAATGGCCTCAACACATATATTATTAAAATCAACTTCAATAATAAATTACAATCGCAAACGAAATAAATTGCATTTAATTGAATACGTAATTAATTAATAATTTCATAATAAATTAATATATTGTTTCTTTCTTTTCATTTATTTTTCGGTCTGGTTACCTTCATTTTTGACGTTGGATCATCATCTTATTAAAATCACAACACTATCATCATCAACATATTCAGCCGTAAGTAAAATGTATTTCTGAAAAGTAAACTTAAACTTAAAATAAATTCGATGCAAATGAATCAAACGAAAAGAATCTAATTGAAATTTTAATGAGTTTGCAACAAAGTCGTCGTTGCTTCGTAATAAAAATGCTAGAAAATAATACATACATGAATGTGCGCTCATACGTTCTTATACTAGTATGTACGAATATAGTTAACGTTATGTTCACCTGCATACATTCCACACTTGCTGGCTCGTCCATCCATTTGGCACGTACAGTATTGTACTTTCAAATTTGTGGTGTTATCTGGGTTTTTTTTTTCATAGATTTACATACGTACTTAGTCGTAGGTCCTGGTGCTGCCAATGCTTGCTGCTTTATTTTGCTATGTGCGCATAAGTGCTAAATTTTTTTTTTTTGCAATTGCATTTTCACTGAAAATGGTTTGTGGTATGTTTTGATTGTTTGTATTGTGTGTGAGAGTTGAAAGCTTTGATTGTCAATTAAGATCAATCGAAAAATACATATGTATATTATTTATTATATTTTGATTTTTTTTCGTCATATAAATGTTATAAGTTTGATTTAAGTAAAACTCGAACAGAGAGCAACATTTGTATGCCTTCAACTATACGTTGAGGAAGGGAAACCTTAAAAATGCATTTGTCTCAAAAATGTTTGTCAAATACAGTGAAACCTGATTAACTGGGATCTCAAGGGACCTAAAATGTTTTATCTTTTCTTTTTCTTTTTATTTCTAGCTTTTCATTTACCCAGTTTCCCAAATAGGTATGTTAACATGACAGTTGTCTTATTTATAGAGGGTCCCACTATGAGAGGTCGAAATTTACCATTTTTCATATAAAGAGGTTGAAAAAGTGGTCAAAAGTGGAAAAACTGGTCATTTTCGTTGCTACAAGTGGCCATAATCTGATAAATTGTCTCACTTATACGGGTTATTTATAAGTCCCAATTATGAAATCTAATCTCAGTTAACAAGGTTTGAAAATTCCCATTAACAGAGATATTTCAATGCAAAATAGTCGGGACCACATTGTAATTATCAATAACAGAGGTTTCTCAGATATCCAGGTCCCACTTAACCAGGTTTCACTGTAGGTATCTGCTCTGTTAGAAGGTGGGACTGAGCCCCACAAAATATTCTCTGCAAAAAAATGCGAGGAAGTAAAATTAACCGGCAGACACTGAAGAAGAAGGAAAATAATCGAAATATATAGAAATTAAAATACATCTAGCTTCTAAAGGAAAAATTGATCTTTAAAGATCTTTAAAAATTGATCTCGACGCAGGACTCGGCGGTGCATTAGCTCTGTGAAAAATACAGAAAGCTTTCTATAGGCGTTTCCGAATTCACGTCTTCATTCTCATCTTTAGCTTGTTATGACAGATTGTGACGTCAGCAGAGTAGCTGAGCTATTCTAACAGTTTTTGGGTTTGCTTCGTAACATTGCCTCGAAACAAGCCCATAAAAAGTCAAATCAGAACGTGACTTCATCAACTGTTATACTGGAGAGTAATGCTAAGACGTAGAAAACTGAATTCGGACAAGCTCGACTTGGTCTGACGTCACATTCTGATACTACAAGCTGGAGGCGAAGACTTCAATTCGAAAAGGCCCTCTCTTACTAAATTGTCGAACAATTTTCGTTCTACTAGCAATGAGGGCGAAAAGTTGGTCCGGGCTGCCAACATCGAGCAGCATTCAACATCATCATACGGTCCGCTGAATGAAGACTGCGTTATATCTAGCCTACCTAAGTCCCCGATAGCAACGCGTACTACTATACTGCAATCTCAGCTGCAACTTCCACTGCAACTTCCACTGCAACTTCAACTGCAACCTCAACTACAACCTCAACTGCAACCCTTTACAAATATGAATGCTGTCATCGGATGCGCTCAACTCACAGGAGTTTCAGCAGCCTGCTGCCCTTGCGAAGTCTCCGCTCGTGTCAGCAAATGAAGCTGAGATGCTTCCCAACTCACTGATTAAGTCAGCTGACTCTAGAAAGAACTCTAGACACCGATCTCTTCATGGCATGAGGTCTAAGCTGGAGGAAATTGGAACTGTATCCTTACTCGAAAAGGATCACTTGATCTGCCTTTGTGAAACTTGGCTTATAGGTTAATTACATCTTCAGCTTGGGATTTCTTCCTATTCACAATGGCTACCGTTGTGACCAACTAAGAAGTCCGTTGGCGGCGGGGTGCATATTGCATCCTTAGTTCCCTTCAAAGTCAACTCTGCGCTGATTTCGTTTCCTGTCTCCCTGTTGAATGTGTAGCAGTTTTTCTGTCTCTGTATATATAATCCTCATTTCTTGTAACCTCAGTGTATATTCCTTGCAACTCTCCCTTTTCTACAGATGAGCTATCTTCCTGCCTAAATATAAAGTTTCCTTCTTCGTCTGTCATCATCTGTGGTGACTTTAATGTTCCATCTGTCCAATAAGACTCCAGTTTTTCCCGTACTGTTTCTTCATATGATTCGAGGATAATTCTTGTAACCTTAATCAGAAGGTTCTCCAATTCCGTCTTCGTAGTGAGACTCAGGTACAGACCATGAAGTCTTGTTGTAAGGCCATTTTGACAGGCTTCTCATTTCGTGAACTTTGATTGCCTGTATTTTACGATATCCTTTTCATGATATCTTATCCTAGTTCGAAGTTTATATGCCTATGATCAGAGAACGAAGCTCCTTTTAGGACATCCGACTTCTTCACTAAATGTACACTGTGTGACACCCACATGACATCTAGTACCTTTTGCCTTTTAACTCTCAGGAATGTTGGTGTCTTGCCCTTATTTACTATAGCCAAATTGCTAAGAGGAATTCTAAGAGTGAATCACCTCTAGCACTGACGTCACTACTTCCGCATGCTGTAGGGTGAGCGTTGGCATCGCATCCAATAATCAGAATTTTGTTTTCCTTTTCGTAGTGACTACGAGACCCTTGATGTTATTAGTTGGGACCTGGTCCTCATGCCCTGAGAAGTAGGCTGAAGCAAATATAGCTTCTACTATTCTTTCTTCGATGGAAACCTGGGCTTGAACCGTCACCGCGTGTCCCTAATGGTGTATTTTGGGTTTAGAAGAAACTTAATGTTTGTGATAATTACTATCGCGACCCCCAGATTTTCTTCCTCTGCTGTCCAGATTACCGTACTATTTTTGAATGCAGGCCACTTATTCTGTTTTTGTTTACCCACGGTATTAGACCCATTTTATAGGTACCCGAGGCAAACCTTCTGCTTCCTTCCGCCGAGGCAGCTTTGGCATGGTGCAGGTCCGCCAGTAAACACCTCATTCCTTTTCCTCCACTGGTTGGGAACTACTGGGACCTGGTGTTGCCATTTCACTATCCTCCATATTAGTAGTTGGAGTAACCGCTGGCATTGGTGCTTTTTCACAGTCAACTTAAACTGAAAGCTAATGTTGCCCTCTCCGTCTGTTGTTATGGTGGCTGAGGCCTGGTCAGCCACTATGACTATCATGGCGCACTTACCTTTGTTTTACCTGAAAAAGGTGTCTTATGGACTTGACGTTGAGGTCCTCATTCTAACGTTATATGAAAGCGAGGATCCTCTTCATAGACAAGTTCGCTGCGTTGGGAATGTAGCCAAGAAGGGCTTTAGAGTTTGCTTCTTCCCACGGCCTTATCATTTGGTTTGTTCTTACAGTGGAGAGACACGTAACCTACTTTGTGCAAGATGCTAGGAAGTGAGAGGTAACGCTTCTCTCTATCTCCGTCACTATCCTCTCCTCAAAGATATTTTGTTCCTTGTCCATTTGGTCAGTCGTGAGAAGTCGTTGGAAAAGTTCCTCAACATGACCGCCTTTTTCACACTCTGGAAGGCTGCGCTATAGGTCAGTTGTCGCTGCCTTTTGCTGGGTTGAGAGTGTTTTGGGGCCACACCGGTGCTCCTTATTTACTTTGGCTGCCTGTCCTCAGGAGTGCCATCCTTTGGTCTAGGCGTTCTCCTATTGTTCTCTGGTGCCTTTGTTAGGAGTGCTTTTTCCCTAGCCTCTTCTGTGTACATGCTTATTCTTATGAATAATTTCATGTGCTTTCTGGCTTCGCCGCCTATGTTCTTTTTTTGAAGTCTCCTTCGAAGGCCCCTGCGAAGTCATGTTCCGCTCTTCCATACTACTCGAGAGGTCATTCGCGAGTTTTATGGAGGCTCTGCCGTCAAAGTTAAAGGGGGAGGCTTCACGAGCCTCTGCCATCTTTCATTCTTCTGGTCTGCCTTTTACTTTTTGTGAATCTGTCTGCTTGCATTGCCTTGTTCTTTTTTAAGTTTTTTTTTTGTGGTTTTAGTTCCTTTGTTAGTTTGCCCCTTCTTGTGCCTTTGTTCTTTGAAATTCTCTTGTGATTCGGGCTTTGACTGTTTCCGTAGTCTCCTTGAAAATGATCTGCGGTGAACTTTAGGTTTAGAGGTTTCTTAACATTTCTACTCTCGATTTGGATCCTACAAATATGAGGAATAGAAAAGACCAGTCAAGACCAGACATTAAATTAGACGGGCTCTTGCCATCCGACACCCAAATTTGCATACTAGTGACTGCTTCGTGCAGAAACCATTCAGCCCCTGGCATATGCTTTTCCACCACTGGCTTGGCGATTTTTTTTCCTCGGGGGTTAATTCCCCAACGCGTGAATAATATTAGCCAATCTTTCTTTCGCGGAATATTGTTATCAGCAGCTACTGCGCGAAGGCTAAGCTCACACTTCCATCCACATTTCCAGTCCACGTCCGGCACTGGGGAAAATAAGACAGTGGTGCTTCAGTTAGCGCTGGCTGATGGATCTCACGAACGTAGCAGAGCAAAGGTTGAAGGATATCCTTCAATTGAAAAAAGGTGTCGGGCCTTTAATGGCCTCTTGGGCTGAACCTGTGTCATAGGGCTTCTTATCTAGTATCGCTACAGATCAATAGGTCCGAAATACTTAACCTAACCTGCATTGGCTTTGTGAACTGAGGTAACTTGATTTGAAAAATTTTGGTGCGGGCAACTTAAAGTGGTTGTTTTTTAGGTGAAGAGTTGTTTTTTGAACGTAGATAAGCTGATTCATTTAAGTTAAACTCCAATACAAGATGATAACACGTAAATTATTTCAAAAAATTTTTTTTACATACCATCCACTTCATATCCTATTGATTCCCGCAATTTCATAGCAGCATATCAGCAATTCACAAACAGACAGTCCTAAAAACATACATATTCATTTCACATCATATATTCAAACCCCATATGCTCTGGTTCTGCATAACGTAAACAATTTAATTCAATTCTCATACCATTTAATACTGTAAAATTCGCTTGCTCATGTTTTGACAGTCTGATGACACCGCAACAGACAATCATGGCAGCCCGCATCCAGACCTCTGAAATTGGCCACATTAACGTCATTAATCCGTTCCGGAAGTGGTGTAAACAATACGTGCGTATTATTCATGCCTCAGAATCAACTGCTCCCTGGTCCAGCCGGCGCATATTATTTATTTATGACCAACGAGGCACAATAGGAGGACTGCCAATGCTTTGTCATGCTGTGCCATCGATGGAACCGGAGACATATTTAATCATTTCCAATTTACTAGGTCAAAATAATTTGTGCGATGCACACATATCTGCAGCTTATTGCTCCTGGAGATTGCTTGCATTGTTCCAATATTGCTTCCGATTGTTATTGTCTGCGATGGCAGCAGTGTATGTTCGTGCTATCAGTGATTTGTAATCAGGAGCGCATTGTCAACTACACCATTGTTGATACTCATAGGAAACTTTTGCATTCAAGACTGTGCTTTGTCGCGGACATTTCAATTTGTATCTTAGTTGTTATCCTGAGGCATTGTGCACTATTGTCTTTCTGACAGCTTTTACTGTTCCATCGATAATCAATAACGAATGCAGTCCAGCCCTGCAGGAAGTCTAAATGTCGCAATTAGATTTCTATTTTAAGTCTAGATCTGACTAATCGATTGCATCTATCCATTGAGTCATGGCGTCCGCCAGAATCGCCCGGCACATTCATAAGTTTCTTAAGCTCGACTAGCTCGCTTGTGTCGAAGAACAGTTATCGATCATCGAGGTCGTCGGGCGTTATGAATGTTAACTAGGCTCCAGACATAGCGCGACAGTGCTTTGTAATATGGCCTCTGTGCACGTGGCCGCTCGTTTACAGCTAGTCGTGTCTCCCGTTCCAGCTCCATCCGATTTCTTGCTTCACTTCACTTTACACACTCCTGCTGCTCGACGTTTTCTGGCAAACATTATGATTGGTCATGAAGATCTTTGCGTTGCAAAGACGAAACACTACACTACGATACGACAGTTCAGTAGCAGTAGTAGCCAGCAACCAGGGAATGGCCAGTGACCATGTTCGTCTGCGCGGCCATGGAAGCCAAGTGCAAGTGGCAATTGTAAGTAATCTTACATTCGTAGTCTGACTTCTTGTGTTTCAACCACGCACCGAAACACATCGAACGTAATAACCAATGTCAGGTCTTGACTTTACGCCGTTGTCGTGCGGCAATGAAATGAAAAGTCAGTAGACCAGTTGTGATGTGAGTGCTCGCCACTTAATCCTCCTAGTGGTCATTAAACTTAAATGCGATTATGAAAATTAAGAAGACGAACACTATGGCAGAGAAGACTTTGAAAAAAGAAAATATGTATGAGCGTATGGGCGTCGGGGAAAGGTGATTAGTATGGCGAGACATAGAGATAATTATGATTTTGTAATATGCTGGAATGCAATATTCCAATACAAATGTGGAAGAAGAACAAAATTACTAGCCAGCTGAAACATGGCTTTCAGCTGTGTGAGGGAAAGTATGAGATGGCGTTTTTCTATTTATAACTTCAACTATCAATAGTCACGGCGTGATTTTTTATGCCATTTTCAAGACTTTGTATTGACTAAGAAAATGTCAACGTGGAAGTTAGCATACGTGTTTAGAACAATTTAAAGCATTTTTTGTATCTGTATTCGATGATGTGATTTTAAACTTACAAAAAATCATGTACAACATGATCTAGTTTCAGAAAGGAATACCTTAATGTGCCCGGCCACATCAGAAGACATTCATTTCTCTCTATGGGGATCAACTACCTACTTCTGAAAATGGTATGTGCAGATGCAGTCGGCACACCTAAGACAGGCTCAGGGCCCTATAGTTCCTTCAACACCACAGTACACCGGTACCTAGAGAATATTCATCTTATCGAACCTGGCGGCAGAGCTCAATCGTGCCCTGCACTCTTGGGCAACTGTCGAAGCCAGCAGTGCAGCTTGAATGTCATTTCAAATAGAATTATGTTTTTCCCTCCACTATTCTTCAATCGCCCAGAACCCCCCACCTGTTATTCGATGCAAGCAGATAGACACCAGGTCCAGACCTAATATCTGTCATCGAGCCGTCCGTGAAGAAGATATCGGAGTGTCCTCTAGTCGCTTATGCTTAAGAAAATTACTTCGTATATTCTCCAAAAATCGAGTAAAAACACTCGAACGTTCGAAGGCATCGCGAGAATCGGAGAGATCTCATGCATCGAACGTTTAATTCAACAGTTCCCCATCATTGTCGTTTCCTATCCATATAACAAGCTGAAATAGAATATGTGCAGAGCTCATCGCTACACTGTGAACTTGTATGTCGAGTGGAGGCAGATTGAGAATCATCTCAAGGGCCGCATCCGCAGTAATACTCATGGCACTACAGATGTCCAAAATTACTCCCAAATATTTGACTACATCTAAAAATTGAAGAGTTGCACCCGTCATATTAATTACTCGAAGCACCAGTTCTTCATTTTTGTATTTCCTGACAAAGAGAATAAGTTCTTTTTTTACCAGGACTCACTGTTAGGCCGTGCCTCGAGCACCAACTATCAGTTAAAGGCAATACGCTTTGTGTATTCCCCGGCGTCGCCGTTCTCAAGTAGCAGTTGGCTCTAGCTTCCTATAGCAACAGTCTCTGCGTAAGCGTGGCATGTATCCTTTTAACTAGCACATGGGCTTTGGCAGCTTCATGTAGTTCCCTAAATGACGCGATCAAAAGCCTCTTTAATGTCCACAAATTTTTTTTTCCCCCCTAGTGTAGATGGCAAAAAAAAATCTGCTTATCAGATCCCCGGGTGACCTTTCACCACGGGGTATGTGAGGTTTGACTCACTAAAAAAAAGGACCATCTACAAGCCCACGAAGTTCCGAGTCGGGACCCGCCTAAGCACTGCTTCGACCCGGTCGTGCTGACTCACCCATTGGTAACCACGGACTTCAAGAACTACCACAGCTTATGGGTCGGTAATACAACCCTCCTCCCGCTTTATGCGCAGCACTTTCTCAACGTATGTTGAGACTGCGCGCCAGTTCTCCTCGTTTCGCAGCATTGCATCCACGATCGTCTCAGGCGCTACCAGGCCGATCGTGGACTCAATGGTACGCCTCAAACTTGCGAAGCGACTGCACATAAAGAATGTGTGCTGAGCATCATCGAGCTCAGTCACACAGTACCTCCACAAATACCTCCAACAAAATACCTTCAACATTTGAAATCGCTCCCTTAACTCTAGAAACCAGAGAATGAAGGATCGACTCGCATGATTTTCCTCGCTACTGTTCATGTTGCTCATTATTCAAGGGGTTAGACTTATGAACCTTAGTGCGTATTTGTCGTTCAACCAGCCTCTCCAGGCATTTCAACGTAAAAGAAATGAAGCTGATGAGCCCAAAGTTTTTTTTTGGATCTGATTAGCCATCTCTCCCCGGTTTAGGTATGAAGACTACTTCAACCTGTTGCCTATGTGACGAAACATACCTTAAGGATAGGTATAATGAAAATGTATCCTTTAAGCTCGCCCTCAGGTGGTTAATTCCCTACCTAGCGTAACCGGATTGATGTCATGTAACATTCAAATGGCATGATTGCCACCCTCGCCTCTTCGCTGGTGACTACAGATCTAGCTATATAGAAGTGTACCAGCATTACCTAATGCTGGGAAGAACTGGAGCTTTGGTCAGAGACGCAGATGCCTTCTGCGCATCAGTCATCTAAGTCTCAAGTAAAGTGTGTAGAGACTCCATTTTGGACTTAGATGAAATCCCCACCTGGGTCTTTTAAAGAGTCTAGTTTAGTGGACCTTACACAGCCATGAATTCTCCGTGCACGTTCCAGTCTTCCCCCACAGAACCATCCAAATTATTCTCTCGTGCTGGTCCTCGCCAAATTTTGCATGGTTTTCTAGGCAATCCATTCATCCTAAATGTTGCTTTTACAAGCTCGATTGAGAAGTTTCTGTAGTTCTCGGTTCCAGGACGGAACATAATTATTGCATCTGCTCTTTCTCAACCGTAATTCTATCGACTTTGGCTACTTTATTCTACCACTAGGACACGCTCTGCCTGCAAGAAGTTGATTAAACTTAGCTCAGTCAGTTTTTTGCGTTTCTACTCTCCACCGCAGGTGTTGAATCCGTAGCTAAAGAAAACACCAATATCGATAATCAGAGAGTGAGACCTCACCCGATCCACGCCATCCAGTCACCGTCCGAAGATTGATCGTTAAGTATCAAATCGAACATTCCTACTATAATTCTGCTACTTATTCTTTTGTAGTTCTTCTTAGTTTATGGAGAAAAGTACACACGCCGTTCATACACTGCAATGCAGAATATATTTTCGAAACTCAAGCGATTTTGTCGCCATGCTCGAATTTCAGTCAATTCGCTCGTCTTCTCTTGCAACAACACATTAGTATTGTTTAACACTATACACGAAAACTGAATATAATAATAATATAATATCATGATAAAAAAAACTTCAATGTAAGCAACCCTCTTCATAGACGGTTGAAATTAAATTCACCTGATACAGGTGTCTCCAGCACATAGCTGATGGCCACCTTGCCCTACAAGGTGATAGTTCCGTTGCCGCTAGCTCGCACCGCAGCCAATTCGATGATCGTATTTTCATTCGAAAGCTTGAACAGGTTTTAAGTGTAGAAAACTTGATGCATTTCTCCACATTTATGGGTTTATTGAAGAAATTCTTTGAATCTACACTATTTTTCATCATCATTGACACTACAACCAAGGTCCAGGCCTGGCCTCCTTCAATAAATTTTTCCATCGGTCCCAACGGCGAGCCGATCTCATCCAATAATAATTAGGCTCCGAGCATCCTCGTAAACGCCATTCTTCCAGCGCAAACAAGGTCTCCCCCGCTGTCGTATACCGTAAAATCTGCTACAAAGGGTTTTCCGAACAGGCTCTTCTTCGCTCATACAAGCTAGCTGTGCAGTCCATCGGAGTCTGCCGAGCTATTTATTTGTGATTATAGATAGCGTAAAACTCATCGTTCTAGCCTCTCCAGAATCAGCTTTCTTCACATAGAAGACCAATGATGATCCGCAAGAATCAAGAGGATATTTGAAAATTCAGTTTTACAGTGTCACAATGGCATCCATTTTTTTTTTTTTTTTGGACATATAGTACTATTTATCAAAAGCAAAAATTTGTGTAACGAAGATTTTCTAGAAGACTTGATGTTATGAAAGATTTTTCTTCATGTCCCTACCGTAGCTACAGGGTTACTCCCACATTAGTAAAAAAATCACACAGGTCTATTCTAGATCCGTACCAATGTGTCCTGTAAATTTTGTAATGATCTATGTCGGTACACCAACTCTATTTTAGAAAAAGCATTAGCCCTAATTTTAGACATTCATAGTGTTAAATAATTCGAAAATGTATTTCAACCTAAAAACATGATCGATACTCATTTTTTCATCCAAATGTTGTTTTCATATAGAAATATAGAGAGTCGCTACTTTAAATTTCACTAAAATGTCCACATCCTCTAAAAGTCTAAAGATATCTCAAGTACAACTTCAAATAGATCGCCTCGCAAACTCTCAAATATATTTTTTTTTTTATCTAAAATCAACAAAAATGTTTGTAGCCACTGTTTGCTTATCTTCTAAAAATATACGATATGACTGTTGTTCAACATTGCTGTTCTAATGATTCTCAACATTAGCAAATGCAAATCGTCTTTGAAAATTCTAATCGAATATCTATCTCTTTCTCGATTTCCCCTTCAACAAGACGAATCTGCGAAACATGCTTCCAGCCAACAAAACCAAAACTGCACGAAACAAGAATTGTACTTAGATACACTCCACAAAATGTATCTACACATATTTCCCCTATTGCTGCGACAATGAAAGCCACATGCGTCTTCCAGTCATCTAATAGATCTGGAACTATTCAACTCTCATCAGAAACATCGCGCGATACATGTCTCCTCACTCTCATGCATATATGAATCATGTATGCACACATATCTGTCCAGTGAACAGCAGCGCCTGGACGGATGGAAATCCACACTGGAAGCCATCTTGGAAGTGGAAATTCGTCAACACAGCAGCCGTCAACCGCAAGTCGGCGACAGTGGAAGTCGAGTTGCAGCGAACGCTATCGTCGGATGGCTTTTCTTATCCGCGCCGGGAAATTTCGCATTGGTCTTTATCAAATTCTTGTGCTTTTTCTGAGCTGAATCAGTTTCACTTCCACTTCGCATGGAATAATCTATCGAGTGTATATTGCGTGTTCCTGTTTGAGCTCTAAATTGAAGCTAGTCCGTGAAATACGCGAAAAACATCTTCCGGTTCAACTTCTGGGCACGGCCCTGCGACAGTAGTAACATCAGGATCGAATTTTCCTTAGCATTCGAAAGTGCAACATTTTCGCCGTGCGTACGTGAGTGCGTTGCGGATTTACCTTGGGGACGGGCCGTGACTTTAGTACTTCACTGTGTGCGTGTGAGTGGTTGTGCGAAAAAGTTTTTTAGTCAGCGATAAGCCGAACATCCTGTACCGGAGAAGGCCAGGAACATTCAGCTGGAGTCCTGTGCAAATAGAAGCAAAAAAAACAGTGTTTGTGTAACGACGAGGAGTAAATTGGATGGTGCGTAGGTTTGAATTATTTGATGAGCTGTGCGAAGGCGAACGAGTTCGAAGATACTTTCGAGCTCGGAACGATCTTTGCATACACTTGGTATGGTACCGCCAAGCAGAATTTCAGGCTGGAGCGCGACGCGCCCTCCCACGGTAGAAAGAGCAGTCCGATCGGATTTGTTGTTGTTCTGCGAAGAAAGTCAACGTCGTCGTCATCGTTGTCTTCAAGATGTTTCGTATCTTTCCTCATTGAGTTCGGCCATGGTCGTCTGTCGTCTCGCTTGCATTGTTCGATTTGCCCTCGAAAGACAAACGGCGTGCAGAGGCACAGCAACGATCGATGGCTTGTTTATTTTTATTAATTGCAGCGACGACTGCAACAGTATGTGTTTCAAGTTGAATTGCATCGTCGTCGGGCAACATCGCTGACGTTGATGAGAAACAAATGTTGCATTTGTTATTGTTGCCAGGGGTTCTATGAAGGGCTGCCAAAGTCCGTGACTGTCAGTTTTCGGTGGGAGAAGAAAATGAAAGTGATATTTTCTTGTAATCAAATTAAGCTTTTTTTTGCTATTGGCTATAATTTATCGAAATATTGTATGCCAACTAGGATTTGTTGTTTATTATGCTGTTTTTTTTTTGTCCCTTTTGCTGATTAATTGGATAAAATATCGTTTGTTTACATAGATTTTGCTCAAACAAATACTCGTCTACAAATTTCCAGTTAATGAATTTGATATCAAACTTTGTTAGATACTATTAATTCAAAAGATATCATTTTCTATTGGCAAGGATATATTTTGGAATCAATCAATCCCTGCAACCTTGTAGATGCGACAAGCACCCTCTTTAAAAAATTTTGCTAATTACAAAAAAAAAAAAACTATTTTATGCTTTGTTTATACAGCCAAATTAAAGTATTTGATATTCTATATCGCAAAAAAACGATAGCCCCTCCCCAATTTTAGTGTGTTCGAAGGACTCAAATTTGACTCTACGTGAAGGTGCTGTAAAATTGAAAGCAAAAGGTGTCGACATTCGTAGGCACTTGCTTGGAAATAAAGTGAAATATCGGAGTACTTTGGAAAAGCCAATGTTAAGTGAAAAGCAAGTTGAAAAACGTGTAGCATGGGCGAAGGAAAACTTGGACCGCGATTGGAGCAACGTGATCTTTTCTGATGAATCTTCCTTTTGGGCATTTCCGAGCATCAAACACGCCTGGTCAACCTCCACTAGTAGACTGCTCAAACGGACTGTTAAACAACCCGTCAATGACCATGTTTGGGGCTGCTTCTCAAAAAAGGTTTTCGGAACTTTGTTCTTATTTACAGACAATTTGAATGCCGAAAAAATGAACAAAATCTATCAAAAGGCTTTGTTACCATCTGCCAAGCAATGTTTCATCAAAAATAATGAGAGCTGGATCCATCAAGAGGACATGACCCAAAACATCGGAGTCGAGCGTGTAGCGAGTGGAAAGCGCAAAATAGGGTTGTCACCCTAGATTGGCCATCTCAGTCACCGGATGCAAATCCAATAGAAAATGTGTGGGCTCAAATAAAAATGCAA
Source organism: Nemotelus nigrinus (assembly GCA_947369275.1). Lineage (NCBI taxonomy): Eukaryota > Metazoa > Arthropoda > Insecta > Diptera > Stratiomyidae > Nemotelus > Nemotelus nigrinus. The sequence continues at coordinate 225,558,530 of OX376372.1, read as the reverse complement.
TTTCGCAAACGCAGGCCATGTAATTTAGATCAAATTTTTCCACAAATTTGGAAAATTTGAAGGTTTTTTCCAAAAGAATATGCCGAAAACCTCGTGGAAAGCATGCCTCGATGGTTTCAGGCCATAATTGATGCTAGAGGAGATTGGACTTGCTACTAAGGTATTTGCATTGAGTACCAATTAAACAATAAATGTGCGAATTTTCAAAAAATCCATTGTTGTTATAATTTAACAGTGACGACGCTCTTACGTAACAGACTGTAGTACCGTTTTAATAGAGCTGATTCAAATCGATCGAATACATATATCTAACACCGTGCTGTATTTTCAACTGAACTTGTTATCATTTAGTGTAAACCAACCATAATCACGACTTTATCAAATCACATCTCCCAGACTCTTCATCGCATACGATAAAAAGTGCTACCAACAACTCCCTCGTCCCTTACTCGTTGCATTTGTCAATTTCAATGCAAAACGTATCACTCGAACGAGTTCACATGCTGCGATTCCAGAACTTGCTAGCTTACTTGGCTCGCAGTCAATTATTCACCGTTTACGGCACACATGCCTTCATATCTCTTCTCCATATTCCATCCATCTCGCGACTTATCGTGTGCCGTTGTGCATCTTAAATGCAATTTTTTTTTCATTGTCTTTATTTTTCTTCATCGCGTAATAGCGAAATAATGTTGCCAACTGGCATTGCAAGGTTACATATCGATATGCACGCATTCCATCCTGTGGTTACTGACGCACCACTCTACCCCGCAGCCTGCCACGAAAGGCGTTTGCTGTTTTTCTCTCAAGTACAGCAAATGGTTAAAGTATTGCACGAAAATGGGAAAATTTCAAGTTGCTCGTTGTATAAAATAAGCGAAGAGTATGTATCTTTTCACTTTAGTGTCGCAGATCCACAAAAAAGGCATCTAAAGATATAATACAGTCCGCATTTGTGTGGGAAATGTTGTTCAGAAAAGTATGTTTTTTTTTTGAAGTTTTTCATCATGAATAATGAATCTTAAAAACGAGAAAACTGAGAGTGATGCAAGGATGTATCTACGTGATATTTTGCTGAAAAGATATTGAGTCGTTTCGAAGTAAAGTTGATGCAAAAGAGAAAAGTTGCAAGGATAAAAGCAACAAATAAACTTTGGGTAATGTAAATAAATCAAATATTTATGAATGGAAATCAAGATTGATTCGAACTTTTTTTTAGTTGCTGATATCTGTAGTGTATCATGCGCAGAAAACGTGTATCTACGTGGCCTGCTTGTATAAAAAATATCTTCGAGAAAATTCATTCAGTAAAATTTCCCCAATGAAACGATGACCTTTTAACTTTTGGACAGTTCTTTTAAGTGCTATGGATATACCCCGACGCAAAGCGATCCTTTTGTAGATTTAAATTCAATCAAATAAAATTGTAAGGCTAACGAGGAATGTCTAGTGCGGATGCTAAGATATTTAAGCCCCACAACTGCATTATTCATCTATCGGCGAATGCAATACTCTTTCTTGCACAAACTGTTACACTCCACAAACATTACAACAAAATGCCAAAGCTAAGCTACTAAACCGACAGAGCCCCGACTAGGTTGTCATATTATGTCTGGAGCATGTTTCCTTTCATCTCTTCTGTGTCGTACATATATTTGCTCGGCAGATAGTCTTTTCGTGATCCTGGCACTGAGCTTATGTTGGTGTCGATGACATTCTCGTTGCGCTATCGTTCACTTTTGGGTCGAGCGCACTTGAAATTCAACTCAAGTGTCGCCTGTCGCCGTGTGCATTTTCGACTAAGCCAAAGTTGGGGGGTTTTTTTTTTGTTACTATACACAATATTTTCAAATATGAAAAGGAAATGTGCGGTCACTGAGACTTTTGATCTGAGCTATGGTTTTCGCTATAGGCAGATGAAAAGTTGCTGTACGCTGGATTATCGGTATTACGAAAAAAAGACTGAGGAAATGGAAATGGTTATTCAAAAAGATGGACCTAATTTTATTAATTTGTATTGAATGAAATATAAATTGGGCACATGAGTAAACAACATAATTCGAGCGCGACCTGCTCCCGGCTAATGTCATGATGTCTCCCTCCCAATAAAACCTGGCAGGACTCGGAGTACGTTCGAAGCTCGCACCATTGAGTTGCTATTGTAGATTTGGTTGGCATTGCTCCCGATTCGCGCTGATGTGGCTCTGAGCACCAGACCCTATGAAGGTGGCTGCCTAACCTCGCGTGGCCTCCCTGCATTCCAAAGATGACCACGGAATCACCAAAGTGACTATACACCCCAGCGGATGTGGCAGCTCTGAATCGGGACCCAAAACCATTAATGATACAACAACAAAATCTACAGACGAAACAGACGGACAAAGATACATGGGGATGGCAGCGGCAACTTTCAGCGTGTGCAACACATGCGCAAGGAGCCAAAAATTTTAACTCTAGTCGTAGTGCTCTGGAGACTCTGAAGAGTCCCATTCAGGAAGTCTGGGTCAGGAAAGAAGTTCAGCCTCTAACCTCAGGAAGTGAGTGATGGTCCCCCACAGAAAACGAAGGAAACGTCTCGAAACCACCATTGGTTCTCGCTGGGCCGGAAAAGGTTCGGAAATAGAACGTCCCACCGAGAGAAAACAAAGAAATGATGGGCAAAAAGAAAAAGGGGAAGATCAGATCTCTTTTTCCGAAAATATTCCTAAATGTGTAAAAAAAACCAATTCCTATCCACTTTGATCATAACTTCTCCAGTATTATGTTGCTGCATGTAGGCCAACATAAGGACCCTGGCGTTATCCTTGATCCTCGTCTGAAATTTGGTCTGCATCAATTTCATCGAAAGCGTCAAGAGTGGCAGGATTCGTTCTTCGTTGTTCTCGTTGCTCTCTTAATATCTCAACTTGTGTCGAAATATAAAGCTAGCTCTGCAAAAAACTTACGCGGAGTTCCTGTGGGCCATCCGCTAAAGTGTTTCCCTGGATAAAACTGGTACACTAGTACAACGTATCAAAAAGACTGCTGAAAGAGATATCCTTTTGAAAACTGTACTCTGCAGTGACCTCGCGAAACTGCAACAGTGAATCCAAGCCGCAGGCAATCGGGCTTCTGAACCTTGAAGAGTTGACATCCGTAGTCAAACCCTAGGCTGGAGAGGAGGGAGCTTGTATGTTGAAAACCACGCTCTTCTCCCTAAAGCAAGGGAACAAGAGAGCCGTTGTGGGGCTAGTTGAACCAACAGTGTCTAAAATCCTCAAGTCTGGTTAGGTCCGGGTGAGAATATTAAGCGCACGAGTGTTAAGGTGGGTGGCATGTACACCAGGGTGATGTATCTACATACTAATGAAAAGAGGAATTTTGAAAATTATGCGCGATATAAATGCATCATCGTCCATCATTTGTAGCAAGTCATCACAAAACTCAACACTTTTTTCTCTCATTCGCAAGGAGCTTGTAAGCGATAGGGCTTGTACAGCAAACGCCGTCTCAAAACTCGCCATTCACTTAGAGCCGGTTTAGACGAGCGGTTTTTTGCTGGATCCAGCACGAGCTTTTAGGAAAGAGAAGTGAAGGACAGAACGGAACAGCGAGCACGAGTTATATAGTTGGCCATCGAGCACGGCAGCGATTTTTATGTCATTTTCTTAGAAAAAATTTTAGACTCAGAAATTGTTTCGGCCAGCAAACTCTGTGCTGGCAAAGCACAACATCGCTCGTCTAAACCGGCTCTTAGTTGGAGTATTCCTAATTCTCTACTACTAGGACATTTGATAAGTCCCGGAAAAAAGAACAAGATTTTTTTGTTCTTTTTCGCAAAAATCGCTTTTATTTCTCAGTATAAGTTCCTTTTAGCTCGATACAACGGTTCCATCAGTCTTGTAACTTTTTTATGCTTTCCTCACAGTATACTGGGTGTTTGGTACTCCGAGGACACTTTTGTAAGGAGGTATCCCTTGATATATTTTGAGCAAAAAATCGTTCTATAAAAAAACGGATTTATCCTACACGCGGAATTTTCATCAACAGCAGAATTCCTTCGCTCTCCACTTCAAATAACTTTTTAACACATTCTCCGCCAACAGGATTTTTCATTAAATGTACAAAAAAAATTCTTTGTTTTTAAGTTATATTTAGTAAATTATGTAGAGATATGATTATTTAATTTACTTTGATGCATTTTTGTGGGAAATTATGAGTACTCAGTATGAGGTACTTAGTGTCAGTCACTGGTGACTGACATAGCCCCATTAGAGTATTCCAGTGTCAGTCACGGGTGACTGACAAGGCGGTCAATGTGTTAAGAGCATTCAATGCTCATATGGAGCAAACGTCCTCACCGTTCAGAGGCATTTTCGAAATGATATGGCATGCCATGGAATTGCTCAGGCATCAGATGGCATGCCATAAATTGACAGTCGTTGCCATCAGATATGGCAGGGAAAATGGCTAGTCGAGTCCCGGTGCTAAAATTTTTATTATAATGCGTTGCACAACTGAAGATTGAACCTATCTTTCGCACATTGTGAGGACAACTAAACAGACCGGTCGGGCGGCCGGCTTAGCCTTGAGTTATTTAGACGGGCTCCCTCCCTACTTTTCCCGACGCTCCGCCTATCTTCGATACGATACACTTTCTAAGTCCTCAAGAGTAAAAGGCTCGTTTGTATTTGAACGGACCTCGTATATTTCCTGGAAAAAAATAATTAAATTGGGTCCATCTTTTTAAATAAGGCTGTACTATTTTCAAGTGGAACTCCATTAAGCAGACCATATCGATTGTAGAGCAGATTGATTTACAACATTCTGAGACTTATACTAATTCACATCCATCATTAAAAATACATAACCAGAAATCTATCATATACTTCAATTCTGCCTAAAAATAACGCCAATCAATTCAGACTTTATCAAGTTCGAAAGTATTTGCAGCTACGAATATTGAAGCTTTCAGCGAAAATAATTATCAGCTTTTCAGATATCCCGTACTAAGCCAAAATATTTATTTACGAATTATGTGATATCTAATCAAAACTGTCTTTATGTACACATTTATTTTCGGCAAGTGGATAATTCTTTTCATTGTTTACCGGGTTCAAATTAATTCCAGCAGTTCACAAACACAATTATAAACTCCAAACGAGCCACTACCCCTGTGCATCATCTTATGAATCATCGTATCATCAACACTGAAACAGTCAATCGAATTGGCGAAATTCGAGCGAATTAAGCCTTGTACAAATAAACGCTGGCTGACGAGCTCAGCACAAACGTTTCTTCATTTATTTCTTTTTCATCAATTCCTCGGATATCTTTGATTCATTTCGCCCAATCGCATCGTGTTTCATGCCCTCGATGATGAGTGTGCCCCGGTTCGTTGCCACCATCACAAAACTGTGAATGTCTGGTTTTCTGGCTTACCGCGAAAAGGGCAAAATCAACTAGCAGAAGTATCTCAAATGACCTGATATATTATTGATTTCGGATCATTAAAGAAGAAAAATGCAGAGAAAACCGTATTTCAAATCATGTGGAAAGTAAACATGAAAATTCAGTACTGAAGTGCTGACCTGCGAGAAGCTCAGTAAATAAATGTCTGTTCAAAATCAATCATCGTCATGAGCGCATATCTCGTGCGAATCATTGTGTTTACTCGTTCGAAGCGTTGTGCTGTTTTTCTCTCGATTCATCAAAAACAGCATCAAAAATACATTTTAAACATGATGCTGTATTATTTGTGATTTTACATTGGCCAAAAGAAAAGATATGAAAATATCCAGTTTTCAGACTTGGTCGTCTGCTTTCAACGAAAAAGATTTCAACGAAAAAAAAACTAGTCCCTAATTCGATTAGCGTTTTCTTTGCATAATAAAATCGCGCGCCTCTATCGGATATCGTCTGGTTTTTATGTTTTTCTTTTTAAAAATCATTTCACAAAGTTCAAAATCCAGCAAAAATATTCCGTAGATTCGGAAAGAAAAAAAAAACTTTCTTCATTGTGTATTCATGCTACGGTGTGAAGACGTTCGACATTCATTTCATATTCGTCGATAAGACGTTTAACTTGAGAAAGAATTCCGAAAATTTGCAAACCAGTCAAGATGTTTTATTGATCTCTCAAAATATAACCGACTGACGTTCCGTTTGATTTATAGAGAATAGAAGAGCTACACGCTGAAAAATCATTGTTCTACCCTTAATATATTTTGCAGCTAATATATTTATATTAAAAACATTTCTTAACATTATTATATTGACCTAGCAATAACATTATATTGCCCGCACATAGCATTCTTAAAATGTTATATATTAACATGCGTGTGGTGAATTTTTCTGTTACAATATTACATTAGTAGGCCAATATTAAATAGTAACATGGCAATAAGTTATATTAGCATCTTACAATACTATATTGACACACCAATAATATATATTAACATGCCAATATATTATAGTAACATGGCAATAAGTTATATTAACGTCTTACTATAGTATATTGGTATACCAATAATTAATATTAACACGCCGTCGATACGATTTTTCCATAGTCCCAAGAGGTCCCCCATCTAAGTACTAACCGCGCCCAACACTGCTTAACTTCGATGATCGCGCAACATTAGGTTATTCCAGTGTGCTATTGCCGCATTAAATTTGAACATCCTAACTAACAATACAAGCAATGTACTTTGTTGTATGACCAACAATTTCACCACCCTTGCTTAATACATTTATATTAGCATAGTAATATATTTATGTTAAGATGTTAAAACATTTATATTTACAGATGTTCTGAATATAAAAAGTTAACAGCTTAATATGTAATGTTAAACTGCAAATATAATATTGTAACTTCCTAACATACAATATTGAGCTGTTAAAATTATGTATTAGGGACAATGCTGTTACTATAACAATATTAAGATGCTAATATATTGATTTCGGTCATTTCTCAGCGTGTAGCCACTTTTTTCTTGCTATTTTAAGAAGAAAACGAAGCAAAGCAACATCACTGAAAACCTAACAGATCGGTTTTGGTATCAACATAGAACAGAAAAATGTCTGCAGAAACCAGATCGTTTGAATAAAATCTAAAATCAAGAGAAAATGGCAAAAACATTTTGTAATTACATTTCTCTCGTCGTTCAGCAGGGTAGTCAACAGGAATATGTTTTCAGATAAGAGTCGCTTTGATAAACGCTAAAACTTATTTCTGAAATTTTTCGTGTATCGACTCTGGAATATGCAAAGAAGACTTATTGTCGGCCTCGTTCTGGTGGTTGCATACGTTAGACTTCCTACACTGAAAAAACACATAGCGCCAGACGCCATAGTTTATAGACTTCTGGCGCCATGTACATAGTCGATTTCGGGATTGTGATAAAATATAGCGCCACACGTCATAGTACATGGCGAAAAATGCATAGGAGCAGACGTTATGCTTATAGCCCTCCACGCTATGTACTATAGTCCTCCGCGCCATGTAATATAGTCCTCCATGCCATGTACATATTACATGGCTCATGGCACTGTGTAGTATAGCGTGTGGGGCCATAATTTCTGCCCCATGTAATTATGGCGCTGGGAGCCATGTTGCATAGCTCAGAGTACTATGTACATAGCGTATGGGTCCATAAATAATGCGCTATGTTACATAGCTCTGGGCGCCATGTGGATTTTTTTTCAGTGTATGAGCTCACGATAGGGTCTTGACTATTGAATGTTTTCCTCCAGTTGGCGTGTCTTCTTCCTAGAGTACGGCTCGTTTCCATAGGAGTAGCTGCAAGGCTGCAGTTTCCCATTTCTCTGGGCGCATCTCTTAACAACAAGTTCAGCTTTGTAGCGCTCGATATACCCATCGACTCCTCTCTTGACTTTAAAGATTCATTTGCAGTCTACTGCACGTTTCCATTCTGGTACAGTGCGCGAAATAATTATAACATACAAATTATCACTAGGTATTTCTGAGAAAATGAATAGTCTCACACTATTTGTGATGACGTCATATCATTTTCGCAAGCGACCGCAATGTAACGACACTTAACGCTACTTGTTAATTTTTCGTTGTAGTCAGCTGGTGTTTAATTTTGTACAGAAGCCCAAATTACTAGTGCGAAATAAATATAGCGGACAGTTATACGTGAAGTATATTTTCTAGGTGTAAAATTGATAATTCGTCTAGATTTATAAGACTAGTTAGTTCACCAAGGTATACGCAGCCTACTAATCAAGATTAGCATTTACACGTGCAGTTTTTAATTCGCAATTTTTAAAATTACAGTTCGAATCAATAAAAATGCCAAGGGGGACAACATTGACTGCTGAAGAGCGGGCTAAAATTTTAGCTTACAGGGTTTGCGGGACAACAATCAGAAGAATAGCTGAAAAGTTGAATAGGGACAAAAGTACGGTGAATAATTTCTTGAAAAATCCCGAAAATTACGCCAAAATCAAGAGATCAGGTCTATGCTGAACGGTATAAATTTTGGACAAATGAATGGGATTCTGTCATATTTAGTGATGAAAAAAAATTCAATTTAGACGGGCCTGATGGCTGTCATAGATATTGGAGAGATGTCCGTAAAGAACGGCAAACGTGTCATAGAAGGAACTTTCAAGGAGGTTCCCTCATGATATGGGCTGCGTTCGGCTCCCGGGGAAAGTCTGAAATTTGCTTTATTTCACATAAAATGAACTCAGCTAAGTATGTTGAACTCTTGGACGACGTGCTTATCACTTTTGCAGAGGGTTTATGGAGAGACGACTGGCTGTTTCAGCAAGATAACGCACCTATACTCTCTGCGACGTTCACGAAATTTTTTTTGAGTCCCGGAACATACCGCTATTAAAGTGGCCTGCTATAAGCCCTGATTTGAACCCCATGGAAAATCTATGGGGTATCTTATCGCAACAAGTCTATTCACAAGGTCGTCAGTTTGACACCATATTAGAGCTAAAAACGGCCATTATAAAAGAATGGAATCAAATTGGAACATATGTTCTTCAATCCCTTGTTAATTCCATGCCCCGTCGTTTATGCAAAGTGATACAAAATAAGGGAAGCCCTATATATTATTAAAATTTCTTTTGATGTTAATTATTGTTTTTAATTTTTGAATACTTATAAACATTTTTATGTGATTTGTCCGTTATAATTATTTCGTTCATGAATTTTAAATATTGTATCTTCCGGGCTACAAAAAATTAAATAGTTGAAGATATAATCCACTGTTGCTTTGTTATCATTGCATGAAACATAAAACAAAATTTTTTTTTTTTGAATCAGTAGCTAGCAAATAATTTTCCCGATATTCTCTTTGTCCGATATAATTATTTCGCGCACTGTAGTTCAGCAAGTTCTCAGGTGTCGTTTTCAATTAGAGATTTGGATTCCTCCTGGACTGCTCGTTCCCAGTCCTCCTTATCTCTGCGAGTACGAATCTCCTCGTAGCTTTCAAGGACGCCACATAGGGGTATTTGGTCGATCTACTCGGTCCAAATTATTTCTTATGGATTTATTAACATAAATGACGGTCCCAACTTTTTTATCGCATTATAGGTTATATAGGATAAAAAAGTATAAAACTAGATCATTTTGGTGGCTGATTTTCATTATGAGTGTATATCATACAAACTTAGTAAAATCTAAAACAAATCAAAATTGTTTTAATGATGAGTGCTATGATTCTACGTTAGGTGACTCTTCCTCGTCTTCTATAGACGTCTCGTGTTCTGTAGACTCCTCCGTTGAGTCCGAGTCATCATTAATTGGATTTGGTTCAGCTGGTATAAATATTTCTATGGCTTCTTTCAAAAATTGATTTGTCTTTTTTTCGTATTGCCCTCATACTGCTCACCAGGGGATCAGAGCATAGAAGAAGTCTATGTATTTAAGACATCACGATTGCATGATTCCCTGGAAAATTTACGTGCAAAGTTTTGTCGGTACTGCCTGATATGTTTGTTTCGTGCTTCAGCAACTTTCTCAGTCAGTAGGCCGATAGGTAGCAATGCGTGTTGCATCACAGTTGCACCATGCACCAGGATCTTTTGAAATGTAGGGATCATCGGGTGCCATGGGTACAATTTGACGTAAAGCCTTGCAGTTAGTATTCCATACTCGGCAAACTTATTTAAGTCGATCATGTGACCACTCGAAATGACTTACAAAAAACCCTAACGCATCAGAACCGCTAGAAACACTAATGTTCGAAGAACAGTGGAGGATTGGTGCAGATTTTGAGTGTGTATTCTACCACTACTTACTTTTCCTACTTAAAACTAATAAACCCTAAGTAATTTATTTATTTAAGTAATCCATTAGCAGGCAAAAAGCCCAATTACAAATAGAATAGCTTAGTACTAAAAAATTGAGAAAATTAAGATATGAAAAACAAGAATCGAATGACAAAAAAGATAAATAAGATTAAACATAAGCAAATATTGTGTTGCGAACACTTCTTTTAAAGGTGGCAATAGAGTGTGCAATAGGACCAAGTTGGAGGCCATTATGGGTACGTGATAGGCGCAAAACAGGAGAATGAAAGTAAGTTTCAGTTCGGGCAAATGGTACATCAAAGACAACGGAGGACCTAATTTGCCTCTCACACTGACGTTCATTAATCAAGGATGCAATAGATGAGTTCAGATGGCCACGGCAAATTTTGAAAAGAAAGCATTCATCAAGGTAAACTCTGCGCTTTGCGAGGAGAGGGCGATTAAGAAGCGATAAGCGTTCATCATAAGGCATGTAAGGAAGATTATATTTAAACAGTAGGGTGCGACTGAACCTCCGTTGAACAGATTCAATGGCATCGGAAAGATAAGCAAAACGAGGAGACCAAACTGAGTACAGTGTTCAAGTTTGGATCGAACAAGGGTAACAAATATTTTAACACAAGTAAAAATATTAAAAGAATTGTGATAGGAACGTATAGCAAGGCCAGCCATCCGCGAGGCACTATTAGTAATGTTACGAACATGGATATTAAATTTAAGTTTACGATCAAAGGTTACTCCCAGATCAGTAAAATAATCCACAGAGACAAGGACGGATTCACATAGTAAGTAAGGAAAGGTATTAGTCTGGGACTTCAGAGAATAAGACATGGCAAAACACTTTGAAACATTTAACGGTAAGCAGTTAGAGTTACACCAATCAGTAAGAGAGTTCAGATCATCCTGAAGAAGTAGATGATCATCTGAGCTATTGATTACTCGAAATAATTTTAAGTCATCTGCATAGAGCAAACAAGATGACGATAGAACTATAAGATCATTGATGAAGAGGTTGAATAATAGCGGTCCTAATATAGAACCTTGATGTACCCCAGAACAGGGCGAAAATGGTAAGGACGAAACGCCAGAGAGGGAGACAAAACAATTGCGGCTAGTCAAAAACGAAGATATCCAAGAAAGTAAAGGTTCACAGATGCCATAGTGGTTTAATTTGAGTAGCAGAAGATCGAAATTGACAGAGTCAAGTGCCTTAGAAAAATCTGTATATACAGCATCAACTTGAGAGTTCCGATCTAACGCCGAGGACACAGCATGAGTATATTCAATGAGATTCGTAGATGTTGACCGACCTTTAATAAAACCATGTTGCTGAGGTGCGAAAGTATACTTAAGAGAGTCATAAATTTTGTTAAACACAAAACGTTCAATGACTTTTGAGAAACAGGGAAGGATAAAAGTAGGACGATAATTTGAGGCAACATTGCGTTCTCCAGATTTGAAAATAGGGGAAATGCTTGCCAGCTTCCAGGAGGAAGGAAATTTACCAGAACAAAGACTTAAATTGAATAAAATTGATAGGGGGACGCATAAAGAAGAAGCAAGATTTTTCACAAAAAAATTAGGAAGGCCATCAGGTCCAGGAGAGTAACTAGAATCAAGGGATTCAACTTCAAGAGGATCAGTCGAGAGTGAAGAGAGACAAGGAGGGTGATTAAAAGGGACGCTATAAGAAGAGGAATTTATAATATATAAAAGAATTGAATCAGAGTATACAGAAGGTTTTGTCACCTAAATCTTGTAAATTTTCTCAGCAAAATAAAGCTTTTTCACCTATAACTTCCGATGCAGTTATGAAATCAAAACAAAATTCATGTAGTAAATGGACCTTGTGTATAAATCAAATGTCGTAGGAATTTCGGAAAAAAATTATGAAAATGTTGCCAGCTATGGCCATGTTTGTAATTTTTTGGCATTTCTTTTCAAAGCGATTTTGTCATTAAATTTTCAAATGGGAATTATTCTGCAATGACAATTAACATCAAATATTAAGGTTTCGAAAAATTGAAAAGTTTTGAGGGTGTTATCCCTAAAATTCTTTTCACCCCTATAACTTCCAGCGCAGTCATTCAATCGAAACGAAATTCACAAGGTGAGTTTAGCTTAACCTGAAGCAGATTTGGTACATTTTTGGCCATTCTTCTAACACAAGGTTTCCAGCACCAAACATTTTCGAAATATTGCAACAACAAATACTTCCATATGTAAAGCATTTACAATAAAAATAAGGAACCAGTGTTTAAATTTTCCGAGTTTTGAAAAATTTTCGGATAGCAGTCTCAAACAACATTTAAACGCTGAAACTTTCCATGAGATCTTCGAATAAAAATGAAATTCAAAAGATAGATTAATTTTAGCATGAGCTTGTTATGGTAGACTTACTGCTGCCAGCACTGAACATTTTCATCATTTATGTTATAGTCGAGAAATCGTTTTTGTTACTTTGGTAAGAAATGGCTCATCTGATAATACAAAAAAGTGTATTACGTCTTTCCACATTTTTTCCGGCCCTTTTCCCCTGCTCCTACTAAATGGGACCTAAATTTAACCACGTGACTTCTCAGGGTCACATTCTTTTTCTATCTTAGGTTCTACGAATTAACTAAAATCAGATTTCGACTCAATAGTCATTTTAAATTGATTTAATACTATCCAGACGAATAATTTCTTTAGAAGCTTGGTATATTTTAATTTTTTGACACAGATATCGATGTTTCGAGGGTGATCTGCCCTATTTTTGACTAGTCTATAATTGAATTTGCTTATGCTGATTTGGGCAATGAATAAATTGAAATGAAATGCTATCTCAACTTTTTTTTAACAATTTTTACGGGTTGGTTTCGTTAACGAAGTTTACGAAACAGCTAACGAATTTCCGAAAAGTGCTAGCTCCATAAGACACAATTCAATTCACTCCATTATTTGTCACCATCAAAACAACACATCAAAACTACTATGAACAGTGTTATCACAGTCTGCAACCCCAAACAAATTTCTCAACATTCTCAAACACTACTGGCCGCTGATCCCTTGAAATGAATCATCACAAAAACTCTCACAACCACCAATTCATCGATTCATTCCAGTCATCATCAGTCTAATTTTGACTTAAATCGGCTCGAATTATATGAAAAAGTGAAAACACATGCAAGTGAAATGAAGATGAAAATGAAAACTCATTGAGGCAGTCGTGAGCTCTATCAAAGCTCAATAGTTGTGATTGCTGCCAATAAACTTTGCTCGTTCCCATCACCAACTGGCCCCGAAAACCGACGAGAAAGAAACACTTGATTTACTGCTTTGAATGAAAGAAAGCGCGTCTCTGTCGGAGCCCAACACGCGACCATCTCATCTTTTCGTCATCACATCAGCATGGCATCGTCATCGTTACCATCCATCCATCCGTCGGTCTCTCGATGGTGGTACATGCCGATGCGGTTCTAGCAGACTCCCTGCCCGAAGGCCAACAAGAACGCTTCCATTAAGGGGGCAGGATGGTTTCCCACTTAAACAAAAAAAAATTTTCAATTATTTTTTTATATGAAAGTACAACATCTCAGGAATATCCTTTGAAAATTTCGAGGCGATCGGACTAAAATTCGCAGAGATACCGGTTATTTTATGATCGTGTTGCCAGGTATATTTCCAAGAGAAACCGAAATAGTCTAGCTCGTAACTCCGAACTACATTTTTGAAGTCGGTGCGTAACATAACTCAAAAAGTAATGCACCGATCTCAATGAACTTTGCCGGACATCTTTAATATGATAAATACTCGCGGATGAACGATCGTTTTTTTTTCAAAAAAATTTTTACTGTTTTTTACAGGCAATCAAAGGCTGATTTTTTATGTGAAAATGGTACCTCCAAATTAAAAACCGCACCAAAAATCGAAAATCGCATATTTTTCAATGTAGTTTCGTTCATCCGCGAAAAAAACTAATATATTAAGTAAATCACTTCGATTTTTTGATTTCAGATAACACTGTCAGGCCAGGTTTTACGCACCGCACGACGCCTTTTTTTCGAAGCGCCTTTGATCTACTGCCACCACGGGATAACTAATTCATATTTTTTTATACAATAATTCCTACATACTCTCAAAATATAGTTCTTTAATATGTTATAAAAAATTAGTAATTATTTTCACTCAAAGCTGAGAAAAAAAATCGCAAAAATCGGCTTTTCTTCGGCCTCGGAAACCATCTTGCCCCCTTAAAATAATACCGAAATGCTTCTGCCGCCGCTGGTATGGCTGGCTCCCAGTCCACCGAACGCCTTGGCGAAATTTTGGGGTCGTAGCAGCGTGCGGTCATAGTCCTGTTCGTGGTCGGGACGTTTGCGTCGTGGGAAGAGAATTGAGTCAGGCGCAGGCTCGCGCACTGCTGGGCGCTTCCACTTTCCAAGAGCAGGCCACTGGTGCCGAGTGTAGTGATTCCTTGCAAAACGGCGAGAGCGTGCTGCGAATGCCGTCTCCCCATTTGTCGGTAGTGAGTTTTCCAGCCTGGCGAATTTTCTTCCCTCCAGGGAGTCGGATCGGTTCCGTTAACGGGCTCGCGAAAATTTTAGTGTTAAATGATTTTTTGTTCCGTTAGAGACGCGAAACTACAATCAGATCCATGAATATCTGTACGCAGAGTATCTAAAAGTAGAATCGAAGAAACAGATTGTCGGTTCGGCGAACTAGAAGATATTCTCGCGACATCGAGTGCCGTCGAAAAACGGGTTCTTTAACCACATCTCAGGCCTGTACTATATGCGGAGAGGCAGATGGTGGCTTTTTCTTCTTTTAGCGTGACCGCAACTCGGTGGCTTGGACGACTTTTGTATTCGCCATAATCAGAAGTGCTGGTTGGTTTTTTGTCGTTGACCAGTTCGTGCGAAGACGCGACTTATGTACGTTGGCTCCAAGTAGCCAGAGATCGACCGACCGCAAACCGCGAAGAACCAGTTCCGTAGCTACGACGCGTCCAGAGGTTCCTTCGAAACGGACAGGGACTCGGCTAGAATTTCGCGCGGCGAGTGAAAGTTGTAATTGGTGCGCGGGTGCGGTGATTCAGAGATACTCAGCGGGAGTCCAAGTCGCACTATATGTAAAAACCGTCGTTCTCCTGTGTGGCGTCTGTTGAAAACGTAATGCAATTAGTGTTTGACGCTGATGAGCAGTGATGCGGTTTCGATGTTTGATATCTGTAAGAGATTTGGGCAGAATTCCCTAAGGGAAGGACACGACTTGGTTGGCTCTTGTGCAATAACGGATTGTATCTCTCCGTTCTGCTATCGATTTTCTTCGTAGCTCTGAAGATGTTGGCAGTGTGAGTGTGTTGGCTGAAATATGGAGGGTGTTTATTTCAATGTTCTAACTTCAAGGGTGCTCTTTTATGGCGAATCGTGATGCTTGCTCTTTGCACTCAAATTGACCTAGGGTGGACCTAAAGCGCTGTGTGTCAATCAGTGATTGAAATTAATATCTCTTGATTTTGACCTACACAAAGATGGCTGAAACAATCCATTTTCCTTCCAACTGGACTAAATTTGGCTGCATATTTTGCCATGATAGTGATCCACTCGAAATATGAAGGTCATGAGTAGTACTCTACTCTCCCTGAAAATCGCAATGCATGTCAAGTGAGCGTGCCAAATTTTGGTGCAGTGTACGTACAACAGTAAAAACTTCCATGCATGGCACATGGCTTTCAGCAACCTGACTCAGCATGGTCATGGCAGAATAGCGTAGCTCTCTCGTTTACTTCGTCTGTCATGTGGTCGCCCCAATATAGTAAATATTGTACAGGACCACACACCCCCTTGGCGCCGCCACCTATTGTGTTCTCCCATTTGAAATAGGCTCGCAGTCAGCAAGCCTTAGCGGAAAAGAGCTCACAACAAAGCACTTCTGTGACTTCTGAGATGAGGTCAACAACAAACATTGACAGCTACGTGGTTCCCTCATCTTTCTTGTCCCTGCAAGCCTCGAACCACACGAAGCAATGATACAGCTCAAGTCGGTCGTCTCGCACTACATCCCCACGCTATGTTGCGTATTTTTCAGTTCTCATTTTCAACTCGCCACCTCTGAAACTTTTGTACCACTAGGCATTTCACATCCTGTCCCAGTCAGTTTTTGCTCCTTTTTCATAAGTTATCCACAACTCTTGTGTACTTGACTCTTGCAATTGTTCCCATTTAGTATTCCTCCTCTTAGTCCCTTGCTCTATATTTCATTCTCTGCTTCCTCGTCAAATGCTAGGATGTTTCAAAGTAAAATAAAAATAGGAAGCTGTAACATTCTGACCTTCTTCGTTTTCGCACTTTAGTCTAAGCCAACTGTGTTTGAATTTTTCGTTCTTCTCTATCGTTGAGGTTTGGAATTCCATTGCCAGTTGTTGTTGTTGTTTTTACTGTGTGGTTTGGCTTTCTTACTATGTCAGTGTTATTGAATGTGTTTGTATGGGGCTCGCCACAATTTTCATACAAGGTTGATGTTTTATTTATCTTTTCGAGAAAGGTTTCTGCAAGAAAGGCTGCTTTTATCCAGATTGGGGTTTTGGGTTGTTCGGAATCTTTTTGAAATTAACTTGTAAATAGTGAATTTGTTTAGTTATATTTGCTATACTTGGAATTTTAGTAGAGAAAAGATAACTTAATGGCATTTTGACATTTTCGGGTCCGGGAAACGAAATCTAGGTTTCGAATTTAGCGTAGTGTGAAGAGTGTGGGGATTTTTTTAAGGAATTCATGGGCAAATATGTTTATTATGAAATTGATAGAAAAGTTGTTCTATCGCGACGCTTGTTTTATGAAGCAATATGAATTAAGAGTTGGAAGCAACAAAAAATGAATGAAGTCTCATGCCACTTCCAAAGATTTAAAACTAATCCAAACATTTTTGGGCCCTGAATCGAGTTTTTGTTTCATTAACGCTTGGCTAAAGCCATCAAGACGAGCAAGCGCTAAAAAAAAGGCAGGCTCTTTGTGAGGAGGTAAACCTATGCTCGAGGGGCTAAGAGTACAAATTGGTTACCCACAGACTTAGTTGCATGCAGTCTAACGTTCCTAGGAATGTGGCAGTCCTGGAGCGCATCGTCGGCTCACTGTTCCCGTCGCATCGGCCAAGGACGGATGGTAGCATTATTGTCCAATGAGGGGACGTTCCTCTCTTAACGGAGGAGGAGCTGATCGCCGGGGTGTCTGGAATGAAAAACAGGAAGGCTCCAGGTCCTGATGGTCTTTCAATCGTGATGGAAATTTCCTCAATTGGCGCTCATCGATAAGAGAAAGAGAGATTCGGACAATCTGTACGCGTACCGTCCGCTTTGTATGCTAGACATGGCGAAGTGACAGTGGGCTCTACAGAGGTCCAGACCCGTAAGTCGGTTGCGTGGGAGCAGCTCCCCGCCGATAAATTTTGTTGCCGATTAAAAAGAAATTTTTGTCGTTGTCGGACAACGTGTTGAGCGAGAACGTTTTTCTAGCTTCCTCAAAACCTTAATGACTGACATTCTCGTTCCTTAAACCCAAGATGAATTGATAGATGAGCGTTGAGTGCTTGAAGTAAGAATGGCACTGGAGGTAGCACTTGTTAACGGTCAGGTCCGCTCATTCGTCGTAACCTTCTCGCCTCTCTGGCCACAATCTGGCTTTTGGGCTTTTCTAGGTCCAAGGAATCCCCCTGGATCCCTTGAACCTGGGGATGAGGATGTACTGTAAACCAGTTGAGCTGACTTACTCGTCATATCTCCATACTCTCCAGCAGATTTAGCACTTGGACAGCCAGCACTCGCTACAATTCCACTTCCTTAGCTGCACCTGACGGCAAAGCCCTTCTCGGCCGAAAGCCCCCTGCGACATTGAGTTGCGTTGTGAATGTTATGCCTCGCTTCCGCCTGACGAGTTTTGGTTTGAATATATTGTTTTTCAGTCAAAGGGGTCCCCACTTACAGACGCTATCAAATTCAGGAATGCTCTCGTAGTTATCTATGCAAGCAGGGAGGACATGCGAGGCACAACCCTTTAAGGAGACTTGTTCTCAGAGCCGAATCGCTGCTACTCAGGAGTCCGGCTCACCTGAACCTACGAATGAGGCGCTCACGAGGTGGATTTTAGGACTACCAGTCCAAGCGCAACAGATTCAAATATTGAGGCTGAGAAATCCGAAAACGAAAGTCAGCAATGGTTATTATCATACAAATTAGAAGTAGTGATAAAGTGCTCTATGATCACGTGGGGACGACCGAAACGTAGGGACAACCGAAACGTAGGGTCGACTGACACGTGAGGACGACCGGCAATTCAAAGTATGGTCTTTGTTTCTTTGTTTTTTTAAGTGAACTTTCCAAAAGTCAGCGCAATAACTTGCAAATGTTTACGTATTGACTAAAAAGCTACAATGAAACTGTTTTTTCATATAAATAAAGGGAAAAAATGTAATTTACAAAGGCAAACGCTCTCTTATGGTCTTGTGAAAATGAGCATTCTTGAAAGTGAGCTTTCGTTTTAACATCTATTGTAACGAATTAAATATGACCTCAGCATTCGATTCACATCGTTTGTTTGTTGTGACTGCTTGTTCTTGCCAAAGTAGGAACATCAAACCTTATGAAACTAACATCATTCTCTCTACTTTCAATCCTGCTTATATTTCCGGTCCCAAATAGATATAAATAAAGATCCAAACTAGAGTCTGATATCATTTATTACTTGCCCTTATGAAATACCCTATTGACTTTGCACTTTAGTATCGATTTCCTTCAACGGGATTATCGATGCATCCATAGCTTCCATTTAATTCACATCGGAACTACGCAATTAATAGTCATTCCAACGACTCAGTCCCACTTCGTATTTGCCTTCGTAAGTCGCAATCCATTCACTATTTTTTCACCCCGAATCAATAAAACTCAACCATTCGAACATTTATCACACTAAATTCGAGACCAACAAAAAGTGAACAGAAAATTTTCAATATCCGAGATTGGATGATTTTCCGAAAGCAGCTCTTGTTCATTGAATTTTCTTGAGTTGGGAGTTCATATCCGGAGTTCGAGTCACTATAGGCCGTTCGTGTGTATCGCAAACACAGTGCGGACTCGCGTGACGTGCCGTCGTCTCTGAACAAACGACTTAAACACAAGAGGAAATTTTTAATCAAAAACAAGTTCTTATGCTCTAATCGGTGGAGCGCGAGACAGCAGAAGTGCATCGAGTGCATAATCTCGTGCAAGCAATCTCGTTCGGCTTAATAATTCAATAAGTCACTCAACCTTAAGATTATGAATGACGCAGGGCTCTGGATTCTTTCATGTTGAGTTGGCTGCAGCAGAGATTGTTGTTGTGATAGAGCGGAACCGAAATATAGAGGTCGAGAATGCAAAGAGGCCTCTTAATCAGCGAGGACCAATCATGGTTGGTTCAAAGGTCCATGCGATTCATTTCAATTTTGGATGGGATTTCGATGGGAGATTAAGTACTTCGAATCCTATAGAGATGTCGAGTGTTTAGATGGATTTGATAATTGAGTGGGATGTAAATATTTGTGTATACACGTTTTTGTTGTATTTTAGTTTTAATCGCTTTAGCCAGTTATTCACTGGAAACAAGTCAATTTAGTTGATAATATTGGTTCCTATATTGTTATCTGAGATTTCAGATAGATTTAAAAGGATGCGCTTCGTGCTAAGACGAGACTGTGAAGATCAACAAAGATTAGATACATATTTATTTTATAATTTCACAAGAAAAGGTTCTCAAATGATTTTCTGTATAAAACGTATCCTTGTCGAAAAAAGCAACAAATGCTGGCTTCATTTCATCTCTCATCTTTGTGCTGTTGAGCTTTAACCAAAGCTCTACAATGAAATATTTAAAAGAATGCTAAGCATTGCGCCTTCGAGAAATTAACAAACAATCTGTCAATCCTAACTTTCCTCTGTCAATTTTTTGTTTCAAAAAAAAAAATCCCGCCAACTGTCGAAACCAAATTCCACAAAACATAACAAATAGCTATCTGCCAACTCCGCACCAGTCTACCTCTCGCAAACCAAAATATAAAATTAATCCCTACAATATTCAAACCCCCAACAAAACACAAAGACAAATAATTCCATATAAAATTTTGAGCGCGATTTAACGAAGAAAAAAATTCTCACAACTCGAGAGATTTTCATTGAGAAGGACTTTCACAGGCCCCGTGACATAGCTGCTATCCGGGCATCGACGAAGGAGACGACAGCTCTTTGCTGCTTGGATTTATTCGATACATTCATCCGTATGCTCGTTCTACTTATCTTGTGTCCTTTAAAGCGAATGAGTTGCTGCGAGGTGGAGCTGGTTCGTCTTCGAATATCAAGAACATCTGGATGACATTAATTAATTTTGAAGCAGACAAATGTTTGCTAAAAGAAACGACTCACAAGCATAGCAACAGAAGAAGCAAGCGTACGGGTAGGTGGATATATGTGTATAATAAACTGGATAATGTCGTCATGTAGCGATAGCGATACGGAAGAAGTCAAGTTGAAGGACGTCCATGATGGTTTGAGAAGTTTTTGAAGGACTTGTGATGTTATTTGAAATCCAGGACGATGAAAATGCCAAAAAGTGCGCGATATGAAATTGAATATTTGAAAGATTTGATAAGGAAGACATAATTGGCGTTTAAAGCGATTGTTGTGTATTTATGATATATGTGTGGGATTTGAAAACAAATTTTCGTTGAGTCGCATTGTTTAGATTAGGAAATTTGTATAAAGTTCTGTGTATAAAATAGACATGCCACACATATCTTTCCTTTTTTCGTTTGAATCAATAGAGCACGTAATGTATGCAGCACTGGCCTCTAGGCATTCAGATATCGCAAAAAATAAGACAAATAAAATTGTTAGCATACGGCGAAAAAGCTGCTTGCCCGAAAATTTTCGAAATATACACAACAATTGCAACAAAACTATAAAAAATTCTTGGCCTTGTTCTTTTAAGCATTCCGTTCGCCTTCAAGGTTAAAGATTCAGTCCGCAGTAGATTTAGAATTACAAGTACCCAAGATGGCTTCATTGAATTTTCAAGACTTCGTTCTGCTGCCAAAATTGCAGTCTATCAAGCTATTCCGTATTAGTTTGGAAGCGTTGAATCCTCTATCTGCTATCACCAAGAAACACTTCTAATCTTACGTCCTATCCTTGAAATGTTCCCGTCGTTTCCCCGATTACATGTTCCTATACAATACCATTGCTTCTAATCCACGAGATTTTTGCGACCTCCTTGCGAAATATATTTCTACCTACTTTCCCCAACGCAATCCAATCAATCGAATCCAAGTTACCCATGTTGTTTCTCCTCTCCTTTATTCACAACGAACCTCTAGAAATAGAATCCTTACTCGAAAGCATCGAAGTTCTTGTAGTCCCGATGATTTCCAGAACCTGTTGATCAAGTCACTTTCATCGTCATTGTGTGTTCCTGAGCTTCTCCGACTCCGTTCCAACCAGTTGGAAATCTGCTTATATTTCACCCACCCACAAATCTGATGACTCAAGCTTCATTTCCATCTATCGTCCCATTTTCCTCCTTCCTTGCTTTGGTAAAGTTCTTGAAAGAGTTGTTTACAACAGATTGCTTCCTCTCCTCTATGCTTCCCCAACATGGATTCATCAAAAGTAGATCTCCCATCTTTAATCTTATATCCTTCATTTGTTTGATTGCTTCTGCTTTAGATCAACAGAAACAACTGGATATAGTATACAACGCGTTTTCCAAATCTTTTGATTCTGTTGATCACAGATTTCTTCTTGCATAGCTTGAAGACTATAGAGTGTTTAGTCTTCTTTTATCTTGGTTTTTATCCTATGTTTCTAGTTGTTTCTGCGCTGTAACTGTGCATTCCACCACCTCTTCCTTTTTCTGTCCGATTTCTGGAGGTGATCAGGGTTCGATTCTTAGCCTATTATTATTTCTAGTTTTTATCAATGATCTGCATTCCTTTCTTCGTTCTTCCTACATATTGTTTACTGATGACTTCAAAATGTTCCGAGTAGTCTGCCGACGACTGCTTCCGGCTACAAAATGATCTTCGGACTTTGTGCAACTGGTGCTCTGAAATTTCATTTATTCTGAATATACCTAAATGTCATCAAATATCTTATACGTATAAAATGTCTCCCTTAATATATTCCTATTCTTTGTACGGATCTTCTGTTATAACTGTTGACAATTTTAAAGACCTTGGCGTATTCTTTGATCCAAAGCTAAGCTCAAATTTTACCGGCACATTGTAGGTTCATTCGCTCACTGGTTTTTTTTTAAATCAACGTCCCCACACTGTCCTTTCTGTTCTCGTCTTTCCGTCGTTCAAGTTTTCTCATTGGAACATTAAATTTTTCATCGTTTTTCAGTCTGAGTTTGGTCCCAACATAACCTATCATGAATCAAGTTGTTCTAACCGGTGATCTGAAGTATGCTATATTCCATCTGTGCGCACAAAAGTCTACTTTCACTCACCTTTGCCGCGTCTTATTTTGTTCTTGAAGAAAGTTATTTTGAATTCCATTTTTTCAGGTGCTGTACTCTGAAAAAGAACGATCAGTGGTGAGCCATGAGCTCTTTTGCCCATCTCTATCGACGATAAAACAGGAGTTCTGTCCTGGTCTCCACCAACAAGTTAATCCACCAAACCCGATCGTTATCCTATGCCATCCAATAAATTACCTCTAAGCCCTAAGCCTCCCAGACAAGGTCATTTCTCTAGCACCAGCAAAGTTTTCTCGCCTTCTTAACATTTATTCCGGACAGTGTTGTTGGGCTCTAGGCCGTCCCCACGAATGTTTCCTTTCAAAATTATTTTTAGAAGAAAAAATTATTATTTTGTTTTATTTTTTTTGAAATATTTAAAACGAAGTAAACATAAAATACCCATAAAAATAAAATCCAATAAACAACGTAATAAATCAAAATATGATTTCTGCTAAAGAACGTGGCTCTCTGTTGGATTGATAAACTATCATCTTCCAAATGATAATCGCCGACATATTGAGTTCCTATTTTGGCACACTAAATTTCACACTTATAATTTTCTCTGCAACCAATTGAACCTGACTAATCCAAACACAAACTTCTATGAATCCTGAGAGCTTTTGCAACACCTCCTTTGCTAATTTGTTTTCCACTCACCATTCAACATTATCGTAATGACGATGAAAGTACACAGTACAAATAAAGGGGTGTGAAGATACCTATTAAGTGATTTTGTACGTTATACAAAACTCTTGAATGATGCAATTACGGGCGCTGCACTCTTGTCTCCCTATCTCGTACGCTCCTTCGTGTACTCTGGACGCCAACCAAGCAACGATTCTATTCATGATTGTCATTATTTCCTTCTCTGTAGTCGCACTTATAACCCTTCGGAATGAATATGGTGAAGTCAAATTGCGGATGCATTTACTTTGTTGATAGGAAGGGAGGAAGCCCAATTGAAGCTAGAACGGCGAAACTTGCTCGTTTGCAGGATTTCTGGGGAGAACAGACCTCCGGTCCTGGCTGGTTGCATATTTGTGCGATGTTAATTAGTGAATGGTTGAAAGGCAAAATACAAAATGGTTTGACACCGTTATCCGGGTTGGTGTTATGGTTTCGACAAGTTGCTGCTTAGCTGCAAAGGTAGAGTGCTGATTGTCCAAGAAGGCAGAAATAAATTCAATGATAATAGTTAGCTGAAAGGGTTGTCAGATTAATTTTGTGGAAATTGGCTTGTTTTCTCATTCGGGTTTATTATTATTATTTCGGGGTTTTTTTCATTATTTTATTATTATTATTTCGGGCTTATTATTTTTGTTATTAGAATAAAAGAGTCAGTTATTCTGCAAGAAGCTGTAGTTGAGCACTATCAGATGAAATGGAAATATGAATGCAAAATAAATGAGAAAAATGAGGAAAATGGCATGATAATGACTTATGTTCAAACAACCTAACATAATAACTGACTTCTGATTCGGTCCCGTTATATACTGGGGCAGTTCTGTCAATGTCCTGACTGGTTTAAATTGTTTGGTCATCACAATTGCTCATTTTTAACAAATGATCTCTGCTTTTGTCCATCTATCTATCAAAATAATAACATTTAAAGTGCAATCGCACTCCAGTAGCGCAGCACGGTATGTCATCTGTCATCTTAAACCACCCGGTATCATTCGCCCAAAGTTCCAAACACTCAGAATGAATAAAACACTCAACATGCCTTTTTTCCATTTTTTCGCACATCCTTCTTTCAATTCAACACGATTTTTTCCGAAAATAAAACACTCGATTGCTTTTCTCCCCTATTCATGTACCGAAGGGTGGTTTCTGCATCGTCTATATGCACGAGGTGCATGATACGTGCGATTAAAACGGAATACGTACACATCCCTCTGTTTTATTGCTCTCCACAATTTTTTCCGCTAAGGGAAGAGGATAGAAATCAGTGATACTTCACATACTCATAATAAGCTTTCAGGACCGGACATTGAAAATGGGGCCTACCAATCACGCATGTATTCACGTTGATAACCACTTCCAGTCGCCTTCATATGTGTGTCAAGCTTTTGTCGTACGGAAACGATTGGCGAAGAATATAACGGCGAAACTGAACTATGATGGTAATGACTATGTTGCAACAAGGACGACGCTGTGAAATCAGCCTCCTATCAGGCCTGTGTCTGCCATGTATCTGACGATTTCGAAACGAGATTTTTAGGTCAAGAGTCTCTTCTTCCTTTTACTCAGCACTTCGAACAACGCTATTCCCTTCGAAAAGAACTTCCATCAACGAAAATATGATGAATCAGTAAAAAACGAAACGCTCTTTTGCGATCCAACCAAGTGATTATCTTAATATCAATGTTCTGCTGTCATCATCATTGTGAAAGTTTCAGTTTCCACTATCTGTCTTGCTATTTGTAGGACGAGCTAGTGATTTAGTTCTTGTTGTCGGGCGAAGAGTGAATGAAGTGCATACTTGGTAAAATGAAAGTGGAAGCGAAAAAGGATTTCTGAAAATAGGACTATGATGAAAAGTACTGTTTATGAACGAGTTGCTAAGTTGATTTTAGAGGAAGGTACTGGCGAATAATAGTGCTCATGAAAGTGTGCTTCGTTTTAAGGTAGAATTTTTTTGAGCGTAGACTTGTCAAAAAAGAAGGAACTATTAGCACACTACGAAGTGTAATACGTATAACTAAGATACTGCGCACTATTTCACTAGTTGTGGAAACAAATGATTGTGATGCCACTTCTGAATGTGATGTTATGTGACGGTTAATCATCAAGTAACTTGGTGAAGTTTCAAACATAGTTTGTATGATATTCATGATTCGAATGGGAAACATTTGTGGGGACGACCCACTTCCTGAGAATATATTCCTTTGATGTTGACAGTATGTACGTAGACCTCGTAAACTCTGATAATTATAATGTCCAAATAATATATCATTTTTTTTTCTTCTTCGGGGCATATTTATAAGGAAAATTTCAAAAGTTCAGAAAATAATATCCAATTCTTTTGTATATAGATATAACATTACGATTGATTATAAAATGTGTGAATGAAGTTCACTACCAGCTTCAACCACTAGACCTAACAAAAGCTGTCGTGTGACTATTTTGCTGTATACGATGAAGCCGATTATTTTCCATGCAAAGTTGTAATATAATTATTTTTGAGGAGTACTGGTCTTCTAACAAGCTCTAGGGTTCTCTGAGCTAAAAAAAACTGCAATGATAACACGAACACATTATATTGCTGTATTGGACTAGCACCTCATTGATCAAATCTGCCAACTGCTTTCTACCTTTCTTCGTTCAATAGCATACGCGGAAGAAGAAGCAAAAGGGCCGCTAACGTTAGACAAATTTGAATTATTCACTAAACAAATGGTGAGGCCTATCGCCCTATATGAATGAGCAGTGTGGTGGCAGAAAACAACAAAAAAGCTTCAAACGAAGGCTTGCCTGCAGATTATAGGAGCAATGAGCTTCACTCCAAAAACAAAGAAAGACGCCTTTCTAAACCTTGAACTGCCGCTCCTCAAAATTCAAGACGAAGCGGAAAAATATGTGATAAACCTACAACATACCTACAGCTACTAATTCTGCAAGGTAATAGTACCCTGCGAGGCATCAGGCCCATAATGAAAATGCTGAATTTCAGCGATTGCATAGACTAGGGTACCTTTGAACAAAAGGTTCAAAGTCACAATATCATCAAGTAACAAATGGCAGAATGGTCAACCCTCCCCCTCACACAAAGAGAAATAAATCTGATATAAGGATGACTCGAAGATGGATTGTGAAGTGGGAGCAGGGGCATAGGCGGGCCGTGGTCTAAAATCTGGCAGGGGCCAGGGACTGAAAGGTTCAAAACATGCGATGATTTTGATTTTGATTGTACACGTACTGTTCATAAAACTTATATAGTTTACTAATACATTATATTTTTGTTGATTTATTCTTTGTTATTTGCTAATGCATAATGCATTATCAAATAAACTTCTTGTCTGTGAATACGTATGAGCTACTACCACATGCATATAATTTGAATGGTAGGTATGAACTACTCATGAATTATCAATGACCGCTAAGAAAGAAAGCTTGTATGAATTATACGGGAATAGAATGGAAATAATTCAAAATGTAAGAATATTTCTTCGTTTAGAAGCTAAATATATTTCAACTTATACTTGAAGAAGAGGATACTTAGTTTCAAAATATCTTTAAAGAAATTGGAATATATTAAGCTTAGAAGGAAGAAATTGATCTCTTGCTTCAAACATTTGTTACCTAGAAAACCTAGAAAAAGCGAAAATAATTTGGCAAGATGAAAAATGCCGTATCTTACTCTTCTCGAGCCATTTGGTTTGCAGAAATATCTTTGTAGTCCTAACTGCGTGTCCGAGGCTAGATGAAACAGCAAAACCTTTGAAACTAGTGCTTTTTGCTGTTTTCCGTTTTCGCGATCCTCTGGCAAATGTGAAATCCAGACAGTTCTTTTCTGCGAATGATTTCATTTTTTCCCAAACTACATACAAGTCTTCTCGCTCACTTAGTATGTTCTAACTGTTCCATTCATAAGATTTATCCCATCCCTAAGAGTTGCATTTTTAGTTTGGAAATATGTGCTTAACATGTTCGTTATAAAAAGAACATAGTGAAAGATGAAAGATTTACTACAAATTTAGGATTACTGATTGAATGAAGGATACCCAATGAGTAAACTGAGTCGTTGTATTTTCCCTCATTCATTTCTTTTTCTAAAGCCTCTTTCATAGTCCCATAGCTATCGATCACATATTTGCAATTGTGAAATCTCGTTGACTAACGAGTCGAGCTTAAACTTCTCATTCCATGCCTTGTGTTTAGACCAACTGCCTCTTCAAGATGCTTCAACAATTCGTGTTGTGATGGCTTCGAAAAGTGTAGGTAAAGGGATTCGATGGCATTGAAAAAGGATGTACACGTTTCGATTGTGAAAAATATCTCCATCACAACCAGGATAATTTTATGAGCTAGACAGTGTACAAATGTGGCTGCAGGGTGTTTCATCTTAATTTAGATTTGTACACCATTTTTTTGTCCTGACATGACACTAGCACCATCAGAAGACTGCCCAACAACAGGCATTTCGCTAAGTCCGTAGCTGTTTAACAGGCTCAAAATTATATCTACTAAATACGAGGCATTTCTAGCTCCTGCACAGTCTACAAAACTTGAGAACCTTTCTTCGACTGCTAGCGCTTTAGCAAATCTGACAACCATGGAGAGTTGTTCCTTTCGTGGACCCTTGCTTCGTTTGCCATAATGGATATCAGTCCGCAATCTTTTATTTCAGCTGTATTGTCCTCGCGAACGATTTCAGCAATTATTTTCATCAATTCATTTTGTGTTTTGCCACTACAGTAGTTCGCAACTTTGTTTTTAAAATTATTTTCAAAAGTTGAATCATGCTTCGCGAATAATGCATAAAATTCCAAAAAAAATCACGGTTATCACTGGCACTACTTTCATCATGTCCTCTGAAAGCACGTCTTTGGCGACTGAGACACGTCGTAAGGTCGATAGCCTTTTCCAAATAATTTTGGTTCATCTTGACAATATTCCAAGGCTGTTCAAGCACCATATCATTTACTGTCTTCCAAGTACTATTAGAGTTTTCACATTGTGCATGAATTTTACTATCCGGATAATTTATCCGGATCGTGAAGTTTGGTCGAGCTAAAATTTTGGTGTATTTT
This sequence comes from Nemotelus nigrinus, assembly GCA_947369275.1. NCBI lineage: Eukaryota > Metazoa > Arthropoda > Insecta > Diptera > Stratiomyidae > Nemotelus > Nemotelus nigrinus. The sequence goes on along the minus strand of OX376372.1, from coordinate 225,529,978 downwards.
GGCGACAATGGAAATTCTATGGAAAATTTTGCATTGTGATAACTTCACACTGAGTCATCAGATCATCACAAAATTTACAAGACTCATCAATGGGCATAAAAAATAAGTTTCTGTCGTTTTTAAATAATGTCTGGGCAACCTTGTAGCTACCATAAGTACGTAAACACAAATCTTTCACACGGCTGTTAGAATAAAATGCAAATTATTGATGAATTTGATACTACATTTATACAGTCAAATCTAAACTTGTAAAATTCCCAATCGCACAAAAATCGCACCAAATTATTTATATTTCTAGCACCTGGAATTTGCGTTTACGGTATCTCGCAACCGGATAAAATTCATAGAATATACTGGTCTTGAGTAGATACAGGTTTGACAAAAGTTCAATGAATATGATAAGAACCATGTGGCGGCTGTGTCACTATGAAAAAACGCTCGGTGAAATTGAAGTGCTATGCCTTTTAACTTCCAATGCAGTTATCAAATTGTAATGAAATTCACACGTATTTAACCTGAGTGTAAACCAATTAGGTCATAGATAGCATAAAAGTGGCAGGGATAAAATTTTTATTCTCAAAATGACTTCGAAAATTGTATTCTACGTTAATTACCTTATTGCCTACCATTTTAATACTTAGACTATGTTTTGTGAAAAACATAATTGCTTAAAACGCCAGATTATAAAAGTGCTCTTATCTAAATACCTGTATATTGCCTAGTAGGAATGAACAGATAATCTTAATAGAAAAAGGATGATTGGCGAGGCGCTTTTCGTTCTTTTCTTAACGTATAACTTGTCCAAATTAAATATTGCCGTCCATATCTCGAAATAAGTCCCATAACATCGTAATTAATACCGCAAGTAACACAGTCTCTATGTTATAAGTAGTGTAAGTTGGTATAGGCTTACACTACTGCACTACACAACTCTTGCTGTAACCACAAAAACCTTAGAGGCGAAAACTTAAGTGTCTGCTGTTGGAAATATTTATTTTTCTGGGAGGGGCCAACCTAGGGTCTGGGGGGGTCCCGGCCCCCCCTGGCCCCCCCTACGGCGCGCCTATGAGCAGGGGTCGTAGTACCCAGGTGCAAAATGCACTTCCCCCTTCCTAAAGAGGCCACTATTAATGAAGCGCATTGTCTGCTTTACAGGTCACGCATGTAACAAAGATAAAGGACACTAAAAGGGTCAACGTTAAGATCCTATCGGATCCCTAAGTGGTTCTCAAGGCTATCAATTGCGGTCAAATCATGAAGAGCTATACTCTTAGAGGCGAGTGAGGTCCTAAATCAAATGGGGGCACAGAACAGCCTCGAGCTGATATGGTTCTCTGACCATGACCTAAAAAAGAGCTGAATTGCACTCCAAGCGGGGTATTTGCAAAACCTGGTATGACAGGAAAATTAAAAGATAGATTAAGAACAAGATTGATAATTGCTGTCTTAATCTAGAGGTTTTGAAACAGTCAAAAGATTTCCTCAGCTTTGATGCAAGGAGAGCAAAAAAAGTGATGCCTCTCGGTTAAAGTGTCATAAGAGCTCTATGCGAACTTTAACAGGCCATCTTCCTAGCAAAAAGTACATCCATTTGATAGGGAAGGAGCGAGATGACTGCTGACAATAATGTGGAGAAATGACAGAGAATGAAGAACATCTACTCACACTCTGTCCAGCACTAGCGAGACGAAGATTAGAGCTGTTTCGCTCTGCTCTGCCCTTCATCTGGAACATTAGAAAATTTCCCCGTCCGGGGACATATTCAGTTTCATAAGGAGTCTAGATATCCTAGAGGACATAGCGCTGAGGATACAAAAGAGGTCGCGGGACTGTCTCGACCCGCTCCGTACATTCATTTATTCATTCAATAGAAACGTCTCGTTTTACCACTGATTTTACTGAGGTACCTATTGAGAGCTGGGTTATCTCAGGATCGGATAGGCCTCTTTCGTAGTTGAGTTCGAAACAGGAACTTCAAACTCTGTGAGCTGATTATATTGTACTTTATTCACTTAAACTCCAAGGGACTTAGTGAATAATCTGTCATTTCACTTGAACAGTATCACTTGCTCAGTACATTAAGCTATCATTAAGCTATATGACCAATTCTCAATAGAAACCTTGAAATACGTCTCTGCATAATGTCTGTTCTCCGACACCACTTGACCCACTTCTGCTTCCGATTCAGCACGAATTAACCAGGCATTATCTTATGTAAGCACCTATACTGCAATGTTATTTGCTTTTTTCAATCTCTCTTACACCTCCTCACCATTTAGTTACCATTTCTCCCCATCTTTATTTCCATCAACTGTCGATTTGTAAAATGAATAAAAGCATCGAATTAGCTAACAACACCACTTCCCAGCAAACATTCTCAAAAGAAGCAACACAACAACAAAAAATTAAACAACTAAGCACTCGTGACAAATGCGTTAAAATCGCATTTCAAAAGTATTGAGGTCTTTATGTCATCACGTATGATTGCAGTTAATTGAATTTAATTGCAGTATCAAATGACGAGACCATTGTGACCGAAACTGAAGAATAACGTACGATATAGGGCTGAACTTGGAAAAGAGTATGTAGTAGTGCATTTCAGTGAGCTGATTTGGATGTGTCTGGCATTGTGGCGTTGGAGAGGAATGTGAAGGAGAATTGAAATGATTTGGTTTTCATTACCAGACCAAATCGATTGGAAGCTTATAGAGAAAAAAGAAAATAAGGTGGCCCTTTAATGTAAGTGGAAATGTTGAGTAGTTCTGCTTCATTAGTTTTTAGGTCTACGTTGGTATTGACTCCATTTTCACAATCAAACCAGAAAAATGTGAAGTTATAGGCCACACGACTCAATTTATCCCCAATCTGACTCATTTCCTGTTCAAAAGTAGATTGCCTCAACAAAGCCCGGTGTATGTTCGTGGTCAGATTTGAACCTTGAACCAGGAACCGGACCATAAGTATAACCCACCCAACTACACTAACATCTGAATATGGGTGTGATAGGAAGCGCAAATATTGTAAATGGTAACCAACCATTCTCACTCCTGGTTAGCATCGAATCGAGATTCGATTTAGATTTTCAAGGTACATTGCTTGGAATAGGTTCAAATCTCACCAAATTGCAGCGATGATTAATCCTTTGGTGCTTACGGCATTTTAGTAATATTTTAGATAGCCTTAAAATTCTACAAACAAATGACAAACCAAATTCGCACAAAGAAATCTGGATGTATTTCAAGATGGATATGTTAACATTTTGGGTATTTTAAACCCTCTGTGGGCACTAGATGCCTTAAAAAAATTCGAATTACTTCCGACATAGTTATAAGATCATTTCGAAACTTTGGTTCAAAATTTACTAAAGTCTTGCCAGTTAGGGTATCTTCTGTCCAATTCGATTCGGGAATTAAAATAAATAAAATAAAATAAATAAATAAAATAGCTGAGCTAATGACTGATGAGACATAGTGCATATCTTCGAAACAACTGGGTAAAGTTCAATTTTTACAGGATCTCAAACAAAATACTTCCATAAAAGAGCAATAGTTCAATTATTTTCCAATATTTATTTTATCTCCTCCAAATTAATCTTCACAGCCATTTGAATTTGGTATAATCTGGGCTGTAATGTTAGAAAAGGGTTACCAGCCTAGTATTTTTTTATTTTCATAGCAACTGATGCTGCCAGTAAATTTTCATGTGGTAAAAATTTACATTGAAAATATATATAATAAATCAATAAATATAGCAAATGTGTAAATTATTCAAATTTTGGCGTGAAGTAGTTTTGAAAATCTCGGATACAGCATACTTATACTAAGGACAAGTCTGTTGGAACTGCTTTCATATCCTTACTGAGCAAATTCAGAAGTCGCTCGATCTTAAGGAGTATACTATTGAATCATTCCTAAACATTGGAGGAGTTTTCAAGAATATCAAGCCTGATTCGATTGTGGAGGCGCTTGCAATGTTGAATGTCGATAGGCGGCTTTCGTCGAGAAGCTTCTCAGCAGAAGGGTTGTTTCAACCTCCTTAAGAAGTGTTCGCTTGCGACGAGTTGTCAACACGAGCACTCCTCAGGGTGGTGTCCTTTACCCTTTTTTTGTGAAATATCGCAGTGAATACTCGCCTGATGAAGCAGGACCATAGCCATTGCAGTACCAGAAAAGTATCTCCACGCTTTCAAAGAAGTTGACTTACTCTCTCGATATACTTTCGCGTTGAAGCTGGGAATGCGGCTTGAATGTGAACTTTAGCGAAACGAAGCTTGTTCTGTTTACAAGGAAGTATCAAGTTCCTCGATTTGACCTGTCGATATTTAAGGGGGTATCTATTGAACTGAACCAAAGGGTCAAGTACCTAGGACTGATCCTCGCTTCGAAGCTGCTATAGAACGAAAAAATAGCGGAAAGAGCACGGAAAGCTTTCGGTGCTTTTTACTGTTTTAAAAGAGCCATAGGAGCCGATTGGGATCTACAACTCTGCGTTGTTGTATGGCTCTATACCACTATAGTGGATCCGATACTGATGTATTGAATGTTCTGGTGACAGGCTACTTTCAAGGCGGACTAACAACGCTTTCTTGAAAAAGTTCGTAGGTTGGCCGCACTTCTAGTGACAGGTATCTTCCAAAACACCCCTACAATGCCCTCTACAACCACCTCGGGATGCTTCATTGGTTACCAACCAATTTACTTGTCTTACAGCAGGTCAATCTTGCTGCTCTGAGATTGTATTGCAGTTCTGCATGGACTAAAACAGAATTTGGCCACGCTAGTATCTTATGGACTTCCTGAACCCGTGGGCGTTGACTACGTCATTCCAGACACTTAACTGGATCTGGAGCTTACAACTCGCATACCTAGCAGAGATGAATGGAATGATGGGCTCATCCTCGATAGCGGACTTCTCCATGTGTACACTGATACCTAGCGTTGTGTACTTGAATTAGCTGAACTTAAGGTTACCTTTTCGTTTTCCAGACCATTGTAGTGTCTTCCAGGAGGATGTCGTACCTAGTTTTCAAGCAATCGACTGGCTTCTGTGTAATCAAATATTCGGAGTGAATACTTGCATTGCTGCTGGTCATTGTACGATGTCCAAAATTGTCGCAGAATGCCGTGAATCGCTTAGAGAGATGTCGAGACATTCGATAATACAATTGATTTTGGTACCTGGAAGGGTTATCGGGACAATTGTGAGGACGGTGATTTGGCGAACTTTGGTAGCTCGCTACAAAAGGTCTCATGTTTCTTATCAATAGGTAAACCAATATCATCGGTCGAATTAGCCATTGAGCAAAATATCTCGAGGTCCTGGGCGGAGGAGTCATCCGGCGCGATCGCAAGGATGTTGTGGAAGAGGAGATAGAACAGTTTATTAAAGAAACCAGATGATTCCCCGACTACAGTGGGTAAGAAGAGACGCTAACCGTGATATCACAACGGGCCTCTTCTGTGCTTAAGTGTGACCTAACCTAATCTGTGACTACCGGTCCAGTCATCGAATCAAAATTGTACATGTCTTTGGACCAGAGATATCAATCTAAAGACTTTTCCCTTAGATATATGGTATAACTACAGCCGCCGGGAAAGTCTAGGGAATTTTCGCGAAGCTGCATATTTACCAGATTAAACATACTCGAAGTCCCAAATTTCAGATTATTTGCGATTATTTTTTTAGAGTGCGGAAATACCCAGATTTCGGCACGAACCCAAATGATTACGTTCAAGTTAAGCCCATTAAGCTTGTGTGTGCGTAGCCAGAAGAGAGTTTTATATATTTTGGCCGAATCCGAAAGTATCAAAAATGTAATTTAAGAGTTTAATACTTTTGAATTTTTCTCTGGAAAGTATCGTACATGGCAGCTATATACTAATACCACCTATAAATCTGAGGGAATTTAAACCGAAATCTAGGGGATTTTTCAGCAAAGTATAGCAAATTTGTTTTATCTTCAGTGGGCAACATCGCCCTGGATGCAGATTGATTTTAATAAAGAGCACGTTTGGTAGAACGTGATTTCGAAATCCACACAATTTCTCTTATTTCCTTCGAAATTCAATCTGTTTAGCGGATCCTCTGCGCTAGAGCTATTTATTAAGGCTCTTAAGCCAAGTGCTACAAGAATCTTCCTATCATCTTCTCCGCAGTTCTATTCTTTACTCTTGAATATATCATCATCCCTAGCGTAGTCATTTTAAAAATTATTTTAACTCGTCCGATGTATGGTTGCACCCCTCTTTCCAATCTTTTGACATTTGTGTTTTTGCGTTTTGCCGTTGATTCTTCCCAGTCGACCAATATTGGGCGCCAGCAGCCGAAACAATAACCACCAAAATCATATTAGTCGTCTAATTGCCGATTTCATGCATCAATAGCTTTGGAATGGTTCTATCCAATTATAGTTTTCTGTGACTGTATTAACATTCTGTTCAAAGAATATAAGCATACTCGTGTGTGACGTCTATGCTGTTGGCCTATACCATATATAGTCTGACTGCAAGTAACCGTGTCTGCTTAACGAATACAAATAGATAACTATCGGACATAGTCACCATTATGGCGAACCATTGAACCGGAACTTGGGGACTCAATTACGGATTTTTTTCTCGATATGCTGATGAGGAAAAGTTAGTAAAGGAAAATGTGGTCATCTGGGTAAAAAAGCTTATGGATTTATGGATAATTATTTTTGTCTCATCCAGTTGGTTGGAAGGAGTAGATTTCATTTAGAAAAGATTGGAATGTTCGGATTCTTTCCATTGGCTTTGATCTCCAGAGCCCCATGGTCTTCACCAGTTGCTGTCATCTGAGAAGCTAAAATTTAAATTTATTAGATTTTTCCGACAGAAACAAAGTCTCGACACTCACCTTTCTCTACCGATTGATTCAATGTACGACCGAGTTTCAAGTTGAACTTTTTTCCGCCATTCATGTTTCGGTTACCCTATATGAACGGAGAACTGAGACCTGGAAGTAATGTGACTGAGTTAGGTATTTATAACTTTTTTCTGTCGCATATTAGACGTTAAATAAAAGTCTACAGTAACAGTGCCTCATTGTGAAAAATTCAAGCCCCAGGGTTTTTAATAAGGGGGAAGCAATAAAACAAAGTTATCCTGCTGCTCACTGCTCACTGCAGCAAACCAGCTTATGACCTAATTAGAGCCAACGTCAGTCACCCACAACCACAAACCCTCTCATTGTGCTCTATTTTTTCGTGACTAATCCGGCCAGCAGTTAAAGTTTCTTATTCATCCCGGGATGCTGTAACTCATCATTAGGCGCGTTTTTTTGCTCCTCTATCCAGCGGAGAGTAGAATGAGAGTAGAGTAGACGCATTGAAAACAACAACAACACTCCTACACCAGTGAATTCACTGGTGTAGGAGTGTTGTTGTTTTCAATGCGTCTACTCTACTCTCATTCTACTCTCCGCTGGATAGAGGAGCAAAAAAACGCGCCTATTAATACCCTAGGCAGGCACGTTTTATTGTATTCACGTTCTGCATATAACGACGACCATCATCATCATCATCACAATCATATAGTTACTATGCTGCGCCTGCTACCACGTCGCTGCTCGTTGTCTGTTTCCGTTCTGCTCGAACTCTGCTCAGCTGTATTCTGCTCGACGGTTCCATTCCTCTTTTGCTGTGCGCCCTAAATGTGGGCCGCTCTAAGTAGGAAAATGCATTTCAATGAAAACCTTCTTTTTTGCAGCGCGTTATTAATATGCCGAGCTCTGAGTGCTTGCCGCACATTGTTCTAAGCTTTCTCCACGACCGTTTCCAACGTTCGCAATAACATCGGAAAATCAAATCAACTTGACGACAAATCATAATCAAAACATTTCGTTCAGTGAGTGGTCGGTATTCATCCAGATTGGGAGAGTGAGTGAATCGAATCCAAAAAGAAGCTCGTTGCATTGCTCAAATTTCGTAAATTCGAAAGTGATTAACGCTTAGTGTTCGCGAAAATAAAAATTCGTAACGTTAAAATTGGTTTAAAAATTAATCCACAAGTGATAATTCGAAATAAATTTAAAAAAAATTGTGTTCAGTGTATTATGATATAAAATGAGTGCACCAATATCAGCAGCACAACCACCCGCACCAGCCACAACACCCCCGACTGGAGGTGGTGGTGGTGGCGGCGGCGTCGGGTCAACAAACAACAGCAACAGTACAACGACCAATGGAAATGTTGGAGGATCAGTTCCGCCCATTCCGCCTGCAAAACCGATTCTCTCCTCACCCGGTTCATATAAACAGAATTTCATAAATTCCGCCAATATTAATCTTAGTAGTTCAGGTACCACGGGAACAATGACGGCTGGCATACATAGTGTTAATAAGGGACATTCGAACAGCGAAAAACCAGCTATTGCAGCACGACCAATACCGCCACCCACCCTACCCAAATACTCCACCAGTTTCGGAAAAATCGATCGGGATCGTAACGAATTCGGCAAGATCGATCGAGCCGAACGGGAAAAGGTGAGATATTAAAACTATTTTATGTTGTAAGAAAAAATTATGTTTATGTTTCCGAAAATTTGTAAATAGAGTTATGTTCGAAAAGCATTTGGTTTGTGAAGCTATTTTCAACGTTATGGCATGCGTTATGGCAAGATCGTTCGTTTGTAGAATTTTTGAGTTGGTTCGTAGATGATTTTGGGTATATACAGTTTTTGAAGCACTGACATACAATTCATGATAGGGAAAATCACTAATTCAACAACACATCATAAAATCGATCCATCTACTATCAGTCGATTGATGCCTTGTTTAAACAATCATAGTCAATCGTGTAAATCGTAACGCGTTCTTGGGTTATGTGTCCTGTGGAACTATATAAATATCCTTATAAAATTAAATTATGAGTACTAAAAATAATTTTAGGTAAAGAGTCGGGGTTAGGACAAAAGAGGAAATACTGAGAGGGCTATATTACATTTTTCTGCAAACCTGCTCAAAAGCTAGCTATTTTATGCTTGACTTTAGCTCTGAGAGCTTCTAGATTTGCGAGTTTTAATTATCATAGACCAATGGCTTGAGGAAAGTTAGAAAAATAGAAACTCTAGGAACATCAAAACCGTCAAAACCCCAGAAACAATGGCCAATTGGTTGGCCCCGTTTCTAAAAATAACCACTCACCTAACTTAGGATTGAATTGGTCAGACAATCATGTTTCGCAAATACCTGTATCTTGTTGGAGCCACAAGTTCCCTTATAGATGCGAACTTTAATTTTTTGTCCCAAAAATAGTCAGTTTGCAGAACACATTCACGGACCATTACTAATCACCCAACGTCTTTGACAAAGAAAATACGCCGGCAGAAACCGTAAAACAGGTTAGATTGCCCTCAAAATTTTGCTATCTTTCAAAATATTAAAATAAAATTGGCCAACGTTGAGTTTTCAGATAAAATCGTCAAAAATCGTTCTGATTTCAAACTGTACTAAACTAACTAAACAGCTAGTTTTTTTTTTCTTGATTTTGATTTCTTAAAATCAGCAATTTTTCAGACACACAATCGCGGCAATGAACGCATAGTTTCAGTTTCTGCGCGAAAGCGTACCTTATGCTTTCTTATCCGAATCCCAACGCAATTCACTCTACAAGACTTGACATCTCAAAATAAACTAAACCCGGTGATATCTCTCCCATGCGTCAGAAACGCTGCGTCTCTTATTTGGCTAAACCTATATGCCTCTTATTTAGTTGAACCTCTACGCCTCTTTTCTACCTAAACTTTTACGCAAACCCAACTCCAAACTCAGAATAAATCTTTCCATTGAAATAAAATCTATTTAAAAAAAATCCAATGAAAGTTACTCATCACAGGCGAGTGCAGCAGTCTACTTTATGGGTGTGGTTTGTTGGCGCACCTGAAATTAGTAGTGCTCAAAATGTCTCGATAGAATTCTAGCTGCAGCTTTAAAATTTTAGTTCGCAGTTCTGCGAAAAAATTACCCTTGATTTTGCGTACTTTTTTGATTCTGGAGCAGACTGTCGTCAAAATGGTACTACCAGCAATGAAGATCAAGTGTGTGATTCATTGAATAATCAATCGGCACCTGGGGTGAAACGAATTGCGTCATGTTTGATGCTTCTAAAATTCAATGCTCTCTCTTGGTCAATAAAATATCAGAAGTTTAGGTAGTGTTCTTCCTTTCGAAATATCCACTGCTGATGCTATTACTGCAGACTTTTTCCGAATGTAATGAAACAAAAACCAAACTGCTAACTCTCTGCTTCTCTTTAAACGTGAAAACCAGTATCTCAAATTTTCATGCGGAAAGCCGCATGGAGGCCATGAACATAACCATATTTAGCTTAAAACCCATCTTCGGAATTCGAAGGTCACGCATTTTCATAAATAAGGGATCGACCTCTCACGTCTCTATTCTCGCTTCAAAAAATCTTTGAGTGATGGCAAATTTTAAAATTACATTCTCTAGAGACTTTACCCTTACTTCTTCGAGCACCTCCGTGTTATTTTCAACTGTTGTTTTAATATCCAGTAATTTCCTACTGCTCGGAAGCATCTTGTGGTGTGCTAAACGCTTGATCTATTTATCTATTGTCAAACGCCGAAACGTTACTCGAAAGCGTAATCGACGGACAGAAAAATCATCTTTTTGAGACAATACGGCTTTAAAGCAGCATACTCTATTGTAGAACTAGCACTGCGAAATCGGTTATCCCCCAAAGTTCCATCCTTGACTCAATTCTCTTTAATTTCCTAAAAGCGGATATACCAGGAAATTCAAACAATTTATCTCCTGACGAAATTGTCAATCTATATGCAGATGACATTCTCTTCCGTGATTCACTGCATAGACCAACTTCGTAACAGCCCAACTACAAAGACTTGCGAAAAACTTAATCGGCCTACTACTCCAAATCAACGCCGATGAAAGTGAACTTATATTCTTTAGCAGAGGCTGAAAAAACTTGAAACCTAGGACAACAAGAGCACTCAGAAAATCAAGCTCCTCATTCACAATCGGCCTATTTAGTATAAAAACTATTAAAAACCCAGTCATAAAGCTTAACCTTCGTTGGAGCCCCAATTATCACATTCAACAAAGCATACTTTGTGTAAAATCTTATCGGATGTATATTCAAGCCAGACTCAGCCATCTGTACAAAGGCGAAAGTAATAGCATACAAGCTAACTTATTCGCTCAACTCTCGCATATGGTGCACCTTTATTTGATCATATAACTCATCCGAAAATTCGAAAAAGAGGCAAAATCGAGTATTGCATGCTCCATAATGTGATCGTCTTACAGTACAGAATCAGTGGGGAGAACTGTTACCGAAAGAGTGATATTTACAGAGCAGCTAAACTCAGACTTAGATGTCCAACTCAAACAAAATTTGTTTTTATTCGAGCATATGTAAAATCTGGACGAACATATACTTCTAAAACAAATTTACACTGAAATTTAAATTAATCTCAAATCGAGTCTCCCATTTTAATAAAAACACCCTAAAGGAAAAAACCTCACCAGCTCATATAACTCACATTCTCTCAGGAAATACTTTTTGGTAATATATTTTGATTAACCTCCGAAATCGTTCATCCCTTACCGGTTTCATACAGGCATGCAAAAAAACCAACCGTGCACTAAAAAAATCGCCGGTATTTGTGTAGACAAACACCCAAAATAGCAACATTCGTGGGGACAACCTATACCCTGGCATTGTTTTCAATTCTCGGCACACTAAGAGACAAGACTGTTTAAAGTATGTCGCGATAGAATAGCCCAGAGAAAATATCGAACAGACTCTTCTAGTTTCTCGCTTGCTAGGATGTTGTGACCAATTTTTACTTCATCAGTTGGACAGATGGTTCTGGGTCCGTTTTGGTGTATGTATGTACATTTTTGCTCGACCGTTGGAATTGATGGCTCTCGATCTTTCTAGCAATTACAAATGCGTAGAGTGAATTCGGTGCTTGTGTGCATGCAACAATAGTTCACAGCAGCTACTTTGTTTCAGTCAACTTGAAAGCGAAAAAAATTCTTATAAATCTGCCCCCTGGCATGTTTAGCTATCCTTTTGCTTCTCAATCAGTTTTACAGAAGGTCATCAATAAATGAAAAGAATCATCAGTAAATTGGGAAAAAATGTGCTGCTGCTTTGACGGTGTCAATAGCTCTGTTCAATGAGTTTCCAGTCTACAGTAGCGAACTTCTGCTTGCGGGTTCGAGACCCAACGTAGGCTTACGATTACATTTATACATGTTGAGGTCCGGCGGTTGAGTATAACACCAGCGCTGCATGAATTGTCTCGGAATGCCCCATGGACTTTTTTGTCGGCTTCTCCTTGTGGGGAAATAAGTCTTGGCATTATCATTACAAAATTGTCAGCGCAAAAAAATATGCTTTGGGAGAGCTTAAGACATTCGAGATTACGCAGAGATAAGCTTGAGTAAACTAGTTCGCAGAGAATTGGCTCATAGTATATGGGAGTCTCTGGTTCGCGTCCAGATACGAACGAGACACCGTCCATTGGTAATTGAGTCAGCATTGCTTTAAGTAAGTAGCTGAGACAAATCAAGAGCAAAAAGACCAATGATTTCATACTCGTGAAAATTTCGATTATCAAAATTGACCCTCTATCACTTCCAGTCCCCAAAATTTCAAATGGGTTGCACTCAAACGACTTTGATTCAGTTATACCGTATTCAGATCACAGTGATTACGATGAATTTTGTTGCAACCCAAACACTCGACACTTGATTTGCAAGTGAATATTCCATAAGGACACTCCTTCCTACAAATTAGCTTTTAAACTCTTAAAACCTTCGGAGCACACCCTTCCTCATCAATGTTTGTATTATATAAAGTCCATTATCCAGTAATATGAACGCCATCAACATATTTCTATTTGAAAAATAAAATTGGCAACCTTAAACCAACTTTCCATAATTTCCTACCTCCACAACTCGCATCTGAATGAACACATCCATGCACGTTGCCATCATCACCACCAAACAAACAACAGCACACATCAAATTCCATACATTATTCAAATCAGCTCATTATGCTTTCAATTTTCGCTCTTACCACGTTACGGTTAATTTGTTGCAATTAATTATAAAGTACACGAGTACATGCATCGTATGTAAGGCATTTATTGTTGAATCCGTTCGTAGAGTTATTTGCATATTGCGCATGAAGAAATTCTAATAGTTAAATTGAACACTTCCTACATTGACTATATGCATCCATATGTGCATACATACCTGTGCATACGAATCAACTTTACATTCATGAAAATCATTCAACCATTCATTCAATCATTCATCTACCCACCAAATTCACTCATTACAAACTTCACGAACATTATATGTATTCACGAAACAAACAAAGAAATTATGTGTTGTATCTTTTCTTCATTGATTGCATCTGTTTAAATAAATTCTTCTTCTAGATTGACGATTATTAGCAATTAATATTAATTTTGCTTGTAAAATTGCTTGGCATTGCCGAAGAATATTCTTTGATTCTAACTTGAACTTTGATATATGTTGCATTTGTTATAAAAATGTCTTGCATTGACACATCATCAAATATGGTTAACATAGGAATATCTTAGATATCGCATTTTCATAATCTGGTTCCATTAATCATTTTATTTTAGCTCTTTTTTTACAATTTCTTTAAAAATGTTGTTCGAAATTGTTCCTATATTATTCGTACTCCCGGTTCTACAGTTTCAACATATCATCAAAGTCATTGCTTGTCAATAATGTATGCACGTCATGCCATCGAAAACGAAGCAGGAGGATATTCACACATGCAAATGGGAGAGGGGCATTGTGATTCCAGTCGGCTAAGTTCTTGCACACACCGTATCATCCCTAAATGGAAAGTCGATTCTTGAAGAAAAGACGATGATGAACAGAAGATGATGATCACATGAAAAGAACGACGATGATGATGATGAAAATAATTTGGAAGTGTGGGTGGAGACAAATGGATGTTGTTTAGCGAGTTGTTTTGTGTTTTATGCGGTGGCTTAAATCATTTTCCACGACGAAATCTAATGCTTGACTTGGTAACGATTAAAAGAGGCTTTAATTTGATTTCGTATAATGTGAGGTTAAATTGTGAACGGATTCGTTGTTTGTTACTGTAATTAAATTACGCATTTACTGAGATTTGTATGCGGCTGTTAATTTGGATTTAATTGATTGAAAAAGTTTGTAATACATGTGAAAAGTCGAGAATATTGATATATGTATTAGCAATTATAAAGTCAAAAATACTTCTGTGTAATTGCCATCAAATGCATTGTACGATTGTACTCGAAGTGAAAACAATCGAATAATCCTTGATATTGCATTTGTTGATATTTTGATTAAACGAAAAACCGCTAAACCCTTCTCGCACGAAAAAGTACAAAAATCCAAAACTCACGCCCGGAGAAGATATGAGGGCAAACAAATGCGATAACTGCAGCAATCAATCATAACTACTGTTTTGTATTTACTTCCTCGATAAAATAAGCGACATGTCCATAAAGTATAAAGATGAATTACCTCAACTAAAAAACACTTCAAGGCTCAACAAATACATCAATCTTCACAGGCTATAACTCAGATAATGGTTTCTTGAAAGTTTGTTTCGAAAATTACGAATAGTCAACAAGCTTTCAAAGATTTACGTTTCTTACTGTCACTTTTTCACGCGATCTTATTACCCAGGCATATTATGACTATCCACAATATTCTACAAGGCTGTCAAATTTGCATATTAGTTAAAACATTCCTCCCCTGTCTTTGATGAACGTCGGAGCAGGGTAGCCGTCGCTACTTTGGAATGATGAAAGTTATTTTGTAGTGCCCCCAGCATTACCAGCTAAAGTGGTGTCTACACTGAAAAAAATCCACATAGCGCCCAGAGCCATGTTACATAGCGCATTATTTATGGCCCCATACGCCATGTACATAGTACTCTGAGCCATGCAATATGGCTCCCAGCGCCATAATGTCAGAAGCTACATAGCGCATGGTCCCATGTTACATGGCGCAGCATTTATGGTGCCACACGCTATGTACATAGTACCCTGAGCCATGCAGTATAGCTCCCAGCGCCATAATTACATGGCGCAGAAATTATGGCCCCACACGCCATATTACATAACGCCATGAGCCATGTAATATGGCTCATGGCACTACAATTATAACTCGCAGCCATGCTGTGTGAGGAGATGCATAAATATCAGCAAGCTTCTTGAATATAGGAGAGGATATGATCTTTGATTTCATTAATCCCTCGGGAATTTCTTTGATAGAATTCCATCACCTAACATCAAGTGCTCTACCTCCAGGTGCTCCGAACTGAGAAGTTCCGTGGCCTTTTGTTGGATGCAAACTGGAACATCTTCAGATGCACTGAAAAAACACATAGCGCCAGAAGTCATAATTTATAGACATCTCGCGCCATGTACATAGTCGATTTCGGTCGATTTGTGATAAAATATAGCGCCATAGTACATAGGAGCAGACGCTATGCTTATAGCCCTTCACGCCATGTACTATAGTCCTCCACGCCATGTACTATAGTTCTCCACGCCATGTACTATAGTCCTCCACGCCATACAGTATAGTCCTCCACGCCATACAGTATAGTCCTCCACGCCATGTGCAGTCCTCCACGCCATGTAATATAGTCCGCCATGCCATGTACATGGCGTGGAGAACTATAGTACATGGCCTGCAGGCCTATGTACTTTTCGCCATGTATTATGGCGTGTGGCGCTATACTTTATCACAATCCCTAAATCGACTATGTACATGGCGCCAGAAGTCTATAAATTATGGCGTCTGGCGCCATGTGTTTTCTCAGTGTAGGTCCAGATACTCGTCATCGGACACAGCAGCTGCATCATTTTCCTCTTCTACTTCTAGGGTCACAAGATCAAAGCAGCCGCCCAACTCAAAGGTACCGATGCTGACTCCATCCATAGAAGGAGATCCGGCACCCGAGTCCTCCTCCGAAAAAGAACATTGATAACGATTTGGCGTTATTGAATACTTAGTCCCATGTCTGCCATTGTAGCCCCGACAGCTTGGAGTATAGGATTCATTTTCTCAAAACTATGTTTTAGAAGTCCGTGTTCACTGCCATTTAAAAACCACATTACCGATTCATTTCAAACTTGGCACACACTTCCTACATGTAAAATATAGCTGCCTGGCCACATCAGCAAATAGCCATCACTCTGACATGAACTACCCACTTCTGTAAAATGGTATGTGCAGATGTGTTCGGCACACGTAAGGTGGGTTCAGGGAATTTCAGTGAAAACAGTAAGATTTGCTTTGCAATGACAGTAGCAGTTTAATTTCCCATTCATGTCATAACTGGCCTGGAATTCAGCAAACCTGACAAAGACGAAATTTTTGCGGACGCTCTTGAGTTACAATTCCAGGATAAGTTCTCTTCAGACGACGATCTTGACAGCGAAGATCGCATTGAACAAGCCGCTTTGAAAATACTGAGCTCAAGCGCTGACTCAATTCCTCCTACCAATCTAGAGGAAATCAAAAATTGGGTGCGCAACATCAACAAGCGCAAAGCCCCAGGCACTGATAAAATCGCTCTGCCTCAGGTATTTACCGGATTACATCTTGCAAAACATCGCCGATATTATAAATTGTATTATTCTCCTAAAAAAAATATCCAAATTAGTGGAAACTGGCCACAATTATAGTTCTCCCCAAATCAGAGAAAGATTTAACATTCCCTCAAAACTGAAGATATATTATGCTTCTCTCATCTCTGGCTAAACTAACAGAACTCATTTTGCTCTCCCGCCTAAATGAGATAGTCCACCTCAACACCACCCTGTCTGACGAACAATTTGACTATAAGTCTCAATACTCCACCGAGCCACAACTATCCAGAGTTGTTCAACATATAAAAACAGGGCTCTACAGACTTCATCCTACAGGTCTGGCTATGTTCAAAGTTTTTGACAAAGTCTCGCACGCAGGTCTGATCGTAAAATTTTTAAATTTAAAAATTCCTAAATCTTACTTCCAACTTATTGTCTCTTTTCTACAAGGAAGAGCTCTTTTCTACATGGAACCCCCGTAAGCGTGATAGGCCCCTTGCAGGGTGGCCATTCTACTGCTAGACCCTCTTGCTTCGAGTTACCCCTGCTAGGCCAAAGATCCTTTGATCCGGCGACCTGGGCGCTATCACTTCCGTAGACGCGTAGAGTCTGTTTCTCGACTTCGTATTTAGCACCTCTTCATTCAGGATGAAGATGGCCTCTCTCCGATAATTAACCGGCCGCCGATCTGAATAGCCCTCCAGGCTAAGCAACCCAATTATTACCATAATTTCGCCTGGGTTAGATTGGAACCAGGGTATTGATATTCCCTACATTTAGTTTGGCACCCGGCCAGAGCTCTCCCAGTTGACATATTGCTTATAAAAGGCAGCCGAGCGCTGCTCTTTGCACGCCACCAGCTTGACTACTTTAGCCCAACCCGCATCATTTATCTTTGCAGCATGCTGTAAATATAGCTTGCCTGACCTTCAGCCAGTTATCCCCAGAGATGATAACATCTCTTTTACTGGCATCAAAGCTCAAACGAGGCGCTCATTTTCCATTCCATTGAAAAGCCGAGATAGTCCCGACGTGGACGCCATCAATTTTGGCTTCTTAGCAGTTTTTCTGCTCTGACACATTTGCTCAGCCGACCTTTGTCGTCTCCGACAAGAGTCCCCAGAGTGTAGAGGAAGTGAGTGCTCCCCTATAGTGTTCGTAGCCCACTTAAGGAAAAGGACTTTTTTTGTCATTTTTGGAAACAACGTTTCGGGAGGGACCTTGTTTAGCTCTCTGAATTTTGAAGACTGCCTTTCTTCTGTAGGCCCGAGAAGAAAAGTCGAAACCTGCAGATGAAGCGGCAGAAGCGATTGCACTTGTGGACGGACGGGCCAGCTAATTTGCCATAACCTGTTCGCCACAATGGCCACAAGCGGGCTTTTGAGGCTTGTCCGCACCAGGCTTATATACCAAAGCCCCGGGAGCTCTTGACACGCAGAGTTTATGGAAAAAGCTAATATTGAAAGTTAGGGGATCTGACTCATTCGTCATCTCTCCACTTCCCGTGGCTCTGACCAAGTCAGACGGCAGAGCCATCCTAGTCCCTCTCCCAGCGTAAGAAGGTTAGTTGGTGGTCGTTTTGATGCCAGGCTTATTCCGGGCCGATTTTTCTTTCAGATGTAATTTTGGTTTGCGTGTTATATAGGTCCCCACTTAGAGCCGTTATCTCAGTCCGAGTGTGTAGTCAGCTTAGTGATCTCAGGGCTATCTATGCGCAAGGAGGCCACAAGAGGGTTGTCACAAACTCTTATGGAAACATGTGCTGAGAACCAGTCGGTGCTAATCAACAGTACGCCTGAATTGAACTTACAACCCCAACTTAATAGCGAAGAAACTGAGAGCCAGAATTTAACGGAACGGAGATGATTGTATTGATCCAGACCCGTTCGCTCGCAGATTACACTCTGTCGCTACCGCGCCTGAAAACCACTAGGTCCGGAATGGTACAATCACCATTCCGAACGGGACAGATAAAACAGTGAGGTAATCGCAGTCCGAGGACAAAAGCGGTTATTATTAAGAAGAGTCTATATAATTTAGCATTAGGCAGGATTTACCACGAGGAAGCGATCCAGCTTACATCACTGAACATCTTACTCATCGTAAATCTGAACTGCGTTGAAACAAACTAGTGGTAATGAATGTCATATTAGGTAAATTTTCGACAAACTTCAGTTCCTGCTTTCATTAACCAACCATACTTATCGCGTACCAACGCTAGCCCACTGTAACTATCGACGCACATTTTCTACGCCGAAAAGCCCCAACTCAGATACTAAGCTAACAAAAGCTAACAAAATACTTCAAAAACAGTTAAATTTACTTGAATCGAAAAACTGTAGAACAGAATTTTATCTTGCCAGCGATACATTAATATTAATATCCATATGCAAATGCGGACTCATTTTAATAACACTATTTATGGCTGACTAGTTTCGATGCTATTTTCTGCCATATAAACAAGCATGAACAATAATGATAACAATGAATTTGCATAAGCATTTCATTTCTGTTTCAGTTTTCTGTTTGGTTATTTTTTGGAGCAAAAAAAAAATTATCAACAAATTTTATCTCGACTGAAAGCTGTAGATTTTGCAATATTGGCTCTGAACTTTTGCAGTTTTACATTTATGTATTATGAAATGAACAAGCCATACACACATCCAAATATACATATTTATGTAAGACAAAGAGATGTACATACGTTCGAGAAATATGTAAAATGATGCGATAAGAAATGTTTTTATTCGTTTTGTTTCGGCGTGAAATTGAATAGCCACGGACTGAAAATGTGTCATGGAAGCTGATGTAATGACGAATCCATGAAAAGTCGGATGTTATCGAGTATTAAAAATGGAATTATTGGACTGGCTCGAATTTTCGAACAAAACGTTCACACTCACAGACGATTTTTGCATTCTTTTCTTGCATTTAAATCTATAGTTTAACATTCTAACTTAACTCTATCTAGAACCAAGGCGCAATTCAAAACAATTGCAAATTGTTTATTTTCCAGTTCACTTCTATAATTCCACGATCTAATGCAAAGTTTCTAAATAGCCAGCTCACCAGCTGCGATATTATTGTGCTAATCACGTACGATTCGCCATAAACTTTCTGAATCCCATAAATCCTATTCATTGCTGTCATCATCATCAGCATCGTCATAAATAATCGCACTAATGTTGCGCTCCCGCACTGCTCTAATTGTCTGGTCAGTCTACGTCTAAGTTTTCCTTTTCCTTGCGACAGTTGCGTTCATTGGACTTTTACTGCATTCTCTACTAGCAGCACGAAATCAATAAAATGAAAATATTAATAGTTTTTACCAAATTTTACTTAAAACCAGACATGCATTGCCTACATAGCCTACTCATAGCTCAACTATCGACAGTTCGATGAGCTTCTTCTTAATCGAGACAAAGCTGTCGAATATTTTTTCGTGATAAGGAAATTAAATTAGGCTTGATGCTTTTGTTCGATTCATCCCCTTGAATGGACTAGAAGGAATTGAGTTGATTACTGGCGAGCCAGTCAATCAAATGTAGTCAGTAGTATGAAGATTTATGAGCGTTCGCTAGTAGTAGCGGGAATAGATGTTTACTTTCACTGAATTTTTAGGGGATTGTTTGAGCTTGAGATTGTCGGGCATATCAATAAAAAGTCGGATCAAAATTGTATACCTTTCGTGCGTCAGTTTTCATTGTTTTATTTATTTATAAATATGTTTTCAATTTAAAAATGAGTTTCTCCGTAGCAAATACATACATGAAAAGTTACGACTTTGGTGTGCATTGAAAACAAAATTGTTTTATCTTCATTATCCTCGCATCAAAATCTAAATCATTCTGTCGCTTGGCCCAGTATTTTTTTTTCAAGAGTAACTGAAACTATTATGGGAATTCTCGAACGACTAAAGTGAAGGAAGGATCCTCTTTCAGAGGAAAGCATCCTCACTCTTTCTTACTGGTTCAGTTCCTGTGTTAAGTCACCTTTAATTGGTTCTAGTATTAGCTTATAAAGCCAAATATCTACCCATCGTAAATGAAACTCCAACTTTTAACGCTCTTCAGGTTTCTTTTGACGCGTTGATTTCCGCACGGATATCCAAACGCTTCTGCAAGTTGCGCGAACCGAACGGCCCCTACGTCTTCAGCGCAGTAGGATGGTTTACCAGTCCTCGATCACACCGCAATTGTAACTCCTACTTTTTATACTTACCTTACTGGCCCTCAGCCAGTTAATGTCTGCACTCGCAGTCAGAAATAGCATGAACCATATCTGAACAGTTTCCAACGAAAATATTCTTCCGATCCAGCTTCCCATTATTCAGCGACTACCTTCAAGGCCGTCGGGTAATTTCGCTGCATGATTCCAAGACAATCATTCTACTGCCGAAAAACCTTGCTCTTTATTAGCTCCGGAAAAGCCTGCGTTTACGCTTTATGATTCACCGTCGATACCTGTTGGTGCCCTGCCTTCACTCCAAATTTTCATTACTCGCGTAACTTACGGATTTACTTAGAGGGATATCCTACAATTCATTACATCTAGCCTTGGCTTTTCACCTTCATTATTATCATGCGTCAAACTCACCCCAAACAATTTACTGAGTAGATCTATTGCATTGAACTTGACATCTTTCTAGCACCGAAGTCTTGTGTTGCTGGTATCCTTGTCAAATTCAATTTTGAATCAAAATGCTCGCGGCATGAGGTCCAAGCTGAATGAAACTTTGCTCGCATCTACTCTAGACGTCCATCAATTTATCTGCTTCTCCGAAACCTGGCTTACGGAAAATATACGGGATAGCAAATTTTTATCGCTTCATTGTGTTTTTCGAAGAGACCGAGATCGCCTTGCTTCTTTCCAATGGAGCCGATAGAGGTGGCGTCTTAATGGCCATTCACATAATCTTCGAGATATGCTCTGCGCTAATTTCATTCCTACTCCTCTTGTTGAATGTATCATTGTTCGTGTCATCCGCTCCGAAAACTCTCCACTACTTGTCTGCTGTGTATATATTCCCCGCAATTATTTTGATATTGCGCATGTTCGTTTTTTTTTTGCGGTTTTGTCTAGCTCAATTCCTTTATCTAATTCGATTCCCATCAACTTCTCTTCTTATCTCTGATGGTTTTAGCATGCCGTCTGTTGAATAGGATCCTATTAATTTCTGTATAGTCTCCAATAACTATCTCTCTGTTCTGACTTCTTGCTTCCTCTCCCTTTGTTTGACTGCCTTTGCAATGCTAATACCAAAATTTTATACCTAGGTTTTCCAATCGTTTTTTTTCGATTCCCTTTCTTTTTCTACAGCTCCTTTTCTTTACGATTTGCCTGATCCTCAGCACTCCTCGCTGATCTTGATCTTAAGTTCCAGTTAACTAATAAACGTCCTTCTACCTCTTGATACAACTTCCATAAAGATGATTTTCAGAACATGTCTGCTGCAAACAATCTTATTTCTATAATTCTATAAGCTTTATATCTTCTTGTCTAATCACATCTCTCGGTTCACTCCTAACAACCGTCCTCTTAAATCTGATGCTCCTCTTAGGTCCAGATTGAAAGATTCAGATGCTCTGAAAGCCATGAAGGAACTCGTTTAAATTTAAAAAAGACGAGCTCACACACAATTTCTCAAATGTTTAGTGTTTTACGATCTAAAGCCAATACGGCGGGATTTCTTATTGAGCATCGAAACTTCAATCTAGTTTAATCAACAAAAACGCATTTGGTCCTCCTTCCTTCAAATTTAATTCTTCTATTCATGCATCTTGGCGATCAATGACGATTTTCGTCGACAGTAGGGCAGCCATTCTCGCTCTTGCGTTTTACAGATGTTCTTCAAAAACTGTTAACGCTTGCAGAGTGGCTCGCAATGAAAAGGCAAGACATATTCCTATCCGGATTATGTAGGTGCCAGGGCATAGTGGGGTTATAGGCAACGAAAAAGCCGATGAATTGGCGAGGAAAGGTTCAGGAGCTAGCAATAGCTCTTGTATCACTGTACCTCGGTCAATCGCTGACGCCACAAACAAACCTGATGCCGCCATATGGGTCAAACTAAAGTCCGAATGGGAAAACAGGCTGGACTGCAGGGTGGCCAGGACATTATGGCCATCACCTGATCTAAGCAAAAGCAGGAAACTGCTCAAGCTCAGCAGAAACTACTTCAGAGCCACGGTCGGCTTGCTCACAGGGCGCTGCCTTACCGCATCTCATAGGAACAGAATGGGACTGACATCCAGCAATTTATGCAACAGGTGCGAGATGGAAGAAGACACCATCGAGCATACTCTCTGCGATTGTCCGGCCCTAAATAATAAACGCTTCAAAATTTTTGGTGCATACCATTTTCAAGGGTTAGCAGAGGTGGCCAGTGCCGTCACGCTGAGTCAACTGATCCAGTTTGGCGAAGCGGTCACTTGGCAGCTCTAAAAAGCCAGCGGAGGGTAGCAAATGGGCCCAAACTGGTGGCCTAATGCAAGCCGCGTTTCCCGGCAGCTCTCTTTACTAACCTAACCTATTCATGCATCTTGATGATACCATTGTGACAACTCCACAGACTATTTTTATTTGATTTACCACCGTTTTCTCTTCCTCCTTTAAAATCAATTCCGCAAATTTTCTTCTCATAGAATTCTCTCTTACTTTACCTACCCTGTCCTTGATTAGTACTAATCCATTGGAAGTTGAATATCTAATGCGGAACCTAGATTCTAGTGTTAGTTCCGGTCTTGACGATATTCCCAATATACTGGTGAAATAACTTTCGTCTTTTTTTCTGTATTCCGTTAGCTATAACTCTAAACATCAACCTTGCTTCTGGTGCGATTCCTTCATCGTAGTAAGCTGCTAATATTTTCTCTATTTTTAAATCTTGTGAACCCTCCACTGTTTCCTCATATTGTCCTATTTCTCTTCATTGCTGTTTCAGCAAATTTCTTGAACGACTTATTTATTGTATAACAGAGTATACCCTTCTCTTCGATTTTTTTTCCCCTGAGCAGTATGATTTTAGTGAGGGCCGCTACACAACGACTAATCTTATTTATTAATCACAACCTTCTTCTAAAAAAATTTTACGTTTTCGGAATTTTTGATCCCCTTCTCAACTGGTTCTCTTCCTAGCCGTCCCTGTAGAGTCACCCTTCTTTCTCACATCCATAGTTCCTCAAGGTTGTATGATTGACTCTTTACTTTTTATTCTGTTTATCAAAGATATTGCTTCTGTCATTAATTCTTCTTCTCTTCTTCATGCGGATGACCTAAAATTATACAAAAATCAAATCTGTCGATGACTGTCACCAGCTTCAAACTGATTTGATTGCCCTTCATTACTAGTGCTAATCCAATTACGTTTCTTTGAACATCTCAAAATGCCACCAGATATTCGTATATAAAAAATAGACCCATGCATTTTCTCATTCTTTCTTTGGTATTTCCCTGTCTTCTGAACAGCAATTTAGAGTTCTGGGGTGATTTTTGATACCAAACTGAAGTTTGGCCTTAATGTCACTACCAGGGACTCCAAAGTTACCTCCGAAGAACCTCGAAATTTGCTTCTTACATGTTTACTAACATTTGCTGTCACTTATTGAAAGATCAGAAAAGAATATTGTATAAAGCACAGGTCCCAAAACACTCCATTGTGGAACTCCAGCTTGTACTTGATGTTTTGTAGTTTTGAAGCTTTTATGTTGAATCTAGAATATCCAATCAGCTTGGGCTCCAGAACCACATGAACGTATTTTGGAACCACACACTTGTTTTTCCAGCTTAGCTATTGATATTCTAGACCAACATCTAGAAAAACTGCTGTCTTCGAATGGTATTTTGGGATTTGAAACTATTCTTGCTTGAAACAATGTTGCCTTCGGAATCCAAATTGGGGCTCAAGGATCTTGCTCATATTGTCGAGTGCTGGGAGCATTTTTTTAAATAAAACTCTTTCCAGTATTCTGGAGACTCTAAGTACCAGACTGATAGGTCTGCACGATTTTACTCAACAGGAGTCTTTGTCCGGTTTAAGGATAATTATAATGGCAGCATTTTTCAATGCGGCTGGGAATTACCCGATTTTGAAAGTATCATTGAAGAGGTACAAAAGTATAGTGTACCCGATCAATGGCGACTGCTTGAACAATGCGTTGGTGATGAGATCAATACCTGGAGATTTTTTGGAGCAAGTTTCCTCAATGATATTGTTTTCGGCTTTATTATCCGCAGTTTTAATGGACCGTGTTTCATAGATATTCGATTTAGACGGTATATCCTGTTTTAGCTCATTGAAAAAAATGAATACTTACTTCAAGTGCACTGCAAACGTAAGGGCTTTCTCTTCTTCGCTTCAATGAAGCTTTCCTGATGGTAGGTTTGTTGACCTTTTTCATTTCCTTCCACAGTGTATAGCAGGGCTGTGGAGTCGGAGTCGTGCCCCTGTATATTTAAAGCGGAATCGGAGTCGAACGCGACTCCGACTCCGCTTTAAATG
The DNA here is from genome assembly GCA_947369275.1 of Nemotelus nigrinus. Classification (NCBI taxonomy): domain Eukaryota; kingdom Metazoa; phylum Arthropoda; class Insecta; order Diptera; family Stratiomyidae; genus Nemotelus; species Nemotelus nigrinus. The sequence continues at coordinate 225,504,828 of OX376372.1, read as the reverse complement.
TACACAGCCACGACTCCGACTCCACAGCCCTGGTGTATAGTCAAGATTTCGGTCTGAGAGATATATGTTGGCTGCGGAATTCAAGACTTGTTGTGCACGGTTTCATAGTCGAATCATTTTTTTCTTTCGGCCATTGAAAAATAAAGTACACCTGTACTGTAGTTGGCAGTATGATTGTTAGCACAAATGCTACATTACAGGCTCATTAATCGGTCTTGTTTGTTTTTGCCGGAAGATTTTGTTGTATGAAACCCACCGCAAATAACTCAGACACTAGAAAGAATAGTAAGACTTAGTGTGGTCAAATTCGTGGCAATTCATACATTGTTCGGGGCTGTTTTGGTTTAATTGGCTCTTCTACTGTAAGTCTGCGATCAATGAGGGGTATCGCAAACTATAAATTTTGTGTATTTCTCCTTTTATTTAGGCTTACTGGTTTCGGATTCCAATTCAGTTTTGAAGAAAATTTGCAGCTTTTTAAACTTTTTCAACATTTTTATTGCGTTGAAGTATCCAGCCCCCACCAAAGCAACCGACACATTTCGTAAAGTATCTTCCAGTGCTTTCATCCTCTTGCGAAATTCCCTAGTTGGTTCGTTTGATGAGAAATAGCAACTGACAAAACTGATATCTCGGTTCTGGAACCAAACATATCCATCACGCGAACCCCGCTGATCTATTCGAACCCGTAAAGCAAGTCTATATAACATGTCTCTGGATTTATTCTTCGATATGGTTCTTTACATGCTCCTAACTCAAGAATATTTGCTTCTCCTGGTTCTGCTTTCTCATTACAGAACAAGCAGCGGTGCATACTTTTGCGAAATAGTTATTTTGACCACATTTCCAGCAGTTGGTGCTCCGATCTGGTCCTTTACAGTCATTCTTCGTGTGATCGTAGCCCATACACTTGTAGGGGTCTCGAGTCACCTCCTAACTATGCCATTCAGTTATTCGCCCATCCTTAATTAGCTTCATAGCTTTTGCGTCCTCGAATATTAGTATGACTTTTCGTTGTTCTCTTGCATTTTGGAGGAGCAACGTAATTTTAAAATTTTCTATTTCTATCTCCCGAATCGCTGACGGCACTTCTTCCTCGGTTGAAAGACTGTCGAGGCCAAGGATTTCGATTTTGACATTGGAAACAAGTTTCTTAACCTCACCGAAGCCCCCTACCATCGAACCTAATTTCACGACATCCTCGCATTTTGCGAGTATCATCAGTACTCCGCCTTATTTGGTAGATTTTGGCATCTTTCGGCTCGAGTTAATCACCTTACTATATTGAATCGCCTTGTTCGCCTTTTTCTGGTATACAGAATAAGCTAAAAATACCCAAACATGTTGTAAGATACGAATGGTTATGAAGAATGATTCATAAAAATGACTTCCGTGTCAACTATACATATATCTTAGAAATTTAAACGGATTAAATAGAGTTTGTGGTGAACATTACTCACAAAATGAACTTCTTGAAATTAATGTTAAGTAAATGGTTTCGGGAAATAATGCCCGTACGACTGTCAGAATAAATACACTCCTGACTATAATGGCCTTAAGCGTATTTTCGTGTAGTCTATTTTACAGTGCAACCCTGACCGTAAAATTCAAACGTATTTGACAATGTACCTGATGTAAACAGTGCACATCAGGTGTACTGCTTAGCTTAAGAGCCCTGTGGCCGGCCTAACATATCTTAACGCATAATCACAACGCAAGACGTAAAACTCTCAGCATATATTGATTCTATTCGTATAGTGAAGATAATTTTTCCCTCTTGGGCAGTATTTCTTTCGACATAAAATCAATTTAGTTTCTTTATTCTCCTCCAATATCAAATTTATTCGTCAAACAAAATATGTTGATGAATGTTTTCCGCTCAATTTCCTCTGCTTTCAACCTAATGCTCGTTGCCCAATGTCAAGGGCGTGATCAAATAAAACGACAGCCGAATTTCTTTCTCATCTTCTTCTACCGTTTTTTTTTGTTATTAACTGTCAAGATAAGGAATTTCCGTATCCACAATTCATCGAATATTTGTCCACTCCCTTGTTATCGTTATGCAGCTCAATTGTCGCGCTAGTAATATTCGATCGGAATGTCTCGGAAATACATATCTCACAGATAATTTTATTTGACGAATATTGAAGATGACCATTAAGATGTATCCGAAATATTTATTGGTAGCTATAGTAAAAATGGAAATTGACTTTCACTGCATTTTCTCGAATTGATAGAGGAGGGGAGGGAGTATGAAATAAGTGTCTCCGGACTCTAATACTAATGCGTATCTTAGCTAATGGATGACTTATTTACAGCTAACAACGAAATAGTGTAAATATTTGATGTTTACGGGATACGTTTGCTTAACAAAAGCGGCAAAATTGTTTGTTTTGATAACGTGTTTGAGCCAAGCCAGCTAGTCATCAACTAGACACTCGGCCAGCCAAACAGGCAAAGTGTGAGAGAATGGATAAGCTTGAACTTGAATCTTGATTAAGATTTGAAAATAGTAATGTTTTGTTTCATCGTATATTTGCTTTTGATGAACATTGAGCGGTCAATGCGAAACTATTGTAAATATAACAACTTTCTCATATAATACTGTTGATTGTGTGAATCGAAGCAATGAATTCACATCAATTATTCATTCAAAAATATTATTAGATTGTTTCGAATCGAGTATGACTGAAAAATCACAATGTTAAGTGACTTGTCTCCACATACCATCTATATATGTACTTATCGCCATCTACTACTATTCTGAATATATTTATTTGCCAATAAAAACGCTACTATGCTACAATTAACGTCGATTGCTTATTCTAATGCCAATGCTTCAAAAACTCTTGATGCCCAGAACGCTCGATCCAACTCCCATCAGAAAAACAAACAAACATTACAGCTCAATCATGTAAAAACCGCTTTTGAAACCCTAACACCCGCAAAAACGCTGCCTAATCAACTTGAAAATGCTTCACAATAATTGCAAATTCAAATCATTCGCCAAACTAATTAACTGAACATTTGATGGATTCAGACAGATAATAAATAAAAGCAAAAAGTAAACAAACGACACTCAGTTCACTATGAGCTTTTTCGAACTGAAAACATCAAAATATTTTAAAAAAAAACCTGAGCAAATAAACAAAAATCATTAAACAATAAAAAAAAATCTCACGAAGAAATCATAGAAGAAAAAAAAATGAGACATCATGAATGTGTTTTGGATCTTTTTTAAAGGAGGGAATCGGTGGATCGTATCGTCTAGCCAGTTTGGATCGTTTGGCTAGTAGACAACGTCTGCTCGAACAAAATGGCGGTTTTGGGAATCTCGAGAAAAATGGAAATCATAATAATCATCATCAGCATAATGATGGAATGCCAATTACAATACAGTCGGTAAGATATTTTTTTCGTTGACTTATTATTTGAATTTTTTTAATTGTTATTGTTTTCAGTTTACTATTTTATGTGTGTATGCAATAAATGTGTGTGTATGTGTAGTGGGTTTTATAAAAATGTATTAAGTTTTAATGAATAAAACGACAGGAATTCATCCTCAAAGCAATCAACCTTCTCATTATGGTTAAAACTAGGGCTCATTTCAACAATAGTTTTGAACCAAGACCCAGGAGTATTGAGCCGGGTGTAAATATGTATCTGGAAATCAATAGAATCATCAGGATGGAAGACCGCGCTCCAACCTTCACGGTTGATTGTTGGTCCTTTCTTGATGATAGGTTACTTTCCTAGTATTTGGAAAAGTGCCAAATTCCAAAATCGCCTGCCAACACTGATATTGTCAACACGATACCTATCTCTCTTCTCATCAATATAGAGTTTTTTTTTTATAGAGTTCACTATTGGAAAGAGTAATCTACTCAACCCTTGACAAAGTAGTTGTTGTTTCTTGTTTCATTCTTGTCCGTCAGTTTGGCTTCAGAAGAGGTCATGGCATCATTGATGCCTTGCAGGATCTCACGAGCGGCATACGAAGGTCCCATGCTGAGAAAAAATCAGTCACAACTTGTTTAATCGATGTGCGAAAAGGTTTCGATTCAGTTTGGATCAACGGTCTGATCTAGAAACCTATTACTCTTGACCTCCCTAGGTATCTTATCAAATTAATTTCCAGTTTTCTCCACGACAGATGAGCTTTTGGAACACACAATAGAAAAATCTCCAAGCTCTTTTCGCTTGATTCAGGTATCCCTCGGGGTTTCATCCTTGGACTCATTCTTTTAATATTTTCACTTCTGATATTCTCAGCATTAATAACATTAATAATGGACATAATTCAATAATCCAATAATAAAAGTCCAGCGGCAGATCGATGCTCACTGCCGGAAAAAACGAGTTTATTGCTTTTTGGCACGCACGAGAACTGTTTTCCAGAAGGACAGGCCCCATTAAAAACCAGAAGCTTAGCATCCGAGGTCACTCCATCAAGTCGTCAAATAGAATTAAATACCTGGAGCTAATTTTTTACTCTTTTCTATCATCCAGCCAATTCATAGAAAGGACCCTTTGCAGAACCTCTAAAGTATACGGAATGATGTGCAAACTCTTCCGAAAATTAGACCCTACCTCGAAAAGAGTTCAAATACTGATCTACACTACTCTCATAAGACTCTCTAAGGGCGAAACAATATGGTGATCAGCTCCCTTAACGAGGTGAAATTACTTCCAAGCTTTTGAGCGAAAAGTCCTTCGTCAATACACAGGACCTTATATAAGTGAGCCTTGGAAATACTTTTCTAACAAAGTATTATATGCTTAAGCTGGTGTTTATGAACCACAAAAAGCTATAGCTTGCCATGCCCGACAAACCTGTGAAAGAAGTCTCAATCACGAGTCCGAAATCTTTCGCTCTGCCTTTGAATAACTTTCTTTTCGCTTACTTAAAATAAATTTTCAGCTCAAGTCATGCTAAACTTGAAATGTTAGGCCCTTGAGGCAAATAAATGAATGGAAGAAGAATTATAATCTAGCTCTAAGAACATACAGTTAGTCACAAAAGTAAGTATACACCCTATAATTCATTGTATTCTTCTCAGATACCAATGCTTATTTATTTCAAAGAAAAAGAAAAAAACAAAAAAAAAATTGCCAACTCTTTCAAAGAATGAACAATAAAAATAAGAAAACAACCATAGTTAAAAAAAAACTCTAGCGCATCAGAACCGCTAGAAAACTGATTTTCGAACAAATTGTCCTTGAGTGACCAAAAAATGTGGAAAAACTTAATACACTTTTTGTGGTTATAATAAATAAAAATAGTTATAATAATAAAATATTAATTTGCTTAAAAAAATCTCTGCTTTTCATCGATTGAAAAAGTTACTGCTAAATCTCTTCATTCGATCGATATTGACAATTGGTTCCCCACACCCGACCTTTTTTGAAAAAATTTTTAACTGCGGCGAATTGAACTGTTGAGAGCTATTTGTGTATTCCATTTATTCGAAGATATCGTCAAATGGTAATCTCTCCTTAAGTTCTTTCAATGTCGTAATATAAAGCACTTCTTCTATTCTTTTTATTTCTAATTTTATATCTTCTTCAAAAGATGCTATTAAGGGTTCATTCTACTTTCGAGAGAATAAAAAATATAATTTTTAGAATATTTTTTTCTCAAAAACTACAATGGTTATCAACTTCATTCTTTTTTAATATTAAAGATAATGTCTTTAGCATTTCAAAACAGTACATACTATTTATTTATTTATTTTTTTAAAGTTTTAAAAATTGTCGACAAAGGGAGGTATGTATTTCGATGGCGGGAGTGATTTTTCCCAAAGTATTTACCCGAAATGAAAAAAAGAACTGTTTTATTATTTAGCAGCCTTGTCGCTATCGCAGGTACTAAAATCAACCTGTTAAAGCAAAAATTAACAAAGTTATATTAGTTTGAAAATTAAAATGTGGAAATTACAGCTTCTTTTTGCAATTTTTTGTTATAAAAAATACTAATTTTTTACGATAAAATTATAATTGTAGTACCGACGATAGCCACTAACATATTAAATAATGTGCTAAATTTTCAGAGAAATTGGTTGGTTAGTTTTTTTTAAATCAATCCCGCCGATTAGAAAAACATAGTTTTAAGAAAAACGCGTTTAAAGTTTTATGAACAAAATGCCTATACTAAATGTATTTTTACGCTTAATTAGCGATGCCAGCTGCATACAGAATTCCCTAAGCTTTCTCAAGCTCTTCAATTTCAGCTATTCTTTCCATTCTGTGAGCCGTCCTGGCCTCTTTTGTCTCGTGAGAAGCAATGCATTCGGCACAATTAAATCGCACTGCATCCTTTTTGCGCTCTAATTCCTCTGCTTTTGGACCAATGGTGATCCCCACATCCTCCATAATTTTTAAAAGAGGCTGAAATCCTTCGTTAAAGGTGCATGCGGCACAGTAGGTGCAAATTCTGAGTACTTTTTTTCCACAAAATATATGTTTAGGAGCTAACGGCCAAATATACTTATTGAATCTTTCATTATTATTCTGTGTGTTTGCTCCTAGGCATCTCTCAAGGAGATCATCGCTAGTTAAATCTTCATAAATGGGCTTCAAAATATCTTGAACATCTTTATCTAATGGGGGTGGATGCTGGTAAGCTTGCTGAGTAGCTTGAGCCTGCTGCCATTTACCCCACGACTCCGGACCTGGTGGACAATTTTCGTGTTGTGGTTGTTCATTTGTAGATATTTTATGAAAAAATGTTACCCAAATTTCTTCTTTCATATCCTCCACTGAATTAGGGTTTCGACGTATTGCCAGTCCATAATAAATTGACCGATCAGCTATCAATTTATTTGTGAGTTGTATTGTATAACAGTTTTGCGCTTTTTTGCAGCCTGCGATGTTTCGGCGTCTTCACTTTGTCTCATTATTTTCCGTCGTTGCGCAAGCTGCCTTTTTGCTTCTGTAGCTCTTTTATGTGTTCGTTTTTTTGCATGTAGCACATATTGATTCTTTTTGTTATAACCAAATCATCACCATATGGTTTAATATCTATTAAAGTCTTAAATGTCTTTGAATCTCCATCTCCGATATAATTGGCATATTTTACTCCGTGTAGTTTGGCAGACCGTTGAAACATTTCAACAACACCGTCAACTTTCATTTACATACGCTAGCCCTAGTAGGTTAGGAATATACTCTAGTAGGTATATTCATATCAATATTTGACAGCCTTTGACTATAAATTTCTCGTACAAATGTACAACACACGCTAATACCAGCTTCACATGGAAGTGGTAAGGGCTAAAATAAACGCAGCGACTACCTGCATTTCGACTTAAATATAATCTAAAATACCTGGAATTTTTCAACGAAAATTTAACACAGCACTCTTGAGAGTATACACTTTCAGAAAATGCAAAAAGAAAAAAAAACGTTTTTTTTTAAGCTGCAAAGTAGAATGAACCCTTAATTGTTTACATTTTGGTCCCAAATAAATATCCATATATATGAAACTAAATGCTCTTCATCCAATTCGACAATATTTTCAAGTAAATCAATGAAATTGGGTTTCACTCTCAGAGTGAGAATTGAAGCAATTTGTTTGATTTCGAGTGTTAGTAGTAGTGAAGGAAAACTATGGGGCTATGGACAAATTTGACAGTCTTTTCCCCCGCGAGCAGAAAATATCCGCCATATGCTCAGAGATAGTAGGTCATATTTAGACAATGTTGACAAGCTGTAGCTAATTTGGAAAGTTCTCTCACGAAAGTTCGCAGAGCTTTTGTAGTAGAGAAATCAAAAAGAAATTCTGAAGTAGTTATGCTCTCGATTTGTTGTATTTATTTCCTTAAATCTCTCTCTTCTGAGGTGTCACTGAATTTCAACAAAATCTCCTTCAAAGCAGTTGCTCTGACTGTAATAGAGCATTAAATATATTAAAGTAGCTTAAACTATGCTCAAGAGAGTATAATAATGATGATTTTTTACATGATTATTCTGCATTATTTCATATGATAGACACTGAAGAAGAGTGCAAATAACCCTTGAAATATCAATATCTGCGAAGAAATTGAAACATATGTATGTATGTAGCTTTTAAAAAAATTGATCTTTAAACTTAATATTTGGCCTTAATGAAATTTTTAGATGAAAATCGCTAACCCGATGGCGTGAGAAACGATACTAGTTCATTTCAATGGCAGAATTCCCTCGATCTCACACCACTCCTATCCGTAGCTAGGTCGATCGTTCGTAGCTGGCGCAGGTAAATGCACCCGTCCATGCTAACTAACTTGTATTCAATATGATTTTAAAATTTTATCCAACATAGATATATCTAGACATACTAAACCTCCTTAATTAAAATCGGGTCCTTTCATTACCTGTAAATAAATGATCTGCATTTACTGTTTTGCCTCCTGGAAAGTACCTGCCACACATTTTACCTAAATTTTCCGCAAGCATTGGAATATACCTATCTTTATTGACTAGAGGTCGAAACAATAGCCCGTTGCTATAGAAAATCAGTTGTAAGTTTGTTGTGAAAAGTGGTAGACGCTCGAGAGAAGCGTAAAAAGTACTACAAGTGTAATTTCGTAATCAGAAAAAATGTCAAAAGTGACTGGTTCACGGAAGGATGTTTCAAAAACAAGCTCAGCAGAAATTCATAATCGGTGCCGGTTTTCTGCACCATTTCGATCTGTTAAGTCACTTGTAAGTTTCTTCGTTACACTGAATTACAAAGCCAAATATTCCGTGTTGGTGCATTTCAAGTTACTTCTGCTGAGTTTTCGCTAAAACAAATTTAAAACGTGTATCTTTCTTAAGCTCACAATGTGTTGAGAGTAGTACTATTTGAGTGACAGTAACCTAAACCAACCGTTTTAAAAGTGTTCGGTTTGTAGCTGGCAACATGATTAGATAATCAATATAAATAGATTTCAATTGAATTTTTTAAAAACATATATCTAATAATCTTTAATTCCCTCAAGCTAAACCACAAAGCCGTCATCCCATCGATTATCGTAATCGCTTTCGATGAAGCTTCTAATTTTCTTTAGCATGAATATTTGTATGAAATTTCATTTTAATTGGAAAATTCTTTGCTTAATTAGTTTCCACTTTAGGAATCGTAATTGAAAATTCAAAGACAACTTCGTTGAGCACATAGGAGAGGAACGAACAATTTCATTTCAATCGATTCCCTCAATTATTTTCTTGTGTTCTCAAGTATGCAGTGAACTTTCGTAGACGGTGTGGTATATAGAGATGGCTATATGAATGATGAATAAAGCTATACTTTATATCTGTCGAAAATTTGTTCTTCATTCGAATGAATGCGGAACTCGCAAAGAAAAATTACCATTTTCGATATTTCATAAGGTTTAGTTAGGTTTAGTTTTACTCATGGGAATCGACCTATTATTTTCTTGTGGTCTTAACTATTTGTATTACAAGTGATCATCGTTCATTACTTTATGGCTAAACATATTTTTAAATCGGTTTTAAAATATTTGTTGGGAAGTAATTTGCATAGACTTTGAGAGAATATTTATTTGATTAGATCAAAGCTGCAGTGAAAATAGTTTTTCGTCACCGTTTTCCGAAATAATTCAATTTGAACATTCGATGGAAAACCTCGACCTGCGTTACGAAATTATTATTTAGTCATCTATCTTATCGTTTTCAATTTAGTTTCATTGCTAACACTGAACAAATTGCTGTGTCTTTCAAGGCTTTCCCATTTTGGCTGAGTGAGCTTGTTCTATATTTCGCTATAATTTACGATTATGCCACCGTACCAAGAAATTTTTTTCTTCACAAAACCACACATGTACACATGAACAGCAACTGCTTGTGTAATTTTGCAAACCCCACAGGACGAATAAAACATATTTTCCATACCTGCTGCTCAAACGATAGAATATCACGCAGAATTACCATTTTTGTCACGCAGTGGTTCCGATATTTGTACCGCAAAAACTTTCCAAGTTGATTGTCGTCATAGATTGCGTGTTTACAAAACAACTTTCCATATATCCTGATAAATCTAAAAATATTAAAACTCTACAGAGTCGCTCGTCCTGGTGAAGGCTCCAGTACCTATTGCTATTCAAATTTACCATGGAAATATTGAAATTTACCGTTCACTCATTTATTTTTCTTTCTGTTTTCATATTTTAGATACAATCGAAACGGGAGATGTTTTTCAAGTCAGATACGCACAGTCCGCCGGGGCTACCGCCAAATCCTCCGACTTTAAATCATATTAACAGCAATTCGACACAGGTAAGTGTAATTATAATTGAAGTTTCGTAGTATTCCTGTGTGTGTTTTTCAAAAAGAGTTAAGTAAACAATGTAAGAAGATATAATTAGGAACTTAATATGTACTTAATATGTATTGAATTAGGAACTTAATATGTTAAAGTTTAAGCTCATCATCACAAAAGATTGAAGTTTAAATTGTAAAACCGGTGAGATTACGAGTGGTTTGGCAATTACGAACTACGCGAAAGAGATTTGCTTCGGTTATCGCACACGAGAAAACTGGTTCAAAAGGTAAACTAGTTAAAATAGTTATCTTTCCGTTAGCGTGAATTCGATGTTTCAAGCCTTTTGAAGGTTTAAAATTGAGGAAGTTGAAGTGACAATATTTTCTTGGCCAGTGGGCGTCGATTCTCAAAAGTGGCATTACACCTTGGTAATTGAGATGGTTGAGTATCATCTTAGTGTTTTCATGCGTGATACGGACTTCTCTTCTTGATTCAAAAGATATCCCAGCCATAACTCAGGTCGTGGCTACCGCATTTCGTGATTATTCGACCTGTACAATAAAGGTTCTGAAAATTCTAACAATCTCTAGTACATATCTTTGCCGAAGACCCTGAAGTTTATTGTAAGCCTAGAGCTGATACTAAGCTTAAAATTAAAAATGCGCATCGCTCAATTGTATCATCTATTGGAGAACGAAATTCGAGGTGGTAATTTAAAGCTATTCTCGACACATTGCAGACGTTTTTGGACTCTCAATTGCTTACCTCAATCTTCGATCACACTTGGTGATGAAATTACTGCTCCCAGCTGGAATTTGCTCTCTGAGAGGAAGAATTTCAGTCCGCTCAGTTTCAACTTCCTTAAAGTAAACTTCCCAGATCTGACTTCTGAGATAAATTCAGTCAATTGGTTTTTCTTCTTCCGATGACTGGACGTAGTTAATGCCACTCATAAATTCTGTGGACTCGTCTCCGATGTCATCTTACGATTGACACCAAATTATTATCGCCTGAACAAGTCAAACAAAGCCCCCGTGCTCAACTTTGAAGTTGAAAAGCATAGCTCGTAGAAGATTCAAGCGCATGGGTCTAGAACTGGACTTGATCGAATACAAGAGATCGAATACATTCCTTATAACATGTTCCTTGATGAGACAACGTCTTTTCACACACAAGAGTTATACGAGCTTTTTGTTTACTATTTCTGAAGCTTTTGCTCCCAGTCTTCAGCACCTACCTCGTATAACTCTCAGTTTTCCTTCCATCATATTTCATCCTTACATCGTACCCATCCGTTGGAAGTTGAATCCTTAATGCTCCGCCTAGATAATAGCACTGCTTGTGGCTGTGATGGTATTCCCAATGTCTTGATGAATCTCGTTGTTAGCTGTAGCATTGCCATTGGAGATTTCCGGCGCAATGGAAAATTGCAAATATTGTCCCTTTTTCTATGCTTTAGTAGACTCCTCGAATGTATTGTATATAACAAGCTGTATCACCAAATCCAACCCTTCCTAGCACAACAGAAGGCTGGGTTTGTTAAAAGGAAGTATATTCTTTCTAATGTGTTCTCGTTTACAAATACTGTTGCATCTGCTTTGGATCAACAAAAGCAAGTAAATGTTTTATACACCGATTTTTTTATAGCTTGCAATTCTTCTAACCATGAGCTACTGCTCTTGAAACTAAAAAGCTATGGATTCTCCAACCTCCTTTTTTCCTGGTTTTCCTCCTATGTCAGATGTCTCATACCTTTGATGTTTGAAATCATTTGTGTTCGCTTAGCATATTTCTGGATCTTCTTGGAGTGGTCGAAAAATTCAAAGATCTTGGCGTCGTATTTGTTTTTGGGCTTTGTTCTAAAATCCTCCAAATCTTTTAATAAGATATCTCTACTTCTGTACATCCTTTTCTATCTTTTGTTCGCGATATCCTTGAATATTGTTGTCAAGTTATGATGTCTTCATTATATCTTATAGATCTTATAGATTCGTTAGAATCCGTCCAATGTAGGCTCACCTGTTTTTTGCTCTTTGAAGATTTGGATGACCATGCCTAGGCTAAGTTGTTTATTTGAGTAATACATTCCATTAAATTACAAAATGATATGATATTGTCTTGATATATCACAAATGCAAAAATTCATATAGATTCCTCTAAATTTAAAACATATTACATAGTTCTTCAGTTAAATTGAGCTTAATTTCACGTACGTTTTGTCTTCATTCATACTCCATTTGCATTCAAAAACATTTCCCTGATTACAGAACTAATTCATCCAAAAAATATTCATTGATAAATAAGTTTATTTATGCGTTTATTTTACTGCTTACAACACAATGTTCAGTCTCTTTGCGCCGTCATATGAGCCAATAGCCCTCAAAAAGTGTTCTCTTCCAATCGAATCGTCCAGCTTCATTAAACGTTACGTAAACAAAAGTTATTATTTTAGTGTTGATGGCCTCATAAAATCAATCATTAAAAGTGTATTTGTAACTGGACTACATTAACCCTGATAAGTTTAGGCAGCTATGATATCCACCAAATCCAGACCAAAAGTATTATAGTTTTTACCAAACTAGTTTCTACGTAACGAGTAAACTATAGTACGTATTTTCTTACTTCAATCGATTCGTTGTTGTGGTTATATGCTAAGAACATTGCTGTTGCCATTAAATCTGTATCAGAAAAACAACTTTTATTTATGTTAATCAATCGCAGCGCTCTTCTAATTTTTCTTCTCTCTCTCTCATAATTTCAGAATAATTCCTCAACAAATAGCACACCTACAGCTAACGATAAGCATCATATAGCAACGTTGAATAATAACAGTACACCACAAAATCATACCACAACTACACAATTAAATTCATCCAACAACACCACATCACTGTCGGCAACGCCCAATTCAAATGTTGTTAATAGTTTGGCTAACAATATAAACAATATGTCGCTCAAGGAGAAACAGCAGCAATTGCTCGAGAATAATGGTCATTCCGATTCGAATAAAATTGCAATCGATCGCTACGACAAGGAGAAACAACAGGCTGTGGTCAGACCGAAACCGAAGGAGCTCGATGGTTACGTTGGATTCGCTAATTTACCGAATCAGGTTTACCGTAAAGCTGTTAAGAAAGGTTTCGAATTCACGTTGATGGTTGTCGGTAAGCAGAACTGTTCTTAATGATTATCGGGCATAAAAACGTCAGTGAGAATTTAATCGACTGTGGTGCAAATTACATTTTTATGTACTCACTTCACTCATTTGGATTTTTTTCTTCTTAAATTATGTAAACATAAAACTTATTCTAATTGTTACTCCGCACTGTTTCAGGTGAGAGTGGACTAGGAAAGTCGACTCTAATCAATTCGATGTTTTTGTCGGACATCTATAATCAGGACCAACATCCAGGGCCATCTCACCGGGTCAAGAAGACCGTAGCCGTGGAAACTACAAAAGTTTTGCTCAAAGAGAACGGTGTCAATTTAACACTGACTGTCGTTGATACGCCTGGCTTTGGTGATGCTGTCGATAATAGTAATTGGTAAGAAACGAATTTTATCTTGGATAGTAATTATTGCCCGAGTAACCAACCGCATATAGTATTTTGACGTAAAATTTCTACTGTCTTTAAGTCGGAATTAAATCAGTGATGAGCTTTGATAGGCTTTAATTAAATTATACTGATAGAGTAGAACTCGGCTGCTCGAACACTATCGAAATCTACCTTATATATACTAATGGCTTTCTCAACTTTGTTCCTCTTTCGTTTTCACAGTTGGGTTCCAGTCATTGATTTCGTTGAATCGAAGTATGAAGAATATCTAACAGCCGAGTCCCGAGTACATCGCATCGCCATTCCGGATAATCGAGTGCATTCTTGTTTATATTTCATAGCACCATCCGGGCACGGTTTGAAACCGCTCGATGTTGAATTCATGTCTCGTCTATGCGACAAAGTCAATATAATTCCGGTTATTGCCAAAGCTGATACAATGACACCCGAAGAGGTGCAATTGTTCAAAAAACAAATTCTCAACGAAATAGCTCAACACAAAATTAAAATCTACGATTTCCCCGAACCGCTCGAGGACGAGGAAGAAGCAAAAGCTCTGCGACAACTACGTCATCGTGTGCCATTTGCTGTAGTCGGAGCGAATTCCGTGATGGAAGTGGATGGTCGGAAGGTGCGAGGTCGACGATATCCGTGGGGTATTGCTGAAGGTACCAACGAATTTAATTAGATTGAATTTCTGAATTTTCGATGTTATGCATTCAATTTGTGATAACTATGTGGCGTGAATAAAAGCTATTCGCATGGCATCGAAAACCTTACACCTTTATTCCAATCTCATTAATTACAAATAATCTAACGTTGGTGAATTTTTCAGTCGAAAATTTGGAGCATTGTGACTTCATTGCCTTACGCAACATGGTGATCAGAACACATCTACAGGACTTGAAAGATGTGACGAATAACGTTCACTATGAGAATTACAGATGTCGAAAACTAGCTGGCTTAGGAAATGACGGAAAAACTCGTCTCACAAACAAGTAAGTATGATCAACTGTGAACTCTGCTTAACCTGCAGGCTTCGAAAATGAAGTCGGTGTATGCAAATCCAAACGACTGTTTCTGAAAATAATCACTAATAAACACTACACAAAAGTAGCATCGCTATTGACTTTATCTGAAATAATATACTAACATAAAATGCGATATTGTTCAAGTCGTTCAATAGTTTCGCTTTGATTAGCCAGTTCTTCCGTTAATCAAGTTGTATTTCAAGAATTTAGTTAGTCTGCTGATAGTTTTTGTCTTTTGATTTATCACTTTCCAACACACTCAGCTCTTGAGCTACTCAACGCATTTTAGTTTGAATTCCGAAACTCACAGTAACACCACACAAATATACTGTAGTGTCATTATCTCATCATTTTGCATATCTTTATATTAATTGGCCCTCAACATGCTGAAAAAGCAATAATAATGTCCACAAGGAAATTAGTCAAGACGTCTTAACCGACATCTGATTATAGTATGTAATAACACTAGACTCCGAAATTTAATCGAAAAAATTGGAAAAATATTCAAAATCAATTTAATTTAATTATTTCATTCAGCGATCATTCATTTGTTGTTTGTACATATATATCTCTTTCTCTTAGTTTATGCCCTCAAGGAATTATGAATAGCTTTATGACCGTTTGGTAAGTTTTTCACTCATTCAAAGTGTCCATCGAAATCCATATTATTTTACCGATCGTTTTTGATTTAATTTAAATCGTGAGCTGTTTACTCATATTAGATCAATTTTCACTATCATTCGCATATTGACTAACGACCTATACTACACTCTACACTAATTATATACAGTATATCCCTAATTTACTAGTTCAAGTAGCCGTTTGAATTGATTTTGCTTTGCTTTCAAGTTTTGCTACATGATTTGCTCTGATTCGAATGCACGCAGTCTTGTTTGTTATATGCGATTGCATTGACATTTTTAAAGTTAATGATATTTTTGAGGATATCCGATTTATTTTATGCCGATTCAAAAGTTAATTTGGTACTTCTATTGAGTACTAAATTTTCAGAGATGTTTCTTAAAATAAGTGTCTCCTGAATTTGAAACTGCCCTTTGTACATTATGTTTCAAATGCAAAAAGCGTATCTAAAATGAAATGAAAAGCACGCGCAATGTGCGCAGATAAGGAATAATTGTACGATTCTGAGCGTTTGAGTTCTTCCTCTGATTTTGGATTACGATTTCTTGGCAACTTTGTCTTCTTGCACTCATTAATTGCCACTTTTTAGACAAACACAACTTTATGCCACTATTATCTCTTTTGAATTGTCTGCATTAAAAAAACATTTGGCCCATCTCCGAGGTCTTTTCCAATTCAATCCAATTTTTTCAGTTAGTTTGGACACAATTGATATGTGTTCATTTGTGAGCTCTTGCTGCCCTTGGTGCATATTTTCTTAAATTTGGTACTTCTTCATTCGCCAAAGCAGGTTCACTGGTCAGAGTCCTGTTGTCTTAAAAGTTATCGAATCTATCGACAGTCTCTAAATCGACGAAAGAAATGCGGAGATTTTCCCGTAACTTATTAAAACTCACTAGCTCAACATTTTTCGGGAAACTTAGACGATGATGTGAGTATTTTAAGTGATGAATCCGTTTAAACCACCTAAAATATAAAAAGTATGGCACCCAATGAAATTCCTCCACTTAACAAGAAAAAATCATTTAGCTTTTCAAGGCAAAATAATATCAAGTCAAAGCTTAAATGATGTGCCAGTGTTTTTTTATTTATGTATAAAACGTTTTAAGATAACAACGGGCATTGTTTTAAAGCCGCCTTAAGATGAGCTGGGTTAGAATGCACCAACTTCTCGAGTGAACATTGTCCCATTGCATCCTAATTGATAATCTGATATTTTATGGCATTCCCTTCCAGTTTGTCCCATAAATGATGGTATTGTTGCAAAAACAAGACTCGGCCGAGCCGTTGTCAGTTCAACATATTGTTTGAGATCAGGTCATGGTGTGTCCCGCGTCCCCAGACCCACCAGCATAGCTGACTCAAGCCCCTTGCTGCAGCACACACATTAAAACCAATTCGCTTCTCAGTTTCTTCAAGTTAGTTTTCTGTGGGACCCATCTCAGTCTGATATCTTGATTAAACTCAAAAATGTCCAAATTTCGTCCTTCTTACCGTCAACGAACTGCATTTTATTCATTGTCAATGTGTATATCTTTTCTATCAGTTTTTCGTTAGTGTAAGCTCACACAATATGGTGACGATACAATTTAAATTGGTGCTCATAATTCTTAAGATCTCTGTGATTAAAGTGGACTCATAGTCGACTATTCTGAACTAGCCATTTGCATTAAACTATCGATATAAATTTAGCTACCTGGACTTAAAAATACCGGTGAATAAGACGATAAAAAATGCAATAATTATCCTCTCGAAATGATGCTTTTAAATCCTTATCTCTCACTTAATTTCCGCAGCATAATTTTCCTTCAAAATTTTACATCTTTGTCTCTAGTTGCACAAATCCACATCTCAAACTTTTAATGCACCTCTCGTGAATCAAAAATGCATTTCAATTTTCATTTGTTGTCGCTTGTTAACTTAACTTTAAGATCCCCTTATTTCTTGTCAACTTAATAAATACTCTTTGTTAAATCCTACAACTTTAATCTCTTATTACATGGACTCATTTTTAAACGGTTTCTCAAAATCGTCCGAAATCTCCCAACTTAATATCGAATTATTGATCGACTTCTGAATCGTACCAACTAAGCATTATTTTTGCTTCAATATCTTATATTCAGTTGCTCAGCTGCTTTTCTTCTATTTCTTCTTTTCGATTTAAGTTATTTTTTATCTTCAGTTTGCTCTTTAAGAAAAAAAACAACTTTGCATGTATGTCCTTTCTGTCTATTTACAGGAATCCATTGGCACAAATGGAAGAAGAGAAACGAGAACATGAACTAAAAATGAAGAAAATGGAAGCGGAAATGGAACAAGTATTCGAAATGAAAGTAAAAGAGAAGAAACAAAAGCTCAAAGATTCCGAATTAGAATTAACACGACGTCATGAGGAACGAAAGAAGGTATGTCCTTAGTAGTTTTATATTTTCAAATTCCTTTATTCGTTTAGTTTACTATACACATACGAACACAAGAGTAGTATGTAGGGTCGTGTCACTATACATGTTCACAATGCCATCCATAAACGAAATTAGATGTAATGTCTCACGAACCAATTGACCTAGAAATCACATGATAGAATGAAATGATGACGTTGAATAGATTTCATCACCATGGCACCGTTATAGATTTATCACAGCAGCAGCTAATTAGGTTGTAGCGCTTCCTGGTCCTTCCTAAGAAAACATCAATAGACAATTGACATCATTTTTAGTGAACGAATTGTCGAAAATATCGCTTTATTGTATATAATAAAGAATATTTATCGTTAAGTAAGGAAAGTTGAAAGATTGACTTTTAATAATTTACGTACGTACAACACACACATATAATAAGAGAAGAAGCTAAGATGAGGGAAACATTGCCCCTATGGCAATGTAATCGGGTTGGTTTGAGATGCTATCTTAACCCCATATTCATCTCAAAGTAAAGTATATAGTTTGATAAGAGATTCAAAAAACAAAAACACATGTAGCTTAAATTATTCTTAGGCAAGAACAAAATTTCAAACAAAAATCAAATTAGAATAAAAAAATTGATAAATAGAAATATTAACAGAAAAGAAACCTCAGCAAAATGAATGAAACAATTCAAGAAAAGATGAATTAATCACAAACTCATGTGTACAAATAATAATAAAAGCAACAATCTAATACACAAATATGCAATAAAATAAAAATATATATTTAAAATATATTACTCAAATTAAAAGATGTCATCGGATTACAGGACATTCGTCTGTTACTCTGGATGGTGGCTGAAACTTCAATTAATTTTTCTGCGTGTCGTCGTTCACCTGATCGTTTTCTGCATTTATGAAATCGTATTTCACCATAATATTTTTATTTAGAAATCAAAACATGTCTTCATTTTTATTCTAAATTAAAACATGTCTTCATTTTTTCCTTTGTCTCTTTTTCATATTCTTATTAGTTGTTTCATTTTGCGCAAAACAAAAGAATGAGTTGTCCATTTCAAAAGACATTATAATCCAGATTCGTGAGAAATTTTCTTTCTTGTGGACATGAACAGCTCTCGTCCCCAGTTCCGTGCGGCATTCTATTCGCAATCATAACCTTATATGGCCTATCTTGCCGCAAATATAACATGATTTGGCACTGCCTGGAAAATGTGACCTCTTTTGCAGCAATTATAATACGGAGCATTACGGCTGTCACCTGCGCTCCTCTGCTGATCTGGCCAATTTACAATTTCGATGAAATTGTAGCAAATTGGCTCGTCAGCCGGCTAACTGCAATTTCTAGCAACATGAGCAGTACCGTTACAACGATAGTACCTGTCAGCTTCCCCATTGTACCTGCGTGCAAAATGACCGTACTTGTAAAATTTGTAACATTTTTCACAATTTCCGCCACTACCTACATCTCCGTTCATGTTCTGACATTCACGAAAAAAATGTCCTCGTCGTCGCACAATTTGCCGCCATCTGAAGATATCGTTCAATTTTTGAATGCAAAAAAAATATTCGTACAATTAGATCACTGCTCCCACGACGATAGCCGCTGTTGCCGCCGAAGGCTGCCACTCAATTCATCCTTAGTACATATGTCCCCCAACCTGTCCTGGTGTAACTACAAAGCTAACCAGCAGAATGCCGCAATTCTCTAACTAAACTAAACTGTTCATGATGACTTGCTGCAAAGCTGTGACGCTAGCTTAGCTTCGAAAAAGATAGTAGCATCTAAAGTTTTCCTAAAGTGCTACCAGCCACTTTCAAAAGAGGCAATAATGGTAACAATACATCCTAATCTAATAAACAAAAGTAAAAACCAGAAATAAAAAACGAAAGGAGAAGAAAAAGAGAACTTAAAATTATTTTTCTAATCCCTTACTAATTTAACTATGTTAAATGAGTTCCGTTATACCAGAGAGCTTTTAGCGCTGTGCTTGACCTAGGCGTGTTATGACAGGCTATGAGAACCGGTAGGGCTGGGAGAAAATGCTTCCAGCTGAAGGAGTACTGGAAGTTAAAAGGCTGAGAGTTTTGGAAATGCTGCGGTTGCTGGAGCGCAGACTTCCTAGCTCGCGGCTAATCGGTATGGTTTTATAAAAAAAGTTCAAGCAACTAACAAAATAAGAATGAGAAGAAAACAAATTGCAAATCCTTAAAACAGCAGAACCTCAGACATAAGCAGAAATGCAACCAACCAAAAATCTGTATACGACGTAAAATTCCTCAAACAATTTTAAAAAACTCAATGTAACCTAAAATCAGCACAATTGATATGATCGAACTCAACTTTAACTAAAACAAACCAATAATAAAAATCATACACGAAGAATTCAAACAAATGTAAAGCCCACAATCTAGAAACCTAACCCAAAAACATTCTATGCACACCTAAACTATAATAATTGAAGTCTTATTCAAAAAAAACTTAAACTTAACCCCCCCAAAAATGAAAAAAGAATACCTAAATCAAACGAAACATCTTACTAATACAAAAAATATGCAAAAAAAGTAAACTACGTGGATTTAAAACAATAAATATTAAACGAGCAACCAACCCATTTACATTTACATAGAAAAATATAGATACAGGATGGGATAGGTAGAAAATATATTTAAAAAAATAATGAAAAGGGATACAGGAAATAAAAATAAGGAGAACTTCTCACAGAGTAAACCAAAACATTCTGCGTGCCAAACCCACGCCGGACTGAGCTAGCTGGCGAGTTTGGCACGCGGAATGGATCAGGGCTCGACCTCAAACAATTTGTTGCACTGACGACGGCTCGGCCGACTCAGGTAGCGCAACAATGTATTAAATCATGAACGAAAACCTATGCTGCCCTCGCCATGAATCGATTCTTCACATGCCAAAACCTGATAGAATAAAAATAATGAGGTTTTCGTCGTTGGTGCTCATTCGAGATGTGCTTTATGCGACAGAAATTATGGTTGCGTATAAGATTAAGTGCAAATTGCACCAGTAAATACGATGAAAACAAATAAAAATTAAAACAGTCTATCTATTTACAAGTTACTACACTTGCAGGGTATACATTTGTTCCAGCTTTGTAAATTATTTTTGTTCTAAACGTAAAAATATAATTTCGTAATCAATTACAAGCCCCTAAAAATGAACCGATTTAATTCACTTGGGTTTTTTTTGTACTTTTAGGCACTCGAAATACAAATTCGGGAGCTTGAAGATCGACGACGGGCATTCGAGCAGGAGAAAAAAGAGTGGGAGGATTCTAATGGTGTTACATTAGATGAGCTCAGAAGACGAAGTTTAGAAGCAAATAGTAAAGAGTAAGTATACATGTTTTTTACAATGAAATCATATTTAAATCTCCCATACATACATATGTGTAAATTAGATAGAATTCAAAAATTCAATTTACCATTTTCATTGTTTCATTTCACTACCAATGCTTTTCTCAATAACCTATCTAACGTTATTATGTATAAAACACAAAATCAATGTCTAACGGCACATCTAATCAATTCCACTTGGCATCACCATAATCATACTCATATCTGTATATCCTGCATCAATTATTCTGCTAGGAATATGTCACCTATTAACCCCATTGTTTCTCCTCATCAATTTTTTGTTCAATTTATCGTACACGTGCATTCCATCATCCACGCGTTAATAGTTATCAAGATTCAGATTCAAACTGTTGTTTTTACTGAATAAAACGAAGGCTTGGAAATATATTGAATTTCATTGTGAGTTTTCTATATGTATGTTTCAAATTCATATACAAACTGGGATATAATCTGACTATCGTAACAATATTTATAAAAATATAAACAACTCAACTTCCATACAAACTATTCGACAATAGTGGGTTTAAGATTAAAGTTGAGTATTTCTGATTGAAGTAAAGCTATCGATGAATTTCCTAAATAATTGATTTATTTTCTGTTATTGAATTGATTAAATAAAGTATTGACAAACACATTATCCGTTCTAAACTTGTTCTGTCTTTTTTTACACTGCATTGGCTCTAACGTAATCAATTATTATTTTAAACATGCTTCAACGAAGCAATATATTGATACGCTGAAATGCACAGCATCGTTTTTATCCTCTTTGTGAGTTAAAAAAAACAATTCCTTGTGTAGTAACTACGTTCAGAATATTAAAACGTGTCAAACTCTGTAGTTGCAATTGATTGAACGTTTTCAATGTTATTCCTGCTATCCCCCAACATTGCACTAATAAATAAGCTTTTTTTGACACGTTATTTTAAGTATTTTTTTCAAATTTGCTAGGCAACAAGATTTTTTCGAAAGTTACAGCATCACAAGATTAACAATATGCTTATATTTCTTATTATAATATTAGAAATTCGCTAATGTTTTGTAGTTCCAATAACGCATTAATTCACTAGGCTAATAGTTTTCAATGAGCTAACATCGAATGAATGAAAATTAACATATGCTTTTAAGTAACTGCATTATCGCTAGATTCACAAAATGCTATAAGTTTGTTAGGCTTCGAAATGTTTCATTTCGTTTAATGTTTGATATGAACATAAAATATTACACGTAAAATATACAAGAACGTAAAATCTATATACAAAGATCGTTATCAAATGGAAGCTAGATTAGTACAAAGTTTAAATACAAAATTAGGATATAAGTACGAAATAAAATACAATAAAAAGTAAAATAGAATTTAATAAGATTAAGTAGGCAAAAAAAGCATTAAAAGTTGAGAGAGCCAAACTGAAGATTATAATGCGTGAAGATTAAAATAGGCAAGTGAAAACAAAATTTCGCACACCAAAAATTACATTAAAAAGGGTGATTGACCGAATAAGCCTCTCACCATAGAATTTCGTAAAAATACACGACAAATATGAAGAAACACAGTCACGATAAACTTAAGAAAAAAACATTCATCAAGGTAAGATCTGCGTCGATCAATGTTGTAAACGTTCACTGCTAGGACAATATGGAAGGTTAAACTTAAAAATAAGACTGCTTGTGAACCTACTTTGGACAGATTCAGCCGCCTCAGACAAACAATAAAAACATGGACCCAGGGATACTCAGGTATAGATCGAACAATTTTAAAGGGTTCCAATTTCAAATGAATAAAACAAAAAGTATAAGCCTTACTTTTTTTATTACTAAATTTGGCTCTTTACATTTACTTTTTGAAGACAATCTTGTGCAAATGACTGCCACGATTTCCTCCCACGAAGCCAATTCTAGAAGTTCAATTTTCGACCACTTTTTGAAGCAACTAGGGCCGTATATTGGCAATTACATGAGTTAAGTTGGCTTCTAGAGTGTCTATCGTCGCTAATTTATCAGCGTAGAACAACTTCACTTATCCCCACAAGAATAATCCAATGGAGTAAACGTGAATTGGTTGCGAAAATTTACAATCACATGGCGAGTAGCACGTGTTGATGGACGATTATGCTTCCTATAAAACTCACGAAGTTTTCCCAACTGAACACTGATTTCGGAAATAAATGTCCACGATTTGTAGACGCTGCTGCGGTGTAAATCTATCCATGGTAATTTGACAGAACTTACTAAATGAAAATGACTGTGACATTGACATTGACGGCAGCTGTAAAAAAATATCCTTTATCAAAGGAATGGCGACAAACACGTGTAACAAAACCAGCGATCCGGGAAGCCTTTCGAGTGATGGCACAAACTTGAGGAACAAACTTAATCTTCCGATCCAAAGCAACATCGAGGTCAGTAAAATGATTCACAACTGAAAAAGTGATCTCACAGATAGTGTAAACGAACTCAAAAGCACACGGTTTGAATGTAAAAGACATAGCGAAACATTTGGAGACATTCAAGGAGAAGTAATTACAGTCACAATAAGGAACAAGAAGATTTAAGTCGTTTCGAAGAGCAAGATGATAAGAAGAAGCATTGATAACACGAAAGATTTATCAGCGTACATTAGACAAGGAGAAGCAGTCACACTAGGAAGATCATTGACGAAAAGATTAAAGATCCAAGCATAAATCCTTAGGGTACACCGGACGAAGGAAAAATAGAACATTATAAAGAATTACGGACGAAGACATAGCACGTGCGATTAAATACAAAAAACGATATCAACGAGAGTAGGGGCACAGATGTACAATAATACTCTCACAGGAAAGGCTCATGATTGACTGAGCAAAGACCTTGAAAAAGTTAGTGGTCATAGTTAATGACGGCTAATTATATGGGGAAACTCTACTAGATCAGTAGCAGTACTCCGGCCTTTCACGCAACCGTGCTATTGAGTAGCAAAAATGTAGCAAAGAGGGTCATAGACGCGTAAAGACGCTCACAAATTATAGATAAATATGGAAGGATTGAAATAGGATGATAGTAATTAGATTTCCATCACCAGGCCTGTGAATAGGACAAATGCTTGATAATTCAGCTCATCGAGGACTCGGGATGAATTTCCGCTTATTATCCGCGCTCATGTGTGCCTTCTCCGGAGCCTGTCTGAAGGTTTATTTGATGCCTACAAAAAACTTCATCTGTGATATCAACCATTCAATTTTCTTTCATACATTTCAACATTAAAACACAGAAAATATGGTGATTGGCTTCAGATTATCGTAGCTGTTTGTTATTTCCGCTATTTGATTGCCGATGGCTAACGTATTTGTGTGGTTTCAGACATGTTGAATGGCTGTGGTACGTTTTGAATGTACCCAGATTGGGACAGGTTAAACTTTTCCGCCAGGACTACGAACGATCGCTCGCTCCTTTTGAAATACAACCTCATGTTCTTTATACACAATTCTTGAAACGGACATGAGGTTCGTTCTCATGTTGGGAACATAAAGCGTTTCACCTAACTCTATAGCTTTCGTGGCATCTTTTGTCGAGGTCAAAATTTTAACTTTTAAATCATCCTTTATTGAGGCAATAGACCTGTACGCTATTTCAAATCGCTTTTCACCCTCGCTAATTGCGTGAACGACGATTGTTCGATGCATACGTGTACTGTGCAGCCGCTAGCTAGACATCGTTGTCGTTTTATCTATACGTGGCATGTTGTTCTTTCCTGTAATGTATGTTTGGCTTACTCCTTATTTCAGTCTTACTCCTTATTTCGGTTTTACTCCTTATTTCGGTTTTACTCCTTATTTCGGTCTTACTCCACTCTTGTGGTCTGGCATGACATGATGTATGCGTTGTTTTGGCTAGCTCTTCTGGCATTAGTTTCCTCGATAATTTTTATGTTCAGAGACTTCACTCTGGGTAAGTCATCCCGCGATTCAATCGCACATCGAATATTTTAAGTAGCATTACGTCAGGCAGATCATTGTTTATATTGATGTTCATCGCTTGTAGTTTGTCGACAGCATCGGAGACTTCATCAAAGCACACCGTGCTCTCGGACATTTTTTGTTGCGTTAGTTGCTGCAATAATGTCGCTTTGCGAGTATGTTGATGAATGTTGATGATGAGTTGATGAAATGCAACTACGAACTTCTTAATTCACTAGATAAGATCGTGAGTATTATTTATACTTTGCTTTCTTGTAATTTACGGACCAATCTTCGAGCGCCTTTTTCCTCGCCTTCTCCTTTCATGGCTGGTCGTGGTTTTTCACCACTAACATACGCCCATGTGTCTTGTTTGGTCATGAGGGCCTCTGCCTGTATTTTCCACGTGTCAAATAATTCTCTTTGGAGAGCGTTTTTAAACATGTTCCATTTATGAAGTTATTTGCCATTTCTTCGGCTTATTTTTGCACTGCGCCAGTTGATTGCACAAAATTCACTTTTACATTAACTGTCATATAATACGTAAACTGAGCCCATAACATGTTAGGTTTTCTAAAGGAAAAATGTCCGACCAATTGGAGAAACATTTTATTAATAAACAAAAGAAAAAAATGCTTAAGACTAAGTTATACGTTGGCAAAAGAATTCAAATCGTATAACATATTTTGTGAGTGAATAAGTATGGTTGCATGAGCTAAAGAAGTGTAGGGTTGCAATCTCTAACAAATGCGTACTATGAAAATGTACTTGAATTGAAGGATAGCTAAACAAATATCAATGCCGTAGGTGTTGCTTGACAACACTAAATCAATTGGAAATTGCGATGAAAGGAACTTAACTGTGCCTCCTTCTATCAAAGTAATCGCACAGTTCAACTCTGCCCCAGATATAGTTGTGACGAAAAGATCTTTACTGTTGAGACGTTCTTAAAAAAGTGGCAGTGTTTATATGTTGTGTGGTGCTGTAAATTTGCCTGGTTCAGCTGTTTCATTTCTTGACGCGTCTCAATGTATAATTCTTGTCAAATAATCACGGTTAAACTTTCGATAGCTGTAATCACATAAATTTAAAAGACTTACTTGCTAGTGCTTATGCTTATTTTGACTTCTTATCTTCTTACTCTCTCATTGGTGCCAGATCCTAGTGGCGATGAATTCTTACTTATCATTCAATGAACAATTTCCTTTCCAATTGAATCACTACACTATGTAAAGTCAGTGTTTTGATCAATGCAATAAATTTATTTCATAATTTCCATAAATCTTTCACTTATTACAAACCGAACGGAACTCATAACTAGGAGCCTTCATTCTAAAGATAGATTTCAGGGATATATTTTAAGTTTGTGGTTTGATTTTCAAATTTAATCTACGATGCTAATAGTACAAACTGAATGTTGTAACTTTCGAAAAGAGATTTTTTTCAATTATTTTACGTGTGCCCACTCCTTTAGAAAACACTGTTTACGTATCACCGTATTTTGATTTGTTTAAATATAATTTCCACAAAAATGAAACGAAATCGTAAATGTTGACCCGCCTCAAAGCATAAATTGAAATAAATGAAGTCCTGTTATCCCCCAAAAAGAACCAGATATGTATGTATAAGATCACAAGTCCAAAAAAAAAACTACCAAAAATCACAGACAAAAACCAAAAATGCCATCATCATCATGATCATCTTACAGGACAGCATCAATGACATCGCGAAGCTCAGATGAATCGAAAAGTCGTCGAGGATTCGGCTCGTTGCTACGACGTCATACAAGCTTTGGAGCACCCGATTCACATCGGGGCTCAACAATCAATGCAAACAATACAACATCACCAAACAATCAAGAACAACACGATTAAAACGAAAACTAACTGGAAAGATTTTTTTACAAGAAAGAACAAATAAAGATGAACATGCATATTGTGTAGGATTCGATGAGTGTGAAAAGAAATGGAAACAGAGTTTTTCGGAAATAATTTGGAAAGGAAGAGTAAAGTTTTTTTTTCATCTTAAATTATACTTGTGTAGTGTTAATTTTTTTATGTTTGGAATTTTATAAAAATAATTTTAAACCGATTTTTTCATTAAGTTCAGTTTGTAAAATGAAAAATTATAACTCTTTGCATCGAATTAGTCCAATTATTCATTTGATCTCTAGTTTGCCAAACACACATTCAATTTAATACCTTCAATTTTCTGTGCTTGCTTGCTATTTCATGTTATTTGAAACTATTTGAACTATTCCTGTACTTAATTATTAAAATAACTTTTTATACTTGCAAATATGAATGGGCAACTTTCATTAATAGTTTGAATCATTTTTCAAACCACTATATATTCTAATGAATAACTTAGATTGTAAGTTTGTTGTTAACCATAAGAAACTCGATTCATATTCCTTACTTATTTGTTGTATTTACAAACGCACACATGGTTTTACTCAATATTATTATGCTCAGAAAGAAAGTAATGACCATATAATCAATCTGTAGACAGTCATTATATAAAAGTTTATTTTAATATAGTATCAGCTTGATAAATACGTAAAAATAGGTAAAAAATATTTAAAATCCTGCTTAGATAGTTAAAAGAGCACGCGCTTTAGATAAAATAAAACAACACCGCACAATCGACAATATTAGATGCGAAATCTTTTCAAAACTTATTTTTGAAAGAATTCAACATGAAATCCATACAATAAAACTCAATTGGGTGAACAACAAATAAGTAATCTTCGTCGATGAAAAAATGAAATCACTTGAGTTTCTACAAAAATACGTAAGTTTTTGTCAAAATAAGTCTGAAGTCGAATATTTATTTCATCATACCTCTAAAACGGAGCACTTTTTAAGAATAAATTAGTTGTATTTTTACCGTTTGAGGGTGGCATTTCTATTATATATTTACAAGTAGCTTTTAAACAAATGCAAATAAAAAGCTCGGACAGAATCTCTTTCGGCAGAGAAAAGCCAATACAGAAACACACAAAATTAATGATTAGAATATTTTGTACGAAGTCCATTAAAAGTAACCACTATAAACTGATATTTAAATTCATCAGTTTATGCATTTCATGACACAGTTTTGTTTTACTATGTAATGTACATAAGAACGCTCTCTATACGTTACAATAGTGACTAAGAGTTTACCTCAACGCCATAGTACATTATAATTTCATCATTAGTTTACAATTATTGAGCAATCTTAAAGTTTGTTCTCGACGTTTAACATTTTTTTTTCTACAGTATTGGGTAGAAGGCTATCGTATCACATGCTACATGGTTTTCTGTAAATAAAAGGATATTGCGTAATTTAAAATTTCGATAAAGTATACAATTTAGTCACTAAGTGTGACTAACATGACAAAATCACATTTTAATGGCATGAATTGGAATTTTTTTTAGATATCTTGCTGAAAACTTGTTATTTGAATTTGAAATTTATGCAGCTCGAACTATTGATGGTATGGCTATTTTAATGTAGGATTTTGAATTGGTGTTGCCATGAGTGGAAAAGAGGTGTAATGTGAAATGTTAAGATTATTCATACATTTAGACAGCGAAAAAGTGTTAAGAGTTTGTTTGAGAAGTATATTAGGATTAGCTAGTATCGGGCTAGTATAATTTCTTCAGATTTTGTACTTATATTGCCCTGAAGTAGAAACGATCAGCAATTTATTGATTTGTTTTTGGATTCTTCTTCTTTTGGATCTCAAACAGAGATGGCCCCCAAAAAATTATACGAAAAACGTGTAATTACCCAGCAAGTCCCTGACAGTCAATAGAGATTCCTTGTGTTACGAATTTTCTTAAGCTTTGGATTACATGTGACTTTTTGTTTCTCGAACAGACCTTAATCTGAGCTAGATATTAAATACTAAAAATCTCTCTAAAAATTTAATTGAATTTATGCACTAGGAACTTTATTCTAGGATCTCCTTAAGACAGAACCGAAAGCAGTTGGTAGATTTCGGTAATTAGGGGAGTGTCGGAAGCTTTTCTCGCCTAGGCGGCACTCGGAGGTATCAATCTACTATTTGTTGGCTCGAATCGCTGCATTCGCTCATGATTGTATTTGGTCGTCTTGTGTGGTTTTAAGAGGAGACCATTGGGTATAATAGAAACGCTGTTTTAATTATGAGTCACAATTGCGTCGAATATAATAATTTACCGAATTCTTGCATATGTGCCAACCTTCTACCATAGTTGAGTATAGCTTTAAAGTACATATATCCGTATATCCTCTATCATGAAAAATCACAAAGCTATTTTGGAGAAGTGAATTCAATTTTAACCTCTACTGAATCAAAAAACTTACGTCTATTAAAAAGATCAAACCAGTGATTGAGTTCAGTCAAACAATGCATAGATGTATCCAGGCTTCTTATACAGATACCACAGTCTTCTACTACCCCTCCTGTTTCCAACAACTATCTTTCAAAATGTTTCGCTCTGTACCCCTAACATATGATTCAGTTTCAACTGTTAACAACCTCAATTTGTGGGGCAGCTACATTTGGCACTGGTACATTCCTAGTTCTTTGGCTTTCAAATTTTTTCAAGGTCTACTATTTACCTTCTGTTCAAAATAGAACCGGGCTGGGTAAATAAAACAGCAACGTTCAACTATACTTCAGTTGGAATTGTTTTTGCGGGATGATTAAAATTGAAAAAAAAATTTATTTATATTGAAAATTTTATTTGATAAAATGTTCAATGTAAATAAAAATTTTTTTTAAACCTCACCCACGCCGTATCTAAATTCTAGATTTCGGATAGAGACCATAGTCAAAGATTACTTCTTAAATTTTACTTCACCAGGCTTACTTCCCTACAGTATTCAGTATTTCTCTAGTATCATCATAAGCATTTTCAACCAGACTTATTCGTAAGCGATTGACAGCTTCATAGTCACATCTACGAGGTCACAGACTTTACAAAGTAGAGGCACATATGAGTAAAATGTTCAAAAATGTGCATCCACTCACAAATGAGCAATGACTTTTGGCACGATATTTGCTAAAATGAGGAAAAGCGAAAACGAAACGTTAGTAATTTGATGATGCTCAATCGAACGTATTCAGGACTTTCCTCTTTCTAAAATATCGAATTGTATTTATGGATGTAAATTAATGAATACTAGCAGTAGATGCCTCTGTACATCAGCTGCTCTGTGTAATATGGAGTCGATAAAAGCGCAATCAATCCAATAATGACAAATCCAGATCATAAAAAATATCTTGACTAATTGTGCGAAGCATTTGGTGGTTTTCTAAGGTCGAATAATTCGGTTCCGTCGTTGGGAGCCAAAACAAACTTCGACAAATTGGTGTGGTGGCTAAATATTTTCAGTAATTTTTTATGCAGATTTATTAATCATGCTTGTAGATATAGTCCATATTAACATGCACTCCTGCAAACCTACTTTATTTGCCCAGTAGTAACTTTGAATCCTCAATAATTCCGCAAAAAAATGTATAGTTATCTCCTTTTTGAATATATTTGTTTCTCTCATCAATGTTTGTGCTTGCCTCCTGTAATCTTCCTCCTACACTGTTTCTTACATTTTGTACTACTCGGAAAGCACTCTATGTCTCATAGTCTCACTTGACATTTTCCCTATCCGTAGGTTTTACTTGGGCATCTACCAGTATTACGCCATGTGCTTTGGAATCGGTCGTCCTTAGTCTATATCCTGACTGCCTCATAAAAAGAACAAACAGACAGGAAACCATCGTGACTTGTCATCATAAAGTCCATTTAATATCAGACCCGCAATCTAATCCAACAAAATAGACGCTTTTATTGTATTTGACACCTTGCTGCTGCAATCTCAACCTAAGCATATTTATTCCAATCTAAACCCTATTCATATTCTGTGATCTTGCACACTCATACATATCTGTGATTGCGATAATTGAAACTGAACAAAAAATTAATACAATCGATCCTTATCGCGATCAGTGATCATCTGAATTATCCTGTTAGGAACGGAAATTTTCAATTCATGTCATTAAAATTAATGAATACAACCTGGAAAAGATACATTCAAATACAAATTATTTCATTATGCAACTGATATTTTAAACGAAAATACATATACTGTTAGCTATTGCTTATTTCATAAGAACTTCTCTATGATTATCACCTTTTTTTTAATTTATAATATTTTGCATTTTGTTATTCTTATTATATTATATCCCAGTATGTAGTTGTGTTTACTCCCCAAAATAAAAGAAAATATTTTCTTTGAACATAAAACTCAATTTTGAAATGTTTACTCATGTAAAACGTTTCTGAGAATTCGATGTACTAAAATTGATGACTAATTTAATTGATAATTTTATATGAAATGAAAATAAATGAAATATTTCAAGAATAAACTAAATAGGCTTTTCAATCATTGTACATTCTGATTATTACATTGTGTAAATATTTGTTTTTTCTTCATGTAATAACATCTTTTTATACATTTGGTTAATTGTTTTATGCATGCTTTGTATATATAGAATCATTTTTTTTGGTTTCGCTACCTTTATGTGCAATATATATTGTTGTAATTATTGATTGATAATTTGTAGTGCAATGCTTAGAAGCAACATGTTTTTAGTTATTATTTTAATGGTAATAAATTCAGGTCATATCATCATGCAGTTGTAGGGTATAGATTAATCTGGAAAGCTTCTGAAATTCTAGATTATATTCAAACAAAAATATATCGAAATAAGATGCTAACAGACAGGGTTTCCATTTTTGGTATAATTGCATCATTTTTAATTGAAACTTATGTTTTTGAGACAATGATACATTAACACACTGAAATATGGGAAATGACACATTTTATCGTCCGGTTAATAACTATTTTCTTTTAATCTTGAGCAGTTTTTTTTAAAATCTAGCACCAATAACTGCCACTTTCAATCTGCTTTACACTCTGAACAACAAAAATATAATCTAATATAATCTTGATCTAATATATAATGTATTTGAAAATTACAAATATTAAAGATATTTGAATAATATCGAGAAAACGAATCTTGAAACGTTTTGGGACAAACTGAGTCTGGCCGAAAGCAGTTTAGGTGATACAATTGCATCTGCTTCCTTTAATGAGGAATTTAATAGCTGTGCCTCATAGTTGAACTGCGAAAAAAAATTTTCGGTATTAAACTTGATTGAAAGTTGAAAAAAGGATGACATACTTGCTTAAAACGTATCTTCTTATTCAATCCTGGTTTTTTAGCCAATATAATACATATATGTGTTGAATTAGTAAAGCTATTGCTCTAATTGTGTAATTTTTAATAATCTTTATTCGCTGCAAATTATCATTGCCGAAAGCTGTTTTTCTCCCTTTTACGAAAAAGAGTAATTTACTTTATTTCTTATAACTTTGCAGTTCGTATTAATGTCGTGAAAATTTTAGATTCGCAAAAGAACCATTATTTTTTTTTTTTATAATTTTCTTGTGTTTCTTCTATATTAATGTTAATAGATAACTGAAAAGAAATACTTCAATAAAATTGTGGTATTTTTATTTCATCGAGCTTCTTATTAATCAAAATATGTCCAACAAACTAAGTTGTTTACTATTACTTATAGTTTCGGTATCTCGACCCAAATGCACTTTTTTTCAAAAAGGAATTCCGATAAATTTACCAATAATAATGAAACATTTGGAAGCGAGAACTTTACTAACAGCATTGTTATATTGAGAAAGAATCGTTGGTTTTTTTTTGCAAAAAGGAATTGCCTTTTATTTCTATTGTATTCTACCGGCTCAACAAATCCTAAACGAAACAAAACTAGCTTATTATTTTTAGAAATCTGTTGAAAGATTTCTCTAAAAAAATATTAGTTAATCAAGAATCTCATGTTTTTCTTTTAAAATTTTGTCACTACTCGATTGCAGCAAAAGATAATTAAATATTTCACTTGTACCGAATACAAGTCCAACATTTTCAATTTAACTCAACTGTGATTGAACTGTTCATGTATTTTATTTTAACCATTCAAAAATATATTGCAAAAAATCTCACTAGTAACTGAATGACAGTTTCGTTATTTGATTTAGCAGCTATAGAATTTTCGCAATCAATCTAATGAATAAATATCAGGGATAGATGATAATTAATTGCAAATTGTATAAATCGACGTAAACTTAGTTAAGCTCACTTCTATATATAATATCAGATTAGATACATAGAACAGATTAAGCAGGGCAATCGATTATTATTTTTTTAATTCAAAACAATAATCATTCTTTATACGATGACGTTGACAAAAGAAACATAAATTTTAGACTCGAGACTGAAAGATTATCAAATAGAGTACGGGGATCAATAACAAAGAATTGAGTGCGAAATGGTCAATACCATTGCTATTTATTTGTAGAAGTGTATTATCACGCAGTTTTTTGCGCGTCGCTCGAACCAAAGCTTTTGAGATGAGATGCGAGGCTTATTTCGGTATGACATTATTTAGTGCACTAGTATCAGAGCTGATCAAAAAGTATGGCTACAAAGCTTGCAGTGAAATGTGTACATTTTATTTCATCCAACCAATACAACTGATAGTACCTACAATCTGTTATTTTTTGACATAGGCTCAATATTGGTTTAGCCAATTCTCGCTTCATGGGATGAGTTTAATACCACTGCGGTAGGTTACGTTAGGGTATTTTACATTAGGCCGCTAGTTTGGGCCCATTTACCATTCTAAATTGGCTAGTTAATGCTGCCAAGTGTCCAATTTGCTGAATTAAATCAGCTGACCTCTGCTAGCTCATGAAAGTTGCAAAAATACTAAATACATTTATTATTTTGGCCCGGACAGTCGATACTATGATCGATATTGTCCTCTAATATCTCGCACCTCTTGCATAAACTGCTGGCGGTCAGTCCTATTTTATTTGCATGAGATGCAGTAAGGCAGTGTCCTGTGAGCACGCCAACCGTCGCTCTCAAGCAGTTTCTACTGAGCTTGAGCAGTTTTCTGCTCTTGCTGGAATCGGGTGAGGGCTATAATAACCTGGCTACCCTATAATCCGTTCTGTTTTCCCATTTGGACTAGTTTAGCCCATATGGTCATATCCAGTTTATTTGTGGTGTCAGCAAGTATCCGTGGTATACAGAAGTTGTTCCTAGCTCCTGAACACCACCGCTATGCTCTGGCACCCACATAAGTATGCTTTGCTTTTTCGTTGCCATCCATTCTGCACGCGTCAACAACTCTCCTCAAATCATTCAAGATTATTTATTAGCTTCAAATGAATTTTATCCTTTCGATGGCAATCGTATGGAATAACTTTTAGAAGATGTTATGAGCATTCGAACCGACGAAGAAGAGAAAACTGCCGATCTTGAAATAGTTAGTTCGGTGATACCAGTACCTAGCGCTAAGCAGGCCATTAAATTGTCTTACTCTCTCATAAGATACGCCGGAGCTCATCAGCCAAGTTTAATTGAAACAGTGTTTAAGTTAAGAAATAAAATAAAAGCTAATGCACTTTATACGAAGGCAACGCAAACAAGTTTATATGGTTTCTTTGGCGGTAATAAATAATGTTATATAATTCTTTAGGCGCATTATTTCGTTTTTTTTTTCATGAATCTCCAAGTTATTTTTATTGTTATGCAAATGCTCTATGAAAAGTCAATAGTGTTTAATGAAAAACAAGCACCCCTGTTTAAACTGACCAACTGCGTATCTTGACCGACATCAACCCGAACCGTAGGTGGTCAACATACAGAGGCTTCACTGTATATATATAAGTCTGAATTTTTGGCAAAATAAATTAGCTACTAATGCTCATTAATCAAAATTATAAATCAGCGGCTATATTATTTTGACCGGCTGACTTATACCCTAATAGTCATACCCAGCCTGTACAATAATAACTACTTAAATCTACCTTACGCTACGTATTAGATTCAACTTATATCTAATTACTAATAACTTAGCCTAATTAGACCTAAATCTTAACCTAGGCCTCAAATCTAGCCCCTCATGTTAGTTGGGAAGCCTACATAAGTATATAGCACATCTATGAGCTGCCGTTGACACGCTGTCTTCCCGGGGCGCATAAATGGTTCATTGGAGCCACCTATATGCTTTATAGACCGAATCAGTCCGTCTGTATGTTCGTAGAATCTTGCTGTTAATTTTACAACCCGGTCTCTAAGTTGCTTCAGTCCCGACTCCGGATAGAAGTAAAAGGGTTCTTTGGCAACCTCTTAGCTAACGAGTTGCAGAGCCTGCCAGTGCAGAGGCGCAGGATTCTCCTTTCGAATACCTCTGCTTCTGTCATGACTGATTTGGAACAGGTAATCAGGGATGTGTAAATCAGGATGACGAAATGGATTTTGGCGAAAACATGTCTGACGCGTTCTACAGCGAATTTGGCAGCTTTGTTTTTACGTCGCACATAAAAATTCAAATTTAGAAATTCGTGAAAATCAACACCGAAGTACTTTAAAGATGAGTTAGGAGCAATCGTAAAAGTTCCGAAAGAGACAGCGAGTTTTTTGGTCTTGTTGCAAATAGTTTGTAAAATTTATAAATTATGTATATATTGCATCAAATCTTTTCCAATTTATCCGTTCCATGAATATATTACTAATCAGTGCTATAAAAAAGCTTAATGCATTAACGTTCCTAACAATTTGCTATTTTCATAATTTTAACCATTACCACATCAATAGTTGACCTTGTTCGTGTTTTGATTTGTACTTTTGTACCATTTATTCACGAAATTCATTGAACAATTTAGGCGTACTTGTGCATTCATAAATTCACATGTTACCACCATGACATAGAACAAGTTCGTAGTAAGTATTCGGTTACGGTTCATGAGTAGTAGCCATTTTCTTACTCATCTCAAAAACTAAAGGAAAACATCTAAAACAATTATTCTCCTTGTTTCAGTTTTAAGAAAAACTTCTGTTTCTTAACCTGATTGTTACCTGGACCTTCTTTCGAATATACATAAACTCGATACAAAAACAATTAACAGCTCGAATTACAGCTATAATCTACTTTCCTTAGGGTATTGAATATATTTGACTATTTATTTTTTTATGCTATACAATGAATAATAAAGGTTTTGGCAATGTATTGTTTAAGACACTGAATGATTCTGTTTTCCTTATAGTTTTTTTTTTAAGCATGTTCGCTTGATCTGCATCAGATATGACTTGAATTTAATATTTTGAATTGTATATCTTTAACCAAGAAATAGAAAAACGTCAATCAAATAATTCGTACTGCAGCAACGAATGAATTGAATTTAAATATTTTGTCAGTAACAAAAACTCGAATAACAATTTATGTTTGTCAATAGTTTAACAAATTTTCCTACAGCTCCATCTCTGGTTTTGCTATCTTGTAAAAAAAAAATTAATCAAATCCTTTGTTTTCCTTAAAAATATCTTGTAAATTTCATTCAAAAACGAATTAACAACCTACCAATCGACAAAAACAACAACACTATTTTCTTTTCTTCTCATCTCTCTTGCAGAACTGTCGACGGGAAAGAGAAAAAAGACAAGAAAAAGAAAGGTTTGTTCTAACCCATATTAAATCCCAAGGGCCAGTAATCTAGGATACCTAAATGTATCTATATATAACTACCTACCTACCTACATCCATACATACGTACACAATGTTTGTACATATGGTTCAATACGACCGAATGAAATCATGAAAACAACAAAAGCAACAACAACTAAAACAACAAATCATAGCAATTAGTTAAAAAAAACTTCCGGTTGAAATTTAAGAAACACAAAACTATAATAAAAAATAGAATAATGAAAAATCAATAAATCATCATTTGAACAAACTTTATGATTAGAATAGATTCTTCTGAAAACAGAAACAAACACGTACATACACACCAAAAAAAAACAAAACTAACAAAACAAATCGAATAAATTATATAAATTAAGGCGGTGCGCAAGAATGTTTAAGTGCGCGGAGAAGAAGGTGCATTGTTTAAAAGTATGTAAAACAAGAATTCCTAATTACTGTTAAATACATAGCTAAGAAAACTATCCAGCACTAAGTTTCGTTAGAGACAAGCAAATAAATTAATTCCTTCTTTCAGTATATGCGACACGTATCGTATGAATTTAACGAAAAATGTTAAAAAATTTAATTCATACCAACCACACACACTTTTCATGCATTTTTCGTAGAGAATTCCGAATTTCACGAGCCATCTCTCGAAATTGAGAAACAAAAAAAAACTTGAAAAAGTTACAAAAAAAAACAGTACGCAAAAACGAAAGCAACAATTTAAAATATTTCCTAGTAACTAAATTTGCAGAAACTAATATAATCTGACTAGCTATTAAAATTCATAATTCGAAACTTGAAAATTTAATTAATTGAGATTCGAGAGAGAGAAAAAAAAACAAGAAACAAAATTTAAACGAAATACTAGTAAATTAATAATAGTTTTATGCTCTGTGGACGAAGGGACGAAAAATTTAGTAGAACATTAAAAAGAAAAATAAATAATGAAGAAAGAAATGAGAACAAAATTAAATTCCAAGTAAATATTGTAGGGCTTTTGCGGAAATTTTCGAGAGCTAAGCACAAGTTGCTAATAAAGAATTTTATGTTACATTCAATTTTATAATTATATATATATTATTATATATACAAATCTATTTATTAAGTATAAAGGAAATTAAATAAAACGAAGTATACAGAAAAATTCCATGAATTTATGATTTGTTTTGATGGTGTCAGGTGAAAAGCAAAATGAAAAAGGTAAGTTAGATTTTCAACCCATTAATGGGACTAGAGATCTGCTAAACGACTCTGTTTACATAGCTGTGATCGCAGAGAGCAGTTAGAGCAAAGAGCAATGGCTTTAATCGACCGCAGTTTCGTGCATACGAAGAACTGATCGCTGTCTGTGATTGCTCATTACCTGTTATTGCTATTGCTCACTGTCTGTGATTGCTCTTACTCGCCGCCTGTGGTTTCTATTTCCTGCATTATATGCTTGCAATCCTTTTTTGATTTGCCGTGGGGACAAATATTTATGCTAGGAAAAGATGTCAGGTGGTATATAAGTAAAAAAATATTCGCTTGGTAGTTTAATACATTTTCCTGACTTTCAATCAGTTTATGTACACTTCCTAAAAAAAATGTTTTCACTTTGACGGAAAAGTAAGCCGAAACTGCGTTAGTTTCCCCCTTCTTTTTTCTTTGATGGCTTCTTTCAATCGCTCTAGAATTGACGCGTAGTATTCTCCGGCTATGGAGACGCCTTTGTTTCTCAAATCGATCAACAGGATCCCTTCTGAATCGCAAAAAGCGGTCGCCATAACTTTTCCAGCAGTCTGTCACACCTTGAACTTCGTCTGTGGTGGTATGCCTTTTTTGCACCACTGCACAGAATCTTGTTAAGACTCACACCGGGCCTCGATTGGCAATTTACTCTGCCATTTCCGATGGCAACGACTGTCAAATTTATGGTATGCCATTTGTGCGTGGGCAATTTCATGGCATGCAATTTCATTTCGAAAAT
Organism: Nemotelus nigrinus; assembly: GCA_947369275.1. Lineage (NCBI taxonomy): Eukaryota > Metazoa > Arthropoda > Insecta > Diptera > Stratiomyidae > Nemotelus > Nemotelus nigrinus. The sequence goes on along the minus strand of OX376372.1, from coordinate 225,466,060 downwards.
GCCTCTGAGCGGGAAAGACGTGCGCTGTATCTGAGTGTCAAATGCTCTTAAGGAGTTATTTGAAGTGCAGAGCGAAGAAATTTTGCTACTTATGAAAACTTCACGTGTAGGATAAATTACTTTTTGGATAAGCGGGTGAAATTTCAGGCGAAAATGTATCTATTGTATGATTTGCTGGGGTACGAAGGGGAATGCGATAAAAATCATTTGAAAAATCCGCCAATCATCAACAGGGAGTCTCATATATTTACTCATTGTTCAAAATTGAAATTATTTATTTTTTGAATAAAACTAATATACATAATTTCACTATTGCGCATCAAAATTCGATATTTTTCGCAATTTCCCACCATTTCATATTCTGTTGACTATTTTCATTGCTCAACGAGATCTAAAAATCCCTTTGAACTCAGAATCTACATTTTCTTATAAGAAATAAAGCATTCTCACGGTACAGCGCCATTTTGAAATCAAGAACTGTCAAAATATTGCCAGGCAGATGGCCAAGCAAATGGCATACCATATTGCCTACCATTTATGGCAGACCATAAAATATGGCATACCATAGGTAGCCTTCACCAGCAATTTCAAATGTTATGCCATGGGAAATTGCTAGTGGAGGCGGCCTGTCAGGCTCATAATAACGATTCGGCTCAATTCATTTTCACAACCGAGATCTAGAAACGCGCGACAGCACTCCATGCGCTGTCGTTTTTGAAGTGGTGTGCACATTCTTGACATCCACTCTGCGCTGATCTCAGACATACCAAGATGATCGTGAAAAATATTTAAAGCGGTTGTATCTGATGCTCCAACTATTTATGCGAGCTGCTTCTTTTTTAATCTAGCATCTTAAGCTGTCACTTTTTCGACTTTTTGAACAATTTCCGGAGTGATTACTTCGATTAGCCATCCTGGTCGTGGGTCGTCTTCAAATGAGCCCCTTCCTTGTTTAAAAGTACTGTGACAGCTGTAAATCGTGGTTTTACCTGGACAAACGGATGCCATCTCTTCCATTATGGTTTGAGCCTTCATTTCTTGTTTGGTGAGGAACTTTATAACAATAAATACTTTATAAAAATAAGTATAAAAAATAAAGCCAGCTCGAAGCATTATGAAATTTCCTCCAATCAAATAATTAATTTGAAAGTGTGTTGCATTGGATAGTTAAAACCCATCAAAGTGGAAAATGGTTAATTGACCAACTACTTGTCATTTATCCTAACTCTACCTGGTGAGCATTGTGGTATAAGCTGCAAAGGCTACATTTAATTGATTGGTAAATCACTTGACATTTGACACTATAAAAAATACATTTTCGATCCTATTGTACACCAGCATTACTTATATGGTTTTCCCTAGAATCATTTATCACTATGCCGTAGACTTTATGAAGCCACAAAATGTTTTTTTATAGCGCACTTCCTTCAACAATCACAAACCACAATCATAAAAAAAATGATTTGTCAGTCTCGTTCTGTCAGATGATTTTGTTTTTGCAATTAATGATCCATATAATAATAAACATCGCTTTTTTTCTGTTATTTTCTAGTGCATTTATTATTATTTTTCTCTAAATGGCAAAATGGTTTGTATCAACGTACATTTGCACATAATCATATCTTCGCAAAGCCACCTCTAGGCCAACGAAATTATCTTTTCTCTTATCCGCGTCCAGGTCATATTCCCACCTCTGTCGACGTTTTATCTGAAAAATTGTAAGCATACATACATACATACTTTTGCTGTTCCATCAATCTGATGGCGTCGACAAACCCCAAATTAATTGAAACGGTTTTATGTGTTATTGACATCTCTCCGAGGTAACAAAAAGCACCCAACCATGTTTGCATACAGATTTTATGGTGTTGTCGCATCTTTATCAGTGCTCTCTATAAAAAAAAAGTGACGTCCGCGCAAATATTCGAGCATTTCTTTGTGTTTACTGAAAAATAAATTTTATTTTTTTCGTGAAACGTTAAAAACCGTCAAAAACCTATAAGAATGTGTATAACGTGCGAATTGATGAGTAGCTTGCACCGATTGTCACCAGCCGGACAGAATATCTCCATGATTTCTTTCAGCCTCTCTAAATACCTTTTAGCACCTGGAAATCTGTTTTATTTTCATATTATAGTAGAAAGTCGAATGTATTGTTGTCGCGATCGAAGGGTGTGAATTGTCTGACTTTGTACATATTTCGCAATAGATGAATAATATGTAGTTTTAGAAATTCCGCATAAATTGCTTGTTACTTGTACTTTCAGCTTCCGTTACAACATAATAATTTCGACTCATTAGGAAAGTTGCGAAGAAAACTCGGTGACGAAACAACGGAATCCATGTTCCGTTGTTAAAAACTAAACCATTGTCCGAAGACTGCTTGAAATTTGTCTATTTACTTTACGTTATTTTATTCGGATTTAGTCATTTCTTTTGATGCAATAGTGATGTTTGCGCAGCAGAGTGTACTAATCGATGACACCTGTCGTTTCTACATGGTTGGTTAGTCAGAATTCAATGCAAACAAATCCGTCAAAAGATCGACCCGGCCGCGCGTCAAGTTGCAAGGTGTAAATTAAAAGATAACTCAGAAGCATGCTTCAGTGAGAATAAAAATGAAAATTGTGAATTGGTAGTCTTTGTTTAATCAGGAAAACGATCACGAGGTTTGAGATGTGTCTGGGTCTCTCAAGTTATACTGAAATGTATAGAGAATGGCGAAAAAGAATATTTATTATCACTTGATAGTGGCGCAGTTTCTTGAAAATATGGAAGCTTTGTAGTCTCAAGCAATTAAAATTGATTATTAAAATTTACTTTCGCAAAGGAATATTATTTTATAACAAAGGAATATTATTTTTGAAAAAAATGCCCATGAAACCTCGTTCGTATAATTGATTACTTGCTAGCCATCTAGACTACTGTACCTCAGGGACCGATGGTTGTTCTACGACATCCAGGACGGAGTCAGGCACAGGAGTCGATCTTAGGACCTGATCTCTGAAGCATCATATACTACGATCTGCTGGGCATAAAAATGTCTGGGGATGTATTCCTGATAGACATGACGTTGCAGCGTTAATCACTTCTAGATCTGCCGATTTCGCTCAACATAGACGTAACCATAGCATGGATGATGAAGCACGGCCTCCTACTGGCACTTTCAAAGACAGAGACTGTCATGCTGACGAAGTGGAAGAAATCAGCTGCCATACCCATGACTGTTGGCTCCGTCGAGGTCCAGACCAGCAAGTTGGTTAGGTATCTGGGACTGATCCTAGACACCAAGCTGACGTGTTGGGATGATATCTGCAGGCATGTGACAGGGCTCTAGTAGTCGTCACCTTGCTCATTAGACTAGTGGCCACCGTTGGTGGACCCAGTAAGACGAGACAGAGACTGCTGATGGTAACGATCAATTCCACCTTGCTATATGGAGCCGAAATTAGGGAAATGCACTCCATTGTCAGTGTCCAGCTCAGGGATGCCCTGCGAATGGTCAAAGAAAAGACTGTGGTAGTAGTATCCAAAGTCCCGATCTATTAGCGTGAGAACGAAAGGGAATGTACTTCTCTCGCTAAGAGCTGGACAAAACTGAGGCTCTGACGAGAATGTGTATGTTAACCCACCAACTTTGACAACAACGTTAAAGTGAAGGTGATAAATGGACGGCTAAGCTTATTTGCCTAATTGAGCCTTGGAGTAGCCAAGGACTGCGGGTTCTGTGAGACTGAGCTCGATGATGATCATCACACATTCTTTGTGTGCAGTCACTACGTAAATATCAGGCGCACCATTGATTCCACGCTCACGTTGTCTGATAGGTCACCTGGGGATCTGGAATATGAAGACGTAGGATAAAGCCACATCACCTGCAAATAAACTAACTGATAGACTAACTAATAAACAAATTTCAACTCCGAAAACCTAATTTACTAATTCCAAAAAAAAAAAAGTTCCAAGATGAGGAACTTGTTTAATTGCTGGATTTGATTCTAATGAAACTCTTGAAGAATTATTTGCGGCATTGCATTTTGATAGATTTACCGTTGAAAAACGCCTACATGCGATGGAAATGGTTTAAAAAGCAAGAAATTGTGTACCATGCGAGTTAAAGGGTTATTGAAAGCCGTTTGTTCACATGCGAAATATTGCTTCAACAACAAAGACGAAAGAGTTTTTTATATATCGTATTATCACAGGCAAAAAATAGATACATTACGATAATTTTAAATGAAAACTAGCATCATGGAAACCAGATGAGCCAGGTCCATCAACCTCAAAGTGCAATTTTTACGGGTCAACAGTCATGCTCCATATTTAGTGACACATGCGGGGCGTGGTCTACTAATTCGCAACGTTACCGACTTCAACTTATCCGTCTGAAACAAAGGGCCTTTCCAAATTCACGCCTTCCCTTCCAGCTTGTTATAGCAGAATGTGACGTCAGATCAAGTCGAGCCCATCCGAATTCAATTATTTACGCCTTGAAATTGCTCTTCTGTATAACAGTTCACGAAGTCACGTTCTGATTTGAGCTTTCTTCTGCTTGGTGGTGCTTTCAGGCAATGTTACGAAGCAAAGTCATAGATTTCGGACACCTCGTCTTGGTCTGCTTCAAACTGTTAGAATAGCTTAGCTACTCTGCCGACGTCACAAAAGCTGAAGATGAGGACGAAGACGTGAAATCGGAAAAGCCCAAAATATTCAAGAAAAATGGCTGTAATGTGCATCATAGATACAAGAAGCTCACTTTCCCGTCTGGATATACCTAGCAAGAGTGAAATGGGGGGCCTATCCAACTTGCCATATTCAAATAAACTACTATTTGTTTCGGTCAATCGCAAGCTATTTTCCCCTTATTTTTGCGAGTGATGTTCATTGGCCAGACATAGACTTTTGGAAAGCTCCTTGCAAGCAGATGGCATTTACTCTGTTAAGAATAGGTATGTTCCCGTACTTTCAGTAACTGAATTTTACTGAATTTTCCTGAATCATGTGGTGGGGAATTTCATGAAAAGTACGGGAACGCTCTCATTGTATTTCCTGAAAATTTACAACCGAAAGTGTCAGTTTTCGGTTTTTGGGAGAACAATAGTGATTACAAAGTCATCCAAAACGGTTAATAAATTATCGCCACAAAAATATTCGACCTTCATAGCAACATTACGGAAAAAATATGTTGCTTTGCACATTTGAAAATATTTACTCCGTTTGACACTTTTCAGTATTTTTCAGTAGCTCAGACCCTACTGAAATTTACTTAAAGAGGGGAAATTTTCAGTTTTCAGTAAAACGGAGTACGGGAACAGCTTCATTGCAATTAATCGCGATTAATCGCAATTAATCGTAGTACGGGAACAGACCTAATGTTTATTTCATGAATTCTGCCGTTGGGTAGTTTTATTTTGAATGAGAAACTCCACTTCACTTTACACTATGAACAAAATCCTTTCCCGTACGAATAAACAGCAAAGACATGGCCAGGAATTTCGTGATCTGTAGGCAACAAAATCCTTATACACTTCACTTGAACGCCTTATTCTCCTATACGCTTGCATTATCTGGAATCTAGCTTTTAAAACACATACTCGAGCCCATACAAAAGCAATTTTTACTTTTCGTATTGAGAAGACTCTACAGCACTTGCGATTTCAATAGCCCACCCCCATATGAGTTCCGATTGGGTCATCTAAACTTATTTCCACTTGATACTGTTGTGGTGCTGGCTGCTCACAGTTGTTGCTGCAATAACTACCAGAAAACTTTTATCTTTCAAACTAAAGAAATGTTACAGGGTCTTTGAGCCGAAGTTTTAGCTCACATGCCGGTCCTTAATTTGAAGTCACTAACATGCGACAAGGTTTAGAATCATTATCTCACTCCAAATGTGCCACAAGCAGGTGATTTATTTATCTACAATATTTCCACTAAAAAAACTTGCGGTCAGCTGATAGTTGTGATTGAAAATTGCAAAGTATACATTTTCGCTTTGTCCAAAGATGAAGGACAACCCTCCGCGGCAACGTCTCGTGCCATAATTATTTTTCCACGTTAGGCGTGTGGCTGTCGACTTATCAATCTGCGATTACCTCAGGCTTTAGTTTGACTATTTTTGTTGCTATTGTCGACAAGCCCGGCGATAAGGTTCGCAGTCGCCTATCGGAGTCATATATCTTCAGCAATTTTACTGCTGTTCAATTTTACTCACTTCGATTGACATCGCGATTACTACCCGGAGTAGATGCAGCATTTCTAAATTTAGCCGATTCAAAGATTTGACTGACGATGACTGGCACTAATTAGATTTATGATGGTTCTTATGAACATAAGCCACGTGACGATCTTCAACGCCTGAACTAGACGAACTGTTTGCATTTAATTTCGAAACTCTATTTCTTAAAAATGCATTTTTTATGTCATCGATTGGCTGTGAACTGGAAATGATTTTGATATCATTATTTTGTTGGTTAGCCGCGAACAAGATATCTAGATTCCGAGTATATTTCTAGTTCTCTTAATTTATATATCTAACATTTTAAATTGAAATTTCACCAGGTCGACAATCTTTAGTCCGCTCCTACTCCAAGCACTTCAAGACGCTTTTCATCAATCAACAAATAAAACGTTACGATCTTTTCTATAATGATAATTGTGGATTTGACATTTATGGATGTTTGTTATTGTTGTGCCAAGAGATGATAAAGTTCGAGTCCATAAATCAACGAAATCATTTGATTTTAATTTACGACATCCTTTCTTGTTCTTGGTTGTGCGATAAAGATGACAAAGAGACGATACGAAACGATATGGATTAATTGCTGATTAGTAATTCGCACCCGATTTGGACTTGAATTTTTTTTTACATAATACTCAGAAACAATCCAACATAAACCACTCGAATGTGGTTGTTTTTATCGCCAGTGGAAGAGTCCTTCATATTTTTGCATTAATTTCACATAGTTGTTGTTGCATCTATGAAACCATCAAAAACATTATTATGCATTCACCTTGAAATCCATAGCGCTAACTTTATTCTCTGAATCTTTATGTATGATGGGTATTTCTATTCAAGATGATTTTCTGTTTGGGGTTCAGACAAACATCGATAGTGCTAATCTCCTTTTTAAAAGATGGCGATTTCAGCTAAAATAATTTGATCCGAGGAAATGTGGCTGGGCGACGCAAAGCTCCATCACACAGCAACAATTTCAATTTAGAATCAACGACCAAATGCGCTGCTATAGAACCCAACTCAAGAACCTTGATCCTTCTATTCGCAATCATTTCAAAAAACTTATTGCATTGTGGTGAAATTTGAAGGCCACTACAAGTTTCTCGCATTCGTTTTCATTAATTTTTACCTTCCGGTCTATGGAATTAGAGTTCTGACTAGGGTTCTTTGAAGCTCCGTCTAACACGTCGAAGTTGGGTCGTGGGTGTCACTTACCTGCTCCAAATTACGAAGCTAGAGCCTTCCTATGAGGTACGGTTCACCGAAGTCAATGTAGCGCATCAATGCAAACTTCTGGCATTGGCCATTTCTGCACTGGATTCATTCGGATCAGGATGAATCTCAGGACACTTATTTGCTAGCCTAAAATGGAATTCCACGTTCGTTAATCTTATCACCTATTTCAATTCGCCAGCTGAAAATATCACCTGATACTTTGTAAATTATAAAGTTATCAAACCTGTTTAGCGACTCAACAACCTAAATATCGACCGGAATGCCGAGCCGTCGTCAGTGCAGGATGAAGTTTGTTAGGAGATCTTCCTTTAATTTGCCCTGCGTGTCTTTTCCCAGCCGATTAGCTTAATCTGGATTGGATTTGCGGGCGAAAGAATCTCTTACTTGCTACGGCATGCAGACGACACAACATTTAAAAAATGAGACAATAAAAAGGAAGGGAAAGGAAGGTCGTTTTCGCCAATGGTTTCCCGCCAACAAATTTTTACCGCAACACCACAATGGGATAACAAACATGCTATAAAAAAATCTTGCAGTGGACTAGCAGCCATACTGCCAGCTCAACGAGCTCAACCAGCAACCAGCGGGTTTTGATTACCACGTTAAGAAAAATATTATATATAAGGACAATTTTCCATGTTTTCTATAAGACAGTACTGTGAGTCTCTTGAACAGGGATTCATTTACATCAGTTTACATCAGTTTACGAACCCTCAAAAGATGCCAGAGTGATCTAAAGTCAGTGGCGTCCAGTGATTTTCAGATTTCGATTCAGGCCAATTCCAACCCTGAGCTGAAAGTCCATGTTATTACGGTTTATGCGCGATTGAAAGTCATTAAAAGGGACTAGAAAATGCTTTATGTTACGAGGATATCTTTCAGTTTGTCATAGTTAGATATTCAGTAATGAACACTCAATTCAGAGGAGTTTATTGCTATGCCACTTTTAGTCGGCGAGAAGCTTTTTTGAAGAGAAGTATGAATCGTTCCTTACTTGTTTTGTTACTTGTTTTACCCTGATATGGGGGATGAGCAACACAAATTATTCTAGACTCTCTCTCTGTCTCTCACTAAAAGTCCCGCTTTCATTTTCGAACTGTTATCTTTGTTTCATTATCTTTAATCTGTTGTGTTTGGGCTGGTGAGCTGAACAGCTCCGGGTTGATACAATTATATCCGTTACTGTGAAATCCGCCAAGGCCTCAAAGTAAAGTCTCGGTCTCATTACCATGAAGCTGTGTGGGTGCCTTTAAGGTAAATCTTTGGTTAGCACTGATCCGTTTGAGTAATCTATGGGTTTTGGTCATCAAGATTACAACAGTATTTAGAACTGACATTACATAACAGTACTTAGAACTGACTACTTATGATCAATGACTGCATTTACACTCTGTGACCCGGGAAAGGGCCAGAAGCTACAAACGAGAAACCAGGTAACGTCAAATCGTCCTTCAGCACAATCTGTAGTACCACTCCTTTCTCAAACACTCAGTTTCCACCCAACGACTCCACTAGGGCTTAGCGAACTAACAAGTCAGCCTTCAAAATTCTTAAGAAACTGCGAAAGGTATCTCGTTTTTCGATACGGACAAGAAGCTCCTTCTTTGGCCAAAACAAATGGTTGAGGAGCACCGGCTCCCTGCTAACCCTACAAATACTACTCAGAAACGACAAAGGTAGGCTGAGCATAAGAATCATAGCAAGTAAATACCTAAGAAGCCAAAGGTAAATGGCCAAAGAGTGCCTCATCTGGCTGTGATTGATGCCAGCTAGGTTTAAGGTCTACTGCAAGCTGAAGAAAGCTAACTCGTGTCCTCCGCCTACGGTAAATTACGCGGGCTGGTATGAAAGAGGTTAGGATGGTAGATTGTGGAGATCAACGCTCGATTAACTTCTACAAGCAGGCGTTATTCGAACTGGGGTAGCTACGGCCTAACACCAAATCAAAACTGTGGCCAAAGAACGAGATCCCTAGTTGGCATAGATACTGGGCATTGATTCCTTGCTTCCATTCTGATCCAAAGAAAATTGTAGAGATTATCAGGCTCTTTACCCATGATCTTCCCACGGAAGATTAGAAGGCCAAAATTGACGAATCTGTCAGGAGTCGGCGGAGGGATCTATACTATCAACGCACCTAGAAACCCGTAAGATCAAGTATGGGGTTGAGAAATTAACTCTACGGTCGTATATCAAATAAAAGTTGTATATCAAGGGGCTTTGGATCGACAGATTCTGAGGCGGCTTTGCAGAACCCGAAGCAGAAGAATATTTCCACAAGGGGTCCATAACTTCTCTTGGAGTTGCATCTGGGAATCAAGTTGTACTGATGGGCTTAGAAATATTGAAGATCATTTATGGTTGCCATTTTGCTGGTGGTTAGGGCTATTATCCATGACAGGATAAGGTCTATAAAATTAGTTTACGTGTTGGGACTGAGGCCAAGCTGTAAGACTATCTAGAACTCTTCGTCCTGGAAAAAGAGGGAGGAGGTGAGATAGCTATTGGGTCTGAAGAGGACTTTAATTCGGCTTTTACTAGTAAAAGTGAAGATACTTTGAATTAACCTTCATTACTGCTTTTACGTTTACCAGCAGTAAAAAAACAGTAGCTACTGAAAAGTGTTCGCCAAAAAAGCGGTTCTTAAACCATGTTTTGATTGGATTTATTCTTTGATCTTAAGTTCACAAATGGTAAAAGAGAGATGCAATGATATACACTTCAAAGATACAACGACATCAACTTTTAGTAATTCCCCACCCACATCAGCCAATGATTTGTTGATTCTGGCTCTTTTGCCTGATCTGGGCTTAAATTAGAAAACCTGATCAGCTAATAACTATTATTAGGCTCATTTCCATAGCCATTTGTCACTTCATAGCCTATATTTTTCATGAAACGGAGTAATCATTAAATTCGACCCTATTTCACCTTTTGCGCTGGCTCAGCTCTTCAAATAAAAAAAAAATGAAACAAATTCTTTTCCAAATATTATGTCATTTATATAATTCATGCACTTATCGCTAGCATATAAATAAATCACATTTCAAAATTCATCACATGCACTCATACATCCATCAAAATTACAAAATTGAACTATCTGCCTAAGATCTACATATCTATGTATCTAACTATTCATCTAATCATCATTTTACAGACTGTCACGTGATTGAATTTGGACTGTTTGATTTCTCTGGTCCAACCGTACTAGCATTTAGAATTCGGAAATCGATTTGAAGTTGATCGTAGCTAGGCGGTGGCGCCGAAACATCGGTGTAAGGTGGAGGTAGATGATCGTCTCGCGGAACCACTGTAACATCGGTAATGCTGGGAAACATAATTTCAAGCTGTCGAATAGTTGGAATCGTATAGATTGTTGCAGTGGGTCCTGTGGTAGCAGCTGAAAACAGAAAAATATGGGTTAAGCGAAATAGTTTCTATGCGGATACGTTTATTTGACATATTCTTGATATTCTTTCTTTAATTTTAGTATATTATGGCAAGCCCTTGAAAGTTGATTGTACAATTATTTTCTTTTTTTGGTTTTTGGTTTCCAAAATATTACACAATGCTACAAACATCAACTTACGAGCCGATGGCGTCTGCTGTTGGGACCTTTTGTTCTGCACACGTTCCTTCATCGAATACTGTAAAAAAAAGAAAATTTAGAATTAATTCAGTATTCAAATACAGAATGATTCCTTTCATATGAATAGGCCCGATTGTTTTGTGAAAGTTATATATTAAATCACATAATTTCATATAGAAATATTTCGTACAGAAATATTTCGTACTTTAGTTAGATAGTTGATTATATCTTGCTGGAATATGTCTTTGATAATATGCGTAGTAGCATCACTCAACTTTAACAACTTGTTTTGAGTTATATGAGTACCCAATGGCACTTCTACCGTTTTATCAAGCTTGCACCCACATTGGGCGCCGAAATCGACTATTGAATTTTACGTCTGTCGGTACTATTTTCTGCGAAAAAACAATTATCAGGGATCTGAAAATACATTCTTTAACAATCAAAAGCATTCGCCCTCAAAAAAATACCAATATCATCAAAATGAACAATTGCGAGCGGACAATTAATACTACAATGACGAAATCAGATTGGCAACCACCAAAGTGGAACAAATGATTGATTAACTATTATCTATCGCGTACTCAAAATAGATTTATGAAATTTTCATTGATCAGATACAGCCAGTTAATTTGATTCGAATTGCAACAAAATCGCCTATTGTTTACCAACAATTGCTTTGAATTAGCAACGACATATACAAAGATAAGCGAAATTAACAAATGGCTCTGTAAGAGTATTTTGTGACCCGTCGAAAGAATTCATTTTCAAATCAATGTTTGTTTTGGAATATTTCTTTCCGTATATTTCGTACAACATGAATTATCTTTCATCATATGACCCAAAAATGTTCGTATTAATTATTCTTATCGCATAAGAACAACTGTGGCGAAATCAATTTCCGCAAAATCAGAACGAAAATAAAGACAACTTTTCCATAATTATCGGCACAATACTCATCGATAGATAGTGAAAATTTTTGTTTGAACTTCAGATCGAAATATCGATGATTATCTTTTTGCGCTTTTATCTTAGATATATTGTTAAGTAGATAGTAAAGCTCAAGTAATTTATAATGACGGCATGAGCATACATAAATGAGTCTCTCTTGAATGCTATTTATAAAGTGGAAAAGATGCAGTACTTTTGAAAATGCACTTACATGACTCAATATTTCACACACGCTCGATGTGATAAGGCCAAGAAGTGCACTTCAGAATTTCAGGAAGTAGATTATTTAGCGTTTATTGATTAAAAATATTTATAGTAAAGGTTAAACACAGTCTGGAGATAAAAAGCGTTACGAGTATGAACGTTGGTCTACAAATAGTCACTTTTCCAGGACATTATTTTAATGCCTTGATCTATAGTAACCATGTAATGCAAAAACAAAAATACGTTTAAGACACAGAATGTCAACAGATATTAAGGTAAAGTTTCTGGCCGTCAACAAGTCAACAAGTTTTAGCTTGAAGCCTTTTGATTTTAATCTTCAGTTTTCGGGTTACTTAGGTCGTTTTACTGCTTTCGATCAAATCCAGAAGCTTAGCTTGTAGCCATAGAATCAAATTTGTGGTTTCTAAGTAATTTATGTACAATTTTTACTTACACTTTGCCCAAAATGCATATTTCTACATAAAGGTTGCTTTTTAGGGGGCTTCATTCTCAAACTTGAAAAAAACCATATGTATCAGTAGAAAAACCTTATTTATTTTTCCTTTGAAATTTCGTATGAAGCCAATTCTAAAGGTCCGATTTCTGACCACTTTTTGAAGCAACTGGGGAATTATATCGTCAACGAAGCGAATTATGTTGGCTTCTAGAGCGTCGATCGTCGCTGGTTTGACAACGTGTTTCAACGACTTCTCGTATCTCCACAAGAAGTAGTCCAACGGAGTCACGCTCGCGGTGGCCAATTGACCGGCCCGTTTCTCGAGATAATGCGATTTCCGAATTTTGTCTTCATTAAGTCGATGGTTGCAGTTCCTGTGTGGCGGGTTGCGCCGTCTTCCAATTAATTTTCGGCCCATTCTCCGAACGGGACTTTTTACTTACACTTTGCCCAAAATGCATATTTCTACATAAAGGTTGCTTTTTAGGGGGCTTCATTCTCAAACTTGAAAAAAACCATATGTATCAGTAGAAAAACCTTATTTATTTTTCCTTTGAAATTTCGTATGAAGCCAATTCTAAAGGTCCGATTTCTGACCACTTTTTGAAGCAACTGGGGAATTATATCGTCAACGAAGCGAATTATGTTGGCTTCTAGAGCGTCGATCGTCGCTGGTTTGACAACGTGTTTCAACGACTTCTCGTATCTCCACAAGAAGTAGTCCAACGGAGTCACGCTCGCGGTGGCCAATTGACCGGCCCGTTTCTCGAGATAATGCGATTTCCGAATTTTGTCTTCATTAAGTCGATGGTTGCAGTTCCTGTGTGGCGGGTTGCGCCGTCTTCCAATTAATTTTCGGCCCATTCTCCGAACGGGGGACGCATCCAATGGTCATACGGCTTTAACTCTTGCACTAATCGGATCTTGGATCATTTAGATCGAGATCTTTCCGCAAAATTTTCCACAAAAGTTGATGGACAACTCCAAGCTTCTTGCAGACATCTGCGAATCAACAAATCTGGGTTGTCCACAGTACGATATTCTCATTGTAACGCACTGTTTTCAATCTTTTCGTGAAGTCTATCATAGGTTGAGGTAAGATACTTGCCGTTGGTACTTAAATCCATAGCACCAACACATGGTTTTAGTTGATTCACTGCTTGTGAAATTGCTTAGCTACAATTACATGTACATATGTATTTACGTTACTACTATAACTTTTAAGGACCTAAGGCAAGTTTTTTTCATTTCAAATTATGATAGTCTTCTTTGGGGCCGTCAATTTTCAATCAAATGACGAATAGCACGTTCTAATAGACGATTAGGCGGTCCATAGAACTCACGAAGCAGAGTTTGTACAACTGAACAATGACTGCAAATAAAGTTCCACGTTTTTTAGACGCTGCTACGGTGTAAACTGTCCATGGCAATTTGTCAGAGCCTACTGAGTAAAAATGGCAATGACATTGACAGCTGTCATTAGCTTATTTGACAATCGTGAGCTCCAAAATATAGCACCGGTACCCTTTATATAGAGTGGCTCAAAACTTAATTGATATGAGTACTTGATACGAGAAAAACCTTTAAAAACTCCCAGAATATGATAAGTCCAGGTATAAAAATTGGAAAACATTTTGGCTCGTGATCCTATTTTTTATTTCCAATGAAAAAACAACACAAAATTGCAAAATTGTTAAGTTTAAATAGCAGCAGGTTATGGTTCACAGAATCAAAAGCCTTCGAAAAGTCTGTGTAAATTACATCCACTTGACGTTGACATTCCAAGCCAAAGGCGACAAAATTAGTGAACTCCATAAGGTTGATCAATGTAGAGCAACCCTTGATGAAACCATGCTGCTTAGGAGCAAGTAACGGTTGTAGAGACGGATAAATTCTGTTGTAGATAAGGTGTTCAAGGATTTTACTGAAACAGCAGAGGGGGGATATAGGACGATAATTGGAAAGAGCGGAAGGATCACCACATTTAAAGATTGGGGAAAATATTGGCGGATTTCCATAAAGGAGGGAATACACCAGTTGCAAGGCGAATGTTGAAAAGGATAACTAAAGAAACACAGAGCAATGATGAGAGATTTGATAAGAATATTAGGAATAGCATCAGGGGCGGAACTAGCATTGGAATTTACGGTATGCATAAGAATTTCAACTTCCAACGGATTGGTACGAATCATGGATAATTCAGGAGAGGTAGGGAGACAGTGGGAGCTATCGATGCATTCAGTGGGTTTTTTAAAGGAGGAGGAAAAAAAGGCAGCAAATAAATCACAAATAGCCTGAGGAGTGGAAGCAGTAGCATCATCCAGAAACATAGAATCAGGAACTAAAGAATTAAATTTGAGGGAGCGGATGTAGGACCAAAAGGATTTAGATTGATTAGAACAGATTGAAGTCTCAATGTTCCAAAAGTAATCACGCATAGCCTGCTTGAGCACTTTTTTAGCATCAGAACGCAAACTACGGAATTCCTGAAGGTCAGTGGGTGAACCCGTCCTTTTCAGCTTTTTACGAGCTTTTTCATTAGCTTTAAGAGCATCAGAGACTTTCTGCTAAGGTGTACCAAGGTACATCATTAGATTTGAGAGGACGTTTAATAGGAGTAAAAGAAAGAGTAGAACTTGGACAAAGCACAATTAACATCCAATCCTTTGAAAAATGAATACCAATTGATAAGACTGATTTCAGAGGACATTTTCTAAAAGTCAGCTTTAAAGAGCCTAGTTGGTAGAGCACTGGCTTCTTGCGTGTGGGTTTTTTCGTTCGTATCCAGGCTCGGACGAGGATCCGCGCACCAAGCTTTGAGTTCACCAAGCTCTGATTTAAATCAAGGGTTAAGTGATTCGTGGAACTAATCACTCCACACTCGCATTCACAATGATTAAAAAATTATAATGAAGCTCTCTACCAGCTTCAACCCCTAGACCTGTACGAGGGTTGTCGTGGGATTACTTTACTTTACTCTTACAGCTTTAAACAAGTTTTAACGCTGAAACGAAGGACATTTATTCCTTACCTGGAAGTTGAGGTCAATATGAAGCAGGAGAGAAGGGCGATGAGGACCAACTTCCACATATGCAAAAAGAGCAGGCGAGAGAGAAAAGGAATTTAAGGGAACGCTAGAAAGAACTAAATCGAGGATTCCGTTCTTGGTGTTACGAAGGTAATTAATTTAAGAAAAAGAACAAAATGAACAAAAGGAAGAAGTCTACTGTGGCAGTCGAAGCAAGGACCCACAAGCATTAACAACTCAACGTTGTTGTGATGTTTGCTAAAGGACTAACAGTCGGAGAAGGATGCTTAGGCTTTATAGATTGCCCAGGAGCTAGAGATGCCTTGTCTTTAGTGGATATAATTTTGAGCCTTTTAGACATCTAAAGGCTTAGCGAATTGCCTGTTGGTGAACAATTTTATGATGGTGCTAGTGTCATGTCAGGGCAAAAGGAGCTGTACAGATCAAAACTACGGTAAAACACCCTGCAGCTACATTTGCAGCTGCAGCTAACTCATAGAATCAACCTTGTTGTGATAAGCACATGCTACACCATCGAAACGTGTACCTCTTTTTTCAATACCATAGAATCCCTTTAAACCAAAAAAGAAATTAAAGAAGGAAAAGACTGAGACTCCGTTTATGCATTATTCGATCGGTAATCGAAAGTCTCTGATAAACTTCATCGTCTTTCACTACATTCTTTCTACTACGAACACATTAAGGAAATATTTTCAAACTAAAAATGCAATTCTTTGGGATGGGATGGATCGTGTGAATGGAACCGTTGAAACGCTTCTAAGTGATCGAAAAAAATGTCTATGTAGTTTGGGAAAAAAAGTTAATTAGTTCGCAGAGATGCAATGACTGTGTCTCACATTTGTTAAACGATATTTCCCAACTAACAATTTTTCTTCTCAAGAAACCTGAGAGCATAGTTCCGGTAATTTCAGCCTTGTAGAGTACTACTAGAGCGTAATAAGTGTGCTACTAGTAGTATTAAATGGCGCATTTATGTGAGCTATTGTAGTCGCATAAAAATGCTCCGGATCTTATAATGAGATCATTATGGCTCTTATTATGTAGCTCTTGCAATTCTTATAAGTATAAAAACGTACTTTTGTAAAGGTGTTATTATGAGATAAAAAATCTTTTTATAAAAGTTGCACTTTCCCTACAAGAATCGCTAGGAAGAGAGAAATAATAACACGTAGTGCAGATATCCAACTTTCGAAGAGTACAAATTATTTTATAAGTCAGTGAAGATTCATAGATTCACTCGTAAATCAAATATGTTATAAATTTAGGCGTTAAAAGCTTCTGATTTTGAACATCAATGATGGAAAACTTTATGGAAGCAAAATTTTACCAATAAAAACTGATATTGTACTTCGAAATATAGAAGCGCTTGAAAATCGACCAAAATTTAAAAAAACGGCTTAAGAACATTTTTAAATTAAAAGAGTAAAACTTTAATCTTTCTCAAACATATCTATTATATGATCTGGAAAAATACTTTATTTTACTTAGCTTGCTCGTTGATTTGATAAAATTAAATGTTTCTACTTTATAACGTGAAATTGTGGGTTTCCTATTCATTAAAAATATGGTCACAATAAAAAAGTATTCTTAGTAATATAAAGATCTATTGATTAGATGAAAACTCTCGTTAGTTGGCCGCAGCGCTTATAACTTGCTCGTTTCACACATGCATTCTTTTGATGAGAAACGAACTCTACTTCTGAGAGTTTAGTGTTTGAAACTCTTGCTATAAGTGTGTAAAATCTCTCGTTATAAGAACGTTGAGTAGAATTGTACTTTTGTTAGTTGAATTGGTTGAGTTATTTAAATACTTCGTGTTTTCTGTATCCTTTGGTGGCATAGTATTTTGTTAGAACCTTGTTTTTTATTCAGTTTATTAAAGTGCATTAAGTCTCATTAAAGTGCGAATCAATGATCAATTCCTCTACATAAATTTGTTTTTCCCTCTCAAGAGAAAAGGAAAAAGGCCGGTGAATTATTTTAGCCGGAATTTTTTTATTAACTTGTATTGTTTTTATTTGTTGTTATTTTTAGACAGAGTATATCAAAATAAATAAAGCTCGTTGAAAAAAATTTTACCTTTCTTACAATAAATATGTCTTTTATTTATTTGTGTGTAGTAACGGAATGAAAACTGTCGTTTTTTCATTGTACTGCAAAAAAAAACTAATTTACAAAGGGGAGGGGGGAAAATTAATCGTTCATTCTTGCTAGTTTTTTCCTGAGGCTCTCACACTCTATGATCTAGTAAGACACTTTTTATAAGACTTTTTTACCTCATATAAGAATTTTTGTAAGAGGTTTAACACTTATATTCTCATACGTGCTTTTTTATTAGTGTTCTAATACGCAGCACCTAATAAGAACCTTTTAATAAGAATTAAAGCCTATGAGAGCTCAAGTTTTATAAAAAGAGTAATATAAGATTATACAATTTCAAGCACTTATAAAAAAAATATAAGTTTAGCTTGTTATTAGAGAACAGCTCTAAAAACCTTTAAAGTCACATACTAAGAGTGTTATCAGAGTCGGCTTAAATCTCCTGTTTACTGTGGATTTTTTTCTGGAATCGGTAAATAATGCTCGCCGTTTGGGATTCAATTATACTTCGTCGCGGCTAGGATGAAGAGTGGGTTGCAGCACTCTTCTAAACACTCTTCTTTCTAAACAAAAACTTCAAGTGAAATGAAGTGAATTTTCAGTTGAATATATTTCAATTTCATCACAAATGTCAATATTTTAAAAGTAATCTATCCTATTTTTAAGTGTCTGCCTGTTTAACCGATATCCTCAAAATATTGTACCCTCAAATTATCCACATTTCTTGGGAAATTAAAATATATTTAGCTTCTAAACGAAAAAATTGTCTCGTGCGTAGACCGTACCAGGGTTCATTCCAGACCAGTCATGGATAATTCATGTGTAATTCATACATACCATTCACATTATATACATGGGGTAGTAGCTCACGCGTATTCACAGACAGGAAGAATATATTATAATGCATTAGCAAATTGCAAATCATGGATTAGCAAATATACAATGCATTTGCAAATTTTATGAATAGTATGATAAGTATGTGTTCCATACGGAATAAAATTGCATGTTTTGACCCTTTCAGCCCCTGTTCCCTGCCAGATTTTAGGCCACAACACGCTTATGTACATGTGTATAGCTAATTGCTATCTTTGATTGCGCATCTTACACCAATTAATAAAACTTTTATAATAAATCATACGATCTCTTTATGTGCAAGTTTGACTTCATCTTCCATTTTCCCAAAATGCTTGAATGATGGAAAATTACCAATCGTATGACGAAAGTATTTAATTCGAAATCAATGGTAACGTATTTTAACTGATGATCAACATCATATGTGAGGACCCTTTCTACACTACGATTAATATGCAGCTGAGCTGCAAATAAAGTTCCAAGCCATCTAGCTCATAAATTATACTTCACACCCCAATACTATAATCTATGCAGCTTTAAGACTTTGCAAAAACTCAAATAATCATCTCTGAAAACAAAAATCTTATTAACTTATGTCCCACTTCTTCCCGACCAATACATTGTTTCATAGCATTCGCAAGTCCTTGGAATATTACTGCATATTTACAATAAATCGAAAATTTCGTCATTTCATCTTAAATCATCCAAGTAAATGATCTGCATACGATTGCCGGCCCACTTCCGTAGAAATCTTGCTAAGATTAATCTATCCACAAACATCAACACAAGTACCTACGTTTCCACAATTTCTCGCTAACAGTTGAATTTCATCCATTAGCGACCAGATTGCTAATAAAGCAGTCATATAGACCAATCAATTATGTATTTTAAAGCGGAACACAACACAGAGCGGTCCACTGGATAGACAGGGCATTTGCTTTAAAATTAATTCTGAGATCGTAGTCAATTCTCGGTCAGCTCCACGAACAACAAGCACCTGTTGAACCAGTCAAACTATGTACACGACACACGGACACGCGAGTACTTCCTCATATGTGGGAGCCTCGCAACAAGCCGTATGAACTTCAACAAAGACCACATGACAATTTTGTTAGCTCACACTTTGCAAATTACTAGTACTTAAATCCGCCACAATTTGTACTTGCGGTTCGGTTGCAAAAACGAGTAACGTTCGAACTCACCTTTAGAACTATTAACAAGAGAATTACGAAGATGCCCACGGGCAATGCAATCAGTATGATCGTAGGCATGATTTCAGTTAAAGTGAATTTTAACTTTTAATGCACTAATCCAATAGAATCTGCAATGCACTTTCACCACGAAAATCAAATCTGCTTTTCTGCTCCTTCCCAGGACGAGGACGACTGGATCAACTGGTGTTTCGGAACGGGTTCAAAAAAAAAACTATCCACGACGAAGGGAAAGAATTGCCGCCAAAAACAGATCGAAACTGGAAAATCCGCACGCGTCCGCAAGTGCGTCTATCCACCAAGCACTTATCTCGAATACTGCAAGTCTGCCAAAGCCTAAAGTAAAGCTTGGTCGCGAATTCAGTAACAGATTGAACGTACGACACCCACGGAATGTTCGTTTGGCGATCAGATACATTATGTATCTTACTTTCGCGCACTCCCATACATACGTTGCGTACCTGAAAATGTTGCGTTTAATAAGCCTCTACAATACTAGGTGGGCTATTTCCTGATAAGTGCTCTCATGCTTTTAATGAACAGTATTCCTAGCTGGCCGAAAATAAAATGTGATGAGTATTAAGACTCGCGTACATACGTGGATTTTATTTTCACATGGGGCTTTCGCAGGACTTGTGAAAAATTGAAATGATGACGCTTATCAATTGGTTTGGGTAATCTATCAAATTTCATTTGATTCGATGATCTGACAGCTTTTGCTTATCGAAATAACATAATTCAATAAGGCGTTAGTTGAATGGGAGTTTTTTTTATCTTTCTATCGCGAAAAATTCGCACAGTATTCATTAATTAAATCTACTTTTGACCATGAAATTAAATGATAATTTTATGTGATAATTTCTATGAAAATCTAGAGTTGTCACTAAGTGAAATTTTTAGTAAAATTTCAATCTCTATTTCAAGTGTTTAATAAAACTTTTAGCAATAACTTATTACTTTTATTTATATATTTTTATTTTTTACTATCCTGTGGCATAGTTAAAAATAAGATGGAGCAAAACTTTTTTTATTACAAATAAAAGTACCCTAGTTTGGGTTTTCATTAATTCATATTCTTTCTGTCAGTTTTCAGTTAATTCCAAATTACATATGTTCCCATCAAACTGCGGATTATGTGAGGTTTGACTCACTAAAATAAGACCACCTACAATTTCCGAGTCGAAACCCACTTAAGCATCAATTTAACCCAGTCGTGCTTACTCACCTATCGGTTTCAAAAACGACCGCAGCTTATGAGTTGGTATGGTAATGAATATCCGCTATGAAACCAGTTTTCTTCGTACCTTTTGGAAAGGTACCCTTCCTTCTAGAAAGTGATTTGGGGATATACTTACAGAAACACACATCTTTCTATATGCAATCCACAACTCTTCACAAACACTTTACACCGATCACAAACAACTAAATTTTAGCTGACAAGAAGATTAAGAAAAAAATGTCCTAAAAAATATTGTAGAAAATTCAGTTAGATTTTGATCGTTCACACAGTTTGAACTTAGAACTGTTTGAGTAAACAATGTGTAATTGTTGAATTTAATTAAATAAAAGAGTTGTTCAACACAAGTTAAATTCACTCTTTTCATTCATCAACTTACATATACATATATCCTCCTAGACTCTTTTAGACTCTTCCTTTCGTTCTCTTACTAACAGATCTGTCCGGATTTGCGATAACATAATTTCTTCTGAAAATGGACGGTAGTGCTATGTGCGCTACTACGAAACGTAGGACAATTTGGCCCTTTATCTCTAGAATGATTTCTCGAAAATCAGGATTTCCAAACTCAAACAAATTTAAAATTAGATATACCCTTAGTTGTTAAAATATCAAGCAAATCTTAAATTCTAATAACTGAGTTCCTGTACATCCTAATTATTAAAATATATTTAAATATGTGATCAGAATATCCACCAGAACCAGAGCTTTCATGACCCCAAACATTATTATCCGCCCTCACAGTGTTCCAACTGAATTCACAAGACGCCAGCAATTTGATTTCAACTGCAGACAACGAAAAAAATGTTATCTATGGGAAATAACTTACGTAGTCACAAAACTGTCTTACTCGAAATTATAACATAATCAACATCCTAATCAACTTGAATTAGTCGCCTCGCTGAAGAAGTCTTCCCGTGACGATTCCAGTTATTTTTTTATCAAAAAATAGCATGCTCGTTTCTGTTGGGGCCAGTATTATGATCGCACTAAGACAATATGGCTGCCAGTCGCGTCGTTTATTTTTTAAAATTTTCTATATGGCATCCACTTTGTCCCAGTATGGTGTTGCCACAGGCGTTGTGGTGAAATTTCGTTAGGCTTCTGGGAAAGGCTACCGGGAATATATATGTACGAGAAAGTGAAACAAATTTCGTAACAAAGAGACAACGGAAACGGAAAAGAAGACTAAATCCAGAAGAAGACCATGGATTTTGTAAGATAAGTTGCAGAATAAGCTCATCACCGGATCATTTAAACTGTGCAGAACGAATTTACAACATACATATATCAAAAACTTTGGTATTAATTTCAAACAACACAATATTCGAAATGAAAGCTATATGATTCAGTTTCCTGTTAGTTTTCTTTGTTTGGAAGGTTAATTTTTATTTTCAATTTATTTTTAACTGTCAAAGCTCATATAAGAATAACATTGTTTTTTCTGAATCTTTTGGTGTGGGTGTTTTTGATTAATAGATTTAGATAAACATTTATTATTTTTATTCGAATATTCTTTTTATTCGAATATGCTATGCATTTTTGTTTTGTTTTATTTGTTCACCTGTTTTTTCGTGAGGACTGATGTTAACCACGCAGAGTAAATTTGAGATGATTTATTAAAAAATTAAATGCTGCACTGACGACGGCTCGGCAAAATTTGTCAGTCACAACAGTATCTACAGGTAATACGCAAGGTACTCTGCGCTGTATACTACCAACGCGCTTCCGCAACTTGTTAGTTTGAGGCACGTTTCTCCAAATTTATATATAGTAAAACATAATTTTTCGATAACATCAGCAACTTTCTTTTCATCTCGTTAAGTCCACCGACCATTAGCCTACTCAGCAAAGTGATGACTACTAGATCACTATCACATGCCTTGCCGATATGATCCCAATAGGTCAGCTCGATGTCCAGCGTCAATTCCAGATACCTGACAGACTAGCAGGTCTGGTCCTCAACGGAGCCAACTGTTACGAGTATGAAAATTGGTATTCTTCATCCTTCTCATGACTTCTCAATCCTTCTCATGATTTGGTTAAGACTTAATTGGGCCAAATCGACAAACCTAGCAGCGATTACAGCTGCAACGTCATCAGCATAAACAACCAGAGACACTTCCACAGGCATTTCCAGGCGCCACTGATCATAGAACCTGACGTTTCAGAAGTCAGCTCTTCAAATCAACTCCTTTGTTCCAGCTCAAGTGACAAGTCTCCTTCTCGGTGTCATAGGACAGTCGCTGAAGTAGTCTCGCATCATGGCTAACAAGTAAGCAGAGGAGTTAAGTAAGGTGGTTTCATGACAATTTAAATTATTATCACGCGAAAATTCATGAAATACGGCAGCGGGAAGTATGCTGTTTGAGTGATAAACAGCAGGCTTGATATCAAGGTAGATACCAAACAAACAAAGGAAAAAATCAATTGAATCTTGAAACAATCATTGAAATATCATGGGGAAAATACCACGCTGGGCGCTAAATTAGCAGCAAACTACCATATTGCACAAACCAGATTGGGAAAACTACGATTTGTTAAAAGCATTTGAAAAATAATTTTTCTATCGTACGGTCAAATGTTAATCACAGAATCACACCAAGAACCAACGGTTTCTTATGTAAGTTCCTGCCTTTGAAATTTTATCTGTAGATGCTTCGGGAATATTGAATCGGTTGCACAGACGAAATTCGGAAAATCCCAAATTCAAGAAAAACTATCCAATAGCATTCTGGGCCAACTAAAAAAGTAAAATATATGCAAGGCTATACAGCCTGAGGTTATGTTGAATCGAGTGTTAATATTCGATAGCAGTTTAGTATTGGGTGTAGATATAGAGGAGAATGAATAGGAAATGTGGGTTCGCTAACGTTCACACAATTTAAATCACAAATTAAAGATTTAATTCTTAAAGTTCCCTACAATTGAATGTGATCACGGTTCCCTTCTTGTCTATAAATCAGCATAGACAACGTATATCATCAAAGCTTATCAAAGCCGAGAATATTGATACGGGAAACTCGATCGTTTTGCGGAATCAGCCTCCGAAAGCAGAATCAAATTGGAATTGTTTTTGCGGGATGATTAAAATTGAACAACTTTTTATTTACATTAAAAATTTTGTATGCACTGTGTGCTGGTGTCTGATGAGAAGTGCATACTTTCGAAACCACTTTGTCAAAATAGAATCTTCAATGTAGATTAAAATTTTTAATGTAAATAAAAAGTTGTTCAATTTTAATCATCCCGCAAAAACAATTCCAATTCCCTACAATGTATGATTTTCTTTTAAATTTTTTTTTTTACCTTTTCGCACTTTTTTTCATATTAACTTGCATATTGGCATTAATTTTTTGTAGTTTCAAATATGTGTTTATTTAATATTTTCAATTATTTGTTAATTTTTCTTTTTTAATATCTTTTTGGCTTTGTCTAATATTTCTATTTTTATAATTGGGCAGCAGCCTGTTAAAATGGATTTGAATAAATAAATATATAAATAAATAAACGTTTGGGTTTAACACTACCGAAATTAAAGAGACAGGACGTAAGTAAATCTGCAAATCTTCAATCAGAACGTTCATGGTCAGAGGATCGAAGTTAATGATATCAAGCTCTCCTCTATAGTCACATCTGACTCAGATTGTCAAATTCTACCGCTTCACACTGTTTTTTTGCAATGGTGAAGACCGTTGTTTAAGTAAATTTACGATAGGAGGTGGCATTCTAATTGGCATCCTTAAGTCTCTAAATGGAACTTCATTCCTTTCATCCCCTGTTGAATGTGTGCTTGTCTGTTTTCCTCTTCACCCATTTTCGATGTTGCTTGTCTCCTAAATTTTTCACTTTGTAGTAGCTCTCAACTCTCATTCTACTTCAATGGCCGACACCATTCTGCATCCACTTTTTTCTGTGGGGATGTCAATATTCCTACCTTAGATTGGGACGTGAGTAGCTCGAAAATCTTGTCTCGAAAAAACATATCGGTTGCTACATCTTCGTTTCTTTCCATTTGTCCATTCTCCCAACACAGCAATGTACCCAGTGCTAATAATAATTCCCTCACCAATCTTCCTATGACTTTCATTTTTTTTACTACCTCCCTTTCTCTTTTCTCTCATTATCCTCATCTTTTTATGGAATTAACTATGTGCCGTTCTAAGAAGTCCAATTTCACTCTTCGGCTTAATTTTTAAAAAGCTAAGTACACTGCTTTGGTGAATGGATTTTTTTAAGGGGGTATTCTGGTCTAGAAATTTGATCAAATCGATTTTTTTTCGTTTGCATATTTTCAAAGTTTAGACCTTTAAGAATAAGCTGTTAAAAGGATTTTCGGAAATTCAAATTATTTTTGGAGTTACAGCTATTTTTGTGACACGCCAACTAACTGCCCGAAACGACACTCCAAGTTTTAAACGCGTTTTTCTCGGAACTACTTTTCTCGATACGGTTGACATGATATCTCTAGTTTTAATGAACCGATTTACATGAAATTTTGCACAAAACCTCTTAACACTATTGGTTATCGTCTGACGTAGGGATTTTTCAAATTTTCTTTCTACTATTTATGAAAAATCCCCAAAGTTGAAAACTTTAGGCAAAAAACCAACTTTTTTTTTACATGGACGCCATTTTGCGAAAAAAAAAAGTTTTTTCAAATCGCCTACGTCAGACGAATTTCACATTTTTCTTATTACAAAATTCACCAAAAATGTATGTTTCAGACCAGCAGGAAGGTTGGAATCATGTCAACCATGAGACAAGTTTTTTTTGAGCCTTCACTTCGCCGGCCTGTATCAATTTTTATTTTTTTTTATTTTTTGAATACATTTTTGTACTTTCAAAATGTTAAAAAAATGTTTATGGTTTTTTTTGTTGCGTCCGTAAAATCACCTCAAAATCGTGCCTCTAGACCAGAATACTGCCTTAAGAGGACTAAGTGTTGTTGCACCACGGCCTCTCAGCCGAGCCGCCGTCAATGCAGCATATTTTATTAAGGAATCGTTCAAGAATAGACCCTGCGTGCCTTGAAGTTGCCAACCAGCTCAGTCATGTCGTGGGCATTTGGGTCGGACGATTCCATCGTACTACGGCACGCTGACATAACAAACAAATAACTAACACACACTTAGAGGAAAGGACAGTGAAGATTCACCGTAAGAATCATTACTTTTAAATGATGAATTATTCAAACATAATAATATGGTGATATAAATGAATCTGTATTTTAATATAAATAATGAACATGCGTGAAGAAAGAAAATAAATACTATTAACAATACGAACTACTTCAATATTTCACCTCAACAACTGAATTATTATACTCGCTAGCTTAGGCACGTTGATGCTATGGGTGGGCTTTCATTCACCCTATCCCGGCCGGGATCGGTTCACACCAATCTTTACAATGCAATTCATCAACTTATTATAATCCAGAGAACTCCACAGAACAGTATAAATTAATAAAAATAAAATTTCAAAAGTAAAATATGAAATGAAAAGAAAAACCGCAATAAAATTCAATAAATACCCACACCATTAATTATACTACTTATGTCTAAACTTTTCTCTATATTTCAAACTTTTTGGTTTCAAAGAAAAAAGAAAAAGAAGCAATCAATTAAACTACTAAGATCGAAATTTTCACCAACCCGCTACTCCAAAATCACCATCGTCATGAAAAATATTTAAGGTACTTATCTGCACAGAGACTTGCTTTGACTGCATTCACTTTCGTCCGCAATGAAAAGGTACTTATCTGCACAGAGACTTGCTTTGACTGCATTCACTTTCGTCCGCAATGAAAAGGAAACACAACCGCCAATATTAACCATAAATTGCTGGTCCACTATGAAAGATTTACGTAAACCGCCAGTTCAAATTCAGATTTCGTTGCTGTTTCTCCTTCTTTTGTAGTTCTTTTAGCCGATACACCATCGAACAGCCATTAGTTTCTCCTCTTAGTGGATGTTGAATTTGACCGCCGAAGACGAAAAATCGCAAAATTTCCAGGATTATTTACATTACCAATTAAATTCCTGCCTCTTTTAGCTTTACGCTTCACAGCCAATTAATGATTATACTTTTTATCGAAATTCAAATTCAAAAAAATTTTCAAACTGGCACTTAACAAATTTCCTGTTCTGCACTCGGCCACAGTTTCTCGAAGAAGAAAGCCCCTTTTCTTTGTTCGAATTTTTCACTGAACCGCTAGAGCGGTTCCCTTCCAAATTCCCCGTCGATTCCAGTGTCCCACACTAATAGGGCATCACCAAACCTGTTGGTACAAGCATGAGACGCCATGTTTGCTGATATGCATCGACGGGAAATTGTAAGAGCTTTCGCTGAACAGCTGAGTCTGCTTATCTCATCTGTCAGTGCTGATGTTTACCTTTTACGGTTTGTACTTTTGCCTATATTAATTTTCAAAAACTAATTAAAAATTGTTTCAGGGAGGTATATCTTCAATAGTCTGCAACAATCGTGGGGACGACCCAGACCCTGAGAACTCAAAGCCGGGCAATAATGGGTTTGTGTAGACTTCGTTCCTTTTTTTTTTTTTTCACGACTTGATATCTTGCAAGTGATACACTCCCACAGATTTTCCTTCCAAATTGCTCAGCTCATAGGACACCTGACCCACCTTGCGTTTGACGATAGCCCTGACAAACTTCGGAGCAAGTTTGGCAGAGAACCCATCAGCTGCACGACTCAGGATATGGTTCCGAACCCAAACAACCTGTCCCAATTCAAGTTTCTTTTCCCGAGACCTCAAATTATATCGATTTGCTCCCTTAGCGTATGCCTCAGCAAGTTTACTCCTGACTCGGTCGTGCGCCATTCGTAACCTGTCATTATTGGAGCGGAGTAACACCTCACCATCCTCAAAAGCATTCAGGCTCTTTAATAAAGCGTATTCGGAGCCATGCCGGATAGGATGATATCCAAACATCAAAAAATGAGGTGAAAACCCAGTGGCCTCATGTACAACATTGCGGAATGCTGCACACGACTCCGCCAAACATTCATCCCACTTTCGATGATCTTCTCCTATATAGGCTCGAATTGCTGTGAGTATTGACTGATTTACTCTCTCGGATGCATTAGCCTGTGGCGAATATAGAGGATTACGGACATGTTCGACTCCATAGTGTACCAGGAAGTCCGAGAAAGCTTTTGAGGTGAATTGGACCCCATTATCAGAGTGAACTGTCTCAGGAACACCAAATGTGAGGAAAATATGTTGGGTTAAAAACTTAATCACATTCTCAGTAGTGGCTTTGGGTAAAGCCTGAAGCCATACAAACTTTGTGTAATGGTCCAGGACGACCAGTAGTTGGGTATTTCCAGACTTGGACCTTGGATACGGGCCCATAAAATCTATAAACAAACGCTGTACAGGACGATCTGTCACTCTAGCCGCGCCCATAGGAGGTCTCATGATGGTGTTGGAGCTCTTCATTTGTTTGCATACTGCGCAACCTGAAATATAATCCGCCACATCTTGTCGCAGTCTCGGCCAATAGTAGTATCTTTGCAACAGCTCTACCGTTTTGCGAACACCACAATGAGATCCCAACGGACTGTCATGCACACGCTCTAACAGGACCTGCTTGTAGGCATCAGGTATCCATATCTTTACGCTTGGAATATCCAGGTCATCGTTCTTCTTTGAACCACACGATATGTATATAACCTCGTCGTAAATCATCAGGTTTTCAAATTTATCAGGATTCTCTCTAATTTTTACAATTAAACGTTTATACTCAGGGTCTTCAAAAAAACTTTTTGGAATATTACTTCCCCAATGCTGATGCTCGGGCATGCATACTACCGCACAGACTGGTTCATTCTCAGAAGCGCACGCCCTCGACAGTGCATCCGGTACCACATTCTGAGAACCTATCCGATGTTCGATGGTAAAATTGTATCCCTGTAATTTTAGGCTCCACCGCGCTAGCCTGCCAGACAGGTCTCTTTGATTCATCAACCACTTCAAGCTGGCATGATCCGTGATGACTGTGAAAGGCAGCCCCTCGATGTATGCCCGAAAACGCTTCACACTATGCATTGCCGCCAAGCATTCCAATTCCGTTACACTGTAGTTGCGTTGCGCGGCATTCAGCTTTGTAGACATAAATGCAATGGGATGTTCCCCACCATCATCATCCTTTTGAAAAAGGACACTGCCAATGCCAGTGGCACTTGCGTCGCATTGAATGTAAAAGTGCCGAGAGAAGTCCGGATTTACCAGCACTGGCGCAGACACTAAAAGTTGCTTTGTTTGATTGAAGGCATCATCAGCTGCCTTCGTCCACGCGAATTTACGTTTGCCCTTTAGCAAATCCGTAAGCGAAGAAGTGATTGCCGCGAAATTTGGTATAAACCGTCGATACCAGCCTGCCATCCCCATGAATCGTCTCACGTCCTTAACCGATTTGGGCTGTGGGTAGGCTATGATGCTTGACACTTTCTCTGGGTCGGTTTTAAGGATACCATCACCAATTACATAACCGAGGTATTTAATCTCCTTCTGGATGAATTTGCTTTTTTCAACGTTGATCGTCAGATTTGCTGATGTTAACAAACTGGCCAC
Organism: Nemotelus nigrinus; assembly: GCA_947369275.1. Classification (NCBI taxonomy): domain Eukaryota; kingdom Metazoa; phylum Arthropoda; class Insecta; order Diptera; family Stratiomyidae; genus Nemotelus; species Nemotelus nigrinus. Next base: position 225,436,337 of record OX376372.1, on the reverse strand, counting down.
TTTGGTAAGTAGCGCCAAGTGCTCATCAAACGTTGAACTGGTTACGAGCAAATCATCCAGATAGACGAACACCCGATCATGCAATTCATGTGGAATTACCTTATGCATCAGTCTGCACATGGTTTGAGGGGCATTGCACAGCCCAAACGGCATAACAGTGAAATGATACAGGGGACGACCGGGGACGCAAAAAGCGGTTTTTTCTCGCGATTTCTCCTCTAGCGGAATTTGCCAAAACGCATCTTTCAAGTCAAGGCTTGTTATAAATCGTGTGGACTGAAGACGAGCCAATAACCCTTCAATTAGTGGCAAGGGATAAGCATCTTTTACGGTGACCTCATTCAGTCTCCGGGCGTCCAAACATAGCCGCACTTTACCTGGCTTCCTGACGATGGTGACTGGCGAACTCCACGCACTTCTGCTCTCTTCAATTACCCCCAGAGACAACATGCGATCTAACTCATCATACATCAGTTTCTGCACGACAGGTGAAACTGCGTAATGACGTTGTTTAATAGGTTGGGCCTCTCCTGTGTCGATGGCGTGCGACAGAAAATTTGTTCTGCCCAAACCTATTTTATTACAGGACGGAAACTGATGTATGACGAAATCTAGCTTCTGCTTATCTGCTGGGGACAATTGTTGGAAACATGAAACCGCAACTTGAGTTTCAATAGCGGAACAATGTGGGACAATTTTAAATGCATCCCAGAAGTCTATGCCAAGATAGACTTGATGGGTCAAACTGGGGCATAACAAGAAGCGTATCATTCTAGTTTTATTATTGAACTGTACCAACGTACTAATATAGCCAAGTACGGACGCCTTCTGACCTGAAGCAGTTCGAACTGCCGTCTGCATGCAGTGTACATACAAACCCAGGTCATCGACTAGTTCAAGTGCCCCTGAACCCAGAATACTAACACTGGCCCCGCTATCTAGTAGACCTGTGAGTCTTCGCCCCTTAATATAGATATCCGCAAAAGGCCGATTGTCGCCAGGTGTGGACACGATCGACTCCACACAAGCTCGTTTCAAAAATTGCCTCTGGGTAAAGTACCGCCACGACCGTGAGAACCGCCCTGCTGAACGCCTACGCCTCCTGAAGGTTTCTTCAAGTTCACAGTTAGTTGATAGTAAAGAGGGTTGCGAATCTGTTGTATTTGATGAACTTGGTCGATTCGTTTCTTTATTTACGGTCGCCGTCTCAACTCCGGGTCCACGTTGGTAGCGGCCTCGGTCATAACTGGTCGGGTTGCCGGAGAAATGCCAGGAATGCGCGACCTCTCCGCTGGAACCGCATTCCTGCCGAAGTTTCCCGACTGGCATCTAGGACACTTGGGTTTTACTACTCCCTCTCTACCACAACCGAAACAGAAAACTCGCTGTACTGGCTCTTGACAGTCAATAAATCCATGCCCCAAATCTTTGCAGTTCCAACATACTCGATAACTTGCTTGTCCATCAGCTCGTTGACTCCTAACTGGAACGGGGTTGGCACTAGTCTGCAATGCTTCAATTCTCGGTCTGGTGGGTGCCTCTGATGCTGTTAGTCCTTGGTACCAAATGGGATGCCGAGATTGTACGGTTCTAAAGTCTGAGCAACCACGGTCCTCTGAATCCTCCTGTACACGTAGCTCATTTACCACACGGGGTCGGCGATAAGTGTCGCGATCTGCATTCCACCCCAAAAGTTTCCACTCAGCCTCCACTATGCAGCAACGTTTAACTAACTCCCTCGTGGACCTAAAATCAACTCCAGCTAAATGTGCTCTTAGTGCTGGCGCCATATTGCGAAATACCACACATTGAAAATCCAGATCAGACAGTGGCACAGTTAACTGTAAAGAAATACCTTCCAGTGCATCGTAAAAATCCTGAAACACTTCCCCAGGTTTTTGAATTCGTGCATCCAACATTCGCCGAACATCTACATCTGAATGACACGAGCTAAACCGTTCTAGAAACTCCTGACGCAAGTGGCCCCATAAAAGGGGGTAATTCAACTCCCGAAATCGCCAGTACCAATCAGAGGCCGGCCCCTTTAACAATAAATGAAAGTCTGTTGCCAAAGTTTTAAGCGCAACCTTATAATCTTCAGCCAACGACAAGACTCTAAACATAAATTGTCTAGCAGGCAAACCAGAATTTGAACCATCGAATGTAAGGTTCCATTTTGATATAGGCAAATTAGCTCCTAAGCTATTATTAGTTACTGTAGGTTCCCGAAAGACTACCCTTGGAGGTTCCTGACTGCCGGAATCACCTATATGATCCACCAAGTTCGATTGATTGGTGGATCTCTTTTCTTGCTTTTGCTTCTTTTCTAAACGGTCAGTATTGACCATTTGAGTGGCTTGAGCAACCGAAGGTGATAAGCTCAGGCGTTCCAGTTGGTGTTGGAAGGGTGTATAGCTGGGATCCCAGCTATTAGTTCTTCGACGCATTATCCTAGATTATAATTTGAAATTACTGATTCCAAATTCAAATTAATAAAATAAAAAAAAATCACGAACTTCAATCAACCAAATTACTAAGTTCAGACCAAAAATCCAATGAACTTCTTTAAGAAGATTCGCTCAGAATTTGCGTGAACTAATCTTAAATAAATAGCAAGACTATTGAGACCAACAATAGAGCTCAATAGAAGAAGCAAATACTAATTGGTATGTAAATATTCCAACTGAATGATCAAGATAATAAGTAGTTATAACGTATTACTTTTTAGAGAAACATCAACTTAGTGAAAATTTACCAGCGTTATTCAGAAAGACTTATCTTTTCTCTCAGCCAAAGCAAATCCTCAACCATATGTTTTCAGGTAAATACTGTATACTTCAAATTCTTTTTCAAATATTATGATTTGTTAGCACGATTATATGCAGAGATATTAGATAAACACGCAATGAATCAAACGATAAAAAATTACCTCGTTTATAGTTACTTTAAGACCATACAAGAAAGTAATGATTCTCACGGATCCTCTTCGTGGTAGGAATTAAAGACTGGAAAGGAAATGGTATGAAATTTAACACGAAATGAATAAAGGGGAATAAGGAGTACTTAGGACTTTCAGATTCTTGTGGTTGATCCCAGACGACTAACCCTCCATTAGTCTCGCATCTCGTTCAAAAAAAGTTATACATTAACAACACCCCTACAGGTGGACAGAGATCGAGACCAGACTGGCCAGACATCACAGAAAGTATATGTTTACAGGTGCATAAAAGTTCAAATACAGCTCTTTCTTAGAACAATCCTATTCACAAGGAGATATCTTTACAGGACCTTGAGCATGAATACAGCAGCCACAAAAATCTGGATCAAAATTATAGAGCCAAGCTCTGTTCAACAAACAAGGACAACCACAGTAGCACGAGTTGGGCGCCAATGCTGCATTGACGACCGCTCGACAACTGAAAAGATAGGAAACATGCCATTGATAAGATAATAAAGGAAAATGATAAGAAAATTGCCATTGTCAGGATTAGAATTACAACCCCAACCCAAGAAATTCAAAGAGAAAGAAAAAAAAATATGGCTGAGGCAACAAAATACTCTTGCCGAACATTTGCCACCTCAGCCGAATAGCACATTTGCCAAAAAACATATAAAAATTAAAACAACTTTAAACCTTTGCCATAAGCCTTTTGTTTGGGCGCCATTTGTTGCACCACGGCCTCTCAGCCGAGCCGCCGTCAATGCAGCATATTTTATTAAGGAATCGTTCAAGAATAGACCCTGCGTGCCTTGAAGTTGCCAACCAGCTCAGTCATGTCGTGGGCATTTGGGTCGGACGATTCCATCGTACTACGGCACGCTGACATAACAAACAAATAACTAACACACACTTAGAGGAAAGGACAGTGAAGATTCACCGTAAGAATCATTACTTTTAAATGATGAATTATTCAAACATAATAATATGGTGATATAAATGAATCTGTATTTTAATATAAATAATGAACATGCGTGAAGAAAGAAAATAAATACTATTAACAATACGAACTACTTCAATATTTCACCTCAACAACTGAATTATTATACTCGCTAGCTTAGGCACGTTGATGCTATGGGTGGGCTTTCATTCACCCTATCCCGGCCGGGATCGGTTCACACCAATCTTTACAATGCAATTCATCAACTTATTATAATCCAGAGAACTCCACAGAACAGTATAAATTAATAAAAATAAAATTTCAAAAGTAAAATATGAAATGAAAAGAAAAACCGCAATAAAATTCAATAAATACCCACACCATTAATTATACTACTTATGTCTAAACTTTTCTCTATATTTCAAACTTTTTGGTTTCAAAGAAAAAAGAAAAAGAAGCAATCAATTAAACTACTAAGATCGAAATTTTCACCAACCCGCTACTCCAAAATCACCATCGTCATGAAAAATATTTAAGGTACTTATCTGCACAGAGACTTGCTTTGACTGCATTCACTTTCGTCCGCAATGAAAAGGTACTTATCTGCACAGAGACTTGCTTTGACTGCATTCACTTTCGTCCGCAATGAAAAGGAAACACAACCGCCAATATTAACCATAAATTGCTGGTCCACTATGAAAGATTTACGTAAACCGCCAGTTCAAATTCAGATTTCGTTGCTGTTTCTCCTTCTTTTGTAGTTCTTTTAGCCGATACACCATCGAACAGCCATTAGTTTCTCCTCTTAGTGGATGTTGAATTTGACCGCCGAAGACGAAAAATCGCAAAATTTCCAGGATTATTTACATTACCAATTAAATTCCTGCCTCTTTTAGCTTTACGCTTCACAGCCAATTAATGATTATACTTTTTATCGAAATTCAAATTCAAAAAAATTTTCAAACTGGCACTTAACAAATTTCCTGTTCTGCACTCGGCCACAGTTTCTCGAAGAAGAAAGCCCCTTTTCTTTGTTCGAATTTTTCACTGAACCGCTAGAGCGGTTCCCTTCCAAATTCCCCGTCGATTCCAGTGTCCCACACTAATAGGGCATCACCAAACCTGTTGGTACAAGCATGAGACGCCATGTTTGCTGATATGCATCGACGGGAAATTGTAAGAGCTTTCGCTGAACAGCTGAGTCTGCTTATCTCATCTGTCAGTGCTGATGTTTACCTTTTACGGTTTGTACTTTTGCCTATATTAATTTTCAAAAACTAATTAAAAATTGTTTCAGGGAGGTATATCTTCAATAGTCTGCAACAGTGTGGATGGTGCTCTAAACAAATTTCTCTTCTTCCTTTCCAATTTAATTTCATGTGACACTCATTTATATGCAGCGCGTGAGAAACACAGTAGGTCCGGCTCGCTTCATGACAATCTTAAAGATCAAAATCTATGTGCTACTAAGAAAAGGGTTGCCAGAGATGTGATGTGTGCACATTGAAAACACGACGAAGCTGCTTTCACATCCAATGATTCAAACCCCTTTTGGTAAAGTGTCAACTCCCTTAAAACTTCCTCTGGCATTCCTTCTGCTATGTGCCTTCATAACATGTCTGCCTACTCTTCAAAAGATATTTGTGAGCTTTTCGCTCAACTCTTTTCTTCTTTCACTTCCCGTTATAATCCGTCAAAAATTGACTCCTCGATGAGCACTCTTGATACAAACAGTGAATTTGATGTGGATGGCATTCCGAGCAGTTTTGTCAAATCATTTTCTTCTTCCCTCTGTGCTCCTCTGTAACTAATCTTAAATTTTTTCATCCGATACTTTCCCTTCATTTTGTAAATCCGCCATTATTCTCCATCCCCAAAGCTGGCTATATTACTGGCATCTCTAACTGCCATATCCCTTTTTCCTTATTTTAGCGAGCTACAATAGAATGAAGCCTTTCGTCCAGTCCTTGTTAGCCAAAAGAGAGTATGGTTAAACAGTATGTAAGATAGGTTTCATCCACTAATGCTTTTGTTTTCGCTATCGATTAGCAAAAGCAAGTTGATGTTTTATATACAGGCTTTGACAAAGCCTTCGATTCGTGGAATCATGAAATTGTTCTTTCTAAGCTAGCTGGGGATGGTCTCTCTGCTGACCTTCTTCTTGTTTTTCCTCCTACGCTGGTGATAGCACTTGTGCTGATACTCTTATCTCTTGCTCTTCCGTGCCCTTTTTCCAAATACAGGTGCCCGCCAGGATTCATTCTTGGCCCTTTGATGTGCTTTATGTTTTTTAACGATCTTCTACTTCTTCTTTGCTCTCGCTGCCTTCTGTAATGCTTATGAATTCAAAATTTTCGTAGCAAGTGATTCCGTTAATATTGCTCCTTCTGCAAAATGATATAGTATTTTTAGTTAACTGATGCGATGCGAATTCTTTACCCTGGGCGTTACGAAGTATCATCAAATATCCGTCACTTACAAAACATTTCTCCTAAAGTTCTCCTACTCTATTCACAGTTCTCCTTTCTATGTGAATAGTGTTAAGGACCTTGGTGTGATTTTCGACTCTAAAGCTTAGTAGTGTGCTCGATTTCACTTGCAATTTTCATACAAAATTTCACGTTAACTCTGTTTCGGCGAAAATTTAGCTCGAAAATAAGCAGGAGTTGTACTCAGTTTTTAGCATGAAAAGTTGCTTTGAAGTTGCTTTCACTTTGAAAATATAGATGGCATTGACACATGTCTCCAATCATTTCACGCAAATTTAGTATGAGCAGTTCATTCTTTCGAGCTAAAAAGTAACATTTGGTGTTTAGATTTGAAATTCGAGATGTGTGAAATGTCTTTTCAATAGCCAAATCGATCGAAAATTGAAATTCTTGACACTTAATCCGTCAGAAGTGAAACTTTTGGTTTCTTAGCATCTACAAAGTTTCTTATAGCATCTACAAAGGCACACTAGCATTCATTCGACAATGTACATATATACATATGTTGTTTCATTTCCGCGCAAATCAATCACCTATCTATTATTAACAACTCTGTGATAATGTCATCGGCTCATACCATTCCTTCGAAGTTTTCGTTATAATTTATTCTCCACAAGAACACTGGCTTTATCTGCAGTTTGATGTTTGATTTTCCGCTTGCGTCAAAGTACCCTCTATATGTATCCAATCAATCTTATCACTCTGTGTGATACTATACGATAAATTCTCAGGAAAAAAATTAAAAATTTAACGATCCCGCGGTGGCTTTTACAGTCACAAAAAAAAACTTTTGAATTTTCAAGCAGCTGAATGTGTACTGATATGACTAATATTAATCAAACAAATGCATGTTGTAATTCAGGGAGAATGTAAAAAGACCGTCACACAGCACTCTTGCTACATTTTGCAGTTTTGAAGGTAAATTTGAATTTCTTACTTATTTTCTGCGAATAAAACTAAATAATAAAAGTGAATTGGTTTCCTGTTATTTGCATTGAAACGTTTTCAGTCAGTTTGACTTCTGCTTAATCTTAAGCCATTTATGAGTGAAATTCGATTTATCAAGTAATTCGTCGAAACGACAAGGAACTACTCGACAGTATAAGCTTTAAGTAAACACAGTATGACCATATCGACGTGTTGTTTGTGTTGCATTTTAGATTAAATTCATTCTCCTGCAAGGATAAACTAATGATAAATATAGAAATTGATCTTTGAACAACTTTGGCTTGGGCTTGGAGCGATTGGTAACTTTATGTTATATGTTGGTATTTCTAAACTGAAAAAACACATAGCGCCAGACGCCATAGTTTATAGACTTCTGGCGCCATGTACATAGTCGATTTCGGGATTGTGAAAAATCCATGTTACATAGGACCACGCGCTATGTAGATTCTGACACTATGGCGCTGGAAGTCATATTGCAGAGTACTATGCAGAGTACTCAGAGTACTATGTACATAGCGTATGGGGCCATAAATAATGCACTATGTTACATAGCTCTGGGCGCCATGTGGATTTTTTTCAGTGTATATGGTAAATATGGTTATCGACACTCATATCCAAATGGACCTATGCAATTGCTCATATTTGGGACTCGTCTCGAGACGATAGCAACGAGTTAGTTACTTTGTGTGTTTCTCTTAAGTAAAACAAATTTGAAAAAATCTAGCGCATATGAATCGCTACAAACACTCATGTTCGAGTAAAAGTGGAGGAATCGTTTAGATTTTGAGTGCATACTCTACCATACGTGCTCCTTATTACAGCCAACCTGTTTCGAAGGCCGTGAAATTTATAGGGTGGAAAGATTTTCAGATTTTCAGATTTTCACTTGCATGAATTAAAAATTTAGAAAAGTCAAACATTTGTTACTTATATTCATTATCGGATGTTTATCTGACAAAACTTGGAACGCAGTATCTCTTATAGCATAAGTAATGCAAATGCTCAGGCCTGCAGCATTTTGCCAGCACTGCAACTATAAGCCTGCCACAACTACTTCACGTTAAAATCAACCTAGGAGTCTCGTTTCCATGCGATGACTGAACAGCGTTGTCAGATTTGGCGATTTATCGCCATATTGGCTAATTGAAGGCACGTCCTGGCGATTGGTTACATTTTGGACTATTTCAATGATAAAAACGATATTTTTCGTTATTGCATAAAATTTATACAGCTTACTCGAAAATTTAAACATTGAAGGTGAATTTTATGTGATTGAAGTTGATTTTCTGAATTTGAATTTTTGGACAGATATCGATATTTTGAGGGTAATCTGCCCTCTTGTTCAGTGTCTAAATATATGTTACACAAATGTTGAGCCTTCATAGCGCATATTGAACCTGTTTACTTCGATTCGAGTATGCATAAAAAAGACACCAGTGATAGCAATGATTCCAAAGAATTAGAAGACAGATTGGGTTTATTATTAAACTAGTGCAGGAAAGACATTTTAATTGTAAGAATTTTGAAACTTATTTTGCGCTTTTAATACTGTTTTCATGAATTTATGAAAGATACACTTTTATGGCGGAAATGTTGAAAATGTTAAATAATTTTGTTCCAAAATATTTTTTTTACAAATTTTTTTTGCAAATCTTTGAATTTAAAATAAGCAATGAAATCTCGGTGTACAGAAAAAGATGTAAAATGATAATTTTTTTTCAATTTTGCTAAAAACTGTAAGGTTTAAAGCTTCAGGGAGTGTTAGGATCAAAATTGTTTGATTATTCTTCGTTTCGATCATTTTGGCGATTTTGGCTATCTCAGCTCCTTCATTTGGCGACTTTACCTCTAAAATATCTGCCAACGCTGTGACTGAATCGAAAATTACAGAGACAGAAACATTTTTGGAGCTGCCATCCGGACAACTTCCAATACTTGGAAAATTTAAACATTAGTTACGTATTTTCATTGTAGATGTTTGCCGTATGAATATTTAATGATAACATCTGTTGGTACGGAAAGAACAATAATGCTTAATGAGGTCAACCTATCCTGTGAGTATCGTTTCGATCCGATGACTAAATCGTAAGCTATAGGGATAAAAAGAAATTTAGAGTTATTACCCGCAAAAGTTTTCAAATTTTCGAAAACTTAAAATTTGTTGTTGATAGTCATTTCCATTTGAAAAGAGCATTAAATTTGTGGCTTTTGAACTTGTGCCAAAAACGAAAAAGAAACATAAATTTAAAATGTAATTCATACATTTGAAAGTTCAATGAAAAGTATACAGAATATACAAAGGTGTTAAGAATTATTAAAAATTGAAATAAAGTCATGAAAACAAGCTCACAAAAGTATTGGCTCACTAAATGAAATATGAAATTTTATGATGAAAATGATAAAATATTAATTAATATTTTGCAGCATATCCCTTCGCCCTAATGATACACTGCATTCTATTGGCCATGGATTTCACTGACGTTTTTATTAATTCAGAACTTATTTTAACCCATTCCTCTTTTAGCTGATTTTTGTCTGATATTTTGTGTTTGCGGACTGAATTCTTCAGATGTATCCACAAATTCTCCATTGGATTCATATACGGTTATTGTGCTGGCATTTTCGCACATTGCAAAGTATCCACTCCCGCACAATCTTTGGGATCATTGTTACCACCATGTTTCACGTTTGGTTGTAAGTTTTTTCTTTAATAGTATTCACCCGGATTTCGCCACACGCGCTTCCTTCAAAGTGAGCCGAACAATTCTATTTTGGTTGGGTCACTAAAAAAACGTTTTCCCAAAACTTGTTGGCTTGTTTTGTTCGTCTTCTGCGGCCGGTGGCGGCAATTCATTTGGAAAACACATTGAGTTCATGTTATCGCATTCGGATAGTGTTTTCTACCGCCCTACATCCGCCATTTTACCGTTCATTGTGGTTGAAAATGTCGGATAGGAAATCGACCATCTCATTAACAATGAATGATTCATGGACGTAGTTCGTCTACGACTGAATCATTGATAAGAACGAAAAATTCCAAGTAATTTTGTTCGACATACGTTTCCGTGATTCTTTTGATAAAAGACAAAAAAGTGATCAGCGCGGGCAAGTATACTTGTCAATACTGATTATACGCCACCGGTCAAAAGGGTGACATATGAGGACATGAAACCACAAAAATTTTAAAGTGATAAATAATGTGTTTTCATAATGCCCGTGTTCCATTATTACTATTTAGTACTTGCAAGTACTTCTGTCTACTTCCAACTACTCGCGCTCTCGTTCCCGAGTAGTTCATGAGTAGTTACGCCTTTTTTTGCCGTGAGGTGGCTATGTTAGTTGTCATTGGTAGTTCTAGTTGTCAATAGGTGGTTTTGGTTTTTTTCATGGTTATGTTGAATGTTTTGGTAGTTAGGAATCAGAAATAGCCCTCATAATGTGTGGAAAGTTAAAAGATGTAATTTTCTGCTAGTTGTTTTTATATTCTTTATCGATTGTGTTAGTTTATACTCGTTATTTTCTCCCTTTATTTTCAACTGTTTTACATTTGAAAACTGCATATAATTTGACAGTTAGAATCTGCTCGTATGAACGAAAATGGCGTTCCTTTTGTGCTCTACTTCCAAGTACTTGCAAGTACTAATTAGTAAAAATGGAACACGGCAAATATTTTTCTTTTTGAATGAAATATTTCATATGACGAATTTTTCGCACTTAAATAGGGAAAATTTTGGAAAGATAAAAGCTTCAGAAGAGACGGTAAACTGCCGGCATTGTCAACTTAATATACCTTAATACAAAGACACCGATAATAGGTTGCTAGTCGGCTTGAACTCAATCTTACAAAAAAAAAGTCAAGAAATACATTTTAATTAATTGAGCAGCCACTTGAGGTTAAACATACGTTGAAATTGGCTACTCTCGACACAGAAATCATAAAAATCGTAATTAAAAGCCGTAGTAGTACCTGTATCGAAAAAAAGCACGATTTTGGGACATATTTGACTTAAGTCGGGATATGCTTGGCTAACATGTCTAAATGAAAATACTTTAAACCTAATTTAATGCCTCGATTATACCAAACATATGTGCAGTTTGAATGTTTCAGCACCAGTGGACACTGCTCTTTTTTAGTAGGCAAAATCTATTATATAACTTGGCAGTCACAAGCCTGTTGGCTTTTTTCGCTGTGGAAATTTACGAGCCGAAAAAGTGTTATTGGAAGATGCTAGACTAAAGAAGAAACAGCTCGCGAAAATTGTCAGATACAACCCTTTTAAATATTCTTTGCGATTATCTTGACATGACTGGGATCAGCGAAAGGTGGGTGCTAAGAAAAACAACAGCGCATGAAATGCTATCACGCGTTTTTGAAGATCTGTAGTGAAAACGAAAATGGAATATTGAGTCGATTCGTTACTGGAGACGAGACTTGGATTCATGATTATGAGCCGGAGTCCAAACAAGACACCAGGCAGTGGCGCAAAAAAGGCAAACCACCACTCAAGAAGTTCAAGGTGTCACAGTCTGCTGGAAAAGTCATAGCAGCCTTTTTTTGGGACTCAGAAGGGCTCCTGTTGATGTATTATGAAAACAAAGGTGTCCAATAGCCGAAAAATACAACGCTTCAATTCTAGAGCAGTTGAAAGAGGCCATCAATAAAAGAGAAGAGGAAAGTTCACCAAAAATGCCCCCCTTCTACACGACAACATGCCTTTTCACAAGATTCGTTTTACGTTGGTTGCCCAACATGACTATCGACCTATTGCGATCGTTTCGGTTCTGTCTAAGGCATATGAATCTCTCGTGAACTCAAAATTAATGAAATATCTTGAGTTGAACCAACTTATCAATGACCGCCAGTATAGTTTGCGTTCTGGGAGCTCCACTGGGGACTTACTTACATTTCTCACTGAGAGATGGAACCGTTGTCTCCATAATTTTGGTGAAGCAATGGCCGTTTCTCTTGATATTTCGAAGGCCTTTGACAGAGTCTGGCAACCTTCCCTATTAGCCAAGCTTCGTGCATTTGGTCTTCACCCCGTCCTTGTCAAATGGATTGAAAGTTTCCTCGTAGATCGTTCCTTTCAAGTTGTTCTGGATGGATACAAATCCTGTGTCCACACCACCAATGCCGGGGTTCCGCAAGGTACTGTTCTTTCACCAACTCTCTCTCTTTTATTTATAAATGACCTCCTTTCCTCCACTTTCAATCCGATTCATAGTTTTGCCTATGACAGCACCATTGACTTCGCATACTCCTTTGACAGAGTAGCCAACTCTCGTGGCAATGCTACTTCTGTTAGTAGAGATCGCATGTTTGCATCGCTAAACAGGGACCTATTAAACATTATCGCTTGGGGCTCAGCGAACCGTGTTGTGTTTAATGCATCCAAAGCCCAATGCTGTCGTCTCTCGCTCAAGCCTTACCCTCCTCCTACTAGCCACACTACTTCCGTTGATGGTGTGAGTATTTCCAAATCACCTTCGCTGAACCTGTTAGGATTTAACATCTCCAGCAAACTAAGCTGGACCAGCCATATTTTTCAAATTGCGAAAAATGCCATGCAATGCTTAGGATTTCTGCAGAGAGGCAAGAAATACTTTACACCATCAGACATAGCGCACATCTACAAGACTCTCGTAAAACCAAGACTTGAGTATAGCTCCCATATATGGGCTGGGGCAGGCCGCACTGCTTTAGCGGAACTAGACAAAGTCCAACGCAAAGCTTTCAAGCTTATTGGCGATGAAACTATTACCTCGCGTATTGAATCGCTTGAGCACCGACGTAATTTAGGTTGCCTCTCTCTTCTTTATCGCTATTATTATGGTCTTTGCTCTAATGAAATATCAAGTCTGCTCCCTTGTAGAGCACCTCCTACGCACCAACACCCGAGCCTCCCAACGAGCTCACTCTCATACCCTTTCGATCAGTGCCAGTCGTACCGTCAAATTTCACGATTCTTTCTTATCTAGGTCAATACGATTATGGAACAGTCTACCATCTACTGTGCTCCCCGCCAACTATGAGCCACAATTGTTCAAACGAATCGTTCATCGCTAACTCCTGCAAACTCAACCCTTCCTTTCTTCCTTTCCTTAAATTTCCTTCCGCCAAGGCTGTGCTATAGCATAATTAGGCATCCCTTGAGCCTTGGCATCATCATAGAAAAAAAAAAATAAGACGAGCTTCGGTTTTTTAGATTAACAACCCTCCAACCGTGACCTGGCTTCCAGCAATTATTTAATGTTCAAAAATTGAGAAAGGAATTTCGTGGGAAGAAGTTTTCAAATGATGAAGAAGTGAAAGATGCAGTTTCGACTTACTTTTCTGACTAAGGCAAAACATTTGTTTAGAAGTTATACATAAACTAATTGAAAGATCAGACAAATATATTAGAGTAGGTAACAGGCAAATACTCGTATATTGAAAAAGAAAAATACATTTTTATATGCACTTCTTACTACGAATTCCGCGGAATTAACGCCCCACCATCGTATGTCAACTGAAATCTTGGTACATGATCGTGGCTGTTCGTAAGCGAGCAGCCAGTGCCATATCCACTTGGATTCCAAGTAACAGAAAACCATGGTGTGAAATCTGCCGTACCTTACAATACGACAAATTTTTTTTCCAAGGATATAAACTACTATACTTCATTAAAATAATTTCAAAATGTTGTCTGTAAAATCGTCAATTCTTTCAAACACCTTCTTTTTGAATACGCTTGTATTAACTAGATGCTATTTTTCGAAACTCACTATGAAAGACTCGAGTCCGTAAGAAAGCAATTACTATTTCATCTTGGCGAGAGGCTAGTGCAGTGTCATCTGGAAGTCAAGCTATGACCGTGATTGTCAAAAACTGCACTCCCCCAAATCCTCACGAAAAATGGAGAGTGATGCAAAGAAAGAGTCGATACCGGCCAGAGCTTACGATACACAGAAAGTATAGGAGGAAAGAGTGCTGCGTACTCTGGGCTCTGTAAGCACCAGAAAGTTCTGATTTAGAGGCAATGTGAAAAGTAACATAAAACGGGAAAGCTTTGTACCTACACAACTGTAAAGCTAGAACTACACTGGCCTCACGTAACGTGAGCTCACGTGTCGTCACGTTATGCGTGTGGAGGCATGAGCTCACGCTTGGAAATACACTTGTCTTAAGCTAGAACTACACTGGTCTTACGTAACGTGAGCTCACGTGTCGTCACGTTATGCGTGTGGAGGCATGAGCTCACGCTTGGAAATACACTTGTCTCATGTTAGCAGCTCACGTGTGTTGCAATTGCATATCGACGGTTTGAGGTTTAACTAAATTTCGCTGCGCACATAAAAATTCTGTTACAATTTTTTCCCACAATTTACCAGCATCAATGTATTTCGCCATTTCACAAGTGTTCATGCTTATAAATTTTCAACAAATCAATTACCTTATACATTTCAAACAAATCAAATACCATGCGGTAAAAATATTGGCTAAACGTGCTCTCACGTGAGCTCAAAAATCTGAATTTGCAGATTATCAAAAACGTGAGCTCACGTGAGCTCACATGAGCCGTGTGACGTGTCGCCAGTGTAGTTCTAACCATACAAAATGGTACTGCAGATCTATCACACGTGTGGTCAGCTGATGTGACCACACGTGAGCTCACGTTACGTGAGACCAGTGTAGTTCTAGCTTTACTCACACCCACAATTCGGCATGTCCGGGAAAGCTTGGACTTGGTAGCTCCCATCTTTCTATTTCTTTGAACTAGTCTTATCTGCTGTTATCTGCTGATATCGAAGTGGCGCCAATACGTCGATTTTCAATTATCGTAGTTTCCATCGACATGAGTATTGTGATGATGTACTTGAAGATGTAATGATAATTTCTCAATTTCTCTTACTTTGGAAAATGCGTCACTTGAGCGTAATTGTGACGAAACGCATCTATGTTATCTGTATGTTGCATTGAACTTGTACGCGTTGCTCTCGATTTCGTCACTTGATTTGCTATCTGCAGCCACCCGCTTTTCGAGATTATGCCTAGTACTATACTCTTCGCGAAACGAATTCAACGGTCAAATCCCATACAAAAAAGCTTAACTGACGAATTGAAAAGCTCTTTTTGTATGGGATTTGAACGTTGAATTCGTTTCGCGAAGAGTATGGTACTAGGCATTAACTAGGTACAAATGGTAGCTAAAGCTAGAACTACACTGGTCTCACGTAACGTGAGCTCACGTGTGGTCACATCAGCTGACCACACGTGTGATAGATCTGCAGTACCATTTTGTATGGTTAGAACTACACTGGCGACACGTCACACGGCTCATGTGAGCTCACGTGAGCTCACGTTTTTGATAATCTGCAAATTCAGATTTTTGAGCTCACGTGAGAGCACGTTTAGCCAATATTTTTACCGCATGGTATTTGATTTGATTGAAATGTATAAGGTAAGTGATTTGTTGCAAATGTATAAGCATGAATACTTGTGAAATGGCGAAATACATTGATGCTGGTAAATTGTGGGAAAAAATTGTAACAGAATTTTTATGTGCGCAGCGAAATTTAGTTAAACCTCAAACCGACGATATGCAATTGCAACACACGTGAGCTGCTAGCATGAGACAAGTGTATTTCCAAGCGTGAGCTCACGCCTCCACACGCATAACGTGACGACACGTGAGCTCACGTTACGTGAGACCAGTGTAGTTCTAGCTTTATTCGTAATGTTTCGTTATAAACAAAATCATAAGCACATTTAATCGTAGCTGGTCGAATTAAGCTTTTATGCCAATTTAATTAATTTTGCGCCTACAAACAGACTGGCAGCAACTGGCGAGTACTTCTCGTGTTATATGGAATTGGGACAAAGATCTATTAACCCTTTCATTCAAGAATATATTACATACATAGAGCTTGTATACATGAGAACGGTTTGATAGAAAATTCAAAAGAGCTTTCACAAAATCAAACCGTTGTCAAAAGTGTACCTAAATATACCATGGTAGGGATGAATTCTTGTTTTGTCAGCACAGATATAATACTTAGAGGATATGGCCATAGTGAAAACCTTGTTGCAATTTTTTTGGATTTTTTGTTTGTGCTTATTTTTAGCAGGCGGTAAAGTAAATTACAATGCATTATTTTTTCATTACTGGTTTTAAGGTTAGCAAAGCTTAATGACGTCATTTTCGGTCTATTTCGCGGAGCAAGACATTTATTTTTCGCGGGGCAAGACATTCATTGCATATAGTGTTTATGTTAAAGAAGCCTTTGAAAACATCAAAAAACTACTACATAAAATACAGCACATGGAAGATATATGCTGTAGTGTTGTGTTACTCATACAAGATGCATGACGAATGTCCCATTCACATCTACAAAATGTCACATCACCTCAAGCTTCAAATTTGTACCAACTCATTTTTTTTGTCATATTGAGGTGAAGCGATTGACTTGAGGCGCAACGATTGTAATACTCAATGGAAAATGTATGCACGCGAGACTAGTTTGATTTGTACCACCTCATTTTTTGTCATATTGATGTGCTTTGCTCAACTTTGAAGCGATTGACTTGTGATAGTTGAGGCACAAGGATTGCTGTACAAGGGGAAAATGTATGCATGCGAGTTTAGTTTTGAGTTTGATTCGCACGATATTTAAACAAAAAATTTGGTGGTAATTAGCTACCATTTTTGGGAAATTGTTTAGTAGATTTGTGACAGTTCTGCTCTTCTGAGCATAAACGTTTTACCTACATTTATTTTCATTTTTGAGCTAACGCCGAATTCAAAAACTACATAATCTATTAAATCATTCTCCAAAATATGAAAATCTTATCTTTTGTGGAAGTATGCTACAATCAATAATGAAAAATCCCCCATCTATATAAGAACGTAACCAGTACTTAGCATAAATGTTCTATCCTACCGTAGCGGCGGCGTAATGGTATGGGGCTGTATAGCTGCCAGCGGCGCTGGAAACTCATAGCTAATAGAAGGAATGCAACATGACACTTCATTTGAAGTATGACATTGTACCACCTCAAATTTGAAAATGAGTAACTTATACAAATACATATCAATATGACTGACGACCCAATACTAATATGCTGACTTCAAAGCTGTTGGGGTATAACTAGGCATGCGAGGTGGCTATTTTATTTGTGAGTGGGACAGCATAACTAGATGTAAACACTACGTGCAAAAAGAGTGGCCGAAAAGAACTAACTAAGTACGTTGTCAGAAGCGTGTCTCCAATGCTCGTCTTGTTGAACTAGAGAACTTTTTGTTGCCCCCTCTTCATAGAATTTTTTTATTGCCACCTCTTCATTGTGCTTGATTAAAAATTTTGTGAAAGCCATGGATAGAAATGGGATAGGATTTGAAAAAAAAAAATAGATACCCAAAGGCTTAGTGATGCAAAAGTAAAAGAAAGGATTATTTCTTTGACATGAAAAAGTTTACGAACGATTAAAATTTCGGCACTAACCTAAATTCGTTGGAAAAGTGAGCATGGCTTTTGTTTGTTAAAGTTGCAAAAATTTGTTTGAGTAACACCAATTCAGCTGACTACGGAAAACTCATATAAAATTTTCTTACATATTTTCAGGCTTCAGGTTGTAACATGTCGCTGAAAATGTATTTTCTGCATTTCCTCTTGGATTTATTTCATCCCAATTTAGGTGCAGTTAGTAATGAACATATAAGGACCATGGAAATGCGGTATCAAGGAAAATTGACTCTTAGCATGCTAGCAAACTATTAGTGGACATGATTACGTTATGATCCAAACTCCCATTATAATACAAATTTCAGAAAACACAATATTGTTGCATGCACGCCAAACGAACCGTATGACGTTGTGGCGGCGCCAGAAAAAGCTAGAAACGAAAACAACGTAAACAATCCCACCAGATAAAACGTAGAATAACCCTCTGAAAGACAGTTTGAGAGCCTTCGAGAACCTATCCCATTTCCCATGACAACAGAACAAATCTTTAAATAGCCCATGGAGTCCTCTAGAAAGCAAAAGCAGAACATTCCAGAACCCAAACCATGAATCAGATCTCACATGGTAACAGACGATCACAATAGTCTTCCAGAAGTCAGATCAGGAGGCTTCGAGAACCCAAGCCACATGCGACACGACTGTAAATACCGCCGCGAGAGGTGCTAGCAGTCAGTTAGTAGTGAGTTTTGGTACAATGCGATAGATTGTACAGAGTTAGTAGCGGAAGTTTGTACACGCGAGTTAGTAGCGACAGTTAGAAGCGAAAGTTTGTACATAGTCGGTACAACGCGAGAGTTAGTAGACAGCGTATACAGTAAAAAGGCTGTTACTGTGAAAAGCGAAATAGCGAATTTAGTATATCCGGGCGTGATTAATTAAAAACGATAAAGTGTTCAATTGTAACGCGAAATTATAATAGTGCGATCGTAAAGTGTAAACGATTTAGTGGTTATAATTACTTGTGTAAATAAAAATGTAATTAGTGTTGATAAAGAAAACTGTTTTATTTCACGAATGTGAAGAATATAGCGCATCGAATCCACGAAAGGAGTTTTAACGGCAAAACACAACAATATCACGCAAATAAAAGGAGAATAATAGTTATATTATATATACTTTTTGGAAAATTATTTCTGTTTCAGTTTCATAAATTGAAGAAGAAAATCAATAAATTGAAAAAAGTAAAGTTAGTCGATAGTAGGCCAATATTATTCAACATTTTAGTACCTTAAAAAAATCCAGCGATCTTATTATCCAGTAAAACTTTTCCACGGTGTCATTCGCAGTTACAATTCGTTATATTTCCTTGCCTCGAATAACTTTTAAATTGACTTGCCTCCCTGTTTCTAAATCTCACGAGTAACCAATGTTTTTTTTTTTGATTTTTTAATCAAATAAAAGCTATTTTGAAAATTGAAATTTAATCAATAGGATATTTTCTATATGCACACATCATTCCCTACCATTAGATAAAAACCTTGGACTATGCTTTCTTAAATAATGATAAATGAACCACTTCCGTGTTACTAAACAAGCTCGAATCGTTATCGCAATGATGAAAATCGTCCTAATCAGCATCGTTTACTTTGTGCAGCGTGAAATTCTTAGCCTCGAATATTGCAGCGAATTGATATTGCAAATTATCACAATTAGAGTCTATCAAACACCAACGGCACTTTAGTGCCCACACAATAGCACTGGTGTTATTTTCCCCAAACAGCAAAAATGAGTTACTGCGACTTGAATATTATCTACTGAATTTGATCTTCTCATTTATATGAGCACAACGCAGCTCTCGATACTTTCTAGAATTGTATATTAGCGTTTGAAATCCTCGTCTACTTTTCACAATCCAATCATGCCCTTCAAATTAATCAAAGCATTCATTGCCTCGAAAGCATCCTTGCTGTAAATTTTACGTCACTAAAGGAAAAACTTTGACGTCTATGCCAATCGTATGCATTACGAGCGAAATGAATAGTTGTTTTTAAATTTTACCACATTGTCCGGAAATTCACTGTCTGCCGAAAAGACTTTTTCGTGTTCAATTCAAGCTTGAATTCCATTTCAAAAAAAAATCCATAACAAGTCTGAGTACTGTTGTGTGTTGTTGTGAACATGATTTAAATGGATTCGTCGTTTATCAAAAGTGCACTGATGGGTATATTTTCTGCTATAATATTGGGATCATTTACTATTCTTTTATTGCTGGTAAATCTGGTGAATAATAGATGGAAATTTCAAGCCTAAACATAAGGCATTTTTGCAGGTTTTACTGCGATGGTGTTTGTGTAATCTGTGTGGACCGCAGGTTGTACGCCGAAATGTTATTTACGGTAATTTTCCGAATTTAATTGATCGGACACCTATGAATGCGAAAGAGTTTCAGATACTGGACATTCTGCACTGAGGATTGGTATCTACGATAGTCACGGACTGGCTGCAGTGATAGATCAACGGCCTCGTAGCACAAGTGTCAATGTTGAAGATAAAAGTATGTTCCTCGTTGATTTGATTGCGAAAGTGTTAACTATAATCAAAATAGTTTCAGATGGGCTTCCTAGTTACGATGAGGCTGTTGGAAATTCGCACAAGCCAGGATCAGTGACGAAGACCACGGAGATTGTTGTTGACCCAATGAAACTTTGACTAAGTATCATGCTGATTTTAGGAGCGAACGACTCGAGTTTGACGTCATTTCGATTGCTTGAAAAATGTCAAAATGTCATATGTATCATTTCTTTGAATAATTTATAAAGTTTATATTTTTTGAATTAGAAATAATGAATGTTCAATGACAATCCTAATGCGCAACTTTTAATTTGGATTACTTTGAAATAGCTGAGCCAATACAATTGACAGATATTTTCTTTTACGATTGACCTGCTAATATTATACTAAATTTGACAAGTCATCAAAAATCATCAGACTTGAAAAAAAAGTTAACGAATCACACACATGTGCCTGAAGATTTTAACTTAAACCCCAATTTCTCTTTAAGCTAGATATATTTCTATTTCTTGTAAATTTCTGTCTTCAGAGTCTTCTGTTATTTTCGTTTATGTTTGATTTATTTCATACATGTATTCATTCCAACATGGGTTAGTGACAAAAAATAGGTATATTTACTATATTAACAGCTTGCGCCCAATGTGGGCAGCCATTATCAGTATATCACAATTATATGTATTTTCACTTCACTTCTAGCGTTTCGCATACATCGTGAATAAATATTTTTCTATAAAATATCAATTGAATTATACTAGAAATAATTCTGCGAATTTGTTAATGCTATAACGGTAAATAAAACTTAAAACAATTCACATCACATTATACTATTGTCTGCTCGGTTTCTGGAACAATAACTACGATTGTCGATGACATTAAGCCACCTGCAGTCACATGAACTTCCGGTAGTGGTTTAGTTGCTTTGAACGAATCAACATCTTTAGTATTATTAGGGTCGTATGCCATAGCTTGTTCATAAGTTGGAAGTCCATCATCGATTCTTAATTTTTCCAAATAAAGTAGATAGTCCAAATGTGGATGATAGACCGGTGGATTCGTATTGCGTCTGACTGAAGGAGTATTTAATAGACCGGACTGTGTTTGAGCTGATTCAACAGTGTAGATAGAATTCCCTGAAGAGCAAATATAATCAATTGATTGATGCGTTATTTAAGAGTTAAAATAAAGAATTTTTACCATTAGATGTAGTCGCAGTCTGATCTGTTGTGGCTTGTGCTCGTTTCAGTTTACAGAAAACTTTACAACATCTCCTCGTTTGAACCTGTAAGGATTAAGTTGAATTGGATTACTGGTAAATGTACAAAAGTAAATAAGATATAATGGTTTTTGAGCAGGGGTTTTAACGGTGTATGCATTTAAATTGTGCATCGCGTAGATGTATAAGTGGTCTATTTTTGATCAACTTGATATTATGTCAGCCTACATACTGCACTTCTTCATAATAAAAACAAAAGTAATAGGAATAATATAGAATTAACTTCAATGGAGCTAAAAATTCACTCTATCGCAAAATCTTACACATAATATGAGTAATTATGATCTCAGATCGAGCCCCTATAAGATACCAGTTTAGTGCTATCTTATCTCTGAATCTACCTCTGGATTCACCTCAGCAGGCTTGTTGTATTTAAAATTTGTTTACTATATTTGCGTGTTTGATAAAGCATAGCATTTACATGTGTACAAAGAACTTCAGTCTCAGCTGAAGTAGCTTTAGTGCCTCTGACTTTTTTTAAAGCATTTTGAATATGGAAATGCATGCTAGTTTGGTATACAGCCATATATTTTTGACAAATGTTAAACTATTTTTGCGTTTCACTGTATCAATCCAATTCAAACACCAATAAATTGTATATATTTTGCCTATGTCACCTCTTATCAAGACTGTCTCCAACGGAAATGAACAAGACCGAAGCTTCAACTACATAAGATTTGTTTTCTTTTTTTTTTGTCTAATCACCTTTGACCAAAACTAAACGAGCAATAAAATTGTTTGTTGAGTTACGAACGAACGTTCTTTGTGTGAAGAGCGAATTTAGTATACTTCGAAATTCAAAGTTTTTAAACTTTCAACTATCTTTAACAATCGTTTCTTATATAGGTACTTGATAAAATTTATCAAATCCTTTTTACAGTCGAGGGTGTTTGCTGTAAAGCCTTGCGCTACTTCTGCAAAGTACAGTATTTTTGCAGGAGTACCACAAGGTTCGGTCCTAAGAATTACACCTTATAATTTAAACACTTCTGACATGGGAAAAAATCGCCCCTATGAAATTGCGTTGTACGCAGATGACACAGCACTGTCGTCTTCTTCCAATGACCGGGTCACTATTGTAAAAAAACGGGCACGAAGATATCTTCCAAATCTACCACTCAATATCTTAGGAGCAATAGTAAGGGGGCCCGGTAGCTCTGCTCGCTAAGGCCGAAAAGCGGCGTGCTACGGGGCCTGCGGGTTCGAATCCCGCCAGTGCCATGGCTGTGAGTGTGAATGCATGTGATTGTCTATGAGGGTGGCAAATGGGCCCAAACTGGTGGCCTAATGCCGGCCGCGTTCCCGGCAGCCCTCTTCACTAACCTAACCTAGGAGCAATAGTATCATGGACTAGCTCAACAAAGTACTCAGGTGTTCATATGGATAAAAACTCACTTTTTAAAAACATACAGACTCTGCCGTCTCCCAAATAGCAAACAGCACCAAATCAAACTACCAGTCCATTATTAGATAGTCTTGACTATCTCGCAAAAATAAACTTATATTCTATAAGACTACTATGTAGCCAGCTATTCTATTTTATGGAGCCCATATCTGGAACGAATGTGCGGCTTGCCACAAAAAAAGATTACAAGTAATACAAAAGAAGTGCTTCAAATTAATCCTTAGCAAACCATTCTATTACTCAACCCAGCGTTTACAGAGTCTGGCCAACATCAAATACATATCTTCTAGAGCTGGAGACAGCCAACGTTAGTTTTTAAATAAATGTGTGGCTTCAAATAGTCCACTTATTAATTCTACACACATAACTTAGTTGTAAGGGCTTTTCAGTCTTACCTCTAATTATATTTTCCCAATGTGAACCAATTACGAATTTGAATAAAGCTTTATTGTTATTATTTTTATTATTATTATTATTATTATTATTATTATTATTAAATTGTTTGTTGATTATTATTTTAGTTTTACAAAAACAAAATTCAATGGAAATACGTCTCACGTATCTAATTCCAAAAGTCAATACAAATTTTTTTTATCTAGTTCTTGATGTTTATTTAGCTGTTCTGAACAAATTCAAACGCGACACTACGTATGCTTACTCTAATTTGTATTAATATGAATGTAAACGAAATTGAGGCCACCGATTTTGATACTTTTTCTTTGACTCGATATTTATGAAATATGTGCAGTACGGGTAATAATTGTACGAGCAAACGAGTTCAAGGTTGAGTGAGCTAGCAATGGCCGAACTGAAACTTTGTCTGGGTGTAGCAGTATTAGTAGATTGATTAGTAAAGTACCGTTAGTGAGACTGACATAAATCTCACGTTACAAGCAATCACGTTTCAATTTTTACTAATGTATTTATTTTAAACATCTTCCACTTCAAATATTCTAGGCTCTTGAATAATGAATTTGATAGGGACAGACATACGTGCTTCAGAAAAATATTGGTAAAATATTATGAAACACATAGTAAAACATTATGAAACACAACAATCCACATTTCTCGCTGCATATTAAAAAAACAAAAAACTGCAGCTTACAGGAATAAAACTGCTGTACCAACAAGTGCATATGTAAATGATACTAATAATTTTATTTTTATTTTATTTATTAACCAAACAAGGTATAAACAATACAAAGATAATATTTGAATTAAATGTGTGTAAACGAAAAATTAAATAAATTAAATAATTGACAAATAAATCAAAAACAATTGATAAATAACAAACATAGCTTAAGATAAGGGGTTATGTATGGCTTGGAAAAGGGAGGATTTGAAGGAGAATTTGGAGATCGTTGGGGAATACAGAAAACTTATAATGTTAAATATGCTGCAGCATCTATTTACCGGCTCATTAGCTGCGTAAGTAGTGGAATGTGGATATTCCTTAAGTAAACGAGAGGACCTGGTGTTCCTTGTAGGGTTATTTAATACCATTTTACCATTCAAGAATTCAACTTTGATAACGCCTCTAATGACGTCGAATGTGAAGCAGGCCGAAATCATCTTTCTTCTGGATGCAAGTGTCAATAAGTTTAGATGACCCAGTCGAAACTCATAAGGAGGAAGGGTATTAAAATAGCAAGGATTGTATAGTTCTCTCAACCCGAAAAGTAAGAACTGTTTTTGTATGGACTCGAGTCTGTTACTGTGGGTTTTAAAAGACGGATTCCAGCAGATAGAGGCATATTCGAGAATGGGGCGTACAAGTGAGATGTATAAGGATCTTGTGACCCACAGGTTACGAAATTCCTTGGAACGTCTTTTGATGAACCCTACCTGTTTGTTTGCCCGGGAAATTATTTTATCATAGTGCAAGGTGAAGCGGAGTTTTTCATCCAAGATAACACCAAGGTGAACAACGTTTTCAACTCGGGCTAACAAATTATTGCCAACGAAGTATGTGTTATGTGAGACCGTGCATTTATGGGAAAAACTAATAACCTGGCACTTAGCAATGTTGAGAGAGAGCTTATTTTCATTGCACCAATGATCAAGTGAATTAAGTTTAGATTGAAGAAAGAGTGCATCGGATTTAGATTTAATGATGTGTTAGACTTTGAGATCGTCGGCATAAAGTAGATGAGGTATATTTGCTAAGACGTCAGATAGGTCGGAAATAAATATATTGGAATATTCTGTCGTAACGTAACAGTATGTAAACGATTTTGTTACACCCCGTTCTGGTGTGGCTCTTTTGGGTCCGGTCAGTTCATTCGACAATAGGCCGTGGTCACCATTCACTCACCCAATATTGAGCGGTCGTGCGAAATTACGGCTCACAAGATAGTCTTAGGCAGGGTATGACACTGAGTTCACCCCGGCCAAAACTCGTGCAACTAATATATTTTTAGAACAATTATAGGTAGAGGTATCCGTATCCTCCGTACGCGAAATAAGCGCCGTCACGTCTATCGACAATTCAAGGATGTCGATTTTCAGTTCTATGAACCGAACATAAAATCAAAAAAATCAGTAAAAATCAGTAAAAAAACTGAAACGTGATAATTTGCAGGCTCTAGCTTTCATCTTAGTTTCATCTTCGAAAATCTATCATTACCTAGAAATTTATCACGTAGCCAGTTCATCTATGATGGCAGGAGTTGAATGTAATAATAATCAATCATTAAAAGCAACGTGACAAAAAATTCGATAGAGAGCTGTTGTTTCCAACCAAAATTGAAAGAAATCACCGTCATGGATCGAAAGTCAAACCGTCATTAATAGCATTAAATTTAAATACTACACATACGTCAATGCAATGCAATACAAAAAAAGAATTTAACATACCGTCGAATAAACACAAAAGAAAATGATGACAAAAAGCCAAGCGAAAATTGTTATGTCCATGTTGTTGTTGTCGATTTACCCGTTATCACTAACCACTGAAAGATCACGTCAGCCTTAGCCTTAATGGCTGAAAATACTTCAACCGAGCATCCAACTTCTACTGTTCAAGAAACACTCGCCACGATACCGAAACATGATCAGTTCCTACTCGAATGGCCCCATCTATACTGATCATCTACAATATATGATCAATTCTTTATCTATCGGAAGTCCAACTACCTCTCGACTGCACTACGTCACTATCGCACTAAACAGTACTGTCAATATGCACTGTCATCAATAGATAAGGTGCTCCGAAAATTCGGTAAATCTTGTTTTTACCGACTCTAAAATATTTCCACCGGTAGGAAAATCAAACAAATGAATTGAAACAATTGTCTCTTGTATTATTACCATAGCTATGCATGGAATTTCAAATATATTTTTAATTATTTGAATTAATTGCATTTAATTTTATATGAAACGGTGGCGGACATGTCTACTGACTTTATTTTAGCGAATCAGATTTTCACTAAATTTTCACTCAACATGGACCTAAAATCTGTAGGAATCGCTATAAATTCGAATAAAATTTGTTCAAATATTTTATAAATTAGCAGCAGCTTGTGACTTAGACTATAGAAAATGTTGAATACGACTATTTTTATTAGGTAATAGAGCAATAATTGACATGAAAGCAACTATTTTTTACGAGAAAACAATAAAAACATAAGCGCCCAATGTGGGTTCCCAAAAGTTTCTTATTCAGCCTTCGAACCATTCGGCATAATGATTTTATTTTTTGGGGGCATTTCACATGAAGTGGACAGCAAAAAAATTAGCGTTCTGTGCATATTAGTACTTCTAGGGGATATGAACTTGGATACACCATTTTTTTTTTATGAGGTTTACTTGCCCAAGCTATGGGCTTCTGAAGAATTGACGAAATTGATGGAAGCTTTTTTTGGGAGCCGATTGAAACATTAATTGGTATAAAAAATTAACTGTTCTTTTTGATTTTAAAATTAGTGATAAAAAAAATCCTGTGTAAAACCGGAAGTAACCACATCAACTCGTAAGTTTAATAAATTGCATCAGGTTAATTTTTTTATTTTTGTAATAAAAAAAAGCTGAAACTATAGTTATTTTATCAGAAAAGATTTAGAATGGGGTGTCCAGCAGCTTGTAGTTAGGTGAATTTCAATACATATGCACAAGTCGCATGGGGCGTGGTACCGAGAGCTTGCGTAGGACGGCTAATTGGCTTGAAAACAAAAATTGGTATCGAATGCGATTAGTTGAGAACGGTGTTATTTTCCATAAAAACCTCTATAATAGAAAGAGATCAAAGCTACATAATGAAAAGAGATGGAAATAGAGCACCAAGCCATTTCGCATTTTCCGTTATTTCTTAGTGATTGTTCAGCGCTAGCAGTGACTATTACTTTAGTTGAGAAGTTAAATAGTCTTAATTGTGTATAAGAAAAGAAAAATACCAAGAATGTTAGTCGAAAAGTAGAGATATTCATCCGATGTGTAATGTGGAAGCTGCAGGAAAAAAAAACTGATCGTGGAAACACCTGCAGTAATTGATGCAAATCTTGAGTAATGCAGCCAGTCATCAACTGGGTTTACCATGTATTCCCGAGGATAAGTTTAAACATTGGACAAGCCAAATTGATTCAGCAACAGAAAACCAAAATATTTTAACCCAGTTAAAAGAAAAAATTAAGGGTCTACATCTACTGCTATGAAAACTATGATATAGACTAAGTCATGGAGCGAATTCGGAACACCCAGGTGACAAGCAAGAAAAGCAAAGCAACTTGTGGATCAGTTTGGGATCTTAACATCTCCAACCCCGCGAGGTGGCTGTAAACTACCGTTGAAACGGAAAACTTAAGGAAGTGTTTTTATCACCGAGAAAACGTTAGTCGAATAATGCCCGGTAAAAAAGATTGAGTGTGTCTATTAAGTTAGATGATGGAAAAAGAACGCAAATCCAGAAACAATCTTTAATGTGTAATATTGCCGAGCTTTGCCAGAAGTTGAAAAGTGAATATCCAGATATCCAAGTCAGCTTAACAATATTTTTCACTTTAACACCCAAACAATGCATCATAGCTAGGGTATGTGGATGTATTTACTTCCCATCAAAATATCAAACTAATAATGAGTGGAGGAGACATTGACAATCTCACATCTGGAACTATTTTGGGACTTTAAAATTATAAGCATTGCCTTCGCAAAATGATGTGTCATTTAACACCAATATGTCATTTATCAACTTCAACAACAACGCCAAATGTCCAAATTATTCAAATTACGAATTGAAATGATTACTTCCGGTTTTAAATAGGATTTTTCCTTTTTTCAATCTAATTTTGTAATAAAAAAGAGCAGTTAATTTGCGTGGGTCGCATGCGTTTGAGTTAAAATTTGACAGGCTCCATATACGTTCCATTCCAAAACGCAAGGATGGATATGCTAGCCTTGTGTCGCTTGGAACTGCACGCAAAAATTGAGCGAATTTAAACTTTGGACGCATCGAGTGAGTGTTCTGCAAGGTATTTTGTCAAGTGAGTATTTTTTTGATGCGTTTTGTCAGGTGAGTATTTCGTTTCGAACCGATTACTGCATTGGAAGTTGAAGGAGTCCAAAGAAATTTAGGGTTACGACCCCCAAACCTTGTCAAATCTTCAAAATCCAAATGTTTGTTGTTTATTTTCACTACAATATCATTACCATTTGAAAATTTAATGACATCATTTAATAAAAAAATGACAAAAAATTACGAAAATTACTGTAGCTGACAACTTTATATGATTTTTCAACCAAACTCCTACCAAATTTAGCCTACAATAAAGTCCATTTACCATATAAATTTCGTTTTGATTTCATGACTGCAATGGAGGCTATATAGGGTTTTATTTTTCTAAGCGATTTTTCAATATTCAATACACAAAAATTACCATGGATGGCAGCTCCAACCTAATTTATTAAACTAATTTTACCAAATGTGGCTTAAATAAAGCAGAGTTCAAATACTTTGTGAACTTCGTTCGAATCTGGAGAGTGGATTGAAATTTATAGGGCA
Organism: Nemotelus nigrinus; assembly: GCA_947369275.1. Taxonomy (NCBI): domain Eukaryota; kingdom Metazoa; phylum Arthropoda; class Insecta; order Diptera; family Stratiomyidae; genus Nemotelus; species Nemotelus nigrinus. Next base: position 225,407,338 of record OX376372.1, on the reverse strand, counting down.
AAAAATAATTTTTTTTTCTGTGATTCGTCAAGATGCACCACTGCCACGTTTCAAAATCACTTCTATCAGACCTGGTCCTACCCAAGGCCAATACATTCTGTGAATTTCAATTGGAGCTGAATTTCAGGTAGTGAGTTCCTGTGAACAGAATTTTCGTAGGCTAAAAAAAGTGGATAAATTGGAGAAGGGTTGCCATTTTTGACCGATATGCAATTCCAAAAGTTTTACTTTGGCTGTGCGGGCAAAACATAAGATTTTTGTATGAGTTGCTTTTTTTCTAAAAACCGAAAATTTTCCGAACGGTCGATGCCGTATCAACAGGATTGCCAGCACATTCATAGAAAGCTACATAAGTCTAAAACTTAATAACATCAATGCATCTTGTAAATTTCACAATGATATTGTACCTCTGTCGAAAGTTATCGCAATTCAAAATTTTGCGGAAAATTTTCAATCTTTTTTATGCCCCTAGGGCACATATAGATTTAAAAATTTTCAAAACGTTATCATATTGTTATCAATGAAACACGTTCAAAAATCATTTCGCAATCTTAGTTTTTTTTTAAAGTAATTTGTTGATAGAATTATAGAGGTACTTTAAATATCACTAAAATGGCCGCCGAATAACTATCATTTGGTGAGACCAGGACCTACTCCACATAGGAACGAATGTATCCTGACAAATTCAGGTCAATTGGATGGCGAGATTTCGTATGATTTTTTGGCCAAAAACGAATTTACCACTAATTTTCTTCGAAAATCACTAAGAACCTGTTAGTCTTTTCAAAATATAAATAAGAAAACTGTTTATCAGATGTTCGGTAAATCGTTGGAAAATTTCTGACTAGGCTATCTACATACAAAACTGTTATTTTTTGCTGTTATCTAGATATGTGTACTCTTTTCTATAGTAAATATTGTTAAATGATATAGCGCTCGCAGCTTACCGATTAAATCTAGCTGCTATCCACCGCATTCAATTTGGCTTAGTCAATATTCAGTACAATGGGTTTTTTAATTGAACTTGATGCCCTGGTTTTCTCTTCTTCGAGTATTGCCGTACTGTAATCAGGAAGGGCACTTTCAACGATAATCTCTTCGTACGTTGGTAAATCGTCTTTTTCGCTTCGATTCTGAACACTTCTACTGATGGTTGCTAACGTTCTACTATTTGACAAAGCTGTAAAGAAAATTGTTACAGACATTATCAATAAAATATCAAGATTCTTACCTGCCCTTCGAGTACGATTTATTGCCGAAGATTGGATTCTGTCAAATACTAATTTTTGACAGACCTAAGAAAGGAAAAAATTAAGTTAATCAATGTCAGTCACATAAAACACGTATGAAATACCTCACTAATAGTAAAAAAATAGACTATTTGATGCATGAATATAAAATATTCTTGTTCTATTTGAATTAATATTGAAATTTTCAATGATATTTTGAAAGATTTTTTTTAAAATGAAAAACACTACTTATATGGTAATCAAGTGACCTAATCTGATTTCTTATGAAACTACAAAATGATCTGCATGCACCAAATTCAGTTACAATTATGGTCACGTTGAAAGCCCACATAGCCCACATTGGGCGCACATATTTCTTGCACTTCTTACGAATTTTAGTTGATGATTTAAGACTATTTGCCTCTATCATGACAACGGAAAATAAATTATCATTACGAGAATTCATACCGTCTATGATTTACAAGAAACTCGAACATTCATTCCCTTAAAATCACGTACCGCAATGAACAACAGAAACACAAAGAAAATCAGTATCCACATTATCGTAAAGAGATCCATTTCTGCGCCTTCTATTGGCTTATGCCGTTAAATATTCCCTTCAGGATATCTTGCTACTAGTCCAAAAAAAATCACACTTTTGTTATCACACACTAGTTGTGTTCGCGACTAACTGTTCCGCACTCTGCCAAAGTTTCCCATATTTCCGAAACAAATACCAGTAATATCCTTCCCGCATTCACCCGCAGCATATAAACCGAAAGTGAATCGCAATACACAGTGAAGATCTACCTGCTGACATTTTAATGATAAAACCTTTCGATAAGATAACAAATTCAATAAAACTCTACGTCAATTTATTTGTGTTCAATTATTACGATTCTATTGCGAATTGATAAAGTGTTGTTTTGGTTTCTTTTGGAACTTCTAAATTGGTTGTTTCACCTTATCACGAGATTAGCAGACGATGTATGCTTGTAGTGATCATTCACAGAATGTTTACAAATAGCAAGTTTTGAGAACAACACGAGTGGGATTTTAATAGCCCACAATGCCCTAGATATAGCTATCGTGCGATATGTGATCCAAATGCGATGGTTGACCGATACATGCAATAAATTGACAATAAACTAATTGACTACATTGATGCGATTAATTTAATTTACTTTCACGCAAAACACTTGCAAAATGTCTTGATACGAGACTATTAAGATTATATTTTGATTAGATAATTTGCTTTGTTCTGCGTCGAAAGCTGCACTTTGCTTATGTGTCACATATTATGAATGATTTGCTAAAATTGCGGAAACTATAAAACACTTAAAAATAACCGGTTTTAGTCCAGTTTGACTGGTGCTAATAACCCTGTCACATAGTTTAGTTATCAATGATATTTATGGTCTGTTGATTCCGGAGGAATGCACAAGCCTTAGTGCCTGTCATATGTTGGTCAGAGAATTGGAACAGCGATCAAAATCTTGCTGATATTTCTATTATTGACTGAAACGCTTGAGTGTGTAAATATACGTGTTATCATAGTGGGTTCACGAAAAACAGGAGTATATTTTTACTAATTTTTGAAGAAAAGTCTGCTGAACATGCTGGTACACAGGTAGATCTGTGGTCACCAGCAAAATGGTCAGGGATGCAATCTTACCCTTAAAAAATGCTACGCAAATGCTCCTGGGAAAATTTTGAGTGACGTTTTATAGTCTTGTGCAAATTGCTAAGGTTTGCAAGTCTTGAAACTTTTCCATACGTTATTTCCACGGGAAAAAAGTAAACATGTTCAACAAAACAATTTATTCCATTTTTTACAGCCGCTAAACCATTCAACTCCTTCATATAATTTGTAATAAATGTGTATACCTTGGTTGCCTTGAATCAATAAGATCCTTTTTCCGCTCAATCGATCTAGATGAAAAAGACTGCCGTAGTAAATCTTTTATCGGCACAATTACAGCAATTTTGGTTTTTCACTTTGAAATCGATATCAAACGCGTAAATATTAACTTTTCGAAACAGAATCTATTCAATGCTCTTCCACTTTAACGAATTTTATCTTATAATTCACTTGAAAAACTACCCTTTTATCTATCTTTAACCGATCGTATTAATACTAACAGTAAAAACACTCAAGTCAAAAGAATTATAATAGGTGCGTTTTTTTTTTTGTGAAGAAGACGTAAAAAAACGCACCTGATGTAAACTATAAATGCTAAAAAAATCAATCCAGAAATTCAACATAGAAATAACATCAACATAGGCATCCAAAGCAATCAAATGGCCACATACAACACCAAAATCAAAAGGCATCAGAACCGAGAAACTACGCCTGTTGTGAAAATAAACTCAAAGCATATACAAAAAACCGATCTGGGCAAAATTACACATGAAACTATGTAGCTTCTACATATTCTATTCTGCACATGAACATCACAATAGCCGGCACCGTAAATACACTATGCGAACAAAGCATAAAATGCATCAAGTTATAAGGGGAACGGCTCGTAAAAAGAGGTGCAAAAGAGAATCTACAGATTCTGTAGCGTAATTCATAAGGGGAAACAGAAATGTAACAGAGACGCTGATACCTTTGCAGCGCTTTAATTTCATTCATTCACAAAGATTTACGGGTCGTTTAGCGGTTGGGCGGGCAAGGGTTTTTTTGAATTTCTCCATCCATCCAGACGCCAAGAACTGAGCAGCGTCCGAGATGCTTTTTGTATACATTCATTGCAGAGTTTTTGTGGGCATCATTTAGGTAAACCGTCTGGGTAGATCTTTGCAAAAATTACAAGTTCGAGGATTGAAGCAAGATCACTTCAATTTTCTGTGTAGTGTATCTTAACACGCTGCGATGAACTGTATGTTGTGAATTGTTTGTTATGCAGAGCTTGAGGTTTTGAGTAAATAGCTTGAGTTTTCGTTGCGTCGCTGTAAATTTACCTTCGAAGCTCTGTAGTTGGACTGTTATAAAATAAAACCACTTCATAGATAGTGGCAATGGAGCTTTGTCTTTTGAAAAAAAAATGTTATGTTTTCAGATGTTCAAAAATCAAATTTTTTGATTGTTAAATATTGATTGTAAAATAATTTTTTTCTTTATGCAAAGTGGTTTAGCAAGGGAAGCACTGCTTTACAATGAATAGGATAATTTGGTGAAGGCCTACCGTTCTGTGTAACTCAAAGTTTTGAAAATTTTAAGTTAATATGGTGGAAAAAGGGTAAAATTGATCAATCGTGTGCATTTTTCAAAAAGCGGTTTAGTAATTTGAATGATTTTTTCACGTGCTTGCTGTAGCTACAGGGTTAGTTGCACACTCATAAAAAATCAACAACAACAACATTAATATGTTCTGTTAGTTTCGTGATGATGCAATGCTTCGCGGTCATTAGTTATGACTAATCGAAATTCGAAAAAATATATACTTTCTAGTAGGGGGTATTAGAGGGGTGTTAGGGAGGTGTAGGAAAATTTCTGACCGGAATTGTCAGCTAATCTCTTGTCCACGGCAAAAATTGTTCAAAACGGTAATCGTGAGATTTTTAACGAAATCGATTGTAAGATTTTCAATAAGCAAAGCGAATTGATTGCTATAGCTAAATTAATTAATGGTACATATAAATTACAAAAAAAAAATGAAACGCTCGCTCTTCTCGTGAATGAGAATAATGGTTTTCTTACGTGGCATTGGACGTTTAAACTTTAGTGACCTTCGGAAAATAAATAAAGAATCGGTATAGCCTTTTTGAAGACAAATTGAGGACAACGCCGGTTTCTGAAGTATATATTCGCGCGGAACAAAGTCGATTTACTTTACCGTCAAGTGAAACTAAAATATCGTGGCCATTAGAACTAATTCACACTGATATTTGCGTGTTATGCAAACGCCTTCGATTGGCGGTGCCAAATATTTCGTCACTTTTATTGATGACTATATGAGAAAAGTTTTCGTTTATTTTTTAAAGACGAACGATGAAGTGTTTAAGAAGTTTTTAATATGTAAAGTTGTAGTAGAAAATCAAATCAATCATTCGATTAAAGCAGTTCGATCCGATAATGGCACGGAATATGTAAATAGTAAATTCAAACAGTTGTTTGAAAAATGTGGAATACGGCACGAAACTACGACGTCATATACACCTCATCAAAATGTTGAAAAAAATTCACCAAAATCGAAGCTATTCTTGAGGACTTCCGAAAATGTCCGGCTTTACGTATTCATTGGCGCAACTAAATACATAAGACGAAGATCAAATGCCGAGGAAGCTCAGTTTTTACTCAGATCAGTTTTACTTAATTTCAGTTCTAATTCAGTTGTACAGTTAAGGAAAACTTAACTAATTGAATAAAATCTATGAAAGAAAATTTAGAAGAAACGTGGAATTATCTTCTTTTTTCTTGTATATATTACTAGAAGTAATATAACTCGTGCGATAGAATAATAAAAAAATATGTAGCATTCCTCTACTTTTCTTCGAAAATCAGTGTTTCTATCGGTTTTTATGCACTTTTGTACAGCAAGTGCAACGGCCAAACAACTCGACTAGACATGATAGCTACAGAAAAATTGAACGATATCTAAATAATTGTGCAAAAATACTGCACCGATACGCTGCAATTTTGGATGGTTTGTATACGATGGTATAGATGTATTGGTATCTAATAAAATGAAATGGTAGCTTGATATTCGGGCTCTTAAAACGATTTCAATTCTATTATTTTCAATCTAGTCATTACATGTCACCTCGAAATTCTAATCGACTTGACATTCAAGCCAAATTAGCTTTTCAATTCGATAAATAATACAAAAGTCAAAATTATTCAACCCGATTACAGGTTATCGGTGTAAATTCTCTATTTGAAATTTTCATGTTTAAAATCAAGACTTGTGTATTAATTCTGAATTGTATTTTTTGAGACCAATATTAAGACCGTTTCTGGACTTTTTATGTGCAGTTACGGTAATATGTTGGTTCGTGTACGATGAGCCCAAGGAATAGGCCGGGCCGCAAGAAACGGGCACTAAGGAGTGTAAAGAATATTTTGAGTAAAGTAAGACGAGGCCGACGTCCGCAGAGACGAATCACTAGCGTATTAAGGACCCGCAGAAAACCTCGGACCAGATATGCAGACGAGGACGAAACACCATCTACAACATCGGCAGACATTCAGGTATGTATTTATTCCGTTTTTTAAGCAATTTCATATTTAACCGTTACGATTACTTCGACAATCATAACAACCCTTAAAAAGCGCATGCTCACCATTTGCAACTGTGTTACGCATAACACTCACCTTGTTGCATGGGGTTTTCCATGTGGCGCTCCTGCCACCCTACTGTCAACGTTGGGGCTCTGCTCTCTGTTCATTGTACGCTGTGACTCATAGTCAATCTACCCATAGTTATAGATCAATCATTTTCACTCGCAGCTATTTGCTTAATTAGTTTTCCGAAAAAAAAATGGAACAAGTCTGGGTGTCTGCCTGTATGAAATCCGAGATTCCCGATCCGGTAGCTCAGACTTGGCTCGATAAAATCAAAACGCGGATGTCTACGGAATCGGGTCGGATAGTTCATACTTGGAATGACATTGTGCAGCCTAAGGCTCAGTATCTTTCGAGTGAAAATGCCTTTTTAGTGTTTGCCGTGTGCTTCCAATACTTCGAGTTTGATGTGAAACGGAATTGTGTGGAAGAGAATTGTAAAGCGTTTCGGGATTTCTGCAAAGAAGCTGGCTTCACTGATGTAAGTAAGAGTCAACAGAATGGTGCTGTGAGCGGTACGAGAGGTTGTTGATATCGATATCGATTCCAGGAAGCATGCATTAGGAAAGTAGAGCGCCTTCTTGGCAACGATAGTGCGGAAGCGTATGCTGGACTTGAGGATGATATGGCAATCATGCAAGACGTCGACCTTATAGTGCTAGGGTAAGCAATTAATTACAGAAAATTATTTATCGAGACCTACACCATCTTAATGCACTTTCAGTCTTCCTGACGACAAATACAAAAACTATACGCAGCTCCTCAGGAAAGAATATCCTCATCTAGATGACAATAGCTACAAAAGTATGCGACTAAAAGTATGTAGCTACATCCCAAAAACAATACAGTCGTCGTTTCCTTTAACTATTATCTTCATCCATTCCAGATATTGCAAACTTTTCTTATGATTCCAACAATATATTCAACGGACCAGATCAGAGAAAAGCTAGAAGAAAAGGCTCGACAAAATATTAGAACTGAAATTGAATGCTTGAAAAAGGAATAGGGAAATTATAGGAAGCGGAGCTACCTAAGACAAAATGTTAACATGATAATCCAAACAATGCCAAGCACAATTCTACTTTTATTTAGATCATAGACCAAAAAACCTACGAAAATTTACATAATGCATGTTTTGTGTTCGATGGATAAAGCTCAGTAATATGAAATATTGACGATAAGATGCAACATTGATACATTTATGTTTTGTTGACCGACGATGTGATAGACAAATAATAACATGAAGTTGACATGTGCTTACAAAGTACTCTTGTGAATAAATTCGATTTATTTTAAGAAAAAAAAACTATTTTTCCCCAGTGTACATGGCCGAATCTGAACATTTGCAAAAGTCTACCGCCGAGTATGTTAGGTTTGACTCACAACAAAATGACCGTTTAATCCAAATTTACACACATCAGCTCAACACGAGGTTTTACTAATTGGTGAAACTTTTTACCTACAAAAAATGGGTTGGTTTTACTCCCGCCTTCTAAAAGGCCAAGGTCTCAATCATGATTCGAACATCAATGCTTCAAAATCATTCGAATTTGTTGGTTTTGTTTTGTAAACTTCTTGTTTGCAATAACCCTATAAGCGCAAATCAGCTGAAGTCAGGTCAGTTGACCTTGGATCTTTATTGGTGAATTTTCGATGCTATTCTATCAGAACAGCACCGGTTGTGTGAGGAGTTGCACCATCTTGTTGAAACCACACAGGATCGAAAGGATTCTCTTTCGGCGTAATTCTGCAAAGAAAAACTCTTTCAACATCTTGAAGTAACGGTCTCCATTGACTGCAACTATAAGACCGTTTTCTAAGAAAAAGTATGGCCCAACAATGCAGCTTGATGAATCTGCCCCGCACACTATGACTCTAAGTGGATTCAATTCCGTCTCATGGAGTACCTGTGGGGTAGGGTCACTCCGTATTCGAAAATTTTATTTGTTAACATTGCCGGTTAGATCGAAATAAGCCTCGTCGGAAATAAAAATGCACCACCATTTAAATGATTTTCTGGCAAAATTCAAAGCAAATCGGTAAGTCTGCTGCCTTCAGTTTGATAGTTAGTTAAATTTCATAAAAAAATAAGTGTTAATCTTTATTCAGAGCTTTCGCAGTGACTGTCTGCGGATACCCATTTGAGCAGATAAGTTTCTTATCGAAACTCTGAATTTGCTTGTATGGCAGCAACTACACCAGCGATAGTTTGCTGCCCCCAAATTGGGGGATCTCGATGATAAGGGCTTCTTGTGACTGTCCCACACTCGACAGAATTATTTACAGGCCGCATTATAGTCCATCTGCTGGAAGGAGTGCCGCCAAACGTGAGCCTAAATTCTCTTTGGACCGAAATCACAGAATCCAATGCGTGATAGTGGCGCACAATCCAAATAAGTTTCATTATCCCAATCCCGCATTTTCGTTGAATTTAAAGACAAATCTATTGTATAAAAATAAATTAAACCAATTAATTACACTGAGTTAAAATTATTAATTCCTTTCATCAGCCACTCTGCATGTATCCTACTTCATAATATCATCCATAAACTGTCCTTTGCTAACTCCAAACACTAATACAAGTCCATACTGATGTAGATCCAAGGCAATGCTTAATTTATAGTCTGGCATAAACTTTTTCTATCAAGTGCAGTATTTGGCTTCCGCCATCCTTTAAAAATACGTTTGATTGATAAATATGGAATTTACTTTCAAGTCTGTGGCAGTGGCGCCATCTTGAAAAATCGCTAGAAAAAAAAACTTTTTGCCCTATACATTTCGATTCAGTCCTCAGATTTCAACCAAATTTTCCAAGTATCCGCATTTTTCGAATGGCGATTTCAAGCATCTTTCTATCCCTGTGACATTCAATGAAGTCAAAACGAAATTCACAAGGTGGGCAGATATTGACGTGAAGCAGGTGTGGTAAATTGTTGCGAGAATAGGGCATTTCTATCATTTATGTGGTGTGAATGATCGTGCGAGTGTGGACTGGGGGAGAGGCGCCTGGCACCTCCTCAGGCTAAAAGACCCATTGTGCTCATACCGCCATCTTACCACAGTTTCCCTGATTTCTTAACGAAATTCAGGATCAATCGAAGGGGGAAAATATGCTATCTTCTGCATACGTGCCACATCCCAGTCAAATCATTGATATCTGAGACGCGCAAACGCTGGGGATTCATAGAGGAAATGCACCACAGAGTCCACCACTTCTAAGCAGGATGGATAGAAGTCATCGTGTGCAATACGTATCCGGTACATATGTCCTCCTAGGCAGTTGTGTTCAGTCAGTATGCCTTTCATGGCTCTTCAAACTGCTCTTGTTGAGTAAAAATCCTGCAGTCACATGATTGGGCTCTGGAAGGATGTGTTCCTGGCCGCATCAGAAGATATCCTTCACTGTTTACGAACATTAGCCACGCATTTCTGAAAAATGGCATGTGCAGATGCGGTCGGCATAGCCAAGGTGGATTCAGGGCCTTCAAGGTGGATTGAGCTTTGCTTCGCAATGGTGTCAACAATTTCATTCCCCAGAACACCACAGTGCCCCATACACAGAGCAGATGCACTTTATTGAATCTGGTGACAGAGCTCAATCGTAACTTGCACTCTTGGACGATATTCATCAATTTTCATCAATTGCCCGGCAGGGAACTCTCGGGATAGCGAATATTTCTACTTAAAAAACAGAAACTCTCTCTACGAAAGAAGAGGCCGACCTCCCATTCCACGAATGCAGATAGAAACCAGCCCCAAATCTAACATTCGTGAGCCATTCGTGAAAAACATCTTGAATTATCCCCTCGTACAAGGGTACAAGTTCAATATCTGAGTGCTCCCAGTAAGGCCGGATTTAAGTATGGCCATTTATGGACAACTACCCAGGGCGGTAAATTTTCGAAAAGTTTTATATTATCTAAGACTTTGAAGTTTTGCTGCAAAAATATAATTCTAATCTTAGAAAATCAGTATAAGCTGAACCAATTAGCCATTCCTTGAGAAGAATAAAAAACTATTTACGCTCCACGATAACGGAAGACCGCCTTAGCAGCTCAACAATTTTGTGTATTGAATTCGAGTTACTTCGATCGACTTTCAAAACCAACTCACGCAATTTGCTAATAAAAAAGTTAGACGAGTATTTATCTAACAAGTATAAGTATTTATCTAATAAAAAAAAATTTTGACTCTGAAAAAACCAAAAAAATTGTTTGCTAGTTTCTGATAATCGTGTTTGTATTGTTATTTTATATTGTATGGCTCGTTTCTTGTAACCAACTTTGGATTGTATTTAAATGGTTAGTTTCTAGCTATCGTATTGGTATAATATATTCTAAAAAATAAAACCAATTATGAAAAAATTGTTGAATTCGTTGTTGTTGGAATTTAGTCGACAAAATTGGTGCTGGAATCAGACGGACGGGGTGGAGATGTTCACAATTGCCCAAGGGTCGTCAAGAAGGTCAAATCCGGCCCTGGCTCCCAGTCACATCTACTCAAGAAGATTACTTCGTATCTTCTTCTGAAGTCGAGCAAAGACACTCGAGCATGCGAAGGCATTGCGAGAACCCATTTCATGCATCGAACCTCTAGTATAAATGTTCCCCACATCGTCACTACCTATCCGTAGGCCAGGCTAAGTTAGACTACGGGCAGAGCTCATCGCCACACTCTGAATTTGAATGTCGAGAGGAAGCAGATTGAGAAGCGCGTCAATGACCGCGCCCGAATTAGTATTCAAGCCGTTGGGCGTAATGCCGGGTTTCCACCAAAGAGACAAAACAAAAAACACGGACAAAACATGTTTTTCTGAACAAAAACACGAATGTTTTGTAAAAACTGAACAGTTTCGCGAGCATTTTTGTCTCTGAAAACTGTTTTAGTAAACAAAACACCTTTTTTGTCCGTGTTTCTTGTTTTGTCTCTTTGGTGGAAACCCGGCATAAGAAGCCATTGAATGTCTCGCAGAACCATTGAGGCATAATATCTTTAGCGGTGATTGCTTCTCCAAACGATGCTTGGATGAGTGAGAATGATCTAATTTAGAAATTGGGAAAGTGACACTAGAACGCCAAATGACGATAGTCAACTGAACGATAGTGATGTAAAACAGTGGCGTCTGTACATAGGCGGGCCGTGGCCTAAAATCTGGCAGGGGCCAGGGACTGAAAGTTTCAAGACATGTGATGATTTTGTTTTTGTTTGTACACGTACTGTTCATACAACTTATATAATTTACTAATACATTATATATTTGTTGATTTATTCTTTGTTATTTGCTAATGCATAATGTATTATTAAATAAACTTCTTGTATTTGAATACGTAAGAGCTACTACCACATGCATATAATGTGAATGGTAGGTATGAACTACACATGAATTATCAATGACCGCTAAGAAAGAAAGCTTGTATGAATTATACGGGAATAGAATGGAAATAATTAGAAATGTAAGAATATTTTTTCGTTTAGAAGCTAAATATATTGCAAATTATACTTGAAAAAGAGGATAGCTCAGTTTCAAAATATCTTTGAAAAAATTGGAATATATTAAGCTTAGAAGGAAGAAATTGACCTCTTGCTTCAAACGTTTGTTACCTAGAAAACCTAGAAAAACCGAAAATAATTTGGCAAGATGAAAAGTGCTGTAACTTACTCTTTTTGAGCCATTTGGTTTGCAGGAATATCTTTGTAGCCCTAACTGCGGGTCCGGGGCTAAATGAAACAGCAAAACCTTTGAAACTAGTGCTTTTTGCTGTTTTCCATTTTCGCGATCCTCTGGTAAATATGATATTCAGACAGTTGTTTTCTGCGAATGATTTAATTTTTCCCCAAACTACATACAAGTCTTCTCGCTCACTTAGTAGTGTTCCATTCACAAGATTTATCCCATCCCGAAGAGTTGCATTTTTAGTTTGGAAATATGTGCTTAACATGTTCATTATAGAAAGAACATAGTGAAACATGAAAAGATTTACTACAAATTTAGGATTACTGATTGAATGAAAGAATCCCAATGAATAAACTGAGTCGTTGTATTTTCCCTCATTCATTTCTTTTTCTTAAGCCTCTTTCATGGGCCCATAGCTATCGATCACATATTTGAAATTGTGAAATCTCATTGACTATCGAGTTGAGCTTAAACTTCTCATTCCACGCCTTGTGTTTAGACCAACTGCCTCTTCAAGCTGCTTCAACAATTCGTGATGTGATGGCTTCGAAAAGTGTAGGTTAAGGGATGCGATGGCATTGAAAAAGGATATACACGTTTTGATGGTGAAAAATGTGTCCATCACAACCAGGATAATTTTATGAGCTAGAAAGTGTACAAATGTGGCTGCAGGGTGTTTCATCTTAATTTAGATTTGTACACCACTTTTTTGTCCTGACATGACACTAGCACCATCATAAGACTGTCCAACAACAGACAATTCGAGAAGTCCGTAGCTGTCTAACAGGCTCAAAATTATATCTGCTAAATATGAGGCATTTCTAGCTCCTGAACAGTCTACAAAGCTTGAGAACCTTTCTTCGACTGCTAGCTCTTTAGCAAATCTGACAACCACGGAGAGTTGTTCCTTTTGTGGACCCTTGTTGCGTCTAACATAATGGATATCAATCCGCTATCTTTTATTTCAGCTGTATTGTCCTCGCGAACGAATTCAGCAATTATTTTCATCAATTCATTTTGTGTTTTGTCACTACAGTAGTTCGCAACCTTGTTTTTAAAATTATTTTCAAAAGTTGAATCATGCTTCGCGAATACTGCACAAAATTCCAAAAAAAATCACGGTTATCACTGGCACCACTTTCATCATGTCCTCTGAAAGCACGTCCTTGGCGACTGAGACACGTCGTAAGGTCGATAACCTTCTCCAAATAATTTCGGTTTATCTTGACAATATTCCAAGACTGTTCAAGCACCATATCATTTACTGTCTTCCAAGTACTATTAGAGTTTTCTCATTGTGCATGAATTTTACTATCGGGATAATTTATCCGGATCGCGAAGTTTGGTCGAGCTGAAATTTTGGTGTATTTTTGGCGACAATGGAAACTCTATGGAAAATTTCGCATTGTGATAACTTCACACTGAGTCATCAGATCATCACAAAATTTACAAGACTCATCAATGGGCATAAAAAATAAGTTTCTGTCGGTTTTAAATAATGTCTGGGCAACCTTGTAGCTACCATAAGTACTTAAACACAAATCTTTCATACGGCTGTTAGAAATGCAGATGGTTGATGAATTTGATACTATATTTATACAGTCAGATCTAAACTTGTAAAATTCAAAATCGCACAAAAATCGCACTGAATTATTTATATTTTTAGCACCTGGAACTTTCATCCACGGTATCTCGCGATCGGATAAAATTCATAGGATATACTGGTTTTGAGTAGATACAGGTCTGACAAAAGTTTAATCAACATGATAAGAATTATGTGGCGGCCTTGTCACTATGAAAAAACGCTCGGTGAAATTGAAGTGCTATGCCTTTTGACTTCCGATGCAGTTATCAACTTATAATAAAATTCACGCACATTTAACCTGAGTGTAAACTAAGTAGGTCATAGATAGCATAAAAGTGGCAGGGATGCCATTTTTATTCCTATTTTATACCTTGTTGCCTACTATTTTTTTCCAGATTATAAAAGTGTTCTTACCTGAACAGAAAATCTTAATAAATGAACAGATAATCTTAGTAAAAAAAGGATGATTGGCAAGGTGCTTTTCGTTTTTTTCTTAACGTTTAACTTGTCGAAATTAAATATTGCCATCCATTTCTCGAAATAAGTCCCATAACATCGTAATTAATACCGCAAATAACACAGTCTTTATGTTATAAGTAATGTGTATGCTCTGATATAGGCTTAAAGTACTACACTACTCACCTCTTGCTGTAACCACAAAACCTAAGAGGCAAAAATTTAAGTGTCTGCTGTTGGAAATATTTATTTTTCTGGGAGGGGCCAACATCAGGTCTGGGGGGGTCCCGGCCCCCCCTGGCCCCCCCTACGGCGCGCCTATGCGTCTGTAATAATAAATAAGACAACAGTAAATCAATTTCATAAGTCTACAAGCATTCTCGTTTTATTGATTCGAAACCCGTATAATGATGGAAAAAAACTCTTGGATATAGCCTATGTCTGAAAAACATTTAGAAAATTGCAGAATCAGATTTTCAGTGTCTCACAGCCGTCATATTTCTCTGGTTTTGCCTCCACTGACTCTCATTTCATCCGAGACTTGTATTCTTTTCTTCCTTTCTACTTTCCTTGTTCGAAAAAAAAACTCTTTTGCGATTTTAGCGACCGTTAACAGCGAAACTGACCTTAAAATATTTCTGCAAAATATTCTCTAACATTAATCCGGCAGACACTTTTACAGTAGTGGCAATAAACATTTTCATTTTTATACAGTGTTTCAGGTCAGTCTATCACATTGGCTCAAGACAGCGGACCTATAGACCTCAGTCATATTATATGCCATTATTCAATTGGGGAGATAGATACTGCAAAAAATGCTATTGTGATCGAAGAGCATCGTCACCCATTCTCGTACGATCCAGCACCATATCAAGTCTGGGTTCAGCCTCGCGAACAGTAGATAACCGCAGAATGCGGCCCTCTGAAAGTGATTGCATACTTGTCGAGGAGACACCTGAAGTCATTGTTATTGAAGATGAAGATGAATATGAAAATCCGCCAAATGCGAGTCATCACATTGACCAGAGTGGTGCTCATGCAACTCTGAATGTTGAGAATATCAAAAAATCCAAACCAAATAATCAAAGCTCCAGCAGTGTTAGAAAAGATAGGAAATAAACCTTACCGACTTGTATCGTCTTGGAAATTGTTAAGGAAAGTGTGGAATAGATCAATGGTTATCATTTCAACTGTATTTGATTGTCTGTCTTGAATAAAGTCTGGTGACGTGAGAAATATTAGCTTTTTCCTGTGTTCTTCTACCACTATGTTAATTTTATTATTTTTTTTTTATACTTGCAAACTTGCTTTCAGACCGTTTTCAGTATCTGAATTTTTTTTTTAATTTCAGGCCAGTAATTCTGGGCTGTTACCAGAGCAACAACATCTTCGACGCAGGCAAGACCAGCCACAAGATGATCATGACAGTTTTTTCAATCGATTAGCGCAACCATTCAAGAAAATCAGAGATAATTTAATTTTTCCCTACGCTCTGCGATCCGTTGCGTCATCCGTTTCTAAGCCGGTGATCAGTAAAGATGTTCAAGTCCTCACTACCACCGAACGGAAACGCAACGCACTCTATAGCTCAAACACGTTTAATCCGAACAAAGAGAAACGGCTGCCCGGGAAGCGAATGATCATAATTGATGGCAGCAATGTTGCGTATGCGTGAGTATATGTTATTATTTTCCAATTAATGAATTCTCGAGAGAAGGGCATTCATTTAGAAAACCACACACTTTGTGTCTCAATTGTATCGTATCGTTATGCATTTAAATGCAACCGTTTTTCGAGCAGGATTTTAATTTAATCCTGGCGCGTGTACTAAATGTATACATCTTCCTTGCAGACACTCATGCAACAAGTTCTTCTCTGTCAAAGGAATCGAAATTGCCCTCCAATACTTCAATAAGATGGGCCATGAAGCGAAAGCAGTAGTGCCGCAGCACCGATTGCGTCAGGCGGCTTCGTCTGATCCCGAACTGCTAGCGTCTCTCCATCGCCAGGGAAAAATTGTTTTGACGCCTTGTAAGAACTTGCAAGGGAAAAGCACCGTGTCGTATGATGATCGGTAAATTCTTCAAATACTATATACTGATCGTAAAATACTGAACGGGTTGAGTTTCAGGTTCATCCTGCAATTGGCCGTGGAGTTCGATGCTGCCGTTGTTTCGAATGATAACTTTAACGATTTGGTCACTGAGCATCCGGCATTCCGAAAAGTGATAGAGTCGCGTGTTATTGGATATACGTGGTGCAAGGACGTGTTCATGTTGCCAAAAGATCCATATGGTCGTAACGGACCAAGTCTGAGTGTGATATTGAACCGAATATGAAAATTCATTAATGTTTTTATATAAGTATGCATTTTTACAAGTAAAGTTGATTCAGATATGATTGTGTGTAAAATTAATAATTGTGTTAAAATAAAATTATGAATTGAGAAAAATTGGACTGAGAGATTCGATTCAAGTAACGTGGATATTTTTTTTTTAAATTGAAATTTTTTTAAAATTGAAACAGTATCTGAAAGACATTTGGGGCTTTAAGGGTCCATAAGTATAAGTATAGAGTTCCATAAGTATAGTCGAAATGACATCCTTCTACTTCTCTGCACGTCTGGAGACGAGATTTCCATGTTCGAATGCCGTCTTGTCCTTCAGGGCATGCGGTACTACCGCTCTGATGCTGTCTATGGACTCCAAATGTCGAACTTTCAGCGTTCATTTGAGGTAGTGAAATAGAAAAAAGTCTGGTGGTGCTACGTCAGGGCTATAGGGAGACTGGGGAGTCACTGTCACATTGACCTGGATCAAGTAGTATCTAACGAGGAAGTTCTTGTGGCTGGGCGCGTTATCATGGTGAAGTCTCCACGTGCTCTTGGTGGTGCTGCTGACGCAGACGACCCTCTCTTTTTATCTTTTGAGGACATCCAGTCTACACAGTCGCACCATATAAAGAATGATGTGGATTCATTAACTATATATTTATCCAGAGCAGAGTAGCGGCCCCGGTTTGATCTCTACGGTACGTTATTGTTTTCAACGATGGTAGCTGGATAAAAGCGCAAACATACGGTTATTGTTGACAAATTGGCACCATTAGCACGATAATCGTCCTAAAGACGATTCTTCGTCGCAGCATTCAATGACCACGTGTTTCAATTAGGAAGTCCAAGCAATGATGCGCAATATTCGTTGGCAGAATCAGATTAGCATTTATTGGTGTCTCCCATTGGCCTCAAACCCACGGTTTTTCCTCCGAATACCATTTTTAAGTACTCGATGCTTGTTCATTTGTTGCACGTGAGTAGCTCATCGCACCTTATCATTCGTCATATGCGCACACAGATGCATTAAGAACCATCCCAACGGCCGGATAGAAAATGATTTTGGGACTGACGCCCCGTAAACAAAACAATATGCCTTGATATGAATTTCCAGGTCAAGATACCCACAAGAACTGACTGGAAGAACAAGATTTAGACGGATGGATCAGACAGACGCAGAAGTCGGTTTGGGCGTTTGTTCAACGAATTTCAACCTTCACCAGTGGTATAGACTGGCAGACTAAGCTACCGTTTTTCAATCTCCAGTATACACCATACGCGTGGCAATTGAGTGCATTAGCAGAACATCAACAAATTAACTATCGACGATTTGCGTCTACAGCAGGATAGCCATTCTCGCCCAAGAACTGTTAAAGCGTGAAGAGTCGCTATCAACGAAAATGTAAGGTATACTCCTATCCGGATTATGTAGGTGCCAGGGCATAGTGGTGTCACAGGCAACGAAAACGCTGATGAGTTGGCGAGGAGGGGATCAGGACCTAAAAACAGACCCTGTATTAGCGTACAAGCGTCACTTGCTGACACTAGAAGCAAACTAGATGGGCTAAACTGAAGTCCGAATGGATAAGCAGGATGGACTGTAGGGTAGCCAGGACACTAAGGCCATCCTCCGTATTTTTTAAGTAGGAGCAGAAAACTGCTCAAACTCAGCAGACACTGCTTAAGAGCGACGATTAGCTTGTTCACAGGATATTGCCTTACTGCGTCTCAAGCGAATCGAATAGGACTGGCATCTAGCAACTTATGTAGAAGATGCGTGGAGGAAGAGAACACCACCGAGCATACTCTTTGCAAGTGTTCGGCCCTTGGTAAACATCTCAAGATCCGAGGTCCAGACAGCTTTCAAGAGTTAGCAGAATTGGATAGTACCGCTTCGCTGGACAAGCTGATTCAATATAGTGGATATATCAGTGGGCAACTCGAACTATCCAACGGAGGTTCGCAAATGGGCCCAAGATGCGTAAGCGGCAACGCTCTTATATAAATTACCCTAATAATCTAGAAAATATCCGCCATATTAATCGGATAGAGTTCCCGGTGATTACAACTCTAATTACTACAATTTAAATTTGAAAAAGTAAATCACCTTTAAGGCTTTGTTTATAAAAAAATAAACTATTTATTTTGATCAGTTCATTTTTATTCCTACATATATTACATAATAATACACTACGAACAAAACTGACCGCCTAATTTCGAGGCAACGCAAATCACAAAAGTTTGTAGACATAAAGTTATTTTTTACTTTCGCCAATTCTTCCGCAAACAGAAGAATTTTGAAACGAGTGTGCCAAAAACATGAATAATTCGAATTAAATAAACACAATATTCAAAAAACGTATAAATGGCTTAAAATAATTTCGGATCATCTATGTCTTGATCAGAAAAGAATATCGAACTCAATTTTTAATACAAAACGTTAGCGTTAGATAATATAACTCTTACATTTATTTACATTTTACAACTAACCTTAAGAATATTTTCGTTCAAAATATATACATATTTCATAAAAAAATATATACATACATCTGTAGGAAGCTACTATAAGCTTCAGAGACGATTCAATATAACGGATAAGCTGGGACCATGCCGACCGTATGGATCTTTTGGTAGCATGAATAGATCATTACACCAGGTGTATCCAATCACGCGAGCTTCAATGATTTTCTTAAATGCTGCATTCTCAACCAAAAGATCGCGATAGTTGTCATTTGATACAATTGCTGCATCAAACTCAGCAGCCAGCTGAAGGATGAATCTGCAAGTGAAGTTCTAATATGTATATTTCTAATATTTTCACTTATTTGTTAATTTTTGCTATTTTCTTTTTTTGGGTATATTTAATTTTTCTATTTTTGTAATTGGACAGAAGCCTGTTAAAATGGATTCAAATAAATAAATAAACAAATAAATAAATAAATAAAGTGACCAGAAAGATTGTTAAAAATTATATTCCACTCTGTTAATTCCTTTAAAGTGTTCTAAGCAACATTCATTAGAAAAAGGTCAAGTGTACTATTTCACTGACTGAACAAGGTTAAATATCAAAGGAGCTTTATCTGCGTTGCTGGAGTTTAATTCACGAGCAGGCAGCACGTTTCGAACCAATAAAACAAAATCATAGCATCTCACCGATCATCATACGACGTGGAACTCATTCCAGGTAGCGCCTTACATGGCGTAAAAACGATTTTACCCTCACCATACAACTTTTCTAACTTCTCAGGATCTGATGATTTCGACTTTCTCAGACGATGTTGCGGTATTACCACTTTCACTTCGTGCTCCATCTTTTCGAAGTAAGCAATTGCAATTTCAATGCCTTTCACTGAGAACTCTTTGTTACGAGAATGGCTAAAAAAGCAAAAAATGAGGTTTTCTGTTTTTATCCAAAAAAAAATAATATAAATCGTAGAAAAAATAGTATAAATCGTTTAAAGATTCTACATATACCTGTAAGCAACATTCGATCCATCGATTATGACCATTCTTTTACCAGGCGTCAGATCTATTTTATCAGGATTATACGTGTTCGAATTGTAAGCTTGAATGCGTTTCTGTTCGGATGTAGTGAAAAGCTCATCGTTCCTTCTCTGCTTCTTTTGCGGAGGAGTAACATAAGCTGGTGAGTTTCTTTTTGACATTTTCTTTCTCTGCCTATTAGCGTTTTGTTGTTGCTGTGTTTCTAGCGGGTACTATATGGAATAAACATCAATTTCAGTGGTTGCATATTCAGGCATTGTTCTAGTGTGAGACATAAAAGTACGTTAACAAAACAAACCTTTTCGTTCGATGAATGGACACTTAGCTTTATAATGTCTTCTGCCGTAGACGGGGCGGGTTCTTCAGAAATAAAAATTACAGAATCATCATCTAAAAATTGTTTCCTTTTCTTTTTCTTTTTCGTTTTTATTGATGCGATCGGAGTGCTTGAAACAAATGCACCATCATTCGCAGATAAAGCTGCTTTTTTATATATGTCACGTGTAAATAAACTTTCGTAGACAGGGATGTCTCTCCGATCAACTAAACAATTGCCAGTTGTGTCCTCGAAGAACAGATTTTGATCGGGCACTTCTGCTAATAATGCTTCTTGCGAATTTCTTGGCGCTTCTGTTTTACAGTTGTCAGCGTAACATGTGCTTTCAAGGGTGTTCTCGTTTAAAGACATAATTTCGATTATATCTGAGCTATCGTTCATTTCGTTCGCATTCGTTTGATCTTCAATTCTATTACTCTTCGATTTATCAGCTAGATTGTTTCTTATATGACCACTATATTCTCCGGCGAACTCTGCTGGCTTTGCATCTGTCGTTGAGGTAACTTTAGTGTCTTCTCGAGCATTCAGGGAACGCTCTCCCGATAACTGATTTATCATACGGTTTGGGGTATCTGTTTCCCCTTCAGAGCATGCCTTTTTTTCCTGTATGTCAGATATTGATTGTTTTCCATGTTTTTCATCATCATCATCATCCAAAACAATCACTTCAGTCACTTTCTCGATTAGAATGCAATCATTATCAGCAGCAGGAAAACACGGATGGGGATCGTTGCGCAAGAACATCTTGTCTCTCAGACTTTTATCCTTCTGCCGTGTCCTGTCGAGTCGTTTCTGCCTTTTTTTCAACGCTGATGCAGGAGTACTAGATAAACACGACTAAATAGTAATAGAAAGTTTGCATTTTGACCAATATTCATCGATTCCAAACAGAATGTCATTTTAGTTTGTTATAATACACAATCAGTAAGTTTAAAAAAACGGAGTTGCTTTGATACCTTTCTTTCGGGTAGCATACTTCTACGCTTAGCAAGACTGATTTGTGAACTAGGTGATCCTCTGACCTATTTTTTTACAGAAGTTTATTTGAGGAAAAATAATGGATATGTATCAGTACCGAATTTTAAAATGTATAATATAGTTTATTTTGTGAACATCATGCATACGGAATGTTATCTCAAATAAGCAATAGCTTTTTCCTGCCCGGTCAATAATAGAAATAAGGTCAAGAATATTCAAATTAGAAATGAAAAAAAGAAACTTAAGTTGAAAGCTTAATACTACATACTTACCTGCTTTAAAAGTTTTTCAGAGGGTTTACTGATTAAAACTGCATATTTGGTTTTTTTTCAAACTTTATTTATTTCGCTACTATAATCAATATATGTACAAATCAAGCAAATCGCTATTGGCAATAAATGCCGGACTGACGGAAATGAAAAACGAATATTCATTTCATTAATTTTCCAAGATGCACAGGACAAAGCAAACGAACAGCAGATACGTGTGAGACCTTCGAGTGCCAACTAGAGTTTTCGTATAAGAAACTCAGGAAATATTTTAACTTTTTTTTTACTTTTTACATTTTAATGGATTGAGACCTGTTGAGGCAGCATCTATATGAAATCAAGCATCACCTCACAAAAATCAACCGCCCAATCATGGCGACGAAACTATCCAGCAATTCCATGATCGTCCTATCATCAACGGCACTATAACCGGGATAGTCCAGGCAACCTCGCAATGAGAGATAATTAGCTGAATTTTCGTATATACCTTCATTTTGGCGTTCTAAAAGTTGTCTCAAAAGTCTCGCAAAATCTCGTGTCTGCGTCGTAAGTTATTCAAGATCAAAGGTAAAAAAACAGTTTCTCGTGATTATCTCGGTTTCTATTGCACCAATGATATTAACATTTATTATAAAAATTGTAGAGCATAAAATTTGTGACATATTTCATTTGAAACATTTCTGCGTTCGACCGTTTTTACAATAGAGGGCGGTGAGCGCCCAGCGCTCAGCCATACGTACTGTAATGCAATGTCAACCGTGAATATCTGTGAATACTACCTTGAATTTTGAATTATTTTTATTATTTATCAGTTAATACATTGTATTTAATAACACTTTACATATTTTTAATATATTCATTTAATTATACTTACCTACTTACTTCGACGAAACAAGATACGTTTTTGTCAAATCGATATAATAATAAGAAACTTATTTCAAATCGATATAATAATAAGAAACAATTTCAAAACACAAATTTGTTCTTGAAGAAATTTCGACAAATAACCCCTTTCTAAAAAAACATATTTTATTTTTACATGCATTTAGTGAATGTGATACAACTTCTGCGCTGTTTAAAAAAGGAAAAAAAAACTTTCATCAAATCACTAGAAAATCTTGCCAATTTCGACGAACTAGTTCAAGTTTTTCTGGAAGAAAACTGCCCTGTCTAACAATTATGTACGAAAATGGAATTCGGATCATACAAAGCTCCAAAATCTGAGGATAATATCGATCACCTTCGATATACTCAGTTAATTAAATCTACAAAACATCATAAACCTGTTCAATTATCTAATCTTCCACTGACAAGTGCAGTAGCTCATCAACATATAAACCGTGTCTATTAACAAGTTCGAAAATGGTTAGGGCATGATTTAGAACCCCAGCGATGGGGTTGGGTGCTCCAAAAATGAATTCCTGTTGCCAATGAAAAGAATATTACCACCAGCTCTCATTGAAATATTTAATACTCTATTTTGTAATTGTAAGCATGGATGTGGCCTACGTTGCGGGTGTAAAAAAATCGGGGTTGCAATGCACTTTAGCTTATAACCAGTGTAATGGGCAAGCTTGCCTCGACACTGTTTCATTGCAAAGTGACTGTGAGAAAGAGGGTGCATTTGACCCGGAAATTCTGGAAGGTCTGGAAACAACAATTCAGGACAACGAAAATGATGACGATGAAACAGAAATTTCCGAACGTCCAGAAGATGACGATGAAGAAGAAGAAAATTATTACTTTTGCTCTTTAAATTATTAAAGATTTATAGAGTTTCACTGCAATTCAATTTAAATCGTAAGAAATGTACAGCTGCTGAATAAAGATAAAATTAAAATATATTAACTCGTTTTACTTCTACTTAAAATTTACTTTGAATAAATTAATATAACTTTAAGATATATAATAATATAATAAGTATAATATATTATCTAATATCTAAAAACTTACACATTTTAAAGATAATCTACTTAATTATTTTTCTACTTAAAATCGACTTTCAATAAATTAAGATATACAATAAGTATTTCATTTAATGATTTTTTAATTACACAAACTAGGCAAGTATTATTAACTGAATATATTAAAAATATGAAAAGTGTTATTAAATACAGTGTATTATAATAATACAAATAATTTTATGCTCTACAATTTTTATAATAAATGTTAATATCATTGGTGCAATAGAAACCGAGATAATCACGAAAAGCTGTTTTTTTACCTTTGACCTTGAATAACAGACACGAGATTTTGCGAAACTTCTGAGAAAACTTTTAGAACGCCAAAATGATGGTATATAGGAAAATTCAGCTTATTATCTCTCATTCCGAAGTCGACTCCTTTTTTATGATAAAGTGACCGCCTTTCTTCAAAAAATTTTTCCACCAGCTCAGAACGCGAGTAGGCCCCCCCTAAGTTCCGAGCCTCCTGTGCAACGTCCATTCCTCCAGCGTAAACCCCCCGGTGTTGTCCGCCGTAAAATCTGTCGCAAACGGGTTTCCGAGCAGATTCTCTGTCGCTCATACGAGCTAGGTGCCTGCCCACCGGAGTCTATCAAGCATTCTTTATAATCATATCTGCTTTTATGTGGATAGCGTACAGCTTATGATTGTAGCGCTTCTGGAATACACATATGTGTCTAACGATTCTCCGCGAGACTTTCATCGCGAACGCAGCTCAAGAGTGTTTTCTGATGAGCATCCAATTCTCAGGTTCATATGTGAATATTGGCATGAGCATGATTTTGCACAGCAGAAGCTTTAATGTTCGGATGAGATTTCGGGATTTGAGGAGCTTTGACAGACTGTAGTAGGCTTTGTTGGATTTTAGTAGCCGCTCGTATATTTCTTCCTCCATATTGCTATCGGCTGGTGCTATTGACCCAAAGTAGCTGAAGGATTACACTATTTCGAGTTCATGCTACATCACCCTGGTTGTTTGACCAGCTCTAGATGTTTTTCATGCAGATGAACTTCGATTATGTTACTTTATTGAGCTGGAATTGTGAAAATATCGACCCACCCTAAAAAAAAGTATGTGCTAATAATGGTTTGGGAATTAAATTAGGACTTCTTACCTGACATTTTTCACTCAATACACTTTAACCGAATCACTGAGGACACCACAAAAACTTCAGCGATAACGCTAAGAGTCAAAACCTCCAAAATGTTCACAACAGAATAGCAAGATCTCTAAATTTCAAACCATGAATTTCTGTGGTGAATTTCAACGCGGCTCTATATGTCGTGGATTCTCAGCAGGGATAAGCAGTTAACATTACAGCGATCGGTTTTTTCCATGGAACATTTAAACCAATCACAAGCACAACTCTACAGCTAAGCAAATATCTCAGATGAAAACATATTAGACACAACAATTAGCAGTAAAATTATACGTCTGAGCGGCAAAAAGGGTCAAAGAAAATTTAAATGCTACTTGCATATCTGCACAGATTTACCCGGAATGCCATCATTTTCACACTCCGGAAGAATGTAGGGAAATGATAGAATCCTAGAAGACCGCATTTAAGTAGGCAGCTTTCGGGTGCATTGACATTCAGTTCTATTTCGAGTCATGGCATGAGTTTCCTCGATAGAGAAAGTTAACGCGGCGAAATCAAACAGTAATAGACCAACAAGCACAGACTGTGGAAATTCGGTGATTCGTTTGAATTTTGTCAAGTGAGATTTTTGTTAAACTAAAATTACACTAAAATATGCAGTGCTGACAAACTTATCAGCTTTGATCTAGGCGAAAATTGAGGATGGAAATAAATTAAACGTCCTTCATCTGCGTAATATGTTACTACACTAGAAGAAGCCATCCGTTCATTTACATGACACCGGATTGGCACACACTACAGACGGCATTTTCAAATGAAGACGCAATGTTTTCCGAAATTGTATGCTTGGAATAACCCAAAATATAATTTTGTTTACTTATAATAAGAATCAATGTTTCTATATTGAACAAATTACTAAGGTACAATGGACACGAATACCTGACTGGCTGTTGCCCAATCCTTCGCAAGAGCTGTCTTCAGAATTGACTGTCGTTTTTTCCATCTATCTGTAGCTCGTTTAAATTTATTTGAAATACCTAAGAGCTGTTTTTGTCCTCTCCTTTTTTTTGGATATGATTTACGTTCACGCGCCATGTGGCTTATAAGATACCCGCCTTACCTAGTAATGCGTTCAAAACGTTTGCCAAGGAAAAATCAGTTTGTTAGTGTCTACTTCAATTGAAAACGTTTAATAATCAAAAGGCATAAATGCTTACCGAAACTTCTGACTTTGAAACAGCTTAAACGAATTTATGCAACTTTATGTTTTCGTTACAAATAGCAATACCTACTTTGACTTTAACTGAGGATATATAAACTGACATTCAGCTGACATTCGATCAACGTTTGACGGTTGCGATTGGCAGCCTTGCAAAGTTTTCAATTTTTATGGCTGGGTTACACCGAGGCCCCTAAACCAGTGTCCTATAAGCATAAACCAGGCCAGATACCATTTGCGAGCAGCTCATGCTTCGGAAACAGCTGATGCAAAGAAAACAGCTGTGTGTGTGCGCCGATCTATTGCTTTTAAGATTCACAGGTATTTCTTTTGCATATAATTTAGCTTGAAAATAAGTAAGTAATTTTCACCAACCAGTAAAAATCTCTTGTTGAGCTGGTGCGTGTAAATTGGTGTAATTTAGGGGGCTTCGTCTAACTCGACGATGCTGGCAACAGTTCATGTTCCACTTATATAAATACGGCTTGACAATCTTGACAATCTACTCCATTTCCACCGAAACGTCAAGTGTTTGTTTACACTTTTTGCACTTTTCTAAAATATTTCGTAGGCGAAATCATGCTGCCCGGGATAGGAGTTTTCGGAACAGGTGCGGTCGCTATAGTTTTAGTTCCATTGCTACGCGATAAGGGCTTCAATATAGAAGCTATATGGGGTCGAACTATTCGAGAAGCTGAGGAGTGTGCTCGACAGCTGGATATTCCATTCTTCACAAATCGAATCGACGATGTTTTACTACGCAAAGATGTTGACTTAGTTTTCATTATATGTCCGCCTTTTCTTCATTCTGAAATTTCAGTGAAAGCTCTTGGTATCGGGAAACATGTTGTGTGCGATAAACCTATGGGATTAGGCCAAACAGATGCATTGAAAATGGTCCGAGCTTCACAGTACTATCCGTCATTGATATCTTTGGTGAATTACTCGTTACGATACTTACCTGCATTTACACACATGCAGCGAGCAATTGCCGAAGGAATTATTGGGCCCGCAAACGAAATCTCCTTGGTCGACGTCCGTGTTCAAATGGGATCGCTGCTGCACGACAAGTTCGATTGGATGTGTGACGCGTCGATGGGGGGCGGAGCACTCAACTTGGTCGGGAGCCACGTAGTCGACCTAGTCACGTTTCTGCTGGGCAAGAAGGCGTTACGTGTTCACGGACTAGTACGAACATACAAGAAAACAACGAAAAATGTCAGCGGCATTCGACAGATATCTGCTCCGGACTTTTGCACCTTCCAGATGGAGCTGGAGAATGATGTTCTGGTGACAGTGTCGCTTCACAGTCACACCGTGTCTTCCAATGCGTTCATCCAAGAGGTGCTTGTTTGTGGGCGAGATGGACACTTGATTGTTCGCGGGGGCGATCTTTTTACTCTACGCACTCGTTCTGATGGTCCCAGCAAAGAAGAAGCGATTTACGTTGATGTTCAAGACCTTCATTCGGCCGCCACTGGTTCAACGTTGCCTAGGCCCTATGTCAAGGGTCTCTGTAAAATGGTCGGTGCCTTAAAAGAGGCATTTTCACAGCGAGAAGCGACTTGGGTCAAGGAGCCAGTTCAGGCAGCAGCCACGTTCGATGATGGTCTCTACGTGCAAGCCGTCTTGGATGCAATCCGAAAGTCGAGTGAGTCTCGGTCATGGATAAAAGTCGAAATTACATCGGAGTCGCCGACCAACCATGAACAAATTATGAGGTTCGCAAGAATGTCAGTGATGTAGAGATAATTTGTATAGATATCTAGGTGCATAATTTTTTCATTTTTTTCTATTCCATAACATAAATCATTAGGACCTGCTAATATATATTTTGTATATTCTTGTTGCTAAATTTAATAAATATTGACTCTAATAACATGATTTGCATGTTATACAACATTAATTTTGTATTCAATTTATTACAGTAGTATGCCTCAGGCCTTTCCTTTCCGCTCGACAGATTAAGGGTGAACACCACATCGGACAATTTCATGGAATACGAAATTCACTTTGTCCTTAATACCGTGAATTAAATCGAAATTTGCTGACATCGAATATTCTGGGACACCATGGGAATTGCTGATAACATAATTTCTAGAAAACTTCGATTCAAAAGAACACTATTTAAAAAAACATTTGAACAGCTTCATACATAAGTACACATCTGTGGCCCTATTTTATGATTCGAATTTCGACATCAGAATTCGTAAACGTTTACAGCTCGCAATGGTTGGAATTTTGTATTATGAACTATTCCGAAATCGGAATTTAATTTCCATTCTAAACTGCCTAGTATCACAAATATTAAAATTTGAAAAAAAAAAATTCGCCAGAAACCCGCAGAAATGAGCTCAATCACAAATGAGCTGTGGGATTAGATAACTCGCCTTCGCCAAAATACCCGCCATTTATTTCTCTTCTCTAGTTGGGTTCTTGTGTGGCTGAGTGAGATTTTTAGGGGGAAATATGAAGGGTAGAGTTGTTTAAACGACCGAGGAATTCGTAAAAATCGCAACTAATCGGCGAAAATGACGAGAACGGAGAAAAATCATTGAACAATGAAATGTTTCTTCCTCCCAATCAATATTGCTTCATCATAATGACACCGGATGAAATGTATATGAATATATAGAGCTGAAGCTTGGATACACAATACTTCAGTGTACAATTTTTAAGTTCTAGAGCTGCTAGCTACGCTGCACAGTACCATTTCACGGTTGCTTTTATCAAAATCATTAATGTGCTGAACTAACGCGGTAATGTCACGGCAAGGGCAGGAGGCGATCGGGAGGTTAATGTATGAAGCCCACCTTGTTATTTAGACCACCCACCTTGTTATTTAGATCATCTACCTCGCCTAAACTAGAAGTGCACCGTAATTTGAATAAAGTTGTTACGGCGGAACTACCGACGGGACGCTGCAGCTTTTTCCCGCTTTTCTTTTTGACCATTCCAAAACTTGTTGAAATTATTCCCCAAGTCCAACTGAATTCCGTAAATGAATTAGTAGTCCTTTAAGAACAATCCGCAAGATTATGAGACTTAAAAAAGAGCATGAAAATTCGCACAGGGTTGGTATGAATTTTGGTCGAACATTATCAATTAGGAACATATTCTCATATTCTCTATAACAGCACTAGCATCTCATACTATCTATCCTCAGCCTCTACGAACCCCCATTTCCTTCTAGTAACAAGGCTCATTTCCAGAAATCCCCACTGATTTCAGTGCAAACAATATCAACAATTCCGCGCAGGGTCTTGATAGAATACTAAGCATTCTCTTACATTTGTAGCAGCTACTCATTATTACAACAGCTATTTTGCAATTCGAAACCTTCCATTGCTTTATTCACATTTCCTTCTATGAAACATATCAAATATAAATGAAAATCTATTCCAACTCGAGGGGCTAAACTGAAAAAGAAATTGAGTTCTAAAACTCACATATTTACATGAGTTCTGTATTAATAAATAAAACTAAATATGCAATTCTCTTGCGTATAACAAATGACTGGTGCAAGACTTGTTCAAGCATCAACCACGCGCACTAGGCAGACGAAAATCATTCGTTTCTCCGCATCGCAATGCGACGTGAACGTCGCAATGGAGCATCTTCTTCGCCACGAGATAGGGAAATTCGTCGTTTCTGGTTAATGTTACGATTATAAGTGCTCAGGTTAACATGTGTGTCCCACTGAAAAATTATCATATGAGTATTTCGTACTTAGATTTCGAGAAATTCAATCAATCCCAATCATACCGAGCTCGAAATTATCTCAGACCGCACAGGGTGCCAGGCCACGTCACGCACTATGTCCTTATGCCCTTCGATTGCTTCTTTAATGTGGCCGGTCAAAACGTCGTAGACTGCAAAACATTGACGTGAATGAATGACTTTTAAGCTAATTCAGCATTGATCTTACTAATTATTCGACCTGTTCCACAGCCTGTGTATATGTATCTCTGTCCAGTCTGCTCTAATGGCGAGAATTTCGCCCTAATCAAACTCTTCGCGATTCTATGTCCTCTGAACGTCATTACGCTTGCATCGCCATCCATTGTCTTTTGTAGATTGTAAACTAAAATCGAAAGTCTTAGTTACCCCGTATTTACCCCGTGATCGTTGGCTTACAGTCTCTCGGCACATTGTCCCATCGATAGTCCCAGTTATATGCATTTATGCACTCATTGCGGCAGGCATGTTCCTTATCGTTGGGCGACGGATTTCTTAAATCCCATATTTTAATACTCTGGTCTTTCGAGTTTGACAAGATATAGTTGCCATCGTTGCGCGAGTCGATGTACGTGATTCCATCGAAATGGCCGAGAAAAACGCCAACGGGCTTAGTATCTTCTCCCAGACATCTTGAATCCCACAACTTGATTATACCATCATCACATCCGCTTACGAACACATTATGATTGATATAGCACACAGAATTAATATCAACGAGTTCGTCTAGAGTGTTTGTCTAGAAAGATACGCGTTGAGTTTCAAAAGGAATCTCACAGTGAGGCCGCATACATATTTGCTTTCTACTTACCAAACTAACCTTCGTCGTTCTTCTATCTACAGTTCTGTCGTAAATATACATACAAGCATCATTTGCTCCAGCCAATATATAGTTGCCACACGGCGAGAACCGCACAGAGAACACGCACGCACGTGAAGGAGAATGTTCAAGATTTAGTTGCAGCCATTGGATGTTATCCGCATTTTCATTCACCCGGCATACGTGTACTGTAAATTGCCAGTTCAGTTCGACTTCAATTCCACATATTGAAATTTCGATGCGAGAGTCAACCATTTTGACCTCGACTTAGTACAATATTAGCTCTAAAACTCACCATAATCCGACCAGGTTGAGTATGCGAAATACTCCTCATCCGGACTAAAATCAATGTCGAGTATGCACCAGCTAACGTTCACAGCTTGTATACGGTTCACTCGATGGTATGTGCCTTTCGATGAATCAAATACTCGAATGACATGATCTGAAGATAAAATATGACGTTTTTCAATTTAATTTTACTTTGCGCATTGTTTCATGTTAATCAACAGCATTCTAACAATCTGACCATCGGATTTGACAACTACCAGTAAGAACCATGCTCTCATATTTACAATTTCGGTGGAGTGCGTAACGCTCAAAATGCATATTCACTATCATAAGAGATAACAGCGCAAATCCGCAAGTCATGTTAGACGACAAAAACCCTCACCTTGGCTAGCTGTGATCAAACGACTCCCCGATTTATTGAATGTCCCACAAAACACCTTCGACTCCAGCGACATCAGTCTTTGGCTCTTTTTATTCGGTATATAGTTATTCGCGATTTTACGATAATGATTCGGGCACATTGTACCGCCAGGATTTCGACCGAAACCGTTTTCTCGGTCCCGCAGAGTATTGAGCAGCGAACCATGCTCCTCCGGTGGACTGGCATCTGGCGAATAACCACACAAAAGTTTTATTTCCTTATACAGGGGAGTGTTCTAAAATGGATTAAAAAAAACACACATGAACATAACCCATCTTTCATTGCAACGATAGCTTTTGCATTAATTTTTTCTGAAAACAAGACTTACTCGAAATTGGGATAAGTCCGGCCGTTTCTTGATGACGGGCATTTTCATGGTGCAATATCGTCCCAGAGTACCTCTGCATTTAAAAAAAAAAAACAAAACCATAATTAAGTTGCCTTGCGAAATTATCGCAGCGTGAGACTTCGTGCCTCAATTACCTGCTAACCATGCGCTGCAGAACACTCACGAGGTGCTCCTGGTAGTCATAATCTTCACTTTCGAGCAACTCCAGAAGGACTCCGTCACTATCATCGTCCATTTCGATTATAGACAAACTACTGCCCATTAGATGTTCGTATTCGAATTCCTTTCCGAATCAAAGGCAGGTTCGCAGGATAACAAAAAGTTCAGTATTAAAGAATCACAATACCAAAAATCAATTGACACGATGGATAAATATTTAACGCATTTGCTCTACGCCCGATTAAGCGATCTATGGACAAGGTAAAAGTATGAAATATGATTAGCCTTTTAATACATTCGGTCGCTCGATAATTTACATAGCTCTATAATGGCGAAGAGGTGGCAAATCAAAATGCGGACACTTGTCTATGCTATCCGATTTGCATTGTTTACCATTATCAGAATTTCTGGTGAGTTATCCGCGGTTTAAGAATGAACTTACTTTCCAGCAAAACAAAACTGCGAAGTTAAAGCCACGCAAAACACTGAGTCTAGATTTACACGCTTCTACTCGACACGAGTTTTTAGAAGGCAAGGGTGAAGAGGAGTTTTTCACCAGGCCGTGTTTTGCTGGTAAAACTTTTCACCAACTAGTATAATCTCGTGTAGAGTTCAGGCGTGTAAATAACATACTGACCGAACTCGAATCCAGGTGCACTCCGGTGACACTTCGGGTATGGCGTTTGAAATGTTTTTATAATAGAGGTAGTAGACAATGGAGTGGCTCTTCACATTTGAAATGCATTGGAGGGGACGTAACCATGAGGTAAGCAGGTTGCGATGTTTTGTCTGCCTATTGCTGAATTTTCGTTTCCCTCTTGCACGTTTATCTCATTTGGACTTACATGTCATATGATCACCACGTGGAAATTTCTTGTCACGTTGATAGATGAGACGTTTGGCAAAAGTCGCAGGGGAAGATGCAAAGTAGTCGTTTCACATGGACCACTCCACTATTTGATCTCTAGGATTTTTATGGTGTATGAGCAATTATAGCACCCGCTGATGTAAACATGGCAGTCTGCATTTACACGAGTCGACTCTATGCAGACTTTACAATGGCGGGTGTGAAGACACACCAACTCGTGTTTTGTTGGTCTAGATTCACACGCACCATAGCCAGTGATGGGCATTTACTACATTTGTAGTATATCTGCTACTTTTTTCTGCCTTTTTCTGAATATACTACTCTGCTACGTAGCAAATGATATCTACTACTTTTCACAAGGACCTACTTTTTAGTGAAGATGGCACTGATGAAACTTCGGTGAACTGTTAAGCATTAACTGAAGCACATCTGCGATAAGAAAACGCCGAGCGTGTCGCAACTACTGTTATAATGCTGAGCAGTGTTTTCGCTGTTCGTCTGGCTAAGTTCTTAGAATTTAGAAAAAGTCGTTCTCGGTTTTTTTATACACTATATATGGATATGTCTAAAATCTACTACTTTTTTTCTGACTCTGCTACTT
Source organism: Nemotelus nigrinus (assembly GCA_947369275.1). Classification (NCBI taxonomy): domain Eukaryota; kingdom Metazoa; phylum Arthropoda; class Insecta; order Diptera; family Stratiomyidae; genus Nemotelus; species Nemotelus nigrinus. The sequence continues at coordinate 225,374,157 of OX376372.1, read as the reverse complement.
TTTTTTAACAATATCTGCTACACATTTATTCATCCCAATGTCCATCACTGACCATAGCTAAAGGTCTCAGCCAGTCATGAGCCCGGTTACGTGTTGGCGAACATTTTATCTTCTTTGCCTGTTAAGCTGATGCGTGTAAATCCAGGCTGTACCGCGGAATATGACCTACATATGTAAACGCCGCCAAAACTGTGCGTGTAAACGCAACCTTTCTTATCTATCACCTGTTATAAATGTCAACAGCGCGAAGAACGTCCAACGTCAGTAGATAGGTGCATAAAAATCATAAAAATCTGCTTTGGCTTCGTGGAGCTTTCGACCATAATAAGTATCTCTGCATTATTTTAAAGGACATGTTAACTGATTACGAAGATGATTTCTTTTTCGAAGAGGATAAAATGTAATTAATCCCAGCATCGTAGAAAAAAACGGAAAAAGCAACAAATACACCTGATCAATTATTCGATACCCTTTTGTTTTTTTCGTCATCAGTGCATGATTTATAAAAGTCGATATACTGAATTTTGTGTTCACGTGTCTCGTAGTAGTGTTGTTTTTGAAGATCAGCCATAATCTTTTTCAGTTGATATTTGGTTTTCAGTAGTGACGTTAAGAACATAACGAATAGTAGACTGAAAAGCGTCTTGTGGCTTGAAAACAGGACGAAATGTGGCCTCACAATGTCTACTCATACCCGTACATGTTGTACTCGTATCGCAATTTCGAAGACCAGCGTTTCTTTTCATTTGAGGATGCAAAGTACAAATTTTTTTCGTTTCCCGGCACTAAATGTTTGATTTTAATTGCTATTTGTCCATGAAGTGTGCTTTCCCACTCGCTGATTAAGTTTCGCACGCTTTCTTTTTCATTTGCTTGCTCTAATTACGGCCAAGGTATTATCATCATCAGGAAAATATTGTCATCTAAAAACAAAGTAAGTAGGGAATTGCTCGATGTTTGATTTTTTAATTTTATTCATAGAGAACGTCCGCCAACTCCGTCTTTGATAATGTTTGCAGACAACAACGATGATTCTGATGGGAAAAAGCCCTATAAACTGGCAGAATCGACGGCAACGCATAGGTATGTACAATTAAAAGAATGAATGTTCTGAAAGATTAAAACAAACTGTATTGATAAAGCAGTGATTCAGAGGCACAAGTCCTAGAAAGTGATGATAAGGAACTTAGCGCCGATGATGAACCAGATTGCAATGGTTCATACCCGGTATTGTATGCGGGGCAGGCACAGAATGCAGCGGTTGAGAAAAGGTCTTATGAATTGATTGAAATGGAGCGCTTGTAAGTGAGATATTAGCGCTAAGTACTACTGGCTCGAAATTTGATTCAAAGTTTTATGCTTTTTACTGCATTAGCTTCCCAAGCTAGTTTTCCATTATTTCCTCTAGTTCCATTATTTCCCTTAGTTATGTCTCCGAGTGATGGATATTGCAAATAAAAGTATCTAAATATTAAAAACAGAACAAATTTCAAATTGAAAAAAACTTTGAATATATAATAATGACTTCGAGTGATATATTTTTTCGAATCCAGAAAAACATAGCGATGGTTCTGTGAAGTACTCAGTACACTAAGGCCCGTTTCACACGAGACACTCGGTGTCCGGCCACTGTGTCTCCAGCCACTACCGGGGCATAGAAATAAATGAGAGCATACACACAGAGCCACAGTGTCCGGGCCACAATTCTATACAAAAACAGTGGCTGAGGATTCAGTGGCCGGACACCGAGTGTCTCGTGTGAAACGGCTCTAATTATCGAAGAAAACTAGATTAATTTAAAAGTAGATTAATATATGCTCTGCCAAAAGTGCGCCATATTACATGTACCACTTTGATCCACTGACTGCAACGAAATTAGTAGGGTAGGAATGTATCCTAGGTTACGAATCGCTTGAAATTCGAAATTTAAGAGACTAAAATACTTGGTACGTATTTTCATTACAGGATGCTTATCATATGAAAATTTAATGGAAGCATCTCCTAATACCAAAATAGGAAAAAATTCTCAGCGTTATAAAAAACGGCGACATCACACATCCTTTTCATGCAAATTAACTTCAAGTTTAAGATTTCATAACATTTGTTGAGTGCACTAGTGACAACATCTAATTTCAATAGTGAATTTCGCTTCAATCTGTATCAATCAATCTTCAATCTGTAGCGAGAAGGAATCACATGAGTTGTTGACAAGCAAATTGTGTGGGAAGTGAATCCGAAAGTGAAAACGAAAAGAACAATGATTAGCCCGCAAATTGATTGGTTGATACTCGATTGTCTCGCCCGCGTCGCTCCAATCGACTCTCTAAATTTCAGTTCTCATTTCATCTGAGAATCGGTCCCGTTGGGACATTGCGATTCCTTCCATATGTCCGCCCAATACATTAATGATGTTGCCGGTAGGCCTTGACATGACCGTATACGGTGTGCCAAAAGAGGATTGCTGCAAAGCAGGCAAACTATGGAGTTCCGCTTGCAAAGCGCCTTTGATACTGCTGATACAGTGTGAATTGAAATTGTGGGTCCAGATAATTTTCGTGTAGAAAATTTCTGGTTGCTACATCATCGATTTCGATTTCAAACCAAGTCTTTCCTCGCTCACAACTAACCCTCTAAAGATGGAATCTGTAATTGTCAAGGGGCTCTAATTTTCATAGTATCATTTTATAATACACAACTCAACCTTAATCGCTTTTAACCAGTGATATTGCCTCCAGCTGGTTTTTTGTGTGTTTTCTTGTAAATGCTTATGAAACAATTGAAAGTGAACTGATCTGGCGTAAAAAATCGAGGTAAATATGTTTGTGATACTGTGCACGATATTTTTCGTTTATGATTCGCTTTGTTTTGATTTCTTTAATGTAAGCTTTTGCATTATTTTGGGTTATAACGGAATGTTATGTATGTTGTTATAATAATTAACCCTTAATTATGCTATTTAACAAACAAGGGGCATGACTGTGACATCCGGATCAGTGCTTATCAAAAAGGACCAAACAAACTTAATTGGAATAAGTATTGGAGGAGGTGCTCCGTTGTGTCCATGTCTTTACATTGTTCAGGTTTGAGAAACGTGTTTGTCAAACGTACGTGGTAAATATTTATTTTTTGTTCGATTTATTTTAGGTATTCGATGGAACGCCAGCAGCTAGAGAAGGAACGTTGCAAAGTGGCGATGAGCTGCTCGGGGTCAATGGCGTGTCGGCGAAGGGTAAAACAAAAGTTGAAGTAGCAAAAATGATCCAAGCCGCGACCGACGAAGTTACCATTAACTACAACAAGCTACATGCTGACCCAAGCCAGGGTGAGTCTCTAGATATAGTCCTTAAAAAACTGAAGCATCGGCTGGTCGAGGCTATGTCTGCTAGCACAGCCGATACCCTCGGGCTCTCACGCGCCATTCTTTGCAACGATTCACTAGTCAAGCGTCTCCAGGAACTCGAAGCCACTGAACAAATGTACAAGGGCTTGGTGGACCACGCCAAGCGTGTGCTGAAAGCATACTTCGATCTGCTGCAAACTTTTCAAGCGTTCGGAAATGCATTCGCTGCGATCAGCGTGCGCGAACCGCAACCGCGGGCTTCGGAAGCTTTTCGTGTTTTCGGCGAAATACATCGCACAATGGAGAAGGACGGTGTGAAAATGTTGAAAACAGTTAAGCCGGTCTTAGCGGACCTGGGAACTTATTTGCATAAGGCCATCCCCGACACAAAAATGACGATTCGACGATATGCAGATGCTAAGTTCACTTATCTCTCATATTGTCTGAAAGTAAAAGAAATGGACGATGAGGAACACAGCTACTGTGCCCTGCAGGAGCCTTTGTATCGCGTGGAAACCGGAAACTATGAATATCGGCTTATTCTACGCTGCCGTCAAGAAGCTCGCGCCAAGTTCGCAAAACTGCGGAACGATGTTCTCGAAAAAATGGAATTACTAGAAAGTAAACATGCACGCGATTTGGCCATGCAGCTAAAGAAGTTCATTGATGGACTGGCGTCATTGGGCACGGAGACCGTTCAGCACTTACGGGAGTATCCGAACCTCTTTCCAGTCGAAGTCGACCTGAAAGAGAGCGCATTTCAGTACAAGCTAAACGAATTGTATGATTTCAGTGAAGACAATAGTGAAGAAGTCGGCGTAGTTGAAGTTGCATCGGAGGCAGTGATAGTTACCGAAGCGAAAAGTTGCGGTACTAATGAAGAGATTGACAGTTTAATTCCAGGATTTGAAGAAATTGATTTGACCTCACAATCGACGGAGAATACTGCTCTGCTAGCTGAGTTGGGACTAACGGATATTGATTTGTCGAAGAATACGAGAAATTCAAAGATTTCAATGGCGGATGATAATATGTTACAATGATTGTGAGTTTCAGATGTTAATCGAATTCCGTAATTATATTCAATAAAAAATAAAAAAAAAATAATCGTGATTTAGAAAGCGATTTTATCAACGAGTTTATATACGCACTTTCGAAGGTTAAATCATTCTATTTAGTGGTTCGAGCATGTGGTGGGGTTTTTAGGGACCCAAGTTTAGCGTATAATAAACACCACAATTACACATCTTAGTGGAGTAAGTTCTATATTTTGCTGCCAGATCTTAGCTCTAGAACCTCTCACGCGAGACTAAAGAAAACCCCAAAATAGTATCATTTCAGCTGATATTTTTGATCCTAAATTGTTTTATCTAGCAGCAACAAATAAAAGCGACTTCTGAAATTCATTTTTACAATATTTCATTGTATATATTTATTTTTATATATCGATTTATTAGACAAAAAACTAAAACATTTAAACCTATATCAAAATTGGGAAGGCAGATCTTTTTTTCTTTTTCAGTTTACCTAGTTGCAAACCATCTCTAAGTTTTGTGGTTTCCTCATTAAAAATACTAGGGTGTATAGTATTTTTGGCGGTGTTATCGAATAATATGTAATTCGAGCTTATCACTCTAGGGTCTTCGAATTTAATTTCAATTTTTATTCGACCACTTAGTCCATACCCTACAATATCACACCAATTTGAGCCGGGAAATCCATCGATGTTAACATTGCAGAATTCTGTGGCCGAATTTTCACTGATAGTGAGTCGTCTTGAGTCGTCTTCTTCGGGTCGTGTACTGTTTTCAATTTCATCACTTGTCTGTTTGACTTTGATTACCTTTTCTTCAATTCGTGGTTGTTTCGATGGTTTTCGTTTTCGCACGCGCATATTTAATTCTGGAAATTGGAATGCATCAGTTCCACCAGATGTAAATTTCTTTTGATGTACCTGTTCTCTGACTTCACGTATTACTTCAATACAGTTCGTTAAACCAATTACTGTTGAACCAAGTCCATCATTGGTTTTGGTCGTAACGTTTTCTACCGTACAGTTTTCACTGGTCGTCTTCCCCTTCTTGGTTTTACTCTCGCTTTCTATTTCGGCCATTTTATAATCAGTATTTAGGCATTTCTGCTGCTTTAGTGATTTTTTATCAAAAGTATTCGTTTCACATTCATCGCAATCCGCAACAGAAATCTGCTCTTGAATATCACTTTCATCTTCCTTCCTATGTTTCTTTGCTTTTTTCGGCTTTTTGCTGCACATCGAAAATTCATTTACATCTTCGCTTCTGGGTCCTTCGATGCAAATCATCTCGTCCTCATCTTCTCGTTTTTTGCATTTCTTATTTTCCTTTTTGATGTTAACTTCCTTGTTTCTCTCTTTGCTGTCATTGTTCTCAACGTCATAAGCACATATTTGCTGTTGTCTATCAACATTTTCATTCAATTTTTCCGTTCGCTTTTTATTTGAATCGTCATTATTGCTTGAAATATTTTTCTGTTCCACATTATGTCCTTGGATGTCCTGAGCGTTTCTATTCTTTTTTATCTCTTGTGTAAAAATAGTCTTCTCTTCCTCCATATCTGAGGCTTCCTCTAATTCGCAAACTTGTTCATCACAATATTTCTTCTTTTTTGATTTTTTCGTTTTCTTTGTATCGAGGGAAACTCCGGAACAGTCTTCACTCTTGGCTTCTACAATTGAATGGGTCTCGCTATCAATGTGTTTATGTTTCTTCTTTTTCTTCTTTTCAGGATTCTCAATGAAAGGGTTTATAGTATTGTCAATGTTCTCCATATCAGTAGGGATACTTTTATTTGGATTTCTTTTCTGTTTTATACGTGCAGTTTCCATTTTAGCTTTGAAATAATCATTAACTGACGTTTCGCTCTTTATTGTCGTTACTCCAAAAGCTTTTATTTCTTTTTCGTCATTAGACGGTGTTTGACTCGATTCAGCACTCCCTTTAACTTCTTCAATATTTTCCGCGCCATATGTAACAAACCGCTTCCGACCGAAAATATTCGCCAAGTCCTTTTCGCTATACCGAGAAATATCCTTGCCCCTTGTGAACTTCATGTAGTGCACTCGAGCGCGGGATTTTTTCGATTTTTCTTCCAACGATTCGCCACTGAGCATCGGCTGTTTTGCTTGCTGCGAATGTACTTTGAACCCAAACCCAAATGCTGTTGGCTTACTATTGTCATCTTCCTCTGCGTTTACATTTTCAGTACTTACATGTTCACCATCGTCGCCAAGTTTTTTCAAAAGTTTTTCAAACTCACTCTCGTGTTGTGTCCACTGGTCATTTCGATCTTCGAAACCAAGCCCCGCGCTATCATTTTTATAGCGAACGCGTACGAATTCCTTTTCACCACTTTCGTTCGCACCCAGTCCTTTGCCTTTGGTCCATCCCATTTTCTCAAGCATCCGAGTTCCGAATCGATCACTATCTGAAAATTAACATGTTACCCAATGTATGTAATATGCACTTTCTGTCTAACCTTCGTACAATGCTTTTCCTCGCGGAACTAAATTGTAACGCTTGCGTTCGCGGCGTTCCGCTAACATCGCCATCGCTTAAGAATGTTTATTATTTTGCAGAAAACTGAATATGGAGTTATTTGCAGAGATCGACCATGGGCGGCTTCTACGCGGACATTTCGGCGACACGTGTACTTTGACAGAAAGGCCAAACAAGAAATATTCATGTCTAGATTTACACGCCTCAACTCAACACAAGTTGGTGAAAGATTTCACCAAAACAATAAGAGTTGGTGAACGTTTTCCTTTCAGCCCCACCAAATTAAAACTCGTACTTAATTGCAGCGTGTAAATCTGGGCCTACCGTTTGCTCCCATAGAGTTTGCTCCCCTTTCGTCTTTACAAATGCCAAATGCCAACTTCGTTCAACTTCGACTATTTTCCACTTGCTTCCACTTGAGTTTTGCCAAGACCTCTTGTGTAAAACATGTCGGCCAGTTCCAGGCAAGCGCAAGTGCGCCAACTCATACAACTTCCGTTCTGAATGAGTGTTTTTAACACGAGTCCAACATCTATCGATGGGATCGAATTATATGTTTTTGGTCAATGTATGTTTGATGTTGCTAATACATATTCGCCACGGCATAGAGGAAAGCATATTACAGCATAAACATATAATTGGTAGTACCTCGTTGCAAATAAATGACAGAAAACGGCTGATTGGCAGATGACAATTGAAATGGTTTGGAAATACACTTGTCCCACTTGTCTGACTTCGCGCTCGCCTAGCTTGGGCCAACATATATTTGCAGCTTAATAGAATGTGGTTTGGTTGACAAGTTTACTATTGGCGTGGTGTCAGCAGATGTTTGAAGCAGGAATGACAATAGAGTCAACTAGGTGGGTCGGGGTTAGTAACAGTTACGAGAATTCATAGCCAAGGTAAATTTTGATGTAATTCCAAGCAGCTTCAATATCAATTGAAATTTCTCTCCTCTCGATTACACTAGCAATGGGCGTCACGGTTCTTCAACCATACACAATCCCCGACGGACAAACCGGGCCACAGACTATAGAATTCCTATCTAAGCGCTTGCTAGCACTTGGTGCAGCTCAAGCTGGCCATTTTATAGTGGATTGCGAGACATATATTTCTACTCCACAACACGGATCACCAAGAACCGTGCACGTTCTACACAACTCGGAATATCTTGCGTCCACCTTCGCAGTGCTCGATACAGGATCGAAACAAGTACCCTTGGTCGCAGACGCCCTATTCGACCTGTTAATGTTGAAAATGACATACGCCTACACGTCGAAAAAACAAACAAAGATCGAATCGAAAGGTACCCGCTTCGAGTATGGCGATTTCCTCATAAAACTCGGAAGTGTGACAATGGCAGAGAATTTCAAGGGGATACTACTGGAAGTTGAATACAGGCCATGTGTCATTCCATCGAATTGCTGGGAGTTGATTAGAGAGCTGCTGCAAGGATTTTTGGGCACAAGCGTTCCAGCTGTAATACCGACCTATTTCAATACACCCAGCTTAATTAGCATTAACCATGGCAAGTCGAATGAAATGTACAATCCTAACCATACGAAACAGCATGATGTGTATGCACCAATGGATACGATCAATCAGTATTTGGAACATTTCGCGAACTTCAGAAAGCAGACAATGATGTCTGGTGGAGTGGGAATCGGAGCCTCGCTTCGTTCTTAGTGTAGATAATAGTGTTAAATTGAAGCCAGTTGAATATTTTCCGTTTATGTAATTTCTACCTTCAAGTCCCGTCTATGATGTCTATATAGGTCTGTTCCCGTACTATGATTAATTGCAATTAATTACAATGAAGCGTACTAAAACGGAGTACAAAAACGGCTTCATTGCAATTAATCGCAATTAATTGTAGTACGGGAACAGACCTTGTATTAGATTAAGTATTCAATTAAGTAAATTAATTATATTTGAGTATTATTGTTTTAATGGAACGTGTATTTTACACTTGTATTTCACTGGCATGCTTTACCTCGGCCAGTAACGTTTCATTATCCATATTAAAACCGATAATATAGAAAAAATATGTATTTACAAATTTATTAGGAGCAAATCTTTACTTAGGTCGAAACTTCACTTTTCTCTTTATATACTATTATACCTTTTTCTATCATGTCCGGAATCTCGACAGCAAGCCATGGAGCCAGCTGGAAATTAATTTTACAACATTTACAAACAACCCTTATTCCACCATCGTCATTTATTTACTTACCCCTAGAGCCATGGCGTGCCCGATGCCGAATTTAGGTACATTTCTAGCCCACAACGGTTTGAAGTGGTCTGTTAGACAGATTTTCCCGCCTCTGTACATTTTTGCTGTTTTACCGTCCAGTTCTGGTAATGCAATTTCCGGTGCGGTGGTTGGATACGCAACAGGTATCTAGTGCGCAACATAAAGATACAAACCTAATTGTTTTTATATTAATCAGTATAAATCAAATTCACACTCACATCAAATTCTACATCGAACTCGTACTTCAGTAAGTTATGAATATACCAGCACTTCCCGAACCATTTGGTTCCTTCTTTGTTCGATTCCAAGCGAAACCAATCGGTGCCAGAGTCCTTATTGTTTTGCACATACTGTATGATTCAAACTAAGGTAAATCACTATTTTTTTCGATCGTTAAGAATTAGAGTTCACCTTAATTAGAGCCTGGTATTCTTCTTTAAGTCTCTGTACCCATATGTCCTTGTCTCGAGGACCAGCCCTCGTTTGTAGTAGGGGTATTCCGCTTAAAGTTTTCTTTGTTCCTTCGTCCACCATAGTGTATATTTAGTCGATAATTATCGAAGAACTCGTATTATTGCATTTGTTGCACTGTCCACCGAATACTGTACTGTCTTCTGTTTTGACATTTCTTGACAACTCGCGACACGTCAACGATTTCTACTTTCTCAGCTTAAAGCGCTCTCTAGTAGGCCATTTCCGAAAATATAGATTTTGTATGTAGGGCTTGTAAACGACGGAGAAAATCGCAAATAATTGGCGGAAATGATAATGGAGGAAAATCGTATAAAACCAATCTGACAGGTATTAAGCTACTTTTTAAAATGGTGTAGTCCTCTCGTTATTAAGATTTATTGGGAATTGCACAATGACAATTGTTTGACATTTCTCTGACAATTAGTAAATATTAGCAATGTGAATGGTGCTGCTCGGTTGAATCCGCGAATAGAGTCTATTTTCCTATTATCCGGAGACTGGTTTCGAAGTTTTTGTCGCGTAAAAGGTATTTCGGACAAGTGTCGTGAAAGTGATGTGTTTATTTTAGGCGCGTTTTTTTGCTCCTCTATCCAGCGGAGAGTAGAATGAGAGTAGAGTAGACGCATTGAAAACAACAATAGGCGCGTTTTTTTGCTCCTCTATCCAGCGGAGAGTAGAATGAGAGTAGAGTAGACGCATTGAAAACAACAATCACTCCTACACCAGTGAATTCACTGGTGTAGGAGTGTTGTTGTTTTCAATGCGTCTACTCTACTCTCATTCTACTCTCCGCTGGATAGAGGAGCAAAAAAACGCGCCTAATAACACTCCTACACCAGTGAATTCACTGGTGTAGGAGTGTTGTTGTTTTCAATGCGTCTACTCTACTCTCATTCTACTCTCCGCTGGATAGAGGAGCAAAAAAACGCGCCTTTTGTTGCATACGCGAGAACTTTGCAATTTGGAATACCTGCCACCTACTCTCGGCAATGTGAATTGTAAACAATTGCCGTTTGTGGTTGGTAGGATTTATTCCACTTTAAAAATCATCAAATTTTGATAATCTGCAAATTCTTTTACACAAACGATATTTCGGATCAGTGTCCCGATGAATTGAGGTCTGATGCTAAAGACTTTTTATATCTAAATTGCTTGTGAAAGATCCCAAAACAACATTGATTGACATGACATGAGTTTCCTCATATCTCCTGTAGGTGGATCTCTTGAATTTCTTTATAACCACAAAAAAACATCACTGTGTGGACTGGTTGGGAAAAGTAGCTTAGGTCCGCCATCTTGTAGGTTAATTGCTTTTGCGATAGGCCTTTTATATGAAGGCCATGACTTGATGCCCCACACAGCTGTTGCATGAATCTCGCCGATAGATGTCGGGCTAATATGTTTATGTTTTTGTGATTGTGCGTTTGCTTTTTGGGCTTCTTTTCTTTCTTTTTTTCTTTTTCTTAATTGTTTTATCTTCTTTTTTCTTTTTTTGTCTTCTTTTTTCTGTTTTTCTTCATTTTTTCAGCCCTTCTACCATCTTTTCGCCCTCTGGTGGTAGAATTTCCCGGGTGTGGGGCATCAAGTCCAGTTTACCCCAGGAGTTGCTAGGCGCTTTTTTTGCTCCCCTTATCCATAACAGAACAATGCTTACCAGTGCAGACGCATTGCAAACAGCAACGACTCCTGTTATGGAAAGGGTGAGTTGTTGTTGTTCCCAATGCCTTTGCAGTGGATAGCATTATTCTGTTATAGATAGGAGGAGCAAAAAACCACGCCTACAGTTATATTGCAGACTCTGCTCACTTGTTGAAAACAAATTTATTAAAAAGCGGTCATATGATCACTGTTTTGTCTGGCGCGGTGTAAATAAAGTAAGAAAAATATTATGGCCATTTTGAAGTATAGATGCGGCTATGGAATCATCCGCATCTTTGTATCCGCTGCGATGACAGGTTATATTCACTTCATTAAAAAGCCAAGCAGCTAATTTCTGACAAAAAATGTCCAATATTTGAATTTTCGATCGATTTTATTTTTGTCGGTTGTGTCGAAGACATTAACGCAATTCAATTTTCAAGTTCAAGTGCTTATTGACATCAAATTGTAATTTTCGTGCTCGAAAGAATGGTCAACACATTTTAAGTTGGCGTGAGATGATAGGAAACCTACTATTAGTGTCATATGCATTTTCATAGCAAAAACAACTACATACTTCACGTGAAGAACTTATTACCTCTGGTTAAATTTTACCCAAAACAAATTTTACGTGGAATTTTGTAAGAAAATTTTACGCGTATTTGACACTCCATTTGAACAACAATAAATTCAAACTTATCAGTTCTTTAAATCAATGTATTGTTATTTTCGAATCAATACAATACGTTTCGCTCTCATTACACTCCTTCAACAGTTTTTTTGTCTTTTATTGTTCAAAAATATAATTCATTCCTCCAATGGCACTTCATATTCTTCATCACCCTGGGGAACTCTGTTTTTTCGCATTAAAACCACGATGAAGAGCCCCACACACATCTAAAAAAGTATAATTCCTTTCTCAGAAGATCTAACAACTATCCTTCCAAAACTGTCTTTGCTTTGCATCAAAACACGTTTGTTCATATTTAATAAAAAAAAACAATATCGAAATTCGTTCGAAAATTAACGAAAATAAAAGGTTTGCAACACTTTACCCGAAACGGCTAGTCCATGCGTTGAAAACATGATCAGTAACGAAATTCAAAATAAGCCTGACACGCGTCTCAATATGTCTTAATATTCAGTAATACCGTCGTTCCGTATGGGATATTATTACAAGTAACAAGGGAGCCGGAGAGTTCGGATTCTCGTGAAAATTAAAATAACTGCGCTTTCCGCAATTTACATCTCTTCGCTTCAAGGACCATAAACTGGTTTAAATTTTAAAGTCAAATCAAATTCAAAGATACTTTGCCACAATTTGCTTTGGTATTGTGATAGTGTTGTGAAAACACCAGACAACTATTGATTTTTCTCCTTGCCCCACGAATCTGTCCAGATCGAATTGAAGGTCGCATAAGTATGATAAGACTGCGATGGATCGATCTGATTACTAGTCAAATGGCGTTGAGGTTGCTGTGACCCTTGGTATGGTTGCTGACCTTGCGCCAACGTTGTCTGCATTAGTTGATATTGGGCAGGACTGCCGGCGTTGTTACGCGGCGGATGGCCAGGCGGTGGACGCACAACGGTTTGCGGATGCTGCCAAACGTTCGAGGGTCCTGGCATGGTTGCCGACTCTGCGCCAACTGTATTTGCAGCTGTTGTATGCATATGTGAAATGTTTGCTGGCGTATAGGGCGGCCACAGCTGTTGCGGGCCAGTAGACTGGCTGGTGGACACACCGTCGTAAGTAGAGCCTGCCAAGTATTCATGTCGCCGACTTAACGGTGCGGGGTAGAATGGATTGTTCTGATATCCCATGGGTGTCCAAGTACGGTTCGCCCCCGTAGTCCACTCTGCAGCTTGCTGGCGAAGATGTTCTTGCTGGAGCCAGGTCAAAAGCGGATCATTCGATGAGGCGTCCCCAAAGTTTTGGTTCTCTGATAAATATAAATAGCTTAGTTAACGCCAAAATTACTTCGGCTTTTATTTACCTATGTACTGATTTGTGTGACTTGAATTGCCGCCGATTGGGAAATTCCGCGAGAAGAAGCTCGCGTCGCCCGACTGAGGCGGGAAGCTGGCCATGGGCCGCTGAATCTGACTGCTTCCAAAAGGACTCCACTCTGCTGTCGAAGCCGGAGATTTCTTTGCTCCAATTGCACCTATTAGTGTCTGATTGCTTTTTTCTTCCGTGTCTAGTCCATACGGTGGATCGGCTCGAATCCAATCATGGTCGTTATTTGAATTCACAAGAGTTTGTTCAAATCGCGGCTGCGCATTGTATTCAGAATAATATTGGGCTGCATAGTCTGTTTTCGTTGGAGATCCCTGCGCTACAATATTACTAAATGTTTTCGACTTATAAACAACACTAGCACTACTAGTGGGGGACACAGCTGATGTAGAAGGCGTTAAAGGAGAACTACTACTGCTGGAACTTGCTTCAAGTGGCGCCGTAAATTGAAATGCGTTGTCCTTGAATTTGAGCTGCTTGCGTTGCGAATGTTGGCTAAGTGGCTCCTTTTTGCGTTCCCTGCCAGGTGTCTTACCGAAATTTTTCGGGGGACCGCCACGATTAGGTGATATTCTTTCCTCATTCGTAGTGGGGCTGGATCGCTTGGAAGTTGCACTGCTGGACGCTTCAGATAGTACTTGAACCGACTTCTTTTCGTGATGCCCGGCATCCGACTTTGCATGGGCCGTCGTTGACTTGGAGTTGCGAGAACTCTGCTCGTCTGAAGGTTTACAAGCAGACGCAGGAACTGACTGTTCAAAATCTCTTACAGAATCATTTGACGTCGTTTTGGCACGTCGCAATAAGTGTTTCTGTCGCTTAGACTCTGTAATTGGCAGTGGCTGGTCTGCTTTTGGAGATGGTTTTTTTTGTACCACTTCATTTCGCCCGTGAGCCGAAACTTTACTTGTATCATTCGCTTCTTCCACTGCTAATTTAGAATCTATCGACGGCGACACTTTCTCGTTTTTGGTATGTTTCGTCAAAGCTTCAGCAACCGATGCCGCTGATGACGACACAGCCTGGATAGCTTTGAACAAAATGCTCGATTTTGGCGACGACTTCGGTGAAGGTGAGGCAGACGATCTATCATATATTTTCTTTCCACCCTCATCAGTCCAGGAATTTTCTTTGGCTTCTGACACCGAAAAATTGCTTACGGTCTTTCTTCGTCTTGCTCGTCGTTTCCTAGTGTCAGGATTGATATAAAACATTTTTTTATGTACAACTTCCACATCTGAATCTTCATTGGCAGCAACTGCTGCTAATACCCGATCTTTTTGCGCTTTAATGGTTAAAAGATTTTCTAAAAAGTCGGTCGGCGTTTTCTCGAATTCATCAAATTGAGTCGGCTTCATGCCAATGCTCCGAAGGTCCAGGGGTGGTTGCACCGGCCCCTTGGCTTTGGATATATTTTCAAAGTAAATTTCTAAAGCTTCTCTATCGCCCCCTAATAAAGCTACTAAGAGAGCAACCACCACCGCCAAGATCGAAAGTAGCTTAAGAAGCCATTCCCAGCGCGGCCGTTGCAGGCTTTTCGAGCAGGTATGTAAAACCGATGAAGGCACAGTACCGAGGAGAGTGTAGTTGATAGCGCTCGATAAATTCGTAGCAATAACCAACGTCTGGGTTACGCGGGTCATGGTGAAGTCAGGAGTGAAAGATATAACTACTTTTTGCGAAGTATTCGCATTCAACTGAAAACTGAAGCAGTCGAGAATTTTAAAGCCATATCCTTCGCATTCTCTGTCCTTGATAAAGAACTTTTCAACCAATATCGGTACTTCTCCAGTATTTCGAGCAGTGAAAGTTCTTATAGTGCCGACTGGGCGAGGATCTGCCGCGTTGTCGTCGCTTCGATCGCAGACTGCTAAGTGTTTTTCGCTCATTTCAAAAAGAAGCGGCGTCGCGGAACCTGGCTTCCGATTGCCAAAGCGGAGCTGCGGTTGAACTGCTTTTCCAGTGATCCAAACGGCTTCATATAATGTGAGATTATTGTGAATATGCAGCAGCGTCGAAAATTGCCCAGCTGAGCTTCCGATGAAACTAATCGGTACCAATTCCACGGAATTTGCGTTTATATTCAGTTTAATTTTCTGCCCGTTTTGATTGCCAATACTGAAAACATTCGCGTCAGTTAGGTAGCAGTAGGCACAGCTTTCGATCACCTCCAAGGGAAGTGATAAGCGCATGGTTTTTGCCTGTTGCGGGTCTGCCAGTTCCATTTCAATCTGCAAGTTTTGATCCGATGGATTCGTCAGAATGATATTGCCGTGGTAGTTTTGTCCGATTTCGATGATTGGCAGAATTTGATGGCCGCTTACCAATTTGGGCCAAATCATATCAACGGTTGAGTTGAAGGTGTAAAATTTTACTTTGGATGTGCTTAACGTAAATTTGATCATTTGTAAAGTGTGTTTAAAGCGACGGAACAGCTCGGTGCGCCGCCTCAATTCCAGTTCGTCGAAATCGAGTTTCGGCGGTGAGCTCAAATCGTTTTCGTCGTCTTGTGCGATGTAGCAGAGTTTGCCACAGACTGATTTCGGATCGAAATGAATTCGACCGATGTCCGTTACAGAATTAGCAACAATTTCCGGAAGACCACTTCGAGTATGATACTCGAATACGAGACCAGGCACACTAACTGTTATCGAGTTGACTTGCATGCTCTTAACGAATGTAGAATGGATTGATATATCTGCCGAACAGCGTTTGCCCTAACATATATTAAGACCGGTTTATTATGTGATATTTTAGTTTAGCTGAAACATGAATACTCACCGGGAAACAATTGGCGAAGTGTAGCTTGTTTAGATCAACCTCGAGACGTCCCATCACAGCAACCAAATTAACTGTCGTTATGATTTCCTCATACTCGGTCAGTATTCGAAAAACACCAGTAAACTGTTTCACGGATAACGGTTGGACAGACAACTTGAACACCGCCACGTCTTGTGGATTGATTTCAGAGCAGGGCCTGAAGCGGTCTTTCAGAAAATTTTTGAATTCATTTTTTCCCTCGTTTTCCTCAGTAATTGCGAGTTCTTCTGACGCTGCACATCCTAGAAACCAAATAGAGAATTGGTCGCTTGTAGTAAAATTCCAATCCACCAAGCCAATAGCAATCGGATTGAAGTTACGCAGCACAATATAACCATAGTCGGATTTGTCCTGATGCTGCACAGCGCCGAAATTCAAAACATTCGTTTCCGGTAGTGGAGTCAAGTGGGTTTGGTCAAGTGAAGTGTAGCGAACCAAGTTACCCGTACCCACCACAATAGGAAGTTGGTAATTGCTTAGATTAGTCTCGATTTTCAGTTGCGTTCGAAAGTTTGCATCTTTATTGAGAGCCGTTATTCTGAAAACGCAAGCCGTCTCATTGGGTTGGATAATCACTGGAGTAAAGTTTTCGATGCGAAAAACACTCATGTTACTATTTTTTGTCGTGACGTTAACCACAATGATTGGGATGCTGAATCTGTTTTGAATTGAGAAGTCCCTCGGTTCGTCCGTATAGTTTTTTGCCCCTGTAATAAAAACTGTTTGGTTCGCTTCGAAATCCAAGGAGCCTGTGAAAATCTCCGCTCTCAGACTAATAGGCAACTCAAGATATTTTTTATTCACGCTATTGTTTTGTTCGTAGCGCCACATTTGCAGCAAAAGCATACCATTTATCTTTGTATTTGCCGTAGCCAGTGCAGGATTGAGACGCAATGCAAGGTCGGCTTTGTCAAACACTATTAAGCCATTTGTGTCTTTTACATGATACTCTAGCTCTTGGTACGTATATTTGCCTGAGTTGATCAGGTTTATCCGAAGGGTCTTCTCTGCGTCGAGAGTGGACAGTTTACCAAAATCCATCAGGGGGTTGGACGAATAAAGACCCGTTTCCTCGCCGATTTCTATCTCAATCGGAATGACGAGAATAGTTGCTTCTTTTTCCGCGTTTGCTGCTTCATTTTGTACTTCAGATATCTTGATGCGGATGAATGCTGTGTGGTTTCCGGCTTGGATTCCATGGAACCTAATCCGAATGATGGGCTTAGTCGTGTACGGTGGGATTTCCCACAAAGCTTGCGGACCTTCTTGCCCACCACTCGGCAATTCCAACTGGAACTGGCCTCCACTGCTATAAATCTGCAACGCAAGTGGAAGTGAGATATCTTAGGATGCTTATGGCATGCTTACCTCAAGAATTTGTAGCGGCTGCGCGTGCGGATTATACATGTATATTTCGGGAGATATGGTCGCATTAAACGGTGCTTTCATTCCGACCAATGACTTTATTTGATACGGGCACTCACGTCCGTTGCCACGGACAGGCAATCTTGCTTGACCAAAAGACGTGTGAATGAACAGATCGGTATCAACAGGACCAAAACTGCGCGGCAGGAAAACCACATTAAATGTGGTATTGCCATGTGGCGGCACTACTTTGTCTTCGAAAAACGAACTGTAGAACTCCTGTGTGTTTCCGCTTATCGAGCTCAAGTGCACGCTCTTGTTAGCGTTCTTGTTGATAAGCGTGACGAGATATGACCGGGCCGTGCCTATCGACCACGTACCGAAGTCTACGCTGGGCGGATCAAATGTAATGCTCCTCAAAAAGTCATGATGGGGCTGGTTCTTTTCATCGTAGATAATATTCGCTTTGTTCGTAATTACCTGTTCTGTACTGCCGATCCCATGATGCACATTATTCTTGACCATGTGACCGCCAATCAAGACCTCCTGCAAAGCTAGCAACAGCCAAAAAACAAACATTTGGCGGTTTGCGTCCTTTCTTCTGGCTTCGAATCGTGATCGTGAATATTGCATCGAACTCAGTATCGAAATGAGCCCCACGTTGTTTCGAGCAATTCAAGGTTTCACGTCTGAGTTTCATTAAAGCATACAAGTGGTTCTATTGAATATTCGCACAAAATCGCATTTACATGTTCGTTTATTATCTGTGGAGCACAAACACGTCTAGTGCGGTCTAGTGGAGTTTCTGCGAAGGAACCTAAATTCACCTGAGAACGTTATGTATGCCAAAAATCGCGAGGGAATATTTTTTCTCGATATTTTCGTTTCAGACTTCGTTCTTTTGACTTTTCCGCAATTGTAGTTACTCACACAGTGACAGGTGCGAGCTACGAGAGCTGAGCTGCACGAGCTTGAATTGACATTTCGATAAAACTTTGCAGCTGCTCGAGCGGCACTGCCAGGCACTGGGCACGTTGATTCTTACCCCCCTAAATACAATCTTTTGGTTTTTTTAGCTAATTAAAGCTAAAATTAAAGCTAATTAAAGCAATAATAAATTCAAATTGTAAGTTTGCAAATTGTTCAAAAGTGTTATAATTCTTGAAAAACGCCTTATTACTCCCCTAACAGATCTGGCTACTCTTGCTGCTTCGAAAGTAATGAACGTGTAAACTGGTGGATTTAAGTAACAGCTATTGGATTTAACAAACAGTTATTGCCTTATTTTTCTACAGTTGAGGACTTGTAACGAGACCCGCACGGAACCTTGCGAGAACTGCCTTCCTATTTACATATATCCGTCGTGCAAGTGTTAATCCACAGAAGAATCCATCCTCCCACCTGTCTAAAACTGTCATTCAATCCAATGTAGACGTGAATGTCCATCGAAAACAGCTGATTAGAAAGCTAGGAGGCATATTTATTTATCAAATATCAGGGTAGATAAGCTTTCCCTAAATAAAGTTGATCAGATTTGGAGATAGCACTGAAAGTGGCTTGTGAATATATCCTAATGGTGTGTGCATTTCATCGCAATACTTATGCATTTTGTGCAGTTTGTAAATTTGTGCTTTGAATTCGTAGGCCTTACCTCCGACTTCGCCATGGACACCGGCCGAAATACGCCACCGTGCGTCCTCTTGGTCGCTTGAAGCGGATGCGAAGCTCTTGGATTTCATGAAAGGCATATCAGATGTTAGTAGTGTAAAGTATAAAGCGATTTCATTCTGATCATAGGGGGTGTTTTTTCCGAACAGGAACTGGACCGAAGGGCGTCTGATACAACAGATCGACTGCATCGATTAAGTTTGAATGTCGACCGAACAGATGTAGCTCTAGAAAATATTACCAATCAGCTATCAGCACTTCAGCATTCACAGTTTGTCGAAAATCGCGTTTATGAGGATGACGAGACTATTGCTAATGTGTCGGAAGTTCCAACTGGAGATGAAGTTGATGTAAGTGTGTATGTTGATAAATGTCAGAAATGTTACCCCTGTAAATAAGTAAAAATTAATACCGATCAACGCTTAAGTAGAGTAGTTTTGACATCTGCAAATGTAATAAAGTTCTATGTTGGTTATAAATGCTCCTAAATTACTTCCCCGACAGTCTACAATCAATAATTTATTAGCGGCTTTTGACACTTTCCCTGTTTTGCCTGTGATGGGTGAGGCTATTGATGTAGAGAAATCATTAAACGGTTTGTATGTCAGGCGGCCTACTATTATTTACTGAACAATTTGAAAAAGCTGGTTTTGGCAATACAAGAAAGAATTATTTTTTTTCCTCCTTCCTTCCACTCTCTCCATCACTCTATGAGCGTGCACAGTCCATGTGCACCATCTTTACCCTCCAGTAAGTTTTCCATAGTGCTTCCCAGACAACTAGTTTGTTGGTATTTGCGACAGCAAAATTCTTATTATGATAGACTCACTTTTATTTACTTATTATTGTCTTCATTGACTTGTGTCGAGAGAAAAGTATACAAAAAACTCTGGTGTTATTCGTCATTGTGCGTTGTTAATTTTTATGTGCAATTTTAGATTTTCTTTGAATGTCACGATACTACTTGAGCTCTTTAACGGATCTGGCAATGTATTGTAGAAAGCTATAGCCTGTTGTATTGGATCTAACTTTAATCTATCCGTTCTTGGTTTACAAACTAAAAGGTTGCTGGCTGATCTTGTTTCTCTGCTAGTTAACTCTCCAACAGTTCGAGGAATATCTGGCCATTTTAGCCCGTTGTTGATAATTTGGTAAATTATTTTGCCTCTTTCGAGATTAACAATCTGTTGGATGTTTAACAACCCTGATCGAGTGTACACGTCGCCCGTTGGTGTTAAGGTCGGCAACCTAAATATAACCTTTATCGCCTTAGTGACAAGTCTCCCAATTAGCTCGATGTTATGCTTAGTTGTTTGGCTCCACAAGACTGCTCCATATTTTGCATATTTAAAGAGTCCAACATAGTAATAATTGTACTGTTGCAGTATCTGTACCTGCACTTTTTACAGGCAATTCTACTATTATCCATCTAATATTTTTACCTTGTCGACATGAGTCTTTACAGTTGCTTGGTCTATCAAAACATTATTTGTCAGTACTCGTTATTATCAAGCATCAAATTTCCTTCACCTCGATAGCAACATGCTGTTACTTTAGTTCAAATATCGTCTGCAGTCTCAAAAAGATTATCTATCCCGGAACATAATTACTCTAGGTAATACTATAAGAAAAATTAAACTGATGCTGTAAGCACCGTTGCTTCTAGTTATGTAGAATATAATTCAGGAAAAAATATCAGATACAGTGTATTTGCAAAGCGAAGAGATTTAAGGATATATTTAATTTTTAGGCGCACTACGTTAAATTGATGAAAAATCCATTCTGGTTAGTTTCCTATATATAGTACGTGACAGTATTCTTGTTGATCAAAAACACTTCATCATCTTTTTTCAGGAAAAGAGCAATTACGATCCGGTTGTTACTTTGAAAAAACTACTTGACACCAGCATGGATGTCCTGAGTCGTTGCTACGAAAAAGTCTCTATCGATATTCAAGACTCAGACGAAGAGGATGATTCTCCAAAAAGGTAACAAAATCGACGAACTACCATGAAGACCGTGTTAATGTCCTAGTGTTCAAATTATAGTGTAATTTATCGTCCGAAAGATCCTTTTGCTAACCGTCCTCTTCCTCACATCATTGGTTCAAAAGAATGGATGCAAAAGTGGCATGTTGGTTTGTACGATTCTGATGACGATTTATCGGGCGACGAGCAAAAAGAAGACTTTTCAGAGTCTTCAGAAAGTGCATCAATGTCCGCATCCTTACCAAGTAGTGCACCAGCAATGTCTGAGTCGGAGTTGTCAGCGTGGGGATTCCAACAGAATGCCAGTGAGCATCTGAAAAGACGAGTTGACCTCTATGTTTCGTCCGAAGAAGATATATCGGGCGAAATAAAACAATCCTTGAATGATAATAGATATGGTTCGAAAACAATGCCTTACAATAATGCTCCGTATCAAGAGCCAGAAAGTCAATACTACATTCATCAACCAAAACGGGGAGATGCTGCGCTTTTTGATGACAGCTCGAGCGGAAGCACAGACAGTGAATTATATAATATAAAGAGCACCAGTGAGCGAACAGTGCCGATTCCACCAATGCAGAAAGTTAACCAAATATCAAATATATTCAGCGATGAACCACCCCCAGATTTAGACGTAGTTGATCGCCAGCAGAGACCAGATGTCGATTTGTTCTGTGAAAGCGAAGGGGAAGAGAAAAAGCCCCGCCAATCATCTACCGTTGCTAAACAACAAGAGACACAAAATAGTTACGTACGTAAGAAAACGGTCAATTTGTTCGATGACGATGATTTTGATTCGTTTATGAAAGAGCTGAATACAAGAACTCAACAGAAAGCTGATCTGCCGAACAAAGCAGTTAAGAATTTGTTTGAAGAGAGTAGTGATGAAGAGATTCCTGATGATAGTAAGAAATCAAATCACAGGCCAAGCGAAGAGGCATATGTAAAGCCAAGTGCAAGTGTCCCGGAAAGTATATCCACTGACACGGTAGAAATAAAGATAGAATCTAATAGTACGCTGGCGAAAGCTCTGAAAACAGAGGACATTTTTGCCGACTCTGATATTTCGAAAGCTCCAAGCGATTTGAAAAATGTTTCCGCAAGTACTGATCTTTTTAATTCTAACACTAAAACTAAATTGTTTGACGATACGGATCAATATGAGGACGATGATTTCCCATCTACACAACAGCGGCCTACTCGTAAAAAGACAATCATTACAAATCTGTTCAACGACGAGCCACCAGATGATGATTTCGACAGTTTGTTTAAATCTGACGCAAGCAGCGGTACAAATCTAACAAAGCCCACATCTCCAAAGATAGTTGTAAACAAGATGCTGAAGAAAGGTCTTTTTGATGACTCTGATGACGATGAAATTTTCGATACTACCGTAGGTGACAAAATGCATGTGAGTGGTGTTAATAGTTTAGAGAAAAAAATTGGCGTTGTTGATGGTACACTAACTCCAGCAGATTTATTTGTGGACAAGACTACAAGGGGCGATCCAATATTTGTGCCCGAGAAAACTCAACCGATATCGGAAACTGCCAACTTACTCGATGATAAAACGCATGAAGAACCAAGCGAATTATTTGGCGGCGAACCGAAACTATTGGTTGGGAAAAAGAATGACTATCAACCACAGAATGATGAACTAGTTTCCAGCATTCAGCCTGTGTCGCAACAAAATGATATTTCTTTTGCAGCAATTAGGAAAAGATCAGATACAGAAAGATATCAGATTTCGGACAAAAAAATTGGAGATTTGAAGTTTCAGCCAAGTCCATCGAGAAGCACTGAAGTAGAGAAGACTGAAGAAAGTCACTTGAAAAATGATCAGGTTTTCCCGAAAGATGCGGAGAGCGGTGACCTCGAGAGATCTGAGCAAGAACAAAACACATTTTTGGGCGATAGCGAGTCTTTGATAAATGATATTCCGGTTAATACTCAGCAGAGTAAAATGGATCTGGATAATGTTTTCGAAAGGGCCAATGCTGACGTTATTACATCCGGCTGCCCAGCGGACTTATTCAATGATGTGCCGCCTGATGATGATGATATATCTATGACTAAATCTATGGAAAGTGGTGAAGATGTATTCGATCGCAAATCGGAGGAGAAATATTTGTCTCCGAATGAATTTACAGTTGCTTCCGTACAAACATCAACAGGACACAATGTTGAAATCAGTTCGGACTCAGCGTCAACTTCACAGATCTATAACAGTTTTAGTTTCTTCGACGACACTCCACCTGATGATGATTTTGAAGCCACTCCTCAATACGGGAAAAAATTACATAGTATATTCTACGACGATTTTTCAGAAACTATAGTTCCTTCGCAAATAGATTCCAAGCCAAAGTCACTGAGCAGTTTCATTTTCAGCGAACCGCCTCCAGACACAAAAGAATCGATTTCGTGCTCATCTTCGGAGTCAAAACTGCAAAAGATCGAAAATATTGCTCCAGAAAGCTATGATTCCGAAAATAAAGTAGCGTCGGCTATCGAGCGCACACACAAAAATGCCCCGGAAGCATCACAAGACAGTCAGCCGGTTAAAATGCAACCACCACCGCGAAAGCTGAATTCTAAATTAAATATAAATGTTGCAGCTCTTCTACCGGGTGCAAAAAGACCGTCAATGAAATCAATGCAGGTAACAAAGACAATTGACGAAATAAGGCCAGACGCTGCCACGGAACCTTCCTCCACAAAGCCAGTGTTATCAACGTCTCCACAAACCACATTTAGTGAATCTGACCCTAAAATGCTGCAAAATCTGAATAAATCTCGGCCTAAAATTCAAGTGAAACGAAGGCCATCAACCAGAAAAGCTCGAAAAGAACATTACCGTCAGTCCCTGAAAGAAGAACAAAACGACAACATTGGCGAAGTTAGCCCTGTTTCCAAGCAAAAGTCAGAGAATAGCTCCAATTTTATGAATAAGGAAGTAAATTTAGAAAGCACGACTAAAAGCTCAGAATCGAATGCTACGTTCGAAACAGCGTCGAATAATGTAAATATTTTTGCGGAAGTTTCAACTGCGAGAAAGCAAGACATACCAGCTGAGGCTCCGAAGCAAGGGTTGTCTGAAAAAGATGCACGGGCTACGCCTGAAAGCAATATGGTTGTGAGACCTTCCGGAATATTTTCTGAAAGTAGTCCTCCGATCGATTCGTATCAGCAGGCCTTAAAATCCGATAGCACTGCAAAGACGCTCGACTTATTTTTTGACGACAGATGCGATCGTGACGATGACGACTTCCTACCACCAATCCCTAAAGTTGTGCCAAAACCTTCAGTTTCAATATCAACATCGAAACCTGAACAGGGAGAACCACAAAGTTTTGGACAGTCTTTGGGTCAGGTCAAGAAGCTAACTCCATCGCTGTTCGATGATGAAAGTGATGATGACTTATTTGGGAGTGGTTCGAAGATCGAGTCGGAAATCCGAGTGTCTTCGGTAAACCAAAAAAAGATTCCAACATCATTGACTTCAGCGGAATCAAGAGTTCAAGCCCCAAAAACTTCGTATGGCGAAAGAACGATTTTCGGAAGTGATGATAATGACGATGATTTATTTGGCAGTGCGACTGCATCGAAAATTGAACCAGCGTCAAAAATATCATCAATCAAGACCGATAGCTGGAAATCCAAAGCAAAAAATCAGTCCAGTTTGTTTGATGACAACGATGACGATGATGATGATCTGTTCGGCGGTACCGCTACAAAACACGAAAGTGAGTAAATATTATGAAAAGTTTTTATAATTTCATTTTTCATTCGTGTGTCCGGAGTAATTGTGTAAATGGTATTTTTTAAAAAAAAATGACTGTTTCCTTTCACTATACGATATTAAAATTTCAATCTAGCATTATCACAATAATTTAAAGATTGATTTTCTGTAATGGTTGCAGCCGCCGTTCCAATGCCCAAGAAATCTGATGCCACCTCTAAAAAGCCAATAATATCAACTGAAGTACTCACAACGAACAAAAATTTTGATGATCCTCTTGCGGATTTATTCAAAGATACGTAACTCAATGTAGAATTTTACAATATTTCATCATTATTGCATTAGTCATCCATAGTTGTTATATAAAATAATCGAAATCGAAATGCATAAATATACTAAAGAATTTGTTAGAATATAGATACATTAGACATTTCTATAAGTCTTGCTTGAAATTATTGAAAGTTGAAATGAATTGCGAAGCGTTTCATTTCAAAAATAATTGTGAATAAATCATTGAATGACACTAGTGAGGGTATCGAAAGTATAGAAATAATAGTAACAAAAAGCAATAAAGTGAATATATTTTATGAAGAATGCAAAAAGAACTTCTTCTGTTTGATTTCTTAAGAATGCTTGCATCTATGAAAGCTGACAGATAAAATTTTTTTAGTATACTAAATCCTATTCTACGAAGATTAGGTTAGCTTATCCACGATACGTATCAGCCATGGTTTATCGATACCATCATAGTGTAGGTAGCTCTTACAAATTTATACGTGGTCATGGTTAATAGACTTGTAATAAGCGTGCCTGATGGCAATTTATATCTAAACGTATCTACGTCTTGAGAAACTTGAACAATATATTGCTTAACGAATGACTTGTATCAGAAATTTACCAGTATACTATTACTACGAGTGCAGAAATAGATTATAGGAATAAATATCTTATATATCTAATTTAGTTGCCTTTAAAAAAAACTTTCCTAACTGAATGATGTGCTCTTTACTATATCCACTAAAAGTAAAGCGTCAACTTTATTATATTGCTGAAAAATCTGGTAACAATATCTTATATTATTAAATTCCGGACAGTGACACATTTGATGATCGACTGCTTCACAGAGAAGGACATTTATGGTCATCCATGACTTGATTTTAAGATTGCAATGTTATAATTATCATTGTTCAGGGCATATTCTAAACACTCTATTTGAAATTTGACCATCGACTGCATCACAGAGAAGGACATTTATGGTCATCCATGACTTGATTTTAATATTGCAATGCTATAATTATTGTTCTGGACATATTCTAAACTACTTTTATTTCTAAATATCCCTGATTATTTAGATATAGCATTTTCATCAAGGTTATGCGATTTTTTTGATAATTGGATTTTTTTAAGTATATTTAATAGAAACTCAAACATACTTTTTGAGATAGTTTCTTTATTTTGGATAAGGCTATGAACCTTGTTATTAACAAGAAGAGTATTTAGAAACTTGTCAAACTCGCTTGTGATAAAATAGTTGGGTTTATTGAAAATAATTTTTAGTGGGGACAGTACTTTTAACTGGGGGTAAGCTACCGTCCGCGTTGTTTTTAGGACTTCAGAGAGAGACTTCGAGATTGGTTTTTCCTTATTTATTTTTGAGTATTCCTTGTTGTATGTGTGCTGTTTTCGAATAGGGATGGGAAAGTGTCAGTTTTCTATATCGGACAGCTTCTCTTATTTGCAGAGGAATCACCTAGAATGCAGACTAATTTATTACAATTGCCTTCACTGCTGGTAATTCCACAGTATGAAAATCTTTTTTCAAGGCTTTTGCAAAACTTAGCTGTGTGGCCCAATCTTCCACATTTCAGGCATTGCCTGGGTTAGGAAATTATTGGGAATATACCCATTTAGGTTATATTTGGGAAAGACTCCACCATCGTGAAGAAAATTGGCATCAGCTGCCTCCCTGAACTCAATCTTGACTTCGTTAAACTCACGGTTTTTAATTTTTTCCATATATTAATTCTATCTTTTTTTTAGTGAGAGCATAAAACGAAATATAATATAACCTCAACTTCGACCCCTCTCCATTGGTTCTTTCAACAATAACTGGATAAGACTTTTTGGAAAAATCTATTCGCCTGTCTATCTTACACAGCTTTAGCGCTGGTGGCCACTGGTACAGTGGGAAAATCACTACCTGCATTTCTATCATTTCCTACCCTGGTAAGGGTACAACTAGCCTGCGCAATATGATCCATTGATTCAACATTTAGGTGCTTCAAAATTTTTTTTAACTAGAATTCCGTGCTTAAGGGTCGTCTCAGTGCGAACCACTCAACCATCCTCATTTTTTCCTCTTCAGTGTAGGCATCGTATCTCCCTCCGCCGGCTCTTCCGCCATGTGTCACATGGAGATCTTGCCTAAACTCACACTACTTCTAACTGTTTGACCTACCTCCCCTCAAATAAGAGGCAACACGAACCAATTTAAATATAATTTCTATATATTTTGTGTTGAGGCTTGTTATATCAATGCAAGGATGCACAATATATTTAAGATGCATTCTAAAAAAAATCCTTACCGTGTCCATACCAGGATCCACATTTTTCGCACTCGAGTTTGTAGTCTTGTTATTATTCTAAAAGTAGAAATATTGTATTTAAACTCTATACTAACGTTCAAATTGCTTCCAAATGAGTTCATAGACGCTTTTTATTAGAATTGTATTAGTAGTAAGTTTTAATTAAATACTGCTCAGCGAATTGTTCCAGATGAATGCGAGTTAATTTCGTTTCCGCATAATTTAATCGGGTTTATTTTCAGCAAATCTAAAAAAATTAAGATTATATTAGTATTTCATAAATTTTTCCCAAGCAATGCCCCCTAAACTAGGCCAGATACATTCTGCAAACAGCTGACGCTAACGAAACACCTGATGCGTGTGCTATTCTCTTGCTTTTAAAATTCACGGGTATTTCTGATGTTCTCCGTGCCGGACATTCTCCCAACTGCAGAAAAAAAGAGATTGTGCGGACTTTTTAACGGTTTTTTCTTAGGTTAACTACTTTTGTGGCCGGCCTGATTTAAAGAGCCTCCCCCCAAGCTAATAATGATTGCAATTACTTTGAAATTTCAAAACATAAAATTTCATGGCGGCAAACGACACCTGTTGCATTGTAATATTTTTTTTAAATTATACTGCGAGACTGTTGTAAACCTTTCATATGACCACTTACTTGGGAAAAGAAAGTCCAAACATTTGATACATCATCCTATTCCATCGACACATCGGCACTACGCATTTCATTTGGTTTTTTTGCCTCTGAAAAAATTGTCACTAAAAAAAGTACACACTTTTGTTTCACTAGTGTAGTTTACAAACGTTTCAGTTTTTATCACCTTACAAATATAGACCATAGCTTCACAAAAGACAAATAACTGGGACATTGGCACAACACTCGCGACGCGTTTTGATTTTCAGCTTGACAATGTCCCTTACATGGTTAATATATGTATGTAGGGCAAATTAACAATATTATTACAATATTATAATTTTAACAATATTATTACTAAAAATTTTGGTCTCTTCCACTCCAGTATGTTTCTTATGGACTGTTCTTCTCCATTTCTGCTAAAGAGACGGTCCTCTATGTATCTGGAATCAACCATTCAACTGAAGATATTACTTATCTCAAATATTTAACGGCATCCTATATTTTTTTGAAGTAATCATATGTTAAAAAAACACCCTTTCAAATTTCTAATACTATTTTCGGACGGGGTTTTGCCATATTCCAATACACTTATAAGAACTTTATATCAATTTTCGTTTGTTTTGGCCTGAAATCTGATTGAATGAAATCAGATGTCTGATTATAGGACTGGATATGATTTTATTCATATCGGCAAGCAAAGCAAATGTTGTAGTGGAAAGCTTTCAGTCTTCAACTACACAAAGTATCCTAATACTGTAGAAAGAAAGAGCGCTCTTATAGTTATTGAATCGCTTCCTAACGCTTTTCAAACAGGTGTACACACAAATTTTGTATTAAATTTAAATCAAATAGGAAACCAATTCAACATACACGCACGATACATTCCAATATTCACCACAATATCCACACCCGGAATTACTGCGCTCGCGCCAAACTCACATCAAACGACATCTAACTCTTCCTGCTAAGTGTCAAAGGCATTCCCTCAAATCACTGTGCAATTACCGTGTCTATATCAAACCCTCAAATTAAACGTGTACAGATTCTGATTTGGGTTTACCCACTTCAACTAAATTTACAACGATATAATCATATTTGACCTGAATCATCGAAAAACAGTAAAATCCTTAGATAGCCTAATTGTTCCCGTTAGAATCCCTACACCCACATCGACTAGTACGCGGCAGAGCTATGACGATGTGTCTGACATTTCCCTCGCGAAACGCAGTATTCGATTGATTGAAGCTATTAAAATGGATACAAGGATACGGTTCATCATAAGTATTCACATTCTATAGGAAATCGAAACAGAAGGATGCGTCTGAGACACGCGAAACTCATTATTCTTTTGATAGTTGCTGGCAATTTGGTTCTGTTCTACTATTCGTGGAAATCGTTTCTTTGGAAATCGGTCTTAGAAGTCCACGACCCCATTCACCCGGTCACCGAAAAGCCAAAGCCAACTGTCAAGGATAAGGTGAAGACTGCAAACCGGCACATCCGCAAATCGATTACCATAGTGTTTCGTAATTTTTTTACATTCGAAAATGACCTGAAGGCTTCCATTGACAGTATCCTGGAAATCGTTCCCAACATTCCGGTTATGGTAGTGCACGACACTGTTCCCTATCCGCCTATCACGTATTCGAGCAACACAAGTAGCGAGAACACCGTTCGGATTTTCCATCTCGGATTCGATATCAGCAAGACCGCCAAGGATATGTCTCCCTTGAACGAAATCAAAACCAAATACGCGCTATTCGTGCCAGACAGTGTGCGTCTGAGTGGCAAGAGCCTGTTGCAGAAGATCCTCAAGGAAGCTAGCAGTGGAACAACAGGCGACGAGCGAAACACTATTTTGAATAAGAGTGGGCGAAGGATTGTGATTATTCCGTTCGCCGGAAATATCAAATCGTTTAGTAAATGTTGCGAAATCAAATTGGATTTACCGAATTGGACCATTGAGTATATTGCCATTAACGGCAGTGAGCCATGTGATTTGGTAAGGCATATTTAGGTACAATGAATTTGAACCCATATTTTAAAAGTCGTTTGCAGTACTTGCAGAAGCATGCTATAATGGTTGACGTATCGGTTCTACGAGAAATGCCTGATGCCATGTCATCACCGTTCCCAGAAATGTTCTACATTCAAGCGAAACTGGCTGGAGTTAAGGTAAATCACCTACAACTATTATAGACAATATACAGCTCTCATATAGCACATATTATATCAAACAGCGAACCTTTAAATTGTCTATTTGGAATCAAAATTGCATGGGCTTATTAGCTACTCTATACACAGGTCTCTACAGGTCACTTTCGCCTGGGGTTTTCCCATCCTGTAGGAAACTTTCATGTGTAACAGCGATAGACACTGTATCAGAAATTATACGGGTAGCTCCATTTTATCTTTTATTAAAAAAAAATTATTTTTAAAAGTTTGTCAACGATAAACTTACCTTATTTCAACCCTTGCTGTTGGAGATATGTGGTCCCGTGCATAGAACACATTCTATTCGCGCTGTGTTTGTAGTAGGGCACTTGTCTTTGCTGTGGTTATCTTATCTCCCCAAATCAAACACTTGGCCAGGAGAAAGCAATATGACGTGCCGTGGTAATTTCCGCACTGTGTTGGACGCAGGTAGCCCCATATCAGGTACCTGATTATTCTTTCCTTGATGGCTCCAATGCACTCTGATGTGAAAAACGGAATTTGTCTTAAGTTAATCCGAAAGTTTAATCGTCCCTCGAGTGTAATTATAAAATGTACGTCGTGTGTTCTTGATAACGCCGAGTGTCACTGGGAAAAAGAATTTTCTTTATGTCCACACAGTTTACATTGTGCTCTTCACTCAGATAATTTTTCAAAGTGGTGCAGTCCATATCATGCAATCCACTAAACACAAGCTTATTTCAGCGCTTCGACATCAGCGCTGAAATAGACGCGCGTTCCATATTTTTAATAACGATGGGAGGTATTTTCGGTTTAGATTGTGGTGGGTCCGGAGAACTATCTAAAACTACTATCTAGAGAACTATTAGAACTATCATTGTCATTAAAGTCGTCTAAATCACGTAATAGTTAGGATTTGTCACAGAATTGGGCCATCCTAGAGGTAGCATAGGTTCTAGGGAGCTGAAAATATACCGATAGTGTTCTTTCCTCATTATTCCTTGGATTCTGCAGATGTTGCCTACTCTACCTTCACCAAAACAGCCCCATATCATAACAGAACCACTACCATGTTTCACAGATGTTCTCTCTCCTGCTGACCTGCGAACGAAGACCCTTCGTCTCGAGTCGAAAACTTCGAACTTTGAATCGTCACTCCGCAGAACTTTTTTCCAATCCAGAAATGTCCAATTTTTGTGTTGCTTAGCCCATTCCAGTCGCTTCTTCTTATTTTCGGCACGTAACAATGGTTTTCTAACAGCAATCCGACCATGAAGACCTGCTCCTTGAAGTCTGCGTTTGATCGTTGAAACACTGAGGGGTTCCGACCTCTCCCAACATTCACTTGTGCTGCAATTTCGGTGCAGTAAGGCATCTATTGTGTTTGCTAGTCACCACAATCTTTCTATTTTCGACTGAAGAGGTGATCCTGGGCCGTCCACTACGTGCTCTATTCTGAACACTTCCACTGGCCTTGAATTTCTTAACACTATAGTCAGCTGTTCTTCTTGGCACTTTCAACTCAATCGCAATCAGCCAATTACTTTTGTCAGTTTTATG
Organism: Nemotelus nigrinus; assembly: GCA_947369275.1. NCBI lineage: Eukaryota > Metazoa > Arthropoda > Insecta > Diptera > Stratiomyidae > Nemotelus > Nemotelus nigrinus. The sequence goes on along the minus strand of OX376372.1, from coordinate 225,342,364 downwards.
ATAGGCAATTATCGAAGAACGCACTTACGTTGAAAATTCCTTCTTTTCCGGCATATTAACTTTTTGCACAATAAAATACTCGATCAATATCAAAACTCGCACAAAGTACAAATTTTAAGTAATGCTTTCTTCGCAGAGACTGAAGGCAAACTAAAAATCCGAGGTATTTTCTTATAAAGTGCAGTACCGGTTTATGGTAATAATTGTCAACGGGAAAGGATCAGGATATCTGCTTAAAAAATTCCACCCGAAAATAAAAAGTGGGGCTTCCCTTGAAACTATTGCTACGTAGAATTCCATAAATGTTGTTACCCTCAGCTACAAAGCATTTATATTTTTACATAAACATCCTTAGAATATTAGTTAAGGCAATATTAGGATTAATTTACGGAACAAATTTACCTATAAGTACGGAAAATCCCAAAATATATGAGTGGGCAAATACTTTTAAGAAAAAAATTCAGTGACTTTTTCTCGGAAACGCGCCATCCGATCAAGGTCCAGGTTTCACCAAATGTTAATTATCTTTAACCCTTTGGCGCCGGCAGACATTTTAGTGACATTTTAAATATGCCTATTATTCTATCAAAAAATAGTTTTTAAATAAACTAAGTTTACGAAACGAATTTCAAACGTGTTCTCAATAAAGATTTGATAAGATTTTGGAAATTTTTAACCCCGAGTGTGCGCTAGGTGCTTAAAATGAGATCCGAAAAATTTGAATTTTTTTTAAATCCGATAACTTTTGACAGAGCTATTAAATCATTATAAAACTTACAAAACATATTGATGTTACTAAGTTGTATACTTAAATAGTTTCGTATGAACGTGCTCGCAACCCTGTATCTATGGCAGGTGCTGAAAGTGAAACCTTCAAACCTTCTCCTGAAAGATTTTCGATTTTAAGAAAAATAAGCAACTTATTCAAATTTTATGCATTGTCTACTCAGCCAAAGTAAAACATTGGAAATTCCATATCGGACAAGCACGGTAACCCTTCCCCAATTTACCTATACTTTTAGCATCAGAAACTTCTGTTCACAACAACTCACGACCTAATCATCAAATACATCTGAAATTCACAGAATGTAGTGGTGCCATCTTGAAAAATCACTAAGAAAAATAACTGCTTTTGGCCCTATAAATTCTAATTTAGTCATCCGGTTTCGACGAGATTCACACAGTAGCGGAATCTTAGTTCAAGCCACGAAATTCACACAGTAGCTGAATCTTAATTTAAGCAATTTGGTTGTAAAATTAGGTTGAAGCTGCCAGCTATAATAAGTTTGGTGTCTTAAATTTTGAAAATTTCCCCAGGAAAATAAAGCTCTTTGCCTTACAGCTTCCAGTGCAGTGCTTATTATAGACAATATTCAGTAGAAATCTAGTTGCAAAAACAATGAGCTGCCAGCTATGGTTGTTTTTGTATATATTTTTTTAGCATATCTTTAGTAAGCGATTTTATCATAAAGTTTTCAAATCGTAGTTATCTTTTAGTGAAAATAAATAACAAATAATAAGATATAGGAAATTTGAAAACTTTTGCGAATGGTAGCCCTGTATTTCTTTGTATCCCTATAACTTCCAATGCAGTCATCGGATCAATACGAAATTCGCAGAGTAGGTTGACTTTAACGTGAGGCAGATATGGAAAGGGATGCCAGCACGAGGCATTTTTGTTATTTTATAACCAATAAATGCTTACATTAAGTATTGACATCGCGAACATTTGCAATGAAAATAAGTAAACAATGTTTAAATTTTCTAAGGCCCTGGACATTTGTCGATCCCAAACACCTTTCTATCACTATAACTTTCGATACAAGTCATCGAAATTAAAATCGAAAGTTTGATGAACTTGAACTTTTCGGAGCACACTTTTCCATCTACCCTGGAGTATGGTAGATAAGTTTGTTTACATGTTTTTTTTATGCGCCTCTTAAACATAGAAAAACAAACTCACAAACATGCCAAGTCGTAATCAAAATCGGATAATATTAACTTGCCGTGAGAAAGAGGATGCTGTTAGTAACAAATGTTTAGATCAATATATCTCAAAAACGGTTATGGTTACAGGAAAAAGTGATATAATTTTTTTTGTTGGAAATTTTCTAAGCTACAAGTTCGTCATACATTGTTTTTCTGAAGACGTAGCCGTTACTGAGATATTTAGGAAAGGTCACTTTTGGTTACCTTTGACCCCGTATAAAAAGTGACACATTATTACATAGATTGTATTGGTCTTAGGTAGGAGAAGTAGCTAATAGTGGTAGTGGTCTAGTGGTAGAATGCACACTCAAAATCTGCAGAAATCCGCTACAGTTCTTCGAACATGAGTGTTTCTAGCGGTTCTGATGCGCCAGCGGTTTCTTCTATTGCATTTTTGCAAGGTATTTCGAGATCAAGCCATTAAACTGAAACGTGAAATGCAATTCGAACATGTTTATATACGCTAATTTATTATGCACACTCGTTATTTTACTTTCTAGCTACGATATTGTAAATTCATGCATTTGTTTATTTCTAGAAATCCGTATTTCCATACCCGTTGCAAGATGGCAAACGTCTTTTCATGTCCTATCACACCAAACAGCGCCGTATGGAGATTCGGCGACGTCAATTCCGGGACATGTATCGAAAGCTCCAGATCAAACGAATCGTCCGAAAGTCATACAAGATTAATTCAAAGTCCGAGACAAAAGACGCTACGAATCCTCAGCATAACCTCGTCTTGGACACTCAGTTCTCTCCTTCAAATTTTTCTCTTCCACTCAGCACAGAAATAGACCTGATCGGATGTGAGAGGACAACCAAATCCTGCATCGGTCCAGTGTACAACATGAAGCCCTTCTATATCTACCTGAACAAGCATACTCCACCATGCTGCTTGGATAAAATAAAGTCCACATTCAATCACGTCCTGGACGAATTCGAAAACGTAGGAATTCGTTACTGGTTGGATAACAGCGCCCTCAAGTCCGCCATTGAGACTGGCCAACTGTCCTTAGACTCGTACGAAATCGATATCAGTTTCAATTCAGACGACTTGGAGCGCTCAGCTTCGTTGAAGAAAGGCCAGACCAGACCATTCCGTGATGCAGATGGCTATTATTGGATCAAAGCCACAGACGGCCAATATTTTCGCGTTCAATTCTCGAAAGTGAATCAGGTCGGGGTGAATCTTCTGCCGTTCGAAATCAAAGCGAATCGGGTTCGCCCTAATGGTTTTTTCGGATGGAAAGCGAAAGAGTTTTCGGCGGAATTTCTCCATCCCATGTCGACGGTTGTGTTTCTCGGTAAGAATGTTATGTGCCCGAACAATGTTCGCGAATATCTAGATTTTAAGGGAATAAAGTAAGTTGTTGTTATGTGAGTCACAGGATATGATCGCTGGATCCCTGATGTTTGCAAATTTTGTGATAATATTTAATCCTCACTAGATATGTACGAACTCGTTTAATTAAACTCCCAGGATACTTTGTTGTTTATTCTTGAATAATCGCTATACATAAAAATTGATCACTTCAAAAACTTATCAAAACAATTTGTTACCGTTTCGCCCCTTAGAGACAAATTTCATTTTCTTACACTTGATACCATACAATTACTGTATCATTCATCTCACAATATCGTCCGCGAATTTCCATTTACAATCCAATAAGCTCAATATTTTTAATGTAATGCAAAAACTGATTTGAATTTCAAATAAAGCACAAGATCCAATAAATTATTTTTTCAATGTAAAATGATGTTTATAGACATGTAAGTATGTGTATGGGTTGAAATTATTCAAATCGAAGACAAACCTAGTTGTGGAAAATGCTGGAAAGTGAAAAACCGACGGCTTTGTCATGAATCTTTCAAACAGCAGCTTCTCTTAGCCGACTAGTATTTTTATTTTTACTGATGCTCGAAGAGCATTCGTATTAAAATCGTTTTGGTGAAAATTCATTTTGCAGGCATTTTAGTGAATTTTGATGTACCCCTATATTTCTATGCAAAAAAAGTTGCAAAAAACAAGGCAAGGATTTTTTTTCAAATTTCGATTTGCTATAACTTCTGACAGAAACATTGAATCCGCACGAAATTTTTCATTTGACTGAAAATATACATGGCTTGAACTATGAACATGAATGTGCGAGTAACCCTGAAGCTGTGGCAGTCACGTGAAAAAAAATCCTTCAAATCATGGATCTTCCTGAAATATATTCGCTTTTTGAAAACAAGTGATGAATATTTATCCTTTGCCCACCCTGTCAAATTTAAGTTTTCAAAATTCCGCACTGCACAATAACAGAAACCCAACACCAAATTATCTCTATCATGAGCAGTGTTTTGAGATGCTGGGAATTTTCCCTTTTTGTGAGAATTTTCGACTTCTAAAACTTGAAAAAAGAAGAAAGGAGAAAGTGTTCTTCGTGGAACAAAATTTTGGGAGAAATGGATCGAATGAAATAAAACCCGTTCGTAAAATTTTCACCAAATTTAGTTAAGAAAAAATTTAAACTATTCAGGCAAAACTGACATTTTCTTTTGTATCTTTGCAAGCCTGGGATGAAATGAACTAGAATCGCTTTTTAAGCCATCGGATTAGCGATTTTCAACAGAAAATTTAACTCACGGTACTAAAAATTGAATTAAGACTAAATATTAAATTTAATTTTCTTCCTTTGGAAGCTGGATATATTTCATTTCCTTGAGAAATATTGATATTTCAAGGATAATCTGCCAGCCTAGCAGCATTTGCGTACACCTTTTAAAATATTATTACTTTGCATCAAATCAGTCATTAGTTTCTGTTTAAGCCAAAAGCTGAACGTTAACATTTTTGTTTCAAAGATATCTCACAAAAAAATGATCTAAGCGAATATTTTCTTGTGATACTAATTATATGTATTTAGTTACATTGTGGATTTATAAAATAATACACGGATGCAGGAAAATTAAAACAAACCATTCTAAAAATCATAAAATTTGTTCCGCTCAAAGACCAATTTATAAAATATTTTTCTGAACTTCGGAAAATAAATGTTTGTAGTTGCAGATACCAGTCCATTATTCATATTGCGAGAATATTTGGTAGAATTTCGATTGATGTTCTCCGGCTGGGAAAATTCACCTCCGAAGAGCAAATCGGCAGTAGCAGGGTTCATACTTTAAGTATTCATACATTTATTCAACGCATTTTATATTGAGTTACAATGAAATGGGTTTTTTTCTTAAATATATGTGTTTTTTTTTCACTGTTAGGAAACAAAGATATATGCGTATATAGAAAATATGAAGCTGCTGTTTCTTTTTTCTTATAAGTCTTGGCATAAGCGCGATTTCGGTGAATAAATACAAAACTGTGGCAAATAGCTCACACATTGTCCGTGGGAAAAACCGTGGGATTTCTCATCATGCACTGTGGGAAAAACGAGCATATACGAGGGAATTCCGGCCACTGAAACCTCACAATACTGATCATGAGCACTCGAAACTTCTGCTCACGAGAACTCACGATCAGTAAATCAGATCAATATGAGAGTCACAGAATGTACTGGTCTTAAACTGGACCAGGTCTGAAGGACGTCATTTTGAAATGTGAGCAACTTAGTGGCAGTGGTGCAATCTTGTGAAAAATCACTGGGGGAAAAAACTGCTATTTGCTCTATTATATTCCCAACCAGTTATCAGATTTTAAAGATTTTCACACGGTAGCTGAACCTCAGTGTGGTGTCGAATTCGATAGAAAACATGCCAGCTACGGTAATATTTGTCTCTTGAATCTTAAAACTACTCTCAGCAAAATAAAGTTTTTCGCTCCATAGCTTCCAGTGCAGTCATGAAATCAAAATTCATATAGAAAATTGTCCTTAATTTAGGACTGATTTGGTAAGTATTTGATTGAAATATTAATTTGGTAATTTTTGCAATTTTTTGTCATTTCTTCACTGTACTATGTTATCTTTAAATTTTTAAATGGTAATGATCTTGTAGTGACAATAAACGATAAATATTTGGATTTTGGAAGTGTTGACAGTTTTTCGGGTGATAATCCTCTATTTTTTACCTCTATAACTTCCAATGTCGTTATCGAATCGCAACGTGAAGCAGCTGTCGTCGAATTTCGGTCGAAAATCATCCTTGCCCACGACCTATTCATCGCCAACATTGACAGCGAACCGACCTTCCTCATCTCAAATCGAAGGGTGGTCAGTGGATGACACTCGCATCTTCTCCGTGACTGGAGGGTTTTCAAGGAGTGTTCATTCTCTGATCATAGGTACATATCGTTCAACGTGTACCTTTACTAATAGAAAGAGGACGGACTGGAGGTCATTTCAATCCCTGTTCCATCCTCAATCAGGTGGCTGACACTTTTACTAGTGCTCTCAACTCCGCATCTAGGGCAGCGTGTAATACACACACAGCCAGGGGAAACGCCAAGCCCCCTGTTGGAATATGGAGACCATCATTCTGCGAAGAGAGTGTAGGAGGGTGCTGAACAGGTTTAATGAATGGTCGCAGTATAAAGAAAAGCAGAAGGCTTTTAAGTATGCCGTACGCAAGCCAAAGGGGTCCTCATGGAGATCTTTTTGTGGAAACGTGGAGATTCTCAACGAGGCAATCGCCTTCGTGATTTTTTAAGAATGACACCGAAGACTATGGGGTGTATTATGAGCCCTGAGGGCATTAGGACTAGGAACTCTAAACGTTCTCATGGGCGCACATTTTCCCGGCAATTATTGGTCTCCTCTAGAAGCGGCGCATGAAACAGAGCAAGCTACCAGCTCAACGCCGTCATTCAGGATATCTAATTATCACTTGCGGTAGGTCATTAACTCATTTGAACCTTTTAAATCTCCAGGTCCTGATGGCGCTCTTGCGGTTGATATCCAGGAGTCCATGGAAATATCGTTACCATGGCTCAGAGAGATTTAAAATGCTTGCCTGAGCTTCTTGTATGTTCCCATTTGCTGGCGGGAAACTAGAATTGTGCTTATCTCTAAAACAGGAAAAGTTTTTCACGTTAAGCTAAAGTACTATCGTGCAATATGCCTTAACTCTGTTCAGCTTAAGATTCTGGAAAGGATAATTGATTACTATATTAGAGAATCAATCGATCGATCCTATGTTGATCTCGCAGTCACAGCATGCTTATAACAAAGATAAGTATGTCGAAACTGCTCTTCACGTCTTCATTGAGCAAATCGAGAAATCTCTTAAGAAATATACGCTTGCCACCTTCTTGGACATTCAGGGGGCCTTTAAAAACGTAAATTCCGACACATTTTTTGAAGCAATCTCGCTGCAGCATGATGAGCGGCTGATTGATTTTACCGTGCAGATTTTTATGACTAGTGTGGTAAGCTCTTCCTTCATCTCTTCACGTACGACGAGGCGTCAGCACGAGCACGCCTCAGGGTGGTTTCCTCTGTTCCCTGCTGTGGAATATCATGGTAAATACTCTCCTAATCAGGCTAGATCATGCCGACTGCAAAGTTATTGTTGACAACATAGCAGTAGCAGTGCCGGGAAAGTATTTATCAACGCTAAATCACTCTCTTGACATACTTTCAAGTTGGAGTCGAGAGGGTGGCTTGAATGTGCATCCAAACAAAACGGAGCTGTGCTGTTTGCAAGGAAGTAAAAAGTTCCTCGTTTCGACTTACCGAAATTGAATGGGCTTTCCATTGGCCTGATCCAATGGTTCAAATATTTAGGGCTCATCTTCGACTCAAAGTTACTATGAAGCTACATTGGTTGACCCCAACATTCAACTTTCTGTTAGAAAATCGGGCTGTCCTAATAGAACATTATTTAACTTTAATGTTACATTTGCCCGTACCGACACCTATTTCTTTTCCCCCCTTTTGCGTTTGCCCCGTCAGCACAATAGCCTTAACCTTGGTCCTCTGCCTCGAACTTTATCTGTGTTTAAAAATACTTTAAAAAATGACGTTCTTTCATATAATTGGAATATGTCCTAATTTAGTCAAATTGTTTCTTTCTTTTTCGGTCAATTCGCTTTTCATTCTTTTTTTTATATTATTATTTCATTCTGAATTTATTAATTTTCTTAGTTTTCATGTTGTTGTGTTTTTTCTCTTTTTCTTATATATATTTATAAATGTATTTTTATTTTTTCTGCTTGTCTAATCTATAATTGAATTTGTTCTGTGGATTTGGAGAATAAATAAATAAATAAATATAACAGAAAGAGTGCGGAAGGCTTTCAGTGCACTTTACTGCTGCAAAAGAGCCATAATGGTGAATCGGGGATTGCAGCCTCGTACTGTTGCTTGGCTTTATATCGCAGGAGTTAAGCCAATTCTATTATTCGCCAGTTTAAAATAGTGCGGAGGTTAGCTGGAGCACTTCGCACCACCCCTATTAAGACACTTTTTGTTCTGCCTCACTGGTTACCAACCAATTTACTGATCTTATTATTTATTTATTTATTATACAATATACAAATATACAAATCCCATTAAAGACTAGACAAAGAATAAACGTATATCCATATATTTATATTTATATATATATATATATATATATATATATATATATATATATATATATATAATAGAAAAAACACAAGAAAAGAATGAAAATAAGATAAGGCACTAAGATTGAAAAAGAGAAGAATAAAGACAAAGAAAAAATCTTACTGCTGGTGCTATGCTATGCGGTCAAAATTGACCACAAGGCAAAAATACCTTGAAGGCGCTAGGAAGTTCCATGTACGCGCATCGCACCAGGAAGCTATTAAGCTTAACTCGAAGCACTCTGCGTTGTGCTTTGTGCGTTCTGACGGGCCGCTGCATCAAAGGACGGCATGTGTTAAGATTGGGCGCATGGTTCAACAACTTCTATCTGAGCTGTGGCTCGGGGGAATCCACCCTCCGTCTCATGTGCCGGTGCCTGGCTTTGGCGAGGAAAAGGGTGCCGGCTCTTGGTGTACTCTTTCTCTCAAATCTGACCGTACTATCCCTGGCCAATTTAAAGGGGATAGTACAGTCTATCAAAGGAAGTAGATGGTTTCCTGACTTTGGTGACTAGGCTAGAGAAAAGTTACTGTGGCATCACAACGGGCCCGTTTCTTGCGGCAGGCCCCTGTTGATCGGCAGCCACTTCAACCTACCTACATACCTTCGTCATTTATGTTGTAGGAAATAGTCGTGTGATTACTTACTTATTATCTACCAGATAATAAGGTAGACGCAGATAGTATAGTATTGCGAAGGAAGATAACTCTTTAAATATTTCACTGTAACACCTTAAACTTATATAGTTAGGCATCCTTCTTCCTATGAAACCTGTGTACTTCAAATAAAAATCCCACCGTTCAATTTTCATATTATATTTTCTTATTAAATTCTTATAAAATTGTATTTCTATATAAAAAAGTTATATACTCATAAACTTTTCACTAAAGGCATTTTGGTTTGCCTAAACCTGTTGCTGTTCTAGTTAGCTACAATTACTTTAGCATACCGTAATTATTTACTGAGTGGCAAGATGCGTGGGTTCTCGATTTTCGCACTTGTTGCAAAACCGGGAGCAATAGTTCGAAGAAACAAAATGCATAGAGTAGACGTCAGTACCGATATTAGTGTGAATGCAATCAATTTAGATATTCAAGCCATATGGGTCGCATAAAATCGCTTAATTAGACGTACAGGCACTTGAGGTAGACAGACGGTAACTAGGAACAGCACAGGTCCGAGAACCACTACCGACCCGAGCCACAGCGTGATATGAACTAGCAACGGTGATTCCCCGACCATAACCATAATGCTTCTTCTTCTTCTTCTTAGACATCTAAGTACGAGGGAAATGATGAAATGGTGATGCTGATGCACTTTATATCTGGCAATAGGACTGAAGTGCGCGCGAAGATGGGAACGAGAAGTTGAAACTTACAGCTTGCCGGTGGTCATATACGTGGTCGTGTGAGATGTTGATCCCAGTCAGAAAAGTTCATCTAGATGCACACTCTTTCTTACGATCGCCACCTGCAATTCGAGAACATAAAAGAGGTTAGAAAAACTTCACTTGGATTTTTTAAAAATGATAATTTTGGGCTAAAAACTACACATTTCAAGTTAAGAAATTGATTTAAGACTAAATTCTAAGTACGATACTATACCTGAGTTGAAGTGAATAGCCACACTTTAGTTTCAAAGCACACGCTAGCGCCAACACCGAAAAACTATCTACAGATCGGTTGAGCCGATAAAGTGATACTAGACTAGAACTCGGAATGGCTCTAAAAATTGTCGAACGAGTTGACGTGGAGATGCAATTCTACACATTTCTATACGTAGATCGAGTCATTGTTGCTGCTACTAGGTAGACTTACTAAACATATCGCTTCAGATTCATTGTAGAACCCATCGTACCGCAGCGCATATCCAACGAAGGTCAACATGTTCGATGATTTTTATTTAGTCGAAATGAAGGAAGCATGAAACAACAAAGCCACAAAATACTACCGGTCTACTGATCTTGTATAATATGGTACCCACATGAGAGTATCTGTATCTGTATCTCATTTAGTTCAGGTGCTAAGCTAACAATGGATGGATGGATGGACGGATCATTACTATACCATCAAGCGGACTAGATGTGCTGGAGCGGATGGGTAGTGAAAATATGCACAAGTTGAATTTGGAGCCTTGTTTAATAATTGAGGGAGATACACTCTAACGGCACTCGTGGGCAAACTAAGACAAAAATGTGTGACTAAAAAAATTTTCTTGCAAAAAAACCAACTCAAGGGCAAATGATGAACGATACATGCGGACGAGTTTGCGATCTCAGAAGTGGTTTGCTTCCGGCCGATAATACTAATATCGTGTTTATTATGAAAATGAGCTTAGAAAAGAATTTTGGAATTTTCGGTTATTTTCTGGTTGTCGTCAAATGAACCTGTTCAGTAGGATGGAATAGAGACAATATTATATGCGGAAAACATTCTGCCTCGATGTTAAGGAAATTGATTTTGGTTCACTTGCTGCAAGCTCATTTATTTTTGAATATACGATTGTGATATTGTCAACCTATGAAAATTGTGGTTTTCGAGGCATTCATGTTACAATATTTTGCATACAGTTTTTTTAGTAATTGATTTTTTTGTTGGTCTTTTAGCGTTTCAAATGTCCTTTCGCGAGTTTTTGTCAATGAGATTAACAAATAACATTTCAAATTCTTTTTGTTTTTTAAGAAAAGAATTGAAGTAAAATTTACTACAAGACGACAAAATTAGGCATGTGCAAGAACATTAAAATAATACTGAAGAGCCAAAGATTCTTCACCGATTGGAACAACGCTTGCTGCATCTGATGATCCGGCCTAGTAAAAACAGTAAAATGGGATTGTAGAGTAAAGGGCTGAATGTATCGCTCGGAACAAACGGCAATTTGAAGGCCACCAAATACAGACCATAGCCCTAGCTCGAACAAAAGGTCTCACTTTGCGTGTGAAAAACTTGCTGCATACAATGTGTTTTTCGTCTAAGATTCTCGAAATGTAACCGTTTTTCATCCTCTTGTAGCAGCCTGATGAAAAAAACTTTTATTTATTGACTTTCAAGCAGCATTTCGTAAATATTTTTCCAACGTTTAATATGTCTTTCTTTTAATTCAAGTGGTACCCAAGGAAGGATGTGTTTCTCACGAATGCCGGACACTGGCGCATGAGATACAGAATAAATTCCACCCCATCCTCTGAGCCTCAGATCCGACACAAATCGTTGAGTCCCATACCCAACCGCTGCACGTGCCACTCTATGCCTGTGAGAACGGTCACAACACAGCGGAAAGCACTACAGCCTAAACTTGACAGCAACCTGGAGCGTTGTGCATCTTTGGAGGCCCAGGACTGCCTTACGATCGCACAGGATGATTCTTCAGCCCAGAACTTGTTAGCGTTCTCGAGGTATTTTCGCAATGGCTTGTGTGACCGATGACTTCGGTGTACCTATATTGAAAGAGTATGAGTGTAGCCACCAAATCTGTCCCGAATAGGTATATACTCCCTATGATAAAATTCTAGCATGGTCAAATTTTGTTCTAGTCCATAAGATTAATACATTAGTAAGTAACAAATGAAGCAAAATGAAAAGTGCCTTAGTAGGGGTAGCCCGGAAAGTCAGTAACACCAAAAGTGCGGCTGACCTTCGCATATTTTCAAGCACCAGGAGATAAGGAGCCTTGAGAGGAGCCTTGAGAGGAGCCTGCCACCGAAATGCTTTTGCTTTCCGCCAGCTGATGCGAACATCCGAAAAGCGTAAGCACGCATCGTAGACCTCTTTCAATTACGGCAACCTTACTTCTATAGACGTCTGCATTCAGCCGTAAGAACGTCATTTACGGACCGAGGGAGTTTATAATGGCCCATATTTTTTTATGGCCCATCTCAAAGAGGAGTTCGTGATTCCAAGAAGCAGCAAGAAGCTGATGGGCTGCTCCGCTCGACACACTGCTTATGTTGGGGGATTATAATTCCCCGGAAAGTGCGAGTGACGGTAGTTCAGATACCATCAGGGATCTGGATGCATCCTATATCTTTCGGTACTAAGCTTAAAAGCTTACAGAGACAATTAGACTCATTGATGCCCGGAAGAATCTTCATGAAGATCTCTTCGCCTCACGTGTAAAATGCTTAACGGCCTTAAATTTTGATTTATACTTGACCAATTATTTCACCTTTTTGCGTTGTTAAACTCTTTCTTTGGGGGAGACGGAAAAGCATTGAGAGCCAACTTCAAGGGTCCGACTCCGACCCCAGAACTACCATCACAATCTCCAGGCTATATCCGCATAAAAACGTCCTGAGCCTGCAAGGAAAAATCTGCGGTAAGCTTTGAAACATCACCATCGATACAGGAGCCATCAAGTCGATTTTAAGAACGGATTAGGTGAGAAGCTGAAGACTTAGCAATGTTGGGCGAAATTTGCTTCGTACTGCTACTGGTGAGTCCACATCAGTTCATTGTCGGATAATACGACAAATACAGCTTGGCGACTAGAGCATAGATTCCTATTAGGGAAATAGCTGACAAATGAATCTTGGAATGGACTTCCTCGGCCTTTACGGTTTTCGTTTGGATTTCGGAGAACGAAAAATGAAGCGGAGGATCATGTTTCGGACCGTTGTCTTGATAAAAAATAAAACTATCCGTAGTACCCAAATTATTGCAAGAAGTTTTCACATTCGCTTTAAAAATATTTACATACTCAAATCGATCCATTATATTTGGAATAAAATGGAGATTTCCTGTTCCTGCAGCAGAAATGCAGTCCCAGAACTTTACTGAGCCTCTCCCATACTTTAATGTAGCCTTAGTATTTTTTGGCAAGCACGCTTTAATCGCTCTTAGCCATACACATCTGCGGCCATCGGAGCCTTCCACATTAAATTTGCTCTCATCGGCAAAAATTACTTGCAGTATAAAAATTTAGAAACATATTTCTAGTAAAGCATAACTTATTATTCGGTTCCAAAACTCAGGGGGACTAATTAAGTGGGCTTTGCAAAAACGTAATCTGCTCTTTCTATTTGTTGGTTTTTTTGATACTGTTCGGCTATTTAATTCGCAGTGTCATATATGTATATATAGTATATTCGAATTGTTTCCACGGAGACTGGATTTTTCTTGTTCTGTTCAACCTTAACTAATTCCAATTCTATTTTAGCGATCCGTTTAATATACTTCTCGTCGTTTCCAGTTGGTTTCTTTTCTTGGCTCTTTCCACTTTTATTACTCACTTGATTTTCTGTTTCAATTTTTTGAATTATTTCGTGCACAAATGAAGTGCTCCTATGTATAATATTTGTAATTTCTTCTAAAGTTTTCTCTTCCGTCCGAAGCTGCAAAATAAGGTTCCTCCTTTCCAAGGATGTCTGCTTCCGTGAAATAGCCATAGTACAACTTCATTTCTACGAACATAAATGAATATCGCCGTATGTTACAATCACTTGTTTGAATTATAAAGTACCGTTATACGACTACAGCGACATAGAAAATATGCTATCCGGTTAGTCGTGTGGTACTAAATTCTGAGTTGGATTAAGTTTTATTATTTTGTTGAATTAACAGTTTAAGTTTTTAGAATTTTTGCAATAAATAATAAAACTAGACAACATTTCCGTTTAATTGATATGTAATATGAGGTTTGTTCACGTACTGCAGCAGCAACATATCTTTGCAGCTGGCTTCTTTTTTGTGACAAAATTTGGCTTGCAGCAAGAGTACAAAAACGACTATTTTAATATATTATAATAGATTCAGGTACGCGAACAGACCTATGGTCTTTCTACCGAATTTATTCACACCGAACTGCTGAAATTTCTAACATTCGTTATCCGGTGAGACGTGTGAGTAACTGTACTTGCATTACCATTTACCATTACCATTGAAACAGTGTCAGACGAAATAGTAGTTGGGTCGGGAAATTAAGTCTCAATGAATTAAAGTTACTTGAGGAGCGATTAGCATCCCGCAAATGGTCATCTTGAAGAGCTTGATTAATTGCAAAGATATACATATATGGAAATCGAAGTGCTTGGATGTGAATTTTGTGATCATTTTCGTTTCGTTAGAAAGTGCATTGGAATTCTATTTAATTGTCTTACTTCAATGAACCTCTAACGTTAAATTACTAGCCTGTCATTTTAAAGGTATGTTTTTTCTTAATATTTATTAGAGAGATAAATTACGAGTGACCTATTTCTGAAAAAAAAGTTTATACTAATCGAATTGATAAGAGTATACCGACGCTTATAATCATATGGATGTGTCTAAATCTTATTCTCAGATTCTTAATTTAGCCAGAGCTTCAATTGTGTGTATGCATATTTTGTAAATACATAGTAAATTGCTTCTACATAATATGCGCTCGACAGATTAAATATGATCCCAATAAGAGCGAAGTGATGCTTTTCCTTAATCTATAACAAACGAACTGTCCTGATGTGAATTAAATTTTGTTCTGAATGTATTATTTGACTAAATTATAAATTATTGACACATCAAAATCGTTTGGAAACGCAAGTTTTTTTGGAGATTGAAACGGTTGCCTACAATAAATTAAATTTTTCTCTGTCTCAAGTAAACGAATGCTTGAATTGTCTTGGTTACAGCAATTAGCTGGATTGTTCCTAAACATGCATCTTCAATGAGAGAATTATGAATATGTTACTTATTTTATGTAAGATAAAATAACATGAATTGTGAACAGTTTTACCGCCGATATCATAATCTTCTTTTCTTGTTTTATGACCCACCCCAGCAGCAGAGAGCTACCAAAGCAGTTCGCAATCAAGATTGAGTTTTATTTTGTTATTTTTTTGAATAAGTTGAGATATTCCAAATTTTTTCTAAAATCGTATGCACACTGCCGACCATTTGAAGCAGAAATGAATAATGCCAAAAATTAAATTCAACGCAAAAACTCGTAGCAAACATTGCAGTCAAGAAAAAACAAGATTCGGACTATTTCTAGCAACTAATCAATTTTTTAAACTCGAAACATTCACTTTGGCATAACACAACACAATAGAATCAAGTAAAGTTGCACTTACATTATATAAAAGTACGCATCACCGTCTACCCGTTGTCGCTTATTATCGCAACCGGTATTCGCGGTTCGCGTTCGCACTCCATTGTTGGCTGGTGTTCGCGACTTCGACGAGATATCAAATGTGTGCGTCCTTGGATCTTGTAGATGATCCTTATCATTGTTGATCGACTCATGTTGATGACTGCCTAGACTTCCTTTTCGCAACGGTCCCAGAAATGCTTTCAAACTGTCCATAGCTACCGGCAGATTCTTCTTTATGTGAGTCGCGCTGACTGCCGCTGCGTATTTATAGCACTGCAAAAATATGGAAATTCGAAAAAAGCTTAGATTTGATGAACGAAAATAAAAACTTAAGTTTTATCTTATCAAAAGAATATGAAAGATTTTCAGCAAAAAACAAATCAAACTGTAAACAACGAATATGACGCGGGGGGTTTATTGCTTTCAAGCTGGTCTGGCCAAATGTTGTTGGCTTGGAAACTAAATGAATTTTTTTAATTTTATTATGAAGAACTTTAAAAAAAATCTTGTATATATTTAGATAAGGGGTGTGAGCTGACGATTCGGAGGCATGGCGTGGTAGAGCGTAGAACTTAGAATATTGTTTATTTGCGAAATTATTATTTTCGGAGCCAGTGCATGCACCCTAAGCAATTGCTATTGATAAAAGTTCATATCGCGTGATCAAAAGTTCAATTAGATGCCGATCGATCTAGATTTATTTCGTTGGATGGTAACAATTTCGTGTTGCGACAGATATTGATTGAATCAGTTTCGGTTAATAGAAAAACAATTCAATCAACAATGGATTTTGACCTAGTGATAACACTTTTATTGAAATGTTTTTGACAATAATTATTTTATGGGACTTCGCTCCTTTGCTGGGGATTTGGAATGTTAAGCAATTTTCGGAACATATTTGATAAGAAAGAGAAGGTATACTTGCTAGAAAAAGTATCCGTACACCATGAACAAAAAACAACTTAATTAAGAAATTCATTGTGAAGAAACTGTTACATTTAAATGTTTTATCAAGAGTTTTTATTCATTAATTAAAGTATCCTTTCTATACATTTTTTTTAAGTATATCGTTAAAAATGAAATTTGTTAAAATAAAAACAAAATACTTCACTTAAACGAAGCGGAAAAAGTATCTGTACAGAGCAATAATAATTTAAAATATTCAAATTGTTTTTTTTTTTTAAATATTAGGGTTTAGTGACTTGTATGATAATCTTTATGCTTGAAGACCTCTTTGAGTCCATGTGGCATGGAGTGGACCGATTTGGATGTGTTAATTCTGGTAATTTTGCTCTATTTATTGATGATGACGCTTTTAAGCATTTCTTTGGGAGTTATGATGTGCTGACGAATCTTGCGCTTCAGTAAATCCCACAAATGCTCAATGCGACTAGGGTCTGGGGATTGGAGTGGCGTACGCAACTGAAGATTGTGAAAGTTATATGTCAAGCTTTATATATTTTGCTTGGAATCAATATCATGATGGAAATAGAAGTCATCATAAAGCCCCAATTGTTGAAAACTTTGCTTCATATTGGTCTTCAAAATATTTAGATAGGTGAACTGATCCATTCTTGACTCTATAAAAACTAGGTTGCTAACTCCTTCCGCCGCCATACACCCCCAGACTATCACTCCATCTCCGCCATGGTTGACAGTTGATACAAGATTTTGTTTTCATAGTGCCGTATCGTTTTCTCGCCACAGTAGCTTTCTTCCTTTGATACTGAATACACAGAACTTTCTTTCGTCCGAAAATAAGACATGTTCCCGAAATTCTGGAGGCTAGTTTCTGAATTCATTTGCAAAATCCAGTCATTTCTTCCTGTTGACACCCGTGCGCAATACCCATTCCTCTTTAGTATTTTGCGTATTATACCTTCGTGGATAACCTTGCCAAAAGAAGTTTTTATGCTTTCACTTATTTGAGAAGCAGTTACTCTAGGTCTCTTTTCCAGCATAGTCTTTAACCTGATTAAGAGAAATTAGAATCATTAAGGGATTTCTATGTGAGCGCGGATTCTTTGATGGCTTTCGTCACTCTGTGGGTGAATTGTACTATGACCTGGCCTGACACCGAACTGGAAGTCACGGATAATGCTGTGACATTCTGGAAATGTTGTAAGCCTGCGGACGGTGATTTTTTCAAAAAATTTGCTGAAAACAAAGAGAAGGCTAATGGTAGTTCCTTTTCCATTTTTAGGCATTGAAATGACATATGCGTGTCTCCAACGTTTCGGGAAGTATCTTAGTTTGAAGCAAGAGTTAAATATAAAGTTTGAGGGACATCACACTTTTAGTTGGAAAATTTTTTATAGCAACGTTTGGGATCTTGTCGCGACCGGGAGCTTTTATGTTCTTTAGACATTTGATTTTAGTTTTAATTTTGGCCTGATTACATTTAATTCAATAATATGATAATCTAATTGCTTGGTCGAGTTATATTGCCTTTTTCCCCATCATAATTGAGGTGGAATATGCTGCATGAAGATGACCTACTATTAGCTTCGCTTTCGTGACTGAGTTATAGGTGATAGAGGAATTGTGTTTCAAGGGAGGAATCTGTTTAGGTTTTTTGAAAATGTTTGTTAGTCGCCATACTTCTTGTGAGCCTGAACTAAGATTTTTTTAGCCTAAAGTTCCATCGAGAATTTCTCATTGCAATTAGTCTTGCTGTTATTGTTTAATTTAGTCTCTTGGCCGCACTTTTTGTGAAGGCTCTCTTGACCTTTGCCACTACCGTCTTAGTTGTTTTATAGCGCATCTAGTCTCCGAATCTATTTCGTAATGTTGTGTTTGACAACTCTGTTTTGGAAAACATTAACAATTCATTATAACTACAAAACACAAATTGTCCCACATAAAAAACAAAAAAACAAAATACATCACAAATTTTATTGCAGTTACTTTACTTTACTTTATTTTTATTTTCATTTAAGCTATTTCTGATGGGAAGTAAGTGAGATAAGGCCTTGGATAATTTATTTTTGAAAGTGGATTTACAGTTCCCCGACAAGTAGTTGCTGCTTATAGAATTGAATATCCTACAATTATATTCATTATATGCATAGGTAGTATGGTGGTTGTACTCCTTGAGCAGAGTTGCATGCCTAGTGCGTCTTGGTTGGATATTGAAAGTAATTTGGTTGGACATATCTTCAACATTGACTGCGCCCCCTTATAATATCACAAGTTAAGCAAGCGTTTAAGAGTGTTCTTCTAGAAGAGTGACATTAAAGTTAGAAGGCTCAGTCTGCATTTGTAAGACTACTCTATCACTATGTAGCTCAAAAGCTGATTTCCATATTATGCAGGCCTATTTCAATAGAGGCCGCACCAAAGTGATCTATAATGACTTGGTAACTATACTTGACCTCTGTAGCACGTCTCTTAATGATTTCGAGCTGTTCATTAGCTCTGGCTAGGATTTTGTCGTAGGGGAGGTTGAAGCGCATCTTGTTGTCCAATACTACGCTATGGTCAACTCTATTCAATTCGATGTTGTCAAACTAGTAAGAATACATTTTGATTGCAGTCTTACGGGAAAGACTTATTACATGACATTTGTTAAAGTTAAGATTCAGGTTATTCTCGTTGCACAACTGTTTGAAAGATTGAAGTTTGGATTGAAGAAAAGTTGCGTCAAGTTTCGAAGTCGTCTGCATAAAAACAAGCTCGTCTACACTGAACAAAGCTGCCGACGATGTGGAGTTGCACCAGCGTTTGTGCGTTGCTTTGCTTCGCTTTTATAGTGATTTGACTGTATGAAAATATCTAAGTAATGCCTAGTACTATACTCTTCGCGAAACGAATTCAACGGTCAAATCCCATACAAAAAGAGCTTTACTGACGAATTGAAAAGCTCTTTTTGTATGGGATTCGACCGTTGAATTCGTTTCGCGAAGAGTATAGTACTAGGCATAATCACGAGTATTCGGAGAGGAAGATAACAGATCGATATTAGTATCCTAAGTTGAGATCATTGATTTGCGCAGTGAGTAAATATTGTCTAAAAGGTCCAGAAATGCTCAATCTTCTTCCGATGGAGCTTTGTAAAACCTTCTTATTTATATTTTTTTACCATTAAGCTTTACAATAATGCTAGAAAATTATCTTTTCGTATTGATGAGTTTTGACTGGATGATACTCTTCAGGAAAACCGTTGAACCATCTCCTCGTCATGACTGTCTGAATAAATGTTTAGGCTAACATGCTTGTTGATAGCATTTAGTCTAATATGGAATACTTATGATTAAAGCCCTGGGATGTAAAATATGCGCATCACATTCAAAATCCTCCGTGATGTAGTACTACCATTCTTGTGATAGACCATTCTCTCGAATAGCCTTAGTCCTAGTTAAATGAACGCAGTTCACTTTTTTCCGTATATTTTTGATATTGAGGAAAATTGATCATTTATTGATTTTTCTATGATGAAGCTCCACTGACATAAAATAATATGCTAAGATTATTTTTAACTCATACATAGGGTGAATGCTTCTTATGTCGGCCTGCTCTAAAAGTCGGCCACCTAAAACTTTTTTGTCTTATAACAAGTATCAGACCCATCAAAACGAAATCCAAAGTGCAATATTTGGAACAGTATAATTTTCACCAAGTTTGATCCGTATTGTGAGACAAGAAAAGGGTTAGAAAAAAAAATTGTAGCAGGTTGAATTTTAGAAATGAGAGAGCCGACCTTTGGAACAATTACCTTACATCTTGTACTTTACAAAACAAAATCTTTTGAAATCCAATGCCACAGCAAACATAAAGCAGTGAAGCCAACAAGTCTCAAAATAAACACATGCGCATCGGGCCCAGTTTTTTCCATTTAAAAGTGCGCCCGCGAGTTTTTATGATATAGGTCAACATATTTACAATTTTCCATTTCCTTGTCAAAAAGTAGGTACGACAAGCAAATTTGTCTTTATTTCACGTTCGATTGTTCCGTGTTTATCTAGGCATCAGTTCCTCTGAGATCAGTTCCCAACCAACGACAACTGCGTCGAAAATATTCCAACGATATTATTGTCTGCCGCAATGGATTTGTTTACGTTCAAGAAATACATGGATATACAATTTTTTATCTCTACCGTGCTCGAAAATAGATTTAAAAGATAAATGTGCTTTTTTTTAAAGCCGCAATTACACTCTCCCCGAACGTTTCGTCGAGCAAATTCGACAATCACTTCCCTCCATGTTTTGGCATGTGAAAAAAAACGGGAAAATAGACGAAGTGACCATTTACACTCTCGCTCGGCTCGCCAACATTTGCCGAGCGTGTAATTTCGGCTTTAAAGCTCTTCATCGTCAGATATTTGCCGAACTTTTGCTCACAGTACCAATTGCTAATGTTGAGTGCAAATGTTCACAGTGCTAATTTCAACGATAAACATCATAGAAATGCATATTGTATGGATACTATGTATTGTAAAAATGAACAAGGTAAATCTCTGGTTTACCTTGGATAATATAACATCCATAAGAGAATTGGAAATTAATGTTTGTATAATGGAGCTATCTGCTCTCAATGTCGATGCATAGCATACGTTTATAACTGAAAGCGAGCACAAGTATTCAGTTACATATGAAAAATAAAGTTTATGGATTGTGGGCTGTTATCTGAGTTATGATAACAGAGTGAGTTTTTCTTGATGATGATGTGGTACTACTTATCAACCTGTTGCCTATATCTATCGGAACGCAAAGTTATCAAAACGAATTTCTTTAATTTAAACTTATTTTGTTTTAAACTTATTACAGTTATCTGAGTTATTTGCACACTCTCCGAATATGACAGATAATTAAAAATAGATAATAAATACTTGCCAACACATAAGAAACTAAACTTTGTGCCTATTGAAAAACATTATTCTGCCATGTACATACAGGTATATCATTCAAGGCCTACAAACTCATGCAATTATAAATTGAAATGCATGTGCATTCGTTCGGTCAGTTGTTGTTTATTTGGATTCTAGTGAACGTATAATTGAAAGCGTTATTTGGTGCAATCAATTAAAACGTTAACAACGACCGGTTCATGCAACACTAACAAGAATAACCAACCAAGTTGTTAAACTTTCACTTTCTATCTAGCACACACCCACAAAACGCACCTCTAAAGCGTCGTCTATTCCAAAAATTCGATTTGACCTGGACTCGAGTCAGTCTACTTTCCCAAATTTATGATTCGATTCAATTAATTGCCGGATCCGTCACAGATGTCGCTCGAATTAATTGTTTTGATATTTATTTGAATTTGTTACTCGAACCGGAAAGTGAAGGAAATCACTCGCGACTCGACTGCTACTAGCCAGATAGATCACGTTATACTCGCGCTACCTACGACCAGACTGTGGCAGTCGTGCGAGTCTGGGAAAATATTTATAAGATTTTCCGAACATTTGAATGAATGGGTTGAATTGTGTTTATTATTGACCTTTGTTGCAATATGCGTATAATTACACTAGTCAACTATTTTGCCACTATTTTTTTGCTCTGCCACCAACCTATATTTTTTTTGACTAATATTCGAAGAACATTAGTGTTGAAATATATATATATATATATATATATATATATATATATATATATATATATATATATATATATATATATATATATATATATATATATATAGCAGCAAAATTTAAGGGAGATAATTTTTGGGGTGGCTGATCCGATTGAGCTGTACATAGATGTATATAAGGAATAGAACCGTAACTTGTTAAAATTAAGATATCTTTAACCCTTTGGCTGTGGCGATCATTTTAGTGAATTTTTATGTCCCCCTATATTTCTACACAAAGATAATTTTTGTTCAAAAAAAGTATTGAAAATGAAAACTGATAATGTTTTGTGCTTTTTTATGATAAAGAATTGGAAATTTCGGACGCAATGTGGGTGCTAAGTGCCTAAAAGTAAGCAAGCATTTTTTTCCAAATTATAATTTGTCATAGCTTCTGACTGAAACGTTGTATCATCACGAAATTCTAAAACAATTCATGACTATAATATTATATGATCGTGTGGGCAACCCTGTAGCTACGGCAGGCACTTGAAAAATAATCCTTCAAATCATCGACCCTCTTGAAATTTATTCGCTTTTTGACCAAAAACACCAATCATTGATAAATTTTATCTTTTGTTCGACTTGTGAAATAAAAATTGGCGAAATCCCGTGTTGCACAAAAACGGCATCCCCTCACCAAATTACATCTATTTTGAGTACTTGAAACTTCTGTCCACGAGAACTCACGTTCGGATAATCCGATTGACTGCGGACTCCAACACCTCAACCATTCATCCTCCAGCCTTGACCTAGCCCTATCGGATTATTTTCTATTCCGAAACTTAAAAAAATTCCTTCGAGGGCAACGATTTTCTGCTGATGAAGAGGTCATTTGGTTTGACGAGCAACCAAAAGAATTTTTTCTAAAGGTTTAAACTATCTCTATGGTTTAAACTCATTGCAAGAGAAGTTGACCAAGTGTATTGAACTTAACGGAGATTACATTGAAAAATAAAAATAAATTCATTTCACTCCAATGTCTTATTCTTGTCTAGGTAGATCAATTATTGAACGCTCCTCGTACCTGCCAGCTTTGGTTTTATTTGCTCGTTGAATCTTCAAAATTCGATCAGGAAAAAAAGCTTTTTGCCCTATTGCTTTCGGTACAATCATGAAATTAAAACGAAATTTATAAATGTGGAAGATATTTAGTTGAAAAATCATGATAGGGCTGCCAGCTATGGCGGTTCTTGTAAGTTTTTTATCAAGCGATGTTATCATGAAATTTTTGAATGATAACAGCAAATATTAGGATTTCGATAATTTGAATACTTTTTCGGGTGTCAATTCTAATTTTTTTCAACCCCTATAACTTCCCATGCAGTCATCGGATCGAAACGAAATCCACAGGATGAGTTTTCATCAATATGAAAGAGATTTGGTATTCTTTTACTTTAGTGCTAGCTGAGGACTGGTACAGTGATGCAAGGGCTATTACTAGCTCCTGAGCCTTTCCTCGACAATTCATCGGCTTTTTCGTTGCCTATGACCCCACCATGCCCTGGCACCTACAGAATCCGGATAGGAATATGCCTATCCTTTTCATTGAGAACCACTCTGTAAGCGTTAAAAGTTTTTGAAAAACATCTGTAAGAGGCAAAAGCGAGAATGGCTGCCCTGCTGTCGACGCATATCTTCGTTGGTAATGGACTCAACTGCCATGCGAATAGCATATACTTCAGACTGAAAGACAAAAGCATGGTCCGACAGTCTACACCACAGGCGAAAGTTCAAATTTGTAGAAAACACCCCCAAGCCAACTCCTGTGCCCGCCTTTGACCCGCCCGTGTAAATCCAGGCACCACTGTCGGCGGTAGCTCCCTTTTTCTTCCAGTCTGTTTTTGTGGGTATGTTGACCTGAAAATCCCTGCCAAGATATATTATACTTCTGCGGCATTCTGTAAGAATACCGCTGTGGCCCCACTGATTTGAACTGTTCCGAATGCCGGAAATTTTAGCACGTTTTGCCGCTAAGTTGCGATTCTAAAGATGAATCGATCCAGGGGCATCAATTCCAGAGCCAAAAAACTAAATGAAGACAAGGTTTTTGCTTCGCTTCTACTATTAACTAATTTTTACAAGTGTAAAGAGTATGTATGTAGCTCAGTCGCCATAACTGGAAGTCGCAGCTAACTAGCGCTGTTGAAGAGTCATGCTGACCCTAACTAAACAATCTAAAGCGTTCCTTTGATATAACTCATTCCCTTTAGGTTAGTTTTTTGCCTTATTCAACGGAAATTGGTTTAGCCGATACTACCTCTAAACAGACGACAAGACAATAAAGTCCTGAAAAACCCAAGATTTCAAGCGGACACGTAACCAGAAACACTGTATTTTACCACAAATAGGATGGCATCTAAATTCTTTATAATCAGTTTGAAAAAGCCAGTTGTATTCGTTGCAGTTGAAACGTGATTCTCAAAGTTTTAAAAAGTGTTTTTTAATTTCAATAACGATCGGAAAGGCTAAGATTTGCACTATTCGAGTTAGACAAAAGATTTTGGACTTTTGGAAGTTAGACTTGTTACATAGACAAATTACCAGTTCACCAATAGTGTTCCATGCAAATGGTTTATGAAGCACCGAAACGCGTGGAAAGCTACTGTCCAAGATATTTCTCGGACTAAAAGAGCCCGAATGATAGCTTATAGTATGAATAGTCAAATTGTTCAAAGTCCAAATGGCCAGCTGTCGAAATTCGTCGTCGACTTTGCGGGAAAAGCAGAGATATTTCGGTGAGCACAGTCAGAATTCCTCTTGTGGAAGGCAGACTACTAGGCAGGATAATCAGGGAGAAAGTACTGAAAAGTAAGGAATTAGACCCTCGCTTCACATTAATCGTTCTTAAGCACGGATGTGTGATCCATCAATGTTTGGGGATGTTTCTCGTGGTTTGGTTTTGGACCAATACATCGTATGGAAAGAATATTAACCAAGGAAAAGTACGTTGACAACTAAGAAAATATCATGTTGCCATGGGCTAAGGACTATTTTCCTATTATATGGAAGTTCCAACACGACAACGGTCCCGCAAGAACACATCATTGGCGAATGAAATAGGCTGTAGTTACGGCAGGTATGTAAACAGAAAACCTTCAAATCAACGACGCTCCTGAAAATGTTTTACTGTTTTTAGTACCCGAAATTTGTGCTCGCAAGAACTGACGACCTTATAATCAGGTTCAGTTAAAATTCACAGAATGTATTGATCTTTAGTAGGACTAAGCTAGATGCAAGTAATTTGAAGCTGTCAGTATAATTGTTGTAGTGGGGCCATCTTGAATGCGTTTAGAGTTTTTTTATTTGTTTTTTTTTTTTGCTCCAGGGCTCGAGATCAAAGTTATTTTATCACGAATAATTTGAATTTTATGAATATGGTTTAGAAACAAAGCCTACAATATACAGTGGGTAAAAAAAGTTAAGGCACAAACTCTTAGTATGAATAAAAAAACTATTTTTAATGCGACTTTAATAATAAATGATGATGTTTTCGCATTTAATTAAAAGTTTTGCGTGTTTAATTTAAGACCAATATAAAAAAGCCCGGTAACGAAGCAAATTTCACAACATTAACGTAACATTTTTCACCGAAGTACTAAAATAGCGCAAAAAAAGTTAAGGCACAGCGCAGTTTTATCTGAAATTATTTGTAATTCCTGCAAAAAATACCGTTCAATATACTTAAAATCATGAAAATATGATATTTCTATTCAGTCTAGCTTGAAAAGTGCTTTGAAAAAGTACTTTTATTGAGGATGTTGTTAAAAATGTGTGTGAAAAGGAAATCGGTAGGTGCAGAAATCCGTGAATGTTTTTTGCGACGTTGGAAAAGATGAATGGCGTATTCTGAGATTGGAATACTAATGAGAAAATCAAGCTATACAGTGAAAAATATAATAACCAATTATAAATTAACCAAATCGTTTGAAACAAAGTATCGGCCAGAAGAGACTACAATCTTATCTGGGGGGAAAAAAGGGGATTATCAGAAAAATTAAGAAAAACCCTAAACTAAGTGCCCAGTTTTACGAATTAAGGTAAAAGAACGAGTTGAGAAGAAAGTGTCTACTCAAACTATTCGAAACGTAATGAAGAAAGCGGGTTTTAAGGGCAGAATGTGCTGAAGTAAACCTTAAATTAGTAAAAAAAATGAAATTGGTAAATTACGTTTTTCTTAAGAGTACTTAAAAAAAGCCAAAATCATTCTGGAAGTCTATAATTTTTGTTGATGAAGTAAAAATTAATGTTTTTGGCGCTGATGGACGGCAATATGATCGGCGAAAGCCTAATACAGAGTTTAGGAGGAAGCATACTCAGGGGTTTTCTCAGGAATTTTTCTTGGGGGATGTGTTCAGAATTTTAGGAGGGGTGTCCCTTTGGAACAAAGGACACAAAGGTCCCTCTTTGTAGGAAAATTTTCCGTGTTAGGGGGGGTGTATGCTTTTTCCAGGGGCGGTATTAGGGGGGTGTAAGGGGGGTGTAGGAAAATCTCGGACTACTCCCACTGTAAAACACAGCGGAGAGAACATTATGCTATGGAACATTATGCCATCTGGTCCTGAAAATATAGATTTTGTGAACGATATGATGGATCAAACCTGTTGCGTGGGTATTCTTAAAAGAAATATCAAACAAAATTGCTGAAAAATTAGGCACTTTATACAATTTCGGCCTGTATCAGGACAACGATCCGAAGCACAATTAGGAGCAATGTCGGCTTTGGGCTATTTGTAACTGTCCAAATGTTTAATTTGTAATTTGTAATTTACTATGGATATGTATTGTATTGTATTTTTTGTATTGTATTGTATATGTATATGTACATATATCTTCAAATCAAATTTTTTCTGGCATGTCAGCACCTAAACTATTGTCAGTCCATCAACAACGAGCAATCACTACTTAGTGCTCATGTAGTGTACTAAATATGATACGACGAGCATACGATAACAGCTTGGACTTCGATCACGGAGCATTGACTAAGGTTTGCGGCCGCAATTGTCTTGATCTACATCTTCATCTCTGATGCATATCTTGCTTTTATTAATATAATCTCGCACTTTTTTCTATCAGTACATTCGCATTGTCGTCGATTCGTTTCTGAAACCTAAGACAACTGAACAGAACGAGTAGAATTAAATTTCGAACTCATCTCAAACGTAATGTCTAATATTTATGTAAAGAAAATGATTCGTACATTCAATTTTCTTGAATACATTGCAAATTCTTATCAGAAATTTTTTAAAACGTTTTTTTATTTATTTTTGTTTTTTTTTTTGTGTAATGTCAGGCGCGTGTCAGTTGTTTTTATAATGATACGTCAATGATACTCTCTCTGGGTCAGATTAAAACAATATAAAATTAATCTGTAGTTAGACATCAAGAGGTTTTAATTAGTTTTTGCTTCATTGCTTCCTTTCTGACTGCCCTCTGAGATTTTTTGTTTTGTGTTTGCTCCTATTTTATTTAAAAATTTATTTCTAATGATTATGGTTGTATTGTCAACTTTTACCAAGGACATTAAAATTCCAATGCAGGCTTCATTGAATCATTGACGCAATTTTATCAATATCTAATCACTGCTATGTACAAGCCTGAGTTTGCCAACCACGGGCCCTTGGATATGATCTGTTGAGAGTTACGGTCCATGCTTTTTAGATATTTATCTAGAGCAATTACAAAATGATCAAAACATGATAATAGCATTTAAAACCAAAAATACAAATGATGAACAGTTTTCGAAATGAACACGAACCGAGCACTTCGAGTGGCAAACGGCTTTTTCATACTCTGCGGCTATCAGCTTCACTTTTACGACACGAGAACTAAAGATTTTCGCATATCAGTGCTGAGTGTCCTTGTCTTTTTGGCGTATATCGTGTGGTATACGCTAGGAGTGTGCAAACATCTACTCGAAGATGTCTTTGCTCTGCGTCTGCTCGAAGCTGTTTCGCCATTTTTTCGCGAAAGTATGAAAATTCATCTTTTGCTTGGGATTAAAGTCACGTTGCTGACGATCATCGAGGCCAAGAGTATTGCAAAGGTATCGACACAATTATGCCAAGTACTCCGGAATCCGCAGCCTGGTCGGGTAACATTCGGTGAGCTGCTGGTGTACGTGGTACTATTTTCCAACCTCCTCTTGAATATAATCCTCGCCATCTATGACATAAGCATGATCCGGCCAAAAAACTTTGACGTGGAGCGAGTGCTGCTATTGTCAGCGGTGTACATGCCTCATTTTAGTTTGGCCTGCTCGTTGAAGTATCTATGCATTGTGATGGGGCTTATC
Source organism: Nemotelus nigrinus (assembly GCA_947369275.1). Taxonomy (NCBI): domain Eukaryota; kingdom Metazoa; phylum Arthropoda; class Insecta; order Diptera; family Stratiomyidae; genus Nemotelus; species Nemotelus nigrinus. The sequence continues at coordinate 225,313,899 of OX376372.1, read as the reverse complement.
AAGCAGGATTTGAATGCATTGTTGAACGAGCTTAAAATGATCCTTGCGCGATCAGATATTAAGAATATGGCGTCAATTATGACCATTGAAGAGCCACTCTCAATGACGTCACTCGAATTGACAACCAGACGCCACTTTGACCCGTGCCCACTTGACCGGTCGATTGATTTGACTCGAATCGTAGATAGGTTGAAATCAATTCAATCGCTCTCCACTGAATTCAACAAAGCGATTCAAAAACAAATTAACGTGCTAGTTTTCTTGAGTGTGTTGGTATTAATGGATGCCTCGTATGCTTTTATGTACTTTGATCTAGTCTGGAACGAGGTTGTGCTGGGCAATTATAGGAATGCTTTCCTAGCAACGTTCGCTTGTTTCTACGTTTTCGTTGGTTTGGATTTTTTGTTTTTGTTTGTAGCTAGTCATAGTCTGAGGATTGAGGTAATTGAAATCAATCAATCGTGAAATGTATGACTGAATCGTATATATTTTGCAGAAATCGAAGTTTATCAATTACATTGATGAAGAAAGAAGAAGCTCCGAATGGGATGGTAGCATTGCTGGAATACTCAAGGATATGAAAGTAGCTTTGCAGAAGATGGGGCTGTTTAAGATATTTTTCGTTTTCGATATTAATTGGCAAACTTTTATTTTGGTACGTATCTAGGTATTTTAATTAAAGTAATCCCACGACAACGTTTGGTAGGTCTAAGGTTTGAAGAAGCTGGTCAAGAGCGTCATTCACAAATTTACAATCGACATATACGAGTGTGAAGCGATTAGTTCCAGGACTCACTTTACCCCTGATTTATCTCGGGTACCTATTCAGAGCGAGGTGAACTCAAAGCTCGGTGCGCAGTCCCTCGTCCGAACTTGGATTCGAACCAGGGACCCCAGACAAAAGAAGCCAGTGCTCTACTCACTAGGCTACTCAAGCTTCTAATCTGTTTTATTGGAAATTATAGTAGACGTCATTACTTCTCCTCTTTCATAAAAACTAATAAGATTTCAGTAGATCTGAGCTAGTGCGAGCTCCTTCAAAATGTCAAACGGTCTGGAATGAGCTTGGCGCTAATGTTTGAGCATAAATACGAGTATTTGCAAATATGCGCGGGAAGGAAAATATTTTTTGGACAATGTTGTTATGAAAGTCGAATACTTTTTGAAGGCCGTTAGTACATCAGTGTCAACGTTTACTACTACTTTTAACTTAGTAGTTTGATCAAAATCTTAACATTTCGCCAGCAAGGCCCGTTGGCGTAAGTCCAGGGTGAATTCACGCGGTCGCACGAAATCCATTCCTAAAATGCAGTCGCCCGTGATGCCAGTGAACAGAAATTGGTTGTTGAACAGTAAATTCCCTAATCGTATTTGTCGGTTGATCTCATCGAAGACGGATGTAGTTTTTGCCGTTGCAGTTCCTAACGGGAATTTCCCATCCTTGCTTTTCACTTGGTCTGGTCGCAGTATCGAATTTGTTCCACCACTGTCCATAGTTATGATGCATTGTTATCCGTTGGTTTGTCCACTCAGACATAAATCTGCTTTTCCTCGTTGTAACCTGGAGATGGTGTGGGTTGTGGATTCTATCTCGGTCCTCTTCTGGCTGCATAGACCGGACAATAACTTGGTATTCTTCGCTGTCAGAAATCGTTTTGTAAATGTCCGCGTCCTCCACAACTTCCTATTTGTGTCGACGCGCTTACACCTGCGCCTTTCTGATGTTATTTATCCGAGCAAAGCTGGGTTACGAGTGGCTCTTTTGGCTGCTTCAAAGTTTGAGCCGTACGTCAAGGCGTCCTTTACAGTCACAGTGGAGTTCTCTGTCTTGCAATGCGCTGATGCAGGCTTCTGTAGCTGTGTCATCCCAATGTTTTGTGTCGTTTGCTGGATTGGCCAATAGTGCTATTGCTGAAATCTGTAGATCTGCTTTAGATGAGCATACCTAGTGCATTTATCAAAGCTACGAAATTCGAGTGTAGCTCAACTGGAATAGTTTAAAGAAGTTCGACTGTTTGACTCAAGTTGCTGAATCATACGACAGCTTCGACTTGTGTTTTGTAGATTCTCCAAGCTATTTGTCCATCAAAGATTCGGAATCTTACGGTGTTGTTGACTGTCAGAATTGAGACTAGTGTGCTGGTTACCATTATTCTAGTTTGCTCCAAGGCTTTCTCTTTCTCCACTTCTTCTATAATTGCTTCTGCTGTTCTTTCCGCAGCGTTAATTCTTTTTTTTGAAGCATCGATTTGGTTGTCAAGCCTTTGGCTTAGATTTTCAATCTATTGTTTCAAGTCTTTCGATTGCTGTCCCAACGACGTTTTGATGTCGGTTACCTGTTGGATACTTTTCAATGCTAATTTTCATATTTTTCTACGTCAGTATCAGCATTTGCATCGGTACATTCCCAGAGTCTTCATTTTCGTTGTCTTCACCGCCTGTCCCCATGTCCGGAAACTCGAACGTTTCAGAATTCAGTCCTTCAGATACCAGCGCGTCAGCTAAGTATCTAACTAATTTTGGTTCATCACCTCTTTTAATTCTGCCAAACTAAGCTCGTTAATTTTACGCAGCATTCTGGACATAAAAATCTTGTTCAATTAAAGCTTAGAACCATTTCTATATTTAATTTTTTCTAAGTTCAGAAAAATTCACAATACGTGTCTCTTACTTTTACGTTATATCATTTTATCTCACTGTCTTTTACTCTTATTTCACTATTTTGCACTTATATCTCAATGTTTTTCACTGTTATTTCACTATTTTTTTCAGTAATATTTCACTGCCTTTCACTTTTATTTCACTGTTTATCCATGAGTACTTGTCACTATAGACCCTTTTGGGAAAAATCCCACTTCTGACACCAATGTTGCGCTTATGGATTCGCCCCCTCTAATTTAATTTGTTTTTTTTTAACTTCAAATTCAATTGACCAAATTCACTTTTCACTATCAACAATTAAGTTCTTAGTACTTCCAACTTCCAATGTACTAGTCTAGACGTTACGCTACTATCGCATTAATGTTTCAGCAGAGGCTTTCCGACACAACTTTCACGGTTCAGCTGATTTCCTCATTGACGTTCTCCGTAGTATTTTTACGCTAGTATTTTCGGGTACGAGTACTGTCTTATATCCAAATATGGTTTACATTTCAATTATGGGCCTGTTGGTGTCGTTTACTTCATTCGCCTATTGGATGGGTATATTTCAATTGCATAGTTTCTATGAATGCTAGTATGAATGAATATTTATGTGCATTGCTCAAAAAAAAATTTCATTTGAAATTTAAACAAAGAGCGATCGGGAATGGAAATTTTGTTTCTGAACGAGCGTCGCAGGTTGCTAGAAATCGTCAAAATCCTTACAATTTTTATAAATTTAAAAATAGGTTTCCAATACTTGCAGTTTCAAGATATAAAGTTTTAGATATTATAACAGATTGATTTCAACTATAGTGATTTATAATTTGTTTGCATTATTTCATATGTTTTAATGCTACTTTCTTAAAACACAGGGTGGCAGCCAAATTTTAATGGGCGTTGGAATGATCACTTTGTTCTTTTATGTTAAAGAGCAGATGACAATTATAGATTTGAGCAAAAACTGAAAATGTTAACAAAGCTTTGCTCATGCTCATGTATTGAACGAAGTTGTAAATAAACAGGATTTGAGTTGGCGTTTTATTCATTTTATATAGTTTCTTTTTATTTCTTAATATTTACCTGAATGTGAAAATAAAAGAACTGTTAAGCGAAAATTACGGTGAAACGAAAGGGAGACCAACTTTGATTTTGAACAAATGAAAGAATTCGGTTCACAGCTGCAGATTAGTTTTGTTAGCGCAATAGGTTACAATGGAATCAATAGGCGTGTTTTTTTCGCTCCCTCTATTCATAAAAAAACAATGCTATCCAGAACAGACACATTGGAAAGTGAATTCACTGGGACAGGAGCTGTTGTTGTTTCCAATGCGTCTGGTCTGGATAGCATTGTTCTGTTATGGATAGGGGGAGCGAAAAAACACACCTTATGTTTAGCGCGAAAACAAACGAAATATCAAATCCCATACAAAAAATCAACTTGGGGTGGAATGGCATTTCATCGGTACAGGGTCTACTCCTTAATTTCTCGAGTAAAAAATTGTTGGGTAAAAACTTGCTTTTGTGGTGAAAAAAAATTTGCCAAACATCAGAAAAGTAAAGGAAACGGCAAACAAGACATCATTTTCGGTTTGGAGAAGTTAGGGAACGCATTTCGGGCCACTGGCGCCCAAAGTAAAGTAATCCCACGACTACCCTCGTACGGGTCTAGTGATTGAAGCTGGTAGAGAGCTTCATTACAACTTTGAATACGAGTGTGGAGTGATTAGTTCCACGGCTCACTATACCCCTGATTTATCTCGGGTACCTATTCAGAGCGAGGTGAATTCAAAGCTTGGTGCGCGCACCCTCGTTCGAACCTAGATTTGAGCCAGGAACCCCACACGCAAGAAGCCAGTGCTCTACCAACTAGGCTACTCAAGCTTCCCACGGGTGAACAAACTTATCCAAAACTGAGTTAAGAAACATCTCCACTAACGCAAAATGGTGTTGTGCAATGTGATGTGATACTAAATTTTGCGACATTTAAACAACATGGTAACTTGTCAACGTGCGGAAATGTAGATTTGATTTTGGTAAATTGAAATGAAATCATGTAAATTCAACTGCATCACATCTGTTAATTCGATTTTATTTTGTTTATTCGAATCCGCACAGTGAATTCCGCTTCCACCGAAAACAGTTCTGGCTATTAGGTATAAGTGAAACCCAAAAATTCAAAATAATTATTCAATTCCAACAAGGTTTGAGGTGTGACCAAATCGTGTTGTGCAACGGAATTGTGTTGTAACTGCCCACGTACGTTTTGATTTGCTCAAACTTATTTTGTTGCGTAGCTTTATTGCATTGCTTTCATTGTAACCCGTGCGTTAGACATGTCAACTATTTATGTTGCTTCAAAATCACATTTGACAAATACGCATACATCTGTATTTTATACATAGAATTGAGTTTGACGTACGCTCGTCCAACCGTATTTCCAAAGAAAAATTTATTTACTCAGGATCTTTCACCAGTCATTTCGATTAACGGTTATTTTGATACTCTGCCAGTATGGACGGTGATGCCGAAGATCAGGAGAACCCGCTAGCTGGTATCAACCGGATGCTTCTACCGAGGGACAAACTTCTACAAATATCCTATCCAGTCTATAAGCCATCTCTGTATGCTCAGCTGTTGACCAACGAAAAAACTCGCACTTTATTTGCTGAGGCCGTCGAGGAACAATCCGACGAATCCCGAATTCCTAGATTGTCCGAACTATGTAACAAAGCTCTCGCGAAGCACTTCAAATCAGGCAGCATGGATCCTAGTCTGCAAGCCGAGGATCTGAACTTTATCGGCGAACAATTGGATGTTGAAATGCCTCTCGAAAATATCGTCCACCTAGTGAATGAATCTTTTTGGAAGCGAGTGTTTGCGGCCAAGTGCAATGATATGAAGTTGAGATGTGCAAAACTGCACGATGTAAGGACAGATTTTAAGCGGGAAGCGGTTCAAGTGAAGCTGGCGGAGGTCATCGAGACAACAAGCTACGAGCTGTGGGATGAAGAACGAATGAATAATTTGTCCGAGCTGGTTGCGCCGTATGTTGACTCGTTGCATATTTCCAAGTTAACGCCGATGAAGGAACAGATGATCGAACGAGACACTCAGTTGATGGACTTTAAGATGTACAATTATCCCGAGAGTGAATGCCATCATGGCAGCTTGGAAATGATTGGGTACTTATCGAATTTAACAAGTTTAACGATCGAACTGCTGCCTCCGATGCTGGGTTATGAATATCATCGGCGATATTTCTATTTTTCATATGATGACATTGAAAATTTGGCAAAGTGAGTTATCTGGTATTGCATTTCATCTTCTAGCTCGTAAGGGGATTATATTAGAGATTATATCCTCAAATTACCATCAGCATTATAAGTGGCAGTAAAAATCAGTGAGATATCTCTTAGAAGCGAAAAAGAAAAGATACTATTGTGGAAAGTAGAAGTTTGGCAAAACTGATGAAATTTTACTCTCTTCGAAAAATCTTTCTCACTGAGTATGAGCTCTATTTCTGAGTGCTTGCGTTCATCAACTTTATCTATCAACTTTAATTTGTAGATTTTAAATTTTATCTTCGTCCACTGACGAGGATAGAGTAACCAAGCATCAATCGTGGCAGCGGTAACTGATAATAAATTCAAAAATATGTAAACTGAGCCACAAAACTTTCTGAGGTTCGATATAGTGTCTTAAAATCGCTACCGCTACAGACGCTCCAACAAAGAGAATCGCAAAATGGATTGTAGACGAATGTAGAATCTTAGGGAAGATTAGTGATAGAACCGTTAAAAATTGAGACGAAGTGATAGAGTGGTTTGGAAGGGTGGCAACAATAAAAGAATATGAGCTAGTTGTATCATTCGATGTCAAGGCTCTGTCCCCAAGCGTGCCGATAAAGCAAACACTCGTGTTCTTTGAGGAATGTCTATTAGAAAAGAATAGCTCACCGGAGGAGAGAAAGAGTGTTAAGGACTATTAGAAACTTGCCTCCGTTTTTATGAGTGAAAGCTACTTTACTTTCAGAGGGAAGTACTTTAAAGCTATTAAAGGTGTCGCCATGGGAAATTCTTTATAACCACTTATGAGTGAGATATTTATGGAAAGACAATAAAAGAAACATCATGAAGAAGGTTCACATCCCTGTGTATGGATGAGAAATGCAGACGACATCCTGGTTATCGTAAAGATGGAAAAGTTGAACCAAGCACATAAGGATATCGATTTTTCAATGGAATTCGAAAACAACGAGGGAATACTTTTCTTGGATTCCTGATGATCATCAGGAAAGAAGGTCTCCTTGGGTCTAATATCTACCGAAAGCCCACACACATACAGAGAACAACACCATCCACGTCTGATCATTAGCATTCTCACAAAATGGCAAATCTATGACTCGATGATTCAAATCCGGAGAAATGGCTGGGTTTTACGGCAGATGGGACAGCAAATCCCAGTTCAACACTTCTAATGTGCCCTTGACGGATTTCGCAACATGTGGCCAAGCATTGTCGTGTTGAAAAATCAGGTTATCGTGCCTTCTCGCATATTCTGCTCGTTTTCCCTTAAGTGCTGGGCTCAATTGCATAACTTGTTGTTGATAGCGTTCACCAGTGATGGTTTTATTTTTATTATAGATCAGTCATAGTACACGAGATCGTTCTGATCCCTCCATATGCACAGCATAAGTTTGAAACCTTGGAAATTTATTTTAGCCGTCGGTTTTGAAGCATGGCTAGGGTGTCCATGCGATTTTTTTACGTTTTGGGTTATCGGAATGGATCAACTTGTCATCATCAGCTATGATACGGTGATGAAAACGCTTTCTTTATGCCGTTGAAGCAGCTGTTCACACGTGAAAAACGTCTCTCGACGTCTCTTGGCTTCAAATTGTAAGGCACCCAATTTCCTTGTTTTTGGATTATTTTCAAGCCTTTCAAACGATGGGAAATGGCTTGGCACTTAACTTCTAATGATTTTGTAAGTTCATCTTGTGTTTGGCATGAATCTTCGTTGAGTACTGAATCCGATTGTTTGTATTCGAACTTTTTTTGGCTGGCTTGGACGCTCTTTTTGTTCCATGTCAAAATCACCACTTTTTAACCGCGCAAACCATCTCTCACAAGTTGAAATTGATGGAACATAGGCAGGGGCGGATTTGACCATTTCGCCGCCCTAGGCCTCAGAGATATTTGCCGCCCTTTTCGTGAATTATATGTAACAATGCGCGATTTTTTTTCTATTCCCTAGAATACTTCGCTGTTTTTCGTTGCGCCCGAGCTCACGAAAAAGGAATATCAGAGCAAAACCGGCACCGGTTCGTTCGTAAAAATTCCCTATTATTGCGCCCTTGCCACACAAATAATTATTAAAATACACACACGGTAAATAACCTAAAAGTACCTAAAAAAAAAAGAATCCAGAAATACCAAGTCCAAAACCGTATACACCTTTACATCGCATATAATTCCAACGTCTTCGCTCATATTTTTATAAGTAAGTTTACTCTTCCGTTCAAAGTTTGCTTCCGCATTTGACTGGAGATCAACTATGAACTCGACTACTGCAAATTAATGTTCGATATGTTATTAGTTAAGGATGAATCCGAAATATTTTGACCTATGATGATCTAGATTTCATTTTATAGAAATTTTTTTATTGAAATTAATTTCAGTAATGAAAAATAAAGAGATTCGCATGTAGTTGATATACCCTGTACCATAATAATAAAAAAACAAAAATTATCTGAAAAATCAATGCACGCAATTATTTACCTTGATAAGCTTTTCCTAAATTGAAGAGGTATTATTTGGGTTCTTTTTAGGATCTTTTTAGGTCTTTTTAGGCTCATTTTAGGTATTTTCAGATGCTTTCTAGGTACTTTTTAGGTATATTTGAGTTTCTTTGGTCCTTTACCGTGATCGCATTTCGATATTTACTATAAGTCAAACTTTTTAATGTCCGAAAAAAAAAACATCAGAGGTGAATTTTTGCGTGCATTGATTTTTTAGAGAATTTGGTTGGCTTGAGGTGTAAGGCTCATTCAACTCAGATATATGTACATATAAGACAGAAAAAAACTGCCGACCCAAAAAAAATCGAAAACTGGCCGCCCCAAAAAAAAATCGAAAATTTGCCGCCCCCGAAATTTGCCGCCCTAGGCCTGGGCCTACCGGGCCTAGTGGCAAATCCGCCCCTGAACATAGGGGATGAGGGGAAAACTCAACATACTGAGAACACAAAAAACTATGTTATTTACACTTAAAGAAAATGTCACTTAATGCTATTATTTTATTTTTATTTTATTTTCACCAAAACAAGGTATAATATTACATTTAATGAAATAAAAATTAAAAAAAACTGAACAAATTTAAAATCAGATTTAAAGGCAGATTAAAAAAGCTATAAAATACAAATGAATACAATACAAGTAAATAAATTAACATTAAATAAATAAATACATAGCAACTAGATCACATGTAGGGCACAATATTGAGCATGCAAAGCGAAATTAAATAATTAAATAATCAATTATAAAATTAATTAATTCTAAGTCATAAGAGGATACTATGCCGGTGGACTAGAGAGGGTAGGATAAGAAAGCCTTGGTAGCTCTGTTTTTAAAGGATGCTTTGGATGTCGTGGGAGAAAAGTGTTAGCTCATAGTGTTGAATATTTTGCAGCATCTATTTATTGGCTCATTATCAGCATATGTCGTGCTATGCTTATATCCAATAACTAACTCTGGTGACCCTCACGGGCTGTTTAAACACAAATCTTTCCTGTATATAGTCGACATTAACAGCGTCTGTAATGACATCGAAACTAAAGCAGGCAGATGCAAGAGATGACAAGTTAGAAGTCTAAGGCGAAATTCATATGACGGTAAATTGCTAAAATCACAAGGATAGTAAAGACCTCTAAGAGAGAGTAGCAAGAATTGCTTTTGAATAGATTTAAATCTCTAGCTGTGAATTTCGAAAACCGGATTCCAGATAATGCAAGCATACTCAAAAAGAGGGGGAACGAGCGCAGTGTATAGTGATTTTGTAATCCAAAGGCTCTGAAACTCCCTGGCGAGTCAAGTCGTTTACTTGCTTGAGAAATAATTTCGTCGTAATAAAAATTAAAGTGGAGCTTTTCATCCAGCACCACACCGAGGTCTAAACTATTGTCGACTCTGCTAAGTGCCATATTGCAAAAGGTACGTATAATGTACGCACGTATTTTTTCGAGAAAAGCTAATCACATGACATTTTCCGATATTGAGATGTAGGTTGTTCACTCTGCACCAATGTTCGAGAGAATTTAGTTTCAACTGAAAAAAGTTGGCATGTGATGGCGACTTTATAGTGTAATAAATTTTCAGAGAATAGAGTAGAGTATAGAGTAGATGAGGTACATCGGATAAATCCTCTGACAAGTCTGATATAAAAATGTTAAAAAGCACAGGGCCAAGATGGCTACCTGGAGGTACACCTGAATTGACAAGAATTTTTTTTAGAAATAAGCCCTCGGAATTTTACATGTTGTGAGCGGTTGTGGAGGTAAGAGCTAAGCCATCTTAGTAGAGATACAGCAATTCCGAATTGTTGCAGCTTCGAAATCAAAATGGAGTGGCCAACACGGTCAAACGCTTTGCTGAAGTCAGTGCAAAGAACATGGGAAACCAGCTCAATTAGGTTGGTAGTGGTAGAACAACCTTTCCTAAAACCATGCTGCTGTTCGTTAAGTCGAGCATCGACCAGAGGGGATAGTTTACCAAATATGATTTTTTCAAAGAGTTTAGGAATAGTGGATAAAATGGAAATACCTCTGAAATTTTGAATCGATATTTTGAATATTGGTATCAAGTAAAGTAAAGAAAGTAAAGAAAATAAATGTAACTTTGACGTGAATATAGCTACAGTTTTGTCTGATGCGTATAGCTTTAGGCACGCCATCATTTGTTAATCACGCATTTTTTAGTTGCGTTGCTAATAATTGGCCAGTATTTCAAAATGAATGCTTTTCGCATACGCAGCACCACAACCTAAACACTTGGATGTACTTTCATGTGTGCGAAAAAGTTAATTTTATTTTTTATGATTCGGATAGAAGCTTTCTTCAGTGCAAATGGATTCATGGTTGTAAACATTCACACATAACACTATCTTCATTGCAAACTGGTCTCACAGCTGCCATGATGATCTTTGAAATGAATCTATCAAGCATTAAGGGCCCAATCACTCTCAGTCACATATTTTCGTTGAGGCTAAAATAGATGCTTTTGTTTCCCAAGTAGCAGCGGAACAATAGCCCCAAAAAGAAAGCTCTGAACGTCCAGGCCAATGCCACCCATCCAGTACAAGTAAGGTCCTCCCGCTATCGTCTGGCATAACATGAATTTTCCGAATAGGCTATTCTTTGGCCATACGAAATAGGTGCCCAGCCTACCGGATTCTACCGAGCTTTATCTTTGCAACTCTTACTTTAATAAAAATCTACTGAGTAAAACTTTTTTCACATAAGAAAACGCAATATTATTAAAATAAGTCCATTCGTGCTTCATTAGCAATTGGCTCATTTCAGAGGCTTGAAGCGGCTTACGACCTTGAAGCACTTGTCAATGAAACGGAGTAGACTAGATGATAAGAAAATGAAAATCCTCGTCCGGGGCTTGCTCCATTTGCCTTTGGAATCGGTCAGTTTCTCTTATTGTGAGCTCTTCGACAAGTCCGGCCTGTGCATAGCTAAACTGTTGCAGAATTCGCAAACTATAAAGTCGCTCGAATTGGAAGGAAACTATCTGACCACGGACGGTTTGGAGCCGATTGCGTTCGCTCTCCGCGACTACCAAGGAACCTTGGAATATTACGGTAGGCTTTGATGAGAAAACAAACAGAAAACAAGTCCAAAGGAGAAGAAGCGCTTCTGAACGACTCTATATGTTTTCTTTTCGTATCTTTTTGTGTTCTGATACTAGGCCTTGCGCGTAATCCTGTAACCGACGACGGGATCTACATGCTGGGCAGCGGATTGGTTGGGACAAAGCAAGTATCACACTTGAACCTGAATGGAATCGAACTGACGCCGATGGGAGCGAAATACTTAATCGAATTGTTAGCAATTCACGTGATTCTCAGACGTGTGCAGATGTGTTGTATCCCGTTGGGCGAGGAAGGAGGCAATTCACTTATCGATGTGCTGAGGACAAATAAGTTTGTTTATGAGTTGGAATATCGTGGATGCGACATGACTGAGGAGCAAGAATTCAAGGTGCGTTTGCTCGTTGCCCGAAATAAGTACTTCTTCGAGAATCCGGCTCTGATGGACGAAGTCACGTCGAAGGAGATGGAGGAGGATGCGAATGAATGGGCAGCGAGAGTGAAGTAGGTACCGAGCAAATAAGAGTTGTATTTGCGAATACAGCCTCCCTGAGTAGAATGTATGAAATTTTCTTTCACTTGCAGACATCCCGTCCTCTTGAATGTCAACAGTTACTTGAAAAAAAAGGCAAAGTGTCTGTCGAAACGGCTGGTGGCCAATAATTTTGATGACACCAATCCATTTTTCATTCACCGAAAAGCATTGGTGCAGAAAAGCAACTCGGAGTTATTGAAAGCACACTTTTTGGAGTGTAGTGGATTAGACTCAGAGACCAGACTATATATTCCGAGCAAAGACAAAGTCGAGACAACGAGAGAGTAGGTTATTTTTTTTGAATTTTGCTTTCGATTAGATTTGATGAAGCCCAAAATGGATGTTCAATTTAGCTAATGCCTTGACTCCTGTTTTCTGACTAATGAATATCTTCTATGAATATCTATCTAAATACAGAGAGTTACAGAAGAACTTCCAATACACGCCAGAAGCATTCGACGAAAGGGATATTATTCGCCATGCTCGTATCGGAGCAACGGACAGACCGCATTACAATTATTTCAAGCCGAAAGCGCACCGTACAAAGAAGTTCATATAATTGTTCCTGGGAACAGTTCACAGATTCTTCTTCCTTCATTTATAGTTCAGACAATAAATTTATGCAAAAACATTTCCTGCAAGACCCTCCAAAATCAAAAACAACTTTATCTTTAAAAACTTTAACAGAGAAACCCAAAGAAATGCACAAGCCAAAATCAAGCAATTTGAAATGAAATCCTCAAAATGTTCGAAACTATAGCAACCGATGGCATTGTTTTCATCTTTGACAGCTAAATGTTCGTTGCTTGTGTATATTGTATGAATTTGATTTGATTGATTTGATAGTGTTTGTTTAATCAATTGGTCTGCACGTAATTCGAGTACTGTTGTTGTATCTTGTGAAAAACTAAAAGAAAATTTAGATAAAAATCAAATTGTGTTTTTGTATGCTCGTTTACTTTTATTTTTGATTCTGATTCTGAAAAAGTCCGATGTATTTCTAAAGTGATTGTTTTATGCCATTCATGAATGAGGAACGGCAACGTCAACGTACTTGTTTATTTCAGAGGAGTTCATGTATTTCTGTTGAAGGATATCATTTTGTGGAAGACAAATACGATTTATGTTGCAGATTTTTACGTTTGCTTGCTAAATTTGTTGAGACAAATATTGCTATTTTCGAGACTTAGTTAAGAGAAGAAAAGGAAAAGAAGTCGCCAAAATGCCGATGAAAGTGTCTCCAGACCGAATGAAGAGGAATACAATTCAGGTATGTTGGAACAGAAAATTTCCGGATTTTGTAAATTTTCTGGGAGCATATCGTCCTGGAATGGACGTTGGAATGTTGGATACATTTTTCAATAAATTTCGATGTGAAGAACAAGCACAGAAAGTCTACTAACCAGCTTATATTTTTTGAAATACGGTTTTTCTAGAGACTCTTGAAAGAATAAATTTCCTAAAAATTGTTTACACTCGGACCAGATTAATATTCCCATTGAGCCAGATGATGATAGAATATTAGAAAATAATATTGAAGTGGTGACTTTGAATATGTAAAATTCAAATGAAATTCTGCAGTGGGTTTTTTTAAGTCACGATATTTAAATTCGGAGTTGAATTTCGGTTTACCAACCATCCAGAATGATATACTTCGGATTTGCAACAGATGTTAATCATAAATTTAATTGTATGCAAGAAACAAAAGGAGCTACTCTATCATCGAATATACAGTCCAATCACACTTTCGGCATGAAAACCACACCACGCCGTCATTTTTGGGTGGATGTAATGGAATCTTTTCAAGCAAAAACGGCGTGAAATCGGATGATTTGGCTCATTTAAGGCTGCGATAAATGTTTTTCCTCCTTTCTTCCACTCTCTCCATCACTCAATCAGTATGCACGGTCCGTGTGCATCAAAGTACTATCAAACATATCGTCCTAGTACTTCCCAGACAATTGAAAATTGGTATAAGGCAAGATACAATTGTTATTAATTTTAATTACACTTCATACCCTAAGTTAAGTATATGTTTGTCCTCATTGACATGTGTCCAGAGAAAAGTCTACAAAAAACAGGTATCTTCTTCATTAAGGATTTGTGTTTTTGATGTGAGATATCAAGTATATCTTGAACTCTATTATGTTTTTTTTTTCGGAGGAGGATAGGAGCTTTCAATAGTGAATTTTTGATTGGAATTTTCCTACTATAGCACACACAGCCTGACTGGTGGTCTTCTATTATAGCACGCACATTCGACTCAGAATCTCGACTGTAATCTATCTATATAAATATATAAAACAAAGTCGAGTTAGTTACATCATTTATAGTTCAAGAACTGCTGGACCGATTTTTATGATCTTTGATCTGTTGGATTTATCTCTACCCCCAATAGCAGAATAGCTATTAACACATCGGAAAAATTAAAAAAAAAAAAATTTGTGAAGAAAAATCATTTTCTCATACATTTTGAATGAGAAAAAAATTTAAATCCATCCACAACCCCGTTGTGCAAGCTTTAAAGACGCATGCCGCAATTTTTCAGTATTATGTACGATTCCGCGAACCAGAACACCTAACCTTTCACCACGAAGCATTAATGCAATTAGACTTCGAAATATTGCGAATCAATCCACTGCAGATGAACAAGAAATCGCTCGAAAAGAGCGCCGCGTTAGTGTCCTCAACGGAAAAGTAATCCTCCGTAATCATTCCGTATAATGCATGGAAGTATTAAAGATCCATACCTGGTTCATTTCTTTTTAACTTTGGCTGTCCTAGGCTGGCAAGGTATATACAAGGGGAACTTGGAGCTTTCGGCTTTATAGCTGTATAAAAAGAACTTTTTGGATAGCTCGACATTGTATTCTTGCTTTCCCGGCATCTATGGGCAATGCTTATTAAAGCTTGGACCAGCAGCCGATCGTACCTCTGCATGACCTGGAATGTGTAGGTAATGCTTGCTGAGTGATTGCGACGCTCATTAAAAATTCCAACAGCATATTCTCGTAATACACGTTACGTTACAAGGGGGAATTTATGCCGCTGATTGGACCGGCGGCTAAGCTTGCCCCTGCATGACTCTTAATGAATAATGCTCGGAAATTTTCATCTTTCCGTTTTATATAGCAAACATTACCCAAGCCGCTGTATGCTCGAAAGTTCTT
Source organism: Nemotelus nigrinus (assembly GCA_947369275.1). Classification (NCBI taxonomy): domain Eukaryota; kingdom Metazoa; phylum Arthropoda; class Insecta; order Diptera; family Stratiomyidae; genus Nemotelus; species Nemotelus nigrinus. Next base: position 225,298,678 of record OX376372.1, on the reverse strand, counting down.
TTCCTCTAATTTTGGTGAGTAATGTTGGACTAATGATTAACTTTTTGCAAAACAGCTTTCAAGCGTTGCATCTGCATTTCTGAGATTGTTTGTTTCATGCATGCTGCTAGATTACAGTGATTAACGTTGGGCATGGCTCGACTTCGTGCTTTACAAACACAAGAGCAAAGAGAGACAGTACGTCAAACTGGTCAGATGGCAATCAGAAATCCTCGAGCTTATTGTACAGGTCATCAACGTGATAATCTTTCTCGCGCAAGAAGAAATGCTTTTTTAAATCACAAGGTGCTTCAATGAAGGTAATCGACCCGAATGCAATCCATCCAACAAATAGTTTAACAATAAATAGTGCAACAATGCTAGGTGAATCATTTCGATTCTGAGGCGGTACGAAGTTTGCCGGGTCAACTAGTTTTTAATAATTTTCAAACTGTTAATTTCACCATGATAAAAATAATTCGTTCGTTAATTTCATCATGATAAAAATAACTTTATTTAATGACTCTGAAAAAAAATAGAGCATCTCAAGGCAAGTTAGAGTAGAGCAGCTGTCCAAAAACTAGAGCCAGTTTGCGTAGCTCAGAGCACGAAATTTTATGAAACACTTTTCAGGTAACTATTGTCAAATTATCACTTACCAGAGGTTCAGTCTTTCAGTTCACTATTAAAAAACTCTTATTTAGTCGCAATTTTTTGACAGTTGATTCTGCGACCATTGACAAACAGCTGGTTGCTTGCCCGAACTTACTCTACCTAATAAGGCAGAGTAGAAAATCGTGTTCTAAATTGCTCTAGTTCAACTTAAAGCAGCCTCATGAAACACATGTCAGAGCAACTTCAGACAAGTTAGATCAACCAAATTACTCATGAAACACATTTTGCTGAAATATCTCAACCTAGCTAAAACTGCAGCAGCTCATCATATAGATCTAATGCTAACCTTGACTGACGTTTTAACATTGACAGATCATAGAAAATTTGAAAAATACGTTTCGTATTAAAATACAAAATTGTTCTGCCGCTTTTGAAAAACCCTGATAGATTAACACTAACACTTGTCGAAGAGTTGTTTGAGATTGTAGGGATGTCACCGGTAAAAACATCGAAGGGAATCAGTCCAAAGATGGAGCTTTGAGGTACATCCAATTCATTTGGAAATAGTCTTCCAGCCTCTGATGAAAATGTCAACAATTTTGATGATCTATTTGGGAAAACCAAAATTGGTCTTATTATGCAATTCCTTAATCCATACAGAGTCTTTAGATTAATCAGGCCGGCACTCAAAACCTTTTTTTTTATTCTATCTTCGACTCTGTAGAAATATAATTTTTTTTTTGCGGTGACGGCTGCTGTGAAGTGCAAGACCGTAATAGGTACTCTAGCCCGGGTCAGCGTTATGCACGATTTGCCGAAGTACCTACGTACTAAAACACACACGATCCTAAACTTCCCCCACGGGGTTGTGTTAATGCAGGTATTAACTGCCATTCGCAAGTCTTACTTCGCGAGGTGGCTTGACTAGCAGTTAATGCCTACTTCTAAGATTTTTCACTGCACGGGGTCAGCTGCATTCCTGGCACGCTCGATTCTCCTTGACTCGATTCTCACTTGGGTGATGAACGTCACCGCTTTGCTGCCAATTGAGGTCTCTGATTCGGTGGTAATATGGTATCCCCTAAAGTAAGGGCACTCAGAAATCACGTGGCTTGCATACTTTTCCGTTGCATGACCGCTTGGTCATGCTAGTGTGTCCATTCCCAGTCAAAAACTGGATCAGATAGTAATTAAAGTCACCATGCTTTTTTGCACACAAGTAATAATTTCCGGTATCAAATGATACGTCCACCTTCCTATCTCACTCGAATCTTGGAGAAAGATACTATTCGCTTTTTTTGTTTAATTAAGTCTCTGCGGTTTCGATCCATGATGTGCGGATCATGTTTTTGTTTTGTTTCATCCACGAGGATGTCGAGAATTTCGCTATACCACAAGCAGCATCTGCAGATATCGTATGAAAGCTACAGTACTACATGTCAGCCGCTGTCGAAATGAGCTTACGGCGTGAGTCTAAGCCTGCACTGGGTTACAGTTACAGTTTTTGACTGGGAATGGACACACTAGCATGACCAAGCGGTCATGCAACGGAAAAGTATGCAAGCCACGTGATTTCTGAGTGCCCTTACTTTAGGGGACACCATATTACCACCGAGGATCGTCGAGTTTACTATTGCAGTCAAAATTTTCCGCTAGACCTTGCTGGGCCCTCCAATATTTCGGAATATTCTAGAAAGTGATGCTTGAATTTTTGCAGCAATGAGTTCCTTAAAGCTCAGTCTGTTATCCAAATCAACTCCGGCCACCTCCAACATCGATTAACTCGACCCTCTTCCTGCTTGTAATCAGCACCGTTTCTAGTTAGGCGGCATCTAGCCATATTTTAATTTGAGCAATAGCAGCGTTCAAAGCAGCCCCAACTTGATGCCACTGTTACTATGGTAGGGGTTTGAGACCCAAATTCCAAGCAGAGAGGTGTGAGTAATGAGGATTATCCTTAGGAAATATTACTGTGGAAATATATATACCGATGGCTAAAAACTGAACGACAGAATGGAGTGTGGTGTATTTTCCACTGACCTAACTTGAAGCTTTGCTTTCGCTTGTCAGATGACTACAGAGTCTTTCAAGCGGAGATGTTGGCGATTCTTGAGACGGCTAATTGGCTCTTATCTAATCAGATGTTCCGAGTGAGTATTTGCATTTTCATGGAGATCTAAGCGGCTATACAGCCAATTGCTGGAGTCTACACTTCCGTGTGCCGAATGGTCTCAGGAAATTCAATGATGCAGCTGTTTTGGGTGCCAGTGCATAGGGACATTAAGGGGAACTATAAAGTGAACTAACTTGCAAGGGCTGGAACCCTTTTGCCGGAAATGCTTTGCAATCTTTCGATTGGCATTTCGATGGCTTGAGTTAATCTGACCATTAGGTAAAGATACTTAAAGCACGCTGTGAAATTCTGGATGGAAAACCCTCCTGTGCGATCACTAAAAAGTTGAGGAAAACTTTTTACATTGTTTGCAGGGAACTTCTTGATTTAGGACGGGGGTCCATTGGCGCAGCGATGGCTGTCTTAACCTTCAACGAATACTGCTGGAGCTGTAGATAGAAGGAGAAAGAGGAAACAGTTTTTCACCTCCTGTGTGGATGCCAGGACCTCGCAGAAAGGAGGATGAGGTCCGTTGGTTCATACTACTTTACTTGCCCAGCTAAAGTGGCTTCGGTGGACTCAGGGTGGTTATACTACATAACGTGGTGTCACAATGGGTCGTTGTGTGCCTAAGTGTGTCTTCTCCGGCGTCTATCTGAAGGATGCAGCCGCGGAACCTAGTCGAACCTAACCTACTTTTGCTATGCCGTCGGAAAATCTGATGATTGTGGTGCACTCCGGATTGTGCACTCCGGTGGTGGAAGTTGCAACATTTTGACGTACATTAATATCCCACAGAAGTAGGCCCATTACAGAGCCTTGTGCTGTGATGTCATAAGTTTCCATTCCGTTGAAATTTTTGAATATAAGTTTCCTGTCCTGGAAGTAGCTCGATATCAGGTCCAAAATGTAGCTTGGAGCTTCGATAGGGATAAAAGCTTCTTTGGCGTGCTTCCAGTTGGCCGGAATATAGGTGTTCTTCATGTCATGTGAAGCCAAAGTGCAGTACTCTTTTTTCCCCGACTCCATCTCACACCAGGAATGGCGTCAGCAGCAGTTTCTACGACCTCCTTAATTGTATTTGTTGTTGTGCGTGCTTTCCGAAAACCGCATTGTCTTTCGGACAAAGCACTTTTTGCTTCTACGATTACAGTACAGCAAGTATTAAATATATTCCACACGCTGATGTCGAGTTATTATCAAACTGACTTTGCTTAATTTTTTCTTTATTGTGTCTCTCTGATATTTTTACTTAGAGTCCATTTTAAAACTTACCAACTTCCGTTTGAACTTCATTCATTAAAAACTTGCCTTTTTCCGCTAAATAGTCTTGAAAATAGTTGCATGTTAGTCGTAGATACAATATGCCGTGACTGTTTGCGACATGCTTAGCATCAGATAAGAATGCAAAGGTTATTGAAAATATTTCTGCAACGACACAATAGCAATGTCTTCCTGTTTACATACACTTTATACACTAAAGGCACGCGAGCCATCCGCAAATCATGTTCCTGTCATACTTGCTAGGTATTGGTCTCCTCCTGGATTGGGACTCTTAAGATAGTTTGTCTACGACAAGACAACATATCGAGTTGCTTCCGTAATTACGATTTAAAACGAATATTTTCATTATGACGACAACAAGACTCTTCTTAGTGTATGTTCTGGTCCTATACGAAATTTATCGCAGTTACTTACAGGTGCAGAGTAAGGGCTCGCAACAGCAGCTGCCGGTGGGAAAATCTGTTGGGGTAGGTACATGCTACGCGACGCACGGAGACAAATAATTGCAAGATATTTGCAAACATGCAAAGCAATACTTTAAACATTGTAGTATTTACTCGGTGTTTGGACTAAATAATTTTGTATTATTTCGATTTGGTGGCTTCATTTCTAACGGCACTCAGCTTATGTTCTGTTGGCCGTAGTGCACTTATTCTGCGATGCAGTTACTTTTAAGGCTTGCTACTGAGTAGTTGAGGATGTGGAAAGTTATCGGTCTTGTTTCGGTAGTCGAGAGGATTTCATAGATTTGTTTTTGTCGCAAATTTGTAAATATGTGAAAGAAACATTAATTATGATAAAAAAAAAAGTGCTACAGAATTGATTTTAAATTATAGTGCTCGATGTAGCTTAAAATTTTAGAATTTACTTGAAAAGACTGAAATTTTTGCGATTGAACGTTATTTTGCGTTGTGTGGCCTAGATTTTTTTGTACACTTATTTTGTAGTTTGTTTTATGGTGAAAACGTACAAAGTGATTATTTTAAGTACTCTGCAAGCACTGTAGCACCATGAGTAGAGCATCAAAATCACCGTGTGAAGAAGATAGAGAGTATAGTGGAATTGCTGGTACTCAACGCAGCGAGTCGCGTGGCTCATATTTCGATTGTGAGGTAGTGCAAGACTTCACTTAAATAGATTTGGATAATTGAGTGCATAGTGTAGTGTGTATATGTATATTAGTGAGAATGAAATAAAACTAAGATTTCGATAATTACATTGATAATCGATAAATATCGGATATATGTGTATTTTTATGAAGAAAAAAAATTATATTAATATATGTATTAGATTATTTCAGTGTAAAATTTGCATGGATGCTGAAAATTTAATTCAATGGCTATTCTAGTTTGCTTTGTTGACTTACATATATGCTCTGAAAATCTGGCATTATTTCTCTATTAAAACTGTATAACATTGCTTTTATGTATAGACAGGATTAGATGAATTTCTAAAATAAAAAATTAAAACATTTTGTTTTGATCTTCTCTAGGATGATTGTCAGAATATTTACATCATTTTTATATGAGTACATTAAATATTAATGTTACAGTGCTCGCCAGATTTTAGCGCTTGAATTCGTTACTTTTTTCATTAAAGCAATATATTTTCCGTTTCTATGACTTGAATTGCAAATTTTTCTTTTTACGTAAATTCATAATAATCTACTGTAAATCTTGAACAAAGTAGTATCAGTTAAGTTTGTCTGAGAGGAAAAAAGGACCGGAATCAAAACACAGCTGATAAATTTTCTGTGAATTAAAATCGTTACTGATACCTTCTGTTCCAAATTGAATCAGACTGTCTCACTTAAATAAACCGCGGTTGACATATAGCAAAAATATTTTTTTTAATAGATTGATAGAACTGTTATAAGCTCTCATGTCAATTTTCAGCACGATCTGTATTGTAGTTTCTTTGGTATTGCTTCGTAAACAAGTTGACCTGGAGTCTGTTATGCCAATTTTAAAATGCTGCACAACTGACAGGGAAATACCAGATAAAGATTTAGAGAACACTTGAGGAGCATCTTTATATGAGAATGACATCTAGTGACACTTCGAAATGTTAAATGGTATGAAGATGTTTTAGCACCAGTGATTAAGGGCGATTGGTAATAATCGTCCGCAGACTTAAAAGCCCTGTGTAATTTTAAGTCATCCGCATGTAGAAGATAGGAGGAACTGGTAACAGAAAGAAGCTCATTGACAAACAAAACAAGATAAAAAAGAAGGAGGCTAGGATAGATCTATGAGGAAAACCGGATGTGGGAAGAAACGGAATCGTTTAAAGTGATTCTGCAGGAGCCACTATGAAGATAAGAGGAAAACTAGGAGAAAATGGGCCCAAAAATGCCAATCCCTTTAAGTTTATTGAGTTGCAGGCTATGGTTCACAGAGTCAAAAGCCTTCGAAAAGTTAAAAAAAATTGCAGTAGCTTAACGTTGACAATCGAAGGCAGAATCGACAAAATTAGTGAACACCATAAAGTTGTTCATTGCAGAGCGGCCTTTGATGCTTTGATGAATGTTGCCCAGGAGCGAAACAAGGCTACAGAGAAGAATAAACTCAGGGCATTTAAGGAGTTTACAGAAACAGCAGAGGAGCAATATAGGACGATAGTTGGAAACGACAGAAGGCTCACTTGAAGTTTGGGATAATATTGGTGGTTTCCCACAACGAAGGCCATGCACCAGACGCAAGGCTAATGTTGAAAAAGTTAGTTGAAGGATCACAGAGATAGGATGAAAGGGATTTTACAGGGATTAGAAACTAAAGTAAGCAAAAGAGTTCCGACTTTCAAAGGGTTGGTACTAAGCAATGATAAGGCAGGAGAAGTACAGTGGTAAACAGAAGATATCGAGGCATTTAGTCCATTTTTTAAAGGAGGAGGAAAAGAGGTAGCAAATAAATCACAAATAGCCTGAGGATTGGAAGCAATAGCGTCTTCAAGATGCATAGAATCTGGAACTGAGGAGACGGATGCAGAACCAAAGGATTTTGGTTTATTAGAACAGATTGAGACTTTGATGCTCAACATGTAATAACGAATTACCTACTTGAGCACTCTTTTAGCCTCAGAACGTAAAATACGGAATCCCCGCAGATCAGATTGCTTATTTTCATCGAAAATAAGTTTGAAAGCGATTTGATTGCATAATGGCAACGAATATCTGTCTACACCTATCGCACATAGAGTTCACATTAAAGAAACCTGTGAAAATCTAAAAAAAACTACGACACAAAATATAGTACGCCGAACATTCTTGAAAGATATGTGCTGATTTAAAACTTGTTTGGCTGATTCGAGGCATGCAATGCAATTACACCAAATTGTGTCGTGTGTCAAATTTTCGCCATGTTGAACCAGAGAACATATTATTGCCACCCTCTCATATAAAATTGGACTTGATGAAACATTTTGTGAAAGCTATGGATAGAAATGGGGAAGGATTTCAATATCCTAAAACTATATTTCCAAAGACTTAGTGATGCAAAAGTAAAAGAAAGAAATTTTTGTGAAGGCGAGACGTAAAAAGGGCTATGAACGATCCAAATTCTGTCACAAAACTGAATTCGTTGGAAAAAAAAAAGTGCATAGCTTTCGTTTGTTAAAATTACAAAACAAATTTTGGCTAACATCAAATCAACTGACTATGGAGAACTCATATCAAATCTTCTGACAGATTTTTAGGCTGTAGGTTGTAATATGTAACTGAGAATGCATTTTATACCAGTGGGATTTCTTTCTTCCCAATTTAGGTTCAGTTAGTGATGAACATGGGGAGCGGTTTCAACAAGATATAAGGACCATGAATAAGCGGTATTAAAGAAAATTGACTCCTAGCATGTTAGCAGACTATTGTTGAATATGTTTGCGTGATAATTCAAACTACCATTATGATCGAAAATTGAAAAAATACGATACGAAATACTAAATCATTCGTAAACTATGAAAAACTTTGCCACATTTACAGCGTCATTGTGATAGGTAACAAGGCACTGCTTCTAACACAGAATGCACTCTATTGCATCTATCTCAGTAGGTACAATTGTTTTTCGTGTTTAACTATCGCCCTTGACATGATGAATTTTCGTCTTTAGCGTAATTATCGTGCTTATGATGTCGGTTTATAAATAGTTTACCATAGCAGTTTTGTAGATATTTCGTTCGTCAGCATTTTAATGAAACGTTTACAGCAGACATGCATGACAGTTTAGTATTGTAGCAGCCAAAAAAGAACAGCAATTGAAATTAGGATCATTTTTTTATAAATCCACGCTTTGCACAAGCTTAAAAATCTTCTTAAAACAGCCTCATGAAGCTTGTACACCTCTTGCACACTTTTAAAACATGCAGTCCTCCATTTAATAGAACTATCTTTCTTAATAAAATCAAACAGCTCCAAGGCAAACAAAGCTCCCAGGCTAAACTTAATGCCAGTGACTATGGCACAGATGATTTTGAATCCTGGATGAAATCTCGCGCTCTCATCAAGCCTGACGATCAACTCGACCTCACTGAAGCCGAACTAAATGAAGAAATCTCCAAAGTACTGACCATCCAAAACACAAATGTCGTCAAGAACTTGGTTATCTACAGCTTCACAGAGGGAGGCTATGTGCCGGTATGATGAACACAGTATATATTTAGTTTGGAAAGGCTCTTCCAACCGGTTCTGCAACTACTGAAAAATTTGCCTTATTTTTTTGCTTTTAATGTTGAACAGGTTCCTCCAGCTGGTAACACTGTCAATCTTTTCAATTTCGAAGGAACAGCGCTGCATATTGAGTCCGAAGAGGCACAGAATCAAATTTTGGAGCAAGGCGATGATAGCTGTACAATACCATACATTTTCTCGACCAGCGCTAAATTTATATAGGTTCTCTTGATTCTAGTGTATACAATGGAAGATACGGCGAAATCAAAATCGAAGCCGACTGCTTTGAAAACCGGCGATGAAGATGAGGACGAAGATGCAGAGCCAGCAGCGGAACCTGCTGCTGTTGCTGCTGCTACTTCGGAAGAGCCGATCGCGGAAGCAGAAGCTGAAGGCGAGGAGGCTGACGGCGAGGGCGAAGGCGAGGAGGAAGAAGGAGGTGGTGAAGAAGCTGCCGAAGGGGGCGAAGGAGAGGCAGCTGAAGGTGAGGATTTATGAAATTTGTCGTTCTGAAGACTCATAGCTCAAGTAAATCAATCTAATTTGCAGAAGAAGAAGAATCACGTCCGCAAGTGCCTCAGCAGTCGGGGAAAAAACGAAAACTGATTAATCAATTCAACTATTGCGAACGTGCCGCCTTGACTTATAATAATCCTTCCCGGGTGAGTATTGACTTAATCTCAAAAAGAATCATTTTTGTAGAATTCATTGAATTCGCAGTAGAATTCATCGACATGGTTCGGTAAAATCATCATCTCTGGGCGTTCTTAATTCAAAGCTATGATTTCATTGATATTTATCCACCAGAGTGGGACTACATGGTTAAGTTCTTTTCCATTTTTTTTTTTGAAAACCTTTAATAATATTAAAACATTAATATTTTCCTATCTGCTCAACTAAAAGAATTTTCACCGAACTGTTTAAATTATTGTTATAGTGTGTATAATATTTTCTTTATCATTTTTTTAATGTTTTATTCACTGTTCAAAACCAAAACCCAGCTGTAGTAGCATGCATAAAAAACAAAAAATACTAACACAATTTTTTTTAAATTTATTATTAAAATGAGATACAAACTCTCTATTGAAATCCCATCAATATCATTTCACAGTCAGTCGAGACACAAACCATTCCACCACCCCGATCAACATACGGTGAAAATGTTCTGCAGTGGGTCATCTACGATAGTTATGCCGAGGACTACGCTCAACAACAAAGAGAGAAGGAAAAGGAAAAGAAACCGAGTGCCTACAAGAAGGAAGAATCGAAAAAGAAATCGGACAAAAATCAAGCCACCGAAGAATTGAACAAACGATATCTGCAGTGTTGGCAAATTCTCGAGCGAATGATCAATCAGAATATTTACGATGATATCGCTCAGGACTATCGATATTGGGAAGATCCGTCTGATGAATTTCGTGAAGAAGAAGGCACCCTGCTGCCATTGTGGAAATTCTCGTATGAGAAAACAAAGAAAATGACCGTTACAGATATTGCGTTTAATACGCTGTACTATGATTTGTTTGCGGTTTGTTTTGGATCGTGTAAGTTGGCCGGTTGTTTGTCATTTGACAGGTAAATCACAGAAAGTAGGAAATTTTGTAAGAACTTGCTAGAATATTAGGAAACCATCCAATCGGGTCGATCTGTCTGGCAATTAGTTTGATTGGTCACACGGTCTGGTTGACTGCATTCAAAATGCGCTGTGATAGTAACCGTGAAACGTAACATAATACCGGTACTATTGCAGCCATGAGCCTATCCGCACAGCTATAACTTTCGTGATAGCTACTGTCATCTACAACTCTCATGAGTTCTAATTTTGTAGAAATTCATTCCCATATGGGCTGTTGTGGTGCAAGATTGTGGGAAAAGAGTTGCATGTGTTTTTCTTAGAAAAGGGATTTTCTCCGTATTTAAGCATTCGAGAATCAACGCTTTGTAAATTCGCAATTACTTGGAAATAAAGCCAGAAATGGTAGTAAAAGTGAAATATGATAAAAAGTGCCAATAAAAGTGAAAAACAATCTAATAATAGTAAAACGTGGAACTTTTTTGAAATAACCATTCCAACCCGATGGCTAATACCTTAGTGATATACCCTACTCTGTTCCAGTGCTGTCAGATAGTCGCTGCGGCTTACCCCCACACAATTCCTATTTATCCCTAAAATTAACCTAAGTAGCCATCGTGACGTCATTTCCGGGAAATTTTTCGGCTTTCTCAAAATCCAGGTTATTTAAGTGTAAAATTTAAGGCGAGGTGAAACACTCCCCCACTCATCCCAATCTTTCGGGACTAATTTTTTCCTGGGTGCATTAAGTTTTTACTCAGTAAAATTTAGTCCCGAAAGGTTTATTATCGACGGAGTCGCAAGAGAGACAGTTTGATAGTACCATGGGAGGCCGACGAATGCGACCAATCACAAAACCCGCATTCCGTAATCAATTTACGTCATTTTTTCACTCACTTTATGAAGTACAAATGACCGTCTTTTTACATCGGTCATTTCCATTTTTATTTATTTTTTGTTAACAACGCGACGCTTGACGTCCTTTTGACGATTAAATGACGCGTCATATCACAAATATCGGTTTATTGGAAAGATTGAAGATTTATATTTTGTATTTTGCATTTTGCATTTTCTTTTATCAGAAAAAGATAGAAATGACATATTTCGAGATTATTATTTATTGAAACATCCGTTGCGGAAAAATGCATTATCAAATTTCAGAACGCCCTAAACAAAACCCTGAATATTTTTTTCTCCCTGTTTGCCCCCTGAAGTTTTTAAAATATCCTTAAATCTAGGGTTAAATTCCCTAATATGGCAGCACTGCTCTGTTCCTTGAAAAAGTGAGCAATAAAACAAAAATTCGTAGAAATGAGATTAAAATTAGATTTAGATGCATTATTACCGTTTCGATTCTCATTTGTTCATACATTTTATCATGCTAAATTTTTATTATTATAGTTGACTTTATGAGACAATTTTCGGAAGGTGCTGTATGTTTATTCACAATAAAAAACCCTTCATTTCCTGACTATCGAAGTAAGTAGACACATTTCCTAACAGCATTTTCACTACGTATAGGATTTATATGTAAATATACTTTTTGATTTTTTTCTATCTCATTCTCGATTGCACCAGTAATTTGCGAGAGCGGTGTAATGTGTTGCGATATTCATCCGAAATATCCATTCTTATTGGCTATGGGTAAGTTTGACATTGAGCGGAGCTATACAACACAGATATGTATCCACAATCTAGCCAAAGCTTTCTAAATCTTTTCCTCAAACTCGTAACATTTGCATACTCGTGCTCAATCACGTCTCGCAATGTATGTAGGTCTCTGGTGTGTAGGCCCAGTTTTCAAATGGCAAATTGAGTACTTGAATCATAAATTATTTGCAGGATTGTACGATGGTAATGTTGCTGTCTACAACTTACAAGTCGGCTGCAAGGATCCCATCTATATGTCTTATGGTGTAAATGGAAAGCATGCGGAAACGGTGACAGAGGTAAAGTATTCTGCATGCAGCAGTAGGCATTTTTTTGTTGAACTGGAAAATTTGTTTCTTATGTGGATAATTTGTAAACATACATATATGTATATTTGTGGCTAACTTTTGGTTCAGATTAGTTTGGCGTAGATTTAACTCCAGTTTAATATGCAACAGAAAAACCTGATCAACTTTCATTTTTTATGCGAGTTAGTCTCTTGATTCGTGCACATTTATATCACATATGGCATTCACTATGTTCCAAGACGGCAATAATAAATTTATAAAATTTCAAACAAGACTATCCTGTGTTGAAATATGCATCGAAGTGGTCAGTCTGTCTTCGATTTTCGTGATCATTGGACGTAAATATTATACTTTTTATTATACTTTTAGAAATCGCGAAGATATTGTTTCACAGATTAAAATCACTCATCGAATAATTAAACAAATCAATGAAAATCTCAACCGAACAATGAATATCGCTGCGAATAAAGAAGTGAAACCTTCTTATGCAAATGTCCTAAAACTCACCGAAACATCCATAAAGAAAATTTTGTAACAGAAGTATAATAATAAAGCCGAAAAATCATCAGGATTCGAATAAAACGATGCGGGAAGTGAAAGAAAAAATTAAGCCACGATTGCTAAAGGCTCCAGTAGAATTCGCGAAACCACTGCGAAATGCTACATCCCAATCTAGAGCATGGAACTTAAAATCACCACATAACAGAACGTATGCGGTAGAAAAACGACTGTTGAGGTAAGAAGAGAGTTCCGCAAGGAATCGTTCATAAACTAGTAGAGGAAGATTACAGAAGATTTTGGCAGAAGGCAAGAAGAAATGCACACAAATGCATTCAACAGGAGGACAGAAAAGAAAATCACGAAAGAGTGTTCTATTGAGTGTCTTATTAATACCGATGAGAACACTTCCATCATCGGATTTACTACTAATAAAACACTCTTCGTCCTTACTGAAAACTGTGTCATTAGGTAAAATTTCAGAATCGAAGATAACATCAGTGCCATTTTTCCGTTTAGCATATTATATCGTTAGAAACTCAAGTAGCAGAAAGCCTGAACTCATTAGTTTTGGTCCCCAAATCGCGGAAATTTCGGTAATATAATCTTAAATTCTGAACCTCCTTGCTCCTCTTGGACGAAAATTCCTTCAAGAAATTCTGGTAAATTCCTTAATTAGAACATCAGGAGACCACAAGTCTTTTTGTAATGGCTCGTTGACACCAGTAAATGCTGTGATACGAAAAGATGTACCTTCCTGTTTCTCCAAGCTGTCAGGCGTCATTTTTTTACAAAGAAGAAGTGGTGGCACCTAACCAAACTGAGAAGCCGCAAATCGTTTAATCGTCTCAGCTGAATTGTTGTATTCAAAAGGGATACACAGCAAAAGTGATTGAGGAACTTGGGCTCGATATTTGCATTTGCATCGATTCGTGACTTCAGCAGAAGATTTTGCAGCTTCAACGATATCTGTGACTACGTCAAAATTAACTGGCATAAAGTATCAGTAATTGGTGTAATTTAGTGACATAATGCGCCATAAAAGAGGAGCGGCAACACCTACAGAATAATACAGTCCAGCAATATTTTTAAGAGCATCCTCGAACTATATGAGAGGCCTACGTAGCCGACGCGGAACGTTTTATCACAGAAACCCGAACACGTATGGGAAATTGTAAGATCTAGTAGCGCAAGGAGTAGTACTACACTGGGACATTGCTAAAACCACTTATCCAACACAAAAGAGAAGAGTATATACTGCGCAAAGATGGCTAGGAATCAATAATCAATAGTCAGAGTTTTCAAATGCCAACTGATTCGAACTCTGGTCTGCAAGTTTAAAGATGTAAGAGATTGCACTTCACAAGATCTTTGTGAGCTCTTTACTAGCTGCTTCTCTCCCTTCTTTCCGCAACCAAATCTACCTTCTTCTGCTACTTCTTCTTCGCTACACTCGCTCACATTTGCCACTTTTCATATAAAACTTACTGAAGTAGAATCTTTAATTGGCTCCCCAAATAGCAACTTTGGGTTTGGTTCCGATTTTATACCGAATATCTTAGCCAAGTATTTATCTTCTTTTTATATGTGTTCCTCCTTCAACAATCTTCAATCTAAGCATTAATTTGGGTTTAGATCCTTCCCAATGCAAAGCGCAAAATGTTTTATTCATGTAAACAAAGCTGGTGATCCTGTTTGTATCCGAAATTATCGCCTCATTTCTCTCCTTTCGCGCTTCAGTAAACTGCTTGAAAAGAATGGATTACAATAGAGGTATTGTTATTTCTGCTATTGTACTCTCCTGGTCTACTTCATATACGGTTAATCGTGCTTGTGTTGTAACTGTCAATTCCTGCACCTCAGCTCAATTTTTCCTACCTCAAGAGTTCCGCAAGGTTCAATTCATAGCCCTCTGTTGTTTATCAACAAACTATTATCCTGTATACGTTCTCCCTATAATTTGTATACTGATGACTTCAAGATGTTCAGAGTAATCGAGAAATTTGAAGCTTGCTATCAATTGGCGGTAAATAATGGATGCACTGTTTTAAAAATTCAGCATCCCTATTGCGATTATATTCATCGACTTTCGATATTATACATACTCTTTCTCTTGAAGTTTTCCTAGACGAATGTCTCCTTTTCAAATTGCATTACCATCTTGTTTTCTCTGATGTATGCACCCGACCTTTTGTCATTTATCTAGTCATTAATGTAGTCATTTTAAAAGATTATCTTTCGTATTTAGCATTTCTTTCGTGCGAATTGAAACTTACTTTTATTCGCCGTTATTCCTAACACAATGATCTGAAACTCAGTCAAAACAATATGACATTTGCTCTAAGCGTAAATCAGCATTTCTTCTTCTTTAGCCGAAATGGCAAATTTCTCTTTTGCGTCAAAGTGGAGGTATTAAAAAAAGTAAAAGAAAAAAGTATTGAAAAAAAGCATTATCAAATGCGCATAATATATGCGTTTCTTATATACTTTGAGAGATTTATAAAAAACAGTTCCCAAAAAATTTGATAAAAGAACTAAGCAAATGAAAAAATTGTCTTGAGGCTTCATTGTCAGTCAGTAAATAGGTTTTGAAAATAATTTAATATTTAAGTAATCTCTTATTTACAATACAACACCAATAGTTTGTGACATAAAATCCCATGATTTTCCAGATCAAATGGGGCCCCGATATGCCCGATGGCGAAATTAACTTCTATTCAATATCTGGCGATGGCAAAGTTTTTAATTGGGTCCTGATGCAGAACAAGCTCGCCATTACAACTATTATTACCCTGTTTCTGGAACGCGATGTGATTCGAGGTCCTGACGGTACCGATATCAGACTAAAAGGATGTGGAAGTTGCATGACGTTCCATCCGACGAATCGTGAGATTTTCTTAGTCGGAACTGAAGAGGGACTTATCTACAAGTGCAGCACTGCCTATAGCTCCAAGTATTTAATGACGTACCCAGCTCATTATCTGAGCGTCCATCGGATCGACTTCAACAAATTCAATTCGAATATTTTTGCATCGTGCAGTGGAGATTGGCGAGTGAAAGTTTGGGAGGATATGCGAAGCGAGCCCCTATTCATTTTTGATTTAGGCGCCCGTGTAGGAGACGTGAAATGGGCGCCGTATTCGAGTACAGTACTGGCAGCGGTAACAGCAGACGGCAAAGTGTTCGTATTCGATTTGAATGTGAATAAATATAAAGCGATTTGCATACAAGCTGTTGTTTCAAGACGAAAGAATAAGCTTACTCGGCTGGCTTTTAATGACAAGCTGCCATTCATCATTGTGGGAGACGATAAGTAAGTCGAAACTCAATTATTAACTAGGCTTATCTTGCTTATGTTGACACGACTGTCTTAATGGCCTAATGACTATGATTTCTCCCTCCAGAGGTACTACGAC
Source organism: Nemotelus nigrinus (assembly GCA_947369275.1). Lineage (NCBI taxonomy): Eukaryota > Metazoa > Arthropoda > Insecta > Diptera > Stratiomyidae > Nemotelus > Nemotelus nigrinus. Next base: position 225,282,582 of record OX376372.1, on the reverse strand, counting down.
ATCACTGAAACTGTCACCGAATTTAAGGCTGCGTGTCAAACCACCGAAGAAACAACAATCGATAGACCAGCATACGCTCCAAGTTCAGAAGCTAGAAAAACTTCTATCATTAGTTCGTGAACTTCCCGAGGGTGACGATGGAAAGGATACAGGGACTACTGTGGCATCGTAAATTAATTGACAGTCCGACCAGCAGATATTTTAATTTTTAAATAGTTCGATATATAAATCAAATAAAGTGGTTATACTGGAGCTGTTTGAATTGTTTTTGATAGGCCAAATATACATAAATTTTCTCCAGAAAATTTTCGATACATTGAAACCATTTTTCATTTTATTTGGCACATTTTCTTACATACATTCAATTTCTATTACTATGCACTGTACATTGACTTGTTTGTTTTAATTGAGTCTATTTCATTTCTCGTACTTTGTATGTAGTTTCATTGACAGCCGGATATGTTTCACGACTTCCTTATAAAATGTCTGTATACTCAAGATGTAATCGATAAATTAACGTTATTTGCCGATAGCTGGAAACAAAATTGGAAAAAGTGCTTCGTTCTCGTTATGAGCTTTGATAGGTGTCGGCGGTCGAGGATCCGGTTCCGTGCTGCCCAGAAGCCAATATGACGTTACAGTTCCACGTCCTTTCAGTTCGACTTCACCTCGCAGCTCTAGACGAAATGTCCCGAACTTGTCGAAAATGGTTTTAGCTGCATCAGACACGTGTATTTTGAGCGCTGAAAAAGGAGAATAGCACTAATTTAATTGGGAGTCCGAAATGACAATTCAAATATTTAGAGTAATAATTACGTGCTCCCGTTGATTCCATCCTCGATGCAATGTTCACTGTATCTCCAAAGAGACAATAGTGCGGCATTTTCTGTCCAACTACTCCAGCGCACACAGGTCCTGAATGAATCCCGATCCTAATCTGCAGCTGGTACTCGGGCTTATGTTTGATACTGAAACTTTTCACAGCATCTAGTATCGACAATGCCATCAGTCCTATTTCTCGAGCGTGGTCATGTCCATTCCGTTCCGGCAATCCTGATACCACCATATACGCGTCACCGATTGTTTCCACCTGACAACGACAAAAAGTAGGGAGAGATTTTCTACAAATTGAAACGTACTTTGTATACATCGTAAAATCCGATTATCCTATCAAAAGTACTATAGAGGTCATTCAAGAAGTCCACCACTTCCATCGGCCGGCTCTGAGCGCACAGGGCTGTGAAACCAACGATATCACTGAAATAGATTGTTACTGATTCGAATTGCTCCGGCTGGACCATTTCACCCGCTAGCAGTTGAGTTGCAATCGGTCGTGGCAGAACCTGATATAAAAGCTCTTCGGTTCGACGTTTTTCCATGCTGAGTTGTTCAGTTTTCTCTTCGACGAGACTTTCTAAGTTATTGGCATACTGTTCCATGCGTCGGAGTAGATCATCCATCAAATTTTCGCAGAAACCTCTGTTAAAACGAAAAATATGATTGAAGGTATAAACTTGCAGTCAGCAATAAATATGAATAAAATTATATGATTTTTATTAAAATAATATTTAATTCGAAGAATCGTCTAAGCTAGTTCAAAAATGTAACTGGCAAAATATCCTTTTTTGAAGTTTTGTCATAATTAAACGAAACGAATCTCTGTGACTAGTGTAGCCCACACTGGGCGCAAACCTTAGCTTAGTTTAAAATCAACTTGCTGTCGAAAATAAACATATTTCGAGGAAGCATTATCTTTACAAGTACAGTATACATATATTTACATATAAATAAATAAATATATATACCCCCCTCCATAAAAAAAAATTATGATATAAAAGACTCTTTCAGGATTTTTTCTAGAGCGCTCTAATTTTCCTCAAGCTTCTATGGATTATTCCTATGATCCTGTGATTTTTTAAAAACTTCCAGGATTTTTTCTAGGCTGTTATGATTTGCCTCAGGCTCATATGAAATTTACGATCCTGTGTTCTTTAAGAGACTTCCATCTCAGTTTTTATCATTCTCGTAAAATTTTGTTGATTCACCAAAAAGTGCTATGACATCCATATAATTGTGGAGAAATTCTGGAAGATGTTGTTGGATCTAGCGGAGGCTACAATTTTAATCGGTTTATCGAATTGAGAAAAATTATGGTTTCGTCAGACCGTCGCGTGAATATCAAAAAAAGCAAATTTTCCACGATTCTTGGAAAATCCCAGTTGCCCAAGGGTATCATAAAGACCGCGAATTGATGGAACCGTACATCTTAAAGCGGTACTTGAATTTCTCTTTAAATTTTTGTTTTCCAGGTTCCCGATTATTCTGATTATTTCTTTCGAAATCAGGAAGTGATAAATGCCACTATACTCCCCAATATAGTGGAGAGATGCACAAAAATCACCTTGGCAACAATACGATATGATATAAAAAGGTTTTCGTAAATACCATTGACACATTCATTCGATCAAATATCAACCTACTTCATTATAAGTCGCACTGTTGCCCGTATCGATGCAAAAGCTGGTCGGTCCTCCGGATTGTCAGCCCAACACTTCTCCATTAAGTCCAGAACGTCCGGCGGGCAATCACGTTCTCCAACAAACGGTCGAAATGGCGGTGATTCATGCGCCTCAACTCTATCTAAAATTGCTTGAATCTCGAGAAATTGTCGTGCTGTTTCATATGGTCCACCGCGAACAACGATTTCCTCCAGGATGATACCAAATGAGTAAACATCACCTTTTTGTGTAGCTGGTGTTCCAGGAATCACTGTGAGTGGCAATAGTTCGGGAGCAACCCAAAGAAGTTCTGAAAAATTATGATTTTCTTGATATTGAGCTTACGATAAGTAAATAAGCAGCATTACTATTGAAATAGTTCTGATCCTTAATGAATTCCGAAGGGGTTGTCAAAGTTCTTAGACCAAAGTCTGATATTTTCAAAACGAACCGCCCGTCGATGAGACAGTTGCAGGATCGTAATTTTCCGTGAACTGATACGTCACTATTATGAAGATAAGCCATACCCTGTCACAAAATAAAGCTGTTTTAATTGTTTTTTATATGCAGTCGTAAGCTTTTACCTTGACAATGTCATGAATCAGTGACATCCGGAAGTTCCAATCCAGCTGAATCGCATCGTTTTCTAGCACATCCTTCAGGCTACCTTTCGGGCAGTATTCCGTCAAAATCAGAACCGTCGGTCGCGGCAGGTCGATACAGGCACCAACAAATCGCACAGTGTTCTCATGGCTGACGTCACGTGCCTGTTTGATTTCCCACAATAGTGTGGAAGTAATATCGACTTTCTTCTTGGCCACCTTTTTTATAGCAACTCGCTCTCCTTTGTAGATACCAATCGTAGTGAAGACTTGATTCGGCGGAAGTGACGTACAACTCGCGATAGATGCACGTCCGGAACTGGCACCATAGTGTTGCAATGACAAATTCTAGAAGAAAAACGCTTTTAAAGATATAAATTGAACGTAATCCAAATTTACCTCGAAGTTGAGCTTCTGCAAACCCATTTTACTGCCGAACAATCGACCGACTTCCAAAAGAATTTCATCGGGTTTGACTCGCCACGACATGTTGTTCAGTTCATTGTTGAGTTTCATTTGCCTAAGAAAAGGTTTCGAGTTAGAGTAGGATTTGGAAACACTCGAAAGTTCTATTAACTTCTTCTTCACATACAACAGTAAATATATACACAGGCTTGTCATAAATCTATTGTCTCTGTAAAAACTCACTTGCATAGCAAATAGACCACCAAAAATGAAAACGCCACAAATATCCCAAAAGCACAAGTCGCATACACTATAATCATTTCTAAAAACATAGTGAGCGGTGAAAAATATTAATCCAAGATGTTTTTCGCAATGTATACCATTTCCATGACACTCAGGAGAGTTTCCTAGGAATCCACATTTCGGAATATCAGGTGGCGGGCCTTCACGTCCACCAGGCCAGTGTATTTTCTTTCCAGTAACCGGAGCGTAACTCCTTTAATCGAAACATTTACTGCTGTCAACATTTAAATTATCGTTTAACAATGAAAATTTTTACCTGTGCAGCCCGTAATAATGTGCCACGACTTCAAAACGACCTGTTATTGGATCCAAATCCAAAATCGAATAATCGGCATCACGATCGCCGTTATCATCGATTCGCACATGGCCAGTGATTCCATGGAAATCCCTACCCCACATTCTTCGCGTAATGTCGATCCCGTTGCGAAGCTCATCGTTTTCGGATAGGGTCTCGTTCAATGCCATTCCCAGTAAGTAGACGCCATCATAGAAAGCTCCTATGAAAAAGTTGACCTGGCAAAACAATTTACAAGTTAGAGCCTGTTCGATAAGTTTTTGAAGGAAAAGTCCTTACTTCTTCCACTTCGCTGAATGTGTAGTTGTAGTCGCGCAGCGCACGTTCACGCACGTGATCTGAAAAATCCTGATATTTGGGGCTAGTTGGCTGTAACAATGATACTCGCAATAGTGATTCGTAGGCTTTTCTGGCTTTGGAGTCATCAGCATCTCTCATCTCCCAGTCATGATCGCCCCAATATGAGCTCTGCAGTGTTTTGAAAAGAGAAAAAATAATAGTGTTTGAAATTTACAGGTTGCATTCCAGGTGAAAATAACACTGGTCAGCAATGTTTTTGCCAGCCCAATGACAATGAAATATCAGTATTGTAGTATCAAGAATAACACGGTAACTACTCATCAATCATATACGTTTCACAGCTGGCTTAGCTCGATTATTTGAGGTATGCTCATGGTGTGCTTATTCAAACATGTACGAGACTTGATCCAACAGTAATGATAATCAATATAAACTAAGGTGATTAAACTTAAAAAAAAATATTTATTTTTCAACATAGTCTCCTAACAAGCGTATACATTTAGTTCATCTTTTTCCAAACCCAGGATAACCTTAAAAAAATTTTTTATTTGACTTTAATCTCAACAGCGGCCACCACTTCGCTATCATCTTCAAATTTATGCAGCCAAGGAAAGAGGGTGGAAGTTCAAGGAATAGGGTGGAAGTTCAAGTAGCTCGAATCCTTTTTCTAGAATTGCAGCCATCGCAACTGCAGCCTTGTGAACCGGTGCGTTATCTTGATGAAACAGAACTCCGCCTCGCAGTTTGCCGCGTCTTTTTTCCTCAATAGCCTGCCGAAATCTTCTTATTTGGTCTGCGTAGTAAGTCCTTGATATAGAGGCTTTCTTTTCCAAATATTCCACCATAATAATTCCTTTAGCGTCCCAAAAAATTGATGCATAACCTTCCCAGCCGAACTGTAAAACTTGAATTTCCTCAGCGGGTCGGTGAAGAGGGTCGCTTCCACGTCATCGATTGCTGTTTGGTTTCTGGATCAAAATGTTGGATCCAAGTCTCATTCATGATTAGGAAACGTGACAAAAACGTGTCTGGTGTGGTGTAATAAAATGTTGTTCCTTAGCTGGTAACTTTGTATACAATACTTGCTTGGCGAATTTAACCGCCGCATTGAAAGATCATAATACAAAAGTGACCTTTGAAATAATCAAAACGAATGCGTTTGATTTTGCACTCGTTTGCACGGTCTCCAAGTGGTTTGGCTTACCCATACAGACTGTCTGCATTAGGTCTATCCATCTCCTATATATATTAAACATTTTGTTGAATGCATGAGCGTATGGATTGGTATCAAATGCAAAAATAAAATTTTGCTAATTACTTTTCATACAGTTTCACGTTTTGACTGCTTAGAGGGTTGTCGATGTTATCAAAAAGTGTAGCCGATTGTTGAAGTTGTCAATTGTAACTTGTGACTTGTGGAACACTGGAACTTTTCGAGATTTACCCTTGAAATGTCGGCTCGTTTCTTCATTTGCTTTTTCCACGTTGTCTTCTGTGAGTGACGTGGATGGACGTCCTTCGTGGTGTTCATCTTTAGTCGATGTTTTTCCCAGCTAAAACTCCTTGGGCCAGCGTGCAACGATGGAGTATGGAGGAACGAAATCCCCTGGAAATAACCGATGATCACTACCTTTGGATCACCCGTCGTAAGTGCTCCTTAACTTGCGATTGAAGCATAAACAAAATCTTGGTATTAAACTAGTCCGGAAACCATAAGGATTTTGCGGGAACATCGCTTAACGGTAGAATGGCGAGAAGAAAGTCTTTAGTAAGTAAGGTTAATTGCAAAAAAGTTTAGATTTTGTTGAAAAGTACGGCGAAGAGGACTTTTCGTTTCGGCAACAATTTTTATTTTATTTAAGTTCGGGTGGCAGATCGAATATATGTAGAAGAGTCAATGCAGAGCTCAAAGAAAAAATCTACGGCCAAGCAATAAACACAGTGGAGATTTCTTGCTAGTGTGGGGCTCTATGTCATCTGCGGGACCTAAGAATCTTCATATAATTGAGGGAATAATGTATCAGGTGATGCATTTAAATATCTGAAAGAAGAATTTAAAAGAAAGTGCTCGAAAATAGGGGAATGAAAAGTATTTTCAATTTTTTTATCCGGATAACGATCCCAAGCTTACAATGTACGAAACTGGGTCCTTTATAGCTGTCGCCATGTACCAAAAACGTCACCTCAGTCACTTGCTCTAAATACTATCGCGTATTTATGGAGTTACTTAAAAGAAACATTAAAAAAAGCATTCTACAACTTGTAGAAATATATTAAAAAAGGGATTGATGGAAGAATAAGAAAAAAGTGAGCCTTCCTTCTGGAAGAAATTGGTGGAAAAACGTGTTATAAAATGTTTTTAATTGTTCACCAATAAACCTTTTCAAACAAACATTCAATTTTTTTTGAGTTATTAGTATAGCTTTAATGCGATAGTTCAATTTCTTTCTTTAACTTTTTTCATTTTGATTTTGTGCCACTGTATATGTTTTTTTAATAAACACAACAACATTCAAGTAAAATTTACGTTCATATTAATTTGAAAAACATCTCGTGCTCAAACTCAAAGCCCATTCGGCCAGTGCGATCGGTTCACCTAATTTCGTTGGAAAGTGGGTTTTAAAAATCGGTAACTCAGTATGAAAATGTTTTCTAGATTCTTTTACTGCCGAGACTGGTCAGCTCAACACTCGCATTCGTGTGCTTTGTCACTCAGATTTATCATTAGTTCGGACATTTTATGAAATTTCAGAATTTTAGCAGCAAATCAGTAAACTAGTTTCACTAGGAAATCTGTTAAAAAAATTGATAGTACACGTATCATCGTTGCATCAGAACAAACAGACAGCATGCTATAAATGTACAAATAATTCTAAATAATAATTCCATTCATTCATTCACCCCGAATGCTGCCATATAAGCTTTTCACAAAACCAGTCAGTAAAAAATTTACGATTTTGTCTTTTATCTGAAGTTTGGACATAAAAATTAATAGTTGATACTGCTTGTTAATAAATTAAAAAAAAAATCCAGCGCATATGAACTGCTAGAAATACTGATTTTCAAAGAAAAGCATGGGAGTCGTGCAGATTTTGAGTGCATAGTCTACCTTACAACCAACCTGTTTAGAAGGTCATGCCCTACTTTGATCCGAAGACTGAATCGAAACTCATGGTGTAGAAATGTATACTTATCAGAAATAGAAATACAGAGCAATACGTAAAAATACAGAGCTACCACTCTCATGAACTTCAAGACTTGTTACTTATATTCATTATCGGATGCTTATCTTGTCGTTCGAATCAGACCTACTGAATTGAATTTAATGAAAGTCATTCAGCTGTACGTCTCTGTTTAAGCAGTAATTTCCAGTTATTTTTAGACAATTATCTCCTATAAGAGATCGCTCAGAAAAAACACTTCCCAAATACCTAACAACATTATCCCTCTCGAAACAGTCATACGATTTCCGAAAGTTACCAATCAATATAAATTACTTGCTATTCACATTTCCAACATTCCAGAGAAGTCATTTCTCTTCCCCCGCGCATAACATTTATTTCATTATCGAATTTCAACCTGTCATACACCATTCAATTTGTGTAACATACTCACCTGAAAGATTTCCACATCGAGAAATGTCCAATCGCCTTTCGTCATGCCCAAGGCGTGTGCGGCCAGCATAAATTTACGTACGAGCACTCCGCGTACAGACAGGATAACGACTTTTGTGTGTTTCCATCAGAACGAAATATAGAAAAATAACGAATTATTGAAAGATAATGAACACACTAAGCACAAGTGCACTCGACTATATGGTGCGAATCCTTGTTTCCACTACGTAAACGGCAAAACAGACAAACCGTTTGTAACGGCAAACGATTCGCATCAATCGAGACCCCACTTACCTCGAGCATACATGCTAGCGTCCCGTAAATAGTTATCGTACGGTTCCTCCTCGTTTCCGTTCAGTTCACGCACAAAGCTCAAAAGTCCTTCTTCTTTCAGTCCGTATTCCAGATTTTTGCCTGTTGTGTTTGCGCAATTGAATCGAGTAAACAGAAAAGTGAAAGATTGAAAATCAGAGTGAGATGATGATGAGATGAGTACTGAGTGGAATGGATTTTTGTTATGAATCATTCCGAGGAGTAGACGATGTAGTGAAAGTCTGTTTTCGATTTGTTTCGTTTTTTGAATTGTAAATTCGTCGAATGTGCATACGTACCGACAGTGAGCGAGAATAGGTCGGAACGGTCCAGGAGCAAGGCGACGTGTTTCCAATTAAATTGTCTAAAAATACTGGCAAAAACGAGCTTCAGACGACATTGGCAGTATGACATGCGGGTCAATGTTGGATATTTCGATTTGTCTTTAAACATGCCCTTGAAAAAGATGGCAGAAAGAATGCAACGATTTAGAATGTCAGTTGTAGTTTGGCTAAGGATTGGTCAAATTTAATCAATTTGATATTTGATAAAATTCAATTTCGCCAAAAATTTAAGTCGGTAAAATTTTATTTTCAGGTGCATCAGCAAAAAATGATGAGAATAAAAAGTGAAATCTAGTCCATACATTGAAACATGACTTTTTAATGTACATAATTGTAAAATGATAGCTTTTTATGTTCGAGCGAAACAGCAAATTAGGTTTGAGTGCCTTTAAATTTTGACCACATGCAAATAAAATGGTAGATATAGACACACAGCGCTGCCCAAATGATCATTTATTTCAAATGGCCACTTAAGTGCTGTGTGTCATATGGTAATTCTGACATCATTAAATGAGCGAATTATCAGTCATTTCCACAGCCCATATGATCTGTCATTATCGCACCATTTTGTAAGATACATATGTTCTCGAAGAGATTTTCTACGAAAAACCTTATTTTAAATGGTTCCCTTGCAACTCAGATTTGCTCTTCAGCGTCTTTTTCTTGTTTAGAGATTGTGTAGAGATTTCCAAGTAGAGATTTTTAGTCATCGCTCTTAAATACTACAATATCTCAGGCAGGTCATTCATTATGCAACCGTCGGTAATCCTTCAGACATGGCGATAAGAGTTGAAGAAAATTTAAAAGAACGGGTCTATATGTGAGTGATCCGTAAAAACCAACATTTGAACAATATTATTTTGAAAACTTAAACATTTGAATAATGCAAATTTTTCCATATTGTTGTCCTATGTTTTTATTAAATAAATTCTTCTCGTTAATATGGTCCTATAATTTCTTCTATTTATACTTTCATCCGACTATGATAATGGCTCAATTCGCGAAAGCACGACGAAAGAGATATTTCTTTTTTCGCAGTTTCTTTGCCGTCACTCATAAATACACTGTTTTCTTACAAACACTGACCAGATCTAATCTATGTTACTGGTTTTTAGTTGCACCCATGCTATTTTTTCATTCACTTGTACACTCGCTAAACTTAACAGGGCTCCTTTGGACAAGACGGTCGCATTGAACGTTTCGAGTTAGGAAGAGGAGCCTCTAACATCTGCGACCCCAGTGACTCGAACAGTAGTAGAGGGTGGAGGGTGGCATCATAGGGTGGATTTGCAGGGCGCGTGAGACTTCAAGGCTCAACGGAAACTTTTTCGCAGGAGGCAACATGCGTACTGCTGGCTTGCAGGATCAAGGCGCAGCGAACTACTAATAAGCCGAACGTGGCTGAACTTTCTGCTGCTCACATTGCAGCATAAAAGCACCTGACCAAGGTTATTATATGTAGCAAACGTGCTAAATAGTAGGCTCTTTGTGAGAAGGTCAACTCAGATCAGTAAGAAGAAGGTTACAAATTGGTCACTCGGATGTATGCAATCTAGGACTCTCATGGACGCGATATCGATGGAACGTATCGTTGATTGGCTGTTCCCAGCGTATCTGTGAAGGACTCATGATTCCATCATCGTCAACCAAGCAGATGTTCCTCCCTTTACGGACGAGAAGCTGCACAGTGCAATGTCCAGCATGAAGAACTGAAAGACCCCGGTGCGTGATGGGGTGCCAGTTGAGGTCCTTAAAGTCATGGCAGAGAGTCAACCGCATCTATTATTGGATTTTTACGATCCATATTCGCGGAAAGGTAGCCTGTGCAATCTATCGGTATTCCGTCCGCTGTGCATGTTGGACACTACGAGGAAGTTTTTTTGAAAGGTTACTCATGCCGCGGCTGCTGTCAGCAGTGAGATCGGCTGGCACGGCATCCCGAAAAGGCATTCAATAATCGATGTCTTCTCATAGGTTTTTGAGGCTGTAGCAAGACTGGACGAGGCATGGTACCACGCAAAACTAGTCATCCTGCTGGTAATGCTGGACGTATAAAACGTCTTCAGCTCGGCGAGATGAACAGGCATCGTTCGTACTCTTGAGCTGAGGTTTCGTGTCTTTGGCTACTTGCTAGCCATCATGAGGAGACTACCTCTACGACATCGAAGAGGGAGTCAAAGGAGGCCCGGCACTGAAGGTGCGGCACACAGGTCAATCCTGTGACCTGACTTCTGGTACATCATGTACGATGTTACGTTTGGAAAAGACTGCGGATGTGTTCCTGATGAGAAGCAAAAATCATGAATTTATTGAATTAGATTGAAATTTTAAATGCTATTAACCAGTTTTTTTGAAAATGAAGAATTAATTGAAATATTGATATAACATGAAATTATTGATGAATTACTGAATAAAGTTTCAGCTGCGCTATCCAAGTCACAGTCAATTGTTCGGTGAGTTGTTTTTACTAATGTTCAAAGAGCATTAGTATTATTCAGAACATTAATAGAATTTTCAGGCTTCATAATATTTTCTCACATACAAGCTAAAATAGTACAAACAGCTTTCAAAACTTAGAGCTAATCTCAATTTTCTAAGAAATTTAAGGTTACTGTACGTTTCTACGAAGTTCAATTCAGTAAACACTGTTTAAAGCACACTTCGCATTACTACTGTAAAATCTATTGATCGTAAACTGAGTCAAAGTGTTTCTCAGGTAAACCCACGTTGGGCGCTATTATAATTCAAAGTCATTTGTCTCTTGCATCATGATAAAATTAATTATTTAAGCAGTCTTCTTTGAATATTTACAGACCAAACTAATGAAAGAAGAAAAATCCTGAGAAAAATTCTTTCAATAAAGAATTTTACTGAAATTCTTTCATATTCGATGTAACGTAGCAACTATGTAGAGTTAAATGGCCACTATCTATTTACTTTTCTACCAGCAATCAGCAGTATTGAAGTAGACAAAGCCGCACAAGTGAACCCAACATAGTTTAAATAGTTTTTTAGTGTTGCGAAAGAGCCTTCAAAAAGCTAAACTATAGCTTTTTTATACTATCCAAGTATTTAATGTAATACAACCGACTTGTATCACATAATCTCCGGTTCATAGCACCACACTACGTTCAGTCAAAATCTTCTAAAAGTAATCGTCAACATTCACTTGTACACTCTCATTTCAAAGCCATTCCTGCCCATATCCTTGTCGTCTTGTTTGTGATGATATGCTTGCTGTCATGCCGTCGTTGTTACACGATGCGTCTAATTACCATTCATCGTTTCATGACACATCATTCCATCTCGGTGTAATTAATGCGACAGGACATTATGCATAAATACGCCACTCAAATGCCAGGCTCATCGAGCAGATGATCAGAAAGAGGAGCTGACAGAGTTAATCGATGTCTTAATTAAAAAGTCGACTAGCTGGCATTGCGGCAGCCATTAGAGTAAATACGACATTTCATTAAGAAACTGATTGCTTCTGACTTAATAGCGACATTCCAGCACGCTATCCTGTACTCTGACTGACTCGCTGACAACTGTCAACTGCCAGCTAGCAATCAAGCAAAGTATACCTGCTTCGTAAGGCAGGCGAAACGGAGATCGAATAGAAGGACACATTTAATGATAGTGCATAAGAGCGATTGCTACAAATGTGCAATCCGATACCGTAATAGAGAAGCTGCCGCATAGTTTCACGTTCAATGTCGAGTTTGCTCTAGAGTCCTAGAGGAAAGCCAGCAAACGAGTGGGCAGAGTGTTACCAAGTGCATTAGATCAAAATAGACTCGAGTTTATAATGTCTACCGCTCAAACAGAGAAAAATATTTACATTATCCTTGGAACTCATTGCGATTAAATTGCCCGCTTTAAATGTTTTCCGGTAGTCAAAGTGACATTGTCAGTAGAAGTGCTCTAAATATCCTGTTGTCTGTCTTCATCTTAAATCTAATTAAGTTTTAACAATTACGCTTTCAAGATTCTTTCACCGTCTGATTGTCCTTGCGCTACATTATTGTTGCATTCAGTATGACTCCAGTCATTCTTCACGTCACTACCACCTCTTCTTTCTCTTTTCTCTCTCTTCTCTCCCTTTTCTGTCTTCGTTTTTCAGTTCAAACATAATTATCATAATTCTAACGATACAAATTTCCATTCAGCACGGGATCATAAAATGTGATTCGTAAAAGGCGTCACAAAATAACGTCTCGGCGATTTTATAGCGCAAAGTGTTGGGAATTTTTGTCGCCAAGGACTCGATTTTTTTCTCATCTTTAGCAGCTAACCCGTTAAGCTTTCGATTATTGGGGAGTATTGTGAGGAATGTGTAATTTATATAGCCTGGAAAGTAATCAAGTCATCTGAGAAGAAACGTAGAAGTAAGACTTACTGTGCTTTCATTTTTCCATTTATGGATTTTCCCCAGGATGCCAGACGACACGGATAATTCGCCTTCGGACGGAGGCTGAAAATGGAATAAATTAATATTAAGTATGCGATTTGCCTTTGCATGGTGAATGTTGTTTCAATGTGCACTGGAGATAACTTATGTGTGAACTATTTAATCAAAAACTCTAAAGGCTAGGAAAAGTAGAGCGGTAAAATTATAGAAAAAAAAGATTTCAATTTAAACGGTTGCGTTTTGAAAAATTCAGAAAGCAAATTCGCATGAAAATCTATACCAGCAGACGCCTTTAATTTTTTCTACTACTGGCTCATTACCCTACTTCAATCGTCCATCTATTGAATTATCATTCGGGTGTTCATGAAAGGACCAAACCTTCCCACAAAACTAATCCCTTTACAAGCTCTTTTCTAACTCGAGTTCTATGAAGCTCAACAGGTAATTCATTTTATCAGAAAGCACCGGATGATAAGCTTAGCGTCACGAGCCAATAATTTCGAATCGAGGAGCAAGCTTGTTCCCTGTGTTCAGAAATCAACTCAGTTGTGATATGATTATGATGATGTCCTCTCGCATGACGTAACAAATCATCAACCTCTTTCGAGCTGCATACTATATACAATGTTTCCATCTAGGGTAAGAAAGCCACATCAGATACCACCATACGTTTTTAAGTTCAGTGAAAGATTGTCGTCGAGCGTGTACGGACCGTTTAAATACTCATTCAAAGTACCTAAGGCGTTCAGACTGAAAAAACCCTCTTAATTTAATCAGAGGATCCACACGTTTCACCGACCACCACATTCATTACCGTTCAATTCAATTAAATCTCTTCTTGCAAATTCGACAGGTACACTTAATCTCTGAGTAATTAAATTGTGCTTGAGGCACTCGACGCCACCACGACCACACAGTCCGGGCTTGCTCTTATTGTTTTTGTGGCTAAATGAATTCAAGGGCGAAATGACTTGCCTCTGAAATCAGTGTATTTCTGGATCCAAGCAAATTTTCTTAATTGTAAAGTACTCGCTCGTCGAAGCATCCAATCTGTCTACGGGTGTTTTATGGACAATATTGGTTTTTTCGTTTCGAAACATAAAAGATAATTCGGAAAACTATGGAATTGTAATATAATTTACTCACAAGCAAATTGCCTATCGTACTCAATAATACTTGCCTGATCTCCCATCCCTGTAATTATGGGTGTATTCCAATAAGCTGCGAGTCGTGCAACAGGTTCTAAAGCGAATGCACATGCCGGGCCTATGAATGCTATAACGTCATCCCGAAAGTGCATGTCTGCTGCTAGTCCTGGTGCTTTGGCGCCCGAACACGATGGATAGCTTTGTAAATTAAATACAATAATGCATTAGTATTCAATAAAGAGCATTACCGAATTTGATAAAAAAAATTACAGTTGAAAAATATGTCAAGCTCATTACTTTCCATCCAAAACCAGGCTAATATATTGAGTACAACTTTGCGCCCAGCGTGGGCTGCTTGTTCTAATATTGTAATAACAAAGTATCGTAATAAAATCAAAATACAAAACAAACACACCATAATCCCTATCAAGTTGATATACAAAGCTATAAAACTTAGTTCGAACAGATTTTTCATGTTGCTTTTATAATCCTGATACTAAAACTGTCACGCAAGAAATACAGTTCACATCCCAGACGGATTCCATAGAACAATTTACATGCTACGAAATATTGACTGAACAGCAATCCAAGCGAATACAATGTAGTAAGATATTTTGTTGTTGTTTTCCGTTCTTTTTCATATTTTCTAGAACCGATGGCGCAACAGTTATGCTTTGTATTTTCATAAAATCGACTTTTTACCCGCATGTCAGCATTTGGGACTTGAGATCTTTCAAAACTTCCAAACCATTGACCATCAATAGACTACAAGCCAGAACAAGTACAAGCAGACACACCTACACATGCATACACACGCAAAACACATTTCACTTAAAATGACTCTCTTAAATTTGAAATTATAATGAAATGTCTATTACCTTCCCTGAACTTTCCGCAGCCGGATTCTATGTCCTTCGAGAAACTCCTCATTAACGCGTTCCAGAGCAAGGTCGACTGCTGGCCCACATCGTTCCAGATCGAACGGTGAATCTGCAGAAAAAAATAACGCTGAAAAGCTCTTCTCATTGTTTATAGCAAGACGAACAGCCGCAAAGTTACGACTTTATCAATATCAAAACCATATTTCAAAGCTCAAAGTCGTAACATCTTTGCATTTGAAACGTTCATACGTTGCGTACTTACTTAAGTGTGAGGCCATCAGAACGCCGACATTGTAATAGCGATATCCTGCCTCGTCCACCGGAACGTCTCTGGGAAAGCGCCATCTTCGATATGTACCGTTGGCGGCTGACGCAGCAGCGGCCACTGGATTACCTCCACTGCCACCGCCAACGACATCACTCATAGTTGGCCCTGTCGGCGTTGTATCATTCTCATCGGGGTTGTTGTCGTTATGCAAGTCACCCCAGAAACGATCCTCGAGGATTATCCTTTTAGTCTCGTACACAATGCCGAGCGTTCGAATTACAGCCCACAAATAGCACAGTGACAGTAGAAATAAATTTCCTCGCATTTTTCTAGTATGTATATTTTGCTGGATGACCAACCAGTTGCCAGATTCGGTGGGGTTACGTGTAATCGCGACAGATTGAATCCATTCAATGTTGAGGTCAGGCGAGTGGGGCTAGAGTCTACTGAAATCAAGAGTGCAGGTTTTTTTAATTTTTATATGATAGTAAAATAATATGCACTAAGAAAATCGTATTTGAGAGGAAAATAATTCAAGACAAACTGAAGATGAAGTAGAGTGGATGCTCCGAATGTCGGCCTGCTCTAAAAGTCGGCCACCCAACCTTTTTTTTGTCTTACAACAAGAATCAAACTCGTCAAAATGAAATTTCCCACTGTACTAATGTCTTTTTAACAAGTTTGATCCATGTTGTGAAACAAGAAAAAGTTTAAAAAAAAACCTAGCGCATCAGGACGGCTAGAAAACTAATTTGCGAAGAAATTATCTTTAAGTGACTTAAAAATCTGGAAAAAAAGTAATACACTTTTTTGTAGTACCATATCAGCCATTTCTTATTCAAAGTAACAAATATGATTTCCTGACAGCATCTCTTATAATACAAATGTTTAAATGAAAATGTTCAGTACTGGCAGCATTTTTCCAAAGCAGCAGCAATAAGTCTACCATAATAAGCTCGTGATAAAATCAATCATTGAATTTCGTTTTCATCCAGGGATATCAGAAAAAGTTTCAGCGATGAAACTATGTCTAGGGCTGCTATCCGGAAAATTTCGAAATTCGGAACGTTAATATTTGTTATTGATTTTGCTTGCAGGATCATTCCAATTTCAAAATTTAATGACAACATCGCTCAGTAAAGAAATGCCAAAAAATTACAAAAATTACCATAGCTGGCAGCCCTTTCGTTATTTTCTACGGGATTCCTACGACAGCTGATTTATAATAAGGTCCATTTACCACATGAATTTCATTTTGATTTCATGACTGGATCGGAAGTTATAGGCAAAAAAAAAGTTTTTTTTTCTATGACATTGTATGCCTAACAGAAACCTGGTTGTCTGGGGATTGTATATAGCAGTGAAATTTTGCCCCTTCACACTGTCTTTCGTAGGAATCAGAATCGATGTGTGTGTAATATTTCATCAGGAGGTGGTGTTTCAATTGATATACACAGATCTCTGAACGGAACGCTCTGCAGTGACTTCATTCCTTCCGCCCCAGTTGAATGTGTGATTGTCCGTACTTCTCCTTCCTCAATATACATCCCTTGTAGTAGCCCCGTACTTATATATGAACGTTTTTTTGGCGGAACTCTCGTCTTATCTCAATGGCCGCTTCCCTTCTGCTTCCTTACTCTTATGTGGTGACTTTAATACGCCGTCGCTGGATTGGGATGATACTTTTTCAAGTGTTTTGTCTTCAAGCAATATTTCTCTCGCTACTTCTTCCTTTATGTTACTTTGCTCATTTTTCCAATTCAACAACATACTCAATACTAGCAACAGGATTCTTAATTTCGTTTTGACTAATTTTCACTCTTCTTCCTTTTGCTTGAGTCCTTCTCTGTCTCCGTATGTGTGCCCTGATCCTCATCATCCTCCTTTTTTTTATGGAAATAACTCTAAGCCGTTCGTCTAAAGTTAAATCTGCTTCTATTCTTCGTTTCAATTTTAAAAAAAGCAAACTATTCCGCTTTGTTCAATGAAATGAATGGTACTAACGGGTATAATTTCTTCAGAGGGCTAAATCCAAAAAGTCTGGCTCACTCATTGACCTTTCGAAGTTTCAAAGGTTACGGGCTGCTGCTAAAAAGGCAGCCAATGACGCAATGCGTGCTTACCTTGAGCATGTCGAAACTAATATTACTTATGACAATCCTAAGTCTTTTTGGTCTTATATCAAATCCCTTAAAACTTTCTCTGGCATTCCTTCTGTTATGAATCTTCATGATAAGTCTGCGTCCTCACCTCAAGATTCTTGTGAGCTCCTTGCTCAATTTTTCTCTTCTTTCACCCCCCCTCTTCTTTCACCCCCCTCTACCTCTTCTCCACAAAAAGCAGAAATTTGCAAAGATTTATGTGAGTTATTGATAGGCTGTAACATACCATTCAATCAGGTCAATAGCGACATATTTAAGAAGTTCATGAAAAAGTACTGCACAAACCAAATCATTCCTGAGGAATCAACGAATCGCAAAAAATACTTGGTCACGTTGTATGAGGATGTTTAAAACGAAATTCGGATGCTGCACCTTATATGGTAAAAGTCGGTAAAGCGCTTCAAATATTTTATCCAAATTTAATAAATATTATTTATATTGTGCTCTGCCTCTAACGTTATCTATGCATAAAAATACTTTAAAAAATAACGATCTGTCATATACTCGAAATATGCCCTAATATGCCCTAATTGTTTTTCTTTTTTCGGCCGATTTAGCTGTTGATTTCTGTTCGTATTACTTTTCTACTCTGAATTTATTTAAGTTTTTCTAGTTTTCATGTTATTGTGATTTTTTAAAAATCTTTATATGCATACATATTTATATATATATATATATATATATATATATATATATATATATATATATATATATATATATATATATATATATATATATATATATGTATATATATATATATATATATATATATATATATATATATATATATATATATATATGTATATATTTCTATTTTTTCATCTTGCCTAATCTATAATTGGATTTGTACTTTGAATTTGGACAATAAATAAATGAATATATTTGTTTGATGAAGCTTTGTTAATTCTAAGACTTATAACGATGGGTATCCACTCACATTTAAATCTGACGACTCTTATTTTGATGATCCCTTTGATATTAGTAATTTATTTGCTTCCGTTTTCCGTAAAGCTTATCGTACGGACTTTCCAAACTCCAGACACTTTTCACCCTCCTTGACGAACTCAACAGTTTCTTCTTTAGAGATGAAGGATTTAAAAATTGACGAGGACACTATTATCACATTTGTTAATAAACTTGACAATAATATAACACCTAGCCCAGATGGCATACCTAATTTGGTCTTGAAATATTGTGTATCGTCACTACTACCTGTGCTGTCTTATATTTTCAATACATCCTTAAAAACAGGCATCTTTCCTCATTTGTGGAAATACTCCACCGTCACTCCTATATTCAAGAAAGGGAGTCGTAATGACGCTTGCAACTATAGACCTATTGCAAAACTTCCCTGTGTCGCAAAACTTTTTGAAGCCATAGTCATGAATGTTGTAGCCTTTCATTGCAAATCAATTATGGCTCCGTATCAGCATGGTTTCATGAAAGGTCGTTCAACCACAACCAACCTGCTTGAATTTTCTCACCAAATAACCAACTCAATTGAAGCTGGGCTCCAAACTGACTGCGCCTACACAGACTTGACGAAAGCCTTAGATAAGCTTGATCACTCAATACTTTTAGCTAAGCTTCATTCCTTTCAATTCCCATACTTGTTTTTAAATTGGGTTGACTCTTACTTGACGAATCGAACTCAACGTGTATCCTTTCGCGGTGCCTTGTCATCTGAAATTAGAACCACGTCTGGTGTTCCACAAGGTAGTCATCTAGGCCCTTTACTGTTCGCCTTATTTATTAATGACGTAGGTTCCATTCTACAGTCATCTTCTGTTCTTCTTTATGCCGATGACGCTAAAATTTTCAAAGTTGTGAGAAACCTTAACGATTGCAATGATTTGCAGCAGGATCTAAACAGATTTGCCAACTGGTGTTCCGATAACAATCTCCTAATTAATCCTGACAAGTGTACGATTATATCTTACGCACGCAAAAATAATCCTGTAATCTATGAATACTCACTTTTGAGTACATCTTTAAATAGATCAGCGAAAGTACTCGATTTAGGAGTATTGCTGAATCAATCCTTCACATTTACGATCACATCGATTCAATCGTTGTGAAAGCTAGCAATGCCTTAGGTTTTGTCAGAAGACGTTCGAAGGAATTCAACGACATTTTTCTTTTGACCCTCTTTTGTAGCTTAGTAAGACCTATTGTCGAATATGCAAGTATTGTATGGGCACCATATCAAAAAGTCTACATCGACCAAATTGAGTCAATTCAAAAGAGGTTCTTACGTTTCTGCCTCCGCGGTCTTCCGTGGTATGACCCTTTACATCTACCTCCTTATCAAGACCGCTTAAATCTTTTACGAATGGATACCTTGGACTCTCGACGTCAAAATTCCAAAATCTTATTTGCCGCGAAAATTTTGGAAGGCACCGTTGACTCAAACTACTTATTAAGCCAACTTAATTTTAACACTAATAACAAACGTGTCAGGCGTGTTAACTTTTTGTCGATCCCTCAACATCGGACCAATTATGGTTGCAATGAACCAGTCACTGCAATAAGTAGATGCTTTAACGAAGCTTATTATAAGTTTGATTTTCATTTATCTACAGCATCACTTAAACGAATTCTGTATAAGAATAATTAATTTTTATTGTATGTGTATAGTCTGCATTAGACGAATTTAATAAATGAAAAAAAAAGACGACGAACTCAGATAAAATTTGCTAAAAAGTTCAATTACTGCATTGTGCTCAATTTTCTCTAAATCTACTTTTACACTTATTTCAGTTACCACATAAAATCTGAACAACAACTGATAGGTCAACCAAATTTGGCTTATGAGTTTCCAAGGATGAGGAATACGATTGTCGTTATCAGTTCGACTCAGGTAACCTGTTTAGAGGTCTTTAGATGACGTATGGTCCTCCCCGCGTATATTTATACAATTTCAGTTTACTAGTTTTAGCTTAGTTCTCCAGGTCGCATCCGAATCGCTTCTAATTTTCAAAAACTCTAGAAACTGCGAATTCACTTTTTCAGTATTCGCTTTTTCAGTATTTTTCAAACAATTATAATTGGGGCGATTCTTCCCCCTTCGCACCAATACATGTCAATACCAAATACTTTCTTCTTATTTTTTTATTCTTTTTTACTTCATTAGCCTGCAGTTATTTACAGATGCACCATACAAAACTATTATTTTTTATTTATTATTAAACTTCCTTTCTAACGGCACTCAAGCATATACTTCCTATATACTTCTTCCTTCCTTATGATTATACTGACTCGGCCAGTTTCTTTTTTCTCCGAAAATCTCCATCGCGACTTCCGTAAAGATATTCCAACTGATATCGTTATTACAACATTATCTACATATTCTTCACATTTAAAGCTCTTTATTTATATCCGAAATATTAATATCTACCCTCCGTCAAAGCCGGGAATCCATAATTTAATCTTTCATGCACGCGCTTACTATTTACATATATACCTCATGAAAATACTAGACCATCCTTAGGACCGTTACATCCCGTTAACTTTCTTTCTTCATTGCCTTGACTTGTAGTTGAGTGTTTTTCATTTCGATTTCATACAGCATAAATCTGTATCTTATTTATTTCGGTTGATTTTGTAAATTTGCTCGTGGTCAATGATTCGTGCATTCCTTAGTCGATTCGATCTTTGTACAATGGGGAAATGATTCTACGTTGCCTTTTGTTTTTCATCCTTTTAGGTATATTTTATGGTATTCTCGACGAGTAGACGATACGAATATGTCCTGTGCAACACGTTGCCTGGGAAATTAATGACAGAGCCTGTTTCCACTGTTTATTGGTCGGATCTTGGCCGCATATAATTTTCAGGCGCTCGGACGTAAGCCCGTGGGAATTGTTTTGAGAAAATGAAATCCCAAACTATAAAGATGTAGACAGGTCTCGTAAAAGTTAAGGATTGAAAATTCTATGCGGTAAATGTAAATGCTGTGTAACGTCGAAAAAGGACGATTTCTAGTAATTCGCAAAGCTTCGCAAAGGATCGTCTATGAATTATTGCTCGCGATTTACTGACTTGGGGTATTTGCATATATAAGCGGAAGACCTGTATCTTGTTTCATAATAATTATCATCACCATATTATTCTTGTTTCAATACACATGCATTCAATTGTGCGTCGTACAGTACCACACATCCCTGATTTATCTCCTGTACTATCCCACACCTGCTTGAAGGAAATCCTCATTCTTACACTCTGATCTCCTTTAACCATATAACATCATCTCGCTTTTATGCGATTCGAATTTATTTCTATCTAAATGTTTTTTTGGTACGGGACACATTTCCAGCCACCGAACATAAATAGCATCACACATAAAACGATTAGTACCTTAATCGCAGACAAATTCACGGTTGGCTGGGAGGTATTCACTTTCTTTTAAGTAGCTGTTAGTTTAATGGTTATTCCACAGCACTTAACGTTTTATGTTTCGGTCATGTGTGATGGATGGATCATTTTATTTCAAAATAGAAATGAAGGTGTTCTACGGCTACATATAACAGATTTTAAGCTTTTCGATGCAAAATTGAGATTTCGAAATGATCCATTGTCCAAATGGGAATGGAATGAATGACGGTATGAATGAAATAGGAAAATAAATTTGATTATTGCTAATATAATATTTATAATATTTTGTTTTCGTATGTCTTTTATTCTTTGCACTATTGGTTTCGTTCGAAAAAATTGCGAATTTAATCCAAAAACCGAACTGCTTTTAAAAGTTTGTATTTTTTATGCCTAGTATATGCAATTTTGATTTTGTGGCATATTTTCACACTGGGAGTGTGTTCAATGTACATGGTAAAGCTGCTCTAAAAGCATAGCATAGCCCCACTTTAGCAAATGTCTAAATTCGCAGTAGCAATGCGAAGCAGCTATGGGTATTGGACAGTCAAAAGCTGCTTCCTACTGCCTCAATGTTAAATTTTTCCTCAGTACTCTTTTAAAGTCAATCTAATCATTTACGTTGATTAGCTCAACACTTGCATTGCACCTTAGAAATTGTATAAAATTCCTGAGTTTTCAGCATACAACAACACAAACCAATAAAATTTTGACAAAATATACAAAAAGTTTTTACCATTATAGGAATAATTTAAGTTGTAAGATACAAGCATATTAATTCAATAACCCTTTTCCTATGGAACTACATATATACATTAGAAAATTTATATGTACACTAATTTTTTTACTGTGCATATATCAATGTACAGAACCGAAGAAAAAGGCTAAAGTTTGCGATATCACATATAAATCGTGGAAATGAGTTGCGATCGAAGGTTATATACAGTGGCGAGAGTAACTTTATTATGTTTAACAGCGATGACCGTACACGAATTTAAAGGAAACCTAATACGGCCTGTGAGAAAAGAAATCGTGTAATTTGGTGGCAGAAATGTGTCGGAGAATGGAATTGGGAATCTGCAATTTTTTGAATCGAAAATAGATCAGCATATGTATTTACGACGATAATCAAGGGGATTAAACTTAAACAAAATATTTATTTTTCGACATAGTCTTCTAAAGAGTAAATACATTTAGTCCATATTTTTTTCAACAGCGGCCATCACTTCGCTATCATCTTCAAATTTCTTGCCCCGAAGGTGTTCTTTGACCCAAGGACAGAAGTAAAAGCCACTGGGGGCTATATCTGGCGAATAGGGTAGATGTTCAAGCAGCTCGAATCCTATTTCTTGAATTGCAGCCATCGGAAATGCAGCCTTGTGAACCGGTCCGGTATCTTGATGAAACAGAACTCCGGCTCACAGTTTGCTGCGATTTTTTTCGTCAATAGCCTCCCGCATTCTTCTAATTTGGTCTGTGTAGCTAAAGACTGGTATAGTGGCTCCCTTTTTCGAATATTCCACCATAAGAATTCCTTCAGTGTCCCAAAAAACTGATCCCATAACCTTCCCTGCCGAACTCGACACTTTGAGTTTCTTCAGTGTCGGTGAAGAGTGTCGCTTTCAAGTCAACGATTACTGTTTGGTTTCTGGATCAAAATGGTGGATCCAGGTCTCGGCCATGATCCCGAAGCGTGGCGAAAAATTCTCCTCAAACTGGAAATAACCGGCTATCACTACTTTATTATCACCCCTTGTAAGTGCTTCTTAGCTTGCCATTGGAATTAACTTGGGATTAAACTTGTCCTGAAACCATAAGAATTTTGCGGGAGCATCATTTAACGGTAGGGTGGCGAGAAGAAAGTCTTTAGTAAGTAAAATTAACTGCAAAAAAAGTCTAGCGCATCAGAACCGCTTGAAAACTGTTTTTCATAGAAATTGTCTTTGAGTGACAAAAAAATGTGGAAAGTCGTTATACACTTTTTGTAGTATCATATCAACCATTCTTTATCTAAAACAACAAAACCCAACTATACCATGAATGATGAAAATGTTCAGTGCTGGCAACACTTTTCCAACGAAGCAGCAATAAGTTTACCATAACAAGCTCTTACTTAAATCAACTTATCCTTTGAATTTCGTTCATCGAAAGTTTTCATCGAAAGTTTCAGCGGTAAAACGTTGTTTGAGGCTGCCATCCGAAAAATTTTCAAAACTCGGAAAATTCAGAAATTGGTTCCGTATTTTTATTGGAAATGCTTTGCATATGAGTATGTAATGGAAGCATCTGTTGGTGCAATATTTCCGAAAATGTCTGATGCTAGTTACCCTATGTTAGCAGCAAAGCAAAAAATATACCAAATCTGCTTCACGTTAAGTTAAATCCACCCTGTGAATATCGTTTCGATTGAATCACTGTGCTGGAAGTTACAGGGGTGAAAATAATTTCAAATTTTTTAAACATTTTTGAAACGTAAATTTTTGTTTTTAATTGTCCTTGCAGGATCATTCCCATTTGCAAATCTAATGATACAATCGCTTAGTAAAGAAATTCCAAAAAATTACAAATATGGTCATAGCTGGCAGCACTTTCATGATTTTTTTACGAAATTCCTACGGCATTTGGTTTACAATAAGTTATAGGGAAAAAGTTTTATTTAAAATTATAAATTTACAAGATTTAGGAGACAAAAATCACCATAGCAGGCAACTCTATTCTAATTTTTCAGCCAAATTTTCCTCAAAAGGTTCAAATATTGTGTGAATTTTGTTAAAATGTGATGACTGAATCGGAAATTATAGGCCAAAAAGCAGTTTTTTTCTCAGTGATTTTTCAAGATGGCACCATTGCCACAGGGTTGCTCGTATTTCAAAATTACTTCTATCAGACCTGGTCCTAGTTTTTAAGTCATCCACTCTAATTGAGTCTATTACATGTGCTAAATTTTTGAGGGTTGGTATAATCCCTTTTATGTGCTCTATTGTTGTCTGTCTTAAGAAGAGAGTCTGCTCATTGATATTAGGTCTGTTCCCGTACTACAATTAATTGCGATTAATTGCAATGAAGCCGTTTTTTGTACTCCGTTTTAGTACGCTTCATTGCAATTAATTGCAATTAATCGTAGTACGGGAACAGACCTATTATTGCTAACTCTATGTGCACAATTCGCGCTAAATTCATCAGTTATTCTACTACCAATAGACGAAAAAAAAATCATTAAACCAGGTCGCTGTGAAGAGAGGTACATTAGCGTTATTCTGATGCTGATTGATCGCAAGTTTTATTTTACTCCTAGGAATATCCCATAATTTGTTATAGCTATTTTATTTTATTTATCTTTAGCTTTATATATTGCATTGCTTGCCTTGTTTCCCAGCCACCCGTGTTGTAAAAAAAAGTTGTATTTTTTAGATATTTCTTTTTTACTTTATTGTATTAAGGACATCACTATTCATCCAATCATTACTTCTTCAACGGATCTTTCTATGAGAAGTTCAATGAGTTTTAGCATTATAAAATATTTCAATAAGTTCTTCTAGTTCAATTAACCACGATTCCAGCATTAAAACAAGAATTTCGCTGCGAACTAAGTTCAAGAATTTACCTTTATCTGATAAAGGTATTTGAAAAACTTTCATAGGAGTGAGGTATGGCAACGCCAGTAATAATTGTTCTGAGCCCTGTGATCAAAATCAGGCATGTCATGAAAAGTAATACCGAACTCATGAGCAATAAGGATTGAAAACTCATTTGTGATTCTAGTTGGTTGTTGCTCATTTAAGGAGACGGCTGTTATAAAAAATATTAAAATAAAACACTAGATTTTCTGATTTTAACAATTTATTATACATTGATATGCTGTGAACATTTTAAGCCATTCCGCAGGCTTACAAAATATGAGCAAAAGTAAAAAAAAATAATTTGAATGTCTTCAAAAAGTAAACAAACTTTAGTTAGCTCTTGCCTCGTAGAGCTCACGAGCCTCGGCTGTCTCCAATTTTATTTTCGCCTTATTTCTTGCACTACGAGTATCTTTCGATGCATTTTTTTGAAAAAACAAATTCGATGAAAATATTTTGATTTAAATGACAAACACTTAAAAATGACATCAAAAAAAATTTCCAGCTTTGAAAAAGCTTCCTGAAAAATCATGTTTTTTCTTAGGGATGGTTTGAAAAACGTCGATGAGTTTTTTTCTGTGATCTTAAGTAAATAGACTATAATTCTATGTTTGAAGAAAAATTGATCAGTGGCATAATTAAAATTAAAAAAAAAAGTTAAAATAAAAAACGTCATTAATAAATCAAAAATATATTTTTTTATTTGTGAACGGTAAAATTACAGTTATTGAGTTGGAGCTGACAGAAAGGTATTTACATGAACATAAATAGTTTTGTAAATGATTTGGAATTACCTACCGTACCCTTAATAAAGTCAATTCGCTCATTATAAGCGTTTACAGGTAATATCTGGCTAGATTATCAGTAGACTTAAGTACATCAATATTATTATCACCGATCATTATTATATCTTTAAACTTATGGCAAATTTAATTGATATAAATTGTTATAAAGTTAATCTAAGCTATCTTGAAAAGGGGCTTTATAATGAGCTCCGAATCTCAAAGGAGTGTTACAAATTAGTAGTTCGAAAATGATCATGTAGTACTGTTTTCCGTTTACTAGAGTATTGTAATTGATATTGTTTTTTTATGCAAATAAATGAATCTCAATGAACTGAATGAAATGTCATAATAAAACTGCTTCATAAAGCCAACCTTCGCCTAGGATATCTAATGATATTGGAATCATTTAAAGCTGTAACTTCTAGATCCTGAAATTATTTCTAATAGTTCTAATATTTGCTTAAAATATTTTTAGAGAATGTAATGAATGACATGTGATTTAGGAGGAGTATATAGTTTTCCTCATCAAACAATGGACCAGATTTACATATATTCAGTCCAATTTTTACTATCCGTCCTATACTTAAAGTTGTTTTGACTTTATGTGATTTATGTGTTTCGGAGGTACAAGAGTCAGTTTTATGTTCACCAGATTTATTATTTTAATATAGGTTTAATATTTTTATGGGTATCCGTATTTCGAGCATTTAAAGTATCTTCTTGCAGAAGTAACTGCCAAAGTCTACGAGTACCTACGTTGACATAGCTGTTGGCTAGTTTGAAGTTCTATCTCTTGGGGCCTATATGGATGCAATATACTTGCGATTTCTGCAGCTATTTTTGGAAAATTTAACACAAACTTTCGGATCCGATCCTAAGTCAAAGGGACGAGACTTAATAATGCAGCTGTTCCTCTAGCTCATCCTTCTTAAATTATCTAGTAATGTTTTGTTGTCTTGACTTATGCACCCCCATTCTGCTGTTCCAAAATTTCCACGGCAGAAGCGGAGGCATTCGAAAAAAAAAGAATTCTGCGACTTTGCACTGGCAGATGTTGTATCCCGATAATTAACACGAAGCCTGATTAAACTGTTCCTGCATAAGGTTTAAAGGATTAAAACCACTTAGGGATCGGGTTGTGAAATTAACGACGATATTCGACGGACAGACAGACGAGCATGAGAACGGATATGAGAATGGGCAAAGTCGGACACTTGGTCAAATTCAAAACTTTGGTCAAATAATCATTTAGACTGCGCTGTGTGCCTAATTGACCCGCATAATAAAAGGCTCAATTGAAAATAACTAACACCACATTAACATGTTACTTATTTACCAAAGATTTGAGGATCGTTTATTATAATCAAAAAGAGATCCTTTCATTTTCGGCCAACCAGCTTATCACTCAATATATTCGCAATACATTCGCTTTTACTCACCCACGCATCAAAGTGTACCTGATTCATGAGAATAAGCCTTCAATAACATTGTCTTTCAAGCATCAATATTTCAATATTCTGACTCTAACACGTAATGTTCACTCGCTAAACCAAATGTTGAAGTAGTCAAAAGTATTAAACAACGAAACCTTATAAATCTTTTATAGTATGGTCACATATAATGTACATACGCATTTCAAAAAAAAAAATCAAACACCGTTAGTATTATTCTAGCAATAAACTGACAATACACTTTTCAATCGCCGAAACAAGAATTACTTTTTTTCTGCTTTTGTGAATAGAAGTACAGCTCAAGAAAGACATTCAACATACACGTTTTGTTCGAATTTTCATACAGCTAAGTCGATTCTCACTTCAATATTCGTATTCCCGGAATTCACTCAGCCACGAAATACAATACATCAGCATGATACACACAATATTCCGAAACATTACACATGCCACCATATTCGTAACATGTTCAACAATCACATATTCCGTCGGGTATTCACATGTAGAAAAATACAAAAGACGACAGAAAAAGCACTTTTGGTATAAGCCTTACTTAAAAGCCATAGTATGGTAACGGTAGCTCCAGTGTATGTAAGAAGAGGAATTTGTTTTATCCGAAATAATAAAATCAATCAAAAAATCAACTTGCTAAACACTCAACACTGTATCAGTTGCTTCATTCATTAATATCACTGTTCACTCTGGATTTCACTAAACCGTTACGAATCCGTTGCACAAATGAAGCACATCCGACGAAACATGCGGCTTTTAACGGCACCATCGCCTTGTCAAGACAGAATCACGGTCATCTGCCTCATCCCTTTGTCATCATCAAACCTTTGTCTCAGAGCATTCTCTGATTTATTCATCTCTATCCCTACCACGCCTTACTATCGTGTATATCCTTTCCTTAAATCGCGATGCCGTTCGTTATTTTTCGATTTAGAATCGCGATTTCCACGGAAGTTCTTAACGCTTTGTGGAAATAGTGACCGTATTCATGCACGGCAAAAAGTCGGAAGTTACTGGCAGTTTTTGGCTTGTAAAGGTCCTTAAATGTGCTTTGGTTTGATTTCAACAAGAGGTTAGGGGAGCTGGTGGTGAATTTAAGTTAAAGTACAGAGGAATTTTTCCATGGTGGGCTATCAACTGAAAAATAAGGAACTTTTGTCAGATGTGTAGAAATGATTTTCGAGAGCTTGGAAGTCCAATATTACGGTATTCATAAATTATTCTTTCAAAACTCTTGTAATTTTGCGTGTTTTTGTATTATTATGATCGCATTGTCATCCGTTGAATATTCGCATAAGTTTCCCGCAGCGCTATTTCATCATGCAACTATCCTTAGTCGCTTGAAAGTATCAAATACTGTCGACAACAATTGTGCTATAGTATATTTTTCGCAAACTTCAAATTATTACCTCGTAACTAAATGTTTACAACCATTCAGTCCCACTTCTCCTTTACACTCATCAGGTACATCTATCTGCGCAAATTCCAGACTTGAGCTTTCCATTGCAACATACCAACACCCCAGGCCATCTCGTAGCTCGAGATACTGAAATTAAGCTTTCTCCACCTGTAGAAAAGGAAAGTTACCCTCAAATCGAATAACGGGGCCTGGGTTTCGTCAACCTTAACTTCCTCCGATAGCTTCTACCCTAGCAGAGGTCGATTAGCACACTTGTTGCTCCATTTGATTTTGCTGTTGCTGCTGCTGTGATTACATGCCCCTACTTCCGAGCCTCGCATTCCACAGCTTGTTACCGATATTATGAATGAAACCCGTTGTGGAAAGAACCTTTGCACGAAATTAATTTCGAACATCTTGTTGAGCTATTATTCCAAAGGATCTTTAGAAGAGAATAAATGGAGATACGATGCTATTGAAATTTGGTAATTGACAGGTGGGTGTGTGGGTTATTGAGAATTCATCGACTGAATTCTATTTCGATTTGTTGTCTAGCAGAAGGGTAGAGTATGCGAAAGGATAGTAGGCATTTGTTTCTAAAGCGGATGGTGAATTGATGCTCTAATCAGCAATTTATAGGGCTTTCGGAATTGGTCGATGTCGTTTACTAATTACTTTGGGTCATGAATAAGTACTTTAGCCTATAACTTCAATTCTGAATTTGGCTTGTTGACAAGTGTCACATGAAGATGTTATCATTGTATTGGACACAAGCTTTTTTTTATCGTATTGTAATGAGTCAGCTTGGTAGTTATTTGGATAA
The DNA here is from genome assembly GCA_947369275.1 of Nemotelus nigrinus. Lineage (NCBI taxonomy): Eukaryota > Metazoa > Arthropoda > Insecta > Diptera > Stratiomyidae > Nemotelus > Nemotelus nigrinus. Next base: position 225,252,578 of record OX376372.1, on the reverse strand, counting down.
ATGCGACAGTTGAATGACAACCAGCAGAATAGCAACACATGTAACTGTACAACATCTTAAATCGTTTAAATTAATTCATAAATCTTCTTCTATACCCTTAGAAAAAAATAACTTGTTTCACTTTTTATTCAAAATTTGATCCAAAATATAATTTACTACTTATTATAATTATTATATACTTATTATACTTATTGTAATTATTATAATATAATTATAATTTACTACTATATTTTACTACAAAATACAATTTGCCAGCATTCTGGCAGTTTATTCAATCGCTTAAGGGGTTATTCTACTGTTAAACAGGTAAAAAGCAGTATCATTTTAAAAGTGTTGTAAAAAAAAACTATTAGAGATATCAATTAGAAATTTTGCATGCATCTTTATTCACAAATAAAGTATAAAATCGCATAGTTGAATTTTTCAAAAAAACAAAATGGCGGCTTCTGTATGCAATTGATGGAGCGCGCGCTGACGGCCAGAGTCGATTGCGCGGCACATTGCACAGGTCGTCCAGGTGATCTGCAATGAAATTCTATTAGTTTAGCTAAAAACACACAAAGTGAACCTAAATTGAGCCTTCCAAATTATTTCCAAGGAACTTTAGGCCAATCAGCTTCACTTCTTTTATGCTGAACTGCCTAGAAAGGCTTGTTGAACTACACATACATATTAGAGCCCCTTTGAATGCTTTGAATGATGAGCAAAACGCGCACCGAGGGAAAATTATACGAGCCTTCAGTGTCCGGTTTCCAAAGTTGAGGAAAGGATCTCAAATAATAAGAATGGACTATTGTCAAGCTAATATATGCTCGTAAGCAGTTAGTTACGCTGCAAAGGACTATTCGCCAGGGTGAGTACTGCTCCTTGTGCGGCCCTTGATGCGCTTCTCAATCCTCTACTCGACATTCAAGTTCAGAGTATGGCGATTCAGCAAATATCATTTAAAGTTCCCACAAACAAAAACTAGGTGTAACCACATATTTTTACATCACAACTGTATAATAAATTGTTAAAGGCTTAGACGTATTGGTAATTTGCTTAGCTAATTGAACCCCGTAGACTTATTTAATGATAGTTTGTATGAAATAATAAATAGAGTGTGTACCCTTTTCAACTAATATAAATGTTTTTTTATAAATTATGAATTAAAATTGACATTGACGTAACTCGATGTGACCGCAGTTGTTTACATGGAATTTTATTATTGTTTTGTTTAATTGGTTATAATTCTAACAGCTAATGAGCACAATGTATAATTTTAGATGATTTATGTCCTTAACTATTTTATTACTTTTATGTATAAACCTTGCTTGATTTGAAATAAATAAATGAAAATAAATAAGAATAACTTGAAATAAACCAAGCAACCTTATTCTATTCATAAAATCTTTATAAAAATTCAAACTAGTTATTTTGAGTATTCTTTCTTTTGATGCCGGCAATCGTTTTCATGGTAGGTGTTTTTGCAGCTGCCTTCTTCACTTCCTCCAAGGCTTGAATTACCTTTTTCGGTTCCGTTAAAAACCAAATCCACAGCAGTTGACGATATCGCCATAATCTATCCGCATTCTGAAAGCAATACAAGCATTTAGTAACAGTTTGCATCAGTCTAGGCCGAATCATTACCATTTTTTCGGTTAAATTTGTCTGAATATCGTATCGAATTCGCCGCGTTTCTCGTTCTATCTCTTCTTTTACTTGTTTTACTTCGTAGATAGGCTGTATAAACTTTGGGTTTTCCAACATTGGCCTGGCCGTGGGACCATCAAAAACACGGGCTGAATATACTTTTTCGATCGATCTTCTACAAATGAACGTATTATGGTTCATTTTTTGTAGCCAAAAATTCAATAGTTCTACTCACAAATCTTCCAACACCTTTAATTCTGAGATATAATATTTTTTCCCCGCTATTCCTTCCATTGTGTACTTGCCCATTCGACATGCCTTTTCATATTCATACAAGCAATCTTTTGCCGAGGTTGGTCTCTGTATTTTCAAATATTTCGTCAGTTCATCTGCCAATCGAGTATGCAGAAGTGTATCTGGGTCCGCATTAGTCGTATTTGTTTTAAGTTGTAACATAGCCTCGATGCGCCGAGTGCAACCCTGCGTATCATACGGTACAATGTTCGAATTCTCTGAAAACTTCTGCGCTTTCTCCAAATCAAATTGCATTGCGACCAATAGCATTTCGGCGTTAATCAGGGTGTCGGAAACCATCTCCGCTATCTTTTTAACCGTTTCTAGGCGTTTTTTGGCTCGTTCCATTTTGGTTTTGGTGTTTTCGTAGAGAACGTCCTCGACCTGCTGCTGAACACGGGTCCGGAGAAGGGTTTTCAGTTCGCTCATTTGTGTCTCGCATGTTTTTTCTAACTCCTTGGTGTTGGCTTCTAGCTCTTTGATTTGCTGCCTGTTATGAACGAAAAAAGGTGAGCAGGATGCAAAATCACAACAACAATGCATACTTCATCTGGCTGGGAGTAAACGCATGCCACCGATTGATATCTAACTCGTCTATCATGTTCTGATACCCGGCCGCCAGGGCCTTACTTTCTACCACCCTCAATTCAGCACCATAGAGTCTAAACATATCGAAACCATAACATTTCATATTTTGATTATATTCAAAGTTTCGGCTCTCAACTTACTGTCTTTCTAGATTTGTTAGCTTTTCCACAGCATCATCGACAGCCTCTTTGGTATCATCATCATCATGACCACTGCTCTCCGTTGTCGTCTGAAAGAATCGTTTCAATTTAGACATCTAACTCTCCTGAAATGCTAAAGCACCTTTATTTTCAAGTTTGTTTTCAAGTACACATTCAAATGTTCCTCAAAACGTTCGACTTGTGTGAAGAAGTCATCCAGGGGCATTTCATGCATAAACAGTGGTGGCGTGTGCTACGAAACAAAATGTGAAAATAAGTGTCATCGATAAATTGAAAGTTAGCAACATACCGTGTCTGAAAAACGACTTACAAGTTCCGCCATCAATTCCAAGTTTCCAATTTGTAGTTTCTGTAGCTCTCGGACCTTCTCCAGGGTAGCATTTTTGATTTCTTCCAAAGCGATTTCTTCATTTTGGATCTCTAGTTCCAAGTCACTAATTTCTCGATTGAGATTCAACTTGGTCTTTCTGAAATCGAATATGAAGGAGTTGGTTTAAAGTACTTTCTGCTACGATGAGCATATTATCATTTTACCAGTGAAACTTACTCTAATCTTGTGTTCACGTCCCTGTAAGTTTCTCTGATTTCTTCCAATTCCTTGAGCTCGTCTTTAGCGTCATCGAGATCGTTTTCGGTGTGTGACAGGATTCCCGGATATTGTTCTTCAAGAGCCGAAAGTCTATTTTCTAGATCCTCACCAGTGTACCATTGGCCAGTTTCTTTTAAATAGCGTTCCCTAGAATAAATTATAAGGATAGATTCAGAACTGCTTTATAGATTGTAGTCATGCAGTCGCAGTTTGGCAGCAGTAAACTGTTTCTCATCTACATTATTTGTTGTTTATCATGCTTTTGTAATTCAGTTATGCTATGCTTAACTGGAGCCAATCTTCTTCAACAAACCTGGCCATCCTGAGCAGAACTCTAAGTAAGGCAATTAAGGCAGTTCACAATCTGAATCCACGGACTCCAACTAATCAGCTACCTTTTATAACTGGGAAAATGACTTTTTTTAGCTATTAGCATTTCAAAAACAAGATGAAAATCGTCCACGGAAAGAATAAATCTTCTATTTCTCTGACAATATCCAGAGAAATGCATAGCTATGAAACAAGATTAGCAAATTCTTATAGATTGCCTTTAGTCAGAACCAATAGAGCCCTTAGTGACCCGATTCTTTAAGCTATAAATATTTTTATTAATATTTTATTGATTTAATTTTAGTTTTTTAGTTTTTTTTTATCTAACTTTAGTTACTTCTTATCAGATTTATATTTTAATTTCTTAATTTTTTTATTACATGCTAACCAAATCATGCTAGTATTTCTTTTTCTCTCTCCATATAAATTAAGTTCAGAGTGATGATTGAAATAGCAGAAAATTCAATTCAAATAGTTTTATAAAGAATAGTTTGATTTGTAAATTCTTGTCCTTTCCCACACCAGTGTTCGGCACTGCCTAAGAGGCAAGTTGTGGCAAATGAGATTATTCAACTGCATGCAATATAAAAATCTTTTATTGATGGGTATTGATAAATTCATGTGGTAAACTAACGATCATACCACACCTAATAAACCAGCTATGTCATTCCCAATGTTACAATACTCTCTTTTTGGTGAAGAAAAAAAATTGTGATGAGAGTGTGGTTCATTCCCTACTCGGGAATGCTCAATTTTTTGTATTAACGTAGCGGAATATTTCAACCTAACCCACCATTGTCCATAGTTAGTATGAATTACTTTGCAGTTGGTTGTGGATAGGGGGTGCATGCATATTTCAGATATTCTTTTTTCCCAACAGAACCCTCTTTCAGCATTCATGCATGAGTATGTTGAAATGGTGAAAGTTGCTTCAGTTCAGTAAATGTTAGTTTGCTGACCTTAAGAAATGTGTCACGATATTTATACCATGGGTTATACATTTATATGTGTTTGATTGTCGACGACAAAGTCGAATATAGCCCTGAACAATTAATTGCAATTTTATTACTATTTTTCTGTATGTTCTATACAGAAGCAGCTAAATTCTATATGATTCATTGCATCGCAACTGTAAATACGTCCCCAAAATAACTGTTATGTCAAATAATCACTCATATAACTGTTGCTATTTTTCTGTCTGGTTTGAATCAGCTGAATTTCATACCATTTATTGCATTGCAACAGTAAATAGCTCCCCAATATAACTGCTGTGTCAAATACTCACTCATATAACTCTGTATCTGTTGCTATATTTTCCTCAGTAATATTTTTGGCCATCCAACTGAAAAACGGTTGCATTTCTTCTTTATACAATATCCATTGATTAGTTTCATCGAAACCTAGTTTCGCAAGTATTGGATTTTTCTGAAAAAATATATGAAATTTTTTATGAAAATAATAACAAGGCAGTTAGTGTTTAGCTACCTTGAGTGAATCTCCCATTTTTCCAGTCTAGGAAGCTTTCAGAATCTCCTCAAATTCTTTCACTACTTTATTATTCAAGATATTTTTCCTACACTGAGACACAATATAAACCTTTTTCAATACCTGGCTTCCTCCAAAAGATAACAGGCATCAACCAAAGTTTAAATAAGTCTTTGACTCCCGTCAAATTCTTAAAACCCGGTTTGGTATTTCAGTTAACCGCACTTTATAAATTTAAACCAATTTCTGGCCTTACCATATGTGACTAGTTAGGCATTAATACTTTTTTAGTAATCAAATAGAACAAACGTAAAAGGATTTCTCCACTCTTATATACTTTGATTAGTTCAATCAAATGTTTAAAAACTATTAAACCAATCATTAAAAAACATCGGACCCAATTTCCAACTTTTCTCTTGTTCGAGTGAACAAATCCCAACCACCATTGATGTACCAACTTAAAGAAACCAATAACATCTGATGTCAGTCTGCAAAAAGAGAAACACATAACTGACAGATTGTTAGCAATGGCTGGACTCCGAGGTACTTTTCTTCTGATTTTCACTGATTTCTTATTCTAACTGTATTTCGTTTCATGTCGCAATGCTGGGTTCGGGGTACTGCAGTGTAAGTATTAAAATTATCAATAATAATTTCCTGTTGACATACTGTATTGTAGGATTCTGTTATCGGCTTTTCTGACATGTTTGGGAATGACATTCATCATTTTGGCCTGTGCCTTACCGAGTCAGAAGCTTTGGTGGCCATTCTTTGTAGTTTTGTTCTACGCAATATCTATTATACCGGTAGCGATAGCTAAACGCCGTGCTCAAGATCTATCAGGCTCATCACCATGCATGGAATTCGCCCTGTTTCTCACTGCCGGAATTGTACTGAGTGCATTTGCATTCCCAATCGTTCTTGCGAAAAGTCAAGTGGTGATTAATTTTAACACATATACTACGTTAATGTGTTGCTAATGAGTAATATTGCAGATTAAGTGGACGGCATGTAATCTGACATTGGCAGGGAATGTAATAATTTATATGACACTGATGATATTCGCGTTCCGAGAGAATGGCGAGGGTAGTACGTACGGAGGGATGTTCTAAATTGGAGTCAGCGTGGTTTGTAATCAGAGGAACATATGGATAAAAGCAAGCAACTGCACACCGAAATCTTGCTAATTACTTTGAACAAGAGCCGTTCTATACAAGAACTACATTGGGTGACGACTTACGGTTAAGTGCAAAGATATAAATAAAAAAACGTTTTTAATATACATTTTCATAATTCATATTTGCATAGATAATAAATTAGCACCTACGAAAAATTGATGGCTTTTGTGTGACTTCCAACATTCTAGATCAAAACGAATGAAATTATCTACATGGAGGGGCGAATTGCAGAACACATCGTTCCCAAAGCCTGTCATTTACAAAAATTATCTTGCTCCTTTTAGAACATCAAATGATTTTCAGTTTATTCAAAATTTGTACAAAACATTTTTGAACAAATGAAACGACATACACTTTACAACGTTCAACACCAAAACATTTCACACCTATGAGACGACGAGGAAACGAACAACAAAGACGGTAAAAAGTCGACAGTTAATCTTTGGCATGTTTCGATTCTAGGCTTTGTTGGCGAAGTCGCTGTTTGAGTTGCGCTACCTTCAATTTTGTCATTATTTGCGTTGAGCTATACAGCCATGTTCCCTAAAATTGCAAGATTGAAGCATTAAAGTTTACCCTCTTATAAGTTTCAAACCCAACATACGATTAAGAGCATACAGTTCAGCAGAATCGGCATTGAGAACACCGTCGAGATAAAGAGTCCATTGCTGTCGAAGTATTGTTGGCGGGAAAATATTCGCCAGTGCATGGCAGCATATTCATTTATGCTCTCCGAAAAGTACACCAGAGACACTGTAATGAAAATAGTCTGATCACTGAGCTGCCATGAAACAACTAATTGTGCGGAAAAACTTTGCTTCCGTGTTGTTACATGCATTTTAAAAATATGATCGATTTCAACTTACAGAGGATTAAAAATAGAACAATTTGAAATGATCCGTGATTTCGTGTTAAAATCGCCAATGTTGTTATGAGTAGATGAAGTGCAACTAAGGCTATTAGCCACGGGTCCTTCCATTCTATCTGAAAATGTATGCTAGGAGTATTTACAAGAATTCATTCAACATGTTTTCAGGACCTACACTCATCAAATAAGTTCGAAAGTCTTTTATTTCATTTACTTCTATAAAATTTGGATCAACCATTGCCGATATAGTAAACACACTTGGAAATGACACGATTTTTTAAAGAACACACTCCGCGCAATCACAATATTTACACCAATGACAAGTGACAATTTCGTGCTACATGTCTGCATTTACACACGTCAACTCAACACACAATTTGTATGTTGCACTAGTACATTATTATATTTTTCTACTACATTCAGTCAAGCACATTACTCTGATCAATGCCTTGCTCTAGCACATTAAGCCTGGTACTAAGGTCCGTTTTTGAAAATAATACTTGATGGCGAAAACCCGAAAACTGCTAATTACTGGTTAATGAAATGCCAAATATTTTAATATTTGATTGATTCTTTTATCATCTTACGTGCCGAAAACCATAGAACAATTGAATTTTCAAATTACAGCGGTTATTGAAAAGTATATGTTACTTCTTCGCTCGAAAGAATGTTCCATTATATCTAAATTGGCGTCAAAGAAGTGGAGACTCATGGCATATGCATTTTTTTAACGAAATCCTTCGTACAATTTCCTCTGGCAAAATTTCAATCCAACTTTAGCCGATATTTAACGTGTTGTTAATTTTTGTATGGCAATTTCATGTGAACCGCATACCAGGCTTTATTTTTCTTTCATATATATTTCCAAAATCTCGTGAAACTTTTGCTATTGTGAATTCATACATCATCGCTTCCATCATCGCACGCAACAACACGGCAGCTCAAATGTCAAAGTTGTCGTCATAGAGAGTGCTCGCCATTGAATTGCTTGCAAGAGGCAATATTTCGTGCCATTTATTCCGTTATAATAGGTCTGTTCGCGTACCTGAATCTATTATAATATATTAAAATAGATTCGCAGGCAAGTCGTTATTGTACTCTTGCTACAAACCAAATTTTGCCACAAAAAGAAGCCAGCTGCAAAAATCTGTTGCTGCTTGCAGTACGCGAACAGACCTAAATGTCGTTGCCGACTAAAATTCAAGCAGTATGGACACCGGAAAAAGTGTCAGGCCTCATAAGTCTGTACGAGGCAAACGAATGCCTCTGGAATTACAGCACGGAAGAATACAAAAATCGGATGAAACGCGATGAAGCTATTCGCCGAATTTGCAATGCACTGCAAATCACGAAGGAGCAGTTCGCGAAAAAGATTCATAATTTGCGGAATCAGTTCAATTTCGAACTCAAAAAGAGACAGAAACGTGGATCGGAGACGGACACTGTTAGCTATTCGGGGAAATGGGAGTATTTCGATCGTTTGCTGTTTCTGAAAAAGTTTATATCGCATCGGGCTGGCTACGGCGGAAGTGCGGTAAGAAGAGTAGAAATGTTCTTGTGTCATCACAACTCCGTTGACTTTGTTCAAACCGTTATTATCAACAATCTCAATTAGTGCTCGAACTCACTTCAGCAATTTTTTTTAGAGTTTCTCAACTGTCTCACCAACCCACTCCGAACACACTAACGTCGAGTCTGAGAGTTGCATTCAAATCGAGAACACCTTCATTAAGAAACTGGAGCAAACATCTGACTCTCATATCGAAGAAAGCCACATAACTGAATACGAGTCGCAGCCCGAAGACCCGCAACAACCCCGCGAATCTATTGAAATGTCCGGAATGAATCTCATTGTCGAGGAAGATCACGAGCATTATGTGGAGCAACATGCACAGTCCCCTTCAAAGCCTTCGAATGCAACGTATGGGATGCGTATGAATGTCGCCACCCAGCAAACAACTGTTGAAAAGAAGAGGAGGCTTTCGAAGGACGGAAATCTAGTGCGCGACGAATGTGATATTTTCGGTGAATTCGTCTCGAATGAGCTGCGAAATCTGAACAGTTCTTTCCTACGAAAGAAAATGAAACGGAAAATCATGCAAGCGATAATGGACGTTTGGAATGAAGATGATGAAGTTAATATTAACATTTGCTTGAATTGAATTTGGTTGAATTGATCGTTTTGTGTGTGTAGCTTTAGAACTTATGACCAGTTTTTAGTACTTTAAGTCCGAATGTATAACCCATAGATTAAGCTGGAAGAAAAAACTGATTGAATTGCTCCAAAATATTCACATAGCATTTTTTTCATGTAAAAGTGCAGTATTCGAGTTATGAGGCAGCTAACCTTCCACAATCATTCTGAAAACTGTTGCGAAACTGCTGCGAGCAGCCGGCATCACAACAGAAAATTTGTCTGACCTGTTACTTTCAGGTGCCGGCTCTTCACGTGTCGTAGGTATTTATAAGGTTAGCTCTAGCTACATTCTTTCGGCATGAATGCGAACGCTGTCCGTTAAAAAACCGATTTGGTTTCGTTTTAATCTCTTTCCAAATAGCTTTCAAATAGTATACAACGGTTGATGTGGCCGTGGTTTCCGTTCTGAACGAAACTAACGATCACATCGCTTTTGAAATATTTTTTTTAAGTGTTCAGGTCAATAATCTCGGAACGGTTGCTGGGTCTAATATCTGAATATTTTAGAAAGGATAGGAGATATATATTTCATTGCGTTGTACATTCTTCTTGCTATGCAGAGTTAAGTTCTTTTACCGATAAATTATATTTCAATTTTGCTTCTTTCCCACTTCAAAAACCAATTAAATTTTTCGGCAACAAAGCTATGCTTTAATCTCGCATGCAATAATTCAACTTTTCCCGCTTCCTTTCTAAACATTCACAATCAAAATATTATCATAGCGCTCATCGGGTCACACTGCCATATCGACGGTCGTGCCTGCTTGATGGTTCACAAAATCACATAAAACTTGCTGCGGTTGGTAGTACCAGTCCAGTGTGAAATCACATTTGCAGTTAGAGCCACGAACTACAGGAGAACGTGCGAATTTTTGCGAAAAGCTTATTTCTAGTGCGAGTGAAAGGGACGAATTGTGGATCAATCAAGTGAAATTTTTCGATAAAGTGACTTGATTCGTAAATTTCGTGTGAAATTTCTTTAAGCAAGACAATTGAAAGGAACCACAGAGCGTTAGCTTATTTACTTCAAGTTTTCAAAGTTTTTACGTAAGCTGCAACCATTGAGAGATACCAATATGCCGTCAATAATGAATAGTAATCGGTGAGTACTTGAGAAGATTCGTGAATTTTTGCAATTATATATTTACGCTGGCTTTGCTGTAATGTTGGCAAGGTATTGTGAAAGCACAGAATTGACGAGAAAGATGTCTTGGGGATATTTGGATAAGTGATTAATGTTGACGGAGTGGTAATTGATACAGTTTAAAGAAAACAAAGAAAAGTACTGCTGTTGGTTTTTAGACGGGCAAGTGAAGGGAAAGCGTACGTGCAAGTAGTCCGCTGGGGTCGTGCGTACATGTTTTGCGCTGGTGTGCCGATGTCCGCTAGCAGTATGTTGCCTTGAATGTTTTTCTGTCGTTTTTGTTCGCGCTTCATTCGTAAACAACGGAATCATGAAACGCGTATTGGATGCGGGAATAACACACGATGCATACTATATTTTAAAAATACTTTTTGGATTCAACTGCAAAACATTGTGCCATGTGAGAAAATCAAGTGACTCAATTATCGACTTAGTTCATTCGAATAACAGTGAAAAGCTAACAGTTAACCGTATGCAAAAAGTAAGCAAACTACTCTAGCAGCAATTTATAAATCGCCCAGAAAGAGGTGGCTTTTCCATGCGAGGTTTGGGTAGACGACCTTCCAGCTAAATAGATGGAAGCGTTGTACGTACATATATTATTCGCTGATAAGCTTCAAATGACGAAGCCTAATTGCAAATAAAGAAGAAAACTTCTAAAATGTTGCGTTGACGATCGCTGGTTGGTTTCAGATAATTCTTATCGTTCCACCATTTGACTTGCTCATGTAATTGCTATCAGAGTAAGGTGACTTCCATGTAAACACGCAATACTTTGTACTTGTTAATGAGCGTAAAATTTTCTGTATTTTCATGTATGTAGATCTTCATACACTCCTGGGCCATGTGTCCTGTTTAGCCCAGGAACACAGAATTGTTTGCTTCGTTGGAAAAAGGTGAATTTATTTTAAATTGCTTGTTTTATGCCAATAATACTAGGGTGGATAACAAACTGTCAAACGTTTTTTTTTATCATAAAAATCGATCCAGCCATTCTTGAGTTATAAATGGTGTAACTCACCCAACTTTGTTTCATATATATTTCAACGATCAAAACCTCAGACTCGCGTGGAACAAACAACAAATCGGGACTCATACTATGTGTGCCACTTATGCAAAAAGTCGCAAAAAGTTTGAGAGAAATTGCTAAGTCCACTTATGAAAACGGTTTTGGTCATATTACAAAAAAGAAATAAAAAAATACATCAAATCACCAAAATGTTATTCATAGAATGCATACAAATAGAATGAACCTTCTTTCAAAGGTGACCCGCTTCAGTCACATTTTTTTAAAGAATAGTGTAAACAATTCGAGTAGTCCGCATCCAAATGTCTCCGTCGTCGAACTAGTAACCGTCATCAGAAACTTAAAATCGATCTTCACATGTGTGCACTTAAGTAAAATACTCATAATATCAACTTGCATTCCATGGATGTATGTGGTTGATTACCTTCCCGCCACCTCCTGTTCTCAATTAATAAAAGTATAGACTCGTAATATCAACATGGCTCGCAACACAACGAGTAGGATTTCATGAGAAATGAGTATTTGATTCTGTATTGTGTGTTCTTTCCATACATGCTATGATTCGAATGACATGAAAAGACGGCTTCTATAGAAGAATCTATATGCTGTCAAGTGCTGGGACCGCGTGCAGTTTTTGCGTCCCATGTGCGTCTAGGGCGAAGCACAGATAGAATGGAAAATTCCACTGCTGATTTGATACCATCTCGATCGTTGTACTTGAGTTCATGGCAAGTATCGTGAAGAGAGGGTTTAGTGCACTAAAAACTATGGAAAACATTCTATACGTGTCTGGGTCAGAGCAAGAAGCATATATACTTTTTACATTCGAGTAAAATTCAAGATTTTACTCGGGTGAAGCAAAGGAAATTGCGCCTAAAGAAGACGTACATATATTATTCGCTGATAAGCTTCAAATGACGAAGCCTAATTGCAAATAAAGAAGAAAACTTCTAAAATGTTGCGTTGACGATCGCTGGTTGGTTTCAGATAATTCTTATCGTTCCACCATTTGATTTGCTCATGTAATTGCTATCAGAGTAAGGTGACTTCCATGTAAACACGCAATACTACAAAATCTATACAGTTTTGTATAGATTTTGCTCATTTGCGCTGTTAGATGCTGTCAAAATTCAAAAATTTCATTCTATTCTCAAAAGATAACGTATACAAGAGACAAAATCCACCAATCCTAGTAGGAGTTGATCCATGTAAAACGATAACATCAACTTTAAAAGATAATTTTTTGTATCGAGTTAGTTCGTCTAACTTCATCCATAGTTACTACTGCTTCGAATCGATAGTATTGTAATGAATGATTTTGATCATTATATAAATGATGTGATAGTATGCGTAAATGGAATATTATATAGACGTAATTTATAGATACTTGGCTAAATACTAATCACACATCACTGCATTTGGGCTTTTAAAATTGTAAAATTTACCGGCCCGATCTTCATCTCCTACGAAAAGACGCGCTGTGGCGGAGTAATAATTGCAAAAAATGGTACAATCATATTCAAATACTTAACCTGCATCCACAAAAACATCGAACCAACTGTTCCTTTCAATCAAAAGCGGCCGAACAAAGTTCACAATTACAACCGGTTATTTCATCCAATTCACAGACGTTTTTAAAAAATGAAAACATCCGGATTTTCGTTTAGTACCTAATAACTGGTGATTATAATCTTCCATTAATTGACTAGCGAACAATATTTAATTCAAAGTATCTACATCAATAGTAGTTTTGTAATTGTAGCAGTTTATTACTTTTACCTACATTAACTCAATATCGTTAAAAATTGTAAAAATGTGATCTAGTTTTTTCTAATGTTGATAACATTACTGTATTTTGTGTATACATTGAAAACCGAACTTTTTTTGGATGAAAATAGTGCTTCATTTTAATCAATTAATAAATTTAAATGTTATTAAAAATATTGTCCATCGCTTGCGATTACTTTTTCCCACCTTTCTGGTGGCAAATGAATTCCGCGTCGGAAAAAGGCTTCGTCCTTTGAAGCCAAGAACGAATCAAACCAATTTTTGATACCTTGCTCAGAAATAAAGCGTGTTCCAGTGAGGGCGTTTTGCATTGAACGAAATAATTGGTGTTCGGATGGCGCCAAGTCTGGTAAATATGGTGGGTGAGGTAAAATTTCCCAACCACTATTCACCAGGTAATATTTGACCGGTATAGCAACGTGTGGTCGAGCATCGTCATGATGGAAAATTACAGACTCGTGTCTGGTCGCATATTCCGGCCGTTTTTCTGTCAATGCTCGCTTCAAACGAATTAATTGTCAGTACAGCTGACCAGTAAGGGTTTGACCTGATATCAGCAACTCCTAGTGGATCGGTCACTTCTGATCCCATCAAATACTGAGCATTACCTTAGAGCCGTGTATATTCGGCTTTGACATCGATGTTCCTGGTTGGCCGGGCTTCTCATACGACAGCTAACCGATGATACTTCAAATGATACTTCATATATGGCTTTGGAGTGTTACAACGCTGTGGCGGCTACAAGGAATAACGAAAGTGTTCACCAAGAGATGCGCTAGAGTCGGTAGAAGGGGCAGGGCGAACGAACACCGAGAAAGAAGAGACTTCCAAGAAGGAACGATGACAAGGGTGTGTGTGTGACGACGAAGAGATAGAGCAGCAGCCGCATCAGTCGCGTCAGGTTAAATTCGACGCTCACGTTTTTGATTCATGTTAAATTTAGAAGTTTGTACTTGAATAAAGTAGTTTATTTTGGTAGTTAAAACCATCGTGTTTTGTGTGTATATCATTAGAGTTTAGAATACAGTTGGGAAACGTCAATCCCCACATTGGTGACCGGTGACGTGATACTCAAGAGCAATTCGAGAAAAACGAACCAAGACAACATGGCGGAAAGCGATCAAGTATTGGAGTCGGTACCGGGAAATGAAGGGCAACATGAGATGAAACAAGAAATCGTGGCGGCGGTAGCCGCAATAAAGCTGCCACCATTCTGGCGGCAAAATCCAAAATCGTGGTTTGATCAAGTGGAAGCAATTTTTGCGGTGTCGCATGTCACGAACGACGCTAGTAAGTTCCGTCATGTGCTCGCTAACTTGGAGCCTACAATATTTCCGTATTTAAATGAAGCAGTAAGCAGCCCTCCGGAGAACGGAAAGTATGTTACACTGAAGGAGAAGATTATAAAATTGTTTTCAGAAAGCAAGAGTGCTCGTTTGCAGAAGCTACTTAGTGGTGACGTGCAGGAAGCAAAGCCATCATTGCTTCTTGAGAGGATGAAAAACTTAGCTGAAAACGATTGCCCAGAACAATTCCTGCGACACATGTTCCTGCGTCAGCTACCACGCCGGATGCAAGAGGTATTAACTCTTAGCAATGCACCGAACTTGTCGGCGCTCGCTCAACAGGCGGACGAATTGGCGATGTACAACCACCCTACGATTGATGCAGTGGAAAATTGTGGGCAGCCAACTGCAGAAGCATCTGCACCAGCAAACGAGAGCGGCACAAGCTTGGATATTGCGGTAGAAGCAATCATGAAACGCATTGATCACAGGTTGGCTCAAGGCGAGAGAAGTCCACAAGAGGTATGTTTTTACCACAGACGTTTCGGGGCAGCAGCGCGCAGGTGCGAAGGGATGTGCAGCTTTAGAAATAAAAAGGCGGGAAACGGAGGCGGCGCGAGCTGGAGGCGGTAAGCGAGCGCTGTTTCAAAACCAACCGCCTGCACATGTGGGACAAAAAGAGCAACATATGCTACCTAATCGATACAGGTGCGGAAGTGTCATTAATGCCACGAGGAAGCTGTCGAGGAGCGGTAATACCATCAGACCATCAATTGTATGCGGCCAATGCTACACCTATACCCACACATGGAATCCAAACATGTCAAGTTGATTTGGGCCTCGGCACTACTCACATTTGGCAGTTCTATGTTGCAGATGTACGAAAACCCATTATAGGCGCCGATTTCCTGGCACATCACCATATAATAGTCGATGTTGCGAAGCGACGAGTTATAAGCGGAGTTACAGGATTAAGTATTCAAGGCAAGCTATCGCCAACAGGAACTAACATTTTAACAATCAGCAAAGCGAATGAGCTTCATTACTTGCTTAAGGAATTTGAAGATGTGACTGGCCCACGAGGAAATCGTAGCATAATTCCACACGACGTAAAACACCATATTGAAACACGTGGCCCCCCAATAGCAGAGCCGCCACGCAGACTAGCACCGGACAAATGGAGAATAGCCAAACAGGAATTTGAAAAAATGATGGAGCAAGGGATCTGCCGGCCATCAAGTAGCCAATATGCGAGTCCGTTACATATGGTAAAGAAAAAATCAGGCGAATGGCGTTTGTGTGGTGACTATCGCCGATTAAATGCCAACACAGTTCCAGATCGCTCACCGATTCCCCACATTCATGATACATTGTGGACGGGTAAAGCCGACATATTTTCAACAATAGATTTGAGAAGGGCATATCATCAAATTCCGGTGGCCGAGTCAGATATTCAAAAAACAGCAATAATAACGCCGTTTGGGCTGTTTGAATTTCCGATGATGGCGTTTGGATTAAGGAACGCCAGCCAAACATTCCAACGGTTCATGAATAGAGTCTTGCAGGGGCTGCCCTTCGTAAAATGTTATATAGATGACTTGCTAATTTATTCCGAGGGTGAAAAACAACACGTTGATCACGTTAAAACAGTATTCAAACGGTTAAGAAAATATGGATTATCCGTAAATTTGGACAAATGCTTATTTGGACGAGCATCAGTGGATTATCTCGGCCACAGAATTAATTCGAATGGCGTCTCACCATTACCAGACAGGGTACAGGCAATAATTTCAATTAAGCAGCCGCAGAAAAAATGTGATTTACGTCGTTTCCTGGGAACAATAAATTTTTACCGCAGATTTATTAAAAATTCAGCGGAGGTGCAAGCACCGTTAAATGAATTAATCAACCCTACAAAAAGAAACGACAAATCAGCAGTTGTGTGGAACTCAAAAGCCGTAAACGCTTTCGAAGAATGCAAAAAGAGATTAGCAAATGCAGCATTACTAACACACCCACGAGACGGAGCACAACTGCGGTTGTTGACGGATGCATCAGATATTGGAATTGGTGCAGTAATTGAACAGAAAATCGGTGGGGATTGGCAAGCGTTGGGTTATTTCTCAAGGAAATTACAGACAGCAGAGCGGCGGTATAGTACGTATGACAGGGAGCTGCTGGCCATTTTCAATTCAATAAAATATTATCGCTATTGGCTAGAGGGACGGAATTTTCATGTGCTAACAGATCACAAGCCATTAACATACAGTTTTCAACAAAGGTCGGACAAGGCGTCACCCAGACAAACGAGGCAGCTGGGATTCATTGGACAGTTTACAACGGACATTCGGCACATTGCGGGTATCAACAACGAGGTAGCCGACATGTTGTCCCGAGTGGAAGAAGTGGAATTCCCAGCTGCCATTAGTTCACGCGAGCTATCACAGGCTCAAGCAGACGACGATGAGCTGAGGCAGTTGCTGAACTCAGAAACGGCGCTGAAACTGCGACGTGTTCGCATCGATAGCTCCCCAAATTTGGTGTTTTGTGATTTTTCCGCGGGTATACCACGGCCATACATACCATCAGAATTGAGGCAGCGAATTTTCGAATTTATTCACAATGCAGCCCATCCCAGTGGGCGAGTCACGAGCGAGATGCTGAGGAGAAAGTTTGTATGGCCACATATAAAAAGGGACATTCAACAACGAGCAAAAACATGCCTGAGCTGTCAAACTAGTAAAGTCGCACGGCACGTGCGTACAGAATTTACGAAATTTTCAACACCAAACCAACGGTTCCAGCACATACACTTGGATTTGGTTGGACCGCTCCCGGTGGCCGATGGGTATAGATATGTATTAACAATCATTGATAGATTCACGCGGTGGCCGGAGGCGATACCGTTAACCATTTGCGATGCAGACACAGTTGCTGCAGCTTTTTATCGGACTTGGGTGTGCCGCTATGGAGCGCCTGAAACAATAACAACAGACCAAGGGGCACAATTCGAGTCAAGAATTTTCAGGGCTCTTACAAATTTGATTGGGTGTCATCGCACTCGTTCGGCAGCATATCACCCACAAGCTAATGGCATCGTAGAAAGGTTTCACCGGAGCCTAAAAGCGGCTCTTATGTGTCGCAGTATTGAGAAATGGACAGATGCACTCGACACAGTATTGTTTGGCCTCCGAACAGCTCTAAAGGAAGATTTGGGATGCAGCGCTGCAGAATTAACATTTGGAACAACATTAAGACTGCCGGGAGAATTTTTGTTTACGAACATTGACTCACCAGATCCGTGCGAGTTCGTCGAAAAATTTCGAGAACAGATGCGGGCACTTCAACCAATGCCAACAGCACACCATGGGAAGCCCAATTTATTTTATTACAAGGCATTGCACACATGCTCACACGTATTTCTTCGCAAAGATGCATCGAAAAAATCATTGGAACCACCTTATACAGGACCTCATCAAATCGTCAACCGCGTCAATGAAAAGCAGTTTTTAATCAAAATCGATGGGCGAGAAGTTTTGGTACCAGCAGATCGGTTGAAACCAGCATTTTTAGTACGGGACAACGAACAGGAAACGCCTCGAGTATACAGGGGAGCGTCACAAATACAAAAGTGTCCGCAGCTAACACCTTGCAGACACTTGGAGGGGAGTAATGTGGCGGCTACAAGGAATAACGAAAGTGTTCACCAAGAGATGCGCTAGAGTCGGTAGAAGGGGCAGGGCGAACGAACACCGAGAAAGAAGAGACTTCCAAGAAGGAACGATGACAAGGGTGTGTGTGTGACGACGAAGAGATAGAGCAGCAGCCGCATCAGTCGCGTCAGGTTAAATTCGACGCTCACGTTTTTGATTCATGTTAAATTTAGAAGTTTGTACTTGAATAAAGTAGTTTATTTTGGTAGTTAAAACCATCGTGTTTTGTGTGTATATCATTAGAGTTTAGAATACAGTTGGGAAACGTCAATCCCCACAACGCATGTGTTAGTGGAGCCATCTGTTGTAAAAGTTCGGTTTTAAATGCATACACCCAATAAATTACAGTGAATTTTCACTGTTACCTGCTGACCCATATCATCTTGTTTTAGACGTCAAGATTTCTATCATTTATTCTAATGAAATCAACTAGGACCAGGTGAGGTAATTGGAAACAAAAATCCAATGTTTTACATTTATATTATTTCCTACCCTTTGGTTGATTTGAGAGATGAAACTTTGTGATTTGTAGTCAAAATTAAACCCCTCGTTATTAAATTTTGACTGTATTTATGAGAAAATGTCTGTTTTCATTTACCCCAGTATGTTCTCATTTACCACAGAGAATAGGGGGTAATTAGAAACAGTGATTTCATCACGAGTTTGATAGAAGGGACAACGGATGGCGGACAAATTAATTTCGAAAGCATAAGAAGTCCTGGACAGATTTTAGCGGGTATTAGCAGATATTAGCGACATGTTTGCAATTATCCCAGCTTATATTTCACAGTCACCGAACTCTCATCTTTAACTTTTAATTTAACTTTGTCTATGACCACATTTTTCAGGCCAGTTACTTCGATCACATTCGCTTGGGATACTTCATCAACCCGACACAGATAATGGAACGTGATCTTCTGCCAGGCACCTCCCAATAATTCGACTAATATATACATTCCAGGTTGGATGTTAGCGTTAGCGGATTCCGTGTAGATTACTTCTCCCAACTGTTGGCTTTCAAAACCTTCAAGGCAAGCATCGAGGTTTTCATCATCTTAAGATGGTCAGGTTTTTTGGATCTAGCTGTTCTTCTTCGTTGTCATTATCATCTTCCATTTTCCTTTCTTAGTCCGTCGATTTTTTTTTTAGTTTCTTCTATACTCTTCGCATTCAGTAACGAGCCAAATGTTGTGGTTCAAACAGATCTTCTGACACTTTAGTCTCGTCCAAGAGGAAGAAGATACTGAACTGGAACCATTCACAATGTTCATACACTTTATCGATGACCAAACTGAGCCCAATAACTCAGCTCTCATTTGAACTGCCTCCTCTGTATGCTATTGGAGGAGGTACTGTTATTACTGAGAGAAGCTGCTTTAATTTTCCGGATTGGTTCTTATATGGCTTCGGACATCATATTAGCTTTAAAAAAGTAGATACACACCAGTGACGGATCTTAGCATAAAAATTTTGGGTGGGCCGAAGGGAAGTTCAATTTTATAAACTTAAATATTTGCTAATTGTCGGTGGAAAAAATTGATAGTCTCGTAGTTCGTTTCAAAAACGTACCAATAATTGTTTACTCCTTTAAACTATACTATTTTTATCTAACTCCTGTTTTAATCCGAGTTTGTATACGCGGTTTATGTCAAACTTAAGACTGAATGAAGCAGATATATTAAAGAAATCAATTTTTAGTAGTAAAGTACTTAGTATTATCTTTCTCATTCAATTCCATTCGATTCTGTAGAATCCTGCAGCTCTCATATTTATGATTGCAAGCCCTGCAACCTTTTTGTACCATGAATCGCAACTCAAAGGCTAAAAATAGTTTACGATGTTGTGCTACAAAACAGATTCAAATCTCAGCAATCTGCAAATCAATAGAATTGTATATTTTCGAAATTATGTAAATGTCCCTTACTTGTAGACGTATGTTTCAATTACAATAAAGCTGAAACCAAAAAACCGGTATACCTAAAAGCGTAAAAAGTTCACCAAAAAATTTCAAATTCCCGTCCTCTGTATGTTCAAAAGAAATGTGTTCTCGCTAATAAAGCCGAATTTATTACTAGTTTCGACGACATCTGTATTTAGGAGAGCCAATCGTTCCTCGTAAAGTTAATGTAAAAACTAGTTTAGCTGATTATCATAAATCCACACTCTGTATTGCAGCGGATTTGATGAAGCTACTTTACTTGTTGATCAATTCGACTTTAAAATTCACCTCACAAAATGTCACGGTTTCTTTTCTTAGCGCGGTTTGTTTATGTTTTGACCGTCTGTCTGTTTCTTGCGCTATGGATCTCCCACGCATTTTTAGATTTACCCTTGTTTTCGTGTGAAATTTTTCGAATTTTTATTATAAATATTCAACAGATTGAAAAAATACACAGAAAATTCAATAATTTCTTGATAAGATTCACGATGGAGCGGCAGATGGTTTTGAGCTCGATCCTCTTATATACCTTTATAGGATACATACATTTTACAGAGAGCTCAACATATCCACACTGACATCATCCGAGAAATTTAAATAATTTACTCGAAAAATTTCAAGTTGTTGTTTGAGGTCAAATAAAGTGGTCTGTTGTCTATGAATTGATTAAATTTGAATTTCACCATTCTATTCATCAATTTCAGGTCGAAAAACGAATGGTCTAGAATCAAATTTATAATGTCCATTGGAGCAGGAAACAAAGCAAAGACAAGGTTATCAATGCGATAGAATCCTTTTTTGAAAATTGAAATATCGAAAACGAACATCTAACATATGCCAAGGACTGTTCTACTTTGCAGTCCTGCCACCGAATCGCGATATTAGAAGTTTGTAGCTAATTAGTTTTCTCCAACTGCTTGTTCTATGAACGCTTTTTGTATTTATGCTTACTCGTAATAACAGTTCCTGTGTTCTCTGCATTTTTTAAAATAATCATCCCTTGAAATAAACACTTTTATGAATATTTTCATAGTTCGGATTCATAAAAAACATTTGAAACAGGAAATACTTTGCTGATAAGATTGGTTTGCCGTGCAAAAATATGCTTGCATTGCAGAAAATCGTTTCTCGTTGAGTTATTTTGAAAATTGTTATGTTATCTCGATATGGTCAGCTGTTGATATAATAATTTTTTTACGAGCACGTAACCAATTCGTTCTCGTTCTTCCCTTCTCTGGCTGATTTCACATCGCAGCTTTTCGTTGCTATGTCTATGACGCATTTCGCGAATATATTTTCTAAGCAATATTGCACATAATATTTACTTAAAAATTTCGAGTTTATTTTATTTTTATATTAGAACCATATATTTAAACGTCGTACTTATTTTCATGATTTTCAGTCGTAGTTTTATTTGCATTATCTTATCACTTGAATTAGTATGATAAAAACTAATCTAGGTAACGGATTATTTGCATCATAGTGACGTATTATACAATAAATTTAATTGTTATAGCAAAATATTGACAAAACAACAAAGTCAAGATAAGTCTAAATTTAAGTTTTACTGCGATTCTTATGTGTATGTGAGAGAGTTGAAGGACTTAGTCGAGTTTTACCCAGTTTTCATTTGGCATACTAGTTTTTGGAAGTTTTTTTTCTTTTCATAGAAATATAAGGCTACCTGCAATTTTATTAACATTTCCGCCGCTGCAAAAGGGTTAAAAATATCCTTATTTTATTAACTCTACCTTAATTTTAAAATCATTAAAAAGAATTAGCGAAACTATTGCTGATTTGCTCTTCTATTATAGTGGGCAGAGCACTGGCTTCTATTGTTTGGGGTCTCTGGTACAAATCTAGGTTCCGACGAGAGACCGCGCACCTAGCTTTGAGTTGACCTAGCGCTGAATGCCTAGCCTGAGTTCAAACAGGGGTAAAGTGAGCCGTGGAACACACACATTCGTATTCAAGTTGATTGTAAATTTGTGAATGAAGCTATTAGATTCAAACAAGGGATGTTGTGGGATTGCTTTACTTTTTATTGCTGATTTGCAGTGATTGACTCATCACCTGTCAGTACACAAAATTGTCATCCTTATAATCAGCTCATAATCACATCAATTGATTTTGCATCATTGGAGCACCTCATTTTGATTGCCTCACTCATGTGCTACTCATCTCTACTGTGCGTACACAAACATGTCGGGAGCAACACATGACCACAAGAAGTGAAGAAGTGCTTGCTACACTCATGTGTAGTAAGGTATAATCAATGATTGGGATATGTCACTTTATAAAGCTGAATTTAAAGGAAAGCAATATGCGTCCATATTTTCCAGTGTTTCGAAAAGTATAGTGGGGGGAGACACAAAGCTCCAAATTTTGGTTGGTTAAGTTTAATATAGGGGATAAACTGTCAGAATCTCCTATCCTAGAATCAATTATGAACAAATTTTGTTGTTTTTAAAAATAATTAGTTCCATTTTTTAAAGCTATATTGATATATTGTAAAATAGTTATTATAGGTATAATATGTAACAAGAAACTAAAAATATTTGTTTTAATATAAAAAAGAAAATGTTTGTTGGCCCTGTAAAAGCGATCGATTCTGAGAATAGGATTTTTTTTCAGTTCACCTGCGATATTCTAAAAATTAGTTTACTTTATTTTGAAATTAGTTTGCTTGTTGAATTGTCGATTCGAATCAAATACATAGCTGTACTTAAAACATATTAATAGTTTTCCCCTGATAACTATCATAGTAAATGTAGCTGTAGTCAGTCGCTGCTAGTAACATCAGTATAATATTGATTAGAACATGTGGGAATTGAAAATTATATCTTGATTTATTCGAAGTGGAGGTTCTATTGAGAAAAAAACTGGTACGAATAACAACCAGTTTTGTAAGTTTAGAATATATTTTGTATGAATTATATTGAAATTCGGAAAATGTATTCTTCTTAAATCTGGTTTTAAACATGTCTAAATCAATGCAAGGCTGCAACTTACTCGTTCCTTTCAAGACACTATATATTTAATAAAAATCGACTAATCTGTACTTTTAGCATCTACTGATGTATTTCACGTTCGCTTATACACAAAAAGCTTGTAATAATATCCATTCATATGTTTGTTAAACTACGCTCTATTTTCAAACACAAGTTCAGACACGTGCGAAAATTGTGAAAATTTAAACATTTAAAGTAATTCAAATGGAATCACGTTATTCCATCGTAACAATTATCACGTTTTTTTGTGTAAATGAAAATATCGAATAACCCAGCCTCACAATGCATGCAAAAGAAAATTGTAGAACTGTAGAATTTTACTGGAAGCAGTTCGAAATTGCATTTATTCGGATATCATTTAAAGAATATTGTTATGTTTTTAATAGCACGACGAATTGATTTCAATAATGTATTTCAATTGAACATGTCGGTGTGTTGAAGGAATTTATTGTTGGTTTTTGCTGAAAGCAAACACATTCTCTCCTTGACATGATCTGAAGTTATTTTTAGATTTAATTTCTCATCGATATATACACATGGCGGTGTATCAGTTGTGATTATATTGGTTTGAAAACATTATGGGGCTGTAAAAGTAAAAAAAAAACAAAACAATATATTGAAATCACGTATGCTCTCTGTATTGAAATTAATACTGGTTTCCACTAGTAGTATCATCGTCATTTCTGCTTAGATACGTAAGTATGTTTGGGTGTATTGAACGCTTATCCACATTTGCAGACGCTTGGTGCGTTTACTGAAAAATAGCGATAAGATAAAAATTTTGATTGTCAATTAAAATGTGTTATTAAAATATAAGTACAAAGTTAAATGGAAATAATGTTTGATTATTTGATAAGAATGACCATGAACATTTGAAAAGACTTAATCTCTAAACACATGCTAGGTTTTTTCAAGGTCAATATAGACGTGGCTTAAAGTTTCTGATGGCCATTGTATACAGTCTGAAAATAGTGGAATTTAGAAGTTGTTGCAAGACAAAAAACTGCTTGCTAAAAACCCTGTCACGCCAAGCTTAGTTTGCAAACAGCGTGGGCCTTGGTATCAACTTCAATAAAACCGATCTTATACTCTTCGAGAGAGAGAATACAAGATTCCTGAGATAGACCCAATCAGATTGGACGGGGTTGGATTAAGTCTGAAGTAGGACACTAAGTACATACTAGGGTCTTTTTCCTGGGCAACCTTTGGCCTAGAGTAAATAGGGCGCGCAATACGATTGACGCCAGCAGGGCGATATTGGGTAAAACATGGCGCCTCAGGTCTCTGGATCTACGCGGCAGCAGCAATGCCACTCCTTGCTTGCGGTTGCCTGGTCTGGTGGCCGGTAATTGATAAAATCTCCTTTCTTGACATGATGAACAAAGATCAGCGATTGGCGGCTTTCTGTACTAGAGGATCTTGCTTCATCTTCTAATCAACATCCTGCTTCATCTTCCAATCAACATCCTGCTACATCAATTTTTTAAACGTCCTCCTTCATCTTCCTTTCAAAGTCCTGCTTCATCTTTCTTTCAACGTACTCCTTCATCTTCCTTTCAAAGTCCTGCTTCATCTTCCTCCGCTTGACCTCTTTGTTAGATGCGCTGCCGCAAAAGATTCTCTGACGCTTAAAGAATCGGGGTACTACGAGTCAAGATCCTTTGGTTACAGCAGTATAGGACAGTGGCAGACAAGATGCACTGAACACTTGGTCCCACTCTTTGCTTAAAACTTCAAAAAAATATATCAAGCGATCGTAGGGAATGGACACCGCGGCACTTAACATTTACACGGATGGATTCAAAACAGCCGCAGAAGTAGGTGACCCAGATAGCGCTTAGGTGAGCCCTGGCTGGTGCGTTTTAGGTGAGCCCTGGCTGGTGGACTTCACGCACGCTGTCACCTCCCCTATTGGAGTGTTCACGTCGAACCCTTGATCCTCGCCTAGGACACAAGGCTGTCTGTCTCGAGTGGACTTCGCTCGCGCGGAACGGGATGGGTCGGAGGCACTTGCTTCGTCACGAAACTGCCTACTACTGTCGCTCGAAGCGAGAAGATGCGACGGTTCTCTCCGGGTTCCCAATTTTAACATTTATCAAAACAAATCTAATGGATTTTTCCATTACCAGAATTTCCACACTCTATTGATTTATTTTAACACACAATTCGGCCCTGCGCTACCATTAATGGTAAACTCATTATTTCTAAGAGACACGCTATAAATTCCACTAAACCACCTGAATTCACCAAAATTAATCTTTTAACTACACCTAAAACTATCTAACCTGGTGGTATCGAGCTCGATTCTTCATTGAGGCCCTTTCCATCGATTACTTCATTGCACTCGCTTACCGGTTACAATCACTCCTTCCCCGTTCATCCTTTTTGCCGCACCTTCCTCGACGAACTAACTGCTCGGAACTCCTTCGTATCTATCCTCGAGATGGTATCAATGCTGGTGATTGCTCGAAACTCCTTATCAATTTTCCACTTTCATCGTTTATCACCCAATTCGTTCGCAACCAGTTAGTTTGAAAAACAGAAAGATTCCAGTCAGGAAATATGTAATTTCTTTATCAACCGACCACTTACGCAGCCAAATTCGAAAGAGACCTGTGGTAATTGAACCATTTTGGCCACTTGTCAGAAACTGAAGGACATCCTTAGGCCTTCGATGGCCACTTGAAATAAACTTCTAAGCTCCAGGTCTTCTTATCTGGTATTGCTATGGACAAATAGGTCTATGGGCTACCTTGTGTCAGCCATAAATACCTAACCTATCTTAGCTTCTAAAGGAAAAAATTGTCTTCCATTTAAAATCTTTGGTTCAGTATTGTGTTCAATTAATTTTTCTCATTTCAAAAAAAAATTCTCAGTACATAATATTCCTTTAATTTTGTTCAATCAATTTTGTTCAGTTTTAGCTCAGTATTTGCTTCAATCTTTGGGCAGTATTGCGGCCCTAATGTGCTGTAAATGTCAATGTAAGTAAAATGTTGTCTTCTAGAAAAAATCCAAGTCATTCTAGTAGATCAGAGCTCGCAAATCTTAATGTCCTGAGCAGTCAGAAGCTTTCATTATGCTTTTATGTGTGCGCAACAGTAAAAACAGCCCCATAGCACATCCACATGAAAGTATTATAGATAGAAAAAGATACAAATCAACCTAGCTCGCAAGCTCTTGCTATCACCTCAACCACTTAGCACAAAACATCGTAAAACATGAAAACACAATATTTACCCCTAAAACACGCAAAAAAAGTTATCTACTTGAATTTATCATCACACGGTGTTTACCTTTTCGATTGTAATATTGCTGCCGCCACCGAGCTGAGCTATAGGTAAAAACAGCATCTTATCAACTGATATTGCTAGCGCAAATGTGATGCAGATATGCGCACACAAAAATTGCAGACACGCAAAGTAATAATAGGAGAACAATATTTTATATAGGCTTGTGCAAATAATAGCTTTTATACTTGTCAGCTATAAGAGAAATTTTGAATTAGATAAAAATTAATAGTAAATAATAATTCCCTTGTAGATGAGAGTATTGAATTAGGGGTTTCCATAAGGACATAACAGTTTTGTACAGGGTGGCTGATGAAAGACGCTACCAAGAAGAATGTGAAAACTTTTGTGTTGATAATAGCAATCAAAGAAATAATTAAGAACATCAAGGAACGTGCTGAGACTATATATGATTTCTTCGGCAAAACCTTCGATCTACATATATTTGCTGAAGCCGAATTTTGGGACGAAGCTTCGATCGGATTCTAGTAATTAATTGCATCCTTTTTTCTTCACAGATTGGTATTTGAATTTAAGAAAAATGGGCGATTGGGATAATGAAACAAGAATTTAGTTTATGCATCGCTATCACGCATTGAAGTCTGTGATTTCCGTCCAAAGAGGATTAATTCGCAGGCTTGTAAACAATTTTGGCCGCACTCAGGACAATCACAATAGCGCCTTATTATCGAAATTCCTCAGTTCGGACGCAGGAAACTATCGCTGATGTAACTGCTGCCATACAAGCCAATCCTAGAGTTAGTTTACCTGCTCAAATGGGTATCAGCAAGCAGTCATTACAGACAGTTCTGAATAAAAATTTACACTAATTTCCTTATAAAATTCAACTATTAAGTAAACTGAAGGCAACAGACTTGTCGATTCGCTTTGAATTCAAATGGTGGAAGAGGATTGAAACATCTTGAATGGCATTTATATGTCTGATGAGGCCCAATATGACCTAAACGGCAGTGTTAACAAACAAAATTGTCGACTAAAACCAACAAATTTGAATGATTTCAAGCAATCTTTTCGAAAGATAATTGAAGCAATTCCCGTTGCAACCCTTCAGGTGGCAATGAATAACTTTTTGATAAGATGTCGCACATTTTTCACCGAGCGTGGGGACATTTAAATTCAATTAGTTTTAATACTCAAATTAAAACAAGCAAAAAATATAATTTTCGACACGGACAGAGTGACAATTCGAATTCCAATGAATACAAAAAAGTAAAAATACTAAAATAAAATATATGCATTAACTCTTCATTTTATCTTATAGATTATGTTGAAATACTACCGAGAGATTGAAATACAGCCGAAAAGATAACACACTTTTGTGTCGAAAGAACTTATTTTTTCAAGAATTGTCACATCGGAATAGGCAGTGACTTGTAACTCTACTTCTTTTGAAGCTTGAAGATTAAGTCACGTTTCAGGAAGATTCAAAAAATTATGGAATTGGACGAAGTAAAATATCACATTTAGGTCCCAAAATAAGTACAATTAATTTTTCGAGCCAGTGCCTTATGTATTTCCTCAATATAGTATATTCATTCTAAACAAAAGTAGCTTGTTTCTCGATTAACACTTAAACTCAAGTGAAGACATCTTCCACAATCTAATTCGCGCCAGGAAGAAATAGTCAAATTGTTATCATATAAACCTTGACAATAATTTTCATGTTTAGACAGTATGAATACAAAACATTCTTAAGCGCATGCTTTCTACTGAAAACTTAAAACGCAATTTTATTGTTTATTTTTATAAATAAAACCGGGCGATGATAGACGCCAAAAAATCTTCACGCCAAATGCGTCATGCCATGTCAGCATGTCGAATCGAGCGTTTTCTTCCGAATTGTTTTAAAAATAATGTAGATTACGAGAAAAACAACATTTTCGATTTCTTAAGTATGCGAACATGGTTTTAAAAAATATTTGCACATTTAAAAATTTAAATTTAAAATAAATATTGGCAAAGGAGCGAATGTATAAGATGAGGATGTTAAATAGGTGTAGTGAAAGTGGGATTGTTAACTAGTAGAAATACATGGCTTGTTTCCCCTCGAAGATGATATTGCCCAATATTGATTTGCCAGGAATAATAATGAAGTACAGCAGGTGTCAGAAGATATCACTGCTAACTGCGCTTCAAAAAACTCTGTTTTTGGATTTCTTCCAATATTTATACCTTTCATTCACCATCCCCAGACAAGCTAGCTGCTTAATACTGACCATTGCAGGCATAATTCTTTTGCGTAAATAGCTGTAAAGCTGTTATATAATCGTTGTACTGACCATATAATCATTTTGCAAGCAACTAACAAAAGACGTGTGGACGATGACTCCTAATCGGATGGCGGAGCTGAGTACTAGTCTTGTCTAACCTGTTCTATTCTAATTCGGTGCTTCTGTTCTGTGTCGACAACTATACAACAAGTCATATGTGCGCACCTCATTAATTCTATAAAAGTAGCTGAGCTGTCTTATGGACGATGTATTCCGCGTCGGACTGTTAGTAGTGGTAATCGTGAACCGGCTACACAACAACCGCGAGCGAATAAATAAAGAAATTTTGCTGCTGATTTAAATGTTTGTGACTCGATTGGAAAATTATTAGTAGCAAAACTGAGTTTGGACGAGTGACTTAAGATAAACAAGAGAGAGCTTCAACTACGGATACCAGTTTCTAAGAAAAGAAACAAGATCAAAAATCGATGGAAAACAAAGAAAAAACTCTTTTGATGTGAAAGATTCTAAAGTGAACCTTTTAAAGTTTGATCTGTGATATTTTGTTGTAAGATAGATAAACTGTGAATCGGTTAACATTCCTGTGATATAGTTTAGGATACTTATTTTGATTGCGTTGGGAAATTTATTTACTTAAATTTTGCGAACAGAGAATCTAATTTTTCATTTCGGTGCGAAGGAGCTTTATCAACTTGAAATTCGGGGTATGTATTCTATTGAATATTAAACTAGTTCTACGAGGCCATTCAGTCTCTAGCTTGAGACATGTGCTGATACGTGATTTTTTCTTGATAAAATCTCGCGACGATTTCTTTTTGGATACATTTAGGCAAATCTCAAACTATAAACAAAACGAAGTCGACTTATTGTGTGTTGTTGGTAGTTTTCGTCTGAGACAACTAACGCGTTCGCATATCTTTTATTTCTCTGATGTGCTATTTGTTTCCCAGTTTTATTTTCTATGCTAGTGAGCTGTATTCTTGTTAATGCAACATACCCTTCCAGTCCCACCAAATGCAGATCGTGGTCTTATTTGGGTGGAGATCTTGCTTGACTCTCGGCTGGGGCGTATCTTCTGGAGCCACCCACTCTATTCTTTATTTCATATTGACGTATAGACACCATTTCTCATCTCCCGTGACGATTCGGTACAAAAAAGCCTGCTTGTGTCCACGTGCTGCTCGGTGGCGGGAAGGATGTTGAGAAACAATTTATAGGAGATTCGCTTTGTTGTTCTTGGTCACTTTGGGGCACCCAGGCTCTCAATTTTTTGTAAAATTCTATTGAATGATGGTGATTAAGAATAGTCTTCTAATAGCAGTTCATTTGTGTGGCAATTTCAAGACTTGTTTGGCGACCGTTCTCCTTTAAAAGTTCTTTGAGATGCTCCTTGTCGAATTCCAAAGATCTGCGAGACGAATCGTCAAGGTCAAAATCACCCTTTTTTGAATATGAATTCCGTATTTGTCGCGAATTTTCCGGGCTGCTTCAGCAGCTTCTTGGCCTCGATGAAAAGCGAAGAAAAGCAGGTGTCGAAAATGCTGATGTTTAGCTTCTGCATACTCCATTTCTAACACTAAATAAAAGATTAGACTATTCAAAAATATGATTAGCACAGTTTTGTAGAGCAGAAAGAGCTTTATCGAATAAATAGAAATACTTTGGCAAACAGCAAACAAATCGTATTAGGATAAAATAAAACATAAAACGACCTTATTCCTTAACCTAATACTTGGTCCTCACACATTAGTTCAAACCAAGATATCAAGCGACCGTAGGGAATGAGCAGGAATGGAACACCACAGCCTTTAGCATTTACACATGCGCTGCAGGAGTAGATGTTGCAGCCTTCAGACTTCTTAGCCATTGTGGTATTTTCCAGCCGGGGGTCTATGTGAAACGAAAAGCCACAGAGTTGATATCCGTAAAGGATACTACAGATGCCAGGATAATTATTTTCACAGACAGTCATGCTACGATAAAAACACTGATGTCTTACACAAATAAATTGAAGTGCATACTTGACTGAGTGTGAAGTGCATACTTGACTAACGACTAGCCCGAACAGGCTAGGCAACAACAGAAGAGTAAGAATCTTCTGGATGCTCCATCATAAGGCCATTGATGGGAATAAGAAAGCGGAAGCGTTAGCTAAGCATGGGGTCAGTCTTCAGTTGGTCGGATGGGCAAACCAAAATCATATGGGCGTTATACAATCTCCTGGCTACCAAATGCCTACGTGAATGAACCCGGGCTGACTGCAAACGGCTAGTCGACATCATTAATAGACACTGTTTTGTGAAACTGTGACTCCTAACCACCTGTAGGAAGTTTCAGGAGTCGGGTGTCTAAGAAACAATTCAATAGCGCATGTGTCACTGTCCGGTACTGGGGAACAGCAGACAGTACTGATTCGGTAAGCCCTGATTGAAGGACATGTTTTAATTTGCAAACAGGTTTGGAGCCTTCAATGGCCACTTGGACTAATAACCCTTTAAACTCCAGGTCTTATCTGATATCGCTACCGACCAGTAGATCTATGCGTAACCTTGTATCGGCCAGAAATAACTATCCTATCCTATCGAATGATACTAAAAACATATAAATGGCTGTCAAATCACAACTAACATATGAACAAATTTAAAATTTGCTACGACTTTGTTTGGGGAATATTAGTACACGTTGGTTATATAGACAAATACTGGTTGTGATACATATATTCGACCCCGCAATGTTGGACATTTTTGGAACTTGTGCTTATATTATAGGCATTATATTATAGCCACTTCAAAATTGTGCGTCTCAATATGAATGAACTAGTTGTTATAAATTTTTCAAAGATCTTCAATAAATCAACGGCAAAATTTCAGTAAATTTGCGTTGATTGTCCCGAACGAAATCATGAAAAGTGTATGTGGTGTAGCATTTAAATAACACTATGAATCGCAATATACTTCCTATAACGATTAATATGAAAACTAAAAGTATGGCTTACATTAAGTTCATATGAAAGGTCACGTTTAGTTTAAAATCATAACACAAACATTTGAAGTGAATGTTTCAATAGATTGACCAAGAAAAATGCGACCTAAATTGACCTTTACTAGTCTTATCGCAGTTAAAATAATTTATCAAAACTAAGGTCGCTATGAACCGAAATTTGCGCATTAGATTCCCTGAGGTTTTCATTTGTATCATCGATTCGTTCCGTTCTACAAAGCTAAACTTCCTAGAGCAATTCACTAGAGAAGAAGGGAGTAATGTAAAAGCAAGCAGGAGCATGAGGCAACGTTTTTCTTTTTCTCTTCTCAATTTTAACAAATGAGGGAATCTCCCCATTTGGTTCCTCAGGCAATGACAAGCCTAATTACCTCGGATAACTTCACACGTAATGTGAGTTTCTCAAGTCACTTCAAACAGAGAATGTATGACAAATTATCAAGGACAATTTCCCGTACATTCTTGTAAGCGCATAGTTGTCGTGAAAAACAATTGCTATTTTTAGTATTAGCTTATACAATTGAAGTACACAATTTAATGTCATGAAAGTGTTGTGCAATAGCCTGAGTGTGCTTTCATTTGAACATTGAATTGATAGCTAGTAATCAGATTACAAATCAACGGTCGTCAGGCATTAATGAATGTCTCAAAGTACACAAGTGATTCGATTTTATGCAATTTCTTGTGCAAAAAGCTGGAATGATGAAGTATATTGCAAGCGGTTATGTACCAGAATGAATTATATTGGCCTGAAAATATCTTTAAAAATAGTAATTAGTAAAAAAAAATGGATCGTGTTTCTTATTGAAAATAAAACACATTTCTTATTATAAATATATAAAACAGATTTATTATAAATTTCGAAATTTTTTATCAATAGAAATAGCATTGAAAATAATAATTGTTTCTTTCTATTTTTTACAGGGAACCAATGTTTAGTAGTAGTAGTAGAAGTAGACCAAGTAGTAGTAATAAACGAACGATGTCTACCTCTTCTAACGCTACAACCATGTCGACTGAATCTACTTACTGTATCTCTCTCGGTGTAGGGCCTCTGTGGTGGTCCTGATGTCCCTGCCTACCACAGAACAGATCACGATAGGGCGTCACTCTTAAATGGTGAGTACATTGATTTACTGCTTACGTTATGAGATGGTCAAACGTACGTTCTAGAAATTTTAAACGTTAAAGAGGCTAGTGAGGTAGTTTCTTCGTGTATTCTGAAATAGATTCAGTAAAAATGCGAGATTATAATTTTGCACTAAATGCTATGTGTTGAGTATTTTCAGTAAGCAAGAGAAATTCGAGGTATCCTTCTTCGTCATTGAGCAGTCTAAGAGCAAAGAATATATCTCTAAACGACGATATATGCAAAAAAAAACTCAGCAAAACTAATCTAATCATCAAAATGATCAAACATTCACTGGTCATTGAAACTCGACTCTCTTTAAACAGCTTATGTCTCATAATTATTATTTTTTGAGTTTAGATTCTAATACTCTTGGCATCAACACGATGATTTATTCAATTTATTTTCATTTTTAGATTACAATAACCGAAAAATTTCGGTAGGTTCAGCTTCAAGTAGTAATTCGGATGACTACTCTGACACTGAATATTCAGAATCAGCTTTTGATGATGTAATTTCGACACGATCCGATGACGATTGCCAGGAAGTTGTCAATAAGATCATACAACAAAAGGCACCGACACGTGTACTTATCAACTTGCATGTAACAGAGAGCGTTAAAACTAAATGGGATACGGTATGTAATTAATTATTTTCAAGCTGAAAAATTCGATTATTGTTTAGAACTATGTGTGTCAAATTGAAAATGGAGAAATAAGTGTGTCTGGAGAAGTACATGTATTTCATATAAAGGAAAATCAGTGTAACCTTACGATTGGTCAAGGAGTTAACACACCGAATGTATTATGCTATTTTATGCGTCATTTAATATGTAAGACCAGAAAGTTAATGTGGTAGAGAATTTTGAAAACTGCTAACTTCGTTGGTATTCTAATACAAGTAGTCCCTAAACTCTGCGATATTTCTGAATGATCCTCGTATTCTACTTTCTATTCTGCGAAGATCGTAAGCGTGAGCTTTAAGTCAATTTAATTTGGAAATTTAGGTTAGGTCAATTGGCCGTCAATCGGAGAGACTTGCGAAAGACACATAGGCACATTAGATACTCGTTGTGATATCACAGATACACTTCTTCTTAGAAACTGTAGTATATAAACCATTTCGGTTCTTTTGATGAACTATACATCGCTATTTTTTATATAATACCATTCAAATTCTTCAAAAGGTTTCCTGCAAACGATACAGGATTATGTGCGATTACAATCCGAGAATGAACCGCTTTCGTATTACTTCAGCTCAGACGTACGACTAACTCCAACCAGGTCTTCTATCAAACTTTCAGGGGTCTGTAAAGCATCCTTACTCTTTTTTTGAGCGCAATATCAGCTCCACAGATGCTGACACAGCTGACCAGGGGTCATCTAATGGAGTTTCTTCAGAGTTGTCTCTGGCGTCGCAGTGCCATTTGCAGAGAAAAGTGTATGTCGACCACTCTGAAGTGGGCGCAATGGAAGCCTTACGTACATATATCTGTCCTAACTTTCCCCATTCTTTGGAGGTATTCTCAGAAGTATGTCCGATAGGAACTGACTCCGGTAGAAATTAGTTTCATCGTGGTCGCGATCAAGCCAAAGTTTTAAAGCACAAATAAGCCTAATCGATCATGCCCCCGTCTACCTCCTATCCAACGCTCCTCGCAAAGCGCTCGCGCTTGAGCAACTGCTATTTCCCTTTCAACTTGTGATTGTTCAAGAACAACTTCCTGCGTTCGTTCGCCAATAGATCAATTGAGATTACAGCCGCTAGGACTGACGCGGCATTTTCTGACACTGGTCTGTAGCTGCTTGCAATTTGAAATGCTCCCCTACGCTGAACGCTCACCCTTCTAGTTTGATATTTTTCAAATCTTAACGCAGTTGCGTATATCTCGGCGCATGCTTTTCGAGTGTGCTCTCCAAGTCCAGTATCACTCGAAGATTTTTAGCCGATTTTCGGGTCTCAAGTACTTCGGAGCCAATCGACATGGTTATAACGATTGGTATCCGCCATAACAAACTCAATTTTTGTGATCGCCAGCTTGTAACTATGGCTTTCCATCCAGCAATCACCCCTTCTCATTACTTGATTGAGTTTGATTGGGCTAGGTAAGGATTTCTAGATTTGATGCACATCCAAAAGCACAGTGCTCCAACTGCTTAAAGCATTTAAGTCCAATTGATACCACAGACAGTCATTAATGGATGCAATCCAGCTAAAGAGCTTAAGGGCATCTGCGTTAAAGGGGAGGAAAGGTATTGAGGCAATTGGGAAGATCATTAACGAACAGAACGAACAAGAGAGTACCAAGGGGGAACACTGGATGAAGGATAAAAGTCTGACGAAACACAACTCTCGAAGATGACACGACAAGTAGTTCTAAGAGATTTAATGGACCCGAAGGTTTATTAGAAAAGAAAGAGGTCACGATTGATTATTAAGGGGCCTATTATGATTCGAATTCCAATATCAGAATTCACACGATATAGTATTTTCGAATTATGATTCGTTATTTGCTCAAGAATCCGCCAATTTCGGAAAGTAAATAACGAGTCATCTAATGCGATAGCTAATTCGTGGTCTAGTTTCTCTGCGAGCTATTGGCAATTTTATTTCTATCTTAAATCTTTTTTTCGATTCAATTGATATGCATAAGTAAACTCTGTTCATCGGGTAGCTGGTAGAAACCCTGTTATAAATCGTAATGTCAATAATTTTCAAATTCGTGATATTGCATTTTTATAACAATCTCCTAAACTATTGGACTTATTTCAATTTCTCAAATTTGAATGCTTCATTTTTCTTTCTTCCGTCTCACAATATTAAGCCGATCAAAATAAATAGTCATAGAGTCAGTTCGAGCATGAAACAATGCAAATTCGTCCAATTTTTTTTAAATTTTAATTTAACTTGATTAGAAATATCTTGGAAATCTGGAATCGATATAGTTTATTCGAGTGAAGCTGTTAGCATTTAAAATGGGAATTAAATTCTGATTTCGGAATAGTTTATAATTTGAAATTCCGAGCTTTGACGTGTCGTACAATTTCACGAATTCCGATATAATAATAGGACCTCAAAATCCCGCCACCATATGTTTTTTTAGTTTAAGACTCTATCCCGATCACTCCTAAACAGATAGTGCGGAAGTAGAATTTGTTCACCGAAAATATCAGCAGAGAACCAGGTTTCCGTTGTACAGGTAAAGTCATCGAAGATACTTAAGGAAGAAAGCTTGAATTGTTGCAGTTTAGTTTTCGAAGGTCTTGATTAGAAGTTAGTTCCCTGATTCGTCTCGAATACCAAATAACGATCCTTCAAGTAGGCTCGTACTTTCGCAAGCAAGTAGTCCTCTTCCTGAAAATATCGTCCAATATGTCTATCCATCTCACCGAGTTAAAAGCGTTACTAAAAACACCGATGGTATGTGGCCTCTGTACACAGATGGTTTTTTAGGACCCCTCCCCTTCCCTTTGCAATCCGAGCGAGTCGCGTCATTTTCCAGCGTAACGGAAAAACACCCGCCATTAAATACGCATTATGCATGTTTAGCAATTTCGAAGGGTGTCTCTCCATAACTGCTTTCAGAACTTCTGCCAGGATTTTGTCATTGTAGCGGTCGCACTGGAGAGCTCTTCTCCAGTGTACAAAGGGACATTTTCCTAGCGTAATGTGTGATCGTTTTCGAATCTACAATATGCCTCAGGACATCCACCTCCAACTGTGGATCGGGGCCCATGTGGCCGAGCCTACAGGAT
The DNA here is from genome assembly GCA_947369275.1 of Nemotelus nigrinus. Lineage (NCBI taxonomy): Eukaryota > Metazoa > Arthropoda > Insecta > Diptera > Stratiomyidae > Nemotelus > Nemotelus nigrinus. Next base: position 225,215,922 of record OX376372.1, on the reverse strand, counting down.
ACTAAATTGTGGTCTTGGCCCCACATTTGCCCTTTTTCCGCCTTGTAGCGATTCCCAGTTCTTTTTTTGCCTTTTTATAGTTCGCGGCAAGCCGAGACGCTTTTAATCGTCTAATAGATCGCTGTGCTCTTCGCTTGCACGCTAGAGCTCTGCGCCTCAGTTCCGCTATCTCGTCAGTCCAACAACCGGTCCTAGGCGTGCCCCAATTACAGATTGATTTGCTGTCGAGATTGCATGTAATGTGAATTTATGGTTCTATTGTTCAATACAGTGTCCCAATTTAACTGTAACTTTATATCAGATCCTGGACTTTATAAATCTCCTTCGTGAACTTTGCTGATCAAGAGTCGCGTAAACATTTTAAACAGACGTTTCCTCAACGCTGATCTTCATAGATTGATATAGTTTTTAACTCCCGCCTAGCAAAAGTGTGGAATGCAATTAATTATATTATTTATGTATCTAAATATTCAATTATGTAAGTCAATATTGTGAAATTACTTGTAGTTGTAGTACATGTTCCCCTTCTGTTACTTTCAGGTTTTCAATCCAACCAACAACATCTTATACGTTGCTCTGCCCGAGACCCTTGCCCCAGAAGGATCTCGTCAATCTTTCATATCGCTCCTTGAATTTGCCGAGGAAAAATTGGAAGTCGATGGAGTTGTACTATGCATGCGTAAGGATCGTCCGGATCGTTCGAAGCTTGTGAAAACCTTCATGTTCCTGGGTTTTCAGCCGTTGAGCTCAAAATCGCCGTTGGCACCGCCACACGACGATATTGAGGACGACGAGAACAATTTGTTTCTCATTTACAACATCGAAGATTAAACACCTAGCTGATTCCGATTATAAAAAACTTCACAATGTGACGGTGTGGATATTCCAACTATTTTGCATTAAATACTTATGTTGAATCTACATTTAAACAACTAAACAATATTTTTCAATGTATTTTGGTTTCCACACACACACACATACACAACACCGGTAACGTTATCCATCCAAAAGGAACTTAAACTAATTTTGAAAGTCAGTTAAAACAATTATCTTAAAAACACTAGTTGGATTTTTGAGCTTAAGTTTGAATTTATGTATTGAACATCATTTTCCGCCATTTTTTTTTCGTATCTTATTCAGTTTTCATATAACATGGCAACACTAACCACATGTATTTCCACTATTTACTAACACCTTGAGCGACGTATGATAGATTCAATGTCAGCTGACCATTCGACTTCTTACTTGCATCACAGCTGAACTGTTTAAAATAAAAATCAACATCAACCTACATTCAAAGTAATCATTTAGGAGCAATGCTATATCGTATTTTAAAAATATGAAGAAAAAAAACAAAAAAAATATAAAACTAAAAAAAAAATATTAAAAAAAAAATAAAAATAAAATAAAAGCAAACAAAAAAAATACCTAAAATAAGGTTTAAACAAATTGAATAGAGTGCACTCCATTTTTTGGTATTGTTTCGGCATCTTAGTGTTTCGGATTTTGTATTTGTGACACGAATCAAATCATGCAAAATCTTAAAATTTGTCGTAAACATTTTCTGTTTCAAGTAAATTTTGCATTTTTAAACATAACTAGTATCTTGATTTTCACGATCCTTATTTGCAAATGATATTGTCGAATAATTGCTGAAACACACAGTAGACGAAAGGTAACATGGAGAGGGCAGGTCGAGAGACATTAAAACAATGTGATTTTGTGAATATTTGTACAAAAACGTGCAAGCGTTTACGATCGATCGTTTTTTTAATAATCTTGAATTGAATTTGCTGATTGTTTGTTTCGATTATGAAATGTAAAGATAGTTTATAAACATACATAGTGATATAAAATCGCGTTACAAGCACAGTATTTTTATAAAAGCAATCCTTAAGATACCATCGTGCATCAACTAACAAACTAATTGACTAAACTTTTATGTGTCATCCATCACAATAGTCTGTAAGACTTCTGAAAGAACGAAAAAAAAAAATGATAAGGTGTGTGCTTTTTTCTCTTTCAAATCACAAACAATCACGAATTACTTTTAGAATTCTACTGATCCTATTCCGTATTAGGTGTGTTCTCTGTCATTTTTTTTATATAAGTTGTTCTGAAGCAAGATGTAAAGTCTTGCGACACTATTCAAATATCTGAAATATTTTCAATGTAAAAGTGAATTAGTATATTCTGTTATTTTTTATAGATTTTTATTCAACTTCTTACTAGAACCACGTACATATATTAAATCTAATAATGAATTTGATTGAATTATGAATATGTAAATGAATTTTCTTTTTCAGTTTTTGGAATTATTTTGTTAAATATTTTTAAATACGATATGGTTTGAATAGCGTAATGTATTCTCTTGATCACAACACATTTGCTAAAATTTATATATGTTCCAAATAAAAATATGTTAAGAGAGAAATTTCGTTTGTTTTATTGGAGTTTGTAGAATCAGTTAATGTGACAGGTTGAGGTTAAGCATTCTTAAATGACAACGGTGGTTGGTTTAATGCCCGTCACTTATGGGGGTCAGATAAATGTGGCAAAATTGGTCTCAATAAATAAAAATAAATAAAAATAGCATGACGCAAACTCTTTAGCTGCATTTCTTGATTTAGTGAAAGCTTTTGATTCCATCGCACACAAAATGATTGTTGATAAGCTTTGCAAACATGATTTCGATTCAAAGTAGGTTACATGAATTGGAAACTAGTTGCGGCATCGTTATCAATCAGCTCGAATTCCTGGAAAGCAAAGTAAAGCGCTTAGCTTTGAATATGGAATTCTACAAGGAACTGTACTGAGCCCTATTCTTTATCTTATCCATGTAAAAGACACCTTTACACAACATATCAAAGGGTATTTAATAGCTGCTGAGAAAAAAAGGAAAATAGTTTGAATGAGGTAAAAGTAAATACAGTGTATATTCTTTGTTTACTGAACCAGTGGCTAAGTAATAATTCCCCCCATCTTCCTCTCAGCCCAGTCTACCAAAACGATACGAAGATTAGGAAAAAAGATGCCACTTCAAGGAAGGATAGGAAGGAAGATGCCACTTCACAAATGTCACTTTGCTTACCAGAAGGGCAAATCATCTGAATCAGGCTACACATTAGCTGGTAAAAATAATAGAAAAGGCATTAGATGGTAAGGAAATCGCACTATCCGCCTTAATGCAAGACATGACTCAATGTATCAGAGAGGAGGAGTGCCCGACAAGAAGTACCAACGTGGGCGAGTAAAATATTAAGGTATCGAGGTGCGCTTGCGAAGCTGGGCGAGTCTATGCTAAGGGGATGTCCACAGGGAGGGGTATTATTCTCCAGCTATGGTCCCTACTAGTTTACGGACGAACTTCTCGTGTAAGTAAGTAAGTAAGGGTCCAACTGCTCTCGACTACGTTGGCTAAGCTCACACATGGATACCTTGAGATCCAGAATGCAGAAAACCTTAAATCAAATAATACGATGTTGCGATGAAGAGGATTTATTCATTAATTCTCAAAAAACTAGCTTAGAACCATTCACCAGAAAGATAAAAAATCGAAATAGGAGCCCTAAATATTAAGGACACAGTCGTATGTCTGAAGGAAGAAATAAAATATCTAGGAATTAATCTAGGCAGGAAACTCACCTCACCAAAATGAAACGACAGGGAAGGCCACTAAGGCACTCTGGGCGACAAAACAAATGCTTGAACGCAATTGGGGGCTATCTCCAAGGTAGACACTATGGGCATACAAATAAATGGTGACACCTATCATCCTATATGGAGCTGCAGTGTGGTCGAAGAAAACCACACAAAAACCTGCTGTTAATAGGGTCAACGAGCTTTAAAGAATGGCCTGCCTGCTGATTACAAGAGCAATGAGCTCCATTCCAACGGCAGGAATGGAGGCTCTCCTAAACCTAGAACCACTACACTTCCAAACTAGGGGAAGCAGCGAAACAGGCTATTAGCCTATAGAATTTTAATCAGAAGATCTAAAAGGCTACATCAAAATCCTGGAGGACATCAGGCCCATAATGGAAATGTTGAAGTTCAGCGATCAAATAAAGACTGAAGCAGTCTTCGGGAAGAGGTTCAAGATTGCTTTCAAGGAATAAATGGGAGGATGGCCCACCCCCTCGTACAAAGGAGCGCAAATGTGGATTACAGAGTAGGAGCAGGGGTCGTAGGTTCCAAGTGCAAAATGCATTTCCTTCTTCCAAAGAGGCCAGAATCTATCAAGCAGAAGTATCCGCCATACTTAGAGCCTCACATAGAATAAAGGTAAGGAACACTAAAAGGGTTAGAATTAAAATCCTATCGGATAGCTAAGCGGTTCTCAAGGCTATCTATTGCGATCACATCAAATCAGCTATACTCTTAGAGCCTCTAAAACATGAGGGACACCAAGGAAACGTGGAAGCTAATACCAAAGCCAAAGAAGGAACAAGAATGCCCTTCACAGGTCCTTCTCCGTACTGGGGCTTTATAAAGGCAGTCATGGACAAGAACATTAAAACAAGGTATGTACAAGAAAACGATCGAAAGCGGCTGGCTTAATCTTCAGGGTTTGAAACTCTCAGATAAATACCTAAGCTTCGATAACAAAAAGAGCAAAAGAAGCATTGGCACTGTGCAAAAGTGGCATAAGAGCCCTATGCGGAACACTGACAGGCCACCATCACTGCAAAAAGTATCTCCACAGAATAGTTAAGGAATGGGACGACTGCTGCAGATACTGTGGACAACCGACAGAGTGTGTAGAACATTTTCTCACACACTGTCCAGCACTAGAGATACGAAGATTAGAACTCTTTGACACAACAAATGTACCGTCAAGGAACATATTCAAGAACCACCGCAGTTCTGCTATAAATCGCTCTTCAGCAATCGAGTCGCATAATTTTGTGGCACGAAAATTTTGTAAACAATTCATTTTGGCATCTCTTCAATCATAGATTTTGGTTTGTTTGAAAGTTTTTTCTCAAGTTTTATATTTTGTTCAACATTGTAATGTTGATATTTTATATGCTACTATAATATATTATGCTTAGTTCTATAATTTTCAGTAATTTTCAATTTGCTTTAAAAAGCTATGCACAAATAATTGTGACAACGACTGTACATAATTAATTGATAGCATTCATGCAATTTTTTTTGAAAATTCGCAATGAAAATTATAAAAAAATTCCATGGTAAAAACTGAAAAGCTCTCACAATAAAACCATGCGAGAACACATTTGCGGCGAATCATGAGATGGATGACATTGCAGCGGAGCACCCGTCCGGCTTGTTGACTGACTGCGCTCTAGGAGAGCTCCAAAAGCTTTCGAGCTCTACATAATCTCTTGTCGGTAGCGGGTAGCTTCGACAAATCTTCAGTTGAACGAAAACTGAGTACGTTTCGAAGTGGTGAATGTGCTGTTCGTTGCTGTGTTGATGTAATTTTGCAGTTTTCGCCATTCCGTTCGTGGTTTTCCTCGATTCCCCATCGGCGGAGACTTCACTGTGTCGTGTGGATTAGTCGAGACCGGAGGTTGATTTCTGCTCTTGGACTACTGTCTTTATTTTAAATTTCTAATCGGAATCTCCTGCGGGATTCTGAAAACTTTAGCAGCTTGCGATCCAATTTAATTTGTTGAGTGCCGCTATCCGATGAAATTATCTTATCCGCTGTCGAATACGCCAAGTAAAACACGAGGAAAATTCCCAAGTTTCGCGCTTACGTGCTCACGTTCGTCCCCATTTTCATGGTTAAAGTAATGTCTAATTAGATTTGTGTGGAACGGGCTGTAGAAGAACGACGGATTTGTCCGGTGTGAAGATTATTTTGGAGTGTTTCGTGAAATTTTCGTGGGAGAAAAGTGGAAAAACTACTAGCTTAATTGCATCCGCAGAGGAGATCAGTTTTGAGTGAAATATACCTGAATCGAATTTCCGGTAAGTACTTAAATTGAAATGGAATGAATGAAATCGAGTAAAAGTTCGCGGGCGCCAAAATTCCCATGGACGTCACTCGTCGCAATTTCTCAATTCGCACAGAGTGGAGTGGATGCATTTCAGTTGGGTCAAGGAACTTGGCCGGGCGATGTGTTCTAGTGTTTGTCGATCCTACGCTTGTAATTCTGATCTAGAGTGTAATCCGATAAATGGCTTTTGAGATTTCGCTCTTCAATGCAATGCCAGCAGGGTGAAATCGAAAGTAGGGTAATGGGTGTGCTTGCCAAAGAATGTTATCCGAAGTCCACCAGACTATCAGGGGAAACTTCGGATGATTTTCATATTGATTCAAATCAGCTGTTAGTGATGCTTGGTTTGTATCGAGGTGCCAAGCGATTGAAGCGTAATTAAAGAATTGGCTTACATAGTGCTGTGACGTCGTTTTTGTTTTGGATGTTCTGCCTCACAGTTTTGGAGGTGCATTTGAGCTGAACAACTTTCGCCGAACAAAGAAATGCCTCAAGATAATTGGCCATACAAATATTAACTGGAAGTTGAATCACGGATTGATTGGCAGAGAGATAAAATAACAGTAAACAAACTGTTCTCCTAACGACCCCCGCCGCCATATGATCGGATACCTATTTGCTTCACAGTGCGCCAGAGCAGCGCGCATTTGTAACGAGCTTTGAGTACCGGTTTCAATCCTGTTTTCGCCCAATGTGTCGTTTTTACCTGGACCTATGGCTAGGAAGAAAATATTGCAACCAACCGTACACAAAGTGACAGTGCTGGTCGGCCACATTATCAGCAGCACCAAAACAGAACAACTCTGCACCGAGAGTGCATTGGGCATTGCATTATGCAGCCAGCTAAAAATAAATTATACAGAGGACTGTATGCGAGAGCTGAGCTTGAAAGCGTGCGTGAATTTCGGAAACGTGGCGCGGTCGGAACGGGTAGAAACTTTCATGGAGCTTGATTACGGCGGATTGAATTGATGTAAACAAGACGGCCGGGGCAAAGTCCATACGATCACATAAAAACAAGGTCAGCTAGAAACGGTTTCACACCTGCATTCGGGAGTTTAGTTGATTTGTTGAGCTCGTATTGTGTTAGGTAATTCTATTTATTTACTTCCATTTGAACAGTATCAAGCCCAATTAAATCACAGAATGAGTTAGAAAAAAAAGAAGAGAAAAGCCAATCAATAATTCATAAAATTTAAAATAAAAAAATGGATAGTAATGCAACAATAATAAAGATAAGATAATTAAAACATGCAATAATGACTCTACAGAAGACGAAGTGATAAATAATAATGCATTGAAGGAGTCCAATGAAAAGTAACAAATAATCAAAAAAACATTTGAAACTTCAAGAATTAAGACTTTGAGTTGCCGTCTAAATTGAAAGAAGGTTAGTGGTAAAACAGTAAGATGCAGCTCATTGTGTCTCTTGGGGGTACGCAATAACGTCGAGTGAAAAACGTCTGTTCACGTAAACGGTATCGAAAAAATTGACGAAGATCTATCCGACCGATTAAACCCACGGAACAAAAGCTTGAAACCAAAGTCAGATAGCATAGGACGATTGAGGAGCGTGAAAAGTTCGCACTCATCAAAGAACATTCGCCGAGATTTTAAGGGGGTTTTTGAAGTAAGGACAAACGATCACTATACTGACAATAAGGTATATAAAATTTTAATAACAACGAGCGTGCAAATCTATGTTGGCCACACTCTACATACAGCATCATTTAAATAGTTAAGGTGCGGAGATCAGACTTGATAAAAATATTCAACGATGCTGCAAACAAGTGAAAAGGACATGACTGGGAGTAGTGATAGTAAAACGAGAGAAAGACCTGAGGACGAAACTGGACAAACGAGAGGACTTGACAGTTATGTAATGTAATGTTCATCAAATTTTAGTTGTGAGTCGGAAGTAGTGAATCCAATCCCGGGATCCGAATCCCGGGATCCCGAACAGTTTTTAGCCACTAAAATCCCGGATCTCAATTAGGATTGATGGTTTACAGTCCCGGGATTATAAATCATCAATCCCAGGATTATAAAACATCAATCCCGGGATTTTAGGGACTAAAAACTGTTCGGGATCCCGGGATTCTAATCCCGGGATTGGATTCCCTAGTCGGAAGGCACACCACGAGACGATCCGGATGAGGAATAGGGAAACATTAGATGATACATTTTTCAAGAATAACATATTTGATAACATTTATATATATTCAGAGTAAGAGAGTTCTTTGAGCACCGCTCACTCAGAACACAAATATCTTATTGTAACTGGTAGCGAATCAAGCGATTCAATTACTCTGAAAATCTTAAAGTCATCTCATCAGCATATAGAAGACAGGGAAAATAGATAAACGAAGAGGGATCTTCACTTTTAGGAACTGCAAAATGGGGGAAGTATGGAGGAGAGATATAAGAATTCATCGTTACAATACAGCTACGACCAGAAACATAGGATGAGAACTAGGACAAGAGAAAGTCTGATACCCCATAACCTTCAAGGTTTACAAGAAGAAGCTTGTAGTTAACAATGTCGAAATCCTTCGCAAAATCTATATACCACATCAATTTGCTTCTGTTGGTTTAAGGTGGGAGCGACCACGTTAGTGAAGAGGTGAACTATCTGCCTTTTATAAACCCAAGCTGCTCAGGTATAAGAAAGTGATGAAGGATAGGAAGTATAGTATCCTATTGCAAAGAACTCTTTTGAGTACTTTAATAAAGTAAGAAAGGAGGGAAATGGGACGATAATTGGATATCCTGAGTTACCGGTTTCATGGATCGAAAAAATATGAGCAGACTTCCAATAAAACGGAAAGGAGCTCGAAAAGAGGCTAAAGTTGAAAATAATAGATAAAGAAACAAACAGGGATGACGAAAGTGATTTGACGAATTGGTACGGGATGCTGACAAGACTACAACCGATTTTAACACCAATACATTCAATTGTAGACTCAATTTTTAGGAGACTTTTATGAACAAAAGAGACGGATGACGGAGAGGAATCAGGGAATTTACATGATGCTATCGAAAGTTTTGTTCGGAAAAGAAAGATATTCCGCAAAAAGATCACAAATCATTCTGTGGATTAGAAGCAATGGCATCATTAAGTAGTATATAAGTGGGAAAACTGGACAGGGTGAAGCGGGAGATAAGGCTGGAGAGGAAATCATGCAATCGGAGTGTGAGTTCATCGAAAAATAATCCGCGGCAGAGGGTTGCCACGTTGCCAGTTTGTTGAATTGATTTCAATCACCATCTCAGCAAAGCCCGCTTTATGGTAGTTAAAGTGTAAAGGCTGAGAGGGAATTTCACTGGTTAAAAAGTTGACAGAAATTACTATGGAAAGAAAAAGATAGTGTCAGCCAGGCGGAACGTAGAGCATGTTATCAGACAATTTTGTCAGAGGGAATTGCACTAGATTTCAGGAGGGTAATTAAAGATGCCACTATAAAAATCCAAGCGAGTTTTTTGAAGTTTTTTAATGCACAATGCATGGGGGCTGGTTGGATGAAGGTCAGAACTATCATGGGAGTGTAGAAAAGAAAAGAGTTATAGATGGCCAGAGGAAATTTCGAAGATGATAAGACACCGGTAGCATAGGAACTAAGAGGAATGGACATAGTAATAAAATCTCGAAGTTTCTTCAAACACGGAGTTAGGCATGTGGGTAGGCTCTCAAAAAAAATCTCCAATGATTTCTGCTGTGTGCGCGAATTAGTTTTGAGCAAGTTGAATTGATTTTATGGTTTTATTGTTCCAAAAGTTGCTAAGTAGAAATGTCCAACCATTTTTGAATAGAAGACTCTAAATTTATTTCCAAAAAATTATTTTTTTTTTGTTTAAAATTCCATCTCAAATACTTGAAGAATCAAATTCTGCTGACATTTTCACTTGTGAAGAATGAAGCGTATGAAGCGTTGTATCCAGTTTGAACAGCTCATCGCCATTGCCATTGTTGTTCCGGATTCTCAAACTTGTTTTACAGGGGTTCGCTTACAATGTCATTTATTAATGCAAACATTAAAGCGACCAAGTCGTTTGAATTTATTATGACCAAACTGTAAAGATTAATTGCAATCTATTTTATTTTGAAATGCAAAGTCAACCCATTTAATCATGATTATACGTTTGGAACGGGTTTTTTCCTTTTCTGATAAGAACATGTGACTGCAGCAGTCAGCCCGTCACTCATAAATTGTCTAAAAATTTTGTCGCTTGAAGTGCAAATCTATCGATAAAGGCTATTGACCTCTGAAATTCCAGAATTACATTTTGATTGCGGCAACAAAAAACGTTTGTACAAACCGGTTTTGGTCGTGATTTCTACAAGCTGAAGTGTGTCATTTTGTGATGCTTTTTAGGTATTCATTTGATCTGTACATTGTGTTTGATAAATAAAAATTTCGCAAAATTAGCTTAGCGCATTCTCACTAAAGATAGTTTCAGATTTCTGATGAATCTCAATGCTTATAGAGAGTAGAATTTCGGGATTAAATATCACTAAGACTAAAGCCGATAAATATTTTTTCTGCTTATTTTTCAGAAGCAAAGCACTTTAATTACCCAAGTAACATCCGCTCACACTTTACAAAAGAAAAAACCACGATTTACTACAAAACTTCCAAAATTGGTTAGATTGCATTATACTCAAACTGAAAAAGTACGATTCGTGGCATTGCTTAAAGGTGATATGTTTCAAAATGCAATTATTTACTACTTCCTAAATATCTCAACGATTTTATCTGTTGCTCAACATCCCACAAAGGGTGACCCTCGTTTTAAAAGTTTTTCTATTAGCTTTTCATAGTTCCACGGCGAAAAAAAAACCATTTTAGACATCTTGGACTAAAAAAACTCTTGAACCCATCAACCTTGAAATTCATTACAAAGCCGTATATCTATGTAGTATATTTAGGAATACAAGTTTGTTTGAAAAGTTAGCCGGCATTGAGTGCGTAATGTGAAGAGTTGAATTGATCAGCGCTCAAGAAAAATGTAATTCGTTTCGTTTGCAAGCGCAACTTTTTCCGTTTTACGCCAAGTCATCAAAACTGGCCGGTTTTTGATGAAATTACACGTCTGAGACCCTCGATTGTTGTTGTCAATGGAAAATTGATTTATTGTTATCATTGAGTCATCCGGACGAGTGTCTGTAAGGTTTTGGAAAAAAACCTTGTTTATGGTTAATCCATTCGACATATCGTGCAGGAAGCTGTTCGTTTTTTTTAACGAATCAATTTATATATTTTGTTTTCTTTTTTCGACGATTAGTTTATCTCGGCTAGTCAAAATATCAAAAATATTTTCCAGATTCACTTTTGATACACTTTCAACGAGCTTCTGAAGAGGTTTTGTGCAGGTATTTATTATATTTTTTTATTTATTATGTTTTTATTTTGTTATCTATATCTATAATTTTCACCTAATATAATTCGCAACATTTTCTTATCGACATGCGTAGCTTTATCAGACATTTCTTGGAACAAAATTATGATAAACGTGATTAATCATCCTCTGCTATCATTTCAATGCTAAGCTCGTGCAATCATTGCGTAAGGCACATTGTGCGATTTGCAATTATTTGACATTGATATAAATGTACAGTAAGTACCTAGGTGGTACCTACCTAGCTAGATTAACTGCGTGAAGTATTTATATGAGTTAATATTTTATTAAAAAATTCGAAGCGTCGGTGTACATTTTATATCGGGCTTTGACCTGCATAAAAATCTACGCATAAATGAGTTTAATGCGAAGAAGTTTATGAAAGATTAATAATTTAATTGAAAATTTGATGCATGAGATATTTATAAGTAGGACTCTGCAATGGTTTGAATGATAGTGAAATAAATTGATTGATACCCCAAATAAATTTACAGGGGCTCGGTGCTTATTTGTTACAGTGTCTATTTTGAATCGTAAAAATGTCGAGTATAAATAGAATATCCACAGAGTTCGAATGACATTTTGCAATGCAATATAGTAGTTAATAAAAAAAAAGAAGTTCATTTGTTTCAATAAAGTGCTGCTTAGGAATACCTAGAAAAGTAAAAATCAAAAATATTGTTAGATTTCAAACAGCTCAAAGATTTGAAATTTAAGGTCAACAAATCTGACGAACTATTAGTTGTTCTGTTCCAGGGGGTCGAAGAATTTTTTTTCAATATTTCAATTGCTTGACAGATATTGATATTTCAAGGGTAATCTCCTCTCTTCTTCAGTGTATCAATCTTCTGCTTTATTTTAATATTTGGTTTGATAGTCCTTTGCCTGGCCTACCTATAGGTCTATCGTGTAAGGTGGCCAAGGTCAGAAAGCTATCCGATAACCGACGCCAAGCCCTCATCAATATAAATGAGGATAACCTTCCATATTTAAAGAAACGCGGCTACACGTTGGTTTACGGGTCCGATTTTGTTCACCTGAACGTGTAGCCAGGAAACCTACAAATATGCATGCCGAAGGTGAAGATAAGCGGGCTACATCGCAAAAGGAAGGCTGTGGAAAACGGTCGTCTGAAGTACCTGCATCAGAGGATGAGGGCAGTGCTGTCACAATCTCTGAGCTAGGTGACCGCCTTGATCTCCTGGATCTCGAATCGAGAGATGAGAAGGTTGCCATTGGATCTGATGAGAATCTGGACAGCACTATAATTAGCAAAGATAAAGGTTATCCAAATTAACTTTCACTACTCCAAGGCAACTTCCACTGCTTTTCTCCTTCATCGGTGGTTAATCCAAGGACCATGGGTCGTTGAGAATGGATTGTATATTGGCAGCTACAAACTGGCCACATCTGAACATCCAGGTAAACCCAGAGCCTGTATATCATCGTAGGGGGTGACTTCAATGCAAGGGCTTTGGAGTGGGGCATGCTCACAGAAAACACTCGCGGACGGCGCATTGTCGAGATGGCATCGAGATTGGGTTTGCTTGTGTTGAATATGGATTCGACGCCAACATTCCGATGGCCCGGATTTGGCGAATCCATTCTCGATATCACTATAGCATCGGACAGACAGACTTGGAAGATTACACTGCAAGTGATCACAATTACATCACCTTCAAAATCGTTGAGAGCAGACAAAGACTCCACCGCTCTCTCTGTAAGTGGCTGGGCTGGAATGCCGCTAAACCTCACAGGGTCGCGATGACCGCATCGCTCGTTTCGAGCATGGAAGGGGAGCCTCTAACATCTGAGACCCCCTAATATCTGGAACCCCAGCTGCTCGTGGAGCAGTAGAGGCCGCTGTTGACAGAACCATGGGGTGGGAGGCAAGATATGTACTGGTGGAACGATGAAATCGCCGAACTGCGACGCGCAGCGAGCTAGGAATAGGACGGGAGTGGCTGAGCTATCTGCTGTCCACATTGAGGCAAAGAGGGAGCCGACCAAGGCCATCAGGAGGAGCAAACGTGCCAAATGGCAGGCTCATTGTGAGCAGGTCAACTCATACCCCTGGGGAGATGGCTACAAATTGGTCACTCGTCGACTTGGCTGCATGCAACCTAGCCCTTTCATGGATGCGATATCCATGGACAATATTGCTGGTTGGCTGTCCCACGTGCATCCGCCAAGGATTGAAGGTCTCATCACCGTGAACCAGGTGGATGTTCCTCCCTTTACGGACGAGAAGCTGAACAGTGCAGCGTCCAAGGCTCCGGGTTCTGATGGGATGCCGGTCGAGGCACTTAAAGTCGTGGCGGAGAGCCAATCGCGTCTATTATTGGATTTGTATAATTCATGTTTAGTCGCGGGGGTCTTCCCGTCGCGGTGCAAAGTAGTTCGACTGGTACTTGTAGACAAGGGGAAAAGTAACCTGGGCAATACATCAGCATGCCGTCCACTGTGCATACTCGACACTGCGGGGACGCTACTCAAAGGGTTGCTCAAGCCGCGGCTGCTGTCAGCAGTGAGGTCTGTTGGTGATATTTCTTGCAGGCAGCACAGCTTCCGGAAAGGACATTCAACAATCGTTGCCATCTCAGAGGTTGTTGGGGCTGTAGCAAAAGCGAAAAAGGCATGCCATCAAGCCAGACCGGTCGTCCTGCTGGTAACGCTGGACGTACAAAACGCTTTCAACTCGGCGAGGTGGATGGACATCCTCCGGGCCCTTGAGCAGGCGTTCTTGCTAGCGATGATGCGGGACTAAGGAGCCAAAAGGAGACCTGTCACTTCAGGTGCAAATCATACCGTTGAAATGTTCAAGTGTCAGTTTATTGGACCGATTAATTATTATTAATGATTTCGTTCATGATCGATCTGTAGTAATCATTTCGTTTATGAAACTGCTAAAAAATATAAAAGAATTCCTAATCTATCCTCTATTATTTAGTTTCTGCAGCTCCGGTTAAAATGATAAGGGAGATTTTTTTTTTTTTTACAAATATTAGTACATTCGAAATGCAGACAATAAATAAATCCCCACAATATTTTACAATAATGCTAATCTTCATTTACATGAAATAATAGTTTATGATAGTTTGATTAACAGCCAGGTACCCAAAACCTTCATTCTAGAAAGTGTTGTTTTTGCCTTTCTTTAATTTACGGATTATTACTTAAATTGCTCTATACTATATTACTATACTGCTTATTTGCATTTCAATAGAAAAATGTAAACAAACATTTACCTACGCAACCCTAACCTAAAATCGATGAATAAATTGAAAAAAATTGCAAAAAAAAAAAAACTAAGCGCTACTAATTAGCGAAATTCCCTCGGCATTTATTAATGCAATATCAATTACCCTATGCTCTTCACCTAAGGCAGGTACACAGTTGTTGTCAGTTGTGCTTGCTTTATTTTATCTGAGAATGATTTTTGTTTAATATTCAGCAGCAATGAATTTGCATGCATTTAACCAGTGCCAGCAGCTTGTGCAATGTAATGCGCACAAAACGAGAAATAATCGAGTTTATTGACAGAGGTCAGAAACGTATTCAACCGACTCAAGCAGCCATCGTGGTGTCTGTTTATGAAATGGTGGTAATGTTGAGCTCACAGTGAAGCAGAAGAAGAAATCACGGCGTACTATTAATTCATCATTTTATCAAAAAGCCTTAGTAAATTATTAGTTAGATCGAAAACGCAGGCTTGAATGACATTAAATTTATACATTAATAAGGGTGTAAATATCGTTATAAATAATCCCCACGTCAAATGAAACGTACATATTCAGAATTGGTTCTTCAATGCCCCAATAATATACAGATACAAATAATGCATATAAAGTTCACATTACACGGAAACTGTTAGTCGTTTCAGTGTGTTTGTAAATTGTTTTACATACCATGATCACACAATAGACTACCAACGCATTCCAAACATTCACCATAATCCGTTCCTATTATGCCATTATTAGTTCGCATGGCTTTTCCTCCATAATCGACCTTCAGACTTGATTTAGTTGTATATAAGAAGGTTAATTCAATATCAGGCATTTCTTTTTACGACTTCATACGTATGTATGTATCTCCCACTTTAACTATGTATATTTACAATCAGTCCGAAAGTAGGTTATTAGCGTTTTTAGATTTTGTTATCAACTTAGAAATATATGTACATACGTATGTATGTGATATTAGAAAGGGTGTAGTGCTTTTGCACTATCGCTAGTAAAATGATAGTGCAAAAAACTTAGATATAATGTATTCCGATGCATGATTTCATTTTGCTGAATCTTTTATAGTTGATTTGGGAGTTAAAACTGCAATGTTTTTGTGTTTAAGCTTAAATAAAAAATCCATAGTGCACAGGAATTGATTCACAAAGATCGATGTACACTCCGCGACAACTGGTTGATACATCCCTTAGAAAACTAACTTTCGAGATGATTTTGTTCTGTAGGTACTCGTTTAATTACTCTTAAATAATCCTAATCACTTTTGGTAACGATGCAAACTGTCGCCTCCCTTAAGTACTTGGGAATTCCCGCTTGACCTTTGAGTAGGAGCGACAACGGATTGAGACAGGTTATAAAAACTCCAGGAATTTCGATCAAGGATATCAGTTTTTAGTTGAAGTTCAGTGTGAAATGATAATTTAACTCGTCTTTAAATATTATGAGCCATTAAATAACCTATGGGATCGGAAAAGCAGGTTAATACGACGGAAATGCAGAATATTCAAATTATACGTCAGGATGGTTTTTCCATCAGAAAAATGGCCCAGCTATGGAGTGGTTTCAAATTATTTGAAAGATCCTGAAAACTAGGGCAAAAGATACGTACCGGGGCAAAAGTGCCCTTTACTAAGGGAAGCGTCGAATTTGACGGCAACGACAAGAGAAATTGCAAAAGCAGCGGGAATTTCTAACTTTGACCAGAAACGAAGGACTTGCCAGCGTGTAGTTGCCTCAGTAGAGCACTTATAACGGACGAGATTAGGGAGGAAACCAGTCCTGCAACAAAGAAAAGAGGTTCTGCCTGGACGAATCTGATAGCTTTCCTCATTATTTTCAAGCAAGAATTCTTTTCGAGAAGACGTCAGCAAGGAGGAGGTGGAGTCATGGTTTGAGGAGGAATAAGCTACGGAAAAAAGATGAATACATGCTTTGTTAGTACAATGTAGCGATTACATAACGTTCCTGGACGAAGAATTTGTCAACTCTTCGGATCATAATTAATTTTACAATCATACAACGCGCCAATGAACACGGCAAAGAAGGTTAAAGATTATCTAGAGCGAAATAACGTCCGTGTTCTTCAGTGGCCAGCAGCTTTCCCGGTTTCAAACATCATTGAAAATGTTTGGGGACATCTTTCATCTCCAGTTTACCAAGGGGAACGAATATTTGATAACACGGAAGACCTTAAGAATGCGATAACGACTGAAAGAAATTTCGAAAAATTGTGGAAGTACTCATTATTAGCAAATAAAGAAATTAAATAAAACAAAAAAATACTTTTTCACAAAAAAAATCGCAACCCTGTCTCAACCAGTTGTCGTACCTACAAAAAGATCAAGCGGGAATTCCTTAGTATTTAAGGAAGACGACAGCTAGGCGACAGTTTGCATTGTTATGAAATGTGATTGGGATTATTTCGGAGTAGTGAAACTAGTACCTACAGAACAGAATCATCTCGAAACTTAATTATCCAAGGGGTGTCTTAATCAATTGTCGCGGAGGTAGGTTACAAATGCATGTTCTATCAAACGTGTTCCTTGTTACTAGCAACCACTTTGAAAAGAAAAAACCACTTTCTTTTATTTTTTCTCTTCCGCCACAAGCTCGGCAGGCAGGCAGGCAAAGTGAGGTTTTTAGCGACTCCTTTGATTTGGAGTAGTTAGTGGATTGTCCGACAAGAATTCCCTACATGTTTAGACATGATGCAAATCTACTAGATAGGTGATAAATATTCGATTTCTATTTCTGCACCCTTCGGAAATTTGAACCGTAATTTAATATCGGCTCAGTTTGGCATCTGTTGAATGGCTCGCCGGAAATACGGCAAGATCAGAATTTGATCTTCGAAACTCTATCCGAGCAAGATATTTCAGGTGGATTGCCCTCAAAATTCATAGGGTGAACCAAGGGGGATTGCAAGTTTCCTCGTAGATCGTTCCTTTTTCATTCTGGTCCTGTGTGCACACTGCCAATGCCGAGGTACCGCAAAGTACTGTTCTCTCACTAACTCTCTTCCTTTTATTTATGAATACTCTCCTTTCCTTCACTTTCAATCCAATTCATAGTTTTGCCGACAGGAGCACTCTTGACGTCGCATACTTTTCACCGAGTGGCCGGACGCTACTTTTGTTAGCAGATACCCCATGTTAGCCGAGACCCCAGCGAACCGTGTTGTGTTTAATGCGCCCAAAACAGCGAACCGTGTTTAATGCGTCCAAAACCCAATGTTGTCCTCTTTCGCTCAAGCTTTACCCTCCTCCTGGTAGACAAACTATTTTCGTTGATGGTGTAGATATTTCTGAATCACCCTCAGTAAACCTGACATTATCTTCAGCAAACTTAGCCGGACAGGCTGCATTTTCCAAATTACGAAAAATGCCCTGAAATGCCTGGATTTTCTTCAGAGTGGCAAGAAATACTTTACTCCATCAGACATAGCGCACAACTATAAGACTGCTATAAAACCAAGATTGAGCGGAACTAGACAAAGTCCTATGCAAACCTTTCAAGCTTATTGGCGATGAAACCATCACTTCACATATTGAATCCCATCAGAATCGACGTAATGTGGGTTGCCTTGCTCTTCTGTATCGCTACTACTATGGACATTACTCTAACGAAGTATCATTGTTCTATGACTTCGATCCCTTGTAGAGCACTTCCTACGCACAGTACACGCTTCAAATTTCACGATTCTTTCCTATTTTAGGTCAATACAATTGTGGAACTGCCTACTATCTGTTGTTTCCCCCGCCGACGATAAACCAAAGTTGTTTCAGCGTAACGGACACCGCTTTCTCTTGCAAGCTAAACCCTTCCTCCATATCTTTCCATAACGTTGCTTCCGTCAAGGCTGTGTTAAGCATAGTACTGACTTCGGTTTCACGTGAAATTTTCATGCAAAACTTAGCTTGAAATTTAGCTAGAGTGGAATTCACTTCTTTGCATGAAAAGCTGCTTCTTTTCGTGAAAAGTTGCTTCCGGAATTGAAATGCAGATTGACTCATTTCACGCCAATTTAGTATATGCAGTTCCTTATTTGGAGCTAAAAAGCGACATTTGGTGCCAAAAAGCGACATTTGGTGCCAAAAAGCGCTAGAATTTGAAAATTGTATTGTGGAATGATTTGTCAATGAAAAATCCACCGAAAATTGAAATACTTGACATTTTATCTGCCAGTAATCAACAGCGTCTCCGCCTTTTTCCATTGTCGAAATATTCACTCAAAAGAATGACCAGATGATAGAGGCTTGTCAAAATTTAGCTTCGCGATTAAGTCAATACCAGCTTTTATAACATAATATGGCATTTCCTGAGAAAAAGTGTTGTTCAAAATTTTTGCTGTATATCTTCTGCTGTCGGTTTTTCTGCTTTTTTTATAAAAAAAAATAATGCAATAAAATAATAGTGAACAAGTGAATTAAGTTTTTATAAAAGTAAATTCAATTCAGATATGTTATTCGTAACCTGAAACAAATCTAAACCTTAAACCGTCACAGCATTAACAGATAAGAAAGTCACACCTCCTGATAAGCGCTACGACGGAAAAAAGTAACAATGAAAAATCGATCATTTACGCAAAAAGTATGCAACTAATAATAATCTTTTTATCAAAACCGCAACATTGTATGATATTTGGCGCACTGGAAGCCTTATCTCCAGCCACTTTTTTCGCCACGGCCATTAATATTGACACTTCAAACAGTCTAACAAACTCAAATCGGATCTATTCACTAATGTGTGAGTATACTTATGTATATGCATTCCAAAGTCCAACAATTGTTTCGCGAACAGGCGCGCGAAAATTGGCAAAAATTAGTACGGACTTTGATACGGCTGTGTCTATTTTTTCGTTTTTCGCACAGATAGCGAACGTCTTGCCGCCCCTCGATTCACCTTCTTGCAAGTCAATGTTGTTGAACTACGTTGTTGCGTTCACCACTGTGCCGTGCCGGTCGCCAGCTTTAATGTTTTTGGGTTCTGCCTCTGCACCTATCTATCCGTGACTACATTTAAGTGGTCCATACACGTGCGAACGAAGGTCATTCGCAATAATGAGTGCTTTTGGCATGGGACTTTTTGGCGTGGCGAGGAGGTGTGTTAAGCATATCTAGAAACTATTAAATTGCGCTAATTCAGTGTGCTGCGGTGCATGATAATAAGACCTGTAGAAAGATTGCTACTTAATGTCGGCAATATTTTAGGGGAGAAAACCAACAAAATCGGCAATCAATCCAAATTTGCTCATGAGCACACTAATTTAATGCGACGACGATGTGCACAAGGAGCTGTGTTAAGAGTACTTCCATCTTGAAAACAACCGGCACACATCTACAATCCAAGACGATACCGAATTTTAGCTGTTGCAAAAATCGTTTTGCTTTTCCCGAAATACGACTCGAGTCACAAGAGGTCCGGTCCGGTGCTTCTTCAATCACTTGACCAATCTGCTTTCGACCAGCACCTTGGAGACGCAGCAGCGCAGACAAAGTGCGATGCAAAATGTTCAAAGTCCAACCTGAACAGGTCCCACGCACCACGCTCCACCATCTCCGTCCGTTCGCATCCGATGCGAAAGAAGTTACGAAATTATCCAGATTGTCCACTTGAAAAAGAATGTGATTTAAATGCGGATATTATGTATAAACAGCAATTACGATGATAATACTGGCGAGCCGATGCCGGGCGCAGTGACGTGTGCCGCCTCGTTGATATCTCGACGACCGACGTGACGGTGCGCCCATTGAGCTTTATTGGTTTGCACATTGCGCATTGATAAATCCAGATACAGCCGCCACATCTATAATTATGTATATCAAATGCGAATAGTATACCTACATGTGCAGATATTTTTCAGTTTTAGCAAGCCAAATGTAGATTTTCTTGTGTGGCCCAACTTTTGGATACCGACTCGTTTGCGCAAAATTGATCTGCCGCTGGTTAACTTTTGTGGGTCAATACACAAGTCTATTTGGGGATCGAATCGTTTTTGCACTGTTGAAAGTTGTTTGTATGATATGCATTTCTTTGTATGCATATATATAGGCATAACGGTGTGACAAACCTTGACTCATAAAATTGAGTGCTTCGTGTGACAACACCTTGCCTCGTATCAATATGTAATGGGCTCGTAGTTTTTTATTTACTTTTTTTTTCATAGCAACGTGATTTTGTTATTTTGATAGAAGCTATCGACCTTCTAGCTGCGGTCGGATATATACCGTTAATTTTTTATTTTGATGATTAACATGGATTAGTAAATGTCTTTCGAAATATCTCGCTCGGTATTAGGATAAATCAGAGTGACTACTTTATTACATCTTTCTGAGGGCTAGGTGCATAGGTTCCTAATATAATTTTCGCAATTATTTTATCGCCTTTTGTTTGTTTGAGCTTCTATAGGATGCGTTGATAGCCCAAATTGATCATTGATAGAGTTTCAATAAAGGCCGTTATATTGATAATAATGAAATATAACATGATAATGAAACTTATGGGGAAAAAATTAATCTGATATATTTAAAAGCAGACTAGAAAAGTATTAGTTAAAAATATTTGGAACCACTATCATTAGGATTTTTTACTGATTTTCGAAGAAAATTAGTATTAGACTCGTTTCGCCGAAAATGCATATTTCTTTATATATATATATATATAAATATGTATATATATATATATATATATATATATATATATGTATATATATATATATATATATATATATGTATATATATGTATATATATGTATATATATATACATATATATATATATATATATATATATATATATATATATATATATATATATATACATATATATATATATATATATATATATATATATATATATATATATATATATATATATATATATATATATATATATATATATATATATATAGATCAGCAAAAAGATTAAGGGAGATAATCTTTGGAGTGGCTGATCTAGTTGGGCTGAAATTTTCGGAGGACATAGATGTATATAAGGAATATAATGCCCTAAGCGCAAAAGTGGTATCTCAATGAAAGCGAGTTTTAATATTAATATTGATATACCTCTAATTCCCTTAGTGATTTAAGGTAAAATTAAGATAGGCGACGAGGAACTGGGTTCGTTTGGAGCTGGTGGAGGATTCTCCTTACTCCACTTTTTTCGGTGAACGGTCTTCTGCTCGTGGATACATCGGGTACTTAGATTCAAAAAACTTTCTTAAGGGGGGAGTAGGGTTAATTCGTGTAAAAAAAGGCACATTTTTGTGATTTTTTATAGATGAAACAGTTAAAATCTATTTATTAAAACCAATGGTACATTATAGTATAACATTTGAAGAATATTTTGTGAAATTTTCATGAAAAAATATTAAAAAATACAACAATGGCAGCAATTCTTCTGGGGCGTCTCGGAAAAAAAGGTGAATTGCGGTGCCCATCATAACTCGGTGCCGGATCATCTGAAATCGTAAAATAAAACGTATTTCGTTAGATAATCGCGTTCCCCAGGTAACGCTGGGAGGGTTTTTTGAAATTTCAATTTTTCACTTTTTGGGAGCACTTAGAACGAAATTTGTTATTGTAAAATTAAAAATATGAACAAATTCAACAAAAAACTCTCCAGCTTTACCTCGTTAATTATGTAGAGAAATAGTGTTCAAAACTTCAAAAGGATCGGTGCAGTAGTTTTGGAGTTATGATGGGCACCGACTTTGAAAACGTGAGTTGTGGGAAAAACGCTTTAAAGTTTTGAACACTAAAAAATTTGGGATGAAACGTTCATAAGCGAGATCTATCGGCTTACTTCACACTGAATCATCAGTGTTAGTTCCATAAAGGATGTTGGTATCATCCACAATGTCTAGAGCAGCTTTTTGCTCCTGTTTACGATGAATCCTGCCTTCTTTTGTTTGCTTCTTTTTTAATCGGCCTTCTTTTTTAGTCGAATGAACATTTATTTTTCCATCATATTTTATGCATTTCACTACCGTTGCAATTGTTGAAAAGACTAATACAAATTTTTTAGGTCGATATAATCTCGTACTACTTGTTGCTCTATCAGATCTTGTAACTTTTTTCGGCATTTTAGCAATATTTTAGCACAAAACTGAACAAAAATGGAGCTAAAATGATGCGAAAATCGGAAAGTGCGTGTACGTCTGCTCGATAGAACGTTTACTGCCACGTTAAATTATGTACTCTACATTGACTAAAGTTATAAATAATATAAAATAAAGTTATTATTGACTAAAGTTAACACGTTTGTATACACGTTTGTTTTTAAATAAATATAAAGAAAGATAGGGGTAGCTTTTATGGTATTCTATAGAAATCGAACCAGCTGCCTGGTAACAATAGCGCGCTCGAGTCAGGTAGGTATAAAAGTCCGACAGGTATAAAAATAGTCATAGCTTCGTCAATTTTGCTCTGATTGACTTGAGATTTAGACACAAAATTCTTGAGATATTAGTCATTCCTTTACAATAAAAATAAAATAAAAAATAAATAAATTTAAAAACCCTACTTCCCCCTTAAGGTGTTTTCCATATGTTTTAAATAAGATACCATTAAAAGGCTTAGTTCATTAGATGCGTATTGTCTTAAGCTTTATAATGTTATAAAAATCAATTTTTCGATTTTTTTTTAGATACCGCTTTTGCGCTTAGTAGTATATCTCTAACCCTTTGGCGGCGGCGGGCATTTTAGTGAATTTTCAGGTACCCCTATATTTCTGTGCAGAGTACAATTTTGTTAAAGAAAATTATTGGAAAGGAAAACTGGCTGTTTTATGATAAAGAATTGGAAATTTGGAGCCCTGTTTGGGCGCTGAGTGCCTAAAAGTACGCAAGGATTTTTTTCAAATTTTGTTTTGTCATAACTCCTGCGGGGGACATTGAATCATGGTGAAATTTGCAGAGCGTATTGGTGTTGATTAAATCTTTACACACATTTTCAAGATTGTGCAGGCAACCGTGTAGCTACGGTAGGCACTTGAAAAAAATTCCTTCAAATGATCGACCCTCCTGAAAATTTTTTGCTTTTTGATAAAAAATCAAGATATTGATAAATTTTAGCCTTTGTTCACCTTGTCAATTTGAAATTTTCAGCATTCTGAGTTGCACAAGAACGGTAACCCGTGACCAAATTACCTCTATTTTCAGCACTCAAAAATTCTGTTCACGAGAACTGACGACCGGGTAATACGATCATTATGAAATTTACAGCACATGTTGGCATTAACTAGGACCAGTTTTGATAGAATTCATTTTGAAATGCGGGCAACCCCGTGGCAGTGGTGTCATCTTGAGAAATCACTGAGAAAACTCTGATTTTTGGCCCATAGCTTCCAATTCAGCCATCAGATTCTAACAAAATTCACACAGCATTTGAACCTTACTTGGGGCCACATTGAGTAATAATTTGGTTGAAAAATTAGGATAGGATTGTTAGCTATGGTAATTTCTGTTGCCTAGATCTTGTAAATTTGCTCTGCAGAATAAAACCTTTTTCCGTATTACTTCCGATTAGGTCCTAAAATCAAAACGAAATTTATTTAGTAAATGAAATATAGGCCAGCTGTCGTAGAAATTTTGTAAGAAAACCATGAAAGGGCTGCCAGCTATGGTAATTTTTGTATTTTTCTGGCATTTTTTACTATGCGATGCTGTCATTAAATTTTCAATTGGAAATGATCCAACATCCAATCAATAACAAATATAGTTTTCGAAAATTTGAACACTTTTGAGGGTGGTAGCCCTAAAATTCTATTCACTCCTAGAACTTCCAGAGTGGTCATTCAATCGGAACGAAATTCATAGAGTGGCTTTAACTCAACGTGAAGCAGATTTAGTTAATTTTTGGCTATGGTACTAAATTGCCAGCACCAGACAATTTCGTAAATATTGCACCAACAGATGATTCCGTTTTGTATTCATAAGCAAAGCTTCTACAATAAAATAAGCAACCGATGTTTAAATTTTCCGTGTTTTGGAAATTTTTCGGACGGCAACCCCAGACATAGTTTAATCGCTGAAACTTTCGATGATATCCTTGGACGAAAACGAAATTTAGAGGATAGGTTGATTAAGCACGAGCATGTTATGGAGACTTATTGCTGCTGCGTTGGAAAAATGTTGAACATGTTCATTTGTGTTATAGGAGATGCTGTCAGCAAATGATATTCGTTACTTTGAGCGCTAGTCTTCTTTATTTTCTTTAATAGGTTTTCCGTCGAATGTATCAATGCAAAAGACAAAAATCACTTTCAACCAGTTCAAACTAGTAAAAGGAGCCTCATCAAATCAAGCGTCATTTACAAAATTATTTTTCTTTCGAAGCAACCCAAATTTTTATATGAATATTTTGAGACCAGGCAACAAAACTTGCATTCATAGACGGTAAATTGGCCGATCTACTTGTTCCACCTACAACTATAAAAAAATCGCAATCAACATTTCCGCAATAAAACGGCTGACGCTGAATCGCATTACTGCATGTTGCATTCATAGTAATTTCGTGTTGCAGCAAATTCCAGGGTCGTAGTAACTCTTGGCCACTGCAGACCATGAGTGTTTGACTGCAAACCAAATTAATACAAAAAATAATTCAATTTCATTTCGATAGTTGATTGTGTATTAACATTAAATGGAGCGGAATTGATTAGACGAGAAAAATTACAAAAAATTTAAGTTGCAAATATATAAAGTGCATATGCATTAAAATTACATATTATGTCGGAAATATGGCAAAATCTGCCCCTCCGTGGCTGCAATGAATTATGCAGTTATTCTTCCCGGAGCAGTATCAATTAATATTTAAAACTCAAAAGAATGGAATAAGTTTCAAGATTTAAGTATGACACTTTAATTACAGCAACTTGAATCTGCGGTGTGCGCCGCGGAGTATCTTCAAATAAGTGAAAGTCCAAAGTCTAAGCTAGATATGAAGTATGCTGCTAAGGCCTCCAAGTCTTAGACTTAACCTCGTCAGCTCCATTTGCTATGCTATCTTGCGCCATATTTGCAACTACACTGCACGCTTTACATAATAGCTACGGATTGGATGTAGTAAAAATTATGCAATGCAATAATAAGTAGAGACACCTTGGCGAGCAGTAGAGCAGAGCTCTACACAAAGATATCATTGAGTTTCTGTTGTTAATGTCAATAAACTTATGAATGAATACAATACAAATTGCATGAAATTATCATCCACTTTTCGATAATATTTCGGTATGGCTTTTGCAAGATAGAAAATGATTTTGTTCAGATAGATTCTGTTGCGAAACTCATACTAAGAAAGTTAAAATTCCACTCTTCATCACCTTCAATTAATTGATGAAAGTATCTTCAGATAAGAATTAAACTTTTGAAGCAGGACCAAAATAAGCAGCCGGCCAGTGAAAATTATTCATGGACCATGAATGAAATTTAATCGCGAATTAATATTCATGAATTTTGAAAACTCAGCAAAACTTAATCATCATTACCGTGTGTTTAGAACTAATTAAATTGAAGTATTCGTACTTGGACTTTGTAATTTACTTGTACTTTGAATTATTGTCGCTAATAAGTGTAGGAATACAAATTAAGTTAATGCAAGAGTAGATAGATGTTATTTATTGAAAAGTGAGTTGTATAGTTCATTAAATAATACGTTTTGTTACGCGAACTACAAAAATATGAGCAAACGAAAAGAGTCAAAAGAGATGTAAGGGATTAATTAGATTTACTGTAAAAAACTGTTATAGATTTTCTCGCGACCACAACACAATGAAAGAGATATCTCCATAGAAATTTCTTATCAATCGGTTTTCAATATGGATGATGCTACAACTTAAATGAATGTATTAAAAATGGTTAGAGGTTCAACTGTGTAAATTTTAGCAGACTATCAGACGTTAAGATCGAGTAGCAATACATTTTTTATGCTTTAGATATTTGCAAAGTAATGCTGCTTTAAATGATTCTAGAGTTTCTTAAGAGGACCTCAACTAGTTCAATTACAATTTATGCATATAGAAAATAGATTTCGTTCTTACAGGAGTTTATCGTGCAAGAGGAGTTGAAGATGACAAAATAAATACTGATGATAAATATTTTGCGTTTTATTTACAGTTTGCTGGAACTTTTTTGGGCTAAGGTAACTCTGAATAGCTGAGTGAAATAAGGGGAAAAATGAGGTGTGCAAAACTAATTATTTCAAACAATTCGATTACGAAAAACCAACTGCAAAGCTCAGGACACATTGCTGTGAGCCAAGATGGCGGATTAAAATTACGAATCTGTTAACCTCTTAATGTGAAACTTCAAATGGTCTGCCCTAGTGGGTAAAACTGAATAGGAGAGCTCCGATCCGAGCAATAAAGCAGAAGCACAATCGTACCTAAAATGCTTGTCAAAAGAATTGCTTGAGGCTAATAAATAACACGGTTAAAAATAGTGGCGGTATGTTTATCCCTAAGAACCATTAACAAGCTGTCAATCGAATGTTAGAAGTGAACTCACTTATCTAACTTAGGTGTCTATGTTGACGATGCGTGGTATTGGTATTGGCTTTTTCTTGAATGCAAACGTGAGTGATTTGTTGTTAGAATATGGTGAAAACCTCTAATGCCTGTCATCCGGATGACAGTGGGCTCCCTAGAGGTCCAGAGCAGTAGGTTGGTAAGCTACCTGGGAGTGACACTGGACACTAATTAAGTTAACCTACTGGCACCACAGCCATATGTTGTGTGATAGGGCTCTGAGAGTCGTCGGCTCGCTGAGCAGGTTGATGCAGTGATGTAGATGTAGTAGATCTGCTACTTTTTTCTGCCTTTTTCTGAATATACTACTCTACTACGTAGCAAATTATATCTACTACGTTTCCCAAGGAACTACTTTTTAGTGAAGATGGCACTGATGAAACTTCGGTGAAGTATTAAGCATTAACTGAAGCACATCTGCGATAAGAAAACGCCGAGCGTGTCGCAACTACTGTAAAAATGCTGAGCAGTGTTTTCGCTGTTCGTCTGGCTAAGTTCTTAGAATTCAGAAAAAAAGTAGTTGTTCTCGGTTTTTTTTATACACTATATATGTAAATGTCTAATTTCTATTACTTTTTTTCTGAACCTGCTACTTTTTTTAAAAAATATCTGCTACACATTTATTCATCCCAATGCCCATCACTGGGTTGATGACCAGCATCGGTGGGCTCAGCGAAATGAAACGGAGGTTGCTGATGGCGACGAATAACTCCATCAAATGAAGAAGTTTAGAACGCGGATTACCAGCGTCCAGCGTAGAGGTGCCCTCAGTATCGTCAGTAGCTACCGCACGGTGTTGGGAAATGCCATTTTGGTAGTATCAGGAGTAATCCCGATCGATCTTCTTGGGCGAGAACGTAGAGAAGGGTAATATACTCGCCCTAAACCGAATGGAATGACCATCTAAAACGAAAAATGATAATTCTAAAACAAATAACAATAAAACAGTTTGCAATTTTTTTTGATAATGCCCACTTTTGTCCGCAACAAATTCCATCCCGCAAACTGCAATAGATTTTTTACATGATACCACTATGTGCATTCAACGCGATCAAAAATTTCACCGCCTAAGTCGAAAAATTAGTAAAAATGACACGTGAATAATACGACAAAAGATACTATACCAAACCAGCAGATAGTGCAATGGACCTGAAAAAAATTCGACAGTGATTAATTTTCATTTTTTCCGAGTTTGCAATACTTTCTATCTGAATTTGAAAATTAATCTGGATACAGATAAACTCT
Source organism: Nemotelus nigrinus (assembly GCA_947369275.1). Lineage (NCBI taxonomy): Eukaryota > Metazoa > Arthropoda > Insecta > Diptera > Stratiomyidae > Nemotelus > Nemotelus nigrinus. The sequence continues at coordinate 225,187,549 of OX376372.1, read as the reverse complement.
TATCGATGACATTTTTGTAAATGTTCAAACTTTTACGCATGATATGAATTCTGGCACGAATTGTGCCCGGCCTAGTTTGGCCTCTCAGATTAAACCATACCCGACCGAACTATTCTCAGAATGATTTTTTAACATGCGTCATTGAGCGAATATTAAATTTCCCTCATTCTTCGTTTCCGCAAACTCAGATTTGAGAGATTGAATATAACAATGAAGAAAAAAACGTGATATACATACTTGGCTATATTTTAATCTCTGACCCTTTCTTTCTTTGAGAACTTTGGACTTAAACAAAGTTTACTTTCATCATTGGAAAATAACATGACTATCTGTTTATCACGAAAACTAAATCTACTCAGATAAGCTAGTTTGTTCTGGGCATTTTTTATTAGATTTGCTTGTTTGCTTTAGAAACATATGTGTGCAATAACAAAATTATTTATGATTATATACTAAACCGAAAATATTAAAACGAGCTTAAATAATTACTGTCAAATTATTCCATCATAACCTTTGGTCATTTTAATTTAATACTATGTATGCAGGCATAGGTCCCGTGGAGTAATTCTAATTGAAGTTCACATAAATTTCATTGCTTTCTGCTTTTCTGGAACGCAAGGTAAATTTTCTTTACCTAGGTAGGTACGTAGAATATGTACCTGCACAATGGTTGACGAACTTCCTGTATTTTATCTTTTTTTTTTTTTTTTCCTAATGGCTTCTAGAATTTCCTAGAAACAGGAATGGCTTCCTGACTAGCAGGCATCAGCCAACGTTTACACGATTTATATTCACGTTAATCCGATTGATCGTTTACACGATTAGTTTTTAAACACATGGTTTTGATTTATTATATTATTTTGCAAATTTTTAAACACACAGTTTTTATACAACTTATTATTTAGACATCACTATGTCTATTTGATTTTCAACATTCACAAGACAGACACAAACATTAAACACAAAGGCCTCAAACAACGCGACGACGCGAACACGCAGTTAAGACACGATGATTCCCGTCTTGTCAATTCCAGAGAAAGGCCATCCTTCGGAGAAAAACAATCACTGCAGTTCTCCGGCTACAACCTTCCACCGCAAGAGACAACACGCGAATGTATTTTATCTTACGTAACTCCCACCCACGTACATTTGACAACTTATGTGGTGGCGAGAATTCCCAAGATCTCAGATTTCAAGATAGCAGGCAACGGTAGCTGTTTGTCAAATAATCATTATTTGAAATTCCACAGCTCTGGCTCAGATTAAATTGAAGAGGAAGATTGCAATAATTGTGGCAATGAAATTTTGCTAATCGAAACAACTTCGCGCCACAACCGGCCCGGGTCCAAAGTCCAGTCAGTACAGTGTGCGGCTCGTTTCCCCGGTCCCAGACGCAACGAAAAACAATTATTATTATGGCAAATTTGCAAGCATCACGTCTACTGGTCCATCAAGTTTGCAAAAAAAAAAAAACCTTGTTGAATACACACATTCGCGTCACCCAATTGACGAGCCAACTGAGCAAAAACTTTGATTCACTCACTTCGACTGACTGTCATATGTGAATGTGGGCACTCATGTGATCGCGATTATATACATGTTCTTGCTATGCAGCCACTTTATGTATACAGGACAGGTGTATTAATGAAAATTCTCATTGAGCTTTCTGAAAAATTCATTGATTTCGTCGCATTAACGTTATGTTTACAAAATTTAAGAATCTGTCGACTAGACAAGAGAATTACGCGGAACTACCCCAAAACACTGGACGAAAGTGGGTCAAAAGCATTGAGCTATCTGTATGTGATTGGCAAGGGTGTGATTATGATTTGAAAGTTATAAAAGCTAAACTTAACGGAACTGACTTGAGAAGTGTTTACGACGTGCTGCTTCATATTAGTTTTCAGTAAACAAATTTGTTATCTTCGATTATTTGCGCCTATTGTGACTAGTATATATGTATGTACTCGTATATATATGGAAGTATGTCTATGAAGTTCTATTAGTTATTGATTGAGTTTTAGTAGAAGAGAAATGAAACTTGGAATTGTCATTGAATAGTTTGTCCTACGAACAGATTGTTTCATATAAGTTTCAAAGTATAGAGTTGCGAGTAATATGTGGGCAAAATTTGCAGCATATCAATAACTAATTGAGGAAATAAATTATTTTGTGTTTGTTTGATGAAATAAATCAAGTTTACAACTGAAGTGCCTATTAAAGCAGAAAATAGTTGAATTGTAAATTTAAATTATTGGCATTATGAAAATCTGTTTGAGTATTGTTCCCTGACTAAGATTAAGATGCTATTATACTAATTTTAATGCTGACTTTTCCATGATATAAACAATATAAACTTTAACAAATAAAAGGCGATATTAAATTATTTGATATAAACTACCAATATGTATGAAAACATCAAACTAATCCTCTATTTACATTGTTATCATTTCAGTTGGCGATTAAAATAATTCGCCATGGCAGAAGCCCATCAAGCTGTTGCCTTTTCGTTTTCGATAACGCACGAAGGATGGGATATCAACTACGATCAGGAAGTATTAAATCTTGTTTGGCAATCAGGTGTACGATCGTGGAAAAAACGTATAGCACGATTTAGGGTAAGTTTACCAAAATAGCTCGGCGTATTGAAAAAAAAAGAAGAAATAATTTAAAAAAAATTTAATTTATAATTGTATTTTTTAGACATCAATTCGAGATGGTGTGTTCCCTGCTCATTTGCAGAGTCTTTGGCTTGTGATAGCAATTGGAATCGGATTACATTTTACCGGTCACAAAGTACCTTTAGATTTAGTTAATAGGATAATACCATATCTTCCAGCGTAAGTATTTATTTTATATAAACTAATTGGTTCAATTTGTTTATTTTTTATTAATTGCAAAATACTAAAAAACTTATAACATATCACAATTGCTTAGTTCGCTCTGCATTCATAGTTTTTTATTTGAGCTCTGAGAATATGTCGAACTCATGTTGCACTGAAAGTCCTTTCTGACTTGACTGACTGGTGTGGCACGAATACGTAAATATCGTAGAGTACACTGATAAAACAGATTCAGTTTACTACAGACTAAGTAAGTTATCTGAGTTTACATTGATGCTCTTTGAAAACACATGGTTGCCTATTAGAACAAGGCTGCAAACGACAGTATCAGGCTGCGAACCCCAATTCGCTCGCATGGCTCTTTTGCAGCAGTAAAAGGCACCGAAAGTCTTCTGCACTCTTTCTTCTATAGGCTTCAGACTCTCGACGTGTCTATATAAAGATTTCTATGAGGACCTTTTTACCATGCGTACGGCGTACTTAAAAGCTTTCAACTTCATTTTATACAGCGACCTTTCATTAGACCTTTTAAATCTGTTGAACTCCTTCCTACTCTCTCTCCACAAGGTGGTGATTCCCATATTCCATCATGGAGGCTTGGGATTCCCCCTGGTTGTAGATAGGTTATTCGCTGCCCTAGATACAGAGTTGAGAACACTAGTAAAAGTGGATCAATTTCCAATAAAGATCGGGCCAGGGATTGGAATAAATTCCAGTCCGTTCTCTTCTGTTGATAAAGGCTACCTGCTCAGTTGAGTTGCCACCAGGCATGTTGAAGTATGTGTACCTATGATCAGATAACAAACACTCCTGTAATCTGTAAAACCCTTCAGTCACGGAGGAGATGCGAGTGTCGTCCACTGACTAGAGTAATGTTTCCCTACGATCTGAGGTGAGGAAGGTCACTCCGCTGCCAGCATTGGCGATGAATAGGTCAGCCTCTCCTTCCTCACCTCGGCAGTTTGTGGTGAAGCTGCCCCACACTTCATTGTCAGCAATAGAGTCTGCTCCCAGAATAAGAGGTACACCAATTCTTGTAGCTTTAGCCACAAAATAAGCTGCGCTTTTTGTGCCTCTATCAAGAGCTGTTTAGAGTAGGTAGGATTGAAAACAGCAACTGGGGCAGGATGGTTGTTGTTTTCAATGCTGTTTACTCTAAACAGTTCTCGATAGAGGAGCGAAAAACGCTGCTATCATTGACAAAGACGCAGGGAGGGCTAGTGCCATGATCGTTTGCCTTGTAGCAATAAACAAATCAACAAGTTCTTTGATCGATTTCCGCTGCAACAACCAAGTCATCCTGGTCACAGAAATTTTGAATGACAATGATGTTAAAGGTATTTTTAGTCAGAACACAGGCTCGTGGTTTCTGCATGTTATCAGTCTGTACCCATTAGTGTGTAATTCACAAACCCGGTTGCACCCGAGTAGCAGGGCAGCTGATGCTGCTTTCGAATGGTGAAGGTCAACTTGAAGCACCTTTACCATTATTAATAAGGATTAGGCCGCGGTCCTCCCCGGGCGAAATAGCTGTCTCAACTACCTCCTGTATCTCCAAAGTCAAGAGGTCAAGGCAGTCACCTAACTCGGAGGTAATTCCAACGCTGGCCTCATCAGCAAAGAAAGATTTCACATCTGATTCTCTCTCTTAGATGCTGCCCTCAGAAAGCCGAATGACCCTTTGCCGAGCAGCTCCTCTCCTGTTTGAGCCACTCACTTTGGCCTAAACTTGATACTCGGGATCTTTCAATTCAGAGCTCCTTGGGTTGTCACTTTGGTAGATCTGAAGCCGATTTCTCGAATACGGAAGCGCCTTTTCATTTATGATGAAACGTGCTTCCCGCCAATTATCGCCAATTTTTACAACTTTCCAATTCTCGGTAGGGAAAAGTGGGTTGAAAAGTAGTATGATGTCCAAGATTTCCATTCGATCCGAATTGAAACAGGGAATCCATGCTCTACATCTAGGTCGAATGGGGACCTCGTCTTTACACGCCAGCTTTGTTTGGCGCCTGACCAGAGTTCCCCCAATTCGGAGATTGCCTACTTCTAGAAATTGGCCGAGCTTTGGTTCTCACAAGCAACCAGTCTACTCCCTCAACCAACCCGCGTCTTTAGATAAAAACGAATATTTAATAAGTACAAATGCTAACTGACATTTTCAGGTTGAGACAAAAAAGCTTTTGTTTACTTGTTGGTTGCCGTAAAGGATAAGTTTACAGGAAAGGCGCAGACTAAAGTAGTGTCACCTATTGTAAAACTGGCGGGTACACTACGATTTTCGTAAAAAAAGCTACTAAATAAGTTTTTGAAATGATATAGTTTTGGGGTTGACACAATAGTGCATTAAATAATTTCTGAATTCGTGTAGATAATGGAGCATTATATTTGCGAAAGTTGGGAAGGAATAAAATAACCAAAGCTAAAAAACTGGAGGCAAAACTAAACATGTTCATTATTCTGGAACTATTTCCAGAATAATAAACTCATTACCTGATAAAGATTTTAAATGTAAGACTAATTTCTCCTTTAGACGCCAACTACATTTAAATTTCTAGCCAAATGTCGATATTTCCAAGATAGTCTGCCCTATTTTTCAGTGACTACCGATGGTAATTTGGGACATCGATCAAGAAATCGAAAAACATTTAGCTTTGAAAGGAAAATTGATTTTCCGTTTATAGTCTTTGGTTTTAATCGATAGAAAAAATTTAATCAGGTACATTAAACCATCATCTGTTGTTTCTCTGCAAATTGACAGTTTAGCGATTTTTTTTCGCAAAAAAAGCACCTCATTCTACATATAAGGCTGAACCATTCCCGTTTTTTATTATAATCATCACAATAAGCAAACTTAAATATATTTTTGATGTGTCATCTCCTATGACCCTCTCAAAAAATATATGGATTACATCTATTATTGTAGCAAACGCATCTATCTATTATTTTATCTACATATATTATTGAAGGAAACTGTTATATATAGAAGGTATTATGTAAATTAGATGGTCAGTCTTCTAACACATCTGAATGTCGGTGTGACCAAAATTTTAGTTTTAGCAGTTTTTGCAGTTGTGAAATAAAAAGTGTAAAATTGTGTAGACAATTTTTTCTTTGGTCTTACTGCCAGATGCTTAGCATATTTGAAATTAATTATATTCTTCAGTTCTTTACTTCATTCGAAAAATATCATTAATATCTATTTTTATTGCAGGACTACGACGCAATGGGAAGTAGTAGCTTGTTGTATAGCCGGCCTACTAGTCTGGCTCTCGATATGCTATACAATGCGATATACTCTCAAATTGCTGCTAATGTACAAAGGATGGATGTACGAAGAACGTGCGCCCGGCAGTCGAATATCGTTAGGGACCAAACTCTGGAGTGTGTTCGTGAAAGTACTGTCCAGTTGGAATACGCCGGGACTGTACAGCTTTCAAGGATCACTGCCGCGATTACCATTGCCCAGTGTTCATCATACGATGAAATGTTACTTGAGATCAGTCCGTCCACTGCTCGACGACGAAAACTACAAACGCATGGAAGGGCTGGCGAAAGAATTCGAAAGTACTATTGGCAAAAAATTGCAGCGATTCCTTCTGTTGAAGAGCTGGTGGTCAACGAATTATGTTTCGGATTGGTGGGAAGAGTACGTTTATCTGCGAGGACGCAGCCCTCTGATGGTCAACAGTAATTTCTATGGAACGGATCCGATCTTCATGAATCTGACTGAGAAACAAGCTGCGCGTGCTGCAAATATTATTCATTTGTTGTTGGCATTCCGACGGCTGATTGATAGACAAGAACTGCCACCTGTAAGTTAAAAAGAATTTTCGGTTTGAAATTCGAACTCTGGTTTCAAACTTTTTGGTCGATTTGCAGATTATGATTCAAAAGATGATTCCATTGTGCAGCTGGCAATACGAAAGGACCTTCAATACTGTTCGTGTGCCTGGACTCGAAACCGATCGCATAGTTCATTACCGGGATTCAAATCATATTGTTGTGCTACATAAAGGGTGCTATTACAAAGTCATTATCTACTATCGCGGTCGTTTGCTCAGGCCATGTGAGATTCAAATGTAAGTCACATTAATTGAATTTACCTGATTTAATTTTACTAATTTGCGAAAATCAAGTATTAAATTTAATCCCGATTTTCGCTTTATATGTTAGATACATTTCAGTTTCTTCACAGATATCAAGACTATTTACCCTCTTCTTACTTTTTTCTGAAAAATAGGGCAAATTACCTTAAAAGATCGATATCTGACTAGACATTGAAATATATAATGTTTGTAAAGGAAAAACTAGCCTTTAAATTATAACTTTAGCAACTGAATACTGTTTATAATCGATTTTTCACGTCCGCTTTTTTTTGCAGTCAAATGGAAGAAATACTGAAATCGCAAGCTAAACCCTTGCCAGGCGAAGAGCAAGTAGCCGCTCTCACTGCCTGGAACCGAACTAAATGGGCTGAAGTTCGTAATAAGTATTTTTCTCGTGGCGCTAATCGTACATCACTCGGTTCCATTGAATCAGCGGCGTTCATTGTATCTTTGGATGAGGAAGCTTACTGTTATGATAAGGACGACCATACGAAATTGGATCATTTCGGTAGATCTTTGCTTCACGGAACCGGTTACAATCGCTGGTTCGATAAGAGTTTTACAGTGTGTATTGGTACTAACGGACGAGTTGGTTTCAATGCTGAACATACGTGGTAAGTGGTTCATGGAAAAGAGGATAGCATTTTCAGGATTAGATTATTCGACTGGAGAGGACAGATTATGAACGGTCTTGTTGTTGGATTTTCCAGAAAATCTTTGTCGCAGGAATATCTATTTGATTTTGAGCTACTACGAATGCAAATTTGGTTCCAGAATTGGGAAACGTGTTTCAATAAAAGCTCAATTGTAAAAACTATGCTCAAATGATGAAATAGCACATCCCACGACGATTGTGCAGATGTTTCTATGCATTCTTTTCTATATTTATTTTATGCAATCAAAAAGAGGTAAAAAGAAAAGCACTGCGATATCATCAAATGAAGGTGTATTTTGAAAATTTTACTTGACAGATGATACCTTAAGCTCAACCCAAAGCGAGCAGTATCAACATATTCTCTTCTAAAAGTCTTAGCCACTTATTAATTTTGTGATAGTATATTTCTGTTCCTATTAAAAAATAACTTCCTATTACAAAATAACATTACTGAAAATTACTTAAGCAACATTTCAAACATTAACTAAACGAATTTCTTCCACTATGAAAATCGAAGGGGAGATGCCGCTATTATGTCTCATATATGGGAAACCTTTATGTACGGCGATAGTATTGAACTCGGGTAATTACGTTGACGAACAAAATATGTCAGCTAGAAAAACTAATTCATCATTAGATGTTATTAATTTGTGTAAGCTATTCAGTGTTCATCAGCAAAGTAGCTAAAGTCAACGATATGATATCACAGCACCAATTTGTTTTAACTTTTATGTTTAGTGTAATATGGCATAAGATGCAAATATTTCTTTTTTATTGATAGTTTTTATAATTTTTGTAATCTCACATGCACACATACTATCATTTTGCAAAACACTTGTAGGGCTGATGCACCAGTACTTGGACATTTATGGGAATATACATTCGGTGATGACGATGAAGGGTAAATGAAAGATATATTATAAGTTTATTTGTTGTTCTGTTTGTGTCATTGTGATCGTATTTAATTTGTAATGTAGACTACAAGTTTATTTGTTGTGATTAACAGCTTTGAAATGCTTTGAAATGTGTTAACGTCCAAAATCGAAGGGTATATTACTAAAAAAAAAGATTTTTGTAGAAAAACTCATGTGCATCTTGTATTGTTCTGGAATGATCATTAGGAAAACCAGATTCTGTTTGAAGGTAAATATGTTAGAAAAGTGACTTGTAATATTACTCTATTTAGCACTAACGTGACCGAATCAACCAGAATAAGGTTTTCCCTGACACTTTAATTTGTTTGAAAGAAAGAAAGAAAAGCTTCGATAGTTCTATTAAATAGTTTTAAAATGTATTTTCTAAAATGAAGATACGACGAGAACGGAAATACAAAAGGAATTCCAGAGTTCACTCCTCCCACACCGACCAGATTAAATTGGGACCTGAATCCTTGTCTGCCCCAGATTGAAGAGGCCACCATCGATGCCACGAAGCTATTGAATGTAATTACTTAAAACAATTTTTCTTTTAGTATTAATCCTATCTATTCTTTCAGGATGTCGATCTTCGTATATTTGTACATAATCACTATGGCAAAGGTTTCATGAAGACTTGTCGTGTCTCGCCGGATGCCTATATACAAATGGCTTTGCAATTGGCCTATTATCGTGATGCTAAACGCTTTTCATTGACATACGAAGCGTCGATGACACGATTGTATCGTGAAGGTCGTACAGAAACTGTTCGTCCTTGTACGATCGAATCGGTTGCTTGGGTTAAAGCAATGAACGATCCGAATGTGAAGGTGAGTTATTATTGCAGTTTTACAAAAAGAGTTAGATTTTTAAAAAAAGTTAGATTTACTCATTTGGATGGGTCAATTAGTATATGCGAATCTATTGTGTCAATATACAATTTAAAAATAAAAGCATGGAAAAGAAATTGGCCGTACGGCTGATTCGGCCTTTTTGGTTTTTCTGAAAATGAGGTATATTTTCCAGTCTGAGGTCGAAAATGCTTATCAAATCCACCTTAGCAATCTTAGGTCTACTTTTCAACAGCACTATAGTTAAAGGGCATGAGATACTGCTGTAGCGAGGTGCTAAGCCTTGCCAGTTCACAGTTGCTTCGAATACTCCAATGTCCAGGTACCCAAATTAATTGTACTCAAACAATTTTACTTGACATCTCCCTAAGAGATGAACGACATTCGGTAATAATGCTGGACATTGTACAAGGAACAGCAAGGGAATTTTGTAGCCGATTGGCTATCTGTGAAAATATATATATTTACTCCGAATGTTTGATTACATAGAAGCGACTCGATAGCCCCAAAAACATTACAATGGTCCGGGAGGGCCATTTGAGCATTTTCTATTTCATAGAAACTGTCGAGAAGGGTTTTTTTTCAAAGCATGTATACGCGCACGAAGTCCAAGCTGATTTAGCCTAAGTTGCATTGATTGGACGCTTATTTGGCGTGAAACACTGTCCTCGAATTACTCTTTGATTGCAGTTGCACTTTTAAAACTATCGCTCAAGCTAATTCGGCACAGTACTCGTTCATTTCGCTCCGTCGTTATTTTCTGTGTACTACTTCCTTTTTTCCGCCTATCGCTTCCTTTTTCCGCCTATCGCTTCCTTTTTTCCGCGGTAGTGAACCAGTTTCGCGATAAATTTTAAAATAATATCTTACTGCGGATTCAATTCGTTTTATCCTAAGCGCTATTTCACGAATTAGCACACTTTGATCATCTAAAACCACTCTTTTTATCATTTAAAACCACTCCTTTTACCTTCTGTACGGTAGTGAGCTTCATGATGAAATTAAATTCCGAGTTTACATAAACTCAAAAACTCACAGCATTTAATCTCCAGATGACACGATATGTTTTCATTTTACTGCTCATAAAGTAAGAGTTACTATACGTACACTATCTGAAACAAACAATTCTTTTTCTTGAATTTCTGGAGCAAAAATATAACAAAAAACTGGCTACGCGAATTTTTTTGGAGTGGTGTATACATCATATTTTGATTGACCATTAATCATTTCTAATTTAGTTCAACTAACCAGTAGATTCTACACCCACAATTAATATTTTTTAAATTTAATCTTTCAGACTGAGGAACGAGTCGCTCTACTAAAGAAAGCCTGCAAACAACATCAGCTTCTCTATCAAGATGCGATGTGTGGCAAAGGTATTGATCGGCACTTGTTCTGTTTGTACGTGGTATCTAAATATTTGGAAGTCGAATCACCCTTCCTGAATGAAGTGCTTAGCGAACCTTGGCGCCTATCAACCAGTCAAACTCCTCATGGCCAAACCACAAAAATGGACCTACAGAAGAATCCAGATTTCATCAGTCCCGGCGGTGGATTCGGTCCTGTTGCCGACGATGGTTATGGTGTGTCCTACATAATTGCTGGAGAGAATATGATTTTCTTCCACATATCATCGAAACTAAGCTGTCCGTTAACGGTATGAAAAATATGCTTTGAACTATGCCTGACGATAAATCTAATCCAATTTTTTCCAGAATTCCGGTCGATTCCTACAAAATGTCGAACAAGCTCTAAAAGACCTACGAACCCTCTTTGAAGATTACCATGCCATCACTAAGAAAGTATCCAACGGTACGTCAAAATAAAATTAAAGTCCTCAAGACTTTCTAGATGCATTACATATTAAGGCTGATACACCCAATCAATGTTGGCAACAAGTTCCGAACGACAGCAATGTGTTTTAGAAGTTAGTTAAGCAATGTTAAATAATGTTAGGAATGAAAAGTTGAAAAAGGCAATCTTAATATTACACAAACAGGAGAAGGAAAAAAATGTCCAAAAAATATCAGTCTGTATCACGCGACTCATAGTCTCTAAACGTTTAGTGCTAAGATTTTACAGAATATAACTCTCTGTTTTTATATATCATATTAATAGATATAATTAAATTTTGTTAAAAACTTCGTTGAGAGATTAATAGAAACGGTTTGTGATTGTATTTCTATGTCGATGATGAAATTTGTATTTGTGTGAGCTGTTGCTGTTAGTTGTCTGTAAATGTATGTGGTGAAAAGTGTTGAAAACATTAAAGACCTTGAATGTAGAACATAGTGAAGTGATTGAACATTGTTTTTATGAACCTACTTAAACTACGATGTGTCGAAGAGAAAATAAAAAGGAACCTTAGAAAAATATTATGTCTCATGATCTGCTCATCCATTGTCACTTTTAGTTGAATTTTAGTCAAATATTAATTTTTGCGACACAATTATAGAGCGAAATATTATAGAGTGACAATGAATAATATCAAGAAGATAAACCATATCAATTTTAGTATTTGTTCCAACTATCTCAGGGTTCATTTTTATATGAAATTTGTTAAAATATAAAAATTCAGTCACAAATTCATTTTCCTAAAATTTTCTGAATTTCGAACCAAATGCAAGACGAAAGTGCCTTCTTGTAGAAAAAAAACTCAGTCTAATATCAATCATTCAGATAAAATTTCAAATAAATGTACGAACTCCATCGCATACTTTTTACCGAAAGTGTTGTTTCTAAAATTATGTGAACAACATATCACTTAATATTGTAATCCTCTCTAATATAATCTTATCATCCGGCAGAAATACGACGGTAAAAAGTGATAGTGGGCATTAGGCGCTAGATGGTAATCAGATTCACGATCTGTGCATGCATCTTTTATTCATCTCATCGTGTAGAACTTTTCAATTGCGAATGAGAAAATTTAACTAGAAGCGACATACAAGTATCAATGCAAAAAAATGTATAGCAAATAGAGATGAAACTAGTGTAAAATATAGCTACGGCATAGTCTTCTTTCTAATTGATTTTCAGAGGTGAAATATTGTGTTTTAAAAACTTCGCTAACAAAAATGATGTAAAGTTATCAAATGAGTGCACATTACTGCAAAGTTGATGAACTACTTAAATGAAGAATAGACCGTAAAAGTAATTAGATAGTTGAATGCATCGATTGATGCTTAGATGAAGAGTTATAGTTTTAAGAGCTAGCCGTTATAAAATGTAATTTTAATTTGTATTTTTCATTTTGCTGTGTTATCGATTCAAAAAGAAATAATAAATGATTTATGAAAATAAATGAGTTTATTAAGTATTCTTGCAGGGTCGTCTATACGTGGAATCTGAAGGTTTCTGGGCCAATCTTGCAAAATTACGCGTTTTTGGTGTGCTGGTAAAAAATCAGATGCTAGGGGGGGCTCAATCAAGGGCCTTTTCGAATTGATGTCTTCGCCTTCGCCTTCAGCTTATAAAAGAATGTGACGTCAGATCAAGTTGAGCCCTTTTCGTTGGCTTCATGGTGTTTTGAGGCAATGTTACGAAGCAAAGCCATATATTTCGAACACCTCGTTTTGGTCTGCTTCAAACTGTTAGAATAGCTCAGCTACTCTGCTGGCGTCACAATCTATCATAAAAAGCTGAAGATGAGGACGAAGACGTGAATTCGGAAAGGCCCTAAATAGTTAATAAAATCTGGTGATTGTAAACATTGCACTCATGTTAATAGTTTAAAAATGATAATAATAATATCTGCTTTTAGTTTTAGACTTTAGACAGATTCTTTACATTTAAGTTGTAATAACTAATAATATTTGTGGGCAAAGAGCGAAAAGCCATAAATTTTCCTGTGAACTATGCAGGATTATGAGGCAGAGCACACCATCCCCTTGTCGGAGGTTATTGAAGATGTTGAACGGTCTGTATAGCAATGCGGCTATTTTTACTTAGCTTGTTACGCTGGTCATGTTACCTATTCATTCGTGTGTTTGTTTGGGAAGGCGAATTCGCTCATGGCTTTATAAAGTTCCACCCTGACTATCCTATTATACGTAATTAATTGTTTATGGAATAGCTTTTATTTAAATAAAATGTATAAGCTAGTAAAACAATAAAAACAAACGATTTACTGCTTGTGTGCTAATTACTTGTCCACCTCTGTAAACGCTTTTACTTGTGCGTAGTTTTTTCCTATCTATAGATATAATAAAACGAAGGTAGGTGACAGAAAGGAGTACGAGTCATATTAGAATGCCTAGTAGGATAATTAAGTTGGAACTGAAGCCAAAAATAAGAATTTCTCTATTTTAGTATTATACTTTCTGTTATTTATTACATACTTTACACAAACACTGCAAAATATTTTATACAGCTAATGGGTTAGCATGTATAGTAACACTAACTATTTTCTTATCAACTAATGGCCTATAATTCTTCGGGTTGACAGGTAATTTTTCTAGTTCGTCGAGTACATCAAATCCATCAATGACTCTGATAACATGAATGCAATTTTAGTTATAGCTTCTACTACAGGAATTATTGAATTACCTTGCGAATATAGTATATTTTAAATCCAGATGCGGTTGTGCTGCATAGGTTATAAAGAACTGACTCCCATTCATATTGGGTCCACTGTTTGCCATTGAAACTGTACCACGATCGGAATGCTGAAAACGAAAATATGTAAATGCTTAACAAACTTTTAATATTGCTAAATGCAAACAACTGATACGGAATTATGTTTTCAAATAGAGATAAAAATTAACGCAGAAAGTTTTCAATTCGATTCAAGATTTTTTTTGATTAATAACGAAAGCTAAACATTACAAGTACCTTTAAGCTTTCTTTAAATTCATCGTCAAATTTTCCGCCCCATATAGACTCTCCGCCTTTTCCAGTGTTAGTTGGGTCACCGGTCTGCACTATGAAGCCTTTAATGTTTCGGATAAATACACAGCCATTATAATAATCACTAGCGCAAAGCGCCAGAAAATTCTCGCACGCTTTAGGACACTCCTCGCAGAATAGTTCCAGCTTGAGATCGCCAAAATCCGTGTGAAGGGTTACAGACTACAATATGGGTATCGTATATACAAGGCACTTTAGTAGTATGTCTATGAAAAACAAATTTACCATTTTTAAGGTAGAAGTGTTAGTTCATAACGAAAATATTTCGAAAATTATTCAATTTTTAACGCTTTTCACTATTTTTACGTCGAATCACTGAAGTCTGCTCGGAGAAATGCCACCTTCCATATGTTAACCATCGGCGCCCAATTTGTTTACGTTTTGTTTACGTTTCCCCTGCTGTTATAATTTCACCTCGTTGGTGAGAAGTGTTGGCGGTCTTTCGTCAATGGAAAATTTCATGCTTAAAATTAAGTTTCGTCATTTTATGAGACTTCTTGGATATTTTTGATACACACTAAATCGTTGACTAGCAAATATTGACAATAAAGGTGGTGCTTTAAACAAGAAAATTAGATATTTTCCTCGGAATCTAAATTTCCCGCTCCAACACTGCTCTCTGTGTCTGAAATTTAGAATCTAACCTCACTAGCTGCTGGTACCTGTCAAGAGCACGTCTCGATGGATATTTTAAAACAAGCGAAATTCAAGTGCAAGTAGGTGCAGGCTCTTGGAAACTAATATTGAAACAGTTAATAAACACTTTTATTGCAGCGTCAGTTCTGTGCTTAATAAAGATGTTAAACAAAATGGAAAGTCGTTTATGTTCGATGGTGAGGAGGACACTTCGTGGAGTAGTGACCAGGTAAGTTAGGCACAAATGTTCTCTTCTATTCAACTAAGATTTTTTTTGTAACAGGGGCAGCCCCAATGGATAATGCTGAAATTCGCAGAGCCTCAAACTATCGAAGAATTCCGGTTTCAATTCCAAGGTGGATTCGCTTGTAAAGAAGGAAGCTTGTCTGTATACGATGCAAATGGAAGTTGCTTGTATGATAAGCCATTTTATCCAGAAGACACAAATGCTCTGCAAAACTTTGCACTAGGTACAAAGCTTGATAACGTTGATAAATTGAAGTTTGTACTGAATTCGAGTACAGACTTCTTTGGTCGTATTATTGTGTATAAACTAGAACTAGGCTAATAAATACTGTCGGATAAATATTGGTCTTTAACACTGATAAGGAGCTTCAAATGGGTTGATAAAGGGCCAACAATGTTATTATGCAAAAGCCATTGGAAGTACCTGCCTGTGGGTCGGGTAGCCATGAAGTGACCAGAATCATAAATCTTCTTTATTTCAAGCTTTAGTGTTCTTTTAGATCGTTTCACGCGATGAAATATTCGCAAGGCAAAATATTTCTTACTACTTTCGGCAATGCTGATTTTAAACAGTTATGTACTCAAGCTTTTCTAAATCAAAAATGTGTCGTCTATTTAAGTTTTTCATTAGAATACCTTAAATAGTAGTTAAAGAATGAACATACCTGTAACTTTGAGCATAATAATGTCTAGGCGTCGGAAAACGTGTGACAAAACACCTGTCAATTTTCGCTATTCGCCCCATGCTTGAATCTTATAAACGACCAGTAGATGTCACTTTAGCGGAAGTCAAAATACTTCTCCGGCAGCCATGTTCTCTAAATGACAGCGGCTGTCTCTTCCTTTCGAAACGTGGGGGACGTCAACATTGGTTGGTGTATTTCATTCCGCACAATCCGTTTCAATATTTTCCAATTATAAACTAATGTAAGTAAAAAATTGTACCCACAAAAGCCATACCGACGGTTTCCTGAACGAATCTGCTATGAAAGTCGCCCCTAACGTCGTTATTGTTTTTGTAGATGCCGCGTGAAATTAAAGAGGTTAAAGACTTCCTAATCAAGGCCCGTAGGAAGGATGCCCGCGCCGTCAAGATAAAGAAGAACCCAACGAATACCAAGTTCAAGATCCGTTGTTCACGATTCCTGTACACACTGGTGGTTTTCGATAAAGAGAAGGCAGAGAAATTGAAGCAATCGCTGCCACCAGGCTTGCAAGTGAAAGAAGTCAAGTAAGGTGTGGGGAGATTGAGATGACGGTACGAAAGTGACACATTTTGATTCCGTGCTATGCACGAGTGGAATGTGTTATTCCATCTGGATATAAGTCCTAGCTGTTGGTGAATAACGTTTATTTGGAAATAAATGTGAGCACTAAAGGAAGTGTATGTTGTTTTTGTATAAGAGTCGCATGTTGGAAAGCAAAAGAAGGGTGCAATTCGGGTCTAGTTGGAGCTGTCTGTCACAGTTGTCAAGTTATTAGTCACAAGTTTTGTTTGAGGTTTACACAAATGCGCTCTTTGAGTTAAAGAGGGCCTTATTGATTTAGGCGCACCAAATAAGATAATGTCCAGCTATAATTGCTGCTTAGTTCTGATTGGAATTTTTAATAGATATGATCAAATGACGAACCTTGTATCCCAATAGAAATGGTGATGGCTGGCGAATTCAGGAGACAAATCAAAAAGCTAAGCAGGAAGATTTCTTGCAATAGTGAATTTATTTACAAACGGAGTCGGCAACACAAGTCAATTGTCTTTCTTCTTAAATTTACTTTGTACAAATATCCTAGGCACATCGATTCCTTCTTTCGCATTAACAGTTCTCCGATGCACGTATGTATTGATAATTGTCTCGAAACCATTCTCCACAAATAACTGTTCAACCTCCTCTTCGGAAAAGTAGTAGCTCCTTGTCCCATCTTGCCGCATATATAAATTATCCGCTATTTTATGTCCTGGCTTGAATCGAATCTGTGCCATATCATACAATCCGTAGTCGCGGAATAGTATAACTCCACCCGGCCTCATTACTTTACGTAAATTGTTTATCACCCGACCAAACTTTTCAGTGTGAATTGCTGACAGGACAAATATCATGGTGGCAATATCCACTTTGTTCAGTGGAACATTTTCAACCAGAGCGTTTTCATTGGTAATATCACACTGAAAGGCTTTGATCCGCTGCGGGTCATACAGTTCATTCTTTTTGACAAGTTCGATTGCACGAGGGGAAAAATCACAGGCATAATAGAAGTAATTGTTTCGATTCTCTTCAATCAAAGGGAACAGAAAGTTTCCAACGCCGCATCCGACTTCGAGCATTACCCGTGGCTGGTCTGTTGGATCGGAAAGAAGTTCTTCGAATTCTCGCGTTGTCCATCGTCGATCTTTGAAGAAGCGAGTATCATTGCGCTTATAGAATAAATCCCAATTTTTCTGGGCGTGTCGCTCGAGCTGGGACGCTTTGAATTCCGAAACTAAACGGCTGTTTTGATATTCGAGTTTTTCCCGTTCTTCCTCCGTGAGCTGTTTTCGATTGGTAATAGGAATTTCGGTAGCGAGTTCTTCATTTGGATCGACGCGGCGAGTGTTTTTGTTTTCCATGCTTCGTTACTTGACAACTGGGACAACTGTCATTAACGTGAAAAAGGTACTAGATGATGTCAAAAATACAAGACATGCGCAATTCCTCTACTGAACTCTAGAGGCATAGTTGCAAGCTGGGGACTCCCCTAATATCACTGGACATTGATAAAAATGTTAATAAAGGAGTTTTACGACAAAAACAAAGCATGAGTTTGCTTCGTTGTCGCATTGTCCGGCGAAACTCAGCAACGTGTGCCCCGTAGTTATTAGATAATTTTGCCAACTTATTTCTGGCTGGTATTATTGTTTTTGTGGTTGTGTGTTTGTTTTTGCGGATGTTTTTTGTTTGTTTATCTTCAGTGTATTATCTCTTTATTTTTTTGTACGGTTTTGTTAGTTAGCCCGTTGTCCTCCTGATTTTGATTAGTTTCAGTGATATTTTTGGTCCAATCAGTTGAATTGTGGATATAGACTGATACACTATGTAAGAAAATTGATTTGTTCAGTCAAATACTGCTACATTAAGTCTATATAACACCATATTAGCCAGCTAACTCCGGGACAGCAACGTACTTGGCTTAAAGCGGAAACAGTTTCACGGCTCAAAATGTTCCATAAATATTTCCGTAATATGAACTTCATTAACGTTACACATGATCATGAACTTGACAGCCAACGCATCCAAGTCTAAACTATACTCTGACCTATTACAAATTCGAGTCACGTTTCTACCCATTTGCACATACTATGTTTGACGAATGCGTCGCAACAAACAAAATAAGAAATAATCTTTTCTGACAATCGCAGTCCAACCTATTCCACATAGTTCATAAACATGCATCGAACGTCTGCATCGTATTTTGACTGCTTAGTGCGAATGCTTAGATACGCTGATCGATCTTATCGAAACAATAATTGAACATTAAAATTTTGTACACATAAAGTAGCAGGGCACATACTTGTATTACTGAATAAAAATATTAATTATGTTTGCATAAAACTAA
This sequence comes from Nemotelus nigrinus, assembly GCA_947369275.1. NCBI lineage: Eukaryota > Metazoa > Arthropoda > Insecta > Diptera > Stratiomyidae > Nemotelus > Nemotelus nigrinus. The sequence continues at coordinate 225,168,796 of OX376372.1, read as the reverse complement.
TGGGAAAACAATTAAAAGTACATTTCCCAGTCATGTTTGTAGAATAAAAAGGTGGAAATGTGCGAAAATAAAACCAAACAGACTGTAACAAGTATCTTAAATTGATTTGAATAAAGTTAATGTTATTTGCAATAAAACTTTCATAAAACAATTAAAACTTTCTGCGACTGGAATTTAAAAATATAATGAGACAAAAACAAACCAATGTATGTGAAAATCATTAAATCTATTTTTTATTTCATTTGAAACAGCTGTAAAAAAATACTTAAAGTTCACGTTTCACTTAATTCTTTAATTGCTAAGTCACAGCTCGATTTTGACACTAGTTCTAGTTTTTTCCTCAAATTGGTTGGAATTTACCAAAAGTAATAAATGCCAAATTGCCAACGAAAAGAAAAGCAGCAGTGATCCAAAATACGATTCTCCATTGTCCGGTATCAGTCTGCAAAAAACCAACAAGTAACGGTAAATATTATTAAATAAAACTACCGTTAACTTACCTCATCAATTACGATTTGTCCCACGATCAATGGTGCGACTAGAGCGACAACCTGTGCTATAAAATTGGCTAGACCCATCAGAACTCCAGCATAAGTAGGCGACAAATCAATGTGGTTGACCAAAAAGCCTAAGGACTTTGCACTTGTCAGACTCACAGTCAAAATCAACGCCATCATCGATATGGTACTGTATTCCTTAGTGAGATAGCCTAAGATAATAAGAAATATCGCAGGCAGCCATTGTGAAATTGTGTTGAAAGTTTTTCGTCGTGCGGCCAGGGAAAGAAGATTTCGACTAACGATGATGTTATTGATGAAGACGAAAACGAAGGACATTATCAACATTACCAAGTACGGAAGTGCCGAAAAAAGAGCATTTGTTTTCATATCCATTCCCATGGCACCTTTCAGATACGTTGGCGTCTCAGTTAGAAGCATCCAATTCTCGAATACTGCGGCGCTCTGTGCCAGGACTAGAGCGAAAAAAGCCATCGTAAAGATAACGCTCGATAGCGGTGTTACTTCCTGCTGGACGCCGTTTATTTGTTTCAGAGCGAGAGACTCTTCGATCATTTGCCGTTCTGCTTGGGAGATCCGGCTACTTAGAGCAGGACTGTTCGAGCCATACCGCCAGAAAACAGCGCACCAGAGAATGCCAGCACCTCCAGATACGTAGAAGATCCCTGGCCATCCCAATACAGATGATGTCAGAATACCGCTGAGACCCATCATGATGACTAAGCCGAATTGAATGCCAGCATAGCAGAAGGTGCCCAAACTGCCTCGTTCATCGACAGGAGCCCATTTCGCGAGTATAGCATGGGTGCACGGAAAGAATACTCCTTGGGAAACACCCTCCAGAGCACGCAGGGTACAAACAAACTCCCACCCTCTGTGGGCTATGACGGGCGTCAAGAGATTCAATGCCGAGCTTATCAGCATACCGACTATTAAGCACAGTTTTGGACCAAATATCCTAGCTAACGGCCCGGCTGGTATTTGAGTGACTGTGTATCCCCATATGAAACTGCTGAGGATCAATGATTTGGTCGGTCCATCCCAGTCGAATTGCTGTTAAAAGAAAAAAATATATATAAGCCTGAACACCTCAGTAGAGTGTTTGTATGCAACCTCAAAGTTCGAATTCTCTGAGTTGTCCGTCATCGCTACAATAGCTGATGAAATGTTGACGCGCATAGTGTAGGCGACGGTAATCAATGCGAATAACAGCATACATTGAACGTGACGATGACCAAACGAGCAATCTGAAGGAGATGAAAAACATATTTAGACGTTTCTTTTAATATTTAAAGACATAAAGTTTGTTGTAAATTTAAAAGCATTTGAATGTTTAAATAAATTGAGATAGTAGAACAGCTACTTGTCATTGGTTTGATGCATGAAATATGAGCAGGACATTTACCACAGAGTATTGGTTTTAAGAGGCTGCAAACTAAAGAAAACAATTCGTCTCCAAGTGGAATCAAGATGAACCTATCTCTCTGACGAAGACGAGGAACAGTGCTATTTTGGAGCTAATGAAGAATTCACTCTTGCTCCATTCCTGTCAATGAGCGGTCTTCCGCTCAGCTATGTTTCATAGCCACAATAGTTGCATTAATGTTCTTATGGTGATTATAATCTTGCGAGATTTCTCAAGTGTCTCTTGGACCCTATTCAGGAATCTTAGGTCCTGTTAGAGAGTCTGTCGATTTTGTAGAAGAGCTTCAGAGCTTTGTCGCAAAGGTATAGATCAATTGTTTCTATCCGTAGATCTTTGTGTATATCTATGTTTCTAACGTAACATGGGATCCTGAAAATTGTCCACAATGCGAAATTGCCATTGTATTTTGTATTTATTGATCGTTCACTGTCAGATAGCGTGGCATCTTTCATTCCGCGTGTTGAAAATCGCTTGAGTTTTGTCTGAGTTTATTTTAATTTTTCACCTTTGAAAATATTCTAAGCGCATGTTGTTTTTTTTTTGTTTTTTTGCTAACGTTTCTAGGTTTTCCCAGAAAAAGGCACAATGGCTTCCTGACTAGCAGGCATCAGCCAACGTTTACACGATTGATTTTGCTACAGCCAACGTTTACACGATTGAACTTTACGTTTACACGATTAGCTTATAATATTATCAATTTATCTTTGAATTAATTTTCCATCATTTAGTTTTATAATCTTTTTCTGCTTTATCAGGAACAGGGATATAGGATATTGGAATGAGAAGGTATATAGTAAGGATGTGGAAAAGGAAGAAGATCAAGTTACTTTAAACATTTATGCATTTTATAATTTAAAGCGCATGTTTATGGAGGATTGTAGACTTAAAGCTATGGCTTCTGCTTGCCTGGACATGTGAAACATACTCGTATCGTCAGCAAAGAGAGATATTTTTGCTATGGACAGTTTAAGGATATCTGCTGAGTATATCTTATACAAAAGAGGTGATAGCAGGGATTCTTGTGGTACTCTAGCTACCATTTGCCGTTCTGTTGAAGAATAGCCTCGATTCTGACTCGTAATGTCCTGCCCTTAAGAAGTGATTCTCCGATCTGGATAAGTGAAAGAGATACTTGGCATTAATGAATTTTGAAGATTAGTCCTACATGCCAAACTTTGTAGAAGAACATGAACAGTCCGTTCGACTTTGTATGGTTGAGTCCGGTTCTTATGTGTTCTACTTACTCCCCTTGCTAGCTGGAGTTTCGTGGAATCGCTCTTTTTTCTATGGTAATGCCAATGATCAGAGGATTATCCTTTGGAGCGAATGCTCAGCTATGATACTAGGGAGACATAATTGGCAGAAGCCAATTACAATAAATTCACTATTCTTTACTGCCACACGTTATTCTTGTTATTAAGGCAACACAAGACGAACAAATACAATTATGAGCATATGGCAGGATTTGAACCCGCGATTTATAGATCACTGTTTTGGACTGGCACCTTAGCAAGCAGAGCTACCGACCTCATAGACTTTCTCTTTCAGGCGAGAAAAGAGAACTTGTTCAGCAAGTTTGGCTAGCGATATCACTTCCTTAGATGAAGTATCGCGTTGATAATGTCCGTAAGCATGTTCAATATGTTGTCTGGTAAATATTTGAGGCAAAGATTATTGATTTTGTCTATCCCAGGCAATTTTGGACGAAAAATTCAAATGAAAATGAAAATTCAAATCCATCACCAAGCTCTTCACCTCCTCAAGGTCAGTGAACTTCAACTGTTCTTCCTTCCTTTGGCTAATTCCAAGGAGTCTGCAAACGCATTAGCTTTGCTGTTGTTATGACATTTTAGGCACTGTGAACCACTGTGAATTGTGAATCTTTTAGTTCGGATGTACCGGGACAGTCACCAGAGTGTGTTACACCTAGACTCTTCCACTGCTCGTTCTGTTGTTGAGATGTCTGATCACGGATTACATTCACCAGCCGGTTTTCTTCCCGCTTCATTCTAAAGTTACCTGTGCCTCTAGCTCTTCTCTGGAGCTAGTTCCTCCTACGTATAAGCAATTTGAATGACTTAGGGAGCTCGTTAGGACTGTGCTGATCCTTTACCGCAAATGTTTTCGTATTGTTCCCTTTCGCCTGCTTTATGGTATTGGTGAGGAGAACAATTGATTCCTTTAAGGGGAGATATACACCTAGCAGCCGGATAAAACGGTCATTTTTGTGCATTTTTTTAAGGAAAACTATTTGAAAAATCGGATTGGGAGTTTGATTATCTAAAAGTATACACATTCAAAAGTATGCTTAATTTTTTTTTATTTAAAAATATAAAAAATATGCAAGGATATTGTATGATCCTTGGAGCGCTGTAAAAAAAACAGCGTTAACGGTACCCACTGGCATTTGTTCAAAAATTATCTGAAGAAAAAAATGGAAAAAAATTATTAAATTAGATACTATAATCTAGTTTGTGTCATAGCCGATTTTGAAAATATCGATTAATGACAAAATGGCGGACGTTTGAACATGAATAGTGATTTTTTGACCAAAAATTAGATATTATTTTGGCTATAAAACAAAAACTAAGTAACGAAAAAGAAAAATCCTATGACAAGTACTAGATAATGTTATATAAAATAATCACAAAAAGAATTAAGGTAATCAGTTAATTGGATTCCGAGAAATTTTGGGTACCGATTTGAAAAACGTGTTTTTAAGAAAAACGCGTTTGAAAATTTAGGACTGAATAAATCATTAAATTTGTCAACTAACATGGAATCATCGATACCAGGCCCATAGTGTAAGTCTTTTACTGTTTACGGAATATTCACGGCTTCTAAATTGTCTTGCCGACGCCGTATTCAACCTTCTTTCGTCTGTTCTTGCGCTTGCAGTTCGGCTTTCGCTATGCAAGTTTCGTCTTCTTGCGCTGCGTACAAGTACGCTCCCGATCCGAACGATATTCTTAACACATTCATGACTTCCAGCAATGAGGTGAAACCATTGTTGAATGTACATGTTGCAAGATATACTGCAATGCTAACGATTTTGGCCCCGCTGTTCATCGTTTTTGGGGCTATTGTCCAAATAAGTTGGTTGCAGTTTTGGGTATATCGACCAACACCGCGTTCCAACAATTTTTCATTGCTGAGGTCTTCGTTTACTGGTTTGATGACATCTAACACCATTTTTGGCAATGTTCAATAATTGTGACGAACATTTTCCAGTTCTCCTTTAGCCTTTGCTCGTTGCAACTGGCACCACGATTCGGGGCCTTCGGGACAGAAATGTTGTTGAGGCTTGCTGTCTGTTGAGCCGTAATGGTAAAATGTTGCCCGTATCGCTTTTTTCATTTCATCCTTGGAGGCACAGTTTCTGCAAATAGCTAAGCCATAGTAAATCTTCAGTATATCTATAAACTTTGCCCTCAATTTGTTTTTGCTGCTGATTCCAGGACTTTTTTCTTTCATTCGCGAAGAAGGGTTCACAATCGCTTTTGAACGTGACCCACTCATTCTTTTTTTGTAATTTCAATCTCGTTACCATACGGTTTCGCATTCACTAATCAAGTGTTTGTCTTAGAGTCACCATCCCCGGCGTAATTAGTGTACATAACTCTATACTTTTCGGCAGATTGTGAAAACAATTCTTTCATGGCGTCTACTTCCATTTTACCTGCCGATCCATCATGATTGGCCTGGCAATTTCCATCGTGATTCGATTTCCGTTTCTCACATTGCTCAGTATTTTCGAGTTTATTCCAATAGTTACATTTAGCACAATAAGAAGCTTTTACAAGAATATCAAAAACTTTTCCTGTAAACTGTCCAATGAGAACCTCAACTCCCTACAATGAGGTAAAACCACGTTTTCGCCCCGTACTATCTCCAAAAACGGTTAGTTTGGTTATTCCAGCACTCGAATTTTGCTTTTATTTCCCGTTATACTTCTTTTACAGCTTGTTTTAACACCAATTGAACAATACTTGAAGCAGCCTAATGAATGTTATTAACTATCGTATCATACTTCGTAAAACACGTTTGATTATATCGGCTGTAACTAGCTTATTTATAGAAATATTAACTTGGTGTTTTCACCAGATATTTTTGAGACCTGTATCTTTACGAAAATGCAATAAAAAATAAATCGATTTTGCCGACCATTCTAGGTGGATATCTCTCCTTAAGTCATTAGCCATTTTAGCTGCTTCTGAACTAATAATTTCGGCCGGTGCGGCTCAGAAAGCTTCCCAGTCGGTAATTTTCCACTCTTTTACTGGTTCGTCTATGTAGAAATGGGCTTGAGCGTGACAGTTGCTGGCAGAGTGTCCGAACTGCTGGCAGTTATAGCACTGTGATTGTTCACCTCATGCATTTTATGCTTCCACCTTGCACGCTAAGTGGCATATTGCCTGTATATTATAGATTTCCTTTTATTTTTTTCGAGAAGAATATTGATTAGTTTAGCTTTGAGGGACGTGTCCTCAATTTTAGGTAAAAGCTTTCCATGGATAGAAGCCCTGTCTTTCAAGTTCTTCTTTCACTTCCTCAGGTGTTGGATGTAGAGGCCTCGGATTATGCCGTTTAGGTTCTTCTCCTCAGGAGGATAATATGTGTGATAAACACGTTTGCAGCGTCAAATTTAACGTGTGGTGCACTCGTTGAATTAAAGTGGTGTGCGAGGAGTCTCCCAGGTAAGTTGAACTAAGGCTCGATGACTTCCCTAAACTTTTTATAATATTATAGTAGCTGTCTGAAAAAATTGATACAAAATTTTACTTTGTCAAAAATGGGCTGAAATTTTGATGGTCGAAAAGCATTTCACTCAACATATAATCAACTGGGTGCCAAGAGAATTGTACCGAATATGTGGCCACTAGGTATCAGGTAGTTTCATACCAAATGTTGGATTTCCTGACAGTCTTAAAAGTGATCCCATGGTGAACAGAGTTGTTTGGTAAAATTCAAAATAAGTTTTGTGTTTGAAAATAGAGGTAAATACCTTTCTTTTAGTGCCTAATTTATTACCCGTGTGGTTTCCTATATCTGTCCTTTTCGCTCTTATAGACATGTTTACAGTAAGAGATATTCGGGTCCTTTACCTGTTTATGTTTAAAAAAGGACAAAATGCAGTGCAGCGACGAAAGAAATTAATCAAGTGTTAGGACCAGATACCTGCAACGAACGCACAGTGCAACGATGGTTTGCCAATTTCCGAGAAGGAAATTTTGGCTTGGACAACGAACCACGTGGTCAACAAGGTTGCAGTGTTAATGATGACGAACTGCGAGCAGAACTTGAGAGGAATACATCGACAACTTTACAGTGCCTTGCTAAAACCTTCGATGTATCGAAATCAACCATTAGTCGCTGTCTCAAAAATATTGGAAAAGTGAAAAACTCAATAAATGGGTCTCACACGAATTGTCTGAAAGGAACAAAATGCTGAGAGTTGAAGCAGCCTCTTCACTGCTGATGCGACATAAAAAAGGACCATTTTTGAAGAGGATTGTGACTTACGATGAAAATTGGATTCTCTATGATAATAGGAAGCGTTCAGGACAATGGTTGGATCGCGGAGAAGCACCTAGCCACCAAGCAAGAGCGGGACTGCACCCTAAGAAAGTCATGGTTACTGTTTGGGACTTCAGAAGGCGTCGTTCACTATTCGGTCTTGAATCCTGGTGAAACGATAACTGCAGAGACCTACTGTGCACAATTGGACGAAATGCACGCCAAATTGCATTTAAAACAGCCTTCTCTGGTGAATAGGCATGGACCAATTCTGTTACACTATAACGCACGACCGCATGTATCCCGTTTGACCATGCAAACACTACAGGAGTTGCAGTACGAGGTTTTAGCTCACCCTCCATATTCTTCAGACCTGTCACCAACAGACAATCATCTTTTCTGGAGCCTGGGAAACTATTTACAAGAAAAGCGCTACTCCAACCAAAACGCTGTAATTGCGTCCTTTGAAAAGTATTTGGGGCAAAAAAATATTAATTTTTTCAAAAAAGGAATTTTTGATTTGCCAACACGTTGGCAACAAACTATAGACTCCAACGGTGAATATTTTGAGGAATAAAACCATTTCATTTGAAAATAATCGAGTTTTTCTTAACCCTTCAAAATCCGACATTTGGTATGAAACTACCTGATAGATTGGCCTCGTGATTTGAACCCACATCGTAGTGATCAGCTGGATAGTAAGTGTTCTATGGGCCGAATAGGATACAACAACATACGATTAGGACAAGTGCTGGTTATCTTTGTTAAAAGCACTATTGAATAGATATGAAAATCTGTTTATATTGCAGCGTCCCTGTTCCAGGAGATAGTTCAGTCTACCTTCAAGAACCCTCTCTGACTATGCATCACTAGCATAGTAACATACCAGCATCCGTCGTATATGGATAAAAATATGCTCTGCTAAGGTGGACTAAGGGCTTTTGCGGTCACTTCTAGCGCACCCTAATTTAGCGACAATTAATATTTTTTGTTTTGGTGATAAATGATCATCACACCTTTGACAGGCTCTCTCCTAGACTTCGGTTCAGCTGAGATGTCCTACTAATCTCCAAATGTATATCGCTTCACTGTTTCTTCGACAAGTTTCGTTAACTAAGATCCTCTAGCCTGACGATGCAAATTCTCTTTTTAGTCATATCATACTAGTCGATGAAGATAAAACATGTAGTGCACAGAAAATTATTATAAATTGATCAGTTCCAATCTTAGTGGGTACTCTATACTATCTACAAACTGCTCTATACTATCGTAATAACTTTAGTGGAGTGCTAAAACAAGAGTTTATAAATAAATTTCACCAAATAATGTTTTCTATCAGACATGATAAGTTATAAATTTCAGAAGAGTACAGTTATCATATTAACCGTGCGCAGTTTTGAATAATCACGTGTTTTGTAATGAATGCTGATGAAATTTGAAATATTATAATTTTGAAATGAAATTTGAAATATTATAATTTTTGTCTTAGACTTCAAAAGCTGCCGTTAGAGTTGGTGACGAAATTTCACAAAAAGAAACACGATACGTTTTCATCATTTTGCAAATCAAGCAATTCCACTTTCATAGTTTATTTAATAGGTATATTAAATATCAATTTGCAAAACACTCAACGAAATTAAAATATGCGTGACGGAGAATTTATTGCGTTCTATTGTAATACAAGCATTCAACGCGCCACATTCACTTTTATTTTTGCTTAAACGATTTAGCCCTGAATGGTTGTCATCAACATAATATATATTTATAGCTTTCACTTGCAACTATTGTACGAAGTGGATTTTGAATGTCAGCTGTAAGTAATTATGGAAATCACTGAAGATTAAAGAGGAAAGGTTATTGGTATTTTTGTTTGATTAATTTGAAACGAGTAATTGAGTAGTAAAGGAGTATTAATTAATGAAATACAGCTTTTTATTCGATTTAATCGAAATAAGGGCATAACTCAATCTATTATTTGTTTGCACATGACATCATGATGATGATTGAGATGTAAATGAAACTAGTATTTTATGATTAAAAACTAATGGACGGACGCTCAAGCATAACTACCGTAGACCTACAAGGAGCCATCGTAAGTATTAATTATAATTATAATGAGCCATTGTTAGTATTAAAACTCGATTATTCCAAAAATATTCACATCTAAATAGAAAAAAACCTTAAACATGTTTTTCAGGAAATCACTTTTTTTCAACTGGCGGACAAAAATTTTGATGAGGCTTTGTACGATTCTTTTTTAAGGTGTTTTGTATGGTAATTCACCACATTTTAGGGGAAAAATTCATAAAATAAAAATTTACAGGACGTAAACGGTGCAAAAATAAGTCGATTTTTGTACAAAGTTTTTCAAAAAGCTGCCATATTTTTCTATTATCTATTTTTGGCAATCCTACTTTTGTTTCAGACGTGCCAATCCGGAGATTGTTTGTCCGCCATGTGAACACATTTTTTTGAGGACTCGACTTAGGAGTCCTCTGAAAAGTGGATGAAGAAGATTTTTTTTCTCTATCCTATAAGAATAACACTTAAAACAAAAAAATCTGATTATAAATTACTACAGTCATTTGGGGAATGCATACCAGCTTGTAGCTATGGCAAGTACGGCAGGTAAAATCTTAAAATCAATGATCCTCTTAAAAAATTTTCTTAAAAAAAATTCAAATTTCCGATAAATTTCATGCTTTTTCTGCACAGCCAAACTGAAACTTTCGAAGTTTGTCTTTGCGCAGGAACAATAACCATTCAAAAAATCTCTTCTCTTTTTAGGACCTAAAAGAATTGGTACCAACAGAAATAATGCAGCTGCAGCAATAAATATGAAAGTTGAACTTTTAACATGCAGTTTAAAATATGTCGTAGTAGTACTCACAGCTGATTCATAAAATCAAATTCGATCAAAGTTATGATCATCGGTCATAGCTTTATGACGATTATGATCATCAAATTATGATCATAGCCTATTGAATACGTAATAAATCGTATAAAAAACTTATTGTGCCTCTGCAATTAGTAATTTCTTCATAAATACAATGAAAAGTTCAGATAAAATTTCAAATTATAAAATGGCGCCCAGCGTGGTCCTTGTGAGGAATAAGGGAAGTTCGAATACTATAAGTTATAATTATATTATCGATTGATCTTAATTCATATGAAATTTACATGATTTATAGGAACAGCTTATTATAGGATTTTAATTTTCTTTTCGATTCACAAACAGTAGATTACATTTAGAAAGTGCACTATAAAAAGTGGAAAAGGAAAAAGAATGAAATCCAATAATCAATTATAGTCAAATGTTTGAAAATAAAATGAAAATGTATACGTTATGAGACATAAATGGATAGAAATATAATACTGGATGGAAAATACACAAAATATCATAAAACACTTTTAATTAATTTTAGCAAACTTACCGAAAAAACATTTCTGTTCTCCGCTCTGACGAGAGTTTTTCTCCTTCGTCTCTTTCGAGTTTGATCTCTGAATCGTGAATACTTTTCGTGTGAAAACCATTTTCTATTGCACCAGAACTTACTATTACATCACTTTCATCAAATTATTTTGAAAATCACTCACTAGATTGTGCTTCTTTTTTTAGCTTTTCATGCAGAGACACTAGTTTAAACTAAAATCACAATCGAATACGATCGCTTCATTGATCAATGACAGAGCCCTCAAAACCCGTTTAACTTGCATCACTTGTATGGCGTCGCAATTAAAACAATGAGATTGATGAGACTATGAATTTTTCGGGAACTTGAATTTTGATCACTACTTATGGATCGCTACTTTTTGTATCTGACACTCGCACAGTGCTATATCTAAGCACAAAACGAACGAAAGACGATAAAAGCTATGCCATAGATCGGCAGCTGTACAAAGATGCTTGTCAATTAACACGTGATAACCGAATTACCTGGTACACTGCGCTTACCGAAACCAAGCCAAAGCGGTTAAAATTATACTAACTATCCGTGTAGAATGATTCAATTAACGAATAAGATATCAGGAAAAGATTCCGAAAGATTTGTGTTAACTCTCGCAGTTCAACTAAAGCCTCAGCATCAGTGACAGATATTTAAATTAGATTTGGATATAATTCTTCTGCTAAAGAGAGAACTAACTAACTATAACTTAACTATAACTTTCAACTGAGCAAGATTTATGCTGGTGTAGAGTCGAATCGTGGTAATGTGAGCAATAATATTCAATTCGAATGTTTAGTTGATAATGGTGATAACAAAAATTTTTATCGTTTCAAACGATTGTGTGATTGTGCGAAATAAATTGCATTTTATTACTTTTGATAGCATTAGAAAGTCATTGTGTTTCAAAGCGCATGCTGTGGCAGTGTTGTAAAATATTGTTTGCTTTAAGACTTATTCTAGTACACGTTTAATTAATGGACTACGTTTAGCAGATAGTAGCAGCTTTTGTTGATAATGTAGCAATTAAATTAGTTTTTTCTTGACTAAAAGCTATGCATGTGAGAAATGAATAGGAGACATGTGCATTGAAAATGTGTTGTATTTGATGATCGTTTGTAATCAGTTTGCTGTCTAGACAGTCGACGGTTACTTAAACTTTGATAGATCAACATCTTCTATATTTTGTGCTACGAATTACTATTCGTCTAAGAAAAGGTTAAGTGGTTAGTAAAGCGCCGAAGCATCATTGAATCTGATATGGATCATTGAATCTGACATGGATGTTTCGGCATATAAGTGGCTTAGATATTTCGCTTAACGGAGTTGTTATCTTTTTTCAAAGGAACAGACTGCTTTGAAAAGCATAATGTCTCGTTGGTAAGGATAAGGCTAGGTAGTTTATTTTCTTTATTTAATCATTGTTTATTAATTTTTTATTATTATGTTTTGTATGTGGCCGTTTGATAAGGCCTCAGGGGTTGGGACATCCCCACGATTTTTGCGAAACAATATTCGCGGCCAGGCCAGAACACACAGGCTCGCACCGAGTAATGAACCATGCAGCATAGCCATCAACTGCAAAATGCTCACATTGCTATTCAAAACCGCTGCATAATGCGTTCATTGCTGCATGGTTGTAGTCGATTCGGAATATGGTTCACTGGCCGAGGTTCAGGTGATCTACGATATTAATTGCATCAGCTGCGTCATTGATCTGGTGAAACCAAGAAGGTGTAGGGTGCTGGATGCGTATGCTATTGCTAAGCAGCATTTGGGCTTAGGAGTTGAGTGGTAGCCTTTGGTGACAGCGGTGGCTGCCGCGGTAAGAGCAGTGATCTTATATTCGTGAAAGTTAAACTCTGAGGGGATTGAACTTTTTATAGATAAGGGAACACTTCCACCATAAGATTTGTTGGCCTCTCAACGAACCGGAGGGGATAATTAAGACCTAGGTTAAGTTTAGGTGTAATTAGGCTAAGCTAATTGTAGTTAGACACAAGCTAGATTTAGTGAATAAATCAAGTTAGCTTTTAAGTATAAAATAACCAAGCCAACTCCAGATTATGTTCAACCTGTTTAATAAATGTAAGCCAAAAACAATAAATAAATGATAACAAAAAGTAATGACCATCCAATAAGAGCCAACAGGGCAAAATAGTATAGCCGCAAGATATAAGATTTTTTGTGTTGAATATTCCTTATTTTAAGTAAAGTATGTGCAGTTTCAAATGAATAAAAATTTATTATTATTATCCTCGATAAGATTAAGTAAAATTTCAAAAAACTTGAATTCGCTTGAAGCAGATGATATCATGCTGGACTTCATATGCCGAGTGCTAAAATTAAACCAGCCTGGTTCTTAACCGTCTTAAATTTTGATAGCAACAAAAAAAATGTTTTTTTTCGTTTATGAGTTTACGACTACACCAGGAGGCCAGAAGGATTGTTGACCATTCACCAAAAAAATTATTTAAATGACCTTATCATCTGGTCTTGCAAGCCATCTTTTGTTAGGTACGACAGATGAGTGGCTTAAGAACTACTCCTAACTTCTCCGTGATGTAGCTAAGAAGTTCCGCAGGCGGAGTATCGTAGGACACTCTAGACACAAATACTGCTATTTGAGTCATAATTCGAAGCTGATTTTTTGGCTGTGCCTTTGATGGCGCCGATGGAATTGGAGAGGCGGGAGGTATGGGGAAGGATAAGCCCTCCCACACGTTTTGAGGCTTCACATTTAATTGTAGGTTAAAGATGGGCAAGAACGCTCAGAGCTCAAAACTCATTACTCATTTGTAAAGTGTTGGGCCGTACTCTCAGTATACTGTTTGTGGCGCATTTCATTAAGCTACTAGAATGAAAGCTTTCGTTCGCAGACTATGCTGTACTTTTTTTCAAGCGATGGAATATGAGCGCCTTGGATGCTGGTGGCGATCAAGGTTATCATCAGACAATCCTCCCGGTACTATCCCGAATCGAAGCGATCACCACCGAAAGATTTTGTTATGTACGGTGGGATATTAACTGTTGGAACCTGGCAAAAACATTACACCTGAACTGTGCTCTAGGTAGCTACGTGAAGTCAATCAAAAATTACAGCTTAAACATATAGTCTGCGTGAACGGAGTCTTTTTCCACCAAGCCAACGCATGACCAAATACAGCGGAGCTAACGAAAGACGCACTAAATCAAATTGGCTGGGAAACTGTGTCCTACCTACCAAATTCTGCCGACATTTTCTAATCAAATTTTCATATTTGGCGATGGAGGATAACTTTGTGCAAGGGGGACAATCCACCAACCGCGAAGACTTTGAATCGGCATTACGAAATTTGGTTGATGGGTAAGACAGGGACGTTGGCATCACGTTGGCAAAGAGTCTTAGATTGTAATGATGATTATTTTAAAGACAAAATATTTCATATATTTAATGACTGATTCAATAAGGCGAAAATAATGGGGATATAAAGAACTTTGAAGATTAAAATAGTAGCATAAACCATTCGGATTAAAATCAACATTTACCATCTTGGTACTTCTTTTAGTAGGTTTTTGTAATTTTTATCCAACAGTAACTGTATTAATATTACTCAGACTTTATACTTAACTTATAGATGAAAAACAGGTTATTTTTGAGTTGTGGAGCGTTGCTGATCACTCTATAAGTAAGAGTGTACATTGTATTACTATTGTTATATATTATATTTAGTGCAGATTCAATAAATATAAAAAAATACCATCTTGGTATTAAAATAGAATTTTAAACAATACAAGTACAGATTCTGCCTTCAGTGTCTCTCCAGCCATACAGCTTAACTGGGAACAAAACTTATATTGATTAGGCACATTTCGAGGCCACCATATCCTATGCATGTACATATGTAATTCTTACACTTCCCCAACATTTAGCATTAATATATTATTATTGGAAAAACGTCACATGCATATCGCCCACCACTCGATCTTTTCAATATCCACTTTCTGCACAGTATTCACGCAAATGCCATTGCAAAGTTAGTTCTTTCACCACACCATATACTGGTGGAGTAACCACACCATTAACGTCTTCGTTGTGGCGGCAATTGATCGAAAAATTCTTTCGATATGTGTGCAAATAGCAAATAGACGGAATGTGGAGAATTGAAGCAAGGAAAATAATGCATGGTCCATGTGTTCGATTTACATACCAAAGCGGTTCATCACAATTTATTGATACTTTAGAAACAATTGTTTCGCCTACACACACATGTCAATTCATAATTTTCTTGGCTCGCGAAACTAACCCAGCCAAGGTCACCACCATCCCGTTCCAGCCCTGACGATATTTTGTAACGAATCGGCAACAACACGACGCGAGCCGGGGCGATGCGGCTTGGTTGCATGAAATATGACAAATATAAATTTCAATTTGGAAGCGATAAAATATGTGCATGTATTAGTGGGGACTTGAATTAAGTGGTGAAGTATGAAAAGTGGCAGGAGATACGATTATGAGATATACGTCTTATTAGTCTCGAGGGATTGACGTGCACCTTGAAATGCGCGAAATTCGCCTAGGAATTATAGAATATTAGTTTGGTGCTAGTAATAGTGTCACGAAAGAGGTAGGTGCTATGATTGTATGGTAGTTTCTGCTTGTTGAATAAGCTCCAATTTGAAGGTAGCTAGAATGGGGAGCTTCACATTGTTTATAATTATACGTTTTGTAAGTGGAATAAGGGGTGAAGGAGAATAGGGTCTTCATGAAAAAATCATTTGCGGTGTTATAATAATAGGTGTATAATTAGAGATGGGCAAAAGCGCTCATAGCTCACCACTCACCACTCACTTTTACAGTGCAGCGCCTGAAAAAAGCAAAGCATAGTCTGCGAACGAAAGCTCTGGTTTGACTAAACTTAGTGAAATGTGCAGCGAAAAGTATACTGAGAGTACGGCGCAACACTGTAAAAAAGAGTCATGAGTGGTGAGCTAAGAGCTATTTTGCCCATCTCTATGTATAATAAAAGTGTCGACATTGATTTTAAGTATAATTAAGCTGAATTTAATTTGATCAGCATCTGCACAGAAGGAAGAATATTTATTTGGATACATTGAATAAAATTGGATTTCGCACACTTTGATTACTTTAAAAATTTTAAAAAATATCTAGACGGACAGCCTGGGTAGTAGGATATCTCCAATTAACAGGTTGACTATCAAGGTGGTCACGGACGCCCGTCAAGCTAACTTAATGCCTCACAGTACGAAGAAAGCTTGATTCAAGCGGCAGTTTTCAGCATTTTAACTTTACAATCAACCTGTTAAGTGGCTGGCTAATTCTAGCTGACGGCCACTTCTAAACTGAAAAAAACTAACATTTGTTTTGGAAAATACTGAAAAATTAAAATATGTAACGGATTACCCTTTAAAAGTAAATACGTCACTTTACAATGACTAAAGCTCTACACAATGTTACAGACCTTGTACAGTGTTTCTTCAAACTCCATCCTCTAAAATGCTCCAATTCGCTTGCATCAAATTATTTTCAAATACTTGCAGCAAAAAAAAGTTAAACTAGCAATAGCCTAACATTGATTTAGAATTATCTGAAAAACAAATGAAAAACAGTAAATATTAGACAAAAGATCAATAGTATTGCATGAAAAATCATATAGTTGTAAAATTATCACTACTACAAGGCCCAAGAGCAGAAAGTTTTTTTTTTGTATTTGTTTTTACCTTATTTGATTTTTATATAAATATATTTTGGTATCCTGCACTTATCAAATCCTACTAAACGAGGGTACTAAAAAATTCTAGTTTTTAACACAATAAGTATGAATTAATGATTTTTGAGGCATTTAATATTAAGCGCCCAACGTGGGAAAATTTGAACTATAAAAATTATTTTGTAATTGATTTTGAAATTTTGCCTTAAATTATTTGTATTGTCTAAAAAAAATAACACTAACTGGGTAAAATATCAACCAGTTTTTTCAATACTCAGGTATTCAGAGGCTATAAAACTTTTGTCTAAAATTTATCCCATCATTCTTGCTTCGGGTAAATTTGATGATTAATGCTAAATTCAACAATATTTTTACTATAAAATCAATTTGATTACCATCAAATTTATATCACTACCTAGTTCATACATTTTGAATTAATAACAGTAGTAGATACGATGGAAAGATGCCAGCAATCAACAAAAACCTGCGTGCTACTCTGCACGCTAACCATACCACTAATACAGTTTAATAATCTTCTGTCAATGCTTTACTCCCCCCCACCCTCGACGAATCTATTCACTATCTATCTACAATGGACGATAGATAGAGAGACCAGTAGATCTAACGAGTCCTTCTATGCACCAGGACAATCGCTGGAAGTACAGTTTGAGAAAAGTTCTGCAACGAGCTAGACGTGGTAAATCGAATACGATTAAGCATTATTTTTGATATCGACGCGATAGTGCGGTAAATGTGGCAGTTATATTTGACGGTGTGTTTTGATTCGAAATTGTGTGGTAATGTAAATTAATTACGGTGATTGTCATTGAAAATCGGACTTATTGTATGAAAACGGTTGAAGTGAATTTTCGTCGCCACAATAACTTTAACGAAGCAACATTGTGATTTTATGTGTGTATGTGTGAAAAGACGGACATTGTTTGCCGGTCGAGAATCTTAGGTGAAAGGTGATTGCTCTCAATTTGCATATTTCTTGCACCTTCTTGTGTAGGGTCAGTCTGGCGGGTATTGTTTGAATTCTTGCACTAGCAGTGCATTGACCTATGTGTCTGCATACTTGTCTTGAACGGATGGCTATTATTTGAAAATGGCTCTGTTTGCAAACATATGCAAATATGTGCTTGTTTTAGATGGATTTCGTAGCATGAGTTTCAGGCATGCAATATATTTCTTGATGTTTACTTGCGATACTTAAAGACGATCATATAACTGTTGAGGGTTTTTTTAGTTTGAGTCAATTTACTTATATTATTGCTTGCTTATTTATTACAGTTTAAAATCTGCGTGGTAAATGTTTTTCAAACTCATTTGAATATTGCAAACACAATGAAATCAAGTGGGCTAATTGTTTTAAAATATATAGTTTTCAAATCACAAATTTGATTCAGACTGCAAGTTAATGGATGGTTTGCCACACCAACCCAATTCCTCAGAAAGAGGAAGCTGCATGTAATGCCTGAAATAAAGCTGTAGCTCCAATGTTTGTACTAAAAGGTGCCAAAAATTATGCTTAATGACCTTAAAACTTAAACTCATGTGCTGTATTTCATAATAAGCTTCATACCATAACTGCACTAATTATAGTTGGTTTCGAACTTTCACTACGATGATTAGGAGAAAAATTGTCTGGCTTGTAAAACAAAAATTCAAATACTTTTTTTTCCTCAGTCAAAATATCTGAAGGGCTATCTATTATCTCTAGTTTACTGGTTTATTTTAAACAATGCTTAAAAGAGGAAATTCAAAATTCAAACCCCGCTCAAAAATTTCTAAAAGAAAAAGCAAAAATTTAGTTTATTCTTAGTTCTGGTAGCTTGATCATGGCCAATTAATTTCATTGCTATTCAGTAAATTCAGAATGTAACTTTCTTTTGAATTTATTTTCGTATGATATTTAATATAACCATATAATCTACATTATTATTCAAATCAAAGTTTAATGTAAAAATTTATTTGCTTAAGGCCCTATTACACTGGTATTCTTTTTAAATTAATCTTAGGTTCCTTTAAGTAGAAAGACCTTTGTTTTGACATAAAAAAAAATAGTTACTTGTTCAACATAATTTCAAGGAAATAAAAAAGAGTTGTGGCTCGAGTTAACCTAAACAATATTGATGCATAGTTTTCGCTATAATTATTTCTACCACGTTTCTTAGCCCATCTATGAATTTTTTTCTGTTCTTAACGGTTTAATACATAATCTTTCTTTGTGTTCAGTTTTCCTCCATAATCAATTAAGTAGTGTTTTTCGTAGATTCATTTTCAGTCACTTCCTTCTTTGAAAATTTTCGAAGTGCATTTGGTCATTGGCAACGTTAGGTTTGGAAGTGAGGGTGCAATCGTCTCTTTTCATTTTCTCGTCAGCTCATAGTATTTCCTGTCATTTAGTTTTCCATGACTGGTGAATCATAGACTTTTTCCCTATTATGCCCTTTCGTTTCCTTTTTTTGATTTTAAATAGTATACCAGTTTGGTGGCCAAGTGTTTGATTATTCTTCGGCCTTTGCCTGAGTTCTTTCGTGTTGTATCTTTTTTCATAATGAGTGTCCAGACAATGCCAGTAATTTACTTTTTCTCTTCTTATATGAGACGTTTACAGCTTCTTCAACGACTACCACCAAATCTTCTCTGGGAAATGATGACTCTATAACTGCGTAATTTAGACTCTGATTAAGCAAGTAAATCACCTTAAGGCGTTATCTGCAATCACAAGGCCGTTAAAAAGCGATTTTTCAGGAATCCTTCCTGAGAAGTCTTTTTGAATAATTTAAATACATATATTTTGGCATCTTCTGACTTTATTTTAATATTTTTTATTTGCGAAAATAATGATTGCTGCAGCCGATCTTCAGAAGCTTCTCTTAAAAAGGTGTCTTGCGTTTAGAACGATATCTCTGATTCGGGTCACATAAAATGAAAAAAAAACAAAAAAGATTTTGTTAAAATAAAGTATTATCTAGTGATTAACTGAAGAAATACGCAAAATATCAATTTTAAACAAAATGGCGGCTCCTCAAAAACATAATTTTGATTTTCGATAAGTAATTTGCCCATTAATTGTTTTTAAAGGGGTAAATATTTATCAGCGAGAAAAATCTCCACTAAAAAATATATTTGTAGAGTATGCGTGGTAATCGAAGACTGATCAATTCAGCCGTTCCTGAAAATTTTTGTTCACACAAAAATTTTCGAGAACATCGCGTTCAATGTTTCAAAACCACTTTAAACAGAATAAAAAATTGTATCTCAAAATCTCAAAACAATGACATCTAGTATCAATGTCGGCATTTTATTTCGCTACTGATTAAAGGGTACTTTTCGCCCGAGTATAGTAGTAGGCTTTACACCGAGTTGTCTATACCAAGACCCACTGTTTCTTCCGCAACTTCCCATAGTCCGATTTGGTGTTATCTGCGAACTATTCTTCCCTCTCGTGTGCTTTCATGTGCTCATCGACCGCAGACCGCTTCGAGATGTCTTACTAGAGTTGCCTATCTTGGAAATGATATCTCTCTGACAGCGTAGTTAAAACCCTGTTTAAGCAACCAAATAACTTTAAAAAATTTTTTACGCCAATCTTTTCTCTGGTCTCGTTTGTTTCCACGAGTTACAGTTTCTTTGTGACAATCTCTAGCTTTCAAACATTTTTCACAATTTATAGGCACTGCTAACTTTGGTTGTGGTCATGACGGTATCCAGAACCTCTTGTCTATTATTTTCAACCTCAGTCTCTCCTTTAGCTCTTTTTCGTCCTACTGAAGGTCTGTTCATATTTCTCCCACCCATGAACCCGTAGTTTTATTGTATATATGAATTCTTCCTCATTCTGCCCTCTTTCAGTAGGTGCTGAAGGTTTGATACTAAGACCGTTGTTTACAAACGTGTAAAAACGAGCAATTTGAATATGGAGCCCATTATGGTCACTGGTCTTAAATGCTGCGCTATTGGTGCAGCTGTGCTCAATACAACGGACCATAGTAGAATCCTTGTTGTTTCTCTGCACGTACGATGTAATTCGTCAAAGCCAAGTTTGCTGCATGATATTGGAGTAATTAGTTGAATTGCATCTTAGTATAAATACTCACTTATTGGTGGCAATCTGGACTCGTGACACCCGCAATGTGGGGATTAAGAATGGAAGTGGTAGGGTGTTGTAAGAATGGCAGTAGCTAAGTAGTCCTCCCATTTCATTGCAAATAGTTTTAGAATTCATCAACCAGACCAAGTAAAAGTTCAACCATAGATTTCTTTCCCTGGTCAGGTGACTTGCACAGCAGTATTGACTTCCCGCGATGCTGGACGAAAGCAAGTATGTCTGATCACCTAACCGTGAAGCTTTGACTTCAGTTCCGTTCCTTTTTCAGCTTCCTGGATAGATCCCCAAAGACAAACTGGTCATTCAAAAACACCGATTAGGGCAAATTTCAGCATAACATAGACTATGAGCTGGGAAATCGTGATGTTTGTTGACAAATGTTGACAAATATAAAAGCGAGGAGATGATGGTAATGATTGAAAATATCGCAGAATGACATACAGATCGCAGCTGAATGCTGTTTCGCCCGGCAGTCCTGCTCCTAGAAACCAAACAGTAGGATAAACGCTTTCTCAATACACACCGCGAGCCACTGTCATTTACACTCGAAAATCCTTCGAATGATCCGCAAATTCAGATGACCAGTTACACTTTATTAATATTGGATATTTGGTGCAACTGCTGCACGGTATAAAAAGCAAAAAGTCTTCTGCGCATGATGGAATGTAACATTTCATTATTAAGCATCTGCCCCTCTCTAGGCTCACAATTTTCTCCATTGTATTTAACAACGCCTTGAATAATGTTTTCTTTCCGGACTAATGGAATGTGGCCAAGATTGTTCCCATTTATAAGAAGGGCAAAAGTAAAGAAGCTAGTCATTTCTATCCAATCTCTCAGCTGTCTAATTGATCAAAAACTACTAGGTGCGTTTTTTTGCACTCTGGGGCAGGGCAAGTTAAGGTAAGTTAAGCTCTTTATGACAGAGCTTTAGGTCATCCCATGCTTGCATGACCAAATCGTGCCTCACTTGAATGACCAAAACATTCCGACAGTACTGTGTGCTTTAGATATCGAAAAAGCTTTTGGTTCCGTCTAGCCTGAAAGCCTTTTATTTAAGTCGATAAAGTTTGAATTCCAAGAAACATGCTGTTTTGTTCGGAACTTCTAAAAATGACGCCTAGCACGTCGCTTAACTACCTCAGAATAGATTTTTACTTTTAAAGTTTAAGCCTTATATACGGCGAAAAATCAAAGCTACCAAATCTGTATTCCAACGAATCTGACTTCGTTTCACCAAAAGAATGGGCATGACCACCAAAGCTAAATCCATTTGACCCTCATTCCAGACCCTCATTCGACCCATCCTGACTTATTCATCCCCATCCTAGATTATTTGCTCCAAGACAGCCATGGCAAGAGTGCAGGTATTCGAAAAAAGAATCCTGCGCTTGTGCACAGGCAGGTTCTACAGCATAGCAACTAAGAATTGGCCGAAAAACGTACTCCCGTATCAGGAGTTTATACTGAAGACACTTTGGGACAGTATTGCTAAATCTAAATTTTAGAAACCCCCCACACCAGACTCAAAAATCCCCAAAATAGTATAGTCTCAACTAAAACCCAAATCTGGTAACGTTGTTTTGAGACCGGGTTCTAGAATTAACAACAGGATTCTACTGACGGACGTATAAGTGACTCTAACGAGCCATTTATGAAACCCGCGAAGATATCAGGTCAACTGTAGCTCATGGATGCGCTATTTAGCTATGTAGGCCTTTCGACAAACAGAAAGGGCTAGAATTAGGACATAGGCTAAGATTTAGGTCTAATTAGCTTAAGTTAATTATAATTAGGTATAGGTTAGGTCTTAAGCGTAAGGTCGATTTTAAGTGAGCTATCGGCCAAACAACTCTACTATAGGCACAGTGCTAGTATAATTTGTGTGTAAGATAAAAACTGTTAATAAAAAATAAAATTTTTAAAAAAGAACGATAAAAGCTAGCAAACCAAAATAAAAAAAGTCGTCAGATTTTAAGTTTTCAGTTTTATTTGTCAGTAAGCTTCTTTATAATATTGTTTATCACGTTGTATTCTGCTGATTAATTATTTTTTTTGATTTTTGTGGTTATTTTGAATCGTATTATTGTTTATTATTATTATTATTATTATTATTATTATTATTTTAATTGCTATGGTATCTTTACTTATCTTTTTTGATTTTGAAGTCTCTAAATAATGTAAATCTATGATTTATTAATTGGCTTTCCTATTCTTTTTCAAATTCATTCTGCTTTTGTAATTAGACTGCAGTCTACACCTGTACAAACAGAAATAAATAAATAAATAAGCCTCACCTTTATCAAATTTTTAACATGAATTTCCTTGAAATATATAATATGATCTGATTTCATTAAGAACTCCCACATGTCCGTTAAATATTAATACATATTTCTTTGTCCTTTACCTCTATCTTAAGGGCAAATGTGATTCGTTTTCAACTCATCGTATATGTGTACTCAATTCTGGGGAACTCTCAAAGTATCCTCGGGCTTGGGAACTTCTTCTTACAAAAACATCTGTCATATACGTGTACATAAGATATTTTCGAAGAGTTACACCGTAAGCAGCCGGTGTTCTTACAGCGAATATCGATTTTGAAAAGGACACTGAAACAATACAATTCGAATACAACATCGTTGGAAAAGTCATATTTCATACTTGCATTAGGCTCATACTCTCAAGCTAATTATGTTTGTGTAGTTGACGTTAGATTCACATTGATAGACCCTGAGCCCAATCGAGTCGAATATTGTCGCCCAAATCGATAGTCGACGTTATTGTGATGACATTAAAATAAAACAAAAATTCAATCCATTCGGTATAGTTTATGCTGGTTTGGTTGTGGACAACTGGGTGGCCTTATTTCGTATTTATGACGATGGTCGGCCTTATGATCAATTAGTTGTTGTGGGAATGGAAAGTTCTAATTTACAGTCATGTCAGAGAAAATTATTTTCTTATTACAATCGAGAAAGTAGACAGAAGGCAGCCAAGTTTCGAGCTTGAAATCGATGAAGCTTATCAAGGACATTTGGTTTCTATATGACAGTGGTTTTAATGTTTTGTGATCAATAGTTTGGCAACGACTGATGACTGTAAAGAATTATGGCAGTAATAACGTTGATTAATCTTCATTGCGATAATTAAAAAGAAAATTTTGTTTGGCCGAAATTAGATAAATATTATTATTGAGCTCTTAAATAGTAAAATAAGTAAAAAAAAAGTAGTTCCACCATTACCCATGTTTGGTACTGGGGTTGAAACCACTGGTGACAATGCGTAAGGCCCAGCCACATATGGCCGGAAATATTTCCCGAACATTTCGAAAATATCTTTGAAATGTTTCCGACACATTCGCGTGAACTTTCGATCTGTCCTGGTCTTACTTATCCCAGAAGTTCATTAATCTTTGGCATGAATTGAAGACACAAATCGGAGCTGGTACTTCAAAAGCTGCATATCTAATGAAAATCAATAGCCAAAACGTGTCCATGCGACCATCTTCCCAACTACATACAATTTTAGATATGAGTGTCACAATCATACCTAGCTGAAATTGCTATGCTCGATGCATGAAAATTAATTTTTAAAGCTGCAGTGATGTAACTTTTTGTTTCCATTTATTTTTTATTCTACTGGCTCAAAAAAGGAAGCATCAAATATTCGCAGCAAAAAAAAACTCTTCGAGTGATTATCCGGTATAATTTATTCAAACCACGGACAGTACTGAAAAACAATATTTCAAATAAGCTGAGAGAGTGCTGTGAACAGTTTCAATGAACAAGCGTACATAATTTTGGCCAATGAAATTCCAATCCTTAGCGTTCATACTGCATCCTTAGTTGAATGACCAACGGAAGTCGACATGAATTATTATATCGAATAGATTTAAGATAAAAACTCAAATTGCGGTTTGTCCATACGAAACTATTGCCGATCATAAATGGAAGGACTTTATCAGCCGCCATAACTGGTTGACACCGTTCTTTGCTGCGTAAATGTCTATGTGCAAGCATTCCATTCCTTCATTTTTTTATTCTTCTTTCTACTAGATTAGACTCCTGTCGTTTCGCTATTTCACAATAATCGATTGTTATCAGTTAGTCATTGTTTTCGCTGAACAAACTAATGTGTTTACAGCACCTCACCAGGTTATTTGAGTTTCTTTCTTGAAAGTTCGGACAATATTGCCCAGTGGGTCAGTACCTACAGCACGTTTCTGAGTAGTCATCATGCAATGCAATCATTATCGAATTCATGGGACTCGGCCTATGTGTAGGTGTTCGGTCAAATGCTGACCAGAGCTCGTATGACTAATATTGCAGGATGGCAACATCATAGAAAAGCTAATATGGTGGCACTGATCTCCCACCCACGTTGGGCGCATTCATTGGGAATGTGTCGAACATCGCTGTCGATTGGAGCAAAGACAAATAATTTATCGTTCCCACGTTCACCTCAATTCTCTGCGACCGGGAAATTTCACACGTACTTATAATTATTTGTTTTCGTACATGCTTCAGGTGTCCTTTTTACCTATTTCTCAGTCCGAAAGTAAAGTGAGCATGTGATTAAGTGCGAATTATGGCAATTTCCCCAAGAAGTGTTATTAGTATGTGGTGTAAAACTGAAACTCAAACAGTAATACGGCAGTAAGAAGTGTAGCTGCCTCGATCCGAACCGGGACTGCAATGCCGCCAAAACGACGCAGAAAGTATCACGGATTGTATTATCACTCGTCGCCTCCAAAGGGTAAGTTTTTAAATTGTTGTTTGTATTTGTTTGCAGTTTTTCAACAATAATTGTGTTTGATTAATAATTGTGCAATTGCAATTGTGTTATGTTAGGCGTTATTTTAAAAATTCATTAGTGACGATTTTCCAAGGCCTTAAGGTATGACATTTCGTTTTGAAATGTGTTGTTTCGATAATTGTGCTGAAGTGTTTACATATTTGAGCGTGAGGAATATTGCGTTTCAATTAGTGATTTAAACGCAGAAATTAATTATTTGTGTGATTAGTGTTTCGTGTCTGATATAAGAAATAAACGCGATGAGTAATCAAAAAGTGTGGTTTAAGCAAAGGATAAAAAAAACGGACTGCTCATATCGCCGATTTCTTATTAAGAGCACCTATCTCTAAGCAACTCATTCTTTCGTTGGATTAGAAACTTCCATCCTTTTTCTTTTGCAGTAGTTAGGGAAAACAAATTAATTGAGTGTGATTAACACTTTTAATTCGGAATGATTTTCAGTCATAGTTTAACTATTCTGATTATATAATTAGGGTTTTTAGATATTTTTATCAATTCAAAACTAACAGCTGTACATGCTTAATGTTCGGTTTGCTAGTTGAGTTTGTGCATCAAAGAACTTACTGATAAGATACATATTTATCTATGTGAAATGAGCGTTTAATCTGTAAAAAATAACATGAATTGTCTCCTCATAGCTTCTTGAAGGTGCAGGTTTTTAGTCATGTGGCAATAAAAGTCTACCTTAATTCAATCTTATATTTCTTGGCCTGATTGTATGGTTTTTTCGGGGTTCTGATGACGCCATACGAGATAAAATAATCTAAGTTCGGTATTTTGACTACTTTGTTCCCATTCAATAAGCCTTCGACTATTCTCATGTGGAGTAGCAAAATATCAAATATAACCTTTGACTTCAAAATCATCTATTCTAATACAGTTAATGTTGCCTTCAGTGTGCGCAGATCTTGACTCGAAATTCAGAATCACTTTATCAATCTTTGATTATTCTTTCTAACGATATGTTAAATTACACAATGAGTTACTCTTCATAGATGCAAATAATCATTCATTTTTAACAACAAAGTATCAACTCAATTCTTTTCTTCTTCTTTTCTTCAAACAAACAAACCACCTTTTTTCTTGATTACAAGAAAGAAAGAATTAAAATTAATTTTATTGATTATTACACTTAGATGCTACCCCAAGACTTTTGTTGCGAATTCTAACCCGCCAGCCAGCTCAGTTTAGCGTGGGCTTAGGGACGACCCAGACGTCCGTGCTATGGCACGCATATAAAAACACAAAACAATGACGACGCAAACATTTAAGGGGAAGAAAAGGCTACTAGATTGGAAAACATTGCCCCTATGGCATTGTTACCAGGTTGGGGGTTTTTTTAAAACCATTCAGTGCACATGCATTTCAATAAAATAAAAACTACTATTTTAGTAAAAAAAAAATTATAATATAAATGACGTCACCAAGAAAGTACTACGAGAAAAAAATGAGTGACTTTGAATGACGACTCCTCATTTTAAAAATCCAGTTTTCATTTTATCGTTATGGGACTGCATACCCACAGCTGCATTAGTACATTTGTACTCAATTTGTCTGATCAGTCAAATGCATTTAAAAGCATTCGTCGCTGGGTGCGGGTTTTTATTCCAAGCACCGTCGTAGCTAATTTGATGCACCAGCTAGACATTGAAAGATCCTCACAATATTGATCTACTCTATCAAATACTCTCTTATCAAGTGAGCTATCAAACACTGAATTAAGTTTTTATATTTTTAATTTAAATATAATCAATTATGCTATTATTTTTTTTTGTTCGATCTCCGCTGACCACAGAAAAATATGCATGTGTGAGCACGGGCGATTCACTACATTCATGGGGACGACCCAGACCCTGAGATCTGATACAGCCGAACAACTAACAATAATTTACCACATAACTATACTCATAAACCTTCAGGGTGAGTTCAACTTGGCTTCTACCCCGTCTCGCATGTTTTTAGAACCGAATACTCCCAACAGTTTATCATTCTTATCCTCCAACTCGTAAGTCTCTTGTTCGAGTCTACGTCTCATGGTGGTAGGGATAAAGCAAGGTGCTGATTCCGAGCATTCTTAAAAGCCTGAAAGCTTTTGAGTAAAGCGTAACCTAAGCCGCACTGGATAGGATAGTATACTTTGAAATTTCCGAGCTAAAAAACTCTAAGTATTAATTTTATTTGTGGATTTTTGAGCAAAAAAAAATATATTTACAAGCTTTTTTCAAGTAGGGAAAATTATAAAAAATTTACAACGAAGATCTTCCTACCGACTAGCACTGGCGCCAAATCTGTCAGCAGTCGAGTGCGGAAGAAATGCAAGGTTGAAGCGAAAGCCGATGCAAGGTGCCAAAAAGTGCCGAAATCATCATCACCGTCTGTGAAAGCAGGAAGGAAAACGTACGCAGATGCTGCGTCTTCTTCGCTCATCGTTGTAATAGGTGTGTCTAACAAAGATGGTAAACTGACCAATGATCTGTGTACTATCATTAAGAACAAACTCAGGCGAGAGATAGTGTGATCGGGTCCAATTTACAATTTCACAAAAGCGAGGTTTGTCGACGGTCACTTCCAAGTCACCTGTTCCAGCCAAACATTTAAGTAGTTGCTCACACAGACCCTTCTGAAACTGGGAACTGACAGTCAGCCCAAATTTACCATTTTGACCTTCGACCTTGCGAAACCCTAACATGTTAATTGTTGGATTCCTGGACCTTGCAAGAGAGCGGGTGACATCACTGGCATGTTCGGTAAGCTGGACCTGAACATCGATGTGAAACACTGGATTATCAAGTGCATGAATACTAGGAAGAACTCCGCCACTAGTGAAGATGGTTTTAGCCTGGGGGTCGTACTTGACTAGAAAAGTTTCTTGGCGCTCAAACACAGATACCATATGGTGCTCAGCTACTTTTTGTATACGGTTTAATTTAACCAAATCAAGAAGAAGTGAAGCAACAACTCTAGTGGCTGTCAATGGACAGAGCTCCCGAGCAAAACTCAAAGGTCCAGTAGGAATTCTCTTGAATAGAGTTTTTTCACCGAGGTCACGCGGACATTGTCTAAGGGTCCCTGCAAAAGTATTCAAAGACGTTAATTCCAGACATTTCTATTCCTGAAAGTATAAGATTTATTCAGGTTAATTTGCTGCATGCCAAGGCTGTACTCTAGCTTTTGAGCAAAATATTAACAAAAAAGGCTTCCGTTTACATTGCACTTGTATAGGAGCCTTTGGTTTGAGGCAGCAGGATCTACGAGCTCAGCTCAACCACGAGGTCAAACATATTTTATGATGAATGATCAACGTGGCTAGGACTTGGGTTTTGGTTTCCAATCTGCTTGATGCCACCATGATCAAACAGTTTTCAATCCGGGATATGCGCTCGTCGTTCAGTACCGGGAAAATGGCAGGCTAAAATGCACGATAGTCGCCTTAGTTTACTTTACAATACAGAAGTTAAAGGACCTAGTCCAGTACGCTGAATCGGAGGGACTAGAACTTTTGGTGGGTTGCGATACTAACTCCCAGCATACCAGCTGCGGCAGCAACAAATGTAACGCCAGAGAAGACAGACTTTTTGATTTTATAATGGCTTTAAACACTGGAATTTCTCCCACCTTTGTCATCCCAAATAAGAAGGATGGTTATTAAGGTATCACTATATGTTCATCTGGAATAGTTAGATCAATCACGTATCGGATGAGGTTTCACTCTATGATCACCGCTAATTGGTGTTCTCTTTTGCCACGGTAGAAAAAAGAAATCCCAGAATACTGATTGGTATAATTTCAATCGACTTTTTGAAGACAGAGTGTGTCCTAGTGGCTGGATAAAATCGCCAAAAACAATAGAATCCCGGTTGAGCACTCTGAATAGATACATAATTGGTAGCTGTAGGGAGCTTGCCATATCAGTAAGAGTAGATGAGGCAAAATGGTTCTCTGGGGGATTCCGCAACTGTAGAAGCTCAGGGAAAGAGCAACACTGAGGAGGTCTGGACCGCCTACAGAGACTCGTAGGGAACCTATAAAAATTTGCTGAGAATCAATGAAATCGGTGGAAGGTGCACGAGAGACGTCTAGTCAAGCTAGAATGAAGTTTAATTCAAAAATTATGATAGGTAATGGTAATTTTTGAATGTTTTTTTCAAAAGTTCAGTAAGCGATGCTCTCATTAAATTTTGAAATAGCAATGATCTTGCTGTGACCGTTAATTACGAATATTTGGACTTTGAAAACTTGAAAAATGTTGCGGGTCGAAACAAAATTCATTGAGTGAGATGGCCTTGAAGTGAAGCAGATTAGGGATACCTTTTTTTTCTTTGGTGCTAGCAATTTAATTTCATACCAACGGGTGTTACCATTAAGTATTCATCTGGAAAACAACTATAATGAAAATATATAATAATTGTTTTCCAAGTTGTGGAAATTCATGATTCTTTTACTTTTCTTCGAAAATCAGTGTTTCTAGCGGTTTTAGCATAGATCATTCACAGGGATCAATAATTTTATACTTTATTCAGTTGAATACATATTATCCAAATACTTCCTAGGTATAAAATTCACATAAAGTTCAAAACGGGCAACTGGGTAACGTTGCTATACTTTTTATGTATAATAAATATTTTGTCGAAAAAAGTTGGAAATATGAATATTCTCATAAGTTTAATGGATTCAAGCAACAACTTTATATTACAGTTGCTATCGAGAGTAATTCATATTGTTTGACCAAACAATCGAAAAAATCCTTAAAATAAACAAGCTTAAGAAAATAGTTATTATTCACCCTTCTTTAATACACTTACATATGACGTCTCTAACAATACGTTTCCGAATAATATAACCATAAGTAGCTTTCCATCAAACGAAAAACAACATCTAGTTAATTTGACACTATTTTCGTGTTTGTCGAACAACCTCCTAAGCTCTTTATTTCGTGTCCCGAAACGTACACGCTTTGACAGCGGTTGACTCAACAGAAAAATAATTTTCGCTTGTGCCGTTGAAATCGAAATCCATAAATAATAGTACTGACAGCTTCGAGGTCAACCGCTGGACAAATCGCTTCAAGGACACATCATCATCATATCATGCACTCGCCGTCTATTCGCCTTTGTCCAGCTAGCTCACTCCAGACTGTCCCATCATGCCATTGGGGAGCCGACAATTCTTCGTCATATTTCGAAGTTGGTTCTCACTTTTTTCTCATTCCTTTACGAAATATTATTAATGGCTTGGCTCGTTTGGCTGTGAGGCGTAGGTGTTCTTGCACGATTAAGAGCGACTTTATTGCGTGTATGGTTGGAATAGGTAAATTCAGTTTTCAGGAATTTTTCCCACAGCTAGGACGTTTGAACTTCGACTTCAGTTCGTTCGATGCAGGTCCTTTTCAGTTGTTGAGCTAGTGTACGGGAAATTTACTTATTTCGAATTCAGGTAACAGCTGGAGAACGAAACTATCGATCCAGAATCAATATCTATCTATTACTTGGGTGAGCGTCGGTCTCATTATCCTTGTACCCGATTCGACTTGACCGTAGATTCAAACCATAGACCTAGCCATCATACGCAATCCACTCTGCCAACATCATTGTCCTCGGACACCCTTACTTAAACATTCATTAATTGAACTTTTCATTCAAAGCAGCTGGGGAGCATTTTGGGTTTTTTTTCTGGGTTTCGAGCGAGGAACAGTGACTGTAGCAACTGTAGCAAGTGGCATTTCGAATGTATTTGACTGTTAGTTCTCGTTCGATTCGGAGCTGTATTGGATCTCTTTAGGCAGAAGAATATTCAGAAGAGAATTTTGGATTTGCATAGGAGATTGAAATTGATTCCCGGACCAGTTTCATCTGACAGTGTGAGTTAAATTGAATAGATGTTTTGATGATTTATTGTAGATAAATAAATGTGATAATAGCTTTGTTTTGCATGAGTGAGTGAAAAATAGGTTGAATTTTGCCGTTTAATTGAACTTTTGCTTGAATAGAGTAGACCATTAGTCTGTGTATGATTGATAATCTGTTTTTCTTTCCATTTGAAAAATAATATTAACAACCAATGTAATGTATGCAAATAAAAGTGATTCGATACTAAAAATTTTCCTGCATTGCACGAACCAATAGTTTGTTGCACAAGTAAAGAAAATAATTTACTTATAAGAATATTTAGTGGAAATTCTCATATCATAATTCTTCCTGAGGAAAGAGAATGTCAAAAGAATTTAAATCGATTTAAAGTATACTGAATATCCGCCACTTTTAAACGTCAATAAGTGAATTGGAATTGTTTTTGCGGGGTGATTAAAATTGAACAACTTTTTATTTACATTAAAAATTTTAATCTACATTGTAAATTCTATTTTGACAAAGTGGTTTCGAAAGTATGCACTGATTCTCATCAGACACCAGCACACAGTGCATACTTGACTGGCGTGACCACTTGCAGTTGGAAACCATTAACTTGTATTTACGCTAGTTGTGACAAATTTTAACATCTCCGACTTATATCCATCGATATAATTTTACTTTATAATAAGTGATTTTCGTTAAAGTGAACGATTTTATTTTATGACTTAATATTTTAAACCATTTAACTATTTGAAACTAAGCTTAACGAATTTGATTACTTGTAGGTTTAGTGGTAAGGATTTTCATTTCACGGCCAATTTTTTCATTGAAATTTATATATTTATGAATTTCCTGTTCATAAATTGAAATATATATATATATATATATATATATATATATATATATATATATATATTAATTTTGAGAAAAAAAATCCTCTATAAATTAAAATATTTCAATTTATTTAAATATTTTCGTTCCCCTGTTGGCATGTACTAGACATCAGATCTTGGTTTGCATGTCCATATAAATTCGCCTTTCGTCTTGAATCAACAGAATTGATAGTCCTTTCAAACGCAAAAGCGCTTTTTATACGCAGTACAAAAAACTAAGATTAAACCTTCTGTAGTAATTGCGATACTTATAAAACACCAACCAAATTTATCATTGCCGTCTACATGCCCTACCGCACGATTCAAAACATTTTCTTCTATCTATCACGCACCAAGAGTATCCCAATCATTGGAATGTAGTTAAGCCAAACATTAGTTGCCAGGATACAACTGAATCGGAAAATCGTCACTTCGCATTCGGTTTCCAAAGGACTAGTGTAGGATAAAACACGTGCCCGGAGTATGGAAGCTCACTCCATTGATAGAGTTTGATATTTTTTTCCCTATTAATGGTACTCTATCATTTGACATGACACGACATATTTAAGTAATTTTTTCCGGAGTTTAGTTGAAGGTTGCTCATTTCTAGCATGGTTCACGAAAAAGGAAGATGAGAATAAAAGAGTGATTTAGATGTACTTCAGAAAATGGTTTCTAATGTGGATGATGGTGGTGCGGGTAATTCATGGAATTTTCTTGATTGCTGCATATTGACTCTCTCGATTGGTAAACTTATATTCAACATGGAATTGATGATTGTTAATGGCTTTTGGATAATCAGAGTTTTATTTCTGGCATTTAAAAATGATTGCACAATGTAAGCTTGAATTAAATGGAAATTGTCTGGACTTCAATATTAAACGTCCTATTATATAACTGCTTATTGAAAAGGTGGTATTTGTATATACAAATTGTTGGTTCTGAGACTAAATTCAATGAAAATGTTCTGGACAAGACAAGTGTTAATATGAACACGCGGTGCAGATAACCTAGTTTTTAATAATAATTAGGGTTCACCAAAAAAAAAAAACTAATTTGATTGCTTCCATTATCAAACGTTCCAAGTATATACTATTATACTAAACATTCAGAGCCGTTGGGAGAAGGCTACAAAGTGGTCACCCGTAGACTCAGCTGCATGCCGACGGGTAACTTGGACGGTTCATCAGTATACCGTCCGCTGTGCATGCTGAACTCTGCGGGGAAGCTTCTAGAAGGGTTATTTTGGTCGGCAGATCCATTGGCCGGTTATCTGTTGGTAGATAATTTGGCTGACTATCTTTTTGACAGACAGCGCGGCTTCTGGAAAATATATTCAACAATCGATGTTATTTCAGAGGTTATTGGAGCAGTGAAAAAAGCTGTGGAGGCATGTGATCATGCCAGACTGGTCGTCTTTAGCTCGGCGACGTGGCCAAACGTTCTTCATGCCCTTGAACTGGAGTTTCGTAGCCCTGGTTACTTGCTAGCCATTATGCTAGACTGACTCAGAGACCGATGGTTGCTCTACGACACCGAAGACGGAGTCAGAAGGAGGTCTGTTACTTCAAGTACAACATAGGGGTCGATCTTAGAGCCTGATCTCTGGCACTCATGTCCGATGATATGCTGTACCTGCAAACGCCTGTGTGTTTTTGGTAAATTACGCTGTTGAAATTGTGGTGGTAATCACTGCCAGATACGTGGGTGAAATTAGACTTAACAAATTCATGAGGCGGGTGGATCGATGGATGACTGATCACGGTCTCCAGCTGGCGGTCTCAAAGACAGAGATTGTAATACTGACGAACTGGAAGAAATCAGCTGCGATTTCTACAGCAGTTGGCTCCAATGAAGTCCACACCAGCAAGTCAGTCGGACATCTGGGAGTGACCTTGGTTCCCGAACTGACCTATTGGGATTATATTCGCAGGGTATGTGATAGTGGTCTAGTAGTTGTTACTTCTCCGAGTAAATGGGCAACGCCAGTGGACTCAATGAAGCAAGAGCAAAACTGCTGATGGCTACGATCAACTTCATGTTGATATTCGGGCCCAAAATTTGGGGAGATGCGCTACGGAATAAAAAAATCCGGATATGCGCATTGTCTGTTGCTAGCGAATGGTCTCAGAAAAGGCGTGATGGTTGTATCAGTACTAACCCCGATAAATATATTAACGCGAGAACGTAACGAAAGAAAAAAAAAACTCTTTTTCTCATAGCCGGACAGAATTGAGACTCTGACGTATGCCCTCCAACTTTGGAAACGATGTTGGAGAAAAAGGTTGGAGAGAAAGGACGCTGGATGTCTAGGCTAATTTCGCTTATTAAATTTTGGGTTAGCCGTAGCCATGGAGAGGTGAACTTCTACTTTTGTCAATTTTTTACCAGGCACAGATACTTCAGCGAATACCTGAATAGAATGCACCATTGGCTCCACGTTCGGCCAGGGCACGATTGAGACGATCGTGGATGCAATGTTGCGAAACGAAGAGAACTGGCGCGCAGTCTCATTACATGTTGAGAAAGTAATGCAAGTAAAACGTGACTACTGATAGGTGACTTAGCATGACCGGGATGAAGGGTTGCTTGGACGATTTTCGACTCGGAACTTTGTGGACTTGTAGATGGTCTTTTTTGTAGCAAGTCAAACCACACATCTTATAGGTTACCTCGGGATTTGCTGAATATATTTTTTTTTGCCTTTTACGTTAAGGAACAAACCGTTTACTAATTATGTCCATAACTTAGTTTATACCTAGTTAATTAAGAATCCCACTCACAATGAGATTCACTACGTTTGTACAAAATTTGTTTCTACTCACTAAAGCTCCCACGCTTTTTCATTTTACATCTTAGCTAAAGTAGCTGTTCCCTTTTTCAGAGTATTTGGTCGCAATCGTTACATCTAGACCCTTATTACGATGCATTCCAAAATTTTATATATACTAGATTTTTTTGTGCGAATACTTTATTGAAATCTTTCTCAACTTGGCGCTTTTACATGCCTTTTTTTACATTAAAATCTAGTCTATTTTTTCCAAATACTTTTTCTTCGAAGTTAATTCTGCTATGACTCTTCAAAATAAGATACATTTTGCTATTTTTATGCTATTTATTTTGATTCTTGTACGAATATTTTCGAAATTTAGAAAAAAACCTAAAAACCCAATAGCATGGGAAAAGTTTTAACCTAAAAGGCAGGTTTTAAATTGTTAAGATTGAGAGAGTGCAGGTGTATCAAATAAGAAAAGAGCTACACAGCGAAAATATTTATGTTTTGAATTTTAAGTTAAAGAATTATCTAAGAATAAAGAAATATCTAAGTAAGTGTTAATCGAATAATGTCCTTTAAAACAATCATCTAAAACTGCATTTTTTCGCGCCTTTATTGAGAGCTGTTTAGCAAAGGTAACAATGAAAACAACAACAAATAGGGCAGAATTGTTGTTGTTTTCAATGCTACCCATCCTCAGCAGCTCTCGATAGAAGCGCCAAAACGCAGCTTATTATAGTGACTGTACTTCGAAGTGATGTTTGAGTGTAAGTGGACAAATGTTTACTAAATATATTCGTAGTTGATTTGAAATCAGACTGCTAAATATCTGAGCCTTATAAATTTTTCAAGCGTGGATTTTCAGTTATTTATAATGTTTATTCTCTTTTTTATTTCAGTATTCTCAATGAACGGAACTAGTAACTCGTCCAAAACTAGTGGACGTGACGAAACTAAAGAAGGTAAGCCTTTGCTATTTGCACTGTTTGCAGCACTTGCTTAAGCTTACTATGTACATATTTCACAATAATGTGTTCATCAAAATTTTTGAAAGCATACATATATATCCAAAAGTATTTAATCGTGAATTTAATTAATTTTAACATTACATTGGGTCAGAGAGTTTTATAGATGTTTAAACTATCAAATTTCTAACTGAAATATTCTGTATACTTTACCCTTAATATAATTTACCTGCTTGAAAACCAATAAATAAATAGAAATTGAAAACTTACCTCGCAGGTGAACAGTTAGTTTCAAATCTACAAAACCTGGTTCCTAATAATAGAACCCACCCTCAATTTTAATTGAATTTAAATTGCTTCCACTCACCATCGTACTCTTTCTATACTTTCTCGAATCCTTATTCGTGACACATTCGACAAAATGACGGTTGAATCGGAATCGATTGTCTATTTCTTGGCATACTTGAATGTTCAATGTAATTTATTTATCTACTTCAACTGAATACAGTTAGATATGATATACCTTGATTTTCAACATGAACTCACTCGTACACATACCATATCATTGAAATAAACGTACTTTGACTTTTCATTGGGAAAATCCATCTGTATACACTTAGCATTCGTTGTGAAGCCGTCGAATATTCGAATTTGGATTCATGACAAAGACGTTGGCAAGCTGACAAGAGTTTTATGGGCCGGACATGGATATCGATTACGAACGGAAACCAGTACGAATCCAAGAGTTAAGAAATTTATCGAGACTGTACCATATGTTTTGGTAGGTATTGAATGACTATTTAATAATATTAATGTTTCTTTGTTTAATTTCTATTATTAATTGAATATTTTGAGTTGAACTTATTTTAAATATTGGTTCAAATGCAGGAATGATATTATTTTGAGCAATATGCTGTTCAATAATTAAAATCTTTTTATGCCTGCCTGTATTCAATTCTTGATGTAATAACTAAATCTTTTTATGATACATTGATATTTTCATGAAAGGATTAGTAATTTATTATAAATAGGTGAAAATATGATCTTTGTGGTGATTTAGGAAGGCATCGACGGAAAAACGATCTGTGCTACAATTTATAATATTTATTTAAATTTTCATTTATTACTCAATTCAAACTGTAACTGTACGTACATGTGATCTCCTTTTGATTTCATTCTGTGATTATGTTTGCATTCTGGCTGATAGTGGCTGCATTCTGGCTGCTAGTAGTACTTCCCAGTTCTTCCACTAGATTTTCTGGTTCCAGATTTTTTTCCTACCGGAAGATCTCGCCCTAAACTAGTGCTGATTCATCAGTAGTCGTCCGAAGCACATATTATCTCATATTTCTAAGTCTCAAGAACTTAACCATATCTACTCTAAAAATAGACTTAGCAGCTCTTGTGTCAATTGTGTCAATTTTCCATTGCAGACTCAATTCATTTTCCCGAAAATACAGCGTAGAAACTGTGATATTTGCAGGAGTGTCAGCTTTACGGCCAACTCCTGTTATTTGAATTTGGTTTTTGCTAACTTCGCTACAACTCTCCAAAAGGACCATTTCCCGGCCATTTGAATTCACGGTTCCTCCGGTGTCCTCGACAGTAATTTGATAATTACGAAATCTGACCTGTCTTTCCCTAGTTTCAACATACAGGAACTCCGCCAATTAGTGACGTTCCCAGGATAATTGTTTTTTGATGTACATATTTTCGGCAATGTCTGGGCTTCCATTTCTTCAAACAGTCACGTCTCAAACGCCCCTTTTTCCACAATTTCAGAATTGAGGAGCTCCAATCCTAGTAGTTTCTCTAATTATTTATGTTCTTTGGCATCAGTATTCATCGTGCAACTCACGAACTCTAACGTTTCTTTGAGATGCCCATTCTACTGAACCGTAAGTCAAAGCATAGGCAAAAAAAGTGTCCACTTATCAGTTTGACAAAAAGCTAGTTGCTAGCTAGTTCTTTATCGCGCAACAAATGGATGAAAGCATCCTTTGCCGTTTTATTTCGGTTCTTCTGATCCAACATAGGATAGGACAAAAGTGTCAGACGCTCAATATCCTGCGCCAGCTGTTGTAACGTTTCTCCTGGCTTCTGGTTTCACGTTTTTCGTTCTGAGCAATGCACCTCTTGTGACCGTCAATGTATCGCGGACCTAGAGCATTTGTGAGGCTGGAATAACTGGAGTAATTTTCATTTGGTATGGTTTGAAAAACTTTCGATGCAGCTTCTCTTAGTGACACCATTGATTTAATTGCACATTATCAATCATTCCAACAACTTTACTCTGCAGCAGCTTCAAACTGAATCTTGTATATTGTCTACGAAGTCTGGCCATCAAAAAATGGCGCTTTCAGCTGTTTATTGTTAATTGCTTCAGTCCAAATAGCTGCCATCAGTTTTTACCCGCTCCAGATTTCAGTTTATCGAATTCTTCCTCAACTTTGACGAACTGCTGCCTTACTTCCACAGCCTGATTGTGCAGCTGATGTTTCACTTCTGCAGAATGAGTTTCCAATTGCGGCTACAACTGTTATTTTATTTCTATTAACTCTTGCTCAGCAAGTTTCTTCTCCATGGGCACAGTTTTTCGGTCTAGTTTCTGATTGAGCTTCATAGCCTGTTGCTACATGTCGGAAACTATATTGAGCAGCAAATCCATTTACGGATTCTTTTCCACGCTACTTTACTCTGTCCCATTGATCTTGGCTATTTTCCTCATCTGGAAGTTCTAAGGTTTCCTGATCGATGCTCTCCTCTTTGGAAACCTCTCTCAGTCGTGATAATCGGGCTCCACTTTCAATCCCTTTTTTAATTCCATCAACGGTAGGTCGTTTTTTTTAGCCTCGGCATTGTTTTCTTAAGCCTGCACTATTTCACAAGAAATTCAAAAGCCACTAAGTCCAATCTTTTACTTCTTAGTTTGTTCACACTCTAATTTGTTAACGGTTCTTTACGTTTTTCACAAAGAAAAGTTCCGTTGCAAGTTTGTAATTGATTCCAGAACGCGAAAGAAACACACTTCTGACACCAATTGCTACATTTCTCTTGAAATACTGTTCGTGGGCTCGTGATTCCTTGCGTTTACAAATACAAACTGTTTGGTTAGTTAAAACTAAACACGTTCATCATTTTCGTTCTTGCTGCCCTACTAAGCATGAAGGTTCTACCTGCATTTTTCTCAATGTTGAGTTAACTCCGGGATTCGAAAACTACATATCGTATTACATCATTCTACAAAATTTGAAAAACCTCTCTTTTGTGGAAGTAAGTTAAAATCAATATTGAAAAATGCACTCTCCTTATACTTTCAGTACAAATCAAAACACAAATCAGTGAATATTTTGAAACTACTTAAATGTTGATAGAACCTTTATGCTTAGTAGGGCAGCATGATACTGTTTATTTCTCGACACGCTTGCTCAAACTGCCTTCCTTACTTCGCTAAGGGACTATTTATAATCACCTGTCGAGTTTCTAGGCTATTCTTGGCTACTATAATAATCGAATATTCTTTTACATTCAAATATTCACTTCTCAGTTGCAAAGGCGCTCTGGTCGATTTGTACTTATTTGTTTGGATAGATGTCTCTCGATCCATCTAGTTTATATAAATGGGACCCAAAGGCACGTAAATGCAACAATATCTTCAGCACTCGAAACATTTTTCCGTCAATATCCGAGAGGGACTAAACAATGTTGAGAAGTACTGCTTAAAACTACACTTTTCGACAACTTATAAAATTATTGCAGATTTCTTGTGTAGAACATTAACAACGTCTCACGAATAAAATAAAATTAGCTTTCAGCTAATTTCATCTTTCGAATTTATCCAAAACACGTTTTTGTAGCATCAATCGTTTTTCTGTCGTCTTTTTGTATTTATTTTTATTTACTTATTCTTCACACTATCTTTGGTGAAATTTAATAGAGCCTGGTTTTTTTTGATAAGTGCTTCTTAACTTCTAAATCTTAGAATGTCATCAAAGATGTACATCAGGCTGTCGTAGACAATAATTTAGATTTATTGAAATCGAAAATTGAACCTCCCGTACCTCCAAGTTTGATAACAACTAAAGATGCAAATGGGCTAACGGTGATGCATAAAGCAGCGGGACTGGCTCATACACAGATTGTTGAATTTTTGCTCAAAATATGGCCTGGAGGAGCGACGGATATCGATGCGACCGGAAAGACTCCACTGCATTGGGCAGCAAGTGCAAAAAATAATACAAGATGTTATAATTTGTTAGTGCAAGCTGGAGCAGATGAAGAAGCTTTGGACTATGTAAATATTCAACTATTATTGAATTGAGATGATGATGGAAGGGTGAAGGTAGATTTTTATTCGAACGAAATTGAAGTTGCAATTGGCTTAAAGAATGTTTCAAGCAAATATAAGACCAATGAATTTAAATGGATCTGATACGTTGTTGACGGGTTTTTCAAAGGGAAGATATTTACATAAAAAATTTAAGACTGCTCTCTCCCTTCTTTTCATCCAACTCGATTCAAATTTTACGATCTTAATTTGTCTCTCTTATTCTGAAAAACAAGCGAATGAAAACGGCATCATACTACAAAAACAAGCCACATGACATAGATCGTTCGTTGCTTACTGTTGTTCCTGACGCACCACGTGTATCACAGGAAGCTCAGCCAGATTGGAGTGCTCTTGTCGACGAAGTTGGCCAGTTAAGTGTAAGTTCTTTCGTACTTTTACGACAATTGCAGTCATAAGTTGGCGGAAATAAAATATGAACTATATTTTAGGGTTCGCAGTCAGATCTATTGAATAATAATGAAAAAATTG
Organism: Nemotelus nigrinus; assembly: GCA_947369275.1. Lineage (NCBI taxonomy): Eukaryota > Metazoa > Arthropoda > Insecta > Diptera > Stratiomyidae > Nemotelus > Nemotelus nigrinus. The sequence goes on along the minus strand of OX376372.1, from coordinate 225,127,968 downwards.
AAAAAGAATTGGCAGGAAATGGCATCAATTTACTTACGAGTCGTTCGAAAGCAAACACAATTGAAGATACTTCCGAGCCGGATGATGGAATCGATGATGGGTAGGTTGAGTTTGTGAAAAAAAAACACAAAGGAAGTAGTATTGGCTGGTCGATTGGTTAGAAGTTATGAATACAGCTTTGTATTTTTAGCCATAGTCTGAATGCACCGGTATGATTTTCAATGAGATTCGGTAAAACACATTGCTTTGTAGTATTAAGTGAATTATTCTACTTTATCTACTTTCGTTCCAAAAGTTTCAAAACAAGTTTAAAGTTACTTAGTTTGTTGTAATTTTTCAGCAGTAAAATCAATTAGAATCAATTAGAAAATCATGATAGCTTTCCAAACTCTATTACCTCTTTCTGCGGCTCTATCTAAAAACCTTTAAGCTAAATTTTATTTATATATAAAGAATATTCCCAACTTTTTACTCAAAAACCAAAGCAGGAGTCGCACCAAGAAACATTACAATTCCTCTCTGATACTTGTAAAAAAATATATATGTGAAAAAATTGTTTCGTCATTTTCCTTTCAAAACCGCAGAACAATTTTGACCTCTGACATATCCGCTATCGGGCTCATTATATACTTCTTATGGTTTTTGAACGACGAAGCCAATCTAAAGTTTAGCTAAGAAAAAATAAACTTTTTCCTGACTTGATCAAAATTACTTGAAAAACATTGTTGTTTTAATTTTTTCACTTCCTTCAAAAATTATTCTTGAATTATTTCCGACCGTTCAGATTCAATTAGTTTTATTTATCCACCTTAAATTATATTACAATATTATATGAATACTTGCAGTTAGGCTACGAAGTTTGGCCATTAAGTTCGCGGGATGAGGGATAAGAAGTGCAAATAAAAATGAAAATTTATTTATCTTTTTCAAAATATTTGCATGTTACTCAAATACATTTTTCGGACCTTTCAATTAGCTTATACCTTCTAAAAAAATGTTTTGTTTTCGTCTGAAAGGAAAGCCGAAACTGCGTCCTTCACTTCCTTAGCGTTTGAAAACTTCTTACCACAAAGCTATTTTACAATATTGGGAAACGATAATAATCGTTGGGAGTAGATCAGGGCTGTAGGGTTGGTGATCTAAAACATCGAAGCCCACCTTATGCAGGGCAGCCAACGCAAAATGACTACAGGACTACTTTTTTGTTTAAAAAGATGGTCCCTTCCTTGTTTAAAAAGACTGTGCCACATATTATGGCTTTAACTGGACCTGTGTCCGTGAATGGTTGCCATCTCTTACAATATGCTTCGAGTCGACTTTCCCTGTTTTGGTATTATACTCATAATGAGTCTGAGCTCATTACGTTTCATAAAAATTGACGCATTACACCGCTTACGTAAGTAAGTTTGACTGATCTTTTTTTCTTTCAAGGCTGGTAGCCCCTTAAATAACTGTTCCCAATTTGGTATCTGTTTAACAAGCTAATTCATTAAAATTTCACAAATAAAAATTAATGATAATCAAAGTCTCAAATTCTCTCCAAAGCTATTTCATAAGATAAGCCAATATTGCTTATACTGCATCTCACCTCTTTGATATTTTATTTCTTGTAAATAACACATAATTATTTGATTTCTTTGAATAAAATCAATATTCAGTGAAAATATCCTGACGATCGAAGAGCAAGCCGTCAAGGATGCAATCGAAGACGAGCAAGCTTTCGAACAGGAACAAAATGAGAGGGCAGAGAAGCAACGGTCCGACGCAAACGACGATGATGATGAGGATGAAAATGGAAATGATGATGATTATCAAACTGTCACACCACCGCCGACAACCGATGCCGCCGAAAAGACAAATGAATTGCGAACGGCAGCCGAAAACGAAGCAGAAAACAATGACGAGAATAATGATGATTTCGAGGTAAATTTAGTAAGCTTTTTGCACCGCGCTCACTTTGTTCAAAGCACAGTTTTTATTAGGAACTTTTTGAGCACAATGCATGAATTATGTAATTCAAGGATTTTGTAGTTGCACCTAGCGCTTTAAATGCCTGCTAGTGTAGACTAAGAGAAAGTAAGCTATTGTCGGCTAGAGCTCTAATTTTCCTTGAAATGACTGATTTCAATTGGTTTTTATTTTAATTATTCAAGTATCTTTGATCTGAATGAGTTTTATTCTATAAATCTAACTGCTTGCACGAGTTTCTTCTGCTGTTTTGCTAAGATGAATTTGCTGAACCTTATAAATGAAAAAAAAAATATTTCAAACATAATTTTTATTTATTCAGGTAAATTATCAAGATGCTCATTTGAATGACCTTATGGAAATTGTGTAATTAAAAAGATTTAGTCGACAATCGTTTACTTTTCAGAAAAGTGATCAAGATGTTGTGAATGCAAACAATGAGGCTGAGAATGATGGGGATGGAATGGAATCGACAACACCTGGTGGTAAGGATGAAGAAGTGGAGACAAATGAAATCGGTCCATCTGATCCAAGGGAGAATGTAGCTGATCACAATGAAGACAAATTAGAAGACAAAGAAGAAGACAAAGAAGAAGACAAAAAAGAAGAAGAAAAATCAAAAATCGAGCATGAATTAACCAAAAAAATGGATGATGTTACGGAAGAAATTGTAGATAAGAAAGATGTTGAAATGAAAGCAGTTGAAAACGTTACAACCGAAAATGAAAATATTGACAAGAGCCTTGAAAGCCAAGAAGAAAATGAGAATAATGAAAATATTGAGAAGAGTGAAAAGACTGAAAATGACGACGAGGGAAAAGGAATAAGTGAAGACAGCAAAGATTCTTATGAAACTGGAAGTATTGAAAGAGCGGAAACAAATACACCTGGTGAAAATCACAATGAGCTCCATATTCAAAGTGATGGCCCAGTGCAAGAAAACAACTCACCAGGCGACGTAGCCGTTGAAAACGAAACCAATCTAAAAACAAGCAAACCGTCCAGTGCACACAGTTTAAAATCGGAAAAGATGACAAACGGCAGAGAAAACAGTCATGAGACATTAGATGAAATGGTCAAGGAAGATATTAATTCAACCGGAACTAAGTCTCCAGAAAAAACGATTGCAAATGGTGATACGAACGAGCTAAGAGCAATTTCAACCGATTCGATTCGTCCAAAGACGCCTCGAACTCCTAGTGCTAAGAAAGCACGTAATGGCTCGTCGAACAGCAATAGAACTGAAGATGGCAAAAAATCTCCGAAAGGCAACGATGATGACGAGGAAGATGAAAAAGAAGACGAACGCTCCCAGGTACAACACGGAAATCTCTAAACTGTGCCCGCATTTTATCCTCATCTCCATTACTGAACCATACTAGCTTTAGTATCTACTATCTCTACATATGTGTATTCTTTTTTATCCATGACATACAATGATTTATTTTGTATTTTGTGATGTTCGTCTATTAATTATAGTTTGGAGCCGGTGCAAAGGATGCAAAATTTTTCTTAATATGAAGCAAATAATTAGATTACAGCATATTCTCAGAGAGTATGGAAAGTGATTTTTTTCTAGAAAAATGACGAAATTCATAGATCACTGATATTGTTTCAATAAAGTGTTGAAAGCATAAATTGAAAATTAAATACTTTTTTTATTGCATGTGATTGGAAATCGAGATGAGAGATGCGCGGTCTCTTTTGCCGATTAAATCGAGTATGAAATATGTGCTTGATTAGCGTGATCCCTTTCCAAATGTATATTCAGTCAATCCAAGGATTATATTTAAAATCAAATCTAGATTGACGTTTAGAAATAAAACGCGCCCAACGTGGGCTCAAACTAGGTGTTGAATTCTGGTTCACGGAGATCTGGTCGTCGATTTGATTGCAGATATGCCATATCTGCGACCGAATTCATTGTCTATGGGGTAGTCTCAGATCTACTTTGTTGGAAAATATCGCAAGTCTCCAACCAAGTCGGCAACCAGATCTCCGTGTCTGTGGGCCGTTTAAGTCTTATTATCAGAGTTGTAGTCTCAAATATATGACTTTCTGTTGCCCAGCCTGAGTTGATCTTGTTATTTTAGTTTAAAAGCATCAAACCTGCTGAAAATTTTCGATATAAGTTGTAAAATGAGCAGATTTTGTATTTTCCTGCCAGTTTAGCTATACATATTTTTCTTGAACTAGTGGTGACTTGGCTCAGAAGCTATTTGACTCCTGAGCCTCTTCTTCCGTTTTCAACAGAGGGTTATATGTGTATTTATATTGTTGAAGTTGTTCTGGGAAAACTGTGATTATTAATAGCAAGTATAGGTGCGGCCTGAAAATTGGAATATAGGGGGTAACACCAGAATTCGGACCACACTTTAATAAATTTTCATTGAAATACTCTGCAGGCACAAATGTGCAACAAAAAGTTGTCGAGAGTAATTTTGCTACAAAGGAAGCAATTGCTTCACTTTTTCTCTTCTACGGGCATACCACTCATGGAGATTAGACTTCATTGAGCGATTCGAGCTGAGAAAGAAAGCTAAGCTTTTATGAAGTGCTGAAAAATATTCTAGTACTAAAATGATACGTGAAAGGCTACAATTTTTCATGTTTTAGGCCTGTTTTTCAAACAGGCATTGCATAAACCAATAAAGATTGCAATCTTCCCATATATTTCAAACTCTCGGTGCAATGACAAATATGTATGAAATGTGTTCAATACTATTTATGTCGTCAAAGTCTTTGCTGCTTTTATTTCTAGTGATTCCCACGCCTTTGTGTTTTTCTGAAATAGTGAATAGTGCTGGAATTTAGGTTCAACCAAATAGTCTGCGATCTTAGATACAACTTAGACTTAGAGAAATTTCTTCAATATTTCGGACTGGTGTAGAACAATTCTTTCACTGATGCGAACGGAGACTTATGCTTTGTTAGAATAAACAGAGCTGTCATCTGAACCGTCAACACACGCTCAACGCTTGTTGAACTCAAGCTCACGAGTTGCGTACTGCTGAAATTCGCAACATTTTGCAGAGATTTTGCTAGTAACCAAGGTGATCTTGTACCAGAACAATTGTAGCAGATTTTTAGACTGTATGTCATTGAACTGTAGTTAGATTGGATTTGTAAATAGTTACAATAGAGATATTAAAAGAAATTAGCAAATTCTTTTCAAATCACGCTCGAAAAGCAGTTCTCTTAAAATTTGACTAAAGGGAATGCATTTGAGGAGGCTCACACTTGCAAATAAAGTTTTTCAATTAGAAACTTTCTTCTCCACTAGAGATTATAACAGTGATTTATAACGTTTTCAAACGTGTCCTTATGAAATGCATACATGAAAACTATAAGCAGTTAAGTCTAGATATTTTATAAGCGTGATACAAACATTTGACCTTATTGTTTTCTATTATTATTTTCACAAATTCGAGAGGTAGCAATCATCAATGGGTGGAAAAATACAAACAAAATTTTTCTGTAAGATATACGATTAATATTTTGGTTCGGAAATGGCGATAGCACAATGTCCGTGAAAACTGAATGCTAAATTTTCATGTGTGAAAAGATACCACTGATATAAGCTTGCAAATTGGAAGGCAACACTTCAATTATGTTTGTGACGATTTTCCGAGAGTGTTTCATCACAGTTGACATTATCTCATGGAAGCAATACAGATTTTATTTATTAGACTGCACTCTACTTTTGATACCTATTCTCCAGCAAAGGAGTTCAAGTGCATAGAAAATTAACTGTTTAGCTATCTTTCAATTGAAATTAGGAGTTAAGCTGCAAGAATAAGATATTTTTTACTGATACAAAGCGAATTGGTAGTTACACTGATTTTATACCAATTATGAATGCTTACTTAATCTTGAAGGTAATATATATATATATATATATATATATATATATATATATATATATATATATATATATATATATATATATATATATATATTAATATAACCAAATAATTAATCGTATTTGAACAACATTTCGAATTACCAGACATAGTTGATTATCTGTTCAAATTAAATTCTATTGTGAGTAGCATCCTCTGAGCGTGAATTTTGTTTCATGATATTTGCCTCAATACTTACAATTGTAATACCACAACAAGTTTTGTTGGTTATAGGGGTAAAGCCGGTAGAGAGATTCATTCATAAATTTGCAATCAACGTTTAAACTAGTGGGGAGCGATTAGTTTTTCCGCTCACTTTCCCTCTGATTTAACTGAGGTTTCTATTCAGAGCGGTCCGCGGTCTTTCGTCCGCACCTGGATTCAAACCAGGTACCTCCCTCACTACACTACATAGGCTTGTATCATGCAAAAATATCATATCCCTAGCCTTTAAGCATTCCATGCTGTATGAAAAACTACAATTTCAGGAGATTGAAATTAATGTTTTCATTACTGAAATATTATTTCTTAATTTGCTTGAATCCGTGACTAGTAGTAAAGTAATAATTATGGGTATCTAAAACAACGGTTACGTTTTCAAGTCCACCAACAAGCCCCAACCACCTTTAGAAAAAAATATTTTTCTAGATACTTTAAAAATTCTTGTGTAGCGGCAATCGCATGAAACTTGAGCTGTTCCTTGAAAACCAAGGAAAAATTTTCAAGTCCCAGGAAGCTAAATCTGGAGAATTTGGGGGGGGGGGGGGGGGGGGGGCATTAAGGCAGCTCGAAACCGACTTTTCAAATGGCAGCCATTGCAACTTCGGCCTTGAAATATCAATACCCAAAGTGCGGAAATCTCTTTCATATTATTTTGTTGGCGAAAGTCCTTTGAATGCTGCCATATCATATCTCTGTGACCTCAATTTGATATCTGATGGTCAGCCAATTCCCAATTATGTTCAACTTCCGTAGATGTTCTGCCCAGTTTCAAACCCTTGCACTAGTGTGCAACTGTGGGATACAGACGAGCAAAGTTCCCCAAAGTTTCCCTCAAGTCGCTGTGTATGTGTTAAGTGGAATTTTTTTTCCAAACAAAAGTAAATGATAGCTCTCGTTTTTTTTTCCTTCATTTTCATGCTATCACTTCTATTTCTCGTATTAAAATAAATGTTCCTACTTTCCTTTTGCCTTCCTTTGAATTGTGATTTTCCTGGAGCTGGTACGGATGTTGCCCCTTCACTCTACTTGGGGTTGCGGGCAGCCAGCGCTCAGGCTCTAAAACTGGGGATACGGTATTTTATGATATAGATGACGTATAGATGAGGATTTAGAATTTTCAACATTATCAGAGTGCTGTTAAGGTGTCTGTCCATTGTGTTTAAACATTAAGTACTCTGTCCCATATGAGCTTTTTCACTGTCTCGATTTTTAGTTCTCAGTTCCTTACGTTGATTTTGGGGATTTTTTTAGTTAGGAGCTCTATGTATACCTACTTACAGGTTACTGGCTGTAACCGGTATTTGGAAAATATTTTCGCTGGGCAAAGATATATGGAAAGATTGAGAGTCGGTTCTGAATTTTTCTGTCATAGGGATATCTAAAACGACGTCCTCATTTCGAATCACGTCTGGCTTATGCTCCGAGGGAAGTTGTACATGAAAAATGTATAGGCTCTGGTTTATATTATGCGTAATGCTCGGGTCTACTACATGACTGTAAATGGGACCAGTTTATTCAGGAATGACTAGATTTCACAAAACTTCTGTGGAGAATCTGTGAGATTTTAGCCAGCTTGATTTTTTCTAACAGAGCCCCAGCAGAAATTGTGAACTTTGAGATTTCTTGCTGTAAAAGAACGCCACTATGCCTGATGATTTTGTGCAGATCATTCAGGAAGTCTTGCGCGTTTAGAGGTCTATCAGCGGAGATTACTATGAAGTGGAAAAAATTCATTTGAACTTGTATGGCTGTAAGTTCCATTCTTTTCAGTTTGGAGATTTGAATGGGATGATTGCTAATGCGTCTTCTTACGAAAAAACCTTCTTCCTGTCAATTTACCTATTATTTCTATAAATATGATAGCTATGGATACGGACCTGATTAACCGGTCTAAGAAAAAAGGTTTCCTGCATGATCATAACGTCAATCCATAATCAGATCAATGTGAAATTCACAGAATGTATTGGTCTTAGGTAGGACCAGGTCTGCGTTCGAATTGTTCCCAAATGATAATGTGGCAGTGATGCCATCTTGCAAAATCGCTAAGAAATAAAAATGCTTTTGGCTTTATAAATTCTGACCCAGCCAATAGATTTGAATGGAATTCACGCAGCAGCTGGAACCTTAATCTAGCCAAAATTTTATAGAAAAATTAGAATAGAGCTGCCATCTATGATATTTTTTGTCTCTTGAGTCTTGAGAATTCGCTCAGTCAAATAAAATCTTTTCACCCTATAACTTCCAGTGCGGAGACGAAATCGAAACGAAATTCATATAGTAGGTAGTTTGATATGAATTTGATTGAATAATTAAAATATGACTGCCAGCTATGCCAATCTTTTTTATTTGCTGGCATTTCTTTACTTAGTGATGTTATCATTAAATTTTCAAATGTCAATGACTTTGCATTGGCAATAAAAACAAATATTTGGATTTGGGAAATTCAAAAAGTTTTACTGGTGGTAACCCAACATTTCATGTTGCCCTGTTGCATCTATTGGCCTAAACGTCAAAGCAGATTTGGTATACTTCTGGATTTGGTGCTGGCAAACCATTGCTAGCACCAGGCTTTTGTATATAAAAAAGTAGCCAATATTTAAAAATTTCCAAATTTCGGAAACTTGTCGGATTCCAACCCCAAATATCTTTCTATTCCTGTGACTTTCGATGAAATCATCAGTTGACAGATGATTTTGACACTACGCAACTGTGGTAGACTTTTGGTTACTGGTTAAGTTTTATAAGATAAGCATCCGATAATGCATGTAAGCGGCAAGTATTTTATTTTCCTAAATTTTGAAATTCATGCGAGCTGCATGCATGAAAACCTATCTACCCTATGAGCTTTGATGCGGTCTTTGGATCTAAGTGGTCAAGTATATTTAAGTAGATACTCCAGGTTTTTATACAAATTGGAGACTCTCGTGGTCATCGTCTATAGGCTTATGGTTAGATCCTAAACCGCGTTGTTGAAGAAAATTCAACTGAAAATTCAACTTCAAATTTTTGTAAAATTAAATTTGTTTTAGGCTTAAATTCAATCATATAAATAAAAGATTACATGCCAAAGATATGTATATATTGTGTATCAGTTTTATAGCCAAATTGATCAAGACTCTCTAAGTCAAAAATTGAGAAATTTATACTCTTTCTTTCATGTAATTTAATCTTCATACAATGTTGATACACACACATTCATCATAGAAAAGCACAATATCTGTTCTTCACCTGTTCTATGAAATATATTTCATAACATTTTCTTCTCACACCAAATCTGTGTTTCTGCAATAATATACATGCACTTTCATAACTTCTGTGTCTATGTATTCGTTCAACATATCCATTGATCTATTCTTTTCCATGACTGAATAACATTCTGAAATACCAAACTATTAACAAACTTATTCATTAACAGGACTCGTACACCTCGAACGATCGGATAATCGATGAAAACCACAATGCAATTAAATCGAACGGACTGAGGAGTATAACACCACCATCGCCAGCACTCGAATACGAAGGCGTCGTACAAGGCGAACCCGATGATAATCAGGTCCAATCACAAAGTGGAGGATATTTTGCGAATGAAGTAAAAATGACAATTTTGTAAAGTACCTAGTAAAAGAACGGTAGTTTCCATATATTTACAATACTTAACATAAATAATTCTATTCTGAGTGCGTTTCGAATTACATTGATTAGAATTGCCCAGTGCCAACAGATACAATGCAGAAAACTTTTTGCAAAAAAATTATCGCTTTGTCATCTACCACGTGTCTGGATTTTTCGATTGCAAATTTTCTTTCGCAAAAAATTATTTCTAAAATGAATTTGTGTTAGCTTTATGAAATGACATTCATATTTTTTTGGATTTAATATATAATGCGAGTAATGGACTGTGCATTGCAATAATTTCGATAATTTCTGCTTTCCAGGCTGAACGAATTCAATCAATTATTGATTCAGGGGATATGGAGCAACTAGCAGCATTAGTACTAAATGGAGACGGCAAGAAACTGTTGGGAGCTCGATCGAAACAACCTGAAATTCAAGCATTTTTGGATAATGTTCCTTCGTATATGGTTTGTTTGGATATATTAAAAATGTGTGTATATAAAATGCATTTTGTTGCAGAATAAGATAAGGCGTGTTCATAAGGCTGCTCGCGACGGAAACACTCGCGATTTGCAAGCTGCACTAGATCGACGGAAATTTGCGGTTGCCAAAGATGAAATATCACCGGACGGAGCGACAGCGTTACATGTTGCTACGATATTTGGACATGCAGGTGAGTTCAGTTTATGAGAGTGCCAATGAATTGATTGTACTGATGTTATTCATCGTTTTGTACTCTCCAAATTATGTCATAAATATGGTCACAGACTGGTGTCTAATATAAACAAATACAGGACTATGTGCAATAAAATTCTCAAATGTTCTAAACTATTAAAATGGAGCTTCTTGGTCTTCTTGTTCTTCTAAATTTAAATCTATTCTTATCATTGTGCACCATATTATCACCGCACTTCGCATGCAATTGTCTATTAGTTTAAGTGAAAGTACTTTTATAATTTGTCCCGTTCATTATCAAGTCATACTCCTATGCGTTACGTTTTACTAGCAATCAATAATTATGTACAGAGAAAAAATAAAAAAAAAAATCTGAAAAATTTTCCTCTTCCCGTGTTACTCAAAAATTAACTTTAATTATCCTTACTGTTGGCAAAATTTATTGATTGGTCCACTTATTCCAGTATGGTTTGGGGGAATATTAAATTCTGTTGTCGATTCGTCGCCTAGTTCTTGTATCAACGAATGCAATGCTAACAGTAATTCTTTTCCTATATTTATTATTTCGCCAATATTCTTCGTGGCGTACTGTCATTATAGTACCTTTTCATTGGATATTATTTATCAATTTTCTACTTCTAACATAATTTTTTTGGTAAATTATTCAGTAAGTCTGATTCAATCCCATACAATTTTAACAGCTTTAATTGATTTGTTGATCAAAATTTCGATCAATTCCACAATTCTACTCCACAAATAAAAATATTGAAGATGCAAAGTTTAACACTAATTGCCTATGGTCTTCGGGCCCTGGAGTGCAAAATTTTTTTCAGATACATAGTATATGTATTGCCTTATATCTGATGTTGTTGCTGTGTTTTACTTTAGCGCATAGGAACCGTAGGGAATTTCGCAGATTTTTAATGTATTTTCAAAGAAAATTGCTCATTATTACAACCAACCAATATCGAAGGTTATGTACACATATCACTTTGGTCCGAAGCTTGCATTGAAATTTATAGAGCTGGCAAGTTTCCGGTACCACTAATTACTTGAATTTCAAGTTTTAAGAGAGTAAAAGACTTGGTGCTTATTTTAATTGTAGGATGCTTAACTTAGGAAAATTGGATGGCAGCATCTCATAGTACAAGAATGAAGAAATTATCAGTGCTGGCAGCACGTAGTACATAGTAGTTTATAATAATTGCTTCACCCTGTGAAAAAAAAACACCCCGTGAATTTTGCATTGAAAGTTACAGAAATGGAAAGATTTTTAAGGCTCCACCCGCAAAAAACTAAAAAAAAATTTCACATTCGAAATTTCAATGTTCGATGATTGTTTCAGTAAAAACAACAACGAAAATTGTCATAATTGGCAGCTCTATCTCTTTTTTCAACTATAGTCATCCCAAATTTGCCTTATAATAAGGCTCATCTTCTGTATGATTTTCGTTTAAACCTGATGTTTCTGTCAGATTTTATATGGCATAGAGCAAGCATATTTTCGAGCAATTTTTCAAGATGATCACCACAAAAATTTCCAAAAAGTTATCATATCTTTGTTTGAAACACGTTTCGAATTTATTTTGCGTACTTGGTTTTTCGAACATTTATTTGCTGATAGAATTAAAATGATAGTTAAAATAAAACTTAAATAACCACTGACGCGAAAATGTTCAAGATAACCAAAATTTGGTGAGATTATTCAACATATACGAGGATTGATCCAAAAGTAGTGGTAATTAAAAAAAAACTATTCTACTACCTCATATACCCATTAAGTCAGCAAAAAAAAACATATAAATAGGTCACAATTCCAGGGAGGTACATTTATTTGAATACGAACCGTCGAAGAGAGAACATCAAAATGGATAAAAATATATAAATGGATAAAAACGAAATTAGAGCTGTCACTAAGTACCTGTGTTTGAAAAAAATATCTACCAAACAAATAGACAGCGACTTGGTGGAAACATTAGGGGACTCTGCTCCTCCATATTCCACCTTTGCACGCTGGACCAAGGAGTTTAATCTGAGAATCCATCCAGGTTCATCACTGAAGACAACGAAGAAAAAGTCGAAAATGGCATGTTGCCAGATCAAAGAGTGACCATCAGGCTATAGCTGAGGCATAGCTTAAGAACTATATATAGCTCGGAAAGTACGTGAATTGCGATACGATTGCGAACAGTAGATAGCAATATCCAAGTCCAAGTTGGAAAAAGACACAAAGTACCCCGCCAAGCAACCCTGCTACGATCAAATACGTTTCTCATTCCCACTAGGCAATATACATGTGCTTTGCCAAAGAGACTATTTTAACGAATGGCGATTTATGCAATATTGATTTTCTCAAAACATTTTCTGAGTATTAAAATGGTAAGCGAAAAGGTAGTTAATGCGGAATACTACTTTCGATACCATTTGGCGAGTAAAAGGAATATCTCCGACACTTTTATGCAACCCAATACAGGGAATTTCGTTTGTTGCCAGTGAATGTTCGCTGCGCTTACTGTTTCTTGATGGGATTATGCGCACGCCAACACAGTCTCACCTATAAGCTAATATGGATATATACATTCTCACCTGTCGTTTGACAGTATATTTTTCTCACTTTCGCATGTGATAAAGTGATCTTATTTTGGTTTTATCTCTTTTTACGTGCCAGCTGATGGTAAATCCTTCACTCCCTGCCAATTTCTTCCATCAATAAATCACGTACTTTCAGGCCCCTGGCTGAGGTCAGGGATCTCGTATAGCAGTGTTCGAAGAATTGCTGCCCACGAATTACATATGCAGAAGGGCTCTGCGCGTTGGGGGCCGAGAATGTTAATCGACCGCCACAAGAAGAAACGAGTCGATATTTCGAGGGTGATACTCGAAAAAGTTCCAGGTAGATCAGGAAAATTTTTGGTCGCGTTTCGTGATCATGGTCGAGACCTGCATCCACCATTTTGATCCAGACACCAAACAGCAATCGATGCACCCTCTTCACCGACGCCGAACGAATTCAAAGTGTCGGGATCGGCGGGGAGGGCAATGGCATGAGTTTTTGGGATGCTGAAGGGACGAATTATCATGGTGGAATATTTGGAAAAGGAGCCACAATATCAGGCTCTTACTACGCAGACCAAATGAGAAGACTGCGGGAGGCAATTATGGAATAAAGACGCGGAAAACTACAAGCTGGAGTGCTGTTTCATTAAGACATCGCGCCAGTTCACAAGGCAATTCAAGAAAGAGGATTCGAACTGCTTGAACATCCACCTTATTCGCCTGATCTAGCTCCCAGTGACTTCTAACTCTTTCCTCGGCTCAAGGAACAACTTCGGAGCAAAAGATTTGAAGTTGATATCGAAGTAATGGCCGCGCTGTTGAGGCGTTTTGGGAGAGTAGAGACAAAGAATTTTTTTCTAAGAGTATCCTGGGTTTGGAAAAAAGATGGACTAAATGTATTAACTTGTTAGAAGACTATGTTGAAAAATAAATACTTTTTTTTTAAAAAGATTAATCACCTTGGCTCATATTCATTATCATTACCTTTGGATAAGCCCTCGTATACATATGACAAACATTTACAATGGAAATAATTGATCAATGTTTAAATTTCAAAGTTTTTCGGATGATAGTTCCAAACATCTTTCTAGGCCGTTAGCTTTCGATAATGTCATCGGATGAAAACAAAAATTGCAAACTGGGTTGATTTTTACGTGAAGTATTTGTGGTAGACTTTTAGTTGCAGTGCTGGTAAAGGATTGCTAGCACTGCGCATTTTCATCATTGGTTTTATAGGAGACGCTATTTTCAAAGCTTTATTTGGGAAACATCCGATAATAAATATGAGTAAAAAGAGTTAAAAAAAAAACTCTAGCGCACCTGAACCGCTAGAAACACTAATGTTCGAAGAACAGTAGAAGAATCGTGCAGGTTTTGAGTGCATATTCCACCACATGTGCTGCTTATTACGGCCAAACTGTTTCAAATGCCACGTTTTACTTTCGTCTTAAGAATGCATTATAACTCATATGGTGGAAGGTTTCAGATATTACCACTGGCATGAGTTTCAACGTTTATGAGAGCAAAACACGGGTTAATTACCTGCAGCGAGTTTTTTCAAATGATCGAAAGCTTAATATTTGCTGTGAAAATTCTACGATAAAACCGCTTAATAAAGATATTGCAATTAAACACAAAATCAACAATAGCTGGCAACCCTATCGTGGCTTTTCAACCAAATTTGGCCTGAATAATGTTTATGACAGGTTTCATTAATTGTATGAAATTCGTATTGATTTCATGACTGCACTGGAAGTTATAGTGCAAAAAGTTTTATTTTCCTGAGCGAATTTTCAAAACCAAACACACAAAAATTACCAAAGCTGGCAGCACCAATCAAATTTTTCAACCAAATTTCCACCAAACAGAGATTAGAGTTAGGTTTAGCTACTGTGTCAATTTCATGAAAATCTGGTAACTTATTCACATTTCATAGGGCAAAAAGCAGTTTTTTTTCTTTGTAATTTTTCAAGATGGCACCACTGGCACAGACTTGCCCACAATTCAAAATCGCTTCTATCAAATCTGGTCTTACTTAAGTCCAATGCATTCTGTAAATTTTAGCTGTATCTGATTATTGGTTCGTGAGTTTCCGTGAACAGAAGTTTTTGATGCTAAAAATATAGGTTAACTGGGAGAGGGTTACCGTTCTTGTCCGACATGAAATTTCCAAAGTTTAACTTTGAACGTGTAGATTAAACATAAGATTTATATACAGATTGGTTTTATTGTAAGAATCGGACATTTTTTTGAATATTCGATGGTTTGAATGTTTTCACTTCCAAATTTTTTTTTTCCAAATGAAGACACCAAAATTATCATAGCTGGCAGCTCCAACCGAATTTTTCAACCAAATTTCTATCAAACGTGGTTTGAAGTAATGTGCAGCAATTGTGTGAGTTTCGTCAAAATCGAACGATTCAATCAGAATTTATAGGGCTAAAAACAGTTATCTTTTTTAGTGGTTTTCCAAGATGGCACCACTGGCACAGAATCGCCCGCATTTCAAAATCACTTCTATCAAACCTGGTCCTATTTAAGGTCAATACATTCTGTGAATTTCAAATAATTCTGCTCATCGGATCGTGAGTTTCCGTGAACAGAAGTTTTTGATGCTAAAAATATAGGTAAATTGGGCTAGGGTTACCAGGCGTGCCCGTTATACCATATCTTTTTTTTTTTTTTTGGTTATGTAAATAAAGCAAAAGATTTACATATGAATGGCTTTTTTTTGAAGAAACGGCATTTTTTCAAGAGAGACGATGATTTGGAGGTTTTCACTTTCAGTGCCTGCCCTAGCTACAGGGTTGCCAGCACGCTCATTAAAAGCCACACAGATCTACAACTAAATAATATCAATATGTCCTGAAAATTTCGTAATGATTGAATAGCTCTGTCAAAAGTTATCGAAATTTAAAAATTTTCAAATTTTCCCGTCCTCTTTTTAGGCACCCAGCGCACACATAGGGTTAAAAAATTCCAAAGCATTATCCGATTCATATGTAAAACACGTTAGAAATTTATTTCGTTAACTTTGTTTTTGCGAAAATCATTTGTGCACGAAATAATAGGTATATTAAAAATATCACTTAAACGGCCGCCGGCGCCAAAAGGTTAACAATAACTGACATTTAAAGAGACCTGGACCTATTCTGCATATACACCAATGTATCCTGAAAGTTTCAGCTCAATCGGATGGCGCGTTCCCGAGATTATCTCACTGAAATTTTTTGATGATATATATATATATATATATATAGAAATATGAATTTTTGGCCGAATCGATTTTAATACTAATGTTCTTCGAACATTAGTAATTAGTGCGAGTGGTAGCCTTGAAAACTTGTCTACACTATGAGTTTCAATGCAGTCTTCAAATCAAAGTGGCAACTGAAATGAAAATACTCCTTTCGGATTGTTAGCAATTCAAGGGCAGCAAGTAAGATACGTTTTTGATTTTCTTCGCACATTTATAAAATGAAAACATAGAATAAACTGCAGCAGTTCGAGCACATTAGGTGTTTTCGTTATATTTAATCATTACGAGTTGTCATTACAAATGTCCCAGTTTGAGAGCATAGTTCTTAAGTTTGGAGATTGTTTTCAATGTTCATAGGAGGAATATCTTTGTCAAATTGAGCTTATGTAGACCATTGTGCCATTTACAAACGCCAATTTAAATTTCAATCATGCTACAAAGTTTCATGGGAACAAGAACTCGAACGAACAGCCGGAAACAGCTCAAGGATTTCATGATGGTCCGTCATACCACATGAGCTCATTTATTATTAACCAGCTATCACACACAGGACTTTCATTTGCTCGATTTTTTTGTATCGGAATAATTACCCCGTGTTTCAAGAAATTGCGTTTCGATTTTCTGAGCAATCAAATACACATATGATTGCTATGATTCGATGGACATTTTCATCAATGCAATTATCTCAGTCAAGTAATCAAACAACTTATGTTTCAGGTATTATCCGATATTTGGGCGGTCGTTTTCCTGAAACCACAAGTGCCGTGGACGATAACGGCAGGACAGCACTCCATTACGCAGCAACTGTCAACGACAATGGACACTTCTACAACCTGCTGATGAATCAGGGCTCGAATCCAAAATCACTGGACAAAGTAGGTCGAAGTTAATGTTTTCACACACATACACGTTCCTTGCCGTGCTTCCCATATAATTATCCACATTGGCTCTTTGCATTTTTTATCGAAAATTAATGGCACGGCGAGTGTCCTTTTTGTAACGTACGTGTACCTCGATAACGGTATCGAACTTTATCTAATTACATATCGCGTGAGCTTTTCGAAATGTCAAAGGGGAAACGGGACACAGGACATGGAATCAAAGCAGAAAACATAAATATTATCGACGCCTTGACAAGTGAGTAACGGACTTATGAAAATTTCACATGATTTTTCCAGTTAGGAAACAGTGCCGAGTTCTACAGGGACAATCGCGAACGATCGATGGACGCGTTAAGTTACCGGCAATTGTTGAAGGCTTTCGGGGCCGACGAGAATCTCGAGGACCAAATGCTGAGCGATCAAGGTAGTGTCTTAGTTTTGCGATATGTTGGAGATGATATTCACACTTAGGAAATGACAAAGCATATAGAGTTAGAATGGTGGCTAAATTGAGTTACGTCGACGCTATAGTTAAATAACTGTTTTCTAATGCAATTATTTACACCGCGTAAATGTTTGTGGTTTTGAAGTGTTTTTCATTGCAATGGAGTAAATTATTTCATTAAATGTACTTGTCGCGCTTGTAGCTGTTATTGGTGAAATCATTGCTTTAATATATACTAGACAGTGTTTGTTTTAGATAATTAAATTTATCTGATAGTTTTCAAGTACTATTTCATTTGAAGTGCAGTTAGCTTAAAAATACTATCATTAGAAAAAAACGCGATCTTTCATCTAAGGTGGTGTTGGCATGAATCCGCAATTCAGTTTTTTCCAAACAAATTTTGAATTATTGAAGTGAATTTGAGTACTCGTCGATAATTAAGTGCCTAGTACTAAATCTGCTACACGAAAATTGGAATTTAAATTATAATAGAGAATTTTCCTGTATACGTTGTATTTCATTTGTCGTTTGTCTTTCATTTGTCTTTCGTTGTATTTCATTTTTCATTTTGTAGATCTATTGAAAAAAAGCGAGCACTTCGTTGTAAAAATTTTAGAGAGCATTTCAAAAACACAAACATTGTTTTCCTTCTCACCAAATAGCAACCACCACTGAATATTAGTTTAAATAGAATTTCACTATTACAACTTCTCTATGTTCTTCAATTATCTAATACTTATGTTCGATTTCAAACGCTGCACAATCTCCAAAAAA
Organism: Nemotelus nigrinus; assembly: GCA_947369275.1. NCBI lineage: Eukaryota > Metazoa > Arthropoda > Insecta > Diptera > Stratiomyidae > Nemotelus > Nemotelus nigrinus. The sequence continues at coordinate 225,109,671 of OX376372.1, read as the reverse complement.
TCTCACCAAACAAAAAAAATATTCAAACTCACGATGTTATAAATCGACTTAGTGCCGGACGATTTGCACAGCGCTAGGCGCCCTGTAGACGATGCTGATGTTTTGTCAACGCTTGAACGCTGTTTTCGTCTTTTACACGAGCCAAATCGACAGGCTGACCCTCTCGGATCAGTGACCCCAAGTAGTGCTTCCTCATTGCGCTTGACCGTCACCACGTATTTGGCACGATTTTTGAAACGAAGCATCTTCGATAAAATCAAACACCGCCAAACACGACTGGATCACAATTTGTTCGATGTTATATGGCCTGCGATGAAGAAGTCCAGCAAGGAGCGACGTATCGATGAGGATTTGAATGGAGGCGTAGTGGCACCGGATTATGATGTCTACGTAGTGTTTCAGGAGTTTTTAGTGCCACTCATCAAAGATATCCACTGCATGACACTAAGCCAAGACTTCAAACCGCACCCTCGAGTGTTTTACTTTCCAGTGGTCGAAGGGAAGCTCGATAGACACGTGAGTCTGGGTGTTGATGAAACAGGAAAGTATGTGGTGGATGGCTTTGTAGAATGCTGCAGAAACCTGGACGACTTCGAGCTTCCGTTAAACTTGAATATTGGGCAAATAGAGCAGGCGGAGCGTGTGGCATTGGAGAAGATACTGAACAGTGAATTCTCTGCTACCATCGATGAAAGGGAGCTGGGGACGTACTTCACAATGAACGAGGTACTCGAGACTCATTCGGAAATCCGCACAGTCCTGGCTACATCGAAACTACTCATTCCTCTTCTGGACACATCAGACCCTGTACAGGAAGCTGAATCACTTGCCATAAATGGTCAGTACTGGCCATATGGCCGCGGTGTGTTTGTAAGCAGTGGCGGCGATCTGGCAGTGTGGATCAATGTTCAAGAACATCTAAGGATAGTGGTCAGCACGCCGTCAAACAGTCATTCTGACATTGGATACGCCTATTCGAAAGTCGGCCGTGCCATTACGTATCTGGAAAGTAAACTACATTTTCGTGAAAGCTACCTCCTTGGGTGTCTAACTTCGCGACCATCTTACCTAGGTACGTCCCTGAAACTCTCATTAAGCTTAAGCTTGCCAAATCTGATGAAAGAACTGGAAAATCTTCGACACCTATGCACAGTACGTGGCCTGAGCATGATCCCGAATCATGCTGATGAGACTGTTCGGGTTGTGAACATGCAGAGCCTGGGAACGACGGAATGGCGACTGTTCCAAGACTATTGTACAGCCGTCACGAATATCGTGCAACTTGAAAAAGACATGTCTCTGACAAACTCAAAGCAAATAGCTTCGATGCTGGTGAAGATTTTCAGGCGCAAAAAGAACAGTCTTGTAGACAGCTAGAACTTCTGTTGCACCTCCTGCTTACGACGTCAAACCAGCCCACACACAAATAGTCCTGTAAATACAAGTTTCTAGTATGGAAATGAAGTCCGTTCCTATTTTTTACAAAGTATAAAGATTATCAACTAAAGTATCATATAGAAATTCTGTAGCCAAATCATTCGTGTAAATAAGAAAACATTCAAGATAAACGACTCCAAGACACCCGTCGGCAGTACCCCGGTTAGTAGAACACTTTTCTGTGCTTTTTTGATTATTTTTGTTTTAACACATGACATTTAACTCAAACTGAGGGATTTATTCCAAAATGTTGATATCAAAACTTTCATCGCGGTTTGAGTTATGTGACGTAAATGTTACAAATCGCACCAGATTGATTTATGAAAATAGCTTAAATCAATCAGAAATGAAGTTGAATCGAAGAAGATATAAATTATATAATAATTTCAATAATTGAATACTAGCTCCAACATATCGTAGAACATATGACATCTTTAATTTAAAATTTGATTTGAAGTTTAAATCACATGTCGTTATGTTAGCTTGTGCTGTTTTAGTAAGTTTGAGCGTAGCTGTGACATTTTTATGAAAAAAATTTATAATTCTCATCACTATCATATGTATCTATCTTTTTTTTGAAATAGATATATAAAGAGGAACCTAAACCAATTGATAAATCTGAATGCTAGAAAATGTAAAACAATATAAAACTTTATATGTATTTGCGTTGAATTCAATACGGCATGCTTGTATGTATGGGCAAGGAGTTTATCATAAAATCAAAAATTGATATGAAGCTACTAATCAATTTATGCTTCATATGAAAATCTTTGCTTTGGGTCATCTTGTACACTTTTGTTTGTCTCTAGCTCAAGGAAGTCCCAGCATTATAGAAATAGATTGCAGGGAGCGACGGTCATCACTAGGGTGTATACTTCGCAATTTACATTGCTGAATTACACGCCATGCAACTGAAATTTTTAAAATTTTCCTGTAACCGAAACTCCGGCGCCACGGGATTTTCCGTCCTCTAAGTATAATACTGCGTCCGATCGACGTCCTGCATATACTCGTATACTCTCTTCAAGCTCGAACCTGGAGTTCCATAAATTCAACTTTATTGTCCGATTTCCAGTTAAAAAATTGACATGTATGCTGTTAATTTTCGGGGTCTACCAGCTTTATTGAGGAGGAATAAAGTTAATGGTATAAGGATCACCAGATCAAACGGCGTTTCGGATTGCTCTTGCCACTTGTTCACCTTTTGCAACTGCTTTTTCTTAGGTTGGCAGTGTTTTGTTTCTAAGGATCTTTGATTTCAGAAAATTCAATCTAGCTAACTTAGGACAATCGCTTGAAATGACGTACGAATGCTTTTCATTCACTATCAAAGCTCAAATATGGGCAATAAATGCTCATACGTTAAGCCCTATGTAGTGAAGTACACTTCTGAACAGAAAAATGTGGTTAAGCTATTGGAGAGCAAGCAACAGCATCAAACTTACCCTAAATCAACACAAAAACTTGTTGGGTCCATAATAGTGCTATAAACATAAATACATTATTTACGGTGTATATGTGTCTATATGTACGTCGCTAAAATTAGATTTAGTAACTTTACAAATTTCTAGACTGCACCCGATTTCAAACAAATAAGCTATAAAAATGTCACTGCTGCGTATTGTGTGCAATTAAATTTTAATTTTTATCACGTAAATTTATCGAAATGTTTTTGCATGATACATACTCCCACCAAACAAATTTGCTTACGATCCATCTTCCAGACAATACCACTAATCAAAATCGAGTTGAAATTCCATTGTTTCGAACAGAGCAAGGACGATACTTAGCCGAAGGTAAGTGCGCTACACCTGAACCTAATCCAATTGACTTCCAATACGAGCTCACCGCAGCCCTCGGCGACCCGCTTATCAAAGGACTCACCGAAGTCGCTGAGAAACGTCCAACCGATCCGATCCTGTACTTGGCTAACTATTTGCACAATTTCGCCAAAAACAATGCAAATCGACCGTTGACGACGTCAGCAACAGTGCCGCCGCCGCAACAAATGCGACAGGGAACAGCGCAGAGTGTAGCAGGCGGCCATTTGGGGCAACTGACGTCTGCATTTATAAATAGTTCGATTGCCCAACCACCCAGTTCCTATAGCAAAGCACCTTCAGAGCCAACCGACGAGCCTGCATCAAGTCCTGAGATGGACGATTCGAATTCGAGTCTGGACGATCGTGATGAGCATGGACAAAGTATGTTGCATTTTGCATGCGCCAGGCCGCATAGTCGCAACGCTCTATTCAATTTGATCGAAGAGTCCGAGGTGAATATAACGTATCGGGATGAGCTCTACCGTACTGCCAGGGATGTGTCGTTGCAGGCCAATCAGCCCGCAAATGCTAAACAAATTGATAATTACGTGCTGAGTCTGGCGGCAAAGGGTGAGTAGTGTATTTTTAAAGTGTACTTCAGTTAACATTATAGGGAAAAACTAAATATTTTTTTCCACCAAATTTTTTTTTTCATTCATTCTTGAAGAAGTATTTTTACTAATTTTCTAAGAATATTAGCATTAAATTCACATCGCACACAAATTCATATTCTTAACATATCTTAACACGATTTTTCAGTGGGTTTTTCTTCGTAATCAACGATCCTCCGGGAAAATTTAACTTATTATAAAGTAGTGCAAAGTTATGACTAATTTTCATACTTTGTATGTAAAGCCAAATTCAAAATTTCAAAACTTGTCTATGAAGAAGAATGGTAAACCTTCACAAATCACACCTAAAGACCGAGCTGATAGATACGAATGCCGAGAATACAGGAAAATAATTACAACCAACGATTATAAAATAAATTATAGTTTTTAATCGTGTTCATGATGAATCAAGACAGGTTCTCAAAAATATTGTACGCCAATATGAGAAGCATTCGAAACAAATGCGATTATTTAAATGACAATCTAGCTACGAATGACATCAGTGTAGTTATTCTTAATGAAATTTTATGTATTAAAATGAAGGACATGTATACACACCAAATGAATATACTAGCTATTTTTGTTGCAACCGGGCCACGGAAGCGGTACAGCAATATTTATTAAATCAAATACAGGAGCTTATCGCTGCGTCGAAACATCAACTTTAATCATATGGCAGCATTTTTCATGGATCTGAAGAAGGATTTTGATACCATTGATCAAGAAAGGTTGCTTCAGTACCTTAAAAAGTATGGCATTTGCATGAAATTTAAATCCGTTATTGAATGCTATTTATTGGATAGAAAAATAGTGACGAAACAAGAAAACTTCAAAATTCAGGACTATTCTGTAAATAAAACGGTCGATTCTAGGGCCTATTCTTTTCCTCAGCCATCTAACAAGGGTTCAAGATCCCCGTTTTTCTGGTAAAATAGTCAGTCTTGTTTGTTAATGATACTTTCCTATTGTATATTGGAAAATATGAGTCAGCCATTGAAAATAAAATAAATATGGATTTGGACCATGTTACCGTCTTTCAGTCTGAAGTACATGCTATACGCATGGCAGTTGAGTCCATTAGCGGAATATCAACTAGATCAATGACGATTTGCGTCGACAGCAGAGCAGCCATTCTCGCTCTTGCGTCTTACAGATGTTCTTCAAAAACTGTTAATGCTTGCAGAGTGGCTCTCAATGAAAGGGCAAGGCATATTTCTATCCGGATTAGGTGGGTGCCAGGTCATAGTGGGGTCATAGGCAACGAAAAAGCCGATGAATTAGCGAGGAAAGGTTCAGGAGCTAGTAATAGCCCCTGCATCACTGTACCACGGTCAATCGCTGACGCAACAAGCAAACTTGATGCCGCCATATGAGCCAAACTAAAGTCCGAATGGGAAAACAGGATGTAGTGCACGGTGGCCAGGACATTATGACCATCACCTGATCTAAGCAAAAGCAGGAAACTGCTCAAGCTCAGTAGAAACTGCTTGAGAGCTACGGACGGCTTGCTCACAGCGCATTGCGTTATCCCAACTCATGCGACCAGAATGGGACTGACATCCAGCAATTTATGCAAGAGGTGCGAAATGGAAGAGGACATCATCGAGCACACTCTCTGTGATGGTTCGGCCCTAAATAATAAACGCCTCAATATTTTTCGTTCTTACCACTTTCAAGAGTTAGCAGAGGTGGCCAGTATCGTCAATTTAAATCAGCTGCTTCTGTTTGGCGGAGTGGTCACTTGGCAGCTCTAACAAGCCAGCGGAGGGTGGCAAATGGGCCCAAACTGGAAGCCTAATGCTGGCTGCGTTCCCGGCGACCCTCTTCACTAACCTAACCTGGATAAATACTTGAGATGGCTGCCTCTTTTGTTAAAATTTGTTGGCTTAATCGGAAGCTATGGGTCAAAAAGCAGTTTTTTTCGTAGTGATTTTTCAAGATGGTACCACTGCCACAGTGTTGCCTGCATTGCAAAATCACTTCTATCAGACCTGGTTCTGTTAATACCAATACGTCCTGTGAATTTCATAATGATCGGATTATCCGGTCGTCAGTTCTCGTGAATAAAAATTCCGATGTCGAAAAATAAAGGTAACTTGGTGATGGGTAGCCTTTCTGCTTTTTTGGAAATTTTGAAAATTTCATGGTGAACAAAGGTTAAAGTTTATCAATAATTTGAACTTCTCGTCAAAAAGCAAAAATTTTTTCAGGAGGGTCGACGATTCGAAGGATTTTTTTCATGTGCCTGCCATAGCTACAGGGTTGTCCGTACATTCTTGAAAACCCTTGTGTGTATAGTTTTTGTTAACGTCAATACGCTCTGCAATTTTTACGATGATTCAATATTTTTGTCAAAAGTTATGACAAATTGGATTGCCCACTTTTAGGCACTCAGCGCCCATATTGAGCTCATGATTTTCAATTTTTTAAATAATATAAAACATAACTAATTTAGTACTAATATCTAACAAAAATATACTTTGCATAGAAATATAGCGGTACCTGAAAATTCACAAAGTTGCCCGCCGCCGCCAAAGGGTTAAATATATTGTAATTTTAATTATTACACATCTATGTTCTCTGAACATTTCAGGTCAATCGGATCGCCCACTCCGGAGATTATCTCCCTTAATCTTTTTGCTAATATAAATCAGTCTTGCTTGTGGTTCCTATGCGCTAGTTTTTTTTTTGTCTAGACTTCTCTCATGATATGCTGTATTTCTTTAATAAGAACAATGTGAAATTGGTATTTTATTTGAAACATACTTTTCTAAACACAAAATACCGTTAGTGTGAAATTCTGTATGATATGTTACAAAATACGCTGCAGTGTTACGTGTTTCATATATCATGATATGAGAGATGTATGACAAAAGAGGTCTATTTTTTTTATTAAAAATATGTAAAATAATCTGGTGTCATAAAGATATTCACCGCATGGTAAATAATTTCTTCGTATTATTACAGGAAACTTCGCTGCTTTCGAGAATATGTCATTAGAAGGTTACGATCATATACTCGATATCACAGATGATGAAGGTACCAATATTGTTGACTTTGCTCGCGGACGCGGTCACAATGACTTGGCCAACTATTTGGAGAGTATTCCACAGTTTGAGGTAGCTAGAGAGTTAAATGAAATAATCTCTTTATGAATTTTGAATCGTTCAATTTTTCATACAACAGGAGCTCCGTGAAGAATTGCATCATGCCATCCGCGAAAATAGTACAGAGCGAGCCATAACAATTGTTTCTGGCGCGGATGCCAATCGAATAGTACGTGCTAAAAATTATTACGGTAAATGAACCTTATCAATACTAATTCATAGAGAACAAAATATCACTAGTAGAAATGCAAAATATTACTTTTTAGATCTGTACTTATTTTATTGCTGGTATTAATCATAACAAATTTTCACTGAATCATATGTTGAATAAAAACAGTTTCGCACTATTTACTTCATTTATTTGGCTATAATTCAAATGCCTTTTGAAAAAGTAGCGAGATGACCGGGACTCGATATCTTGATCGCGAGGCGCTCAGAACAAGAAGAGAGCTCTAGTAGGGTTGGACACAACCTCTGTTGCCTATTAGTGCTGCCCAGTTTTATTGAGTGCATTCAATGATTTCAATCAATATACAACAGCTCGGCCACGCTATTGGATCCTATGACGTCCTCGTCATGCTCGCTTCTCTTTACAAATTATTGTTACAAATTATATACAATTTCATCTTAGTCTAAGTTCATCATAATGTTACTTGAAACATGGAAAAGTTCAATCATGTTAAATAAAATCATAATTTCAAAATTAATGGAATAACAACTCAAAAATCATCTAACATTAAATTTTAACTTGAAGTTCAGTGAGGCTTTACATTGTTGAATCTATTACTTCAATCATTCGAGATGGGCCTCAATTTATCGATGGGAAACACGCCCTCGAAGACACGACTAGATTGCTGTTCCCCGTCAACATCTTTGATTACATAGCGATCGTTCTCGAGAACCTTGACAACTTGATAAGGGCCCTTAAAGCGAGGTCTAAGTTTACGGCTTTCTCCTGTAGACGGAGCTTCAGCCCTCACCAATACCAGTGTCCCGGCAGCTAACTGCGGTGGTTTTTTTCTAGATTTATCAAATTGAAGTTTCATAACATCGCGATTTTTTTCTAACAACGACTGCACATTCTGATTAAGCGGCCTGTTTTCTATTTCAGTGTTTAACGTTTGGATCTCTCTAGTGAGCGGATTATCATGAAAGCCTACACATTGATACCTGAATATTAAGCTGGATGGCGTTTGCTGGGTTATGCGCTGAACAGAATTATTAAGTGCCCATTGCACTTCCCCAAGTTTCTTATCCCAGTCCGTACAATCAAGTCCTTTTGATATAGATCCAAGGGAAGCTACAATGCTTTTGTTTAAACGCTCGACCTGTCCGTTTGCCCTGGGAGTATGACTGGCAATTTTCACATGAGTAATTTGAAAATTATCGCAATACTCTTCAAACTTTCGAGCAGTAAACGCGGTGCCACGATCGGTAATTATTCGCACAGGCTTCCCATAGTGAGATATAAACTCATTAAAACACAATATTGCGTCCTTAGTGTCAACATTGTAAACTGATTTTAAAAAAACATATTTTGAAAAGCCATCTATCAAAACGAAAACATACTTGTTTTCACTTTTAGTTTTATTAAATGGGCCTAAGTGGTCGGCATGTACAGTATGAAACGGGTAGCCACCTTTGTCGAGGGGATGCAAAAATCCTGGCTGCCTTCCACCAGGTGTCTTATAATACAAGCAATTTATGCACCGATTGATATATTTCGCTACTTGTTCCTGCATTTTGGGAAAGTAATAGCATTGTTTGAGCTTATGTAAAGTTTTCACGATACCCAAATGGGCTAAACTTCTATGAGCTTCAGATATGAGTTCCTGTCTGAGTTCTAACGGTACATACAGCCTCCATTTATTTTTGGTAGTTTTATAAACTCTTTCCCGGCACATCGTAAATTTTTCATGAGTTTGGGCGTCCCCGGCTTCGAGTTTATTTCTTACTTCCAATACTTCTGGACATTGTCTCTGCATTGCAGCCACCCAATCTGTAGTAATTGTAATACCGAAAACGTGCAAACTAGCAGGACTAGTCTCCTCCGGGGCGCAAACAGGATTTCTACTCAAGCTATCGGCAACAACATTTCGGCTACCTTTATAATATTCGATGGTATATTGAAATTCGGACAGCCTCATGAACCATCGTGCAATTCTGAGATTCAAATCTTTCTTCCCGTCTAAAAGTTTTAGGCTATTGCAATCAGTCCTTATTACAAAGCTAATCCCAATAAGATATACCCTAAACTTCTCTAACGCGGTTACTATAGCAAGTGCTTCCACTTCTATTGATGAATATTTAGACTCTTCCTTGGACGTTTTTCTGCTATAGTAGGCTACTGGATGGAATTTTCCATCACTTTGCTCCTGCAAGAGAACAGCGCCTACTCCCGAGGAACTTGCATCCGTATGAACCTCTGTATTTGCATACGGGTTATAAATTCTAAGCACAGGGTAGTTAGTCAATGCTTTCTTGATTTCATCGAAAGCTCTTTGCTGAGTTTCACTCCATTCGAACGAAGTGTTTTTGCTTAACAAATCTGTTAATGGTCTGATAATACTTGCAAACTGTTTTACGAACCTACGGAAATAGCTTGACAATCCAACAAAACTTCGGACTTGTCGGATATCTGTAGGTATTGGAAAGCTGCGTATAGCTTCGATTTTCCTGGTTCCTGGCTCAATTGTATTTAACGAAATTTTAAAACCTAAACACTCAATCTTTTCGCACAAAAAGTAGCATTTGTCTAATCTAATCGTTAATCCGGAGAGCTCAATAATCTTGAGAATATCACGTAACTTATCCAGTCCATCTTCGATGGTATCGCTTGCAATAATTATGTCGTCTAAGTAAGCCATTGCGGCATTGTTTGGAACCTTTCTCAAAATCGTGTTGACTAACCTCTGGAAGACTGCAGGCGCGTTGCACAGCCCAAATGGCATTCTTTTAAATTGATAATGCCCATCTGGGGTTATGAACGCTGTCTTACTACGAGAACTTTTACTTATCGGTACTTGATAGTATCCGCTAAAGAGATCCAAACTCGTGAAATATCGTTTATTATGTAATTGATCGAGCTGATCATCTATAAGCGGCAATGGAAATTTCTCTTTTACACTAACCTTATTTAACCCCCTGTAATCGACACATAGCCTCATCTCACCCGTTTTTTTTCGAACTAGCAGTATGGGACTGGCATATGGTGAGGTGCTATCTTCTACTATATCAGCCGCTTTCAAATCGTCGACCATCTCTTGCACGTTCTTTCTTTCGGCATAAGATAGTCGGTATGGCCTGTAGCAAACTGGTTTTTCTGTCGTGACCTCGATGTACATTTCCACATCGCTACTGCAGCCCACCTGAAAGATATTTTTTGTGATTAAACTCTTATTGTTATTTATTAAATTCAATAGTTTGTTCAAGTCACTTTCCTTCACATCTGTATTAATTTCGGCAACAGTTATGTCATCTTTGTTGACTTCCCTATACGTCCTGATTGCATCCAAATTACTTGCGAAATCGTTACCCCTCGCCAACATTTGCCCCGCACGAACCGTGACGTCTTTATCTGTCACATTCAAAATTGGAAGGAATGTTTTTCCATCGTCGTCTGTTGCTATGAGACATCGTGGAATCAACAAGCCCCCTCCGTCTCGTATCCCTCCTTCAACGTAGCAGCTGACGTTTGACGCATCCGTCACAACTGCGACATGCCCGAGATAATTTGCGGGGATCACGTCCGAACACGCCACAACGAGTTTTGTACTAATACCAGCATCACTCCCAATTTCCATATTCTTCAGCTCGTTTCCAGTTTCTGTCACTTTTAATCCATTTGTGTCACTAGTGATGATAACATGGGATTGCTCCGTGAATGGATGACCAACCAGAAGCGGAATGTTTTGAGCTGAGTCTGGTACCACATGAATTTTTACGTATGCCGAAACTCCCTCGATATCTATATGTGTCGTTAGTAATCCTATTGGCTTCACAACACCACTTCCATAACCAACGAGATTCGGTAATTTATCGTCTTCGTAGTATGTAAGACCTAACTGTTCTGCAGTGCCTCTCCTCAAAGTCACACAACTACTTCCAAGATCGATGTAGCATTTCACTGTTTTTGAGTTTATTTTAGCGTCTTTAATAAACTTGTTATGGCTAGAACTGCTTTCGACGTGGAGAACAGGTTTAGATTCCGACACTTGGGAATTGCGTTTAAGTCGTTCACAATCTCGAGCATAGTGGCCTGGTTGACTGCATTTAAAACATGTGAACGTTTTTCTAATAAGCGAGTGTGGCTGACACGTTTTGTGTGGAGTTTTACTGTCACTGTTCCTTTCATGACGTTCCTTAACGTCCTTGATGTATGTCGCTGCCGCAATCAAATCTGGGAGCAGCTCAGACGGCTTTTTATACTTTGATAGCGGTCCGAGGAAATCTCGATAGCGTTGATTATTAATTCCGCGTACCATCCACTCGATGATTTCGCTTTCATCCATTCGTGTTTTCAAACACCTTGAAAGCTTCTCAAAATAATATTCGGTTATATCTTGACCGGGCTTCTTAATATACTCCTGTGCACTTATGCGAAGATCCAGTTGACTCTTTTGTGTAGGGAAGGTTTCTAGCAGTAGATCTTTCCATTCGGCCCACGTTCTTTCCTCCGCCGGAACAGAATCTCTCCACCGTCTAGCAACGCCATCCAAATTAGCTAGAACATGATGTGTCATCATCGTCTCGTCCCAATCGTAAAGAGTACCAAATTCTTCCATGCGTTTTATCCACGTCTCGATGTTTCTATTTTCGCCTTTCACAGGGTTAAAGGTAGGTAAAACCTTATCAAGGTTAATCTGCCTAAACTGAATACTAGACCTCGTTTCGCCACCATTTTCCGTTTCGGACATTGTGAACACGACACTCTCAGTATTCCTGACTTATGAAATCCAATTTCATCGACGAATTTACTCTACCTTTCGAAAATCCCACTTCTGAGATGTTGAATAAAAACAGTTTCGCACTATTTACTTCATTTATTTGGCTATAATTCAAATGCCTTTTGAAAAAGTAGCGAGATGACCGGGACTCGATATCTTGATCGCGAGGCGCTCAGAACAAGAAGAGAGCTCTAGTAGGGTTGGACACAACCTCTGTTGCCTATTAGTGCTGCCCAGTTTTATTGAGTGCATTCAATGATTTCAATCAATATACAACACATAATATGTAGTTATATAATTTATTTTTGATTAATATATCAAGATGAAAAAATTCCTGAATTAATTTAATATTGTTGTAATCTTCCAGGTCGAACGGCTTTACACATTGCTGTTTTGAAAGAAAACGAAGCTCTCGTTGACTTTTTCACAGATGCACATCGCGGCTCGCTAAAAGTTGGTGACAATGTAAGTAGCACCCTTATTATGTCATTCAATATTTTCTTTAATTTTCTGACCCTGTACTATAACATTTTCCGTTGCAGCTTGAGCGCACTGCACTTCACTATGCCATGGGCATAAATTCTGTTGAGAAAATCAGTCGGATTTTGATACGAAAAGGTGCCAAGCGAATTGTGAAAGACTTAAAAGGACGCCAGCCAAGCTACTATTTCATGAACAAAGCAGACGTACTGCGACTCCAGGAAGAGGAGGACGAGGACCATGGAATTGAATAGAAAACAATTCTAAATGTGCAAACCAAATAGCAATAGAGTGACCAAATAGCAATAGAGTGACATTAAAAAAAATGTTTTTTGTTCGCAGCATTGTTGTTAGTCGTAAGAGATGAACAAAATGATATAGAATAGAATTGAAACACTTTATATGGAAATGTAGTAATATGTTGTTAATGTGATTATTGAAGACTAGCTTTAATCATGAAGTAGTCGTAAGTGAAGCATTTAATAACAAAAGAGTAAATAAATGATTTCATTCGATAAACTTCGGCCTTTGTGAAATTAGTTGTAGGAAATTAAATTTTCGTAATAAATTTCATATTTGGTGGATAGCGAAATGAAAATAAATTTTGAATGTTGTCGATTAGTGGCTACACTAAACATTTTATTCATTTTCTCATTTAAGCTAATCAAACTCATTTAAAAAAATGTTTTTGATATTTACTCATGTGCAACCAGTGTTCCCACTCTAAAATTTTCCGACGTATCAAATTTCTTCAAAAACTGTATCAATATTGGTAAAAATGTATCAAAAAGTTCAAAAAGTGGGTTCGAGGTACTGAAACTATAAATAATAGTATAAAAAAGCTTAAATGGGAGCTATTATATTTATTGAATAATACAGAACCTAAAAAAATACCACTTATTGCTTCCGCTCTTTGTTTTCATCGGTATATTGCCATTGATATTGAAGCCGCACAAAATAAAATTATGACAAAATGTAGGTTTTTTGCAAATGCGCTCAAAATTTTCACGACATTAATACGGAACGCGGATTAGTTTTAGTGAAAGCCACTGCTTTAAATTTCCAAAAAAAAAAAAATTAAAATAATTCTTCAACTTAAAAAAGAACCATATAGATGCCGATATTATTTAAATAGTTTGAAAATTTCAAATCTTCAGAGTCCATCATATAATAAATATCTTTCGTAGTTCAGAGTGTAAAGTCGATTGAAGTTGGCAGTTCTTATTACTAGGGAAAAAAAATTGAATTTATTTACTGGATGACAAAATGTATCATTTTATTTCATTCAAAGATGTGCCGACTTTTGCAAGCATTGATTTGCAAACCCAATCTCGAGTAGTATGCTATGAGAGTTTTTGCATACCTTTGGAAAGCCGTTCTTACAAAGCGTAGGCTGTGCTGGGAATCATAGAATAGGATGTCATCAGAGGAAGCCAAATCAAAGATTATGCCACTAAGAAAAAAATTTGTGTTTTGTGTGCCTGAAAAAAATTTTGTGTTTTGTGTGCCTGCTTGATTATTGTATACGGAGACAAAGGTCTTCTGAAATTCGAATGAAACCAAAATTACCATTTTATGCATTGATCTACAGAAGACGTTCGACTCCGTATAGATCAATCAAGCAGGCACACAAAACACAATTGCTTTGGATGCTACTTTCGACAGCTCTTTGCAGAACCCTTAGGACGTCCATTGTAGAGTGTTTGGTTTTAAAGCTAAATTGGCTCCCATGAGTAATTTGGTTATCATCAATGGAATGGGCTTATTGTCTTTGAATTACCATTTCGAGTAATTTGCCCAAATTTGAAATCAGAGATATTGGGTGAGCGCTGAAGACATTGCATAATCCTGATGTTTCGGAGATGGGGAATATTCTCGTACGCAAAAGACAAATACTCAATGTTCAAACAAGAGTTTAAGAGAACACAAAGTTGTTTAAAGAAGCAAGAATACGCTTTTTTAAATGAAATGAAATATTTTGTTTAATTCTGAGTATTTTTTGAGAGCCCAGGGTGAGAAAAGCTCCTTTGTTCTAGAAGGTTGCGTGGCCTTGAAAGTCTATGGAAGGGTTTGTAAGATTGAGCTATGTGAGAGTCACCAAATGATTTTGCTCTCAGAAATCAGGGTCTGCGGCTTTGAAGGCTGTACCGAAATGGATGTCAGAGCTAAATTTTTCTCCATGAAAGATTACGGAGAAAGATGCAGCGACAGCATCTGCAGTAGATTTGTCATCAAAAAGCACGCTATCATTCGAAGTAAATTTTTTTTAGCTAAACTATAAAGTCTATGATTGATTACATCGACCACAGATTTTGTGCACTGTCAAGACAAAGATTTTTAATTTGAGATTCAACATCAATCGAAACTTTCGTAGAGGTTAGGTTTGAATCAACGGTCAAGAAGTCGCGATCATGTTTCCGTTGAATGCAAAGTTGGATCAGCTGATGGTGAGATTTAGTATTTGAAACTACCAAATTATGGGAGATTGTCGTTCAGGAATTCCTGAAAAAATCGCGAGCTTATGGTCACGCTATTCGCTAAATTAAGTGCAAGCGAAATAAAAGCATTTTGTTTCTCAGATTAAGCTCAGAGCTACTCAAATGGCTGGGATTAAATCTTTGATTTAATCACCAAGCCGAAAAGGATTCAGCCAAAGATATTTTGGCATTCTCCAAAGACTACTGAGTTGATGGAAGGGTAAGGTTTATTAACAATAGAATAAGTTAATTGAATTAGGAGGGTAGTGCGTTTTTCGCGACGGGTTTGTAGCGAATTGAAATTTTTAGAGGTCCTTAGCACAACTCAGAACCAGACCGAAGTCCAGAACCAAGAGTGCTAAGGTTCAACAAAATGGTAATGGCTAATGCCATTCAAGAGGCAAATTCAAATTAAAAAAAAAAAAGAATTGCCCCGAGAGCAGGGTACCCTAGAAATGGCCGTGAAGGCCCCTCGTCCGCATGAGCGGAGTACCCTTCAACCAACCCCGACGGATGCTGGGGTGCCGCTTTGCTAGCTCGCTGCGGCTGGGGTGGGTTCTTTAAAAACAATGGAGTCGGTTGGCTCTCAGAAAATGGGGATGCTACTTATAATTCATCCGTATTATATTGTAGCCGCAAACTAGTATATAAAATACTCAAGGACCAAAAGGGGCATCGTTCCGTACAGGAAACCACCCAGGCTCTGCAACAGGGGCTGACTAGTCAGACCCAGTGCTCGTGACAAAACACGGAGCCACAACATAAAAATTTAAACATGGGAAAAACGGGAAAACGCGCTACCTCTCTCTTACAAGGAACCCGGGCGAGGCAGACAGCCCCGGGCCCCTGATGGTGGCGGAGCCCTGACCCCGATGGTCTGGGGTTCTCCACCCTCTGACATTGGCCATGAAATAACAAACACTGAAATCACTCAAAGGCCAATGTCCCTCCCTTTTTAAAATTCTGAAATTTCTCCGAAAACTATATCATTTTAATGGCCAGCCAGGCCTCACGAACCTGTAAAAAGAAAGTCCTCCTAGGCTATCGCCCAATAAGAAGGCCAACGATTTGAATTTATGAATTCATTTTTTTTTTTTTTTTTATTGGAGGGATTTAGATTAATTCGCTTTGACAAATGTTAATTTTTCGTAGCTTAGATTAATTTAAACAATGGTTCGATAAAAATCAATTTGTCTCCCGTAACAAAACAGTGGAGTAAAAACTGTTGATGATATTATCTGAATAAGCTTTGAGAAATATTTAAGGTGAGTGTAGTATCAATAAACTTGAACTTGAATTTCAGATTTTGGTTTTTTTTTTTTTTTGTACTTCAGTTACATTCCATTTGTTATGCATTTGATATTCTTCAATGTTTCACATCAATTTTGCTTCTTTATTATTATGTACTTAAATGGCTTTCATTTCTATTATCAAAAAGACTCCTCAGTCTAGTCATATTACATCATATACCTTTAATAATTATTGTAGTGTATTTCTGCACTTTTAATATTATAAGAATGTATTTATAATAGCAATGAGGACATGTAGAAATTATTTATATATAATCCTTCACATTTAAGGTAAAAATGTTGTGGTAAAAGAGACGAAGATGTCTGTATTTTAAATACATATCATATTTTTTTTTCTTTTCTCACTTGTTGTTTATAATTTTTGTGTTTTTCTACGTTTAGATTTTCAAATTTTATGTAATTTCATTTTTCTTTTCATGCGTATCAGTACGCCCTATAAACGACAATGACATGAATTCGTAGCAGCAGAAAAACTATTGCGGTGCTGCTAAATCGAAATTTATTGTTGTAAATTGTTGTTGTTGTTACTGTTATCTTTATTCGATTTCGACGTGTTGTGCTGTTTGTGCATTTTAGACATTTCAAAATATCAGTTTTAAAACATTCATCATTTCGATTATAGTTAAGAAGTCAGCTAAGATGATTTTATGTTTAGCCAAAGAACTATATATAAATGTGTGTATGTACATATGTATATAAATAGACACTACATAAAATTTATCATGTTTTGTTTATTCACTTTATGTTTGTTTTAATTTCGGTTTTTCTCTCTCCTGTTTTGAAAGTTTATTACAAAACTTTATGCAAATTTATTGTTTAAAAAAAAATAAACGAGAGAAGAATATAGATAACTTGTGGTCTAAGACAATTACTTTACAAATAGAAAATCAACAGATACTTTAAACATATAAAGCAAATTAATTCCAATCGAAGTCCATTAGATCCTCAATATCGAGGTATTTTAACTTTAAAAAAAATGAAATGTCAAGGGCCACATCACCCGTTTCGAATCAACATCCGAGTGGATGGCGACTTGATAAGGTTATGAACACAAAACTTTAGGAGTTCATGTCTATCGAACGAACACTTCATTATATACTAATTGTATGCAGCGCAAATTAAAAACGAGCAGGATGATATAGCAAGAGGATGTAAGGCTTGTAAAAATCGGTGAAATTCTGTAAGTGTCGTTGCTGCTTTATACTTTACAATCACTTCTCATGCCGCTGGCTAGGCATCTCTGCAACCGCAGAGTTGACAACGATTTCGATGATGTTTTGTCACTTCGCCGGTCTTAAATTCGACGCCAACAGCTAATGTACTTACGTGCATACAAACACCATTCTGACCTTTGACGCTAACAGCTACGGTATCACTTCTAGGAATTCAGCACAGCCGAGCTCCTTTGTGCTCGGGCAGGGTCAGAAGGAATTTGATTTGTGCTAACTCCAAATTCCGATTCTTCTCCAACACTTGTTCTTCCAAGTTTTCAGCAGGCATATTTTTCTTTTTTTTTTTTTTTTTTTTTTTGATTAAATTCAGGGGCGGCGAGATTTTAGAGAGAATAACTAGGAAAACCCCCGTCCACGAAATTCAGAAACGTGACAATCACAAACCACCAAAAGCAGCCATCAGCCCCAAAAAGCAGTTACACGATTTGAGAGACGGTTAGGGGATTAAGCCGAGCGAGGAAGAACACGAAACATGAAGTCAGTTCGAAGATAAGATCGTTTACGAGCCGATTTTCGTTCAAACGTGAAACATTCCCGTAATGGTCAAATTCACTTCACAGCCACTCTGCGATCATCACCGTTTGCACATGGTGTGAAGGACAAACTCAAAATTATGCTTCGTGAGAAAGTGCCGTCGACAATTATGTGAGCACTACGATTTTCGGTTATAGAGGACTATTACGAATGTTAGGAGTATGACAGGATCGCTCCGCACCGCTCACATTGATTTAGGTTTCTTCACCTGCACAACCGATAAGTAAACGAACAGAGCTCACTCCACACTCTCAATTTAACACCTGAATTCAACAGGAGCACAGCAATCAGATACCAGAATCAGCGACCTTAGCCTTGGGCACTTCACACAAGTGATCTTGTTAAACCGCACAACAGAAAGAAAAACCCGGGGAAAAATGGTATGCTTCTCCAGCGACCGACTCGAACCAACTCCCAACTGCAACTCTCGAGTCAGATCGCGCCTGCCGTTCTCAGGCCCGAACAAACCCCCCCTCCCCCCAGGAAACCACTGCCGCCACACACAATGCCCATGATAGTGGACATTGTGTGCGGCAACAACAAATCTCCTAGAACAAAGAAAAACCCCGCATCGAAACACAAAGCGTGCGAAGATTTCTCCAATCGCAAAAACATGATTCACACGCTCGCATTTGCGATGCGGGGCGATATGCTTGGATCTGCTAATGTTGTCAGTGTTTGACACCAACAAAATTGCCGTCGCGAGAAGATTGTATTGCGATGATTCGAAAAATTTTCATTGTTGTTAGTGTTTGACACTAACAAAATCGCCGTCGCGAGAAGTTTGCATTGCTACGGCTCGAAAAATTTTCATTGTTGTTAGTGTTTGACACCAACAAAATCGCCGTCGCGAGAAGTTTGCATTGCTACGACTCGAAAATCTTCCCAATTCCTACAACAACAATTTCGGGGTTCCGAGCCCATTGCCAGCAATTAATATTGATGGGAATGAGCTCCGGAAATACCAGAGGATTGTTGCTATCGGAATTGGACAAATTCTCGAGCCGATGCATTTTGGTATTCAATATGAAAATTGATTGCAAATGGATACGGAAAGAAGGTTAAGGGGGTCGTCACACGTAACCATGCGCATGACACAGAAGCGAGTATGGTAGGTAAATGCTACAACACAGCTATTTCCTCAAGGAACACCGAGAGGAAAGAGCTGAAGGATTTATATCCCGAAGGAATCTTAAAGAGTATGAAGAGTAGGTCTCTGAATTAAGAGAAAGGGATTTAGATGAGGAATTGTATATTCCACCTGAATATACAGATATTATATATTCCTATAGCTAAGCAGGCATGATCGTTCAAGAACCGGTCAGCCATCCCATGCACATCCCCAGGAAATGCCGCCGAGAACACGAGTGCCCGCCGACGCCGCACAGCCACCATCGTCGGATGACCCATGACCCTCGCCACAGAAGGCACAAATCCCATGTCAAGCACTCGATCCGCCTCATCGAGAAACATAAAACCAACGTAGTCAAATCGAATGCTTGACATGGGACCTATGCCCTCTGCTACGAAAGCCATGAAGCATCCGACGATGGCTACCGCGGAACGCCGCCAAACACTCATGCTATCAGCAACACCCCCCGAGGATACACAAAGGTCGGCTGGCCAGTTCTTAAACAATCATGCCCTCTCAGCTACAGGAATAGTTGGAGGTGCTTGGGCCGATGTCGAACAGACATTTTATCAAATTGAAAAGAGTATGTTGGACGTATGTCTTGAACTACGTGGAATGGCTCAAGGGTGGAAGTATCTTTGTCCGAGGAAATGGTGAACAATGTGAACATCTCTAGATACTTTCACATCAGGGCAGGAGTGACACCTGAAATAGGCGCACATGAACGATCTCCAAATAGACTTTGGGAACAAATCGTGAACGGGTGAGCTTAGTGGGTTTCTCACTTAGTGATGTCTTTCGCATGAAAGACGCCCACTGATCGTCCATTTTGATCGGCGAGCTGGTAATATGCTTTTCCGATCTTCTTCATTACCTTACTAGGTAAGATCATCAGTGGATGAACGGGGCTTCGTCAATTTGTGTGGGACAACGTAAGCTTCTGCGTGAAAGTAGGTGACAAAGGATCAAGGTGATCGGACTGTACAATTGATACAGTAATGCAAAATAGATGTTCAAGTGGATCAAGCAAGGGAAGTGAGTTTAAAGCGAAGTGAACGAATGAAGGGTGGATCCAATTCTCTCGAAGAATGCATGTCCGGGAGCCTCCTAGTAAATAAAATTAGTGGGTTTTGGGGAGTGCCGGCCGTACCACATGGAGGACCGCACCCTACTTTTTCCCAGCCTCAGGACCACCGTACGCTCCACACTCACGCATCCGCTTACGAATGTATGCACATGCGTAAGTGCGTGCGCACAACACCTCGTGAGATGCTACCCAGGGTACAGGACAGCAGGATTGCTCCTCTGACCTGAATGAGGGGTGGGGGCTACCCTTTCAGCCGGGGTCCGTAGCGGAAGCTCTTGGCTCCTCCATGTCTCCTCTGCACGCACCGGGGCTCCCACATCGGAAGGTCAGGGGCTGTGGCGTCGAAAGACGTATTAACGAGAAGGTTGAAGGAGGCAGAATCGACAAAAACTCGATTCACAAAAAAAACAAAAGAAGTAACCCAGGACATTCACTTTCGAGAGTCAGCTATTGCAAGCAGTGAGAGTAGCAGAGGAATTATTAATAACATTCAGTAGTAATAAAAGTTTCTGTTCCCCTTCTCAGACCGAACCATAAAGCTATTGTTGACCGCTCCAAAGCGTCGAGGGATCTCAGAATACGAGTAAACATTCGAAACGTAGAATAAGTGACACCTTTGCGGGGACCCGAAGGTAAGTTAATCAATTTCAACGAAGATGTAAATGCCCAAAAATTTGAAGGTCAGGTTTACATAACTTTAACACCGTACAGGTTTATAGGTCTCAAGAAATTTTTAAGAGAATAATAACGCAGTATGATTACTTTAGTGCTTTGGAGGTTAACGAATGGTGGTTTCCCAAAATATTGACATTATTGAGTAATATCCTTAGCGTGAAAAACACCTACGGTGCGACCATTCATATCTGAGAGTTGATAATATGCTCCACCAATTTTCCTTAGCACTTTACTTTGAATAAACTTATGATCCAGTTTTGCATTATAGTGAGCAGCCGCATCACTGTGCCGGAAGTTGCGCCTGTATACTATCTCGCCAGGTTGGTAGGAGACCAATCTGGAGCGAAGATTGTACGATTTTGCATTTCGAGCTTGAGCTCGAGTGGTAAGATGCCGGATCTGTTGGCGGATGAGGGCAAGGTGGTCAGCCGTCGGCAAACTGAGATTAGGCTCATCCAGGAGCTGAAGTTGCTTTAGGAGGACGTAGATTTTCCCGTGGGTTACCATGGGTTGACCAAAAACAGCATGGTAGGGTGAAGTGCCAATGGTGGCATGAGGAGCGGAGCGCAGTGCAGAAGTGATCTCCGTCAGCTTAGCGTCCCAGTTGTTCTGAGAAGGGTCTATGTAGGCTCGAATGGCAGCGATAAGCGAGCGATTCAGTCGCTCAGAGGCATTGGCCTGCGGAGAGTACACAGCAGTATAAGTATGGGAGATCCCAAATTCTTCCAACAAGGAACGAAATACGTTGGACCGAAACTGAACTCCGTTGTCCGAAACAATAGTCTCCGGAACTCCGACCAGGGAGAATATCCGCTTCCTCAAAATTTCCGTTACGGCCCCTGCGGTGAATTTTCGCAAAGGTTCGATAAACGGGAAACGCGATAGGTGGTCAAGAACGATGAAAGCTCCAGTGTGTCCGGACTTGGACCTAGGATAGGGGCCAATGATGTCGATATACAAGCGCTGGAATATGCGCTCGGGAACGCACTGAGTCGTCATTGGTGGACGAAGGGTGTGTGAAGGGGCTTTGGTGGTTTTACAAATAATGCATGAGTCCACGTAAGCTTTCACCTGAGCGGCCATTTTGGGCCAGAAAAACCATTGCCGTAGTCGGCCGAGGGTTTTTGCCACGCCTCCGTGTGCGCTCAGAGGTGGATCATGTGCCAACTTCACTACTTCTGCCGTCATTTCTGATGGCACCCACAACTTCCAGGCCAATTCTTCTTGTAGTACGTTTCCGGTCGCATACTCCATACGCTTGTACACGTACCCATCTATTACTTTTAGGTCCGGCAGTTGATGTTGTTCTGCATTGACTTTCGCCGCTAGTTCCATATAGGAAGGGCTTTTGAAATGTGGCGAAGCCAGGTCCAGCTCCACCGGAGTCTCATCGCTCTCCGCTGGCGTCAGCGCATCGGCAGAGAACATGCGCGACAAGGAGTCCGGCACTACATTTTGGCTTCCCTTTCGGTGGACGATGGTAAAGTTAAACCCTTGAAGTTTAAGGGCCCACCGAGCTAAGCGACCATTTAGATCTGGTTGGTGCATTAGCCATTTTAGGGAAGCATGGTCGGTCACGATTTCGAATTCATGACCTTCCACGTAGGCACGGAACTTCTTAATTGCCAGCACCGCTGCCAGACATTCTTGCTCAGTTACTGTGTAATTTCGCTGAGCGGGATTCAGCTTGTGTGACATGTAGGCGATGGGGGCTTCAGCTCCGTCTTCAGTACGTTGCACCAGCACAGCACCTACTCCATGTTGACTTGCGTCACATTGGATGGAGAAGGGCTTGTTGAAATCAGGGCTGTGCAGCACTGGGGCTGAAACAAGGCTTAGTTTCAATTGCTTGAAAGCGTTTAGCCTCTCATCGGTCCACACAAACTGACTCCGCTTTGAAAGCATGTCTGTCAGCGGTGTCGACAAAGACGCATACTCTCTGACGAAACGCCGATACCAGCCACAGATTCCCAGAAATCTACGAATCTGTTTCGTCGTTGTGGGAAGCGGAAAGTCCATTATGGACTGCACCTTGTCGGGATCCGTTCTAATCGTGCCCTCACCAACAATGTGGCCAAGATACTTCACTTCTCTCAAGAGAAATTTACTCTTTTCCACATTGATGGTGAGGCCACCCTGTCTCAAGTGAAATGCGACCTGATGGAGCACCCTCACGTGCTCGTCGAATGTTTCCGTAATCACCAACAAGTCGTCCAAATATACGAATACTTGGTGCTTTAGATGCGGAGGAATTATTTTGTCCATAAGTCGAGACATCGTTTGGGGCGCATTGCACAACCCAAACGGCATCACGACAAATTGGTACAAGGGTCGCCCGGGCACAGTGAAAGCCGTCCGCTCCCGAGACTTCTCTTCCAACGGGATCTGCCAGAAGGCATCTTTTAGATCCAGGCCCGTGATGTAAGTGGCCTTTGGAAGTCTGCTTAATATGCCATCTATAAGAGGCAAGGGGTAGGCGTCTTTCACTGTGACCGAGTTCACCTTCCTCGCATCCAGGCACAGACGTACTTTTGATGGTTTTACCACCAATGTCACAGGTGATGACCAAGCGCTCTTCGATTCTTCGATCACGCCCAACGCTAGCATGCGGTCCAGCTCCTTGTATAGGAGCTTCTCGACAGCCGGCGAAACAGAGAAATGTCTCTGTTTTATTGGTTTCTGATTGCCAGTGTCAATCTCATGCTGGATTAGCGCGGTTTTTCCAAGACCCTCTACAGCGAACGACGGAAAACTAGCAATCACAGAGTTAAGTCTGCGACGCTGCTCCGGTGTTAGAGAATGGGCGTGATCGTCGAGTTCGTCGAGGCTGGTCACTGTGTCAACTTGCTGGGCCGGCGCGAACAGGTCCGCGGCCAAGGCGAACAACCGGACGAAATCCACTCCCAGGTAGAGATTTTGGCTGAGAGTGGGAATTATCCAGAGCGTCAACGTCTTCGTGAGCCCCCGGAACGTAATGTCGGCTGACACGCGGCCTACGGCTTGGTGGTGAGTGCCATCTGCGGTCTTCAACCCGAGAGAAGCTCTTTTCCAGGGAAAAGAATTCCTCTCGAGGAAGGCTCTAGCCAAGTCAGCCGCCATCACGCTCACAGAAGCTCCCGTATCTATTAAACCTGATGTTGATTGCCCAAATAGCAAGACCTGCGCATACGGTCGGACGTCACCCGAGGGCACGTCCAACAAGGTCGCACAATTAAGTTCATAACGCCAACGTCGAAGGCGAGAATAATAATGTCTCATCCTCAACGTTGAGCGTTTTTTTCTGATCCTATCAGTGGAAAAATGTAGAGTTTCAGTGTTAAAAATTCTGTCCCTTACCGCTGTGTACTTTCGCAGTCGCAGATGGTAAGGCAGAAATGCAAGCGAGCAGGGATGTCCAGTGGTGAAAGTAGTATTTTGTTGAGGATGGTGAAAGTGAGCCGGCCGAAGGTTGCCGGGGCAGGTGACAAAGATGTCCCTGCTTGAGGTTGTTGCTGCTTCACTACCTACCTGCCGGAACGTGGTGGAGGAGTTCTGTGAATAGGGAGGCTCGAGGTCTTGTTCGGCGCTCCCGGTGCTCTGTTTTTTTGTAGGCAATTGGCACAGCTCGGCTTATATGTATCCGGTTTACCACAGCCGTAGCAGAACACCGTCCGCTCCTCCAGACAGTCATCAAATTTATGCCCCACCTTTCTGCAGTTCCAGCAGATAGGCAGAGCTGCAGCCGCAGAAATTCCGAGCGCTCCAGGGCAAGTCTCAGCTGGATCCAGCGGTCCTTCATCCAACTCACTCACATCCTGCGAATCCGTCAGCCCCGACAGATGGCGACGAGTCCCATAAACTCTCTCTGGCTGTCCTAAAGCCTTCGCCAAACGCTCCCTCCGTTTTACATGCTCACGGAGCTGCTGTGTGCTGGCGAAATGCCTATCCACCAGCTGCCACTGCAACTCCGGGAGCATGTTCCCCTGCACGATATCTAGCAGATCGTGATCATTCAAGGGGAAAGGGAGGCTGCCGGCCAAACGACGAACATCCTGATAAAAGTCGTCGAAGGACTCACCAACCTTCTGTCGGCGCTGGCGGATTCGCCTCATCACCTCACTGTTGGATGCAAAGTCCTTGAACTCTCGCCGCATTGCATCTCGCAGAGAGTACCAATCGAGATATTCTGCTTCCCGGTGGAACTGCCAGAACCATTCCTCGGCAACACCTTTCAACAGGCTGTCGATGTGTCTGGTGACCGCTCGGAAATCTCCTTGAAGTTGTTGGCGTGTGAGCGCGTTAACCCGATAGAGAAACGTCTCTACAGGCATGCTTCCACCCTGTCCGCTAAACGTCAGATTCCATCCGGCCATGATGGTAGTTATGCGGTCGGATGACATTCTGTCATCACGACCATTTCGAGGACCTCCTCGAGGTACTGCACCATCACGGGGGTCTCGTTGCGGAGGGCTGAGGTTTGAAGGCCTCTGGGGCGCCACGAAGGAGCGCGCCCTCGGATTCAATCGGGGCGACGCGCCATCGGTGGTTGACGAAGGAAGGATTCGGTCAGCCCCTCGATCCAACAACAGCTGCATGCTATGTTGGAGTTCGATCAGCTGCCGCTGAAAAGTGCTCAACTCCTCCTGCACTATAGACCGAACTCCTAAAGCTGTAGAGGAATCTTTGCCCGTTGGCAGAGTTTTGGCGGTTGGATTGGGCGACTGACCCAATCCCTCCTCTCCGTCTTGACCTCGACGGACGCCCTCACAGCTCACTTCCTCGTGGCGATCCATCCTCCGTGTTCTTACGCCACCTTTAGTGGGCTTGGGCCTTGCTCCCTTCGACGCCGTCTCTCCCGTCGGGGGAATTTGTCCAGCCCCAAGGGGGAGGCGCAGTGCTCCACGGCACAACGGACATTCCGGGCTCTCAGTCAGCCATTGCTCAATGCAATGCCGATGAAACTGATGCCCACACGACGTCGTTACTGCTGGGTTGTCACGTACAAACCCCTGCCGGCAGATGGAGCACTCCTCCTCCACCCGGACGCCGGACAAATCCTCTAGACTTCTGGCTAGAGGCATGGCTTTGCACGTCGAAATTTGTCTAAACAGGAAAAGTTTGAAATATAGTGATTTCGTTTGCACGTCAAAACGTGTCAAAAAGTGAAAAGTTTGAAATAAAAAAAGTTTAGGGATTTCGATTTCACGTCAAAACGTGTCGAAATATGAAACTTTAAATTTGCACGTAAAAACGCGTCAAAAATAGAAAGTCGAGTTACTTTGCACGTCAACACGTGTCAAAGAAAAAAGTTTGAAATTCGATTTCACGTCAAAACGTGTCGAAATATGAAAACTTTAAATTTGCTAGTTAAAACGTGGCAAAAAGTGGAAACGTTAGACTTTGCACGTAACCACCTGTTAGAGATTTAACTGTTTGAATTTTTACACGTCAAAGCGTGTCAAAGATTAAAGTTTATTTAGAGAAATGTTTGGCCTTCCCATTGGGTTTCACCCAGGAAGACCCTCCCACAGGTTCGCAAGCTGGCTGGCTTATTCGGTTCAAAAACGCAAGCATGTTGAAATTTTTACTTATTTGGAAATGTAATGAAATGTTAAATATTTTTAACGCCGAAATTGTAGAAAGTTAAAATTTTGTCTAAGTGTGAGAAATTTGATTATATAAAAAAAATTGACACTAGGTCGATTCCTGAAGGGAATCGCCCTGTATGGGGACTGTTCTATCACCCGAAATTCCTCGAAAAGAGAGCAGCAAGGATCAAACACAATTATTTTGTTGCTTGACTCAGCCTCAGCAAATGGTTCAAGTCTGACCAAGCTGCAGGGACGTGTAGGCGGCACCACGCCAACCCCACGTAATCCACCACAGCCCGAACCAAACCCAAGCCAAAAGCCGAAGCCGGGTCAAGACAACAAGGATTCAAAGTTTGGGACAGCTTCCCAACATAAAGTGGGGCAGGGGCCCTTCGGATGACCGGGACAGGAATGGCGGTAAACCACCAAAACCTGTTATCCGCGGCCATCCTCCAGGTTGCACCCAGAGCCAAAAAGCTCAACGGACAAACACAACAGGAAGCTGCCCAAGAGGTAAACTATAAGGAATGATTTTAAAGGGATAGGATTGGGAAGGATGTTTGCGGCTAAAGGAAAGAGCGAGCAATGCAGGTCTTAATAAAAGGGGTTTTGTTCTCTCGAACGAAGTAATATTGAATCGCAAAGGAGGCGATTCTAAGACCTGCTAGTGAGAATGGAAATTTTAGGGTTGAAGACGTAAAGTCTTGAGGGGAGTATGAGACAAAGCTCATAATTTTTTTCTCACTTTGGTGTGGGTTGCCCAAAAACAAGTTTTCGGGCCCCACGTTGGGCGCCATTTGTAGCGAATTGAAATTTTTAGAGGTCCTTAGCACAACTCAGAACCAGACCGAAGTCCAGAACCAAGAGTGCTAAGGTTCAACAAAATGGTAATGGCTAATGCCATTCAAGAGGCAAATTCAAATTAAAAAAAAAAAAGAATTGCCCCGAGAGCAGGGTACCCTAGAAATGGCCGTGAAGGCCCCTCGTCCGCATGAGCGGAGTACCCTTCAACCAACCCCGACGGATGCTGGGGTGCCGCTTTGCTAGCTCGCTGCGGCTGGGGTGGGTTCTTTAAAAACAATGGAGTCGGTTGGCTCTCAGAAAATGGGGATGCTACTTATAATTCATCCGTATTATATTGTAGCCGCAAACTAGTATATAAAATACTCAAGGACCAAAAGGGGCATCGTTCCGTACAGGAAACCACCCAGGCTCTGCAACAGGGGCTGACTAGTCAGACCCAGTGCTCGTGACAAAACACGGAGCCACAACATAAAAATTTAAACATGGGAAAAACGGGAAAACGCGCTACCTCTCTCTTACAAGGAACCCGGGCGAGGCAGACAGCCCCGGGCCCCTGATGGTGGCGGAGCCCTGACCCCGATGGTCTGGGGTTCTCCACCCTCTGACATTGGCCATGAAATAACAAACACTGAAATCACTCAAAGGCCAATGTCCCTCCCTTTTTAAAATTCTGAAATTTCTCCGAAAACTATATCATTTTAATGGCCAGCCAGGCCTCACGAACCTGTAAAAAGAAAGTCCTCCTAGGCTATCGCCCAATAAGAAGGCCAACGATTTGAATTTATGAATTCATTTTTTTTTTTTTTTTTATTGGAGGGATTTAGATTAATTCGCTTTGACAAATGTTAATTTTTCGTAGCTTAGATTAATTTAAACAATGGTTCGATAAAAATCAATTTGTCTCCCGTAACAAAACAGTGGAGTAAAAACTGTTGATGATATTATCTGAATAAGCTTTGAGAAATATTTAAGGTGAGTGTAGTATCAATAAACTTGAACTTGAATTTCAGATTTTGGTTTTTTTTTTTTTTTGTACTTCAGTTACATTCCATTTGTTATGCATTTGATATTCTTCAATGTTTCACATCAATTTTGCTTCTTTATTATTATGTACTTAAATGGCTTTCATTTCTATTATCAAAAAGACTCCTCAGTCTAGTCATATTACATCATATACCTTTAATAATTATTGTAGTGTATTTCTGCACTTTTAATATTATAAGAATGTATTTATAATAGCAATGAGGACATGTAGAAATTATTTATATATAATCCTTCACATTTAAGGTAAAAATGTTGTGGTAAAAGAGACGAAGATGTCTGTATTTTAAATACATATCATATTTTTTTTTCTTTTCTCACTTGTTGTTTATAATTTTTGTGTTTTTCTACGTTTAGATTTTCAAATTTTATGTAATTTCATTTTTCTTTTCATGCGTATCAGTACGCCCTATAAACGACAATGACATGAATTCGTAGCAGCAGAAAAACTATTGCGGTGCTGCTAAATCGAAATTTATTGTTGTAAATTGTTGTTGTTGTTACTGTTATCTTTATTCGATTTCGACGTGTTGTGCTGTTTGTGCATTTTAGACATTTCAAAATATCAGTTTTAAAACATTCATCATTTCGATTATAGTTAAGAAGTCAGCTAAGATGATTTTATGTTTAGCCAAAGAACTATATATAAATGTGTGTATGTACATATGTATATAAATAGACACTACATAAAATTTATCATGTTTTGTTTATTCACTTTATGTTTGTTTTAATTTCGGTTTTTCTCTCTCCTGTTTTGAAAGTTTATTACAAAACTTTATGCAAATTTATTGTTTAAAAAAAAATAAACGAGAGAAGAATATAGATAACTTGTGGTCTAAGACAATTACTTTACAAATAGAAAATCAACAGATACTTTAAACATATAAAGCAAATAAATTCAAATCGTTGGCCTTCTTATTGGGCGATAGCCTAGGAGGACTTTCTTTTTACAGGTTCGTGAGGCCTGGCTGGCCATTAAAATGATATAGTTTTCGGAGAAATTTCAGAATTTTAAAAAGGGAGGGATACTGGCCCAACATTTAGTTTCAGTATTTTTGGTAGATTTTTGAATTTTTGAATATTGAGGGCCAGTATCAGAGGGTGGAGGACCCCAGACCATCGGGGTCAGGGCTCCACTAACATCGGGGGCCCGGGGCTGTCTGCCTCGCCCGGGTTCCTTGTAAAAGAGAGGTAGCACTTTTTCCCTTAGTCCTTTTATAGATTTTCAATTTTCTGGCTCCGTGCGTTGTCACGAGCACTGGGTCTGCTTAGTCAGCCCATGTTGCAGAGCCTGGGTGGTTTCCTTTACGGAACGATGCCCCCTTTTGGTCCCTGGGTATTTTATATACCAGTTTGCGGCTACAGTATTATGACGGATGAAATAATACGTAGCATCCCGTTTTCTTGAGAGCAAACCATCCCCATTTTTTTTATGAACCCACCCCAGCCGCAGCGAGCTAGCAAAGCGGCACCCCAGCATCCGTCGGGGTTGGTTAAAGGGTGCTCCGCTAATGCGGACGAGGGGCCTTCACGGCCATTTCTAGGGCACCCTGCTCTCGGGGCAATTCTTTTTTTTTGTTTTGCCTCTTGAATGGCTTTAGCCATTCCACTTCTTGGACCTTAGCACTCTTGGTTCTGGACTTCGGTCTGGTTCTAAGTTGTGCTAAGGCCACTTCACATCTTAATATTCGCTACAGGTTTATTTTTATTTTCTGCCAGAGTCTCCTTGCAGTGTACTGATGAAGCTCCAACTTTCCTCACACAGTGCCATCACTAGACCAAAACGTCTAACGAAGTCTAGCCCCAGTATGAGCATCTGCGGTAGCGATGGGACTACGAGCACTCGAAACCAATCCAGCTTCTCCCTCATTACCGTCCCCGCCATTGCACATCCCTGGCTATTGCTCATTCGGATCACCTTTTGATTGGAGTCCAGATTCTCTACACCTAGCTCGTCTAGCACTTTTCAACCTTCTCCTCCTTGCACGGTATTAGAGGCACCCGAATCTAAGAGACCCAAAAACTTGCGACCGTAAATATCCACCTCTAGGTGTGGTGGGTTATCACCCTGTCTCCTCGCCAACAGGTAATTTAATTGCACTTCTGCTGCGGCTCCTCTTATGTTGCCCCCTGCGTCCAGGTTGCCGCCTACTGGATACAGCATCCGTTTCCCGAAGACTACTGAGATTGTCTTTCGGTTTTTGGAGTTTCCTGGTAGCTACCTCACATTCGTTTCCGCTTTACCTTGCAAGGCTGGTTTGGGTGGCTCTCGCAATTTGGGCACGCCACTCTTCTGGCACCTTGTCGCCCACACCCAAAGCATCTCTGGGGCTCTCTAAAGTCCCTGGGCGTATGACCATTACCCTTGCGATTGCAGCAGCGTACCAGATTTTCTGTAATGTCGCTAGGTCCATTCCATCAGAGAAGCCAACGTAGGCCAGATACGGCTCTAGGAGATGTTGTTGTTTCTGGGCCGGAGGAGGTAAATATGCCTCCACTGATACTTTTGTCACCTCCAATGAATGGCCTACCCTGATCAGATCTGCTAGACTATGAACAGGAGTCAGTGCCAATTGTGTCTAATAGAATAGGGCTATATTGTTTCGCAGGATGCGTAGTTTCATACCCTTGGAGCACGGGACGGTACGGCGCCTGAATAACCCCTCCATTGCCGAAACATACACGCCCATGGACTCCTCAGGCCCCTATGTGCGGCTTCCAATTTTTACGAGCACGCAGTCGTCATAATCAGGCGGCAGTATATCAGCCCACATTCCCGCAATCAACTCCTGCCACGAATTCACTCGAGTCCGATTGGCACGGTACCATACCAATGCTTTCCCTTCGAACATTTCTGTCGGTGACTGAAACAATGTTCGGGTTAACACTCCTCTGGCTTCCCGTAGCTCCTTCATTCGCTCTAGGAATGCACTCAGAGATCCGGAGTCCCCACTGTAACGGAGTCCCAATTTGGACACCCCCTGCCCTTTTGCAACAATCATCGTTGTCCTAGGCGTCGAAAACAAAGGCCGGAGTTTCTCTTTTTCGTTGGCCTCGGGGTAGCCTCTGTAGCAAGCTGGATGGCTAATGATCTTGCAGTTTACGCAGCGAACTGTTTTCGGGTTCTTTGGTGTACCATAATTCTTGCTTGCGTGTATTTTGTCGCACTACAGCTCAAAATGTTGACAGTTACAACACATCATTTAATTTTTATTTTCCAATCGGTGACGCTGGGTCCGCTGGTGAAGTTAAAATTTGATACTAAAAACTACCTATGCATCAGCTTCACGGGCAAGTTGGACGATAAACACCCCTAATTTTCTACGTGCTTTTTGTGAGTGAAAGAGTGAAAAGGACCTCACTTTGTCAATTTGCTCTTCTAAGAGCTTACTTAAGTCAACACCGCCGAAACACGCTCAATAGCTATAAATCTACAAAAAGAACTTCTTTCTTTTCAATCAATCTCAACACCGTCAGAATATAGAAAGAAAAGAAATTTACTTCAGCAGGCTGTCTATACTTCCAGATGAATTCTCTGAACATAATATGAGAATGTTTTAAAAAATGAAAAATAATTGCAAAAAATTGGCAACGAAATTTTGTTAAAAGTTGGCTATTTTTCTCAAACTGCTGCTTTCGCTCCATTATACGTTGTTTTGGCTTTTGGAAAATATTGAAAATTTATTAGTATTTAGTTTATATTTATTGTGTAGTATTCTTTTTTTATAGTAAATAAATTAAGTAAATATAAAGGGTGATAATAATAATAATAAAAGTTAAGTAAATAAATCTCATCGAATACCCAAACGGTTTAATACATCATCCAAAAACTTAGTAATTTAGTGGCAGTGGTATATCAGAATTTCGTATTTTGTAGTAAATGATCGTTGAAAGGTTGGAGGCCGCTGTTCTAAACAATTCATTGATTGCTTAGCATGTAACTGCTGCACCAAGTCTAAATAAACAAACTCTCATACTTGCAGTCTCGATGCACTTGAATTGAAAGTTTTCTCATCGCAAAAGAAACTTTTACGACTTCCACAATGCAGCCACTTTGATTGCCAGCGATTTAGTGATCCGTAATGGATTGGTATGCATACGACTGTCGGATTGTTGTTTTATAATCGTTTATCAATGGATTAGAGTAGAGTGTTATTGCAGCGACCTTGACTGAATGTGTCGCAGCCTAACGACCTCCGTGCGGGTACCGGAAGTCTAGGTTCGGAATATTTAATGATTATTATGTGATCGGTACGGATTAAATTTTCTTTAACAATTATTATTAATATAGACATCGATAGTATGATGAAAACATATTGTTGATTTAGAGCTATTGTGCGCGTTTCAGAAGCGCTGCTTCATTAATCAGTTAATCAGTAAGTGGGAAATTTATTGACTTCCAAATCGCATATTTAGGAATGATGTCCGAGTTGGGTCGGAATATGGAAATAGAAGATTTATTAGAGATGATGGTTGTGAGAAAGTGAACTTAACTAATGAATATAGTTTGAGGACATATTCAGTTACAGGAAGCCGTTAGGATCTTATAAAGAACATACAATAGAGTAATTTATTGTGAGATAATTTTTTTTTTCTTTTTTGCTATGATAATGCCAAAACTCAGGGGATTGCCCTTTGAAGCGAATGCTTAGCGATGGCGGTAGGGAGACACATATGGCAGAAGTCGATACCAATTATTCCATTGTTCTTGTAATAGCCACATTTATTTCTTATTTTCTAAAGCGCTAGTGTTATGCCTAGTCGCTACTAAAGCTTTTTCATGTGGCACTTAATTAATGGAGCGCTAGTATTATGGCCAGTCGCCGACTAAGACAACACAAGACGACCACATACAGCCATGGGCACGGCGGGATTCGAACCCGCGAGCAGTAGATCGCTGCTTCGGACTGACGCGTTAGCTACCTGTCAAATACTACAATATACCTGCTTTAACTAAGAGTGTATGCCGACTACAGAGAGTATAATATAAGGTCAGGAAACTCTGAAGACACTTAATGATTGATATATAAATTTATATACAGTGTACCAATAATGCCTTCGTACAGCAGCTATTTGAAACTTAAGTGTTAAAAAAGAATAAATTGTTGCAAGAAATTTGAAAAAGTTTTGATGCAGATTTATTCATCAAACATTTTTATTTGATTTGAGAGCAAA
Source organism: Nemotelus nigrinus (assembly GCA_947369275.1). Taxonomy (NCBI): domain Eukaryota; kingdom Metazoa; phylum Arthropoda; class Insecta; order Diptera; family Stratiomyidae; genus Nemotelus; species Nemotelus nigrinus. The sequence goes on along the minus strand of OX376372.1, from coordinate 225,076,230 downwards.
AATTAATCCATTTGAATTATTCATTACAAAGTTATTAGCTAAAAACAACACAAAGTCAACAATTTGCCTCCAATAAAGTCTTCGTACACTTACGAAACAGTTTATGAAAAATCCTAAAAACTATAGATACATTTTTTTGTTAATATTTAGTTGGGTAGCCTTAGTTTGTAATCACGGGTTTAAGGTGGTGTGGCATTGATTCTACAAGTTTTTTGCATAGCGTGGCTCTATTTTCGCCCATTCCTGCTGCAGAGCGTGTTTCAACTTAGGTTTCAAGCTAATATGATGAGTCCTGATCCTTTTTTCAAGCATGTTCCATATGTGCTCAATGGGATTGAGATCAGGACTTTGCGGTGGGGTTTTAAGCAAATGTGGAGTTTTGTACGCCAAGAACATCCTAGAATTATGAGCCATGTGCGTATGATCAGTATCTTGTTGAAGGTAAAAATCCTTTGATACACCCAATTTTTCACATGTTTGATAAAGATATAAAATTATCTGCGCTGCAAACATTTTTGTAGACTTAAAATTTACCATGCACAGCACGTTGATTTGAAAATAATTTTTACCAGGTTTTTGTGAAAATTCGAATCTCTAGCGAATAATTAAGGGATATCATTAAAACCATAAAAATAAATGGGGTTTCTCTGATACTAATTAATTTGCAAATTTAATACAAATCACACTTTACTCCACATCGACATAATTGATTAGCATTGGAAAACTTTTTCATTGGCAAAGCTCTATCTGGTGAATTTCGTAAATTACTTGAACTCCGAGAATTAGTCCTCCCTCGACATTTATTTTTATAAAACCAGCATTTACCATTTAAATTTATTCCCCGGAAAAACTACATCGTAGAAACTATGAACATTCAACTGATTAGACGTGAAATTCCGCCAGCATGCATGGAAATTATTATTAAAATTAGCTCGTGAAAATACTTCTGAAACAAATTTATGGTATCGATCCGGGAATACATCAAGCAACTAAATAGCTGTGATGGGTCTTCATTTATGTACATACGTATCTACAAAATCTTATGTTAATTATTTTGCAACTTCAGCCGCGACAACTCTCGATCAGAATCAATTCTACTGAAAGCAAAAGCTGCAGCACAATATTGATGATCATTAAAGATTCAATTGAATGCTGTTGGAGATTAAGACTATTTTTTCTTCTCTAAGAACCATTGTAGTTGGTATTCATTGAACAACCGAGTTATGTGATAGATTATATTCAACCACCTTGACCTTCAACTAATATACAATAGCTCACAGCTTAAATGATTTGAGTACTTGATACGAGGTAAAACTTTAAAAAACTCCCAGATTATGAAAAGTTCATGTATATACATATAAAAAGAGGAAAAATGTTTCGACTCGTGGTCTTTTTTATTTCTAATAAAAACAAAAACAAAAAAAAACCGAAAAATAAATCTTCATTTAACAATAAAAAATCAAATTCATGCTAAACTCAGAAAATCACCTCCCATCTTAAATGATGCGCCACTGCAAAAGCATAAGAATTGAAAACACATTTTGCAAAGGTTTTTTTAAACATGCTGGATAAATCGAAAGTAAAAAAAATATTTGGGCTCACAATGGGTCGACGAACTACTATTGGAAAGGGTGAAATAATAATTTCTACTTATAAAAAGGAAAATCGCAAAAACTTGATAACGGAAATAGTGTAGAACCATCTTCTACTGTCCAGCATCTAATTGAAAGATTTATTCATGAAAATCGTCTGGTAAATATCTAATCTTATTTACGACACAATTTCCAGCATCAAACAAAATATTTTCCGCTTCCGACTGTCGCTGGATCGTAGGACAAGTAAAGAAAAACCTGAAACTCAGTGCACCAAAATTTGTGCCGGAAGCTGAAACTAACCTGAATAAGAAGTGTAATCCTGAAACTATAAAGATGATTTTAGTAAATTCAAATTACAACGGAAGAACATCCAGAGAAATGCCATACATCAGGCTGGTGAATAAACAATGAGGTCATCAGCAGACTTCAGGATTTTGAGAGAGAGAGTTGAGGACGTGGAATATTGGCTTTGCAGAAGGCAAAGAGGACGAGAGAAAGGACAGGTCTTTGGGAGATACCGGCTGTGCTATGAAAGCATATTGATTATTTTCACTACTGAGGATCTCTTATAGAGAAAACTGTAAGTATTTTACATAAAAGCGGATGAACGTTGAAAATGGAGAACATGTTGTGTATGAGCTTGTAACGGTGTCAAATGCGTTTTGTATATCAAGGAGATCAACTGTGTGGGAATACAGTTACTTAGGGTGGCCACCAAGTCAACTTTTAGGATTAAGAGGGAATGGTCGACGGAATGTTTGGGAAGGTAGGTAAATTAGAATGGGTCACAATGATCTCATTCACCTGTTCCTTGATGATACATTCAAATATTTTGCTGGTAGGGGATAAGAGGGAAGTTGGTCTGTAACTATGGGGTATTTGCGTTTGAAACTGAAATAACGTGGGCTAGTTTTCAACTGCTTCCAATTGGGAAAATATCCATTAATAATGCAATGAATAAAGATTGTTATTTAGTTTTGGAGCAGATGGAATGGGATTACTGAAGAGGTTTTCATTAAATGTGGAATTCAAAGAAATGTGGGTTATATAAATGATAGTGTTAGATACAGCTTGGATAGTTGTTGGATTTAGTTTGAGTTTGCGAATCATGTGATCCACTTGAAAGTTATTGTTTTTATCTGGTTACAAATCATAGCATTTAACTGTTTTATATGGGACCGGATTGAACCAGCAAAAGCAGAGGTAGAGTTATAGAATAGCCGGAGTTTAGGGAATTTTTGTGCTTGATGCATGTAATTGAGTGTGGTGGAACCCAGCAATCCTGATGTAATGTCTTCAGTGCTTCTGTTTATTGCCCAATTGAAACGTTTATCCTGCTGTAACCTCTGTTGCATTTTGTATGATGTGGACTTGTCTGGCCGCAAATTTCTGTAAAACGTTTCGAAGTAAATGCCGTCCCCGCATCCGAAATGATCCGTTTTCTAAATATTGCGAAAAACTTGTTGAATTTTTCAACAGCCTCCTTCGTTTTTGTTGCTTTCACGGCGGCGATGAGAAAGAATTTAATGAAACCATTCACCAATACCAAGATGTAGCTATTCTTTTGCTTCGACTTTACGAACATTCCCAAATGATCCACATCTAATAAGTGGAATGGGCATATGTTTACATATTTTGAAATCGGATGCAACTCGCCGGGTTTCTATTCACCTTTGGTCGCAAAAAATCCGTACAATCTTTTTACACACTTTTCGACTAAATTTTTGTGTTTTATGTATTGTATTTGGCTCTGTCTTTTGTCTTGTCTGTAGCACTTTGTTTCGTTTTTTTTGTTATAGTTTGCTTGGTAGCATTACAATCTGCCACAATATAAAGTTTGTGACTTACTAAATAGCTCCCTAATCTCTTCAGGGCTGCTACAATTACTAATAATTCTAGTTCAAACGGGTGATAGTTTTTCTCTTTGCAAAATTTTTGCCTACTTTAATAAAATACTGGCTTTTCCTTCCCTTCTAATGTACTTCTACTTGTGAAAATTGACTTTCGTGACCTTTGACCTTTCAAAATTTTTTGCGCTCACGATTTCGGAATGGACTTTTCATGTTATATTTATGATCCTGCGATAGACACATTTCCGTTGAAAAACCTTCACTTGAATTTTGTTTTTCGTAGAATGGCTTCTTTTGGCAGACATTTTTTTTCTTTTTTGGCAGAACGGCTATCTTTGAAGATGTTCGTTTCATTTTCCGAACGGTATCAAGAGTAACATCCCGCGTTTATTTTCTTATGATCTACCATTATAATACCTATGCTATTGTGAGTGACAATTTATTTGCACTATCGGCGTTTTCTACATACCGGGCTATCTATCCATTTCGTGCCTGAGAAAGTAAAACCCTGCGTACCAAATTCTATCAAAGATACACGTCAATTACGCTGATATTTATTTAGTTGCAATTGGCGGTAAGAATATAGATCGAACTTGGTGTTGGATTAGGTGTTGGAACAACAAGCTGTTGATGTTGATTTTTCGAAAAAAAAATTCTTCAGTGATGAGACCCATTTCTCCCTTGTTGATGCGTTACTAAGCAGAACTGCAGATTATGGGGCTCATAAAATCCACAAATGATCGTAGAGAGGCCATTGTCACCGTCACCGTAAATTCTGAGCGCTGTAGCCGCATTTTAATGTGCCAAATAGATATTGGCCGAGCCCAGGCGAGCCGAGTGTGTGGACGGCCCAGCCAAGCGACTTTGACAGGTGTCAGAGGCGCTCGTGCCACATCCGATCGGAATGAATGTTGAGCACGAGCCAAGGCGATTCGTGACGAGCTGTCAAATGCCGTCCACATGTTGGCGGCCTCGTCTGACTTCGGCTCGCCTGGCCTCGGCCAATATCTATTTGCTACATAACCGATTATTTTTGGACAGAAATCGAAGATTATGATCTTGCAGGCATATCGAACTCTTTTGCAAGAAAAATTTCCAGGGAGTGTAATTTCACGTTTGGATGAAGTGAATTGGTCTACAAGATCCTGCGATTTAACGCCTTTGGCTGTCTTTTAGTGGAGATACGCGAAAGATCATGTTTATGCGAAGAATTCCCAAACTCACGACGAACTGAAAGCCAATATTCGTGAAGTCATGGCCGAGATATTGCCTAAAATGTGCCGGAAAGTCATTGAATATTTCCTCAAAACGATTACGTCCGGTATGAAATCCCGTGGAGGACATTTGAATTTCATATTTGCTGACAATATTATCATTAGCTGAATTGCCTGATATAATCGATTTAAAAATCTTTAATAGCCTATTCACACTGTAGCTAAATCAGGCGATTTCGATCAGTTGATTTCTTTAGAGCTAAATCGACCACAAATCTACCTGATTAACCAAACATTTGTCTCGGCTTCTGACAGTCGAAATAAAACCTTGACCAGTATAAATTAGGTACTATTTTGAATTTGGTACCCGCTGAATTGTTCTCAAAGCGTGCTGAATTCCATCCGTGAGAGCGAGAGTAGATTTGAATGAAATGTCATTCGAATTTCGTTCTCAAATAGTGAAAATTGAACAAAAAAGGAAAATGTGAGTTGTACAAAATGAAAAGAAAATGTTCTTGCATGTTTCTACACAATTTTCACGCAAAAAAAATTCTGCACATAGATTCGAATAACATTTCTCTCTCTAAACGCCTCACCTGATTAACTTGACAGCTCCTAAATCTACCTGATTTAGAGCGTAGTAGAATTATAATAAACTGGGTGGTATTTGATTGATAGTATTGAAACTGGCACTTTTATCATTAAAATAACTACACACAAATTACGAAAATTAATTAATCGCAAATCACATTTATTATATTGTTTCAATTACTATTCAATTCAATGGCATCTATAAATAATATCAATTATCATAAAATTCAGCAAATGACAAAAATAAATTTGCCTTTAATACAATGCGCACGTGCGCACATACAGCGTGGAAGCATAATGTTGTCTGAATACAGGTCTATACTGCGCTGCTAAGCATAAACGTTCTATCTGAATTTTTCTCAAACTGCATATTCTATTACATTATTCAACAAACTTTGAAAAACCTATCTTATGTGGAAGTATGTTGGAAACAATATTGAAAAATGCACTCTCCATATACCTCCAGAAAATGCACTCTCCATATACCTCCGGAAGTACTAAAATGCAGATAGGACGTTTATGCTTAGTAGGGCAGTATATATGGTTATATGTATGTACATATGTTGCAGCGCTCTTTCTCCACAATCTCAAAGAAACTCAAATCTGGTTCTTATCTGACTGATAGACCATACATAAGTACATGTGTATGTGCACTTTCCATTGCATCTATCAACTTAATTATAAATCTCATTGCATGCTTGTACATATTAATGTTATGGTTGAACTACTCTTTCAACCTGTTTTTCAATCTGTTTCAGATTTCAATTTCAGATTTCAATCTGTTCCAAGTTCTGTTTTCAAGTTTACGTGCCATAGACATACATCAATTTGTTCCAGTAAGAAATATATATAAGTTTACAGCGCTTTTATCAAACGCTTCTGGCTACCTCGTTAACCATATCGTCCGTAAATCAGAAACCAACCGCTTATAGGGTGAATGCTCCTAACGTCGGCCTGTTCCGACTGTCGGCCACCCAACCATTCTTTGTTACATAATAAGAATCAGATCAAAGCGAATTTTAAATTAAATACTTGAAACAATAGATGCCGTTTTAATGTATTTGACCTACATATGTATGTATCTTGTCAGTCAAGAAAGGGTTAACAAAAAAGATTTACAGTAGGCCGACTTTAGGAGCAAGGTAGCCAACTTTTGGATCAATAGCCCTACTCTTAAATTATCCGCTCATTAAAGCGTTCTCATGGAACATCGAAATTATATAACGAAATTCAAAAAAAAACTTGGTTGAATTAATTTGTTTAAATGAAATTTAGATACCATTTACAGAAGCTTAGACTACGCATGCATGGTAACAGCGCAATGGTTTTTCACATATGTATTGATATCAAAATAATGTTTTTTTGCCAAACCGGTCCATCAGACTTCAAATCTGTTAAATTCAGTGATACAAACAAGTTTATTCTAAATCATGCAAAATGGAAAACAATTAGCAAATTTATTTATAGCAGTAGGGCTTCCCCGTAATGTTGGGAGACAAAAAATCCATCCAAGCTTATTCGTTTTCAGACTTAACCGAAAAAGTAATAATGAAGTGTCTTAGCTAGTTGCAGTACGTGTCGGTCCACAATGGTGTGTTCTGTTCATAGAAATACCACAAAATTAAATGGGGGAATACCTATGCGTAAAAAGCATGTATTATTTGAATATTTGATGCGGCCGAACGTGATTTTGACGTAATTTCGTCTTAAGCTTGATGTACATATTTTGGGTTTTGAATTTTAATTGTCATTGAAATACATTTTTCCAATATTCGCGTTTGCTTCGAAAATACGTTGGATATTTGAATAAATTTGAGAAAGAATTGACTGTCGTTTCCCGTATCAAATATTATCTCCTTTGATAACCGTTGGAGCCGATACACGACTTTCCTAATTTACACACAAGAAGGGAACTACGATCACAAATTAGTAACGTTTCTGAGTAAATAAATATTATCGTTGGAATTAAGTCGAGGACATTAAAATTTGTCACAACTAACGTAAATAAAAATTAATGATCTCCCACTACAAGTGATCACATCAGCCAGGTATGAACTATGAGCTGATTCCTGAAAGAACCAGTGCATACTTTCAAAACCATTTAGTTAGAAAATTTTTTAATTTTAATCATCCCACAAAAACAATTCCATATCAGATATACACTTTGCGAAATATTTATAAAGGCACTTACGTTTTCTTCATTTCTATGGAAAAACTAAGTATGGAATGTTACATGGATCATGTCTTATACTACGTTGCAGCGTGTTTAACAATCTGACAGATAAACACGTGTTTATTACCTTTTAAACACGTAATCATCTTTGCCAGTACTGTTATTTAATGCGAAAGAAATATTAAGGCACGTCAATAAATATTTGCTTTTAGTCGATTGATTTGTGTTTAGGTAATCAGAAAAGCTATAATGCGTCAGTACTTGTTTTCTAAATGCATGATACAAATTTTATTGCAATTTAAAATATTATTTATTGACATATTTTAGAATGCCGCGCGGAAAATCATTAAGCGAAAAAGAAAAGGGTGAAATTGAAGCTTTTCACGAGCAAGGCATGTCTAATCGTGGGATTGCTCAATGTTCAAAAAGATCTAGCTGTGTAATCGATAATTTCATAAAAATGGGGGAAGATTACGGCAAAACTAAACGACCAGGAAGGCCAGCTAAAGTGTCTAAAAGAGACAAAAGAGAGATTAGAAGGATTGCCATCGAAGAAAATCTTAGTCCGAACGAATTTAGAAGAGAAATGAACTTAGAAGTAGCAGAGTAGCATGTAAGTAAGGTGAGTCCAACAAATAATGAAGTGGGATTTGGAACTCACATATGACAAAAAATGTGGGAAACCTCCGATTACGAAAAGACATAAATTGGCTAGACTGCGATTTGCCGAAAGGTGCCTCTTTTGGGACGAAGATTGGAGCAATGTAGCATTTACTGATGAAAAAAAGTTGAATTTAGATAGCGATAAAGGTTGTGCGAAAGAAAAGCGCCATCGTCCAAATTTCGGTGGAGGGTCACTCATGATTTAGGCAGCGATATTATATGGGGGTACAACATTTATTTGCTTCGTTTTGACAAAAATGGGCTCATAATACTATATTAATTCATTAAATGAGGTGCTTATTGACTCCGGAGAGAAGATAAGTGGCACAGAGCTCATTTTTCAGCAAGATAATGTGGCGATCCATCGCTTGGGAAAAACCAAAGACTTTCTGAGGTCCAGTGGCATCCCGATTGTCAACTGGCCTGCACTTGATCCGGATCTTAATCAAATCGAGAATCTGTAGTCTATCTTATAAGCTAAGGTTTTTCACCATGGGTGCCAATACCCAAGCGTAAAGGACTTAAAACATTTAATTAATAGGTAGTGGAGGAACATCAATCCTGCAACCATCTGTACCTTAATAAATTCAATGCCAAAGCGATTAGAAGAAGTTATAAACAATAGCGGCGGTCATACTTCTTACTAAGTTTACGTAATAAATAGTCACTACAAAAATAAACAATTAAAATATTAAGTGCCTTTATAATTATTTTGTTCTAAATTTCAGCTTTTATTATTATAAAATCTAAAAGAAAGGTTCCTAGTTTTTTAATACACTGTTATTGAAAGTACAATTACATGAAGTAATAAAATTTTGATTGAAAAATTAAAAATGACTCCAAATATATTATTTATTACTAAAAGCTTTCGTGCCCTTAGAATTATTTCGCGGAGTGAAGTTTAAAAGGTCAAATTCCCGTATATTATGGGCTTTTCTGCTACAAGCATAGTCTTAATTCCTATGTAACATAGCATCAACTACGATGAAAATAATTTCGGCACAAATCATTAAAGTGGTCTAAAAAGCAATAGCTTTTCAATAAGCTCGTGTAGCTTAGTGACTTGTGAGTCGGATTTTTAAGAATTGGGTCACAAGTTTGAATCCGGATTCGTGCGTGAATTTCCATCATCTTCAATTGTAAAAGTACCAAAATTGTCAAAAACGGGGATGATTTTGTTTTCACTTTGATTTTTATCAAGCTTATATACATATAGTATATAGCGCCAAAGGCTACGATACATGGTTATAGCATGTTATAGCACACAGCTTTGCAAGCTATAATGAATATTTGTTACTCCCATGAATTTTTCCCATTCATTATGATGCCAGGCGCTATGTTTTATCACAATCTTAAAACCGACTAATAATATGGCACTAATGTTATGGTCTCTGGCGCTATGCTTTTTCTGTGTGAGTTTAAGTAAATTTATATTTCAAAGATACGTAAATTCTATATACTTCCCATAATACAGCCAACTGATAATTTCTGTATCAGTGAATTCTACCATAGGCATGACTAATCTTAATACCCGATTTTTTGTCAACTACGATAACGTTTAAATCTCGTAACTTTAAATTTGTTAAAGATTGGGTCATTGGCTCATGAATTGGTCATGAATTTTCCCAAGGAAATTTCAGAGTTTTATGCATCATTCTCGGTTTTATTATTAGGTTACTTTTGCCGCACTTCCGAGATGCATCAAAGCCAGTTTGAACCATTCGGAATGTAAATAAACCAAAACCCCTCAATAACAGATAGGTAATATAATTTAGATACAAAGCAGTACGCGAATTCGGACTTGGCAAAACGTGCTTGTTGGGGAAATAGCTTCAAGCCTGTTTCATTGAAGGTCACGCCGAATATTTCGACATATTTCGCGGACTAATTTCGAGATGGCACATAACCATGTATGCGCTCTATTCGCGGCTAAATGGCACATTATCTGGCTAGGCGATCGCACTGTGCTACTGACATTCACGCGTACTAGCACTTATCGATTCTACCGTGCTACTTCAGTCAAGTGACGTTGAAGTTTTCGCGATACCAGTGAAAATCGGAAAAATCGTAGAGAGTTACGTGTTCATGATAAGGCTCGATCAAATTCAAACCGAATCAGAAATCAAATTCAATTACGAAATTGGAAGCTCCGTCTGAACTGCACCAGTGCCTCCTCTTGCGAGTCTGTCGCAAGTACGCAAACAGATAATCGTATGTGACGAAGTATAAAACTAATCGCCCATATTCCATACTGTTCAGTACATTCCCTCATTCGTCAAGAATAATTGCTCAGTATTGTTTCTTACTGCCTACATATTGGTGACCGACGACGTAACCTGCGGAAGCCGCGGTGAAAAGCGCGAATACGGGAAAACGCTTCTCTTTTCGAATAATTTGAAATTTTCCATTGTTGCAGTATAATTCTCACTGGGTCGGTCATAATTATTAACGCTCATTATCAGTTCTCCATTACATTTGACGATCAGTGCACGCCAAGATACAATTAAAAATACAAAAGATACAATTCAATTATTCGCGACATTTAACAGAACTTGTGTCGCAATGCACTACTATCGAAACGGTTGATTGATTCGGCTTTTACTATTAACGTTTATGATCACGGCCTAGAGGTGTTCGCCTTGGAATCGAGCGTTCTTTAACGCTGCAATTTGCTAGTTAGATATAGGTTAACATATGCTAAAACAGATACTATTCGAGGACTACTTGGACGCATTTTGAACTGTAACAGATATTCGTGTTAATGAACGTCAGTCTAGGTTACGCGATATTCGATAGTGATTAGGTCGCTTGCACCGGAGTGAATATCTACAAAACACCGGAATAAATAACATAATAGAAGAAAAAAGATTGTTGAGCGTTGAGTTTTGTTTAGTAGTGCAGTTTGACCGTGAACATGAGTAAAAGTGCGCAAACAACGACGGTTGCAATTCCGTCCGATGCGACAAGTGAGAAAGTTAAAGTGATCGATAATTGCGAAGAGTCCGGAAAATGTGGTAAGTTGAGAGGTCCTTGGAATAATTTGTAGAAGAATGTTGTTCTAGTTTATTGATTGATTGATGTTACAAGTATACATAAAATATGTATAGTAAATTTGCATTTGAAAATAACCAAAGTTTATCAAAACTTCGAAATTACATACATATTAAGTAGTACTGATAAGTACAATAACAAAAGCATAAAACTCAAAAATTACAGAGATTCTATATTTCGCACCATAAGAGTCTGTAAAAAGTGTCTAACGACTTTATATCCATTATTTTGTGGAATGCATGTCACGATTTGATTTAAAGTTATTCTTTCGGAAAATATCGTTACATTTGCTCTGGAATACTTCTTATTAAATTTGGTAGTGAAATTCGTACATGGCAATTCTTTCACCTTCGAACGTTGTAGAATTTTGAACATCGTTATCGAACAATCGTCGTCTGGGTTTGAAATTTCGCAACTAGTTAGAGTGTACTTTTTAATGAAACACTTTCTATCTTGGTTGGACATTTCGTTAAAGACGAGGCTCAAAGTTTGGGAATTGTAAATTAATATTTTGATATTTTGAGCGTTTAGGAATTGAGAGGATTTAGTTATAATTGATTGAATATTTTGAAGAAAAAAACATTAAAGTTTTGCATTGGGACCGAGTGAGAATTGCTAACACTATTCTTTTTATTTTGATTCCTAAAATTTTCATACAAAATTTATGTTTTCGGAACTTCCAAGTAAAGTAATTCTGTTAATGTAATATAAATCAGATGAAATTCAAATAGTCTTAATATGAAGTGAATCACGAGCCACCAAAGTAATGAGTCCTAAAGAGATTAAATCGTTAATTACAAAGAGAATATATCCTGGGAAATATGGCAGGGAAATAATCACTCAAAGTAATATGTTTGCTCTTTTGTGAGAAGAACTTCACTCAAAAAAATTTTGGTTGAATTGTACCCTTATAATAATAGGAAACTGGTTTCCTACTGTTAAAGATGTGAATTTACAAAAGTGCGTAAAAAGAATATTTTACGTCTTAAGTGTTTAAATTTTTATACGACCAAATCGTATAATTTTACCCTAAAAAATGATGCAATTTTATGGCTTTGGCGCAAAGGTGAATAGCAAACTAGTAAATTTACACTCTTTTTACGAAAAAATGAATATATTTTCTATTATCAAAGTATTAATTATAGACCCACTTTTTAGAGTGTTGTTTAAAAATGCAATACTTTCAATATTAACTAATAATGTTGCTGCTGGGCATATTTAAGTGATTCGAAATTTGATAGTACAAGGAAAAATGGAATGGAACACATTTTGAGAAAAAAAAAAGCTGCGATGGGAAAATCTAGCGGAAGACTGGCCTTACAATTGACAAAACAAACTCAATATAGATTTGAATATTAGAATACTTAGTATCAATAAGCCAACATTAGTTCAAATCTATATTGTTTAAACTACAAATCTTGAATTGATTTAATATTCCTAGCTTTCATAACCAAATATTTTAATTTAAAGACCATTTTTTGCTTTTGAAGCAAATTGTAATTACTTGACAGATATTGATATTTCAAGTGCAAATTGCTTTCAGTGCCTATTTATAATGTCACCTAAAATTTTATTTATACTCATGCAGCTAATTCTTGATTACCAATTCGGCTTTAGACACAAGCACGGGACACAACACGCCATTTTGTACTTGCGCGATCAAGTTTTGCCACGCTTGAATGAGTAAAACACTCCGATGATGGTGTGCGCTTTGGATATCGAGAAGGCTTTCGAATCCGTATGGCACAAAGGCGTTCTGTTTAAGTTGATAAATTTCGGATTCTCGCAGGAGGTGATACGATTTAGTAAAAACTTTCTTACCAGCAGACAATACTTTGTCCTCGTCAGGAGTACCACAAGTTTCTATCATTGGACCAATTTTTTATACCATATTCACCGCCGACCTTCCCATTCCAGCAGGCCAAACTCAAGTCCAAGTGCTTCAATATGCCGAAAAAACTTTCCTGAGCCATGAGCACTGTTAATAGCTGGTGAATCATCGAACTGATTTTATGGGTACCCCAATAGTCAGACGAGGATAGCGTTTTTCTCTGGGTGCGCGTAATTTTCCGGCAAATATTGAACCCAAGGCGACCATATTTATATTTATGACCATTAAATCCAAGAAGGTTATTGCTTAGTTGTTTTTGACTTCCATTGAAAATTGTATATCTTTTTGTGCTTTGATCAGCTTCTCCAAAGATTCTACCAAAACATATTTTCTCACGATAGCCAGGATGTCATCTTTAAATGAGGAAGTGAACCTTCTTAATGAATTTTGTTTTCCAGTCTATCCATAAACATCTCACTCATAAGTAGTGATAAATGATTTCCCATGGCGGCACTTTTATTAGTTTTGAAGTACTTCCCTCTGAACGTAAAGAAGCTTTCATTTATTCAAGTTGAGGCAAGTTTTAAGTGGTCTGTACCCCGTTTCCTCCACTCCGGTTAGCTGCCCTTCTCTAATAATCAATCCTCAAAGAACGCAAGTACTTTGTTTTTACCGGCACTCTTCGGAACAAATATCAATTGATACCTTAGCTCATTTTTCTCTATTGTCGCCACTTTTCGAGCGGCTCTATAATCTCTTCCGAATTTCTAGCTAACTTATGGTAATTTTTCGCTAACGCTCTACATTCCTCCACAATCCACTTTGTAATTCTCCTGGTTGTTGCGTTTGTAGCTGAGACAATTTCATTTCCTTGATTGATCTTTCAAGATCCTGTCCATTCGCTTGATAGAGTCTGGTAAGGGATCTTTCCTTAGTTCATGGTAGTCGTCGTTGTTGAGAAAAATTGCATCATATTAAATCAAATCAACTTCAAGTTAAATTTGAAAATAGGAAGTGATGCTTAGGGAAGAAAAAGTGACATTCTATATATTGTATGAAAAGTAAACTCATCATGAAGGAAAGTGGTAAAAGGAGGAACGCTGGTAAGGGGCAATGGGCCTTTAAGGAGTTGGCTACGAAACCGGTTCTAGTATATAGAGTTGACGAACGGAAAGATGTATTATTTGTCCAACTTCTTGAAGACCTTACAAAATTTGAATTCGGCATCTAAAAACAGATGTCTTCTGTTTTTATTTCAATGTCAAATGCGAGTTTGTATATTATGTTTTTTTTTCATTTTGAGCTACCACCGGATTCGAAAACTACATACTCTATTACATCATTCTACAAAATATGAAAAACCTGTCTTTTGTGGCAGTATGTTAAAATCAATACTGAAAAGTCCCACCATCTACAAAAAACGCCACCCCACTAAGCATAAAGGTTCTATCTACTGCAGGTAGAACATTTACGCTTATATAGTAATGTGTAGATAGAACCTGTATGCTTAGTAATGGGACCAGTTTTTCGTTTCATGCTACTACAAAAAAGTCCAATCTGCATAAAACCTATCTTTCACAACTATTATCAACGTGAAAGCTTTTACTTCAGATGTGTCTCAAGTAAACGTACATATTTGTATCCATGTTCAAACTTTCGTCCCGTTTGAAGGTGTCCGCAGCATTTAGAAAAACACAAATTATTGAATATCTCGGAAGTACAAAAATATAGATAGGCCCTTTATGCTTAGTAGCGCAGCATAGTTTTCAACTTTTCTCCTTTAAATCCTGTCTGTGTGCTCTGGATGCTTGAACATTTCCGAGAATGCAAAATGCAGGGAAATATTGGGGCACTATTCATCAATCGAATTCAAAAGTATGGTAAAGTGGCAATGCTATTTACCATAAATCACAAATCAAACCATTTATCTTCAAACAGCTTATGAATGCTTCATGATAATAGAAGATTAAATCAACCAAACAATAGTTATCTCTGTGTTGGAATTACTAAGCAAAAATTTTGATAATACCCTCTTCATTTGAGAAATTTGTGTGAAACAGCATTGCAACTAAGCCACTGCGATGACGCTTCGGAATACGGTCAAATTCAGCTATTCGAAGCTAATTCTTTAATTCGCGATTATTATTTTAAATTATTTTTGAATATTCTTGTTTTTTTAAAGTAATTTAATTCTTCTTCTATTTATCACATTTAATAATACCGATAAGGCTAGGTAATTAAATTTCTTTTGGGGAAAATCCAGGAGCAACTGCCGTAATATTATAATGATACAATACTGATAGTGAGATGAACTTTAGCTTCATTTTCTTTAAAATGATGCAATTCCATCATAAAATAGCGATCCAATTGCGGCCCGGGAAGTTCACACTTTTCTAGTTTAAAAAACATGACCATGAGATTCAATCGTGTTTGTTATGCAGCTAAAACCAATAATATTTTTTTAGTATCAGAAATTAAAATATTATTAAATAAAACAAGAATACTATAAAAGGATTACTGTTGTAGCAATTATTAGAAAAAAAATGTATCAAGTGATTCGGGAGCAGAGTTTATATATGAAATCGCGTCGTCTTTCTTTTTTGACGCTTCCTTTAACATTTTTTCTCTCGATTGATTGAGAGCATAGCTAAACATGTCAATGTTACTTGAAAAAATGTTAATTTAAAAGAAATTCCAATCTTATTTATGTGGAAAATGATCTGTCGACTTTCACTGTTAACATTAGAATTGTAATCCCTAGTTTGAAAAGTTTGGAATCAGTTAGTACAATCTCGATATGATCTCTTTCGTTTTTGATGCAATTTTTAGAAACAGTTGAGCATTGTTGAATTTGTATTGCATCGATGGAATTTTTTTGCAGCTAACTATACAAACTGGCGCAAATTGGCACAATTCGACTGAAGCCCTTGAAGCATTAGGAATATCATAAAAGCCTGATTTATGGTGGACGTTTTTTTTGGATATTGATTTTAAAGTTTATACACATTGTATCAATGCGTATCGATTCTCAGGAATTGTGCAAACCGTTTTAATATACAGGATGCTTCAACTCCTCTATACTTAGTCTCAACTCCTATGGTTGTTGTCTCGGCGCATATAATTAAAGTGGTTTCAGTACTATCAAAATTTCAAAAAGCTTGTATAGTCTAATAGATAAAGCATCAGCATTATCTATTAGACTATACAAGGATTCGACTAGTATCAGACGTGAAAATTATATTGACTAGTATTAGACGTGAAATTTTACTTATAACCCGGGCCTCTAATACATGACATTGAGGGCTACAGAGCGCCTACTTCTATTAATTTTCACTATGTATTTTGATGTCAGGCGTTAAAATTTAGCACAATCCTTCATTACAAATTGTGTTTGCGAGCCGGTTAGCTTTTAATTTTAACTAAGAGTAGTCTCTAATTCAAGTTATTTTCGGGAAATAATGTTCATTTTTCACCTGAATGACCTCTTTTGCCTTTTCAAAATTTTTTTGGGAAGCATAGTAAGTTTTCAAAATTGGTGGTTATTGCAAATATGTTTCTGGAGCTTTTCATGATTGAGTATTTTTGAACACCTCGTCAAGATCGCAAAACCAGGTTTTGAATGAAGGTATGCAAAAGTGATGGCGAATTATTATAGCTAATCTTCGGTTTGACGTGCTTGCGCTCTTTGGGGATACACTAGCTAAATTATATTTCTATAGAGGCCATTTAACTCGATCTCGGATTAGCTATTTTGTCCAGCTGTTCATTGGAAGCTGAGATGAGGACTACCACGAAGAAGACTGCTTCTTCTTCAACAAATATAGTAACAGTGCCTTGCGTTGAGTCCATATAGTTAGGTGGTTTGTGCCAAATGCCAAATTCGATACAGCCTTGAAAACTATATTAGCTTGCGCTTTTGTCATTATGCAACAACATTGTGAAAACGCAAATTGTTTTAAATGCATTAATCAATTATTCAATTAGTAACAATTTCTTTTTACAGTATAACCAATTTTTCATCATTCAGTATTAATTCTGATAGAAAGCATTGTCAACAAACATTAAATTAATTTATCAATAGCATTGTCAACAACACTGATATCGACTCCTATTGTGATTTAACATCAATTTAATTTGCTACTGAAAAGTTGCTCGTATGTCATTGCACTTATCGGATTTTTATATTTTGTTTATCGAAGCCGCAACAATTGGTGATTGAGTTCTTATCTAAATACCTTGATATCTTTTCATTGATTCTTTTGAATACTTACATTCGATGTGTGAATCCTTGACATAAAAACTACTTAGAGTATGAGACAAACTTAAAGAAATCTGAAATTTATGTATAGATATGAAATATTGTTGATCTAATGAATATGAAAAATATGCGTTTAATTCAATGCTAGCCAGCACTTTCACAACATTGTCGATCTGATACAGTGATAACATTCTGGAGCAAATAAATAATCACTTGTAAAGACGAGTCCAGTCCAGGTTACATAAAACGCGGCCACGGTCAAGACAATTTTGATCGATGAGTCCGCTCGACTCGAGTCCAGTTCAGTTCAGATCATCTCTGGTCTTATCTCGCTTTCGTTCTCGGCTATTCCTTTAGCAACTGAAGTGTGAACGAATCCATAATAGTGATAACAGTAAACAATCTTGTAATGCTACGGAAATATTCAGTGAGATTTGCTTTAATTAAATTCAATTATAAAACAGAAATGTTGATATGGCTGGAAATAAACGACGCCATAAGTTCCACGGGTCAGCTATGAGATACGTTGCACTGGCTGATGTTTCAGTCATGCATAGAACGTAAAATTGATATTCGTAAACACTAAAACAAGGTTATGTTGACTGATAATAAGGAGGAGCGTCGATGTTTTCCGTGGAATTTTTTCATCGGATGATTATATGCAAAAAAAAACCAGGGTGAAAGTAGAAGGAAAAAAATAATTTTTGGCACAGTATATATTATTTTGAATAAACAGTTTTATTTTCGGAATCAATTTGTAACACAAACAAGGGTCAGAGCTATCTTGTGCATTGACATCAGATTTTCGTAGATCAGGAGCTGCTGATTATTTTTTAGCTGCTTGCTACAACCATCGTTACTAAAGAGCTCTATTATTTATTACTATAGGAATAGAAGTTGATGATGTGGTACATTCTTCTACCTTCAAGTTAAACAAATAGCGTTATAATACAGGAAAATGCTGCTAAAACATTTTGTTACAGAAAAACAAATGGATTCCGTGAGATTTAATCTATAACCATTAAAAATTTTTTAAAATTCTCATAAAATACAAATGCTTGAACTCATTGAATGACTTACAGATCAAAATAGAAGATCGGATGAAAATGTAGTACTAAATCGATCATAATTTTGCTTGTAAATTAAATTTGAATAAGCAGAAGCAATCTAATTAAATTAAACGTAAAGCAGATAAATTTATGAATTTATGCACAGCACAATGCAAAGAGAACCAGTCAAAAGATTTGAAAGATTTAACAACCTCTAATGCGATTGCTTTCTGTTTCTCGCAAAATGAAATCGATAGTACTCCGGTTGCTCATTTTTTCATTTTGATCCCATTTTAGGCATCTAGCGCATACACTGGGTAAAATATAAGCAAAACCATAGACAGTCATTCTGGATCATTTGAGTGCCTGTCACAAAAATAACGATTTTTTGCGGCCTCTGCTGCGTTCTGTGTGCACTAAAACTGTCAAATTCATTCCCGTCATTGTTTACACGCGCAAAACTGATTGTGATCGCTGAAAATGACCCGAAAAAAGGAAATTTCACTTGAAAAACGTCCAGAAATACTTATTTTGAGAAAAATGGGTAAAACAATTCGTGAAATTGCAAATATTGTTGGTGTTTCAAAGTATGGAGTTGAAACCACGTTGCAGCGGTTCGCCGAAACCAACTCAAATATTAATCGAAAACTCTCTGGCCGACCAAAAAAAAACAACTCAAGCTGATGATCGACACATTTTCTTCATGAGCAAGCAAAATCAGTTCAAAACAGCTCCAGATATTCGTGCCGAAATCAACGAAATCCTGACGAACCCAATTTTGGTGGATACTTTCAAACTCGTTTGCAAAAGGAGGGATATTTTGGTCGCGTTGCCGTAAAAAAACTCACTTCTACCACAGAACAAGCGGAAAAGATTATTGTTTGCTCGAAAATATAAATATTGGCCAGTAGATCAGTAATTCTGTGTTATGGACCGATTAATCAAAGCTCGAGATTTTTGGATCCAGGCAGCGCCAGTTTGTTCGTCGAAATAAAGATGAGCGGTATAATCCCCAATGTATTGCGCTAACAGTTAAACATGGTGGAGGCTCTGTGATGGTCTGGGGGTGTTTCAGCTACGACGGTGTTGGAAAAGTGGTCATAATTGACGGAATAATGCGGCGGAACAGTATCACAATATTCTTCAACGAAGTGTTATTCCATCTGGCATTGGTTTGATTGGCAACGGATTTATCTTTCAACAAGATCATGATCCCAAGCACACCTCCCATCTGTGCATACACTACCTACGGTCCAAGGAAGAGAATGGTGTGCTGAAAATCATAGATTGGCCACCGCGATCCTCTGACGTCAACCCGATCGAATTATAATGGGATGAGCTCGACCGGCAGGTGAAAAATATGCAGTGAAAAACAGTTGTTCGACAGTCTTAAAGTGACTTGGGACAATCTCACAACTGAAACACTTCAAAAATTGGTCGAAAGGCTTCCAAGAATTTGCGCTGCAATCATCAAATCACGAGGTGGAAACATTGATGAAAAAAAAACAAGATTTTACTTGTCGTGATATTTTCGATATTTTTAAATATTTTTATGCAAAATTTGCAAGTAATAAACATAAATCATAACAAAATAGTATATTTTCTAGTTTATATACCAGATTTGATCATAAAATGCTGTTGAACACAATAAAAAGCAATCAAAAACTCAAAAAATCGATTTTTTCGATGATGTCCTTATACTTTTGCACAGTAGTATATATATATATATATATATATATATATATATATATATATATATATATATATATATATATATATATATATATATATATATTTGTTTTTTTTTGCCCAAATCGATTTTAATACTAATGTTCTTCGAACATTAGTAATAAATGAAAAGCGACAAGAACCAGCAGTCTAAAATAGTTAGCCCATAGACTTTACGTTTTTCGTTGTAAATTAAAATATAAGTTAGGTAAGAATGAACAAATAATAAAAAGTTTTACTTAAAAAAAATCAATTTAAATCGACACTTAACTGTTTTATGAGGATTTCTGAGGGTTTATGAGGGTCTCGTCTTAGCTCGAGGACGCGCGAAATATTGTTGGTTTTACGTATAGAATCAAAGGGATTTGAAAATAGGTCTGGCGCTGGCTCCGTTGATATTTACCGGACATACTGGATAAGATTCATGAGTACGGATGGGTTCGAGGTACACTGTTCGAATATGTGTAAACAAATTTCTGAACAGAGAAAACACTGCCTACCTTCACCACATGCATATCTGCGCAATTCAACTTCACACACTTCAAATCTTCTCAATGGGGACAGGACGACTTTGATGGCTTATTGAGATAATAAAAAAGTCTATCGCTTAAATAAACAGTTTTGAGTGAATACTTTGATTATATGTCAAACGTTTTGGGAAGTAATTCCACAAGAGTCTCGACGAAACGTTCGCCATATGTATAAACGAGGCATTAGAAGCTCAATATCCAAAATCAGTTGATTTTATTCCATAAACTAAAGCATTTAGAAGTTTATGTCCTGTGAACCAGTGCGTAATTCATAAACTTATAATTTGGAAATAAAACTTCCAATAATTAGTTTAATCGTGTGCTGTTGTAAAGTTCTAAAGAAATACAGTACATATAAAGCACATTAAAAAATCCTGCAGGTACAAAACTTTTCAAAATTCATACCCCGGGCGTCAACGGCTCTGAGCTGAACAGGCATATATCTTGACAAATGCAGAACTCGCCAAGTTGTGATCTTGTATTTTTGGTTCAGTTCTATAATCTTTATAATTATAGATGTCAACCAGCTTGCGAGCGAAGACATTGGTGGGCTGATGATTTTAGTGAATTTAATAAAGTGCCATGATGCAAAGTGTGGTTTAGTATGAATAGTTCGTTCTACTTCAGTGCTATTTGTCAGTTGAAGTGAAATATCGATTAATTTGAATATCCGTTGCATTATAATGGATTGGATTGTTTCCAACCATTGTTTAATAATCTCAATATACTTGAAATAAGCAGGACTGACACAAAACCGTAAAGAAATCTATATGTTTTATAGCACTTTGAAGGTAAATATTTTGCTGATTAAAGTGTAACAGCTTGACGAAATATATTTACGAGCGGTTTTTCGATTACCCATAAATTAGTAGAAAAATACAGCTTAAATTTGATTTCGATTTCGAAAAGTGTATTTATGACTTATCTATTAGATAAGAAAAAGATTTTCCTAAATCGGTTTGGTTGTCAATATTATTGTCAACAATAAGAAACCGTGTTTTTAACGCATTTTATTCTTATCTTATGAATTTATCTGAAAAATACTCTACGTCGTTTAGAATTCACTACCTTGGGCGGGATAATATTGTATGTCGATTGAGATAATACTGTTAATAATGCTTTTTTACTATTTATCTGACCAAGATAATGTTCACATGGCATTATAAATCGTATATTACTTTGATTTCAGTAATCCGCCTATGGATTGTTTGCTATGCATATCGCATCTTATTGCCATCCAAAATGATTTTTGTCTTTGAGAACTGCATATTGTTTTCTTTTTTCCCATATTTACTAAAAGCATATGGATATAAGCCACACGAATATATTATTTGTTGTTGTTATTTGTGTTATTTGTAAAATTAGAAATGTGCGTATGCATTTCTCGATTGATAGGTGTAAGTTAGAAATGCAAATTGAATGACTATTGAATGACTTGAACAATTGAATTAATCGGGCGTTTAATTGGATGGCGAATATCAAGAAACAATACAATCTATCATATATCAGGTTTGTCGGTTAAAGGAGAGGGGAATAAGGGAGAAAACCCACCAAAAATTTTAAAATGAAAAAAATAAAAATCACAGAACGTTGGTTGGAGGATTTGATGATGCTTTGGCTAAATTTTTTAATCTTATTTGATTTCCAATAATTTTCAGCTGAGATACAATGAACACCGCAAATCGTCTTTTTCAAAAGACGTTCTTGAAAAACCTTTGTCATTATGCTGGCATAAAAAAATTTACACAATGTTATTGAAAAATTAATTAATAATGTACAAAAGGTTTAAATAAATTTGCTCTATCCATATTTCAAAAAAATAAAAAAATCGTAAAATAAGTGTTTTTCTCACGCTGCAACCCTACCTCTCTCTCAAGACAAAGGACTATGCTACAAAATTTTAATTAAAATATTAAATATTAATTAAAATATAATATCAAATTTTATTTAAAATATCATTTCAATAAAATTTCATATGTCTGTTAATGAATCAATATTATATTATTTCCGTGACTTTAATTCAACGTATACTTTATATATTCTGTATACTTTTTGTTGAATTTTCAAATATATGAATTACATCTTCAATTTATTTCTCTGTTTCATTCGTGGCATAAGGTAAAGTCCAAATATTTTTACGCTGTTAAAAATGTATAGATTAAAATCATTATTATTTTTTAATTAATATTAACTATAATTAATTAATCCATTATAAAAATTTATTGAATCATCATGCTTTTGTGAGTGACTGTATGCACATGAAGAAATTCTATGCATATACACGGCGACGTTGGTTGCAAAAACTTATCGCGGTGATATTTTTCAGATCACATCAACCACCACATGCAGATTAATTAATCATGAGTGCTAGCCAGTTTTTTTTATTACAAGTACCTTTACTGATTACTATGGTGATCGCTAAACTGCACGGTAATAGGTTGTTTGATCAGTTTTTTTCTAGCTCACTCTTTTTATGTGCAAACCATCTATACGAGAGCAACTGTTTTTTTAATCAAAAATGCTTTAGAATTATATGTGCTTATAAAACACATGCAACAATAAGTTTTTATCATAATTTAATGGTCAATCATGGACCGCAAACTAATGAGCTTAAAAGCAAAAGTTGAAAATCAGACATGAAATAAAATAAAATGAAAAAACTCTAAGACGTTAGAGCAGCTAAAAATACGAATTTTCGAAGAAAAATAGAAGGATTTTGAGTGCGTATTCTACCACACGTTCTCCTAATTACCTAATAACCTCTTTCAAGGGTCAAGTACCACTTGGATCTCAAGAATGCGGTGCTACCACTACCATTAAATTGAAAACTGCAGCATCTCTTATAACATAAATGCTCTGCGCTGGTATCTTTTTACACGTACTACAAACACATTTTGGATTTGACTCATAATAAGCACTCTATAACAGAATTGCTTCCAACGTTTGTTTGAAATTATTTGATGTTAATTTTAGCAATAGCTTATGATTTATTCCTATTTAATATAATCTTTCATTTGATAAAATTTGGTATCTCGAATCTTATCTTTGGCGCAATGGAGTAAACAAAAAATTAAGTAAATGAAAAGCAACTTCTATTTTTGAATTTTGAAAAAAAAAACAAAGTGTCAAAAAATAGATTAAAAATATATGTTTAAATCATATTTATTCTTATCTTTGTACTTATAATCTTTGGACATTTGTACATTAATAATTCAGAGCAAAACTCTAAAAAATTAAATTCTTCTATGATTTATATATGTTTTTAAAAAATATGGCCATTATCCGTTTTGTGATAAAACGGATAAAATGAATACATAAGTCAGGCAAAACGAATATTGGAAACTAATCAAAGCACTCGTCACAAAAATATGAATTTCGGCCCGGATACGCTGAACAAGTTTCATGAGTCCATTCTCTACAAACTTCGCATTGTATCCCGTCTTCGCTAGGCGGATGAACGTAAGCTTCTTTGTATGACTTATACTACTTTGTGTCTGTTTTCTGGTTTTTAGTTTTGTTTCCTATCTGTCAAATTCTTTTTTTTTGCTGTTCGACGGACCAGAAACATCGAAAAGAACTTTCTTTTTACTGAATCAGAAGCAGCGTCGAATGAGATATTTTGTTTAACAGTTGAAGCATCTTGTTTTTTTGTCCTATCTTTATTGGTGTACTAGTCAATATTTCTGACTTTAGTTGTTTTCGTCCTTGCATATTTCTTTTCTTTGCTGCGACTGGTATCAGCTGGATCTCTTGCAAAACATTTTCGTTAGCAGGATTATTTTTTTAATTTTCATTCGCAGGGATATTTTGTTTATCAATTTCATTCATGGTAGTATTTTGTCCATTTTCATTGGTACCGTTTTTATTTTGGACATTTTCATTCACCGTAGTATTTTGATCATTGTTTCTATTGTGGTGTGTCATTTGCTGCCGATGTAGTATTTGTAGCATTCACTTGATAAACCTTGGAATGCACAAAGTGTTCATTACCAATAATGTGCTTGTTGAATGTATGTATGCCACTTGCACGGAAGCCACTGATTGCATTAGATGATGTAGCTCCTTTTAAATACGCCACTTTAAAAAGTCTCGCAATATCGTTCTGATTGATGATTCTGCCCGGATATTCCTTGTGAAAAGAGTTAACTCCAATTTCAAAATATTTTTATTGGTCCGTAGACTACAACATCTAACGGTTGCAATTTATGAGACATGTGAAAATATGCGAATGTAAATGTAAAAACATGTAAAAATATGCGAAATCCAGTGATTCGTAACTTTTATGTGATTCATGGTTGTCTAATATTAACAACGCCTTTTTTCAGTAGGACGTACCTTTTGCACGAACATTTGTAGCCAGTTAAAAAACTTTTCAGAGTTTATCCATCCAATATCAGTAGTAGTTGCTTCTGCACCAGGTGGAGGACCGCCATCTAAAAGCTATGGTTTAAGCCTCTTTCATTTAAAAATAAACAATGGTGGGATTAATATCTCTGTGATATTGCAGCAACAAATTACTGTAGTCAAAACTCCTTTCTCATAGCTGGAAATAATCTCAACCTGCTTTTTTCCATAGGTAGGCAGGACTTTTGATGGTTTAGTCGATGAAGCTCTAACACCAGACTCGACCATATTAAATATCATATCAGGTACAGTGTTGTATTTTTCTATGACTTCGTCTAACAAAGAATAAGATCTTTTAACAGCTTCTCGGTTAAGTCCTTTCTACAGAAGTTGGTTTTGGTGACCTCAAAGTCAATGATGGGTGACGAAGCTTGAAGTTTTTGCACCATCCTTTTCCAGCTATATTTCCAGCAAAAACTTCAGGTTTGCCTTTTTTCTAGCGAATCCTGCAGCTATCTGCAGAAACTCTGTTCGTGTGAGGCCATAAAATAATGAATCCATTTTATTAACATTTTTCAAGAGGTCTTCTTCTTCTTCCGTGTAAAAACTGACTTGAACCGTCCTAATTTCTTTTTTTTTTGCAGAACCAATTTTAAAATGTCTCTGTAATGCTGCATAAGGTATACCATACAATTTTACTCGCTTGTAATATAGACGTTTTTTAGCTTCTTCGATAGCTTTTACTAAGCTTTCTTCAGACCAGTTGGCTCGGTCAGTCTTTCTGTTATAATTATACACCATCTGCAGCACGAGATAATTATTCGTTAATACAGTTATCTTACATGCACTTTGATCATTAACGAACTATGCATTAGAAGGGCAAAATGGATACTATTTATTTTGCTCGGTTTCGTTTTGTCCGTCTGTTACTTTATTTACATAACCTAACTTTAAGTGAAAATGGTGAAGCAAAAACTCAAGATGAACATTTTATTTACACGTCTATTTACATAAATTTTACTAGTAGAAATAATGTATAGCTAGCCTTGAATATAATTAAGCAAACAAAAGATACTTAGGGTAGTTTTATAGTAATTTTTTTCAAGAAAATCAAATTTGTTTTCACAAAACATGTGGTGGCTAACTAATACTAACGAACGACAACTGACTGCAAGAGCATATATGCAACGAGTCGAGTGACAGTAGCTCTATCACCGACTATTGATCGAGTATCGAACAAGAACAAATATTAGTTTTACCCGCCCTCTCCATCTTGGCTGTCTGCCTCCTAGATGTCCAACAAAAACTTGTTTTAGTCAGAGTGTTAGTATAGAAGGGCTTAAAAAATAATAATTGACTATCATTTATTTAGGTAGGGCTTGTTCTCATACTCTATTTAATTTCAGTTGAATTCTATCTTAAATCTTTACATTACTAATATTTATCACTAGAATACTTAAATTGAAATATTTGAAAGCTTAATAATTCACTCGAAGCGAGAATTGGAAAGCATTAAATCTAGTCGTAAGTCGTAAGCTAGTTGCAAGCTTTTTCACTCACTGAAACTGAGCTGTGTTTTCAAGTCAAGCTGCTTTTAAAATAATTGTATACTTAGGCAGCTTCTTTTTCATATTTTGACTGTTGAATTATCTGACGAAGCTCACAACAACTCAATTCATTTTCAAAAAAAAAAGCTTTGAATTCAACACGTCGTATACTTAAGTAAATTTCGCAAAAATTTTTCTTTGGCCTTCATAACAAATTAGCAACTACAATCAGTTATCATTCATTCGTGCATAAAAGCTCGGATAATGAGGAAAGTATGGTTTGAACAGGTGTTTCGGTACCACAGTGGATACCATTTGATCGGCAATCAACATAGAAGTAAAATATTTTTAATCATATACAGTGAAATGTTTTAAAATAAACTTGATTGCTTTGCATTCATTTGGGCTTTGTTTTGAATTCATTTCAGGATCATGGTTTGGAGTGCGCCATCTGCAATGTGTTCTACTCTTCTTTGGCTTGACCGTTGCCTATGCGCTTCGTGTCAATTTATCTGTTGCTATTGTAGCTATGACGAAAAATGAAACAAATCCGGATTTCGAGGTAATTATCATCTTATTAACATAATCAAAAGTGATGGCTACAAAAATAGGTGCTTTTAAAATTTTGTTTAGTTTACGACGGCTTGAAAAATTATTGAAAGAATAAATGTCGTTGCAATGTAAAAAGAGCCTTACAAATAACTAGGCTAAATCATTTCAATGATAAGATGTCGATTTTTCCATGAGATGTTTTATATTAGGTCTGTTCCCGTACTACGATTAATTGCGATTAATCGTGGTTGTCAATTTTCAGGAAATATAATGAGAGCGTTCCTGTACTTTTCATGAAATTTCCCACCACATGATTCAGGAAAATCCAGTAAAATTCAGTTACTGAGAGTACGGGAACAGACCTATTGATCGTTTCTGCCTGGACATTGATAAGAATTGGTTTGCAAATGTTTTATGCAAATTAAGATAGGGGAATGTTATCAAAGCTAAATGTATTTTGGATATAAGTAATTGTATTTGCTCGATTTGATTGCGTAGATAACTGTTTATGAAGTATTCAAGCTTTTACACTGTTTGTATAAGTATGTATATTTACAATTGCTCTTCGAAATAATTTTGTTTCCCACATTGGGCGCTCTTTTTGTTTATGCTAGTTATAGCTTAAGACGAAATCAGAATCATTTTAATTCGACACTTCTTCTCAATTTTTAGACTTTTGACTGGGGTGAGTCGAGCAAACACTTGACTTTAAGCAGTTTCTTCTTTGGTTATGTTGTGACGCAGGTGCCTGCAGGACAGCTGGCACATCGTTTCGGATCGAAGTTTCTACTCTTCTTCGGAATACTCCTTTGCTCGCTATTGGCTGTCGCCACACCGTGGATAGCTTCAGCTGGTGGATATGAAGCGCTGATTGCTACACGCGTCGTTCAGGGTTTGACGCAGGGTGTAGTATTCCCGTCGTCGCATAATCTCTTATCAAAGTGGGCACCGCTCGAAGAACGCGGTCGCCTCACGAGCTATGTCTACGCTGGCAGTCAGTTTGGGACTGTTATTATGTTGGCCTCGAGTGGTGAAATGGCTGCTTCATCCCTTGGTTGGCCCAGTATATTCTACGTCTCGGGTCTGGTTGGAGTGTTTTGGTCTGCAGCTTGGCTGTTTCTGGCGTCCAGTACACCATCTGACAGCAAGATAATTTCGGACGCGGAGAGGCGTTTCATTGAAAAATCACAACAGTTGACAGACGATTCTGACAAGAAACCAATGAAGACACCATGGGCAAAAATTTTGACATCGGTACCGTTCCTAATGCTTGCGATTGCCCACTGTGCGAACAACTGGGGATTCTGGACTCTGCTAACTGAAATTCCAACGTATATGAGTAGCGTCCTGGAGATGGATATAAAGGCGAATGCGCTCTACTCTTCGCTGCCATACTTGGTGATGTGGATAATGTGCTACGTGTTCGCCTTCATTGCTGATGCACTGAAAACTCGCGGTTGGATGACCATCAACTTTAGCCGCAAATTTTTCAACTCGATAGGACTCTGGGGTCCTATGCTTGCCCTCATCGGGCTCGGATATATGACCAAAGAAACCGTGAACCTGGCAATCGGACTGCTCACTCTGGCTGTTGGCTTGAATGCAGCTGTATACTTGGGTTTCCAAGTCAACCATATTGATTTAGCGCCTAATCATGCTGGAACACAAATGGGCATAACAAATTGTTTGGCGAATATCATGAGTCTCATTGCACCGTTGACTGTAGGAGCCCTTGTAAATGATGAGGTAAGTTAGTGATTTAATTTGAAGATTTATAGATTTTCACATATTCATTTCGTAGCATGATCCGGGGCAATGGCGAGTGGTATTTTTCGTGGCATCTGGAGTTTACTTGGTCGGAAATCTGCTGTTCATCTTATTTGGACAGACCGATGTCCAGCCATGGAATTTTTATGGTACGGAGCTCGATGAAAGTGAGCTGAAGACGCAAGGTGAAGGAAAGAAAACAACCGACTCAATTCCATAGGCTAAGCAAATAATTTTTATACATAGGAGGTGACGTAGTTTTTAAGCAGCAAATGAAACCAGAGGAACTTGGACTTATAAATGTGTCTAGGAAACCTATCAACTAGAATGTTAATGGAGGACATTTCTTCGAGGAAGTTCCACTCAGTGCTTCAAATATCAAAAAGTTAATAGAATGGTCCCAGATTTTGCAGTGTATGTTGGATAATAACCTGGATACTGTTAACTTCTAAAATGTAAAGTTTTTAGCTGAAAAATTATTTTTCCGTTAGAAGCTAGATCGGTATATATCGATTTCTTGCCGGATGTCGATATTACGAGAGTAATCTACTTTTTAGGTCAGTGTCTGTCACAGGGGTCTGCATACATTCGTAATATCGATATCTGTTGAGAAATTGAAAAATATCTAGTTTCTAATCGAAGATTAATATACCATATTCCAGTTAAAATCTTTGATTTTATAAGCTAAAAAATCGAATCAGGTAAATTAATTCCTTTTTTGTTGTTTAATTTTACAAATATTTTTAAAATAATGTAACAAATTATTAATTATTTAAGATAAGGCAAAAAACGAAGTGATATATAAAATATATTCGAACAATACCAAAGAAATCGATCAGGTAAAGATCGAGACCAAATTCTAATCTGGTAGATTTTTAGATAGTCTTTGTATTGTTTCGTTGCTAATAAAGCCCAGTATAGGAGTATATGAAAAGTTTAAACTATGCGAAACCTCTTTAGTGGAAAAAATCAAAAAATTAAAACAAGTTCCTGTTTGAATGGCATAACATTTATGTCCACATTAATGAGAATTAAAGAGATCATTATTTCAACTTTTCTTTCAAAATCATAAAGATCCCTTGGTCTTCACACTAAAGAAACTTTCACTGTTTTGTTCATATACACTCTTTCCAGCCAGTAAGAACATAGCCTTAAGTAAAATATTAAAAAACGCATAAATTCTTATTAAACATTTTCTTAACTTCCATCTTAGACTAAGCAGTGACATTATTTTATTGTCATTTACATTTCATTTTTACTTAATATAAGATACTTACTTACTCACAGAAATATTACTTTGAATTACAGGAAATTTAACAATAATTTACATGTATAGTGTCCGTTTAATAGTCACACAAAAAAATGAAATTTGAGAATTAAAGGTGGAATTTTCAAATTCGAACCTTTTCAGAAAATTTTCTTTCCGGAAAGAACAATTTCATGTTTTAAATTATTAAAATGATAGACAAGAAACGGGTAGATAAATTTTTATTCGTTAATTGGAGACTTTCGATGGTATTTATTAATTTCCTTTATCACGAAATTTCTGTCTAGTTTCACCTGAAGTATATTATTATTTTGAAGATCTAGTCATGGCCATTCACTTCATATGATTACAGGTTTGAATTTAATATCAAATATTTTTGTAAAAATTTTCTTCCAAATACAGTTTTGTAATTATTCGATTCTAGTTATGTATATAGTGTGTATGTTGTAAATACATATTTTTACGAAATAAAGATTATGTGAAAAATGTCAATGTTCATTATCACTGCATTTAGACTGATATAACTATATGATAACATTGAGTTTTATCGCATTTAAACATCAATCTTATCAGCATTTTAATAATTTACAACTATTATTTTCAAAAAAAGAAGAAAAAAAAAGAAAAAAATCTACGCCCAAGCGTTAAACACGGTGGAGGATCCTTGCAAGTGTGGGGTTCTATGTCCGCGGTCGGACTGGGAATATTCATATAATAGAGCAAATAATGGGCCAGGCGACGCATTTAAAAATCTTAGGAATGAATTTAATAGAGAGTGGTCGAAAATTTGGGATTGAAGCAAACAAGATAATGATCCCAAACCTACAATGTAAAGAATTGGCCCCATTATAGCTGTGTCAATGTATCCGCTGCCTTATCGAAATGTTATCCCGATTTTATGGAGTTACTTAAAAGAAACACTAAAGAAAATTTTTTATAGCTGGATATGTATTAAAAACAGGATTAATGGGAAGAAATTGTTAATTCCTTTCTATTGTGAAAAATGGTAAAGTCAGTGCAAAATTGTCTAAATGGAGCTAAGAACTAAAAAATAATACCATCTATGCACTAATAAATAAACAAAAGTGTTATAAACTTACCAGAAAGAAAGCAAATTTAAAATTTTTTTAGAACACATTTGTGTAGTTTCTTTTCATTAATTAAATTTATTCTTTAACTTGTTCGTTGTATTTTTTTATTTTTTTAATTCCCGTATTGAGCTGAATGTACAAATTAACTCAATACGAACATTACTTCTCGGTCACTCAAATCACTTCTGACTTTTTCAGATTGGTACTCGAAGGTATCTTTTGAATTAGCGTAAATTAATTGATTTAATTGCGTGATTGAGATATTTTCCTCCCCTAAGCGAAACTGCTCTTACCAAATTTCTTATTTTCTCACCCCAACCTTGAGCTTAAGTAGATAGAAAAATTGTTCGAGTTTTATGGCGCATCTGAACTCGTCTGTGAAGGAATTGGTGATTGGCATACAAAAGGTTGGCCATCTCTGCTCTAGAAGATTCTACAATTTCATCAACAAATTTGTGGAAATAATGTTCGGACATATTAAAAAGTAAATGAAACATAGAAAAGCAATAGTCTCTTTAATTTGCATTGTAAACTTGGATGTACAAAGAAGAGCAAACAATTAAAATTCCTTATCCAACTATATTACAGTTAAATTCTTAGTACCTACATCACGGAACAATTGATGACTCTAATAATTGTAATGATTGAGAATAAATTTGATGATTTTATCAAAAAATTGAACCAATTCAGAAATACAGACAGAAAAGAAATCTTCTCAGCGTCTATACAATGAAGCCCTTATTGCATGATATCGAGCATTTAGTCTAATACTTTTGAAACCTTCTTACTAAGTTGTTTTTATTTCTTCTATATTTTTCCTTGCATTGATTTGTTTAAAAATCAAGTTAATCTATTCTTTTTTTCTATGAAAATCATACATTTACCCTTTTGTTCTTTTCACCATTCTTAGAGAAAATACGAATTAAATTTTCCATAAAGCTTTACACTAGTTGTGAAAATCACCAAAGGTGCGTTTTATGCTATTGATCAAGACACAAAAAAACGCATCTAAAGTTTAAAAACAAGATGCAGATGCACTTTTATCCACAACTCTCAGATTTTCCATTCAATTCTTATCTACATATGTATCATATCACAAACATTAGACGTGATTTTTGGCATCTTTAACATTAAACAGTCTCGAGATTAGTTGCACTAATTGTTCAAGGCTGTCAAGGTGAATGGTGCATTGTCCTCTCTATCTTACTTTAACCAAGCTCAAATTAGTATGCATTTTTATCAGCCATTTTTCATTATGATTTGAATTAATTTGACAAGTAGACAACAAAAAGATTATTTGTTGTGTTTTGAAAAGTACGCTATTTCGGTGTTGTTCGGAGGTAAAATGAGATATTGAAAATACTTTGATGCTGTAAAAGGATGCATGTATTGGATTAAAATTTCGCATTATTGCAAAAAAACCAATTTAAATGCTATATACATGAAGAATTTTGGTAAGGAATATTTAACATGAGATTTATTACAGATACATGAAACATATGACACATTATATACATTTGATCAGCGTATTAGATTATAGGCGCCCAACGTGGGTGTAATCTGATATCATTTCGTAGTAGTCATCTTTGAAATATTAAAAATCTGTGCAGGTTTGTGTGTAGTATTAGTTACTGTTTACTAAGAATATTTGTAATGAAAATTTACTGAACTATAGACATCATGACTGGCGTGATGAACGGAAATTATTGGTTCAAAAGACGAGAAAAATAATTGGTTGAAAGTCATAAGTTTAGAGTAAATATCATAAAATTGTAGAAAAATCACATCTATTTGACATATATTACAATGCCAGGTTTGCTCAACGTTCAACTCAAATTGTTGAGTAGTTTGTCTCTATTGAATTGTTCTAGATGTTCCGTAAGATTATTTACACTTTTATGGTACCCACAATTACTTGGCCTTTATAATTTTGAACTAATTATTATATTAATACAATAGTGAAAATTATTAAACAAACAAGCATACGTTAAGTTCGTACGAAACACACGATGGCAACAAAGAACCATATATTCTTTTAATTCCCTCCAATTCCTTTTAATTCCTTCCATTCAAAACGTGTGTGTTCGATGACGGAGTGACAGGTGCGTTCATTTCGGAGTGCGGAAAATCGTTTTAAAATAAGATATAATTGTAAAATACATTCCCTAAAGTTTTTATCCTGAAACTATTGCTTTCGGCATTGTTTGCCTAGCCATTTTTTATCTTTCCGAAACCCATGTCTTGAGTGCTTCGTGACTTGAAGAAAAGAGCCGTGATCTCCTCGGGAATTCCCCAAGTCGAAGACCGTTTTCAGCTATGAATAGCCGTGTTATCTGAAGTGAAATTGTAGTTAGTGAAATCGCTTCGTAAGTTTCAAATTGGTTAATTGGTGCCGATCATCTGTTTTTAGTGCGGGCTCTATGTACATTATTTTTAAATACTTTTCGGTTTTCGAAACGATTTAATGAAAGTATTTTTGAGAAACACAGTTTGATTTTCGCAATAGATCTAGTGCGATAAATACGAGACATATATCTCTACAATTACTATCCAAAATTCCAGGAGAGGTCGCAGGTCAGTGGTACGGTTGCGGCTCTCGATGAAAAAAGTGGCGGGTTCAATCCTCGACAGAGTGTACATTTTTTTTTGGACAACTATTTTTCGATTTAGACATTTTCTTTGTTTCCAATTTTTCTTGTCTTGGCGGGGAACCACCCATCTAACAAGGTCGCGTATCGTCATATTATATTGGGATTCGCCAACAGTTAAACTCTGAGGGGTCGACCCGGTTTTCTGTTGTGCCACACCTTGGTAAATCGTATATGGGTGCATGTTCAGGAATTAAAATAACAGTCTGAATAACGGATGGATGATACAAATCAGTGAGTACCGTTTGGCAGCGCAAGTATTGGATTAAACTTCATTGGAATACTCGATCAATAACGGACTGATACTAAATCATTTTTTTTAGCCACATTTTATGTTTAGCAACATTTTTATATTTAGCAACATTTTATGCTTAGCAACATTTTCCAGCAACACATTATCAAAACATCAATATAGACTGTTTCGATTGTTGTATGTTTATTTCACAACAAAGTTTCAACTGGCACACAGCTCTACGTCATCGACACCTGCTTTGTAATCTCCCGAGTGGAGTTCGATACTGGGATTGCACATCTTCTTATTTTATTTTCTCCTCGAATTTGCGAATGTGAAATGACAATTTTTTGACTTCTTCTAATAAATCAAATAAATTTTCATCAGCTGCTGGATGCTTGACATTGACATTGATAAAATTTTATCTAACGAAACTCGAAACCACAAAATTTTAAAGTTTGTTTATTCAACATTTTTAATTCTAATATAAAATGAGTTACAAATGTAGCCTCGAAAACTGCATCGCGTTCGATAACACCTTGCGATATGTTACATGCAAAGCATTTTGCAATAGAAAACTCCACGGTGCTTGCATGGGTGCTCCAAGAGATTGGTACAATCCTTACTTGGAGTCACATTTTATATGTTCGGATTGCCAACATACGGAAAAACTAATGAAAAGCATGTACAATAACATAGCAGGCTACATTGGTTCACTCAACGTTGAAAAAGACCAAATGCTGGTGAAACTACATACTCAAACTAAGGTTAATGACGAAATACTCACTGAAATTACCAATCAAATCGAGAGTATAACGACTGCCTTAGATGATCTTTCCAAAGCCACCAAAAGAAATACTGACAAATCTGGTGAGCTTACCGTTAATTTGAAGCAACTAACTTGTTCAGTTACCTCTCTATCTACACCCACCTCTAATTGCCAAATGAACGATAGAGTCTTGCTCAAAACTATTGATAACAAAATAGCGACACTTATGACAACTCAGATTGATAAGCTGTCGAATAAATTGTTCGATGATATTCACGCTACCGAAAAATCAATCAGCAATAAACTAGAGAACATTGAAAAGTTTCAAAAAAAGCTATCTATGGAACTTAGGTCGTTTAATCCTATTATCAACGAGCAGTC
This sequence comes from Nemotelus nigrinus, assembly GCA_947369275.1. NCBI lineage: Eukaryota > Metazoa > Arthropoda > Insecta > Diptera > Stratiomyidae > Nemotelus > Nemotelus nigrinus. Next base: position 225,041,099 of record OX376372.1, on the reverse strand, counting down.
GCTTCACGAAGAAATGGCTAATGTCAATATCAACGTTGATGTACCAAAAGAATTCGTTACTCAGGATGCAGCAACCTCGCCCATTAAAGAGCTGTTATCGAGCACGGAGACTCATGCTGGTTTTTCGCCACGGAAATTACAATTTCAATCCCAAGCAGGGAAATCCTTGAAAAAAATTTTTATGTTTGGCACATACTGGTCAGAAGATGATTGGTTCAAACGCATCGAAAAAATCAAATGTTTGAACTCAAGTCACTACGATTCTCAACATGACACAACATTCTCAAACAAAAAAAAGGTGCCATTTTTTGTCGAAGGAGTCCCTATTTCAACCAACGTTTCTCGGCTTGGAAGACTCATTAAAAGTCATTTTCGTATTAATGGATTTCATATTCAGCACATACCTCAACATAACAATAGAGCATCTAAGCACTATAAAGTCTGGATCCCCGAAAAATACGCCTGGCTTTTTACCAACGTTGACGGAAGCAGCAGGAGCTACAACTGGAAAGGCATCAAGTTTTCTCCCTGGAAGTCCACCAACAGCAGCAACAATATTAGCAATATAAGTAAAAATACTAATGTAACCAATAATTGTACAGTCCGCAAATTACGAATAATGCAGAAAACTCCTAGGAATCGTCAGAAGAATAATATACCCATATCTGTAGTTCCCACCACTGAATGTTTAAATATTCCAGTCCAGAATATCCATAGCGTTGAGTCCAGACGTTCGCCTACGGACATATCTCCTCAAAGTTTAACGAATAGCTGCAGGGCGTCTTCTATCAATAATCCTCCAAATTCCACTCTCTCAAATACAACTTCGGATGAAATTCATCCGACTTCAAATTCTTTGCAAAAACCCCGGTATAACGTTAGGTATCGCTCCTAACAAGGTGTGCTCTCGCAAGTGCCTCAGAATTTTTTACCACAATTGCAGTGGTATGAGAGGCAAATTGAATAAACTCTACATTGACGCCAAATCATGCCATTTCAACGTACTTGCCTTGACTGAAACCTGGTTAAATGAATCCCATATAAATGAAGAGATCCTCGATAGTAGCTGGACAATATTCAGAAATGACCGTGATTGTGTCGCCACTGGCCAGACAAGAGGAGGTGGTGTTTTACTTGCTGTTAACAGTACTTTCTCATGCGAAATTGTCAACATAACCCCTCAAAAATTGTTTCAGCATAAAGTTATTCGAATATCATTTGACAGGACATCGGTATATATCGGTTTATTTTATGTCCCGCCTAGATCTGACGACTCTGTTTACAATTATATATGCGAATTTATATCTACTTTCATGGCAACTCGTAGCGCTGAGGATCAAATTATTCTACTTGGCGATTTTAATCGCCCTAATTTACGTTTCGTTCTTGATGAAACTGATAATTACCTAATTCCTATTAACCATCTTGATCATTCTGATTTTAACCTTGTGAGTACTTTGTATGGTAATGATTTGCAGCAAGTTGCTCCGACTCCCAATAGTTATGGTAATTGGTTAGACCTTATATTTACAAACGCTTATGACAAAGTAGTGGTTAGCCCTACTATCGACGTGGAGAATCTTTTCTCTAATAGCCTTCACCATTCTGCTCTTACTATTGATTTATCCACTACTGATTCTAATATCTTTCAAACGTACAATAATACTATTGTATACGATTTCCGTAATGCTGATTATTATAGCATTCACCATTCTCTTGACAATGTCGATTGGACAGATACGCTTGCATCCCAATCTATTGATGACAATGTAAATTCATTCTACAATATTCTGTTTGACGCGGTCGAAAGATATGTCCCTAAAATTAGGAGAAAGGATAAACTTTCTGAGCCTTGGCTCGATAAGACTCTTAGACGTATGAGAAATCATAGAAATAAGCTTTACAAATCAATAAAAAATAATGTCGACTCTAGCCATCGTATTAAAGAAGAATACAATGCAGTGGCCAAAGAATTCCATAACAAGTCTCATGAAGCATATGACAGATTCATTAAAACCACCGGCGAGAATATAATCCACAACCCCAAAAAGTTTTTTGACTTTGTGAATATGAAACGGAAAACAACTGGCTATCCCTCTTCTATGTGTTATAACACCTCAATGTCTTCTTCTCCTCAAGAAATTTGCAACTTTTTCGCAGATAACTTCCAAGACGTTTTTAATCCAGCAAGTACTTCATCATCCTGTCATTCCCCAAGAGTAACTAGACCAATTTTCGCTGAGGCTATAACCATTTCCAGAGATGATATTTCTAAAGCTATCTTGGAGCTTGATAGTAAAAAAGGCCCTGGACCTGATCTTCTTCCTCCAATGTTTCTTATTAAATGTGCCACACAGTTAATCACTCCTCTTCACATTATATTTAATACATCTCTTTCCTCTGGGTACTTTCCGTCGTATTGGAAATCCTCCTACGTGACACCAATATTCAAAAATGGCGATAGAAGATCAATTCATAATTATAGAGGTATTGCCATTTTATCAACTATTCCTAAACTCTTCGAAAAAATCATATGTGCTAAACTATCCCCTCTGGTCGATTCTCGACTTAACGAACAGCAGCATGGTTTTCGGAAAGGACGTTCTACCACTACCAACCTAATGGTGCTGGTTTCCCATGTTCTTTGTAAAATGGAGAAAGGTGATCAAATTGACGCAGTCTACACTGACTTTAGCAAAGCATTTGACCGTGTTGACCACTCCATTTTGATTTCTAAGCTACAGCAATTCGGAATTGCCGGTTCTCTACTAAAATGGCTTAGCTCTTACCTCCACAACCGCTCACAACATGTGAAATTCCAAGGGCTTATTTCTAAAAAAATTCATGTCAATTCAGGTGTACCTCAAGGTAGTCATCTTGGCCCTTTACTTTTTAATATTTTTATATCAGACTTGTCAGAGGTTTTATCTGATGTGCCTCATCTACTCTATGCGGACGACCTGAAAATTTATTATACTATAAAGTCGTCTTCAGATGCCAGCTTTTTTCAATCAAAACTAAATTCCCTCGAACATTGGTGCAGCGTGAATAACCTACCTCTCAACATCGCAAAGTGTCATGTAATTAGCTTTTCTAGAAAAAGTACGCGCGTACATTATACGTACCTTTTAAGCAATACGGCACTTAGTAGAGTGGACAATATTTTAGACCTCGGTGTGGTGCTCGATGAAAAGCTCCGCTTTAATTTTCATTACGACAAAATGATTTCTCAAGCAAGTAAACGACTTGGCTTCATTAAGCGACGGGCCAGGGAGTTTCAGAACCTTTGGGTTACAAAATCACTTTACACCGCGCTCGTTCGCCCTCTTCTTGAGTATGCTTGCATTATCTGGAACCCAGTTTTCGAAATTCACAGCCAGAGATTTGAATCTATTCAGAAGCAATTCTTGCTATTCGCTCTTAGAGGTCTTTACTATCCAAGTGATTTTAACAATTTACCGTCGTATGAATTTCGCCTTAGACTTCTAAACTTATTACCTCTTGCATCCAGAAGATTAATGTTATCTGCCTGCTTCAGTTTCGATGTCATTAGAGACGCTGTTAATGTCGACTATATACAGAAAAGATTTGTGCTTAATCAGCCCTTGAGAGTCACTAGATCCCGACGAATGCTAGTTGAATATAAGCATAGCACCGCATATGCTGATAATGAGCCAATTAACAGATGCTGCAAAATATTCAACAGTATGAGCCAACACTTTTCCCCCACGATATCCAAAGTGTCCTTTAAAAATAGAGTTACCAAGGCTCTCTTATCCTAACCTCCCTAGTCTACCGGCCTAGTATCTTGTATCTTCTTATGACTTAGGACTATTTTCATAATTGTTTAATTAGATAATTAATTAAATCCGTTTTTGCGTTTTGCGTATTTAATATTGTGACCTACATGTAAATTAGCTTTGTGTATTTATTTATCGAATGTTTATTTATTTATATTATATTTGTTTGTATTTTATACCTATTTTAAACCTGTTTTTTTTCTTTAAATTTGTCTGGTTTGTTTTTATGTTTTATATTTATTTCATTTATATGTATTATTATTATACCAATTCCCAGCGCAATAGTGATGTTTTCCAAATTTGATCGGATATTTCACCTCGCCTTGCTATTGAAAAATCATAGACGATCATCATCATGCTAATGAAGTGTGAAAAATTTGCATAAGTTGCGTTAAATTTAAAATAAATATTCCACTTTTAAAACCGAATGATTTCTATATTGATTTTTGCGAGCCTATTTCAGATGTTTACAGAAAAGGTCAAGGATTCTGACTAGCTAGTTGTAGCTAACCGGCTACCTAGCTATTTATTGGCGGAAAAAATCAATAACAAATTAGTTATACAATCTAACATTCATATTTTGGGCATCTATTAACCCCCGCTAGACACACCTGGGTCTTTGGTGTCCGGCCGTTTTTGAAAATCGTCAGGGCGCACAGGTACGTCAATATTTCGGGTTCTAACCTCCGCTTAAAAAATTGTACTTGGATCCAGAACTGGCGTAGTGAACGTCACGCTCGGTCCTCCGTTCTTCGTGAATTGCTGAGCTGTCAAAGTTGGCTGCGGACACCAAAGACCCATGTGTGTCTACGGAAGCATAAAAGTGTGCATTTTCTTCGAAGCTTTTCTTCGGTATATTAGATCAAGCGGTAGTTAATTGTAACATTTTGTACAATTTTAATGAAGCGAACACTGCATTGGGAAGATATAAATTTATTGAAACGTTAGCACTTAGTTTAACCAGCGAAGAAATAAAAATTTGCGAAGAACACAAGCTTCATGTATGCAATGAATGCATTTTGTAATTTTGTTCAGCTACTTTATTTATTTTAATAAGAATAAGTGTAAGTAATAATAAATAACACAAAAACGTATAAAACTTTGAGTTACATTACTTTCAAACCAAAAATTGTAATTTCAAACGAATTTTCGACTCTAAAAAAAATTGTACTTTTTCTCTTGTCATAATAATTATACTTTTTTCGAAGTTTCATTATGTCCTTTTTTTTCTTTCATCTACTATATGTCAAGAAACATTTCGTACAGTAGAATTTTCTTAAACTTATTTAACAAAAAGCTATGATATTTTAAGTGAATACGTGTATTTCTCGTGTTTTGTGTCGATTTCCATTAAATAACAATAATAAAAATTCATATATATCCATCACCTAATGCACGCTCTTTTTCTATAGATATCGATCTACCTTCATGAATTTTTTCAGATTTTAAAACGATTCGAAGTGTGGTAAAAAAACGGCAGGACTCCATAGACCCAGGTGTGTCTAGGGAGGTGCTCGAATTGTAGTGTGTCTGGGGAGGGTTAACAGTGACATTCTTGACACTTTAGCAGATTCGAAAATACTCGTATCATTGATATTGGTGAAAATCGCAGCACAGTGATTTGTCGAATTAATTTGGGGTCATGGGACAACGAGCACTGCAAATACGAATTGATAATAATAAAAACATATAGTAGTTGTAGCAAGATCAGGTTTGTTTATTTATTTGGATGAGTATTTCTAGTGAGTATGGGTTTGGTGCAGTAGCTGTTATGCGGAAGAAGTTCTCTGGAAAATTACAAACAATTAATAAATGATAGGATACAGTGTTGCAAATGTGAGTAGTAGAGAATCAATCGTTGAAAAGAAGTGAAAGCTTTTAGGAAGTAAATAAGCAAACAAATCAAATTTGAAGAAATGTTTCGCTACCAAAGTAGAAAAATTCTTTAGTTACGAAGCATCAACGAGAAGTTTCATTTTTTTCTCTCTTGAAATGGTGAAAATTCCACTCGTTTAAAGCACTAGCTATGCTAGTAAAATATACCTCGGGCTCGAATATCTATTGTTTCAGCCAGTAGCAAATTAAGAATTCTCATTTTTATCGTTAACTGCTACTAGAATGAACGTCAGAGCAAGCGACCAGCGTCTGACATCTGGAGCTATTTTTCTTTCTCAAACAATATTGTCGTTTTAGAAATGTACTATTGCTTGTTGAAATTTCCTGTACGTGTATACATGGCAAGCAGTAAATGTTATCACAAAATAATATAGTCGTTAAAATTGTAACACTCCCGGCATTAACTACTCGTGACTCTAGACGTAGAACAAATCAGCTCGGTCGCTGCATTATAGGTTTGCATTTTGTTTACAATATTTGCAAACATACTAGGTGCATGAAGAAGTTTTGAATATTTTCACATTGCAGTATTTATGCATATTGCGCAAGCATTATGTTTTGTAGAATTCCACGAAATGATTTACCTACTATGACTCCGGGTTACGTTAATTATATTGATCGATTTTTAGCTTGATTGATAGTTCGCTAAATGTTTAAAGGCATTAAGTTTTCGAAGTGAGAAGAAGTTAAATATGGTAGACATAAAGAGTTTAAAATTTGAAGAAAAGCCGGAAGCTTTTGGTTACTACTATTTCCGAAAACGTTACAACGTTAAATTCACACTCTCATCGAAACATTTGGTGAGTCAAGCTTCTTTGCCTATTGCCAAAATCCGATGAAGTTTCTATTAATCGATTATTCAGAGCTGGCAAGTATTTCAGACTGGCAGTATTGTAGACTCGTGATCTAACTTTTAGTAATTTACAGAGAAAAAAAAGCAGTCACAACTTGCCGGCCATATTTGCTTGGAAACCCATTTCACCCCAAACACAATTACACTTTAGCTAAATACGAGCTAATGTTTAATTTCTAGGTGTTGGGTTTCTTCGAATTCAATTATCTGTTTTTTTTGTATAAGTAAAGTGTTTACAAACCATCTGGGGTCTTGATAATTGAAAGTGGTTGAAATTTATGACAATATGACTCAGGCATTTCCCAAGAGGAATCACTGTAATGCATTCCAGACAGAAACTATGAAGCAAGCATTCTTAGCAATGAAAATGTAATCTGCTTGCAAGAGGTTTTCCAAAAGTCCATGACTGGCCAATGAATATCACTGACAGAAATAAGGGGAAAAAAATTGCGTTCATACATCAGCTATGGGTAGTGTGCTATATAAAACGGAAAGAGGAAAATCTCGGAGCATTTCAAATCATCTCAGGTAAGTAAAATGTTTAATACAGCAGTACTAGTTTCCCTAGTATCTGCGAGAATACGCTATTGGAATTTCCAATGAGCGTCACAATCACTCAACATGCAATAATCATACATTCCGGGTCCTGCAGAGGTACGATCGGCCGCCGACCAAAGCTTCAATTCGTAATCATCCTAGTTGACGGATATGCGAGAATTCGATGTCGGGCTTTCCAAAAAGTTATTTTTATAAAACTGAAAGCTCAAAAATCCCCTTGTCTATGCCTTGCCAGCCTAGGACATGCAATGTTAAAAATAAATAAACAGGCTATGAATCGGTAATGGTTCCACGCATTACGCGAAAAACTAACCGAATATATATATCGACACATTACTTTTCCCGTTGGATTATTACAATTTAGGTTAGCTTGAACAGACCGCGTTCGTTTTTACCTGAATTTGAACCAGCCACTTAACATACTCAGAGCCAGTCTTGTAATCATTCGGTTTAGCGGACTATTTATTTTTCACTTAGTCAGGATTTTGAATTTTTTAATTTCTTTTTCGCTGAGATTTCGGAGCAGCCCATTATTGCGCTCCATAGCCTCAACGTTGATCTGCCTTTATTCTTCGAGTTTATTTATTTATTTCTTTATTGCAGCTATTTTTTTTACAAAAAATAAGTAACATATGTTTATTTTATTGCTCGCAACTCGCAAAAGTGGGAACACTTGTGCGCGAGAGCGGGGATCTTTCCATGATTAAAATATTTATTTATATTCCATGTTTAAAGAAAATGTGAAGAAATAAATAGAAATGAAAAATGAAATGAAATGAAAAATGAAATGAAATGAAAAATGGAAGCGAAATAGTAATCTTAAAACACACAATGAATCAAATTAAATGAATTAATGTAAGATCTATAGGTATGAGGTTATGTAAAAGCAAAGTAAAAGAGTAATATTAAAACACACACAATGAAACAAACTAAATGAATTAAGTTTAATTGCTGACACAAAAAAGGAAAAAAGACGAGCGATTTATGGGTTTAAAACTGAATCCAGAAATTTATTGTTGTTTTGGGCAAAAAGCTTTAAGACTAACCTATAGTTGCGTTCATTTAGACAAAGTTTGATCTCTAGTGGAAGGTTATTATACAACTTCGGCCCTAATATACTTAAATGCCTGCCCGTTTGAGCTTTTCTACAGCGCGTGATCAAAAAGGGATTCATCATTTGTCGCCTCGTACGATAGCCAGTGATATGGAAATCAAATTTGTGTGAGTTGAGATACATGAATTGCAAAGCTGCATACAGATACAACTGACGGGTGTTCATTACACGGAACTCATTAAAAGATGCTGTTTTAGATGAATAAATTGATATTTTTAAACATATTTTAACTATCTTCTTTTGCAGGTTTTGTAATGGTGCAATATATGTTGAGAGAGCGGCACCCCATGTTCCAATAGCATACTGCATTATGCTTTGAGCGATGGCAAAATAGACCATCCTTATCGTATTTAAATTAACGTTGTGCCTAAGCCTAACGAAAGAATATAGAGTTCGACGTAGCTTCGGTATAAGACCAAGAATGTGACTTTTCCAACTAAGCTTGTCATCCAGAATTACACCAAGGTAGTTAGTTTCACTAAGCCGCATTATCTCTTCATTGTTCAGCTTAAGGTTGAAACTCACCTCATCGAGTTTGTTCCTGGTGCCAAAAGCCAAAAAGCATGATTTTTTTCGTATTAAGGACAAGCTTGTGTAAGTTTAGCCACTTGGAAACTATTTGAAGACCCCTGTTTGCCTCATCGAAAACTTTTTCCCAAGTGTCCTCTATGAAGATTAGTACAGTGTCGTCTGCATATGAAATTACTTGACCGCTAAAATCAGGAACGCTGCACTGTAATCTACATAAGTCGTTGATGTAAAAGTTAAACAGAATCGGGCCTAATACTGTTCCTTGGGGGATACCGCAATTGACTTCTATTAAATCACTGACGAGTGTTCCGATTTTAACTTTTTGCTTACGCTTACGTAGATAAGATTCAAAAAGCAGATTTATGTTGTTTGTCGGTATCAGTTGCCTTAGCTTTTGCAAAAGTATATCGTGACAGACCGTATCGAACGCCTTTTTTAAGTCTATAAACACCGCAATGGTTTTTTTGTTTACATCTAAGGCCCTGTTTATGATATTCGTTGCGTAGTATATTGCATCTGCTGTGCTTTTACCCTGACAGAAACCAAATTGGTTTGGGGCTATTTGTTGACGAATTGTGAAAAAGTCACACAAACGGGTCTTTAGGCACTTTTCAAAAAATTTTGATAGATTCGAAATCAAGGAGATTGGTCTATAGTTGTTTAGACACTTCTTATCTAGCGCTTTGAAAATGGGGATGACAATTGCTGTTTTGAGGCTATCTGGAAACTGCCCGGCTTGTAGGCATATGTTGTAAATGTGGTGAAGAGGAATATATCTTGAGCAATTGTTTTTAGCACTTTTGCTGTTACAGAGTCTTCGCCTGGAGATTTGTTGTCTTTCAAGGATTTTACGTGAAAAAGTATCTCATCTTTTGCTATTTCTGGGAAAAAGTTCCAGCTGAGTGACTGAAATACTTGAATATTGATGCATTGGGGTTATAGAGGCACATAGATCTTCTCCAATCGTCGAAAAAAAGTTGTTAAATTCATTGGCAACATCTGAAACAGATTTTAACAAATTCCCATCTTTAGCAAGGATTTCGGATATAGTCCCCTCTTTTACCTTACGCTTAGCGATTATTTCATTGATTGTCTTCCATAGTTTCTTTCTTCGGGTCATTTTTATGTTTCTCCACCTCAGATAAATAATATTTGGATTTTGCCACACTTATGGTTTTATTTAAAAGATTCCTGTAAATTTTTTTTGAAATGACAACTGTCTAATAGAAATAAACTTGCATGCTGCTCTGGATCGTTTTTTTATGCATGCGGGATACCTCCTCCACTCTGGATGAAAAAAAAACGCAGCTATTGTATTATTTCCAAGCTTCACATCCAATCCCAATAATTGCCATTCAGTTCTATCTATCGACATTTTTCTATCAATTTAGAGCCCTAAGGCGATTAAAAAAAATTTGTTATACTTTTGAACATTGGTTATCCAGTTTTTCGCGTTTTTTCAATTAAAAAAAAATGTTTCGCATATCGTCAAAAAAAAATTTTTTCGTCTAAATTTAGGCCCGTGCAGTCCTTTATACTCAAAACTAATGAAATATTTTTGGTAATTTGTTCACTGATGCTTATTTTGTCCAGGAATTTACGAGGCACAATTTGCTTTTTTTTCAGCGGTGCTGCGGCGATCTATTAGGGCGGTCGCCATTTTGTTTTCTAATAATTATTTCCAATGAAAATGTCAAATTTTAACCTCAATAAAGATGAACATAAAATTTCAAATCGATATCTTGAATAGTTCTTTTTTTGGAAGCTGTTTAAAAAAACAATTCATTTTGAGCAGTTTAACAGTGGACTTACCCCTTAAGCTTTACTACTATGCTTACTATTAGCTCAAAATGCTAGTCATCTTAAGGGAGGCGATAGCTTGACTGAATTTAAGTTAGTATTTTTGAAAATTTTTGGATCTATAATAATGAATAATACCTATAAAATAATCTAATAGAATAATGCCTATAAAATAGTCCACCTCGTTTCCTACCAAACCAATTCTCTTTGTATTACTTTACTGTATTATTCGTACTTTGATCTTTAGAATTAGTTAATGCTATTCATTTTGAAACAGCAGGACACTAGCATTGCTCTTCGATGAGATCATCTAGATGAAACTAGTTTCGTTTCATTTGATGTTTACTCTTCTTGCGCAAGACGGAGAAAATCTTGAAAAACTCGTGATGGTTTGTTGAATTTTGAGAATCAAATCACGTGAGCAACTCTAAAAAGTGAGATCAAACTGCACTGAAACCGATCTAAAAGATTCTGAATTTTATTTTAACTCGTACAGAATATTTTCTGCAATGCACGCTTTTTGAATATGTCAATGCCATAAGTTTTGAATCCGTTTCGAATTCGCTGCAGGGGATATATTCAATCAGTGCCATTCAACGCTGATTGGCAGGAACAACGTCAGCAAGAAACGAGTCCAACGTGAACAGATAGAAGCTATGAAAGTCATTAACAATAATTTCCTTGCGTTGCCGGCTGTTCATAAAAGTCAGATGACAGTGCTTAAGCCTCACCCAATCCAATTAGCAAAAAAAAAACCAATCAACTAACAAACTGTGAGAACAATTAAGTGACCAAAACGTAGCGTATGCTGAGTAAGCTTAAAGCGGCTCCTCATTCAAAAGATGCAGACATATGAAAAGATCTGTATCTTTTTTGCATATCGATGCTTCTTAAATTGATAAAATCGCGTATCATCGAAATGTTTCCCCGCTGCTCAATTGATTCGCCGTCCATTGAGTGGCTGCTGCCTCAAGAACACTTCTTGGAAGAGCTGGCCAATTTGAATAATCGATTCAAGTATCGCATCGTCGTTAAATCTCTTAGACAAACAATTGAGCATCTCCGATCTGGCCGCCTCCGGTGGTTGGCTCAACAAGGCTCTGGTCAGGTTGGCGGCTAGCTTGCAAAACCAGAAAGATTTACAATCTAGTTATAAAGTGAACTATCGATGGGAAATATCGCACTGAACGAGAGCTAGCCGTGGCTGTAGAATCTGTTCGTCAAACACACGGTCGACTTCAACGTTGACTAAAGTCGCGATTGCAGTGTGCAGGTGAACGGTCCGGTAACATAATCTGTTTTATATTCGTGCTGTTCCCAGTAATGAACAACAATCGCTCAATAGGATAGGATATTAAACAAAAACACAAACGGAACAGAACGGGACGTGACTCGTCGGCGTGAGACAAGTGCCCAAGACGTTGTAAATCAGCCAGTGCGCCGGCAGAAAGTAAATCGCAAGGAACCGAGATTGCCGAAATTTTTCCGTTGGATGTAGTGAAATTACTGTCGAAATTTAATGCAAACAATATTCGAGTGTCTATTGTTGCTTTTGCCACAATACTATCTTGACAAATTTGAATAGAAGCGACGACGCCACAGTATTCGAGATATCAAACAATCGCGACCGTTAAATAGGAGTTTCGAGGCGCGCAGTGCTACAAATCTAGAAATATTGTGCTTGTGAGAAAACTGAGCGACTAGTTAGTTATTGGTGTCCACGATGGATACCGTCGATAAAAAGGATCACGGTAAGCGAGTGAATTGTGAATGAGTGAGTGAGAGGGTAGTTTTCTGAACGCAGTGTAATTTTTACAGGACCGCGGTTCGGCGTGCGTCATCTCCAATGTCTCCTTTTGTTCTCCTGCCACTTTGTGATGTACACGTTACTACAGAATGTGCCGTTGGCTATTGTGGCCATGACTGATAGCAGTAAGGCAAATCCTGACTTCGAGGTAAGTGCGAGGATCAAAGTGCCGTGGAGAGGGAAATGATAACACAAACGTCTTGTGAAAATTTCATAAAAATCGTACCGCCTTGTGATACTTTTCTGAGCGATTTTTCTTCCCTGCAGGAATACGACTGGGACGAGAAGACCAGGGCCAGTGTCCTTAGCAGTTTCTTGTGGGGGTACACGGTGTCGCAGATACCTTGCGGGTCGCTGGCCGTGCGCTACGGGAACAAAGCTGTCCTCCTCGTAGGAGTCGGAGTGAACTCAATCCTTAACCTGATCATGCCCATATGCACTGTCTGGGGAGGATCAAATGCACTGTTGACACTGCGCGTGATGCAAGGACTCTTCCAAGGAGTGCTGTTTCCTTCGACACACGGTCTGATCGCCAGTTGGGCGCCGGTGGAGGAGCGCTCGCATCTCGGAGTTTTCGTGTTTCCGGGAGCTCAGATCGGCACGGTGGTGGCCCTGTCGACTGGTGGGGTCATTGCTGCGTCGGATCTAGGATGGCCTGGTATTTTCTACTTGTGGGGTATTGTCGGTTTGATCTGGTGCTTCATGTGGTGGTGCTGTGGCGCAGATGGCCCCTCCGAGCACAAGTCCATTAGTCCGGCCGAACGGGAGTATATTCTGTCGACAACGATTGTAAATACAGACAAGCTGCCAACTCCTTGGGGCAGGATATTCCGGTCGAGTGCGTTCTGGGCGCTTCTGGTAGCTCAAACATGCGCTTGCTACAGCTTCTGGACGATAACGACAATCACGCCAACGTTTTTGAAAGGAATTTTCCAGATCGACATCCAAAAGAATGCACTCATGTCGGCAGTACCACCCATCGGACTATTTGTTTTCAGCCACTTCTTCGCTGCTTGTGCGAAGTTCTGTAGTAATAAGTTGAAGTTCACGCTGCGGACCATCCGCATAGTCTTCAACTCGGTTGGCTTTGGAATTCCAGCGCTTGCTTTAATTTGCCTAGGATTTATCAACAACACTCACCATTTGTTGGCGGTGGTGCTGCTGACTATTGCCTACGGTACAGCGTCCGCCGACTTCTTCGGTTACTATGTAAACCACATCGACCTTTGTCCCACGCACGCGGCTCCGTTAATGGGGGTAACCAATGCAGTGGCAACGGTGAGCGGTATCGTCGCGACAATGGCCGTAGGATGGGTTGTACCAGATGAGGTTAGTATCGAATTCTCCTCTTTAATTTATAAAATAGTATCTAAAAGTATCTGCCTAGTATCTCAACTATCCAATTGCAAACAATATGCGAGTAAATGTAATTTCCTTTGCAGACAAATCCACGACAGTGGCAAATTATCTTCAGCGTGGGTGCAGCACTCTACGTCGTCGGCATAATAACGTTTGCGTTCTTCGGCCGTTTCGAGAACCAGAACTGGGTCGAACCGCGGAAACCGAAGCGATCTGTATCTGAAAAGTATACTCCTAGTGCCAACGAATTTACGATCGCGATGTCAGATAATAATTTTAAGGTGTAAATCGAAGTGTGTACTTGTTTAGTTTGTTTTTTATAGTTTCAGTGAGTGTCTGAAGGAATTTTTCATAGAATTCTGTTTTGTAACAGTGTTTAGCGAAGTAAGCAGCGTAGTTAGGTATTTTATTCGTTAGCTTTATTGTTTTAGTTGATGCACTTTGATTTCAAAGCCGCTTGTAAATACAAATATATATAATAGTGAATAAAATAACTTATACAATGAAATAATTTGGTGCTTTTTGTTTCAGATTTTTTTTTCAGTAGCAATTATCTGCTTCTTTGTTTATGGAATTGCAATAGGTTGGCTTGAAATGAACAATGCGTAATATCTTTTGTTGGTTTATTCGGGATGCAATAAATAGTGCAAATAAACTTGGCCGAAGCAAAGATGATTTCAAAGTAACGATATCAGAGCAAATATAAACCAAAACAAAAGAAAGTTTCGTTTAATCTATTGTTTTTGTCGGAATGGGGTAAGTTTTTGGTGTTAATGCCTGTGATTTGTTCGGGTTCGGTCGGGATATCTTCCTGTATTTTGCGTAGTGCGCTCAGCTGATTACATTTAGAAACGTAATATCTTTGATAAAATATTTAGCCTAATAGATAAATCTGGATGTTTTCAAATTGCTGTTTTTGTTTTTTTGACTTTAATCATTTCCTTTGAATAAATATTTTATCAAGTAGTGTACAGACTGTGCGAGATATGTTTAAGCTGTCTTACTATTCATGCAGTTTGATTTATTTTAGGAGCGTATAATTGATATTTGTACTACGCCAATTATGTTGGGATGAGGATGTAAATAAGCTGAGCAATATTTACCACATGAATCATAACTATATTATATCGAAATCTAAGATAGGTTTAATCGTGGCTGAAAACAGCGACACGAACTATCAGTTTTTTTGTTAATGAGAAGTGAGTTTTTTTTAAAAGAACCCATTTTTGAAATAGAAATGGGCTACTTGAAATTTATTTAGTGCTGCGATAGTGCTTGAAAACGATCTGGCGTGATTTATACCGAGTTTATTCATCATCATCAGCACGTTAAACGGAGTCCGGTCCTGGCCTCTTTCAACAAACTTTTTCACCGGTCCCGATCGCGAGCCGATGCCAATGAAGCAACTCTAAGCTCCGAGCGTCCTGGTCAACGCCATCCCTCCAGCGCAATTAAAGTTTTGTCCATTGCCATCTACCGTAAAACCTGCCAAAAAGAGTTTTCCGAACAGGTCCTAGGCATCCAGCCCACCGGAGCCTATTGAGCTATATCTTTGGAATTACAACTGCTTCTAGGTAGGTTGTATACAACTCATGTTTATAGTGTCTGCGAAATCACATTTCTTCACATATGGGGCCAACGATTCTCCAAAAACCTTTTTTCCCAAACGCGGCTAAGAGGTCAGAGAGCCTTATGCAGACAATTCAAGTCTTAAGTCCATAAATGAGTACTGGCAAGGTAAACTTTGATGTTTGGGCGAGAGTTTGGGATTCAAACAGCGTTGGCAGACTGAAACAGTGGATTTAAGTAGCCACCTACGTATGTTTTCCTCGAATTGTTATCGGATGCTACGACTTGTCCAAAGAAGTTGAAAGGTTGCACTACCTCGAATTCATGATCCACTACACTGAAAGTTTAACCAACTCTAAGTGCACTTCGTTCAGATGTTGCCACCATGTACTTCGTCTTTCCTTCATTTATGTGACCAGCTTTATCTGGATAAAGGATTATTGTACAGATGTTTCGAATCTTCGAATAAAGTCAATATCTCTGCATAAGCCACCATCTGACTCGACTTGGTGACGATAGTCCTCCTCGCTACGGGTCGAAGTCTTGGATTGCTTTCTCCAACACCAGGCTACAAAAGAGACAGCCCAGATCATCCCCTTTTTGGAGCTCACTAAAGATGTTTATGGTCAGGCTACTCAATCATGTCAGTTTGGTTAGAATGTCGAATTTTTTCATGGCCTTAAACAATTCTATCTTGACTTTGCTGTCATATGCGGCCCATAGATCTACGAGTATAAATAGATGCTATAATGATAATATACCTTCTATTTATTGACTTCAGTATTGATTTCTTTGCATCGGAAATATCTCAGGACGCTCTTTGGTGGGGACGTTGCTAAACAAATATTTTTAAGCACCATGATTTATAAATTTGTAGGTAATAGCTAGCACTAATATACGAAATAAAAAGATATTTCTCAAATACACAGCATTAAAATTTTCGACATTTTGTGTCAAGACAGAAGCCAATTTTAGCTTGAATTTTTATCAGTAGCTTATAATTCAGCCATACTTTAGTCCTAAACGTCACATCTCGCACAGAAAAGGAGGAAATAAATAAATAAATAAAGAAATAGGAAACCGCTGATGATTAAAATTGTTTTATCTATTAAAAAAGCCAGCGAACCAGCACTTATACAACATACTTTATTCAAGGCTTATCCTGCCCCGTTATCTGCGTAGTTTTGCTCTCCCATCCCTTGATCAGTTTCCGTCGAAGTGATTGCCGGACTTAGTTCTGCGTCTCTATCTCCGGGAAAATTCCAGGGCTGAACTTCACCTTCTGCCCAGATGAGAAATACTATTGAGCCAACGATCATAATACCACTTGTGACCAAGAAAACAATTTGCCATTGCTTATGATCTCCCTTGGAAACAAAATAATAATAATGCAATTATATAAATATAGAATTTAGAAAACTACAGGTATTACCGGATCAGTTACAACCGCTCCAACCATTGCCTGAGCACCGATCGCAAATACATTCGACAGTGCATTAGAAACGCCCATCAGTGTTCCCGCGAAATTCGGTGTCAGATCAATATGGTTGATCAAGAAGCCAACAAAAGTTCCTGCGTTCAGTCCCACAGCCATTGTTATTAAGAAAACTGAAAAAATCGTATGATCACCGGTTGTAAAACTTAAACAGAACAAAGCCAAAGCTGGACCCAACTCCCCGATCGTATTGAATATCTTGCGGCTTGCCATCGTAGACACGCAACCCTTTCGCTCTATTAAATCGACCAAAATGCAGAAGACGAAACAAAAAATGAATAGAATGAGATGCGGTAGTGCAGACACGAAAGCGTTTGTCGTGACTAATAATTTGTGAACGTAACGGGTGTAGCGAGGAGATTGGACGAATACCAAAGTGATGCCAAATTGATTAGTGCTGTCAGCTATGAAAAGCGCAATCACTGGAGCTGACGTCAGCATCTTTAGCCACGGCGTTCTGGGTCGTTTTTTAGCACAAGCGTCCTTCTGGCTTCTTGCGATGTATTCCCTTTCGACAAGAGACACGAATCTGCATCTATCTGGCGAACTTCCACCAAACAAAAACCACACGATACACCACACCAGTCCAATCGCGCCACTAAAATGAAAGATTTGGGGCCAACCCAAATATCTTGCGATCAGCCCACTGGTGCCCATCATTGCAACCACGCCTATTGACGTCCCTGAGTAGGCTATGGTTGCTAACGTTCCTCGTTCATGAACAGGAGCCCATTTACTAATGATCACGTGGCATGCCGGATATATTACTCCCTGACAAGCCCCAATCAGTACTCTGATTGCGAACAGGAGATACCAGTCACCCAAGTCCGTGCCAGACGGAGTTATAAGGGACAGTGCTGAACAGATTATGGTGGAGCTAAGTAAAACGTATTTGGCGCCATACTTCTCGGCGAGATATCCTCCTGGTATTTGCGTTGCAGTGTACCCCCAGTAAAAAGCTCCCAACAGATTTGATTTGATACTTTCAGTCCATGCGTAGACCTGGAACAAATGAGTGGTTGACAAACATGGAAAAAGAATCAAATGCCAGTCATCATACCTTAAAACCAGCACTTCGATTTTCATCGGTCATGGGCACAATAGCCACCGACAGACTGGATCTGATCGCGAACATTATAGCACAGCAGGCAAACAGAAATACGCATTGCAAATGGCGGAATCCTAGACAGACTGAAGAAAAACCATAGCTTGTAGTACCGTAGAGTAGTTAGTATAGTACATCTTACGTCTTTTGCATATTTCTTTCATATATTTAAAAGATTTAAGTGTTTTTTTTTACTATTTCCGAAAATAGGTTAAAATTCTACATAAAATCTTACTAAAAATTTAACATTAAAAAGGGTTTTTGAGCTTAAAAGAATTTACGTAAATTTGATTGAATTTCCTTAAAACATTTCACGTCATGTTAAAATTTTGAAAGGTAATACTGATATGCAGTAGTGACATTTCTCTGAATTTATAGTGTTGCTCCTTAGTTGAATATTGTCAAATTGAATCGAATTGAATTGAATCCAGCACTTCTTCTTTGAGGAAATAGCTTGAAATGCCGCAAGCACCACGCTCAATACATATTGGCTTGGATCTTTACTAAGCCATGGTTCAGGAAACTTTTTCTATTTCGCAATCTAAGTGATATATTCGTATCTTGGCAAAACAGCATCTGACGTTACATGCGTTTTCGTCTAGTCTACCTGTATATCAAGAAAATGATAAATTCTCTTGAAATCATCATTACGAAGATCACATACTAGCCACAAGCGTAGGTACTAGAAAGCGTTATTTTCTCCCATTTTTTTCATGCATGAGGCCTACAGTTTATTTAAGCTTTATCCCACATTATTTGCTGCCGGAAAATGGTGATGATATACTTTTCTATTCTGTCCAAAAAAAGAGGCAAGTTATATATGTATGAGTATGTTTTTTAAGGTTAATTCAGGTTCGTAGGATAATTATACGTGAGTATTTTTGTCCTACATTTGCTAGGTTTCTGTACATTTTCCTTTTATGGCCTTGACGTAGGGACTGATAAAATTTGAAATTATTTATAAAATAGTTTTTCTTTAATTATTGAAATCTTTTTCAGTTAATATGTTTAAATATATCATATCGTTTATAATGTTATCAATAAAATGTAAATTAGCCGGTCTAAAGCATCGCCAGGTCACTGCATGCTACATGGCAAAAGAAAAAGGCTTGCTACCTCACAGCAACCATGTCAGGAAATTGACAGCAGCCGCAATAATAGGCGCAGATGCAAATGCAAATATTCAGTTATGGAACAGTTCGGATACCAACGAAAGAGGTGTACCTTTATGTCAAATTTAATTTAATTGAAGAGTTTTACGGTTTCGCTAGAAGGTTTGCTTCATGAAAGAGCAACTCATTAACAGAAGAAGAACTGACTGGGAGAAATTCTGATCCTCTTTTCACCCTGAACTGAAGTACGATCTGGCGCTCGCCAATCAGGAAGATCCGAATAAGGGACAGAAACTTTTAAGGGCTACATTTAACAATGCTGCTGCAAAATCATGCAGGTCCACTAGATCCACAGAGAAAACGAAGTTTTAGTGGTGCAATAATGAGATCCATTCGGTGAGAAGGGCTCCATGGGAATCTTTGTGTGCAAATATTGAAAGTATCAATGAAGTAAATCCGAAAACTTCTAAGCTTAAATCCTGTCGCTCCGGGTGACAAACAAAAATGCGATGGCAATTGCACATATCCAACATTGCCATTAGAAACATATAAGTTCAATTCCTGTCACATTTGTGGTGCACCCAGAAGAGAGGTCATCTATTATTATGGCCCATCCAACTCACTAGGCCCGGGTGTAATCATCTCGCCTGATATTCGGAGGGCTTACACATGTTCCTATCAGCTGTTAGGAAACAAAGATTGTATTTATCCCTGAGGCAAGAAGAGCCTCACACGTTAAACCAAAGGATTATAGACCAATATGCCTAAGTTAATTTATATTGGAGATTTTAGAGAGAGTTAGTGTGTATCAGATAGCCAGTGCCATGGACTCGACTCTGGTCTCGAAATAATATCATTGCTTATACGAGTGGCAAATCTGTCGAAACAGTGCTACATACTCCAGTAAGGCATGCTCAAAAATCACATGCTTGTAATTCCAGACATCAAGAGAGCGTTCAATAATGTGTGTCGTCAGGTGATTCTGAATGCTCTTGAAAGCCTGGATATCAATCCACAGTTAGTAACATTTATAAATCAGCTACTCAAATATCAAGTAATAAGCTCGTCTTTGAGTGGCTCAGCTTTGAATCGTGAGGTAAATACGGGCACTCCTCAAGACGGTGTTCTGTCCCCATTGCTTTGGAATTAAACAGTTAATGAGCTTTTTAGGAGCCTCGATTAATCTAGTTGTAATTATTTATTTATTTATTTATTAATCCCTTGCGCTACAGATACAATTCCACTTACAGCGTCAAGAAAGCAAAAAAAAGAATGAAACATAAAAAAGGAAAAGAAATAACAAAAATAATTCACTAAACTAAAATTAGGACTAAGGTAAATAGCAATTCAATGTAACATTTTCAATACATGCTTGAATTGTGAGAACGATTGCGGAAGAGGACCAAGCTTAAGGGCATTATGTGATAGCGTATGCAGATGTCATCCCTTTTGATATCTCAGGGAAATTTATCTTCATCTTATTATCTCGCAATGGTGCAAGGAATATGGCCTGAATGATAGCCGTAACAAAGCTGAAATATTGCACTTTACGAGTAAGCATAAGATTCCTTTCTTCGATCTACCAAAGATTAGTACAACTTACAAGCAAAGTTAAATCTTTGTGGTTCATCCTGGATTCAAAGCTTCTATGGAAGGAAAATAAACTGCGAAAAGGCCTCGCGAAGCACTATGTGCTCTTTGCAGCTGTAGAAAGGTTATAGGAACAACTTGGGGGCTGTAGCCTCGTATTGTCTCCTGAGTTTGAACTAGTATAATGAAACCAAATCTGCTGTACGGAGCAATAGATTGGTGGCCAGCCGTATTTAAGGCTATAAATCAAAAAAATTGTGGAGAAGGTGCTTAGATTAGATACCTTAGTAATAACGGGGGCACTCCGTATCACCCTAAAGAAAGCACTCGTAGCGCTGCTTCACTGGCTTCCTACCAATCTGCTTGTCTCCCAACGTGCGAGGCATTCCACGGTAAGACTGTATTGTGGTAGCCCCAGGATGAGAATAGACTAGGATCATGCTAAATTCTTGCTGTAGGGAATGCCTCTACCAGCAGGCATCGACTATAGTTTTGGTAAACCATTTCTGACCTAAGTGGAGGAGTTGGTAATGTTTGAAACGGACAATCCGTTCTTATATCAGTTATTCGGATTGAATATCTACATTTTCACTGACAGCCAAGTGGCTTTACAGTCCGTTGCCTCAGAGCTGGTCCTCAAATGTAGTCCGTATCTTAACCAGGTGTCGAGATATCCGACAATACACCTTTTTTGGCGCCAGGACTAGGGGACATTAAGGGAAACTCTGAAGCGGACGAATCTTCAAAAGTTGGTACGCTTTTGCCGAAGGTATCCTGCAGTTTTATGATTAGTTAAGCTGGATTGGTTAAATGGTTGAACTGACCATCAGACAAAAATACCTCAAGGACGCTGTTAGCTCCTGGGTGGAAGAGCCTTCCGGTGCAATTGCAAGGCAATTGTAGATCACTTTCGAATTTGTTCGAACTAGAAAGTTGGCAAGGGGGTCCCCCCTTCTAACAATGGCTGATTTAATTGGACATTGTTTTTCTGGCCAGCATGCAGCACTGCTGGATGGTACAACGCATTTTGTCAGAATTGTGGATGCGAGGAGGAAGAAGAAACAGTTCTTCACCTCCTGTGCAAAAGCCGGCCCTTACTAGAAGACGGAAGCAGTCCTTTTACTCAAACTTCTTCGCAAGTCTAACCACAATAGCGGACCTGAAAAGGATCATCCAGTTCATCAAAAATTTGGGGTGACTCGCAACTTTATAGAGTTGTACGTTATGCGAGTTGATGTATCACAATGAGCCCTGTATAAGTTTAGCATTGTCCCTTTTAATTATGTATGCAGTTGGTTTTTCTTCATAATAGTATTGTGCAGTGTTGATTTACCCCTATTTGCAATATATCGTCTATTTCACGTCTTATTCTTTTTAAGCGATATTAACGATTTTTAAATAAGGATTTTAATAACGATTTTTAGTTCATCGAATGGTGAACTGCTTAAAAGTGAACTTGGAACCTGGCAGAGTTGCATTAAATTGAAGCATAAACCGATTCATTCATTCTGAAATACGCTCTCTAACTCGTAGTCTAGAAGATCACCCATCACCAATATTGTGGCATAATTTTCCTACATATTTAGCATCAATTGTGTTTGAACACATAACAAACATCGAATGAATCCTTCATTTATTTCGCGCATTTGACATCTAGATATTTCTCGAGAGTTGATCACATGCCCATTTTGATCATTGCCCTCTTCAGGAATCATGTTCACCTTTGTTGATTTAATTATTGCCTGTTTTTTTGCATATGATACATTCTGGCCATGCCTGTGAAGGCCTTTGGTTTCATAGATGAATCTTTGCAGAATAACAATCTATTCGGTTGATTATCGAAAAAAAATACCTGTTGCGGGAAAAACATCAAACTGGTAACCGTAACTTTTGCAGCATGTGGAGGGTATACATAGGCGCGCCGTAGGGGGCGCCAGTGGGGGCCGGGACCCCCCCAGACCCTAGGTTGGCCCCTCCCAGAAAAATAAATATTTCCAACAGCAGACACTTAAGTGTTCGCCTTTTAGGTTTTTGTGGTTACAGCAAGAGTTGAGTAGTGCAGTAATGTAAGCCTATACCAAAGCATACACACTAATTATAACATAGATACTGTGTTATTTGCGGTATTTATTACGATATTATTTGACTTATTTCGAGAAATGGACGGCAATATTTAATATCGACAAGTTAAACGTTAAGAAAAAGACGAAAAGCACTTCGCCAATAATCCTTTTTTTTATTAAGATTATCTGTTCATTCCTACTAGGCAATATACAGGTTTTTAGATAACAGGTTTTTAGATAACACTTTTATAAACTGGCGTTTTATGCAATTATGTTTTTCACAAAACATAGTCTAAGTATTAAAATGGTAGGCAATAAGGTAATTAACGTAGAATACAATTTTCGAAGTCATTTGGAGAATAAAAATGGCATCCCTGCCAATCCCTGCTATCTATGACCTACTTGATTTACACTCACGTTAAATGTGTGTGAATTTTATTATAATTTGATAACTGCATCGGAAGTTAAAAGGCATAGCACTTCAATTTTACCGAGCGTTTTTTCATAGTGACACAGCCGCCACATGGTTCTTATCATATTCATTATACTTTTGTCAGACTACTCAAGACTAGTATATCCTATGAATTTTATACGGTCGCGAGATACCGTAAACGCAAGTTCCAGGTACTAAAAATATAAATAATTCGGTGCGATTTTTGTGCGATTGGGAATTTTACAAGTTTAGATTTGACTGTATAAATATAGTATCAAATTCATCAATCATTTGCATTTTATTCTAACAGCCGTGTGAAAGATTTGTGTTTACGTACTTATGGTAGCTACAAGGTTGCCCAGACATTATTTAAAAACTACAGAAACTTATTTTTTATGCCCATTGATGAGTCTTGTAAATTTCGTGATGATCTGATGACTCGGTGTGAAGTTATCACAATACAAAATTTTCCATAGAGTTTCCATTATCGCCAAAACTACACCAAAATTTCAGCTCGGCCAAACTTCGCGATCCGGATAAATTATCCGGATAGTAAAATTCATGCACAATGAGAAAACTCTAATAGTACTTGGAAGACAGTAAATGATATCGTGCTTGAACAGTCTTGGAATATTGTCAAGATCAACCAATATTATTTGGAAAAGGTTATCGACCTTACAACGTGTCTCAGTCGCCAAAGACGTGCTTTCAGAAGACATGATGAAAGTGGTGGCAGTGATAGCCGTGATTTTTTTTTGGAATTTTGTGCATTATTCGCGAAGATGATTCAAATTTTGAAAATAATTTTAAAAACAAGGTTGCGAGCTACTGTAGTGGCAAAACACAAAATGAATTGATGAAAATAATTGCTGAAATCGCGAGGACAATACAGCTGAAATAAAAGATTGCGGATTGATATCCATTATGGCAGACGCAATAAGGGTCCACAGAAGGAACAACTCTCCGTGGTTGTCAGATTTGCTAAAGAGCTAGCAGTCGAAGAAAGGTTCTCAAGCTTTGTAGACTGTTCTAGACCTAGAAATGCCTCGTATTTAGCAGATATAATTTTGAGCCTGTTAGACAGCTACGGACTTGCCTGTTGTTGGACAGTCTTATGATAGTGCTAGTGTCATGTCAGGACAAAAAAGTGGTGTACAAATCTAAATTAAGATGAAAAACCCTGCAGCCACATTTGTACACTTAAAATTATCCTGGTTGTGATGGACACATTTTTCACAATCGAAACGTATACATCCTTTTTCAATGCCATCGAATCCCTTTACCTACACTTTTCGAAGCCATCACAACACGAATTGTTGAAGCAGCTTAAAGAGGCAGTTGGTCTAAACACAAGGCGTGGAATGAGAAGTTTAAGCTCGACTCGATAGTCAATGAGATTTCACAATTGCAAATATGTGATCGATAGCTATGGGACTTTGAAAGAGGCTTTAGAGAAAGAAATGAATGAGGGAAAATACAACGACTCAGTTTATTCATTGGGGATCTTTCATTCAATCAGTAATCCTAAATTTGTAGTAAATCTTTTCATCTTTCACTATGTTATTTTTATAACGAACATGTTAAGCACATATTTCCAAACTAAAAATGCAACTCTTCGGGATGGGATAAATCTTGTGAATGGAACACTACTAAGTGAGTGAGAAGACTTGTATGTAGTTTGGGAAAAAATTAAATCATTCGCAGAAAAGAACTGTCTGAATCTCACATTTAGTAGAGGATCGCGAAAACGAAAAACACCAAAAAGCACTAGTTTCAAAGGTTTTGCTGTTTCATCTAGCCTCGGACACGCAGTCTGGGCTACAAAGATATTCCTGCAAACCAAATGGCTCGAAAAGAGTAAGTTACAGCATTTTTCATCTTGCTAAATTATTTTCGGTTTTTCTAGGCTTTCTAGGTAACAAATGTTTGAAGCAAGATATCAATTTCTTCCTTTTAAGCTTAATATATTCCAATTTTTTCAAAGATATTTTGAAACTAAGCTATCCTCTTCTTTAAGTATAAATTGAAATATATTTAGCTTCTAAACGAAAAAATATTCTTACATTTCTAATAATTTCCATTCTATTCCCGTATAATTCATACAAGCTTTCTTTCTTAGCGGTCCTTTATAATTCATGTGTAGTTCATACCTACCTACATTATATGCATGTAGTAGTAGCTCATACGTATTCACAGACAAGAAGTTTATTTGATAATGCATTATGCATTAGCAAATAATAAAGAATAAATAAACAAATATATAATGTATAAGTAAATTATATAAGTTGTATGAACAGTACGTGTACAAACAAAAACAAAATCATCGCATGTCTTGAACCTTTCAGTCCCTGGCCCCTGCCAGATTTTAGGCCACGGCCCGCCTATGAGGGTATACCTACATTGCTAATCGAATTCACAAAACATCTACCAACAAACAAAGTCTAAAGTTCGATCACCATCGAATCAAATGATATCTTCTGATGACTAACATAATCGATGCGATTTTTAAATAAGATAGAAGATTTCCGTTATGAGCCTGGTTAGATACGATTCCTGTTTACTGAGCAAACAAGCAAACAGCGTTCATTAGCATGAAACAAACAAATATCTATGCCAGCTTGTCGCGATCTGAGTCGAATCTCTGCGTTAAATTCACGATTTCTCATCAAGTAACACCACCCAATTTTGGGAAACTGTAATCGATTCCCTTATTATAGCATTCGATCATGTCATTTGAATTGATTCCGATCGTGGGTTTGAGGTCGATTGAGTACATAGTGTCTTCATACATTTTTTTTGCGTTGACGCATTTAATCACGCTCGATAGAGTCACATGTCGGTGGCATTTATTTAGAAGCAGTTGTTGCTAATACCTTCTTAACATGCATCAAACCAGCAGATGCCCAATCACGGTGACAAAAAAATTGTTTTTGCATAATAGCTGTTTCTTTGCCGTCATCTTTTGTATATTGTCAAATTATGCAAATCCGTCAAAACAGCAAGAGTCCTATTGACTGAAAAATCATAATACTAGCAACAGCCGAGTTTACATAAATTATCTACTATGATAATTATCAAATCCTGGTACAGGTTTATTGGCAATAATGATAAAGGCTCATTCGAAGAATTGATGCACGTGCTATGTGGCTGAGGTTGAGGCGCCATAGTATATTTTCACTATCTTGGCATTATTGAATTTCGATCAAAGACAATGACATTTCATCGCTGTTACCAAGCTTATTCAGTGCTATGTGACAGCACCTACTTTTGATTTCGCTTCAAATTAATAGACGCTTACGATCTGGTGCCTGTGCCCAGATCCTGCTTCGAATAGTTCGCTGACATTTTTTGTACTATACGCTTTCTGGTTAGATGAATGGTATGAATTTTAGCGGACGACTAGTTTCTGCATTCTAATAAAAATAAAATTAATAGACCCGGTTGAACAGCAAGAAGATAAAGCTTTGAATTGTATTTTCAACTGGCATTTGGAAGTCTGGCTTTTATGTGGTAATGTCTCATCGAAGAATTGCAATCATCTAATCACTATAGCTACCTAGGCTCAAGCTCAGAAACATTTGTACTCAATTGATAATGATTCATTCAACTAGCTTCGAATGTAACTAAAACGTTCAGATAGTTATAATACTAGTTATAATACTAGTTATAATACATTGGTCGCAGAAAATGAAAAGTTCAAGTATTTAATTAAAATTAGAATATAAGAGCCAAACTCAAACTCGGGTACTTGATTTCGCAATAGAACAGGTACTTAATGTTTCTGAGTCTAGTCGCTTTTTGTTTATCCGTACGCTTCATATTCGCATATTGTTTGAAAAACGTGATTCAGCCCAGTGATATCTTATTACACTGATTCGTTAAATATTTAAAAACTAGGAGCTTTGAAACTTACTGTAC
Organism: Nemotelus nigrinus; assembly: GCA_947369275.1. Lineage (NCBI taxonomy): Eukaryota > Metazoa > Arthropoda > Insecta > Diptera > Stratiomyidae > Nemotelus > Nemotelus nigrinus. Next base: position 225,014,096 of record OX376372.1, on the reverse strand, counting down.
AACTGTTCAAACTGATTTTATGATGTCAACTTCAGTTGTCAAACCTTAAGATACACTTCAATGTTTTTAACGTTGTTTAGGGCACCGGACAATTGTGAAGGAATTAAATTAGACATAATCATTCACAGATAAGCATACGTCTGAATGGATAAAACTGTGTTCATATATCGTGTGTAGTAATATTGAGACAACTTATGACATCAAAAGTTAACTGAATATTTCAGAGTAATCAGCTGCGTTGAATTCCACTGTCTGGTTAAATGAACTAATCTTAAAAAAACCATGGACATTTTCTATTCCAATTTATTCAATTCATGCCATTTTTGTTGCAAACACTGTATACCAGTTCCATGGCTCAGGTGTCCACTTGTTTGTTTTTGAATTGGTTCGAGATTTTTTGATATGTATTTCTTTTGAATTTTGAGGCGATGTGCTTTCTGTTCCGCGCCAGACTCGAAACTTGCTCACGTGATTTGAAAATTATTGAATCATCATCACTTGCTGATCTGCCCAAGAGTCTTGTGATAATGTTATTGGTACTTATGCAATTTGTGGTGCTTGGGATGGTTTTTTTCGCGGTCTATCAAGAATGACCAATCGTGAATTTCAACTGCAATTTCAATTTATACTAACCGACGGGAATGAAGAAGATTTTGAAAGTGTGTTATGCAGTGTTGGTGCGTCTACATTCACACCAAAACGACGTTTCGCATAAAAAGTAGATAGATCGAAAATAACACAATCTAATAATTACTTTACGAGTAGCCCAAATACAAAATAAATAAGGAAAACAAATTTCTTTAGGAAGAGAGCAGCTTTTCGAACGATATCAGCACTGAATAGAGTATCCTACTACAAGACAGGGTCAGACTCTAGTACGTACGAAGCATCTTGGCTCGAAGATTTAGAAATTTTTTGAGCGATGAAAAACAGCGATTAGGCTTATTGAGCCGATAGAATTTGCAAGCCTTTAAACTCAAAATCAAATCATATTCAATTTAGCGTCCAAGATCGAATTACAAAATCAACGAGGTAAACAATGACAGTGCCAGAGTTGCCAATGGCTTAAACAATCTACCAACAACTGTTACGGTCAGACTCGTTGCGTTAAATATGAAGTACACCATCACTTCTTAGATTGCGAAAAATTGAGGGAAGAAATTCAAAGTGCGCCCATTGTGGGGAGAAATTTCTGCGAACTGTGCAGGCTACCAAAATAATTAAAATAAACCTGGTGCATTGTTAACGAACTTACTCTGAATGTTGCGAAGTGTCATCAAATGTGTAACACGCATAAAACTATATTTACTATCTTTTCTTACCCTGTTTTGAATTCTTCTTTGAATGTTGCTGCCAATTTTAACGACCTAGGCATAACCTTTGATTCGAAGCTCAAATTCGATCAATATATAATGTGCATCAGTGGCAGTGCCTCTGAATTGTCAGGCTTCATCCTAAGATCCTCCAAACCCTTTGTTAACCTCTCCATCTGTTTGCATCTTTTTCTGTGACATTTCCGTAGTGCTGTGGAATATTGTTGTCAAGTGTGGTGCTCCCATTGTTGTGATTATAATCAACGACTAACGATTTTGCAGACTCCTTCCCTTGAATCAAGCAAGTTTTTTCTTGACGAGTTTCTCCTTTCCAAACTGCATTACCGTCTTGTTTACTCTGACATATGCTGCCAGGTTTTTATTCGGAAATCTAGTCGACTTAACAAACTTTCATATAAAACGTTCCTTTCGCACCAGCCGATGTGTACTTTTATTCACCCCTACTACATTTAATTAGACAAAATAACGATCTGAGAATCGGTCCTCTCCCATTCTTTGCCCAAAAAAAACCTTTCAAAAGTAGAGTCTTCGAAAATCATGTCAATTTATCAAATTTTTAATTGTTTAATTTTTATTGTATAATAACTTTTTCTTACACTGTGTTCTCATACTTTTATGCGCTATTTCTTGAATTATTATTTTATTGTTGCTATTTTCTAACCGGTAATTGGACTTATGTCCGTTGTATTTAGGGATTCCAATCCCGAACCATTTTTTCAATCCCGGGATTACGGGATTAAAAAATCTCAAATCCCGGGATCCCGGGATCCCGGGATTCGAGATTCAAAATATAACACAACAAAATAAGTCAAGTTTTTAATAAATAGACTATATTATGTGCCATCATTTCAAAACTACAGCAATAAGTAAGCTGAAAACTGTATAAAAAATTTGTTATTGAATAATTACTAATTTATTTAATTGATGCAAATAAAAATAATAATTTAAATTATCTGAGACGTTGACAGTATGAAAGCAAATATTTAAAATTACAACTATTACAAATTACAACAACAAATCACGACGAAAAATCACAACAATAAATCACAACTCTTAACATATAAAATATTCAACACATAAAAATTCTGCCAAAGTTCATTGGTTTTTTCGGAAGTAATATTGAAGCATTAGCAAATTATCCAAAGTATCGTCTCCAAGCCTGCTTCTAAATTTATTCCCGATGTTGGACGCCGCGGAAACGGTCGATAAATATTGATAAGCCTGCTCCAAACTATGCGAGTGCCACCACTTTCGAAAAGTTTCATTTCTTTTGCAACAGTTTTAATTAGATTAGTTTCTTGCGGCATTTCCTGATTGATTATTTTCATACTTTTGCAACTCTTCTTGTAGCATCAATTGACGACTACCTTGTTCTAATTCAATATGAGTATCTATTGGGTTCCCCTCATTTCTTTGGCTAGCAAGCAAAGGGTTCAGCATCTAGATCATTGAAGGAATATTTGCGTTGCTTGGTTTCCAAAATAGAGATTCTATTTCACTTGGTAAATTTTTGCTGGCACAATGTAGATTCTGGAGATAGCTTAGCTAACCAGATAGCTCAGTACACGGACGCTCTTTTATTCGGTCCAATATTGCAATTTTCATAGCATTCACAAGAATGGACCGTTTTTCTCTTAGCAGCCTAAATAAAAATCTTGATGAAGTATTAGCAGTGCAAAAATTTGTATCTCAGCGATTTAAGGCCTCCACAGTCAATTTTACAAGAAATAAAACTTCAATAAGTTTCTGAACTGAATCAAACTCAGTTCCTTTTAATCGCTCTGGATATTGCAAGCCTGCAAGCCTATTAATGTATACTATTTTTCAAAATGGAAAACCGTTTAAACATTGTCAAGAGATTATTTCATCTTGTTTTACAATCCAGTAAGTGAGACAATTAAATGCCTTGCTCGGATTTGACATAGTTTTGAAGATCGTTATTATTTTTCGTTGGAGCTTTTTTAAAATATAAAACTACCTTATGAACTTTCTTTATGCATGCGCTGATGTCCTTCGTCAGATCTAGCATGTCTTGCAGGCCACCGATTTCAACGTAGTTAGCTGATTCAGGAGCGTCCAAATCTTCGTGGTCTTCGTCCAGATTATCAGCTGCTTCATCAACTCTTTGATCTAGAATGGACCTCCTATTATAGAGAACATCGCAAACTGCCAAAAGGATGCTATGTGCCAAACAAATATGTTGCTCTGTATTAACTAGTCTGCCTACTTTTCGCATTTCATTTTACCTATCAGTTATGATGGTAACAATGTCTTTTCCTAGAGAAACATCAAACTCAGCGAAACGCTCTTTTAATATATCTAGGTAGTTTGCAACTGTCATTGATATCCTTACTCGCACCAAGCTCCAGTAAGAATTCACTAAGTAGATGTTAATATTTGTGTAGCGCCTATTTGTTGTCGAGGTCCACTCATCAAACGTCAAACTGAACCGTTCACCTGAGATACTAGCCTATCTTATCTCATTTTTTATTATTTTTTTTATCCTGCTTGAATAGCCCACAGCCTTTTTTTGATTGTTGTTGAGGATTTTGGTAAATATGTGTATGCATTCGCTAGTATTAATTTCCTCAAATCATTTGAAGTAACGAATGCACTAAATGCGAAACAGTCCATACTTATTTATTTACAAACCCCTTTGTATTCTCTTGTTAACTGTTACATCGATTTGTTTTGCTCTATTCTTTACGCATTTTGATGTGAACCTGCATGCTCATTGCTTTCTCATAAATATGGATTCTATTTGATCTTTTCGAGTCTTGCCGTAATTTGATTGCCGATTATGCTTGACTCCTGGCCCCGGAATCCAGGCCGATTTCCGATCCCGAAAATCCCGGGATTAGAACTCATCAATCCTGGGATTTTCGGGACCAGAAATTAGCCGGGATCCCGGGATAGTAGAAGACTGTTACCAGAACGCTATTTTGTCGCAAATATTGCTTTGAGCTCACAAGCTCGGCAATCTCGGCAAGCTCGGATCCCGCTAGTTGTATTAGACATTGAACAAATAAACACATGAATAGTTAAGTCAAAAGATTGTGAGCTTTACTCCATATACATTGCCTAGTATGCTCCCTTTGCAAAAAAGTGGATCTATGGCATCAAAATTGCCAGGATGGATATTTTTTCTCTACTCGAATTTTATTCAGCGAAAATACATATTGGTGGTATACAATAATATTTGCGTAATTTGGAAAAATTAGTAAGCAACATTTATAATTCAAAGTTTAGACAACAACATTCTAAAAAAAACACCAAATAAAATAATAAAACATAATGTGATTCGAAAATTTTATAAAAATAACACGAGCTAATATTGGATTCGATTTTACTTTCGTTATTTCATATTATTCATTTATTATAACAAATTTGTCCACGTGGATGTCACGATAGAGCTGTGCTATAATAGAAATTGCTGCGGAAACTCTAGACAAAAACTCTAAGCAATGAGAAAAATTCAAATTTCTACAGAAACACTCATTTAACCAAATTGTTCATTCAATTAAAACTACTTCTTTTCATCGAAATCACACACTGTCCCGGTCGTATAACCGACCAGACGCTTAGATTCTTTCATTTGATACCATTTTAAATGCAATCCTGGAAAGAGCATCATCCTGCGTGACGTCCAATGCGGCAGATAGATTTCATCTCCACGAAAATGCCTATAAGTTCCGTTGTTTGCACCCAGCATTCGCTTGACCCCCCGCGCTTTCAAATGTAAGACACATTTTATTCCCCTTGAAGGTATTTTTGAAACAATGACACGATTATGGTAAAAAGTAGATATAGTTTATCTTTGCACCTAGTAATTTTTCTCAGATATTTATTTTGAAAAGAAAAACTTGATTCGAGGTTCTATCATCTATGTTGCATTTGAAATGTTCGAAACCCATTTTTCATGCGTTGAAGTGATACTGAACAATATTTTAATACTTTCTATTGCTGGTTCTAGTCTCTCTTGAATTTAAACCAAGAAGATCTAATCTACTTAATCTCTAATCTACAAAAACGCAAAACATTTATTAAGTCAATTATATCAAAGTTAGACTGGGTCCATAAGCCAAGCATTCAAAATATATATATAATAAATCATTATCATTTACACAGTTATCTCAAAAGGCGCAATTAATATGCATTTAATGACGATGAACGTGAGCCTAACTATTTAGATACTCATAGTCTGACCAAAAACTTTTTTCAAAAAAGTAATGCTAAAGTATACAAATAATATTTTTTTTAAAAATCTAATCATATACATGTACAAACAAACATCCAGAAAACAAAGCTTAAAATTACGATCTGACACTTTCAACAAACACTACGATATTGCGGAGATTTTCGTATTATCGGATTTATCTTCATTTAAGCTATTCATAGAACTTTCAACTGTCGATGGTTTTTTCGTTTGTTCCTCGTCGTCTACTATCCAGTTTTGGTTGTCGAAACGTGCGAAAAATGCAAACGCAACGGTTCCAATTGCGAAAAGTACGGCACCGATGCCAAAGATAATTTGCCATTGTCTGGGATTTGTCTAGAACGAATAAATATGATTTGTAGACTGTTTGGTGTAATACCTTTTGCCAACTATTGAATCATCTAATGACTATTTGGACAAAAATCAAGTCAAAACAAAAAATCGTGCTAATAAATCACAATTTTGTTTTTCAAATAAATTGTGGATTCTGATAACAATAGGTTGAAATTTGCTTACCTCATCCGTTACGAACCAACCTACAGATAGCGTAGCAAATATTCCACTCACGGTTGCAGAAGTATTCGTAACGCTCATCAAAGCTGCAGCATGCGATGGACACAAATCCATGTGGTTTACATAGTAACCGAAATATACGGCTGCTGTCATACCATACGCGATAGTCAAGAACAGTACTGCCGAAATGATGTTGTCATTCGTAACAAACCCGACGGAGATCAGCGCGACCGCGGGCACTACGAATCCTACGGTATTGAAAAGGACTCTCAGCCGCCGTAAAGACCACTTTCGATAGCTCATAAAATACTTGGCTAGGGCCGAGAAAACATGGCTCATAAAGAACATGGCTATTGGTGGTACCGAAGAGAGGAAGGCATTTTGCTGAATATCTACTTGGAACAAGCCTTTGATGAACGAAGGAGTGATCGTCGTAATTACCCAAAAACTAAAGCTGCCGCAAGTGTGAGTAATGAGGAGCGCATAGAAGGCTTGCGATCGGAATATCTTTCGCCAAGGTGTCGGTGCCCGTTTCCCTTCTCCAGATCTCGATCCTATTATGTAATCCCGTTCGGCTGGTGAGATCGACTTGTGTTGAGCCGGGCCGTTCGCACCATAAAACCACCATAGCACGCACCAGATACAACCCCCAGCACCCCAGATATAGAAGATTCCAGGCCAACCTAGGCTCGATGAAGCCACGAGTCCACCAGTAGACAAAGCCACCACAGTTCCGATCTGAGCTCCAGGATATACCAAGACACTGAGACGTGAGCGTTCCTGGACGGGTGCCCAGCTAGCTATCAGTCCATGCGTTGTCGGGAAGAGAGCACCTTGAAAAAGTCCTTGAAGTGCTCGGGCAGCGAGGAGTGCTGGCGATCCTCCCAGCAATGCACTCGATGGAATGATCAAGTTGAGTAACGAGTTCGCAGCAACACCCATCAAAAGGACGTTCTTGTTTCCGTAGCGTGCTGCCAGCGTTCCGCACGGTATTTGACCTAGTACATAGCCCCAGAAAAAACTACTTAAAATTGTGGCTCTGGTTTGTTCATTCCAGTCGAATTCCTGCAGAAAATTATAATAATTTTGACTATTTTAAAATTTCAAAAATATTATCGTTAACAATTCCTCTCTGTATGTCTCGCGTTTTAATAATTGTTCATAGTCATTTTTAATTCACTTACTTCAAAATCAGGATTAGCTTTACTGCTATCTGTCATCGCGACAATGGCTAGGGAGATGTTCAGCAGCACTGTGTACATAGTAAATTGGCAGCAAAACAAAAGCAAGCATTGCTGGTGTCGTACGCCAAAACGAGGCCCTGAAATATTGAAAGTAGTATTACTTCTCAGAAAACCCTGAATCATACCTTTGGCGAAAGCCACTTTCCTGGAAATAGTATCCATCTCGGCCAACACCTACTCAATACCACACTGCCAACTTTGATGAGACAACAGCAGACAAAAATCTGCCTGGCACGTTGCTCGACGTCTTCTGGTCGTTTAGCTAACTTTCCTCAGTTCAACAATGGCTGTTGGAAATTGTTTTTTTTATATAAAACTGTCAAGATAAGTTGTTTGATAAACCAGTTTGGTAAGTAAACTAAATTAAGTGAGAATCTTCACAGATTTAATATTATTTGACAAAATTTCTGTCGCGACACTACAGCAAATTTTATATCCATAAATTAATAGTTTGTTATCTATCGTCTACATTTATTAGGCGCAAATTTGCCTTTGTTTTCATAACTAATACGAACTTCGCTACTGCTATCATACTTATCCCCTGCGAAGTGAATACGTTAGTAGACAGTAGATGATAGTATTTCAAGAGATGTAAACTAATATGGTTCAGTCTAAATTAGGCTTTGAATGTCAATGTCATTGTAATATGTTTGTTTTCATAATCTAACTATTAGTAAAGTTGATGAAGAACAACTTAAGGTTTCTTCAACGGGCAGCCATCTGAATCTGTTAGAATCAAGGGACTAGACATAGAGTGATTTATTATTAATTTGTAAAGTAAATAAGGACAAATAGCCAGACCATATTACTCTAGTTAACCAGTACTATTGTATCAATGTGTCAACATTATGTCTTAGCATTTCTGTCTTAACATAAATTTGGACATAAATGGCAAGGTATAAAAAATATCATAATATTTGGTGTCTCCACGAGACATTTCGTAAACACAAATATGCTATGAAATATATTTCTCTCATAGAAAGAAATCAGTTCTTTTAAACTGATTGAAACACCCGCAGCCATCAAATGCTTATACCACATAGCCATAATCGCAAATGGTGTAAAGTAAAGTGTAAAGTCGCGACGTCACTATTCACGAAACACGCATCCACAAAGTGAGTCCCCATATTGGAAATTTCCTTGTTTGCACACGCTTTAATGAGGTTAATAACGATCTTCAGAATCTACCACATTGAAAATTTTCTTACATTTACACGTTCCTACGAAGTGAACTGCAATCGCCAGGAGCCACCATATTGGAAATTTCCCTGTTTGTACACGCTCTTACGAAATTTACAGCGATCTTCAAAAGTCGCCATATTGGAAATTTCCTTGCACGGGAACGCCCATATGAAATGAACACCAATCGCCAGAAGCCGCTAGTGAAAATCTCCTTGCATGTACATACTCACACGATTTGAGCAGCGACCGTTAGAAGCCGCCATATTGAAAACCTCCATGTATGTTAGCAAAATCTCAATGAGTCTGGTATACTCCAAATCCCAAATCCACTGTTGGCTCGGATTCTCTACAATAAACTTGGTTTTCCACAAACTCCAATTAAGATGGAACTCTTCGTTAGTTTGACCTTTCTCTTCAGCATTCAACAAGCATTCTTGTAATAAAAGTTTAATTATTCTATAATATTTTCTATGGTATGCATTAACTCATTAAGTGAAAATAAACAAATCAATAGTTTCAAAAAAATTAGATACACACACACTACACTAAAGTTATTTTTCATCATTTTTCTTTGTGGCTCTCTGTTCCTAAAACACAAACGAACACAACATCTAACTCTTTTAAATTTAAAACCGACATTTTCAATTTTTCAATTTTCCAACATATTTTGTATGATTTGTTTATATAATGCACAAAGCAAATAAAACATTATATTAAGTAACGTATTTCATCTCAGGCCTTCTATCTACGAGTATATATTACAAGCAATAACTTTGGGTCAACGATTTTATTAATTATGATCAATTTTTATTGATTGCTAAGTATCAGTAATTAGTCTGAATTTCAACTAGCTCGCTATCAATATCAAGCGAATATAAATCGAATCAACTAAAAAAAGATTAAGGAAAAACCAGCATTCATGTGCACGTGATGTATGATAATTATTGTCCAAGCACAGTTTTTTATCCAAGACTTAAATATAAATTAAGAAAGGAGTTATTTTACCATCACAAATCATAAACAACGGTTTCATCAAGATAATTGTTGTAAAGTGAAATTAGACAAAGTCAGTTAAGTCTCATACACACGGTTACAAACCTTACCAGCAATTGTTCTATATGCTAATGTTACAATAGATAGATACACACATAATTTCAGCTATTGCTTTTTACTATCATATGAAAAGCTTCCGGTTACGGCAAGAGTAACTTGCAAGCTACCATTCATTATCGGTAACATTCACAACACCTATCAATTATCAAATCTGGTGTCGGTAATACAGTTTCTGGGTATTATAATAGTCAAGTTTCGAACCTAAGCTTAATCCAATAACTATATTAACCCTCGAGACGTTATCTTCGAATTGAACTAATTTAATTTTTTACAATAAAAGACAAAACTTTCATCTTGTCTTACTTCTTGCACTATAAGAAACCATTGAAGAACATTCTAAAAAAAATTTAGTCATTAAATTAAAATATGTTGTGTGGAATGATAAAGCCTCAAAAACAGTATCCAAATTTGATGCCGTTTCCTGCAAAAATTATGTTGATTTTATTGCATTAATGGTTTGAAAAATATTTATGAGTTCCTGTATTTTAAGTGCCCGTTTGGTTTTAAGAAAAATCAAGCAGTGACATAATTAGATTGCAAAAACAAACTCATAAATCATTGTCAAATATTTCTTTTATTTTGGTCGTAAAATTGCAGTTAACTGTATTATAAAACCAATATAAAATGACAAGAAAAAACATAGGTAGTTTTGTATAGGATTCGGTACGACCAACCCACGTGAATCACACTTATTGATGCGCCTTGAGGAGTTTTATGTAAAGTCCAATAACGAATTTAACTTGTATTTTTCGCTTTCTTCATTCCAATACTGCCATTAATTATTAACTTGATATTTGTAGAACAATATTTAGACTAGCACAGTTTTTATAACTGTGTCAGTACACGCAATTCAATTAATATGCAAACTACTATTGCTGCCTGCACTTGTCGCACCAGTTAACTTGCGTAGCATTGGCGGCAGAAATCAATGCATCTAGAAAGCTCGTTTTATTCAGACATGCAATTTTCCTAACGATTTTCATTGATATATCTTGGATGGAAACTCACGTTCACTAAAACTAAAAGAATATATTTCCAAACTTGTAACCAGTTCTTGATACCCACGCTGGGCGCTCAAGAAATTGAGTACATAAAACTTATTATATCTTAAAGATATAAGTCGCAGGTACAATACTGGATTGATTAAGGATTAAGATTGAAACAGTGGAAAGTAAATGGGTTGTTTAAAGATTTCCATTACATTGTTTCAGTCTCAATACCGTTGAATCCTACATTGAATATTAAGATATTGATTTGCAGTTCAGATTTGATCAAATGTTGTGCGATGATCAATTGGACGTTGTGTTGCACTGAATTTCTGCTAGATATACTCAAAATTTATTCATTTTTAAGTTTGAATCGATGATGAATTCTCAGAATAATATATTGTACGTTCATTGCATAGAAAAATTAGTCAGAATTTGCGTTCACTGGAAATGGTGTCAAACTAGTGGTGTTGATCTTCCTTGGCTTACTGTTGACGTGATCTGATCTCTACTTTAAACTTAAGCCTACAGGTTGGTTTTCTAATTAAAAAAAATCTACGCTCGTGTGCTAGAAAGATGGTTACAGATGTGATAAGTGCTTATCATGGTCATATTGAACATCCTGCCATCAGAAACGCTTCTGGTCCTATATATGTTCCCTTAAAAAAATCTCCCACTAACCCTTGTGTGGTGCATTTAAATTATTTGTCTGCTTCTGCGCCACAAGAAATATGTGAGCTTCTTGCACATTTTTACTAATTTTTCTTCTGCTACCTCTTAACTTATGAGCAGTTCATTTTTCTCAGACAATATTTCCCCTTCAGATGTTAATATTTTTTGTTTCTTTGTTAGACAAAGCCACTGGAGGTCGAAGGTTTGCTTGCTAACTTAAGTAGTTATTAAAGACTGCTCTTGATTATTTAGTACACAATTTCAGTATACTTGCAGCATTATGAACTCTTACACTCAGAAAAAAACTTTGTAAAATTGGGGAAAAACATTGTTAATTCATGTATTTTTCACTATGAAATGGCGCCATAGAGGTTTCTCTATGAATTAACTACTGCATAGTAATACGTGCGTGAGTTGTATTGGCAACAATTTTCTCTATTGAATCAACAAGGGCTGCTTGTAATTTTGAAGCCGCGAATAGGAAATCCAACAACTATATTGGATCGTAATAACATGGAAAGGAAAGTGTGGCTGCATACTTAAAATATGACCAAAAATGTCGTAAATCGACTTAAAATACCAATGCAAAAAATACACTATTTAATGCTTTGAATAGTTGAAAGATCCAAGAATTTCAACAATTTATAATTCTTGAAATTCTTGGGTCCTTCAACTATGTAAAGCATTAAATAGTGTTTTTTTTTGCATTGGTATTTTAAGTTGAGCTTTTTGAAACATCTTGACATTAAAATTGTGCTGTTTTGTGTCTTATTGCTGGCAAGCAACAGCTCTTTACAAGCTTTATCGCGTATATTGTTTAATAAGTATGGCGAGATTTTGGTCTTAAATGATGCCAATTTCGTAAGGAGCAAATTTTCATTTCGTGGGGCTGGGTGTAATAGCCGGAAGCTGATATGTATCTGGAATTTGAATTATAACACAATTTGAGTCTGATTTTATAAAAACTATCTACCTATTTGGTGTCCTTCGGTATCTTTATACCCTTGGCCATGCTTTAAGATTTATTTCTATCTGCCTTAGAAGAAAAGAATTCTCCCATTGCTTTTTCACTTGTTCCCAACCACTGCAGCTATGACTAAAGGTAAGTAACAGAAAATAAACTATTCAGCACACCGAACGACACACACTGCATGCACTACAACTTACATATATGCGCGATTTGTGTCTCGAAATGAATGCTGCTGAGATTTAGTAATGATCAAACAAAACAAAAGAAATTGAAGTGCATCTATTCAAATCAACAGATCAAGTAGTTGATTTGTGTTTATGACTAAAATAACCGATAATGCATGTTGTATTTACAACATACGTATTGAATTTACATTAGTCGTTTTAATTCCATGAAATTCGTTGTTATTATGAAAGAAACAGCGACGAATTTACAAAGAGGCTGTACGTTTATTATGGCCTTGGCTTTTACATTGATAATTCTTGATTTTACTATGCGACTTTTTTCTGAGAGTACGTATTATAATCAAAACAATCTCTGAATTTCCACTTTATTTGTGATTTTCAAGTAATTATACCGGTTCAGAGTTACTAACTCAGAATATCTCGAACCCGCAAAGTATCCCCACGAATCATAACCATATTTCTGGTTATTATTATATATTATTATTATTATTATTATTATAAACGCACATTCCAGGAAAAAACTACAAGATTCCTTAAAATGAAAATGCACTGCATTTAAATATCTAATAACTAATCATTGCCAGTGAGTTCGTATTTGAAAAGTAATAATTTAAGCAAAAAAAAAACCATTGCCACCTTATAACAATATTTCAAACAACTTGGATCCATTAACAGCAATCTATAAGCTCTAATGATTTTATTATTCATGCATTTTATTATTAATGATCAAAATTTCAATAAATACACTGGTGTTATGCTGAATTGGTAATTTATTTCCGATTTCACATTGCGCGTCTTATCAACATGTGTTTGTAATAATTGCTTAGGGAAGATTCTAAATGAGAATAGACTGAGAAGCAATCGTGACAACATAGAAGAATAAATAAATATAATAGTTGGGGATTTTGAAATGCTTCTATATAGAAGTGCTCATTTTCTTACTTCAATAGTTTAAACATACACCTGATGAGATGTAGCTAAATACCATTAAAAAAACCGAGTAATGGCGTTGTTACTTACACACATGGCCAACCACGTGCAAATAATAAGTAGCTAGAAAAATGTGATAATAATTTCGTAGAGTTTTTGATGTGTAGAAAGAGAAAACTCTCTTCATTTTAAATTAATAAGCAATGTAACTAAATATATTGAGTGCCTTATTTTCGCGGCTTAGTTATTAGTTTTCTAAGTGTTGAAAAATAGCTGACTTTGGGATTTACTTTATTTGCTTTAATTCATTTAGAATATTTCATATCAAACAGATTACAGACAACAAAGATACTCATTCGCTCGAGCAACCGCATTAAAAAACAGCTATAATAGCTATAGCAAGCATGTATTGTTCATAGAATAACACTAATGCATAGTTCATATTTGAACTCAATTTATAATGGATTGAAATTCTAATTCAATCATTCGATGTCTTTGATCTGCTGTGCTCTCCGATAATCAAAACTATTCTAAGCTTAAAATAATTGGGAAAATTTGGATATATGAAATCAATTATGTAAACAACAGCGTGTCACTCACAGTCACTACTCACGAGATCAGAAATCGTGCACATTTGTTTAAATGGTACAGTTAAGAAATATAAAAATGTGAATTTATATTTTATTTGTATATATTAAAATATGAATGCTTTGAAAATAAAGTTTTAATATAGTCATAAAGTTTTAATATAGTGCATACCCGATTCAAAGGCAAAAGATTATTGTAGGCTATGCAGATAAAATTTAAACTTTAACTATGAAGCTGTCTTGCTTTCGCAACTTGAGTAGACTGCTGCTATGATTGTTCCATTAATTTCAACACAATATCCAATCCTGGACGGTGATAGCTTTCAAGTAGGTTTTAATAAGAAATTAATAAAAAATAGGACTGCAGTGACTTGGAGCGAACAGATAACAGAGTTTGAAAACACGAGAAAACAATGCATCTTCGCAAACTGAGGATCCTTTCCGACCGCTAACTAAATACAATACCACCTTATACATACGTGAGTGTTTGTTGACAATTCACGATTTCGGGTCCTTGATTAATTGTGAGAGCAAGTAGCAGGAGCAATATTTATCTTAATTTATTATGAAGGAAATATTTTTAGGAAAAATTTTTACAAGTGGAATGAATTCTAGTTTTAGCTAACTCTTAATATAAACATTATTATTATTATTTTTGAACAGGTGTCAACAAACCCTCAAAAAGTTTCCTGCGTACGATGAAGTATTATGTGAGACTCTTCCTCACCTAAACAATACCACTTTCCGACCATGGAAATTCGAGCCAGTACCGCTTTCGCATTATTTCATTACGGCTACTAGTATCTTCCAGGTTCCCCACCGGCCTACTTCCGTTAGGCCAGACTTTCAAAAACCTATGAGGCATACTTTCTCTTTTTCAAGCGCAATCCCATCTTCACATATGCTAAAACACCTTACCAGTCCTTATTTGACCGCAGCAGCATCTACATGAATCCAATTGTAGAGAATTTTTTGCTCCCGTTCTGAAGTGGATACAATGGAACAAGGTTTGGAAAACGTCATCACGTTCTTTGACACAATGCTTACAGAACTCTGTCCTGCCTTTTCCTATTCTGTGATAGTATTTTCTGAAGTAGCCGTGGTCCGATAGGAACTGACTCAACTGGAAATTTATTTCACCGTGGTCGACATTAACAAAAGAGCTAGCATTAATTGGCCATGCCATAGAGCTCATAGTTCAGTGCCCCTCCAGGCTCATGCTTTTATGGACGTGCTTGAGCAGCAACTACTTCTTTTCACGCTTCTGCTCTGTTCCCAGCATTCGTTCGCCAGTAGGTCGATTGGGACTACTTCTGCTATGACTAATACGGTATTTCCTGAAACTATATTGTAGCTGCTTGCAATTCACAGCGCTTTCCTACGCAGAATGCTTGTCATCCTAGTTGGATACTTCTCAATCCTTAATGCATTGGCACCTATCTCCATACCATACAGCAGCATTAAATGAAACAACATCATAAGGAGTCTACGAGTATATTCACTTTCATTTATTCGATAGCTGCAGGAGAAGGCGCTGCAGCTTATTTGTCAAACCGCAGTATAGAGGCAGCTTTCAATTTTCCTAATCACTGTAGTATTTTTCCAGGCCAAAGTGCGTACTCGACTGTACTTAGACTCGGATTAGGCTAGACAACTACAGAAGGGTCAGAATCTTCTGTGTACCCGGTCATAAGGTCATTGATGTGAATGAAAGGGCGGATGGATTGGCCAAGCATGACGCCAGTTCAGCCTGCTAGGATCGACGAACATCCTCGCTCCTATTCAAATGGTAAAGTGCTTGATTGACTCCAATATGATGCAAGTTACGATGCGCAGATGGCGGGTAGCTCAGAACTGCAGAGCAACCAAAATCATGTGGGGGCCATTCAATCACAGCTAGTAAATGCTTGCTCAAATTAATTCAGACTGACTGCGAACGGCAGGTCCGCATCCTTAGTGGCCACTGTTTAGTCACAGCACATGCCTTGAAGTTGTCAAGAGGTAGTGTCAAGAGCCATGAGTCTCAGAAACAATTCAGCATCTTCAGTACACAAAAAGGTCTAGGGGCTTGGATGGTTACTTGGATTGAAACTTTTTATCTCCAGGCGTATCACTAAAAGCCAATCCAACAAGTATATGTGTGAATTGTATCTGCCAATAATACCTAATCTAAGCTAAGGCTACGGGTGCGTATCATGAGTCTCAGGGAGATAGCAGTCAGTAGCGCCCTATCACATGGTTTTCAGATGTGCTCTCCATAAGCTAGCTTGGAGTCCAATATCACTCCAAGATACTCAGACAACTTTTTTGGTTGTAATGGTTGGTATCCTTCTTTTCATCAGCATGATAAACTCAGATTTTGTTATCGCCAGTTGTAAACCATGGCTCTCTATCCAGTCCTCAACTCTTCTCAATACTTGATTGATTTTAAGTTAGGCGAGATGAGGATTTCTCGATGTCATGGCAACAACTACGTCATCGGCATAATCTACGAAAAGCACATCTTCTAATATTTCGAGGTGCAAGTGTCCATCATAAACAACATTCCATCAGTCTGGCTCAAGAATGAACCTTTGTACAGCTCTAGCTGTAATAATTTTGCTTACCAGCAAGCTGTACTCAACTCGTATATTAAACGATGATCTTTCAAGTAGTCTCGTACCTGAAAAAGTTCCTGAAGAGAGCCCAACATGTCTACTCATCTCTACCCAGAGTTACCAAAATATATATGCAATAGGTATACTGTAATGATATGCGGCCTCTACGCGTTCTACTACACACATAACTGCGTAGATCGTACTTCGCGGGTCGTACTGCGGAAACCTCCTTTAGCCTAGGCTTCAGTAACCATTCTAGAAGCTTCCCCGCAGCATCAAGCATGCAGAAGGTTCTTTATGAAATTTACCAAAGCACTTATTTTCTCGGGATCCATCACAATTCAGCCCGCGGTAACGTTGACAACAAAGCTGCTGTCAAGTGACTCGTCGAACTTCGAAACATTCTATCCAGTATTTTCAAGCTAGATTTCTACGGGGTCGAGGTTTCGCCAGCCAACCAGAAGGTCGGTTTTTATAAATACTTGTAACTTACTAAAAAAAACAATTTGAATAGTTCGATGTTACTCATCCTCCAATATCATGCATTATCACACTTGATGTCAAAACCGTGTTCAACTCAGCGAATTGGAACCGAATAGTGGAGAAAGTACTTCAGCTAAGAGTTCCTTTTTACCTTGCTAGGTATTGATGTCCATGCTTCTTTCACCGGCCACTTCTAGTCCACGTCTCCATTACCCTACAATCTCCTGCGAACGTGAACAGAGCCTCTGAAACAAAAATTATATCGGGAGTAGTCTTACTGAAGCCTGGTTTGCAATCGGCGACCATGGACTGAATTTGATACATTCAATGCGAAACCAGTGCGATACTCCGAAAAAACCTTAAAAAAAAATTATTTATTCCCTAGTCTTTTTCAGTAGAAATTTCATATAAATTAAAAGGCAAAAATTTAGTTAGCAACTATTTTTTATTTAACAAATCAACTAGGATATTTATTGAATTGGAATTGAATTTCGTTAGCATTCCGGTTTATGACTGGGCAACTCATAAATTGTTTTAATTGCTTTAAAATGCTCCTTCTACCGAAACGTTATAAAAAAATAAGGATGAGAAATATCTACACTAAGTTAGACAGCTCTTGTAATTAAAATTTCCCCAACATTTTCATGAAACGTTGATCCAGAAATTTTCCGTACTACTTGGAATATTCGATGAAAAGGCTCCTTAATGAATCTTATTCCAATCACGAATGATGGAGTCAACATCTCCGAAGAAACAGAAATTTCGGTGGCATCAAATTTCTCCTAAAAGATTTATATTTGCTGGAAATCGTGTTTGGAGCTTATTACATATTTTTACTACAAAACGAAAAAGTTGGGTTTTCGACACGAGTCTCCTAAGTTCCCCTGAATATTATGTTATTCCCCGCGCAAAAATCCTCGGGAAATCGTTCCCTTACGGAGCATCAGCAAGACTTTCGACTGAAAGCACCGACCCCCCCCCCCCTCTTTAGAGGCGAAATCTTCCAAACTAATGACAATGCTGTGGAATGATTAAGGGGAGAAATACATGTAAAATCGAGAAAAAATTGTTAATTTCAGATTGACTTGAAATATATATATTGTTTATTCAAAAAATCCTTAAAGTACATGTCTCACAGTAAATGAAAATATTTTTTTAATAATTTTTCAACACAAAATGGCGGTGATGCGAGCGAATAAAAAAAAACACATTAAAAACTGCCTCGTACAGCTTAACACCTTTTCCGGGGAACTTGCAACGTTCAGAGAAAAAAAATATGCTAATGAGATATATAATTCATAGGTGAACCAATAAAGTTTATAAAAAAAATTAAATTTTTACATTAATTTTAGATTAAAAATAAATCAATTATTTTTCAAAAAAATCACGTTTTAAATATTAATAAGCAAATTATTTTTTTTACTTGTATGTTCAACGATTAGATAATACTCTTTTGTAGATGTGGTATAAATTTGAGCCAGATCGGTTCAATATTTTTTGGGATATTTTGTACGGAAGTTGAAAAAAGTACTACTTTGAGAAAAACGCTTTTAAAGTTTGCGTTAGATATAAATCATTGATTATAATTTTTTACTATAACTTACTCGTTAGTCAGCGATTCCAGGTCTATACAACAGCTCTTCAGATTCCTCATGCATATCATTTTGGTGCATTAGAAGGTCACGGCGAGCATTTCGGGCTTCTTTTGAGCTGAAAAGACTTCGACGGTTCTATCATTCGATCCTGTCGTTGGCGGGTCTCTTGGCATAATTAAATAAGCTGGGACTTATTTCGATCCTTAAATCATTCATTAGGTGCAAGAGGAATGTATGGCCTTTGTTGAACATCACAGCGGCTATGTAAGCTGATATTTCAACTTTTTTCAAGCCGGCAATCTAACGGTTTTTACTACAAGGTTCATGAATACAGGCCCCTTTGTATATTATAAAAATATGCAAGTGTGAATGTACATCTGTATCTATATAGAATTTCAGATTTATAAGAATGTGGGAGGTATACACAATTAGAAAACCGCCCATAGTACCGAAAAGAAAGTAGGCAGGGACGCGCGGCAGGTATGCCTGTAACTGACTATAACTAGTTCTCGAGTTCAAAACTTTTACGTACGAATATCGCTTCAAAACTTTTTTTGGTATATTTGAAGAGCATTTGAAACATTTTGATGTAATAGAAAAAAATCGATTTTTTTAGCAGTTAAATGTATCTTCCCCCTTAATTTCACGCCGAATTTCGCTCCACATTTGTCTCACAACGAGGTTAACTCAAAGCCCGGTTTATGATTTTGATTAGAATTTAGACAAGGACAACATAGACTTGATTCCCCTTAACCACTCAAATGCATAAACTTCGAATAAAATTGTGCTGAACTACCATACAAAATTAAGACACATAAAACTCATGTTGGTTAACTTAAAACAACTTAAAACTCATGTTGGTTAATTTAGCTTTTGTAACTTGTACACTTGGTGGGTTTTTAATACTCGAAAATTGTGAATACTGTCCCATGATTATCTACTACTTGATTATTAAACTTCATTAGAGAGTAGACATCGTAACTTTTGCTTCCATGAAGCCTTCTCCCAAATTGATTAAACGCGAATATTATCAGCAATTTGAACCAATAGAACCATCTCTCTATTTGATGATCTTCACGAAATTCTTAACTAGATTTGGTATGAGCAATATTACTTCTAATAATGATTATAGATGTCACATTAATTTAATTTGCTCAGAAAAATTTATTCGACAACTAAAAAATACCGCCAAAAACCCTTTCGCAATAACCAGAGGGCTTATACCATTATTAGATTTCAGCGAATACGAGTATCAGTATTTTTGTTTACAAGCACATATAGATTGATATCTTCCCAGAACACTGCGTAAGGATACCTTCTTTGTAGCAAACTAGTCAGCCACCAGATACCGCTTCCAGATGAGCGATTATGTTTACTCAACAATTGGCTGACATTCCTCTATCATCCACAGGCTCACCGGGGTTTCCACCTGCTTGGCCACTCGAACTCGATTATCAAGAACGTGTTAAAAGATTAATAGTAATCGTGTCACACATTCGTAGCACGGCAGCAAGTTCAGTTGCCAGCTCCTACGATCCGCCCGTCGAATATTTCACCAGTCAGCCAATACTACACTAACTGGGCAGAAAATGGTTTGATAGTGCCCGTCGAATATCACTAATATAATATTGTGTCAAACTGTTAAAAAAAGTCGACAAGTAATTATCGCGATTTGGAGCCTCTGATTAGCTTGAAAGATGGCGAAGAATAGACGTGAAGAAGCGTCCGATGAAGGTACAGTGATTGGAGTGATACCAAAATAGTGTAACCCAGTTTCAAAGGATCTACTAGCCAAAATATATTTCTCGTCGATGTGAATTGAAAGCTCGTGGGAAACATGTCGGGGAAATGTTTATTGCATGCACGCCTATCTGAGCCGCGGTAAATAACACGAAAACACCGTCAATAAAAATGATAATTTGTCGGTTATCAGCTATACGCATTGAATTTTATTTGCCTTCGAATAGCGTCTACAGCGCGAGTGTACCTTATCTACAAAAATGCTCATTCTGAATGTAAATTAAGCTGTAAAACCCGTAATTCGATTGGTCCCATATTATTTTAGTGATTAATGTGATAGTTTCGTTGCCTTGAATTTTGGCTGCTATGATTAAACAAATATTGTAGTTTGTTGTTATCACCGAGTGAGTGGCTCTCGAATTTCGCATGAATGACACGCATATTCGTTGAGTATCAGAGTGCCAGAAGAATTTCTAAACAGAATTCCAAGTATGCTAAAGCTGCTTTGCGTACAGTGTCTGCAATAAAACGAAGTGTTAATTCGATTATTTACATATAACTATGATAATTTGAACTGTTGTGATAAATGGCTGAGTACATAAATTAGAATGACAAATATTTGTTTACATAAGTTAATTTAGGCTAACTCAACTGTATTCGCATGTAATTCGAGGCTCCAGTATAAAAAAAAAAATTATCATTGGCAGGGGAGTTTAATATTCATCGTGTACAATCTTTACCATTTTCCTGCAATTATTTTGATAACAGCATCATTTTTCGCCCTACTATTTTCATGCAAATATACAGTCAATCCAAGTTTTAAATGATATAGCTATTAAAACTCACTTTTATTGCTTTTCATTCGATGATGGAAGCTTAAAATTTGGTTTTGCTTAATTTAGTGAATTTAGTGACTGAAATGTCCTCATAACTTTTGCAAAGCGGTTTTTAACCCTTACTACCCGTTTCTTTATGACAACGCTATTAATCTTTTGCGGTAGAATTCAATTGGCAGAGATGAATTAACTTTCGTAAAGTGAGCTTTTATTACAGGTTGTATGTAAAAAAAATTCATAATTTTGTACAGTATGATAAACTTCCGATAATAGGGAATATGCAATGCAACGAGGCATTCTTCACACTATCAGACAGATTCACTGCGTTTATTGTGTTTCGCATTAACACATATTTGTTTATCTTTTGTAGGTGACTTTGTTTTTTTTTGTTGGAAAATGTGTATTTTTCATAAGGCCTTCCACGTGTTCAATATTCAGGTGTAATAACACTTTGTGAAATTTGTTCTGCAATTTTCGGCCGAAATTTCGAAAATGAATATTTTCTGCCATTTGGCATTTCTTGTAATTTGCGAAATAGACCAAACGCGTTAAAAAATATCATATCCATTATATTATAAATCATTTTCTTATAACTTTTACAAAATTTTTTTTATCATGGTAAAGGAATACAAGCAATTATCTTGTAAATCGATACCACCCATGCCGTTGTTGCAGTCCAAAATGGCATTAGGTCTTGTAAAAGTTCGGTTTTAATCTATGTTATTCCTCCATCTTTTTTTTCCTGTTTCATTTATATAAATATTTGTCTGTTTTGTAGAAAGCAAATATATGTATATTTTCTTTTTCCGTTTTACAACTAAAATACCATTGTAGTTTTTTGTTGACATATTCTTTACATTATACTGTCCCGTCCGTATATATTTTTATAGCAGGTAATTTTCGGTAGAGTTTTGGTAAATAATACCAGTTATCTAAGTAAAGGGCATAACCAGCAAATGCTATACATAAGTTTAGTACGACATTTTTCGATGTTCTATTATCTGAATTTCTTACCTTGTATATGTTTCAAATTTGACGCAATGTCTTGATCTTGATGCACACAACTTATTAAATTTTATACCAAAACGTACTGTTTAATGAATTGTATTGTTTATAATTATATTGTATTCTATTTCGGGTGTGCACACAAGCTCAAATTTATTTATCATTTAAATTGATTATTTCCCTAGCCTATATAAACGATCACTTGAATCTGTCACCTCATTATTTGAAAAATATGTAAATTGACTCAGCTGCGAAAATTTCTGGAAGGTTTGTTGTATTATGTATTAGAGTTTGAATTCCAACACATTTTGACTAAAATGGCTACAGATTTTTCGCATTGTATCACCAATATACCTAAACCAAAATGTACTTTAATTTCATTTATATTAGTTTCTCATTTCCCAGAAGTCTTCCACCAATATAAATAAATAAATAAATAGATTCATCTTCCATCTATGGAATTATATCACTATCTTCAATATTTTATGTAGGATTTCGGACTGTTATTCGAAATCGTAAAACAATGCTGTAAAACCTGTGAAATTGACAATTCTTATAAATTGGCCACCTGCGAAAGTTGGATCTTGGCTCAAAATGCTCATAATTTTTTATATTCGCAACGTATTTTTACCTGTGAAACGTAGCGACAGAAAACATTTCGTGTTATGAACACTATATGCAGTCGACTCTCAATAATAAAAAAAAAAAAAAAAAAAAAAATAAAAAAAATCTCAAATTACCAAGGGTTCAAAATAACAGGAGTTTAAATAACCAAGAGAGAGGGAGGAAAAAATTCAAATAAACAAGAGTTTCGACAATATTCTTGATTTATTATTCCAAACATTTGTAAAATTTTTTCACAAATGTTCTTTTTGAGAAGAAGTCCTTAATTTTCTGTTGAGTCAGCGACTTTCGTCTATCATTGTCCAACGAATTTTCGATAGTGGTGAGAGTTGGGAACAAATCGTCACTTGTGTCGGTTCTGAAGGCGTAGAAGCGTAGGGTAGTAAGATATCTCCTAGCCTCGTTCAATGTGACTGGAACTGGCGATTGTTCTTCATCGTTTTCTTCCTCGTTCTCATCCAGAGGGGTCTAATCCAACAGTTTACCATCGGTTTGTGCACCGTAGACACTGATGTCAACATGAGCAGAATATTCAAATGTTAGCTAAACATAGTTAGGTAGAAGTTCCCAATTTGAGTCAGAATTTGTATTATTGTATTATTGGCGGCTCTGATGATTGTTCTATAATTTCGGTTTGCTGAAACCCGCACTTTCTGAAGCAGCTGTAAATAGTGGTAGGGTTGTCTCAACTTTTTCAATGCTATCCAGCACAAGATAAACAATTTCTCTACGGTAGAGTGTTTCAATATTTCTAATTATTCCTAGGCCTTATGGCAGCAATCCTGATGTCGTGTTGGCTGAAAAAAAATCAATTTTACGTTGTCTAATGGTGATGGGCTATTATGCACGGTGCAGTTGTCCAAAAACAGTAAGATTTTGCGTTTTTCCTTTTTCATGTCACTTTTAACTGAGTCAACCATTCATTAAACAACTCCTTCGTCATCCGCGATTTTTTGTTTGATTTATAAGTTGTGGGCAGTGATTTCGTTACTTTAAAAGAGCGTAGTTTTGCAAGTGTCCCTATAATAAGTGGTTTCAATTTTTGAGAACCGTCCATGTTATACGCTAAAAGGACAGTTATTCTATCTTTGCTGAGTTTCCCTCCATTACATTTCTCGTCTTTGAACATCAGAGTGCGATCAGGAAGACATAAACAACCCGGTTTCGTTTGTGTTGAATATGTTCCTTGGGTCATAGCCATTCAAAAGTTGGTTTAGTTTGTCAATCCACTGGGAACAAATGGAAATATCCACGCTGGTGCTCTCTCCGCAGATTTTTTTAAAAGTGATGGCGTCTCGGATTTTGAAATTTTATGAACCATCCCGCACTTGCTTAAATAAATACAAAAAATAGATGAAAATAATGCTTAAAACTCTAAAGTATAGTAATTGGTATTTGTTTTTTTTTTATTGTTACAACTCGATCATTATCATTGCGAAATTGAATGAAATCACCTCTTAGTGAAGAAATGACAAAGAAATTGCAAACATAGCCACAACTGGCAGCTCTATCCTAAGCACACTTTTCCACCTATCATGGAGTGTGGTAGATAAGTTTGTTTACATGTTTTTTTCATGGGCCTCGTTTTTTTCCTGGGCCTCTTAAACATAGAAAAACAAACTCAGTAATATTCCAAGTCGTAATTAAAATCGGATAATATACACATGCCGTCGAGAAAGTGGATAGTGTAAGTAACAAATGTTCAGATCAATATATCTAAAAAACGGTTATGATTACAAGAAAAAAATCTGAATCTTTTTTGTAGGAAATTTTTCAAGCTACAAGTTCGCCATACATAGTTTTTCTGAAAACGTGATCGTTACTGAGATATTTAGGAAAGGTCACTTTTGGTTACCTTTAACCCCATATAAAAAGTAACGCAGTACTCGGATCGATGGGAACTTTTGACATTATGTTCAGCACGCCAGTATCAAGGCTCACACCAAAATTCAGCTTTCCCCTAATTTTTCCGTAGTTTCGCCTTTTTTATGTCGAATTTCACTGGAATAACCAAACCAATAAATAGGGTTTGCTAAAGCAACTTTCAAAAATAACATTATCTAGGCTCTTTCTTCATAGTCATCCCATTTCCCCATCAGATGTATGGTATGTTTACATTTTTTAAATCGTCCCTTATCGAAGACATTTATATCCCTTAATTTGTAAGCATTTTGTGAATATGGTATTTAACCGTTATTCATTTTTTTATTTTATTTGTTATTTTTTTATAACTAATTTATTTATGCATTATTTATTAGTTTTTTATTCATATGTATTTTTGTTTGATTTGGTTTGTTTCGTATTTTCATACATATACTAAGTTTATGCCTTGTTTGGTGAAATAAATAAAAAAATTAATTTTTACGAAACTTGACTTTCAATAAGATCCACCTGCTGTGCCAATTTCGTGAAAATCTGCTGACCGTACCGGAAGTCATAGAGCATAAAGTATTTATTTTTTAGATTGATTTTCCAAGATGGCGCCACTGCCCTCTGATATTTCGAAGTTTCTTCTATCAAACTTGCTCCTTTTTACAGTCAACAAAATTTGTGAATTCCATATTAATTTGATAATCTGGCCATGAGTTTTAATGAACAGAATTTTCGAGTGTAGCAAATAGGGGTAATTTGGTGATGGTTTACCTTTCTTGTGCGATGCAGAATTTGGACAGGGTGGAATAAAATCTATGAATCGTTGGTATTGCTTTTTCAAAAGGCAAAAAAAATTTCAGGAAAGTCAATGAATTGAAGATTTTTTTTAAAAGTTGGGTTAGCTTAAAGCTCGTTGTTCGGGTATCCGCCATTTGTGTATGATTAAACTTTATTATTAAACTTTAAATAAAAGCTCTAACAAACAAACTAATCTATTTGAATTCACGCATAAATATTAATTTTTCCTAATTTTTCCAGTTTCAAGTTCAGGCCTAGGTGTTCGACACCTACAATGTTTCTTAATTTTCTGTGGACTAACAGTGGCTTACGCACTACGCGTAAATCTGTCTGTAGGAATTGTTGCAATGACTGATAAAAATGCTACAAATCCTGACTTTGAGGTTTGTAAGTCAATAAACCAAATAATAGTTTCATAATAATTTTTTTTCCTCAGGAATACGAATGGGATGAAAAAACAAAATCATTCATCTTAAGCAGCTTCTTTTGGGGTTACGTTGTTACACAGCTGCCCGCTGGTCAATTAGCACATCACATTGGAGCAAAGTTCATTATGCTTTTCGGAATCATAATCTGCTCCGTTCTGACAGTTACCACATCCTGGTGTGCAGCGATCGGCGGTTGGAAGCTCGTTTGTGCCTCTCGTTTCGTCCAAGGTCTGTGTCAAGGCGTTATGTATCCTTGTACACATGCCCTGCTATCAAAATGGGCTCCAGCAAACGAGCGGGGTAAACTAAACACAATCTGTTACTCCGGCTGTCAGTTCGGAACTGTTGTCATGCTAGCTACTAGTGGAGTGATCGCATCTTCGGGACTAGGATGGCCTGGAATTTTCTACATATCAGGGGCAGTGGGGCTTGTTTGGGCAGCTGCATGGTACTTTTTTGGTGCCAGCAGTCCCGCAGAGTACAAATCGATTTCACCGGAGGAGCGAGCATTCATCGAACATTCTACAAAAGATCAAGATGAAAGTCCTATACATACTAGAAAGACTCCATGGCGGGCATTTTTTACGTCTGTTCCATTCATATCCTTGATGATTGTGCATTCTTGCCACGTTTGGGGATTCTGGACACTTCTGACCGAAATACCATCGTATATGAGTAAAATCCTGGAAATGGATATAAAGAAGAATGCACTGCTGTCAGCACTGCCTTACGCTGTGATGTGGTTACTCAGCTATGTATTTTGTATAGTGTCCGATGTGCTTTCGAAGAGGAAATGCGTTTCTCTGACTTTCAGTCGAAGAATGTTCAATTCGATTGGACTGTGGATTCCAGCGATAGCACTCGTGGGAATGGGCTACGTCACGAAGGAGACGACCAATCTGGCAATAGGACTGTTGGTCATTGCAGTTGGTGTAAATAGTGGAGTCTACCTGGGCTATCTGGTTAATCATATTGATCTGTCACCAAACTACGCGGGAACACTAATGGGAATCAGTAATGGTTTTGCAAATATTATGAGCCTACTTGGACCACTGGCCGTTGGTGTCATTGTAACGGACGAGGTAATTTATTATTAAAGAAATGTTTTCAATCAAAGTGAGCTGTAAACAAAACTCAAATATCCCGATGCCAATACTATCTAAATTTTCAACATTTCTAGTAATTTTTCATGCTGAGCATTACGAAAATTTGTTAATTGAATGCTTTCAACATTGACGCTACAGAAAATCCCATGACACCTAATTTAATCGACCGAAATTTAATTTTGATACAGGGTTGACTGCAAAAAAAATCTACTCAATTTAAATATCTAGAAAAATATTTGATTCATGCCGTCATAACTTAATCATTTCAACTAACTGTTCGAGCGTCACTTAGGCTCATGTATCTTATGATTGTTTCCGGAAGGCATTTCAGATGGGAATTTCATCAGCCAAGCTCATTCTGAAGTGATTTCAGTTAGCCGTCATTCGATCCGATAAACTGCTTTATTAAAAATACAGTTGTACTTTTTTTTTTTATAAATGTGTATATCGCTTTGTTTTACAGCGTGATCCAGTCCAGTGGCGGATAGTTTTCTTCATTTCGGCTGGAGCTTACTTCGTGGGAAATCTGTTATGGTGCTTGTTCGGGAAAACCAAAATTCAACCCTGGAATTCGCCAGCTACTACTATGTATTCGAATGGAAATGCGAAAGATACAGATACAGAGAGACGAATAGATGAAATGTCTTGATAGGGATTTATGTTGTTTCTGAAAATTTAACTAGGAACTGACTTTTCTACTTGAATATTGTTAAATATTAAGGACAAATATTAAGGATATTGTAATAGTAAAATTTGTCGAGTGTTTATATTTTTTAGTTTGGTTGACTCCATCTATTGCTCAGTGGCGAAGCTTAAAATTAATTTTGAACAGAATATTTCTAAAATACGTTTGCTAAGAGGCAAATGCAAACTTTCAAAGTCATCTTTGCTAGGCTTTTCACTGGTTTGAGCTTTCATTTAGATATCGTCGCTCTAATTTGAGTGTCTCTGTGTTGTTTGGTGCTTACGAAGATATATTTATGACATATTTTGCAACATATACATTTTTCTACAAAAGTGGAAAGAAAATTGGTAAGAAAACATATTTTTGTTAAAGTGTTGATTGTCTATTCATTAACTGTTGTACATTATGGTTGTTTTCACAAATATTTTTAGGTTTTAATTTATCATGTGGCCAGAATTTACGATGCAATTTTTTTTTACTAATTTTAAATAGAAAACTTTAAATGCTAACAAGAGATGAGTGTGCAATCATAAGCACATGAGCATTAAGCGAATTATTTTAAAATAATTATTTTTGAGTATTCCAGGAAACCGTTAAAGATCGCGAATCATGAATAAAATCAGATTGAATATGCGCGGTAAAAGGACAAAAACGTTGTACGCTTTTCAATTCAAATTGGTTGTTTTAACTACTTTTCCTTAATTTTCAAGAGTTCTGGGATCTTACCACGTGAAGGCTACAATCTTGTCTGACCGTCAAGCTTAAATAGAAGTGCATCTTGTGAATGCACACAAAACGCATTATTCTTTGGCGGGGAAAAACCACCGAAGTAAGAACTTTCATTAGCTTACATTATAGCTGAAATTGAACTTTGGAATGGGTTTCTAAATCAGCGTATGCTATGTAAGAGCATAAGAAAGCTCTCTGATCCTAGTGAAATTGAAGTTTTGAGTGAAACATCAAACTGCGGATGCATTTTAGTTCTTTCAATTATGTAATTCTACCGAGAGCTGCTTAAAATAGGTAGCATTGAAAACTTGATTTATGTGTGTTTTACCTTTTATGTTAGAGGCGAAAGCCGTAAATTGAAATAATTTGTGCTTAGAAAGCCTTTAATTAAAGCTGTTCTTTAGATATTACTTTAGAGGAAGAAAATAGAAACGAAAAAAGCGAAAGATTGACATCATTGACTACATGAAAATAAATGTTTCAAAAAAGGATATCTCAAAAAAATTGCTTTAACCAGGTCACGGATGCCTGTGGCATTAGCAAAACGCAGAGGAAAATTTCTCAAAAAGCTAAAGGCTGCAGCTTCCGAGAACAAATATTTTCGGTGTCAGCCTGACATGTACCAATTTAAATAGTACATCATGCACGCCATGAGCTTTTGCAGCTTAACTTAGCCTAATAATAGGCGTGCAGTCAAGAGCCTCTCCAATGAGACAATTTCCTCTATTCTGGGAACCATCATTTGAGAAAGGTTCTAGAAACCAAAGATTGAAGGGCCGACTTGGATGATTTTCCTCACTGATACGCATTTTGCTTACCATTCAAGGGATAAGACTTAAACGCTTTAGTGCGTATATGTCGTTCAACGAACCTCTCCAGTCATTTCAACATTTTGGCCTAAAGTTCTTGGGATCTGAAAAGTTATCCCTCCCAGATTTAGGTATGGAATACTTTGAAGGAACATGGCTTGGCGTTACCATCTAGGTCTAACGATTTGATATTTTGAAGGACGTAATTGCATTCTGAACCCACAGATCTAGGTATGTACCAGCATTTCTTATTGCTGGTTTTCCTGGTACAACACGACAACCGCTGATAGACGCTGGCTTGACAACTGTCTGACCTTGTTGGGATCCAGCGAATTGGACACCAGGTTTCAAGTCCTCAGCCTTGTTGACCTTTCATCACAAAAGATCTTTAACCTCTGAGCCCTCAGATCATAATGCCACTGTATAAGTGGAATGTAGGGAAAGTATTGCAGTTTTGGCAATTTTTCACTCAAAACAAAGGACGAAGCTTTGGCATGCTGCAATTTATACCATTCTTTTGTGCTCAGGCATGTTGTCTGCGAGAACCCTAAGAAAATGTTCGCGTGCATAAAAATGCATAGTATAAAAAGATATTATTGTTTTTTTTTGTCTGCATAGTAAATTATACATCCGAATGACTGTATATTTATGTGTGGAGTGCAAATGTATATTATTTATCTCCCGATAGTCACATCTCTTGATTATAAAACAGCATTCCAGATACAGTCGCTTCAATTGATTTTAAGAGCAAACTCGATTATAATTAATGAATTTGTCTGCCCAGCAAAGCAGAGCAATGACTATTACGGGAGAAAGCTATAGGGCATGGCATTCTTTTTTCGCCTAAAACTTGAAAAATTCCAAGTAATTCAATGTTTACTTCCACTAAACTTTGAAATTCAAGCAAATTAACGCAAATATTCCAGTTAGGTACCCAACAGAACTCAATCAAACAAAACACAATCAACTGGCAAATTTAAAACCTCAGATCTACCTTTTAATAAATTTTTCCCTGGAAAAAGGATTAAACCATTGTTTTATTATCGTAGACAAAATTAGGTGATTCCAACCAGTAAACATTAATACGCTAAATACGTTTTTAAGAAGAAAGATAATTGCAGGTAATGATGAATTCTTGATTAGGGTAGAAATGGCTGTCAAAGTAAAATTTGACCTTTTTATCTTTGGGAATATTTTCCGGTGTATACCAGATTTTTATTTTGTATTTCTTTATTTTTTATTCAAAGAACAGAAAACTGTATTCGTATTCATTCGTCCAGGCGCTCTTCAACATGAAATCTCTCTTCAACTTGGAGTCGAAACAAGAAAAAGTACATCAGTAAATTCTTTTCAAATACGTAGTTACTAAAGGCTTTAAAACTTAACGGTCAAACGAGTAATAGCAAAGTGCAAGAATGTGCTAGCTGTTACAAGAAAAATAGTATCAGTTAGAAAATCTGGAAGTGAAGAAACTTGTCAGAAAGTTCGAGACCAAACCCAACATTTCCGTTCGTATTTGCTGGTACATCGAAGTCAACAGTCGACCGAATGAAAAAAACGTTCCAGAACGATCCGAGGAAAAGGAGGAAGTAATGAATACGAGGACTTGGAAATTAAACGATCAATATGTGACAAAATTTGATTGTGTTATTCTAGATGACGAGTCTTTTATCAAAGCGGACTTCAGGCAGATTTCTGGCCATGAATGTTGTGACAGGTAATTTGTCGATGTGGTCTATATTTTTATAGCGGAAGACACAATCAATGCCCAGGTTTGCACCCAGGAATGTCAGTAGAAATGATTGTTACCTTTCATTAATAGACATGAAAGATCTGTGTTGTTTTGGTTCGACCGAGCATCAATTCATTATGCGAAGAAAACACTGGAAAGGCATATAAGCAACCACGTCACTTTTGTCCCCAAGGAGACCTACCTGCCAAATTGTTCTGAACTTAAACCAAAAGAATGATCCTGGGCCCAAATGAAACAAGTCTTGAAGGAAAGCAGTGAAAAGGCTAAAAATGTACCTGACTTTGAAAAAGAAATGTAAAAATGCATTCGTGGTCGTTAATGAAGTCTCTGTGAAAAACTTGAGGCAAGGCTTCAATCGAAAAATTCAAAATTTTCACGATATTTTCACTACAAATGTAGTTTCTGTATATCTTTAGGAGGTTAGCTATCATCAAAAAATAAACCATATCCCAAAATGTTTCATTATATGTGCTTTAGAAAAAGAGTCAAATTTTACTGCGACAGTCCTTATTTATTATATTGGTAAAGAGTTGAACGGAACACATTAATTCTTATAGAAGCTGGTTGGAAATTTTTGCAGCATAAAGTTTAAGACCTTGTCTTTTCCTGAAGACTTTGTTGAAGAAACGGTGTGGACAAGGTGTATTTTTTTTTTCACGAAAACATCAAAGTATTTTACTGCCGTTGACTGATTGGATAAGTGGAATCTGGATAGAGTTTCCATTTTCTTCGACCTGCAAAAGTGGGCCAATGGATCTCGATAAATTAAATATTAGTACGCTTCGATTATAAGTAAATACGTTTTTATTTTCTTACAGCCTTTTTATTTTTTGATACATTTCACAGCAAGTGACAACGTTTTTGTGGGCTACAAACTTCAGACTTAATTGGACTTTGGTCTTTGATTAAGGCGAAAGTTTGTACGTAGGGGCTATTATCCAAGCTGAGGTATCGGTGTTGTCTTAGAGGGTTTCACTTGTTGTGGACCTGAACTACATCACGAGAAACATCTCGATATCGTGAGAAACACCTTCCTAGTTAGCGTATCAATGGCAGAAGAACGCATATAATTTAGGGTTTCAACAATCTCGTTTACTTAACTGAAGCTGAAGTTGGGAATTTTTATCGATATTAGTTGAAATTAGTTCCCAGATCAGCAGTATAGAAGTCAAGACCATTTTTGAATGGATAGCTGAAACAAGTGCATTTACTCATGCCGAATTATAGAAGAAACCTTACCAAACTCGGAGACCCCAAAAAATCAACAGT
Source organism: Nemotelus nigrinus (assembly GCA_947369275.1). Taxonomy (NCBI): domain Eukaryota; kingdom Metazoa; phylum Arthropoda; class Insecta; order Diptera; family Stratiomyidae; genus Nemotelus; species Nemotelus nigrinus. The sequence goes on along the minus strand of OX376372.1, from coordinate 224,981,835 downwards.
ACTCCATCCGAAAGAAGATCGGTTCAGATGGAAATGAGGGTTTGAGCTCACTCGCAGCATCCATCAGCCAATGCTTCATGGCTATTCGATAAACATTGTAGCTGCTATTGCACTATTGTGATCGTCTCTTTAATTTTATTTATAAAGAAACAAGCTACACATCAGGGGAATCGCTTTTTATGCTACAAATCAACAAACGATTGCTTACTAATTGTTTAAATTGAAACACAAGTTAAAATCACGTGCTGCTCTTGTTCACGCTCGTGGACTTATGATTCATCTGGAATTCTGGAACAATAAGCAAATGGTCCTACAATAAGTTTTGATGATATCAAAAGGCGTTATCGATATGTATAAGAATGAATGAGAACTGAAACAGAATTTTAATCGATGCTGCAAAGATAGAGATTGTTTGGTCACTCAGAGTCCAGCTCACTTGACATATGTATGTATGTATGTATTGCTGAATTGACAGAATGCAATTGAGACGAATGTCTCCCCATGCAAATATGTGCGTATATGTATGGAAACACAATATTGTTTGTTTGAAATTTTATGTTTAAGTATTATAAAAAAAAAAATTCGCGATGTTCTAACACACTTGTACATAAAAGTTCGATTCGTTGAGGCTCCAGTAAAATGTTCGAAGCGATCAGTAGTTCACTTCGGATATGGCAAAGCGAAGGTGCAGTGATGAGGAGAGAGGTAAGTACAAAAAATTAATAAGTTTTTTTTTTCAACTTTATGAATTCGAAAAATGAAACCACTGGTGAAGATTATGTGGAAAGTTAATGTAAATGATTTTTCAAGAAGAAAGTTGCGAAATTTATAGTTTTTGCTTGCCTTTGATCAGATTATAGCATTTTGATAAATGATCAGGTTTCTAGCTTTTGTAGATGTTTTCTTATTTTAGGCTCAAGACTTGGTGTGCGACACTTACAATGTTTCTTCATATTCACTGGTCTGACCGTAGCCTACACAATGCATGTGAACATGTCAGTTGCCATTGTGGCCATGACCGATCGTAATGCAACAAATCCGGAATTCGAGGTACGTACCTACTATGTATGCATGTTAGTTTGAGTTTAGCTCACAACTATACTAACTAAGTTTCCCCATCCGAACGACAGGAATACGACTGGAATGAAAAGATCAAATCATACGTGTTAAGCTCACTGTTCTGGGGCGATATTGTTACACAACTTCCTGCTGGCCATCTTGCTCACTATTTTGGAGCGAAATTCATTATCCTTGTCGCTGTGGTATGCTGCTCGATCCTGACAATGCTCACTCGATTTTTTGCGGCGATCGGGGGCTGGCAGCTTCTCTGTGCGTCTCGATTTGTGCAGGGTTTGTGTCAGGCAGTCATGCTTCCCTGTACGCATGCTTTATTGTCGAAATGGGCACCGGTGCAGGAACGCGGGAAGCTCAACACAATCTGCTACTCGGGGTGCCAGTTCGGAACAGCGTTGACCTTAGCTGCATGTGGACTTATTGCATCGTCATCACTAGGCTGGCCTGGCATTTTCTATTTGAGTGGAGGAACTGGACTGATTTGGTCGGTGGTGTGGCTTCTATTCGGTGCAAGCAGTCCGGCTGATGATAAGTTTATATCGCCTGAGGAGCGACAGTTTATCGAAGGCGCCACTGAACAAAATGATAGAAAATCCTTACGTAAACTGGAAACTCCTTGGGTGGAATTCTGCACCTCTGTTCCCTTTCTTGCATTGTTGTTCGTGCACTGCTGTCATATATGGGGTTATTGGACGCTGGTCACCGAGATACCATCATACATGAGCAAAGTCCTAGACATGGACATCAAACGGAACGCTCTATTGTCCGCGCTGCCATATACTGTCATGTGGCTTCTCAGTTACGTCCTTTGCTTTATTTCCGATATTCTAACAAGAAGAAAAACCGTCTCATTGAATTTCAGTCGAAGGATGTTCAATACGATCGGCCTATGGATACCGGCAGCCGCTCTATTGGGTATGGGCTACGTTTCAAAGGAGACCACAAATCTCGCTATTGGATTGCTGGTGATTGCCGTTGGTGCGAACTGTGGTATCTGCTTGGGCTACCTGGTCAATCACATCGATCTGTCGCCAAACTACGCTGGCACATTGATGGGAATAACAAACACTTTTGCCATGTTCTCGAGTATATTTGCACCGTTAGCTGTAGGGATTATTGTGAGTGATGAGGTGAGGAAATTATTTGAATCATTGGCTGATCTATGTTGTTCTTTTATGCTCACTCTTACTTCCAGCATGATCCCACGCAATGGCGGATAGTTTTCATTATATCAGCAGTTGTATATTTTTTGGGCAATCTTGTGTGGTGTATTTTTGGTAAAACTGACGTACAGTCGTGGAACTCTGGTAAAAATCGAAATGATGACAGAAGATGCACTGATGTCAAAGAGTATTGTGTGTATTAGTCTCGTGTACTTGTGGGATATCATCGATTTGAATTAAATGTCGCATTTGTACATAATTTGTACACAATTGAATAACATTTTTGTTCTCTTAAATTCAATCTTTAGGTGCTGGTCTGACTGGTGAATTCTAAGTATGACCTCCATATTTTAGCTTCCATAGTTTATATTTTTACTTGAAATCAGAAAATTAAAAAAAATAGTTTTTTATATTCTGTTGGTAAATAAAATGGATTAAAAACTGCATTTGATAAAATTTGATTCATCTTTGCCACTCAAATATTCAATTTTTTGACCGGTAATATTTTTTCAGGTAACTTTGTTCTTTTCAAAGTGTAACTCTTTCCGATTTTATATTTTAACGTGAATTAAAAAGTTTCGATTCTATATTTACCATTGTAGCTGGTGTTTTCACATATTACTTACTTTACATTCTACATCTTTGCTTGAAATAGGTTATTATGGAGCTTGTGCTTGAATCACTTTTACTCTCTTCTTGATAGTTGATTCATCAAACCAGCTTACATTCCAGCTGGTCGTGCGTTTATCGCAGCTGTTCCGCACTAGATCATTTCCATACGGCGAAAAGTTCTTTGCGTAAAAAGTTGCGTGAAAGTTGCTTTCGCTTTGAAAATGCAGATGACATTGACACATGTCCCCAATCATTTCACGTCAGTTAAGTATGAAATATACAACTACAATGAAACCACCCATGGGAGATGCTAAAGCTACAGAGCGGCCTTTGCAGCGTCTGTTTGTCAACTTTATGGGCCCATATACACGATCTTAATGCGGGAACACTCAGTTGCTAAAGGTGCTTGATCATTTCACAAAGTTCGTATGGCTCAAAGCGCTACCTAAAGATACAGCTGAACTGGTGGTGAAGTTTTTGAAGGATAAGATCTTCTCAAACTTTGGTGAAACCGAAACTATTCACTAGGAAAATGTTGCCCAATTTAAATGGAAATTTTTTCTGACTCAGTATTGGGTAAATTATATTTACATGTCTTATTAATCACGTCAAGCATCCGAAAAAGCTAACCAACCCATTTTTGCCATCATTTGGGCCTATATAGAAGATGATCATCGGAATTGAGATGCTAATCTGTCAGACCTAAGAGCCGCATTTCGTAATGTAGTGCATCAGTCCAGAAGATTTTCACCCCATTTCTTGATGTTTGGCTATCAACCTATACATCATGGTCCCGAATATACGCTGCTAAAATCCTTACAGCGTTTTGAGGATGGGAAAGTCGCTTTAACACTAGACTGTGACCGATTGCTCATAGCCAGGTTAGGACGAATAGCACCAAAAGGACGTCATCCAAGAGCAGGACTTGTGGGTGCGAAATCACGTCTAATTTGCCCTGAAGTTTTTAAAGGAAACGGTAAAGTGGAAGGTTGGCTGGTTGGTCGATGGTAAAGGTAAATCTCTGGGTAGCTATAATGTCAACGATATAAAAACCTGAAAATGTCATAGATAATTTTAAGAGTATGCTTAAGCTCATGAAATCATTACTCATTTGAAGAGCATGGCAAACCCTCAATGTGCCCGGCATTTTGAGTCATCTCAGGGCCTGGGTTGTCCCCATGAATGTGGTATGCTTTAATGAATAATATCATTATGCTTTTCCTAATGCCGATGTAATTGTCATAGTGTAAAGTTACAATGTAAAGTGACTAGTACTAATGTTCTTCGAACATTAGTAATAAAAAAATAAGCTGCTGGTGCTTTGGAACGTTCATTCGCTATCGATTTCCAATTAGCTTTCCCTCCGATTTTGAGTAGTTCGTAAAAAGCGAATTCATGGCTAAGCTATGCTCTTTAAGTAAACTAATGCACTAGATGTAGTTAAACTAGATATACTATACTAAAAGTGATAATATGCAAGAAAGTAAAATATAAATTAACCCGGCGCCAATGACGTTGGGTCATATTGACCCAAGAAGATTTTAAACTGTTATATTTCATTTTCTACAATTATGACGCGTTTAAATGCTTGTGTAGCTGAAGTTACATTCCACCTCTACCTGCATTTATAATTAATAAAAAAGTTATTCACAAAGTATGTCAATATTTTCATCATTTTATTTTATTGGCAACGTACCTAGATTTAATAAATTAACCTCAGGTAATTATGACCCAGTGTCATTTACGATGTAATTTTTTTCACGTCATTGGCGCCGGGTTAAAAAGCGAAGCAAAACAAAGCTCTTCCGCTACAATCCATTTGAAATTTTGGGGAGGGGAGTGATAGAGACTCAATTTTCAAAATCGAAATTTTTCCGAATGTGAAATGAATTATTTGTCGCTTCACTTCTCCCCTAATTTGACTCGGAGGTAGATTGAATCAAAGCTCGATGCGCACTCTCCCGTACGTACTTAATTTCAAAAGAGGGACTCCACCCACCAACAACGATTTATTCACTTAAGCTTATAAAAAATACATAAAAACAGTTGCAAAAACTGAAAAGAAAACTTGAACTCAGATCAAAATAAACCATAGTGTATAAAAAATAAATTCAGGTTACATCAGGATTAAGTTTATAGTCGCTAAAGAAGAGGGCAGATCACACTTAAAATTTCAGTTTAAAAAGTAAACTTTTAAAGGAATTATTGATTTTGAAGCAAAACAAAACAATTTGTTTCGAAAGCTGAGAAAAATTCAATCAAATTAAATCAATTTGAAATATTTTGTTTTTAGTTCTCCCCAATATCAATACTGAGTTTTTTTGCAGAATTCAATTTGAAATTGATGCTTTTATTTTAGCGAGTGTTGGAAAAATGTAAAGTCCATTATTGTTGCACTGGAGTTCCTATACTTCAAGAAGAGCTCGATAAAAAGTTTGTGACTTTTTAAGTCGATTCATTCGATTTTTTCAATTCGCTCCACATCCAATTCCGGGATATGATCAGTGACAAGATACTGCTAGTTATTTAGCATTCAAGTGATTCATCAGTCGTTAATTTACTCAGTTATCATAGTGTACGGAGAGCACACGATAGTGATATCACGCAGTTCAAGTTTTCCAAAACTAGATAGCTATCCTGATGTGAAATGCGTTTCATTTTGTATTCTATTGTGATTCATGGATGAAACACTTTTAACTATGTTTATTATCAACAAAGATAACAATTAAATTTCATCCGCACTTATCCATACTGAACCAAATTCGAACCCAAGACCAAATCGATTCCAAGATTCACTCGCTATCTGTCGAATTATCATCCTAAAGATAACCAAAATAACTCAGAAAAACTAAATCACTAATTGCATAGTACTCTACTAATTACCGTCGCGGCCGCCGCTGAAGAAAAACATATTCTTTCGCCAATTATCATCATAAATCTTATCGAAAAGAGGTAACTAGCTTTCTGTGATATGTCTCCTGGGCCGGGATGTTTATGAGTGAGCAATTTACACCCGGAGACGATCGTCAGTGACAGGACAATCTTTTTTCTATTTGTTCGCTATCAATATTAGTTCAGTGAAGATCGGAAAAATGGCGCGATATTCGTCGCTCGGTGCAAAGAAATTTATCGAAATGTGAAATTTCCAGTCAGTAGCTTTTCATCTTCATCCGAAATGACGAAGCTAGTACGCTCTTGAAACTCTTTGGAATTGAATGTGTAGTTAGTAACGGTTTTTCGCGTGAAGTGCATCGGGTCAAGAAAGGATATAACGCGGAGTGCATGGAATAGTAGTACGTGTAGTTGTGAAGTGTTCTTACAGAAGATAAAAGTGACGTCGTCGTACTGGAAATGGCAAAAAACAGACGTTATGAAGGAAGTGAAAAAGGTATTAGTACGTTTCGCATCGATTGCGCAGTAGTTGGATGTGATTTGCAAATTGAAGAGCGTCGATTGCGATTACAATTTGAATGTCAACGATAGGCATTATCTTAGCAGTGTACTCTTATGAACTCTTCATTCAGCATGCATTGTAATCAATCTTAGCCGATTTGTGCGCCTTGGGCTGTTATCATCATTAAACTACCCACGAATATCAAAGTCATTGATGTTTTCAGTTCGTATTGTTATTTGTTATGTTCGAAGCGGTTTGAAGTAGTGAAAATAGGATATGAATTGTGGAAGTTGAAGGTCAAGAACCTATACACATTGCTGGAGTTCATATTGAAATATTTTCTATTCCGCGCCGCTCATTCGACAATGCATTTAGTACGTTGACTTAATTCTGTTTTGGTCTGAGCCTCGAAGAATATCAAGCGCATAGTTTGCTAGCCATCAGAAAAATGTTTTCATAATATCCATAAGTAAGCATAAATGCATGAAGAAATTACTCAGGAGAATTTTCCATGATTATTCGAGATCGTATTCAATTTCTGCTTATAATTTATAAACTTGAGATATTTTCCAACATCGCTGGCTTATTTTTGTAGCAAACAATTTAGCGAAGTAGGAATGATAGCAATTAGAAATTAATAGATTTTGCTTTTGATTAATTCCTAAATAGTTTCATAAATAAAACAAGGCTTATTTAAGTGTGTTTCCTATGCTGTTTCAGCTGATTCTTGGCTGTGTTGCCCACCTTAAGGAATATCTCTGTATTAAGGAATATCTCTGACTTCCTGACTTACCAGGTTTTAAAACCTTCAAAGCTTGACTCGGCACTTTCATACAATTTAATGGCCGTTGATCCATTACTTCAGCCCAAATGTGTAAAGATAATTTTTTTCACTACTTAAGTCTTATGGTCAACCTTTTTTGCTCTAGACAAAATGAACAATTGAATTCCAAAGGATTCATTTACTATTAGCAAGTTATCCTGCATAATTGTGCATACAAATTTTCCAAGTCGATCTTTCAATATAGAAATATAGCTGAAAGTGTTAAGTTGCCCCTCCCGAACTGGTATTACCAAAAAAAAATAGAAGTTTTGAATGCAGAAAATCATCCAACAAAGGAAAATCCTTTAATAATTTTACTTAAGAGTTGTAGACCCATAAAAAAACTTTAACGTATAGAAACCGCTAAAAAACTGGTTTTCAAAAGAAAAGTAGAGTAATCGTGCGGATTTTGAAACTCTACGATAAGTGCCCGTTGAAACCAATCTGTTTCGAAAGTTCTGTACCACTTTGATCCGAAAACTGCATTGAAGCTCATTTTTGTTTTGCCGGTGGTACGTATTTTAGTGAATATTCAAGTATTCCTAATTTAGCTTAGGTTAGGCCGAGTAGCTGTCAGTCGAAGGGAAACTACTGAAAAACACACATGAGCACAGCAGAAACCGGTTGTGATAATATGGATATTGCTCTCCTTCAGCCACTGTATTGAGGAAACTATCTGCTTTCTTTAATATCTGCCCGATTCTCTTTAAGTTCAGTCAAATAGTTCAGTCAGACTCGGGAGGAAGTTTGCCTCAAATGAGCCCATTTTTTCCACACGAGAGCCAGGCCATGAGACGGATGCCAGTGGGGAGAACCATCAAGGGTCGCAAATTTGAGCAGCTCCATTAAGTTTATGGGGAGTTGAAAACCCATTTTCAATCAGCGTTGAGACTAAGACCTCCTTGGACATTATAGCTCTTTCACACCCTTCCTTTTTCCAATACTCCGTCAGAGATTAAAGAGCCTGAAAGCTTCCAGAATTACTTCTTTATAACTATAAATAAAATTTTATGCTTGGCCATGATAGCATTTTCGATATTTTTAACCCTATGTGAGTTCTGAGTATCTAATAGTAGATAAAAATTTTAAGAAATGCGTTTGAAATCCGAAGAGGCAGTGTTGTGCTAAAGGATTGCTCCACATATATTCAGTGACAATGATTCCCCGGGAACTATAAGTCAATAAGTCCATTAGATTGCCGGTACTCGAGTTAGTTCAAATGCCTTCAGGGCTCTGGATGCACCGCAAAACCTTCAGTGCTGAGCTTTAAACTTTCGTAGACGATGTGGCTCATACCATGAACAAAATAAAATAACAAGAACTAAATGATAGTATATAAATATAAGTACATAAAATAATTAAAGTTAAAATAAAATAAAGTAATAAAAAATAAAAATAAAAAATTAAGTAAAGTAATAAAGAAAAAAAACACGAATGTCCAATTCTACAATAAATCGACCTAATAAAAAATAGTAAGTAAATGAGTAAATATAAATATAAGTATGTAAAAAAACAAATAATTTAAGTGGTAAATTAAATAAAGTAAAATTAAGTAGAAAAAAAAGAAGAAAATTTAGAAAATAGAAAATAAAACTAATTAGAAAAATATATAACTATATATAAAAATAAAAATATACAAAAAATTCAAGTAATAAATAAAAAAGTAAAATTAAGTAGAGCAAAAAAGAAAAGAAAGAATCCATTATAAACAAGAATAGAAAATAAAACTAATTAAATATGATCGAAAATTGTACTACGAACCATATTTTTGAAAATGGCAATAGATTGTGGAAGAGGACCAAGTTGAAGACTATTGTTAGTGCGTAAGATTCGCAAAACGGGAGAGTAGAAGAAAGTTTCAGTACGAGCATACGGCACTTCAAATAAAATAGAGGTTCGAGATAATACCATTTAGTTCGAGATGATACCATTTAATGATTTTGTAATTGTAATAAGCCACAAAAGTTTCAATTTCTAAAACTTGAAAATTTTGTTTGTGGGTGTCAAGCTTCAAATATATTTACCCCTACATAACTCTTTTACTCCTATATAACTATCGCTGGAGTCACTGGGTCAAAATGAATTTTACAGGGTTAAGCATAGTACTGAGTTCGATTTCACGTGAAATTTTCATACAAAATTTCACGTGAAATCTGTTTCGGCGAAAATTTAGCTTGAAAATAAGCAAGTTTGGTACTGTGTTCTTAGCATGAAAAGTTGCTTTGAAGTTGCTTTCGCTTTGAAAACATAGATGGCACTGAAACATGTTGTCAATCATTTCACGCCAATTTAGTTTGTGCAGTTCATTCTTTCGAGCGAAAAAGTGACATTTAGTGTTTCAATTTGAAAATTGAGCAGTGCAAATGACTTTCCAATAAGAAAATCGATCGAAAAGTGAAATTCTTGACATTTTATCCGTCAAGAATGAGCAGTGTCTCTGCTTTTCTCTGTTGTCAAAATTTTCGCTCGAAAGAATGGTCAGATAATGGGGAAATGTCAAAATTTCACGTGAACTCGAACTCAGTACCAGCCTTTAGCAGCTACCTTTAATGCGAAACCAATTTTATATAAATCTAGTTCCGATAGCAAAAGAATGCCAGCACTAGTTTTTTTCTGTCATATCCCCGCCAAATTTTCGTATGATAAACATCTTTAAATGAATATAAGTAGCAAATGTTTAAATTTTTCAAATTTCGCAAATATTCAAAAATATATTCAGAAGTCTTTCCTATCAAAAGTCTGACGCAGTTTTAAAATGAATACAACATTTACAGGCTAGCCTCATTTTAACGTAAAGCAGTTGTGGTGAACTTTTTTGAGTAGTACTAGCAAAGTGTTGGTAGTACAGAGCATTTTCATCAATTTCCTAATAGAAGATGCTGCCATCAAATTTTCAAATGATAAAAATCCTGTAATGAAAATTTGCTGAATTTTGAAACTCTTGGCTTTGCACTGGGTAGATCCATCGTTCATCATTAGCATTGTTCGTTTTGGCCTATTTAAATTTTTCGACATCTGTCTTTTGCTCCGTTCTCCCCAAGATCTTCCTCCGTCTCCCACACTTAATTAAATAAAAATTCATTTTCATGCCCTAAGCATTGCATGCCATTCAATGATTTACGAGTATGTGCATACAGTAAGCAAATTGAGCTATCGTATCAACTTGTCTAATTTTACGAATTCAAATTTTTTTTAATCAAATATCTCATTTTCGACTAATCAAATCTTTTCTTTTCAACTTGTCAGCTTTTATATTGTGATTTTTTTTAAAAGTGATGCATCCAATTTTCTGACATCAAATTGACACAAACCGCAAAATAGCTTGACAAAACATTTTGTCATGTGAAACATCATGTCATTTTCAAGCTGTCATGATACCGTAAAAAAGACACAAATTTTCCATTTTGATTTTAGTCACTTCTTTCAAAATCCATGAAAATTATTCAATTAACATTTTGATCTTTTTTACAACTGCACCACTTTTTGGCATGAATAAAACTATTGAAAGACTTTCAAAAATACATGTATAATTTTTATAAATGGACTGTAGGAGTTTGCTATAATGAACATGAAGAAGAGGAGCAAAAGGAGAGAGTTATGTACTTTTATCTAAATCAAGATTCCAAATACTTGGGTTTTCTTTGTGTAATGGCAACATTTTTTCTACTTACCAGGCCCAACAATCGGTATCCGTCACCTGCAAGCATTTCTTTTATTTTGTGGGACGACTGTTACATACGCCTTGCGTGTAAACTATTCCGTGGCGATAGTAGCTATGACCGATAAGAAAGATGCGAATGAAAACTTTGAGGTAAGGTGACGGTACAAGATTTATTTCATTATTTACCAGATATCTGTCTTTTTTCTAGCTGTTTGACTGGGACGAAAAAATCAAATCTTTGATCCTGAGCAGCTTTTTCTGGGGCTATATTTTCACTCAGTTCCCAGGAGGACATCTGGCCCAGAGACTGGGGGCCAAATACTTTTTGTTTTTCAGTATCTTCGTATGTTCTCTGCTTACAGTGATTACTCCATGGTGTGCATCTACTGGTGGATGGCAGCTGATTTGTGGACTGAGATTGATGCAGGGTTTGTGTCAGGGTGTGTTGTTCCCTTGCACACATGCTCTGCTCTCTAAGTGGGCTCCAATCGAAGAACGCGGCATACTAAACACCCTGTGCTACTCAGGTTGCCAATTCGGAACAGTTGCGATGCTTGGGGTCAGCGGCATCATTGCGACTTCGCCTCTTGGGTGGCCAGGAATATTCTACATACCTGGTGCAATAGGTGTGCTGTGGTCACTGGTGTGGCTGTTATTCGGAGCGAGTAATCCTTCCGAGTTCAAGAAGATCTCCCCGGAAGAGCGAAAATTTATCGAAGACTCCCTGGGTCATTCCGACGGCCACAAACATCACCCTGCTCCGTGGAAGGCTATTTTCACCTCGGTTCCATTTTATGCGTTGTTTTTCGTGCACTGCTGTCATATCTGGGGCTTCTGGACGCTGCTGACACAGATTCCATCTTACATGAATAAGATCCTCGAAATGGACATACAAAGCAATGCGCTGCTATCTGCCTTACCGTACACTGTGATGTGGCTCCTGAGCTACGTTTTCTGTTTCAGTGCCGATATCTTACTGAGGAAAGAAGTTTTAAGTCTGGCAGTAAGCAGAAGGATTTTCAATTCAATCGGTCTGGCGTTGCCTGCGCTCGCGCTCATTGGAATGGGGTATGTGACAAAGGAAACAACCTTACTTGCGATTGTGCTTCTCATTGCCGCCGTGGGATTAAATGGAGCAATTTATTTGGGCTACCAGGTTAACCACATCGACTTAGCCCCCAATCATGCTGGAACCCTAATGGGTATAACGAATGGAATCGCCAATATTATGGGGTTGGTAGCACCGCTCGCTGTTGGAGCCATTGTTACCGATGAGGTAAGTTTTGACTCTGAAGGCTTTGGAAGAATAAATTCATTTAACTCTTTTTCAGAAAAACCCGTCTCAATGGCGCATTGTGTTTTTAATATCGGGCTGTGTGTACCTCATAGGCAACCTAGTTTGGTGCATTTTCGGAAGTACCGACGTCCAACCTTGGAATGCTTCGAAAGATGAGCCTCATCAAAAAGTACGCCGTGATTCAGCATTTGTCGAGGCCATCGAATCACATGGATAAATTTTAGACTGCTTTTATTTATTGCCAGACACTACTCATAAGTCAAACGGGGAAAATAGCACAGTTTTCAGTGCAACTCATCAGAGTGAGAAAGAGTCGAGTTTAACACTAGGATAAGTGAATGTTTTTATGAAAATTACGCAAATCGTTGATGATGAAATTGTTTACCAGATGTAAATATCTCTAAATCATCGCTGATATAAATAAAATTGTTTTCATTTCCACGGAAATCAGCTTGGGGATACAATTATTTGCTTCTCTGCTGAAGTTAAAAGATGATTCAACGCAAAATCAAATCGGGCACACCCACTTGCAATCTCCGAGATAGCGAGAAATTTTCCAAAGTTTTTGAAACTAACACGTCATTTTACGGTGATAATATTACTTTTCACACATATTGCAAGACCAGTAAACTGCAAAGTGAAACCAACTGAGCTTGGTTTTAACATACTTGCATAAGTGTTTCATAAATCAGCTAGACATTATGACACAGAGGAGTGATCCTCGTTATCTCTTGCCGTCGACACGATTTACTGCTGTCAGATCGACCAAAACAGTTTGAAAATAATCAAACAAATATTTTACTTGGACATGAAATGTGTAAGTTGACAGTCACTGAAATATTTTAGCAAATAAAATAGTGTAGAGATATGAATCACCATGTAGATCCTAGAGTGATGTGAGGAGAGCTCTGGTTTAGATCGAACAACTCCGAAACTTATCTATTATCTTCGAATGGTAAGTGAATGTGACTCCGGCTGCATATTTGTCACTTTAGCTATTTGGCTGACCAGCGTTAGTTACGTTAAATTGCTATCCGATTAAACTAAAACTTTCAGAATTCATTTGTGTATATGCAGAATAGGTCCAGGTAGTTTGTAAAATAGTTTCTTTTTAAAAAAAATTAAGTTTGCGAAATGAATTTTGAATGTGTTCTTAAAAAATATTTGGTAAGGTTTTGGAAATTTTTAACCCTTTGTGTGTGCTAAATGCCTAAAATGAGATTAGGAAAATTTTAAATTTTTTGAATTGCGATAACTTGTGACAGAGCTATTGAATCATTATGAAACTTACAAAGCATATTGATGTTACTAAAGTTGGCGCCAAACGATGCGGTGAACGTTTGATTCAAACTTTTGCCTCTAACGTTTGAGTCAAATATTGGACGATTGACATGGTAAGCGCTCTGCTACACGGTGGAACGAATTCTTGATCCAATACATTTGATTCCAGTGTTGGTTAAATTTTTCGTGAACATTGATTTTGTATTATAAATTATATTACTTTTGTTAATTTCAATTTAATTGATAGCTCGAAATGGATAACCCAGTATTACGATTACAATATTAAGGGGACGTAGCACCTTCAAATTTCAAAGGCTTGTTTTTAATTGAATAAAAAGACATATCTTAATGAAACTTTTTACACATACATTATTTGTCTTAGACTACATAAACAAAATTGTTAAAAATGTTTTGTGGCTCCCTGTCGTCTGCTACAATTTTTTGGAAAATTCACAAAAAAAACTGGCGGGCATGACAACTGGCCTCAGGAAAGTCTAAAAAAACAAAAACGGGGTTTTGATCTGCATCAAAGCGGCCTTAGAATGAACTAAAAAAAAAAAAATTTGTTGAAAAATAACAAAATGGCGGTGTTTTTTTGAAAATCGAGGTTTTTTCCCCCCAGAAATCGGTTATAACTAAAAAAATTTAGTGCCGACTTTTTCATCCATAGTTCATTCTGACCATTAACATGTGCAGATTAACGTGTTAAAATTTCAGAACGATTGGATACTATTGTTTTTCTTAATCATGCACGCCAACTTGAAAAAGGTTGTTTCGAGAAAATAAAGTTAAAATTCAATATTTTTTGCAATAAATCTTACTGAAAATTAATCTGCGATGCCTGGACCATACAATATACCTTCTGCGTGCTCATATTTTTCCTCTTCCAATGATTTTTGCTCCTTTCGAGCAGTTCCGGCCTCTTTAGATGCCTCAGTCGTGTTTTTCCGCCTGGTTGATTCTTGCAGCATCTCTATGTTCTGCATGTTCCAGCGCACGTTCACCAATCGTAACTCCCATTACTTGCATTATTTAGAGCAAGATAGCCATAAATCCTTCATTAAATGTACATGCAGAAATATGTGCAGCCGTATTTAGCACGTTTTTCGCACAAAAAGTATGTTTGGGGGCCAAATTCCAAACACAAGAATTATAGCTTTCGTTATAATTCTGCGTAAAACTGCCCAAGCAGCGCTTTAATAAATCTTCTGATGATAAGTCATCGTAAATAGGCCTTGAAATTTCTTGTACCTCATCATCTAAAGGTGGAGGATGCTTGAAATTTTTTAATGCATTATCACCAGCTGCCTCCGCCTTGCGCCAGTTACGCCAAGTTGTTTCTCCTACAGGACAATGAAAGTGTTGAGGGTTCTCCTCAGTTGAAATTTTGTGGTAATATGCTGCCCAAATTTGCTTGCGCATATTTTCAACTGAATCAGGATTTCGTCGTATAGCTTGGCCATAATATGTGGCTAAACTTTTCATTAATTTTAGTGTCATTTGAACTTTTTCGGACCTCTTTTTGGAGATTCTACACTTTTTTTAGAAGCATCTTTTACAGCTATTTGTTTTTGTTTTTTTGCCAAAGCTAACTTTTTTTTGCTTCTTTTAAAGTAGATGACTCACTTATCTTTGTCTACACTTTAATCTAAGTCGATGTAGCGGTATAGCGAAGTGAAGGAAAATCAAAGAAAAAATGACCTTAGGGCGCTTCGCTAATATACTCACATTTTTTTTTTTCAGAATTTCAATTTTATATTATTAAAATCATGTTTTCAAAGCTTCATTCTAACATATTCAATCAAAAACCAAAAATCGATTTTTTTAAAATTTGGAGGTGCTATGTTGCCTTAATCTAGAATGATTGTTTGAAAATAAATATTAAAATTTAAATTGATACTCAATTAAAATATGTAAGCAATAAAAATGAATACCTGTCAAAACGCATTAAAAATCTGATTCAATTGTTGGAACGAATCGTGTAGCAGTTCACCAAATGTCCTCCAATCATACCTTCCAGTGACAAAAAACCCTTTGAACCGGATAAAAAGACCGGCAACAGACCGAACATGTTCCAGCGCCAACGTCGGACGCTGGACATTGGGCACTGGTAGCTGGCGCATTGGCCACACGATGCGTCCAACCATCAAGTGCCCAACGTTGGAGGGTGTTGGTCGCATTGTTTGGTGCTGGCTTAAGTCATATACGTATGTAGTTTTCTATGAACGTGCTGGCAACCCTGTAGTTACGACAGGCGCTGAAAGTGAAAACCCTCAAACCATCGACTCTCCTGAAAGATTCTCGCTTCTAAGTAAAAAGCAACTCATATACAAATCTTATGCTTTGTCCACACAGTCAAAGGTAAACTTTTGAAATTTCATATCGGACAAGAACGG
Organism: Nemotelus nigrinus; assembly: GCA_947369275.1. NCBI lineage: Eukaryota > Metazoa > Arthropoda > Insecta > Diptera > Stratiomyidae > Nemotelus > Nemotelus nigrinus. The sequence continues at coordinate 224,966,134 of OX376372.1, read as the reverse complement.
TAGCTCTTCCTTAATTTACCTTTATTTTTATCATCAAAAACTTCTGTTCACGGAAACTCACGACTCGATGATAAGATACAGTTGAAATTTACAGCATCTATTGTTCTTAAGTAGGACCAGGTCTGATAGTGTCGATTTTGAAATGTGGGCGATTCTGTGCCAGTGGGGCCATATTGAAAAATCATCAAGAAAATAACTACTTTTGGCCCTATATATTCTGATTCAGTCACCAGATTTTGACTTTATTCGCACAACAGCTGAATTTGAATCTAAACCACGTTAAGTAGAAATTTAATTTCAAAATTAGAGTGGAGCTGCCAGTTATGGTAATTTTGGTGTCTTAAGTTTTGATTTTTCGCCGAGGAAAATAAAGCTCTTTGCCCTATAGCTTCCAGTAAAGTCATGGAATCATAACGAAATTCAAATGAAAAATTAAACTTAATGTAGGCAGTACTCCGCATAAATCTAATTGGAAAAACAATGATAGGATTGCTGTTATGGTTGGTTTTGTATTTTTTTGCATATCTTTAGTAAGTTTATCATAAAATTTTCAAATCATAGTGATCTCCTACAGCAAATATTACGATCTAGAAAATTTGAAAACTTTTGCGGCTGGTGACCCTAAATTTCTTTCTATCCCTATAACTTCCATTGCAGTCATTGGATCAATACGAAAATCGCAGAGTAGGCTGACTTCAACGTGAGGCAAATTTGATATATTTTTAACTTCGGTGCTAGCAAAGCGCTGTCAGCGTGAGGCGTTTTTGTTATTTTCGTACCAATAAATGTTTACATAAAGTATTCACATCGCGTACATTTGCAATGAAAATAAATAAACAATGTTAAAATTTTCTAAGGTCTGGACATTTTTTTGGATGGCAACTCCAAACACCTTTCTATCGCTTCAACTTTCGATGAAGTCATCGAAATCAAATTGGCTTAGGGTCTATTATTACTTAGGGTGTCCTTAAATAGCTAGTGGTGGAATACACACTCAAAACCTGCACAAATCCTCTACTGTTTTCCGAAATTTATTGTTTTTAGCGGTTCTGATGCGCTGGGGGTTTTTATTTTCGAATCTAATTTTAAAATGAAAAAAGAAGAGTTAATTTTCTATGCCAATCAGTATATTAAATTTTTTTTTTGAAATTTTTATTTGAATATCAAAATCGGCTTGAAAAAACCTTGCATCAATTTCGTCAATTCTTCTGAAGCCCATAAGGCTCGTTTCACACACATATGAGGTTCCATTCGGTTCGGTTCGTTTTCGGTCGCTGACGACAAGTGTGAAACGATGATTCGGTTTCTATTCGATGCCTAATAGAAACCGTATGGAACCGAATACTCCCTGAACACGAATAGGTTTCATCAGGTTTCTATTAGGTGTGAATTCGTGTCCAGCGAACAGAAAGCAATCAAGGCGTTCACACATGCACGGTTTAGTTTCGGTTTTAACTGATTGAATCATTTAAATTTTTTTTAAATTTATAAATTATCAGTTTGAATCTCTTAATGTGAAATATTTATACATTTTATCTAGTTAGTTTAGTCAGTTTTAATTAGTTTTATTATTACCTCCAATTATTTTTGAAATAATCAGTCGCAGTTTTTCTGATAAAGTGAGTGATTTATAAGATGTTGATGTGGATCGGCTGATTTGTGCTGTGCAATCTAAAGTATCGCTGTGGGACAAGACTTGTGCAAAATATGAAGACAAATTTAAGACGCAAGAGGCATGAAAAAACGAAAATAAATTTAAGACGCAAGAGGCATGGAAACACGATTGTGTGGAAAATTTTGTGTGGGTAAAACGATTGTGTGGAAAAATTGAGGAAGAAAACACAAAACCTAATATGAACCGTGTGAGAGCCGTGTATGTGTGAAGGGGTTTCGTTCGGTTCGGTTTATTTTCGGTTACAACCGAAAACGAACCGAACCGAATGGAACCTCGTACGTGTGAAACAAGCCTTACTCGGCAACTAAACCTAATAGAAAAAAATGTGTATCGACGTTCATATCCTCTAGAAGTACCATTATGCACAATATGAACGAAATTCAAAACCTCAACTTTGTTTCGTTGTCCGCTTCACGTGAAATGTCCCATATGTGAAATACGAAGGTTGAGGAAACATGTTTTGAAAAGTGAAAAACTTGGCCATAACCATAAGCCATAGCCAAGCTTCCAGTTTATAAGATTCTTTTATATAATTAATAAACTGGTTGACTTTCTCAAAACAAAGCATTTTTATTCTGCTGCCGAGAAATTCGGACACGGTCGCCATTTTCCAGTAGTTTCAGCAATTTCCAAACGAAAATATTGTAAACAGATCTTGGCTCTATATCAAAAAACTTGTAAAAACAAGACCGTGTATATGATTTGATTTTGGATCGGTTTAGTTAGACCAGTGGAATTTTTCGAGTTGATGTTTGATTAAAGCACTAAATCACATTTATGACTCGCATTGAATATTTCTTGTTGATTCATTATATTCAAAGTAGCTTCTGTTTTTAGTAGCGGCTGAATGGAAAGTCCTGGCGTGATCAATCAATTTGATGGGTACCTAGTAATTGTAAGCTTAGTTGCGAGATGATGTAATCATTGCATCGATTATGACGTTTCGTTATTCGAAATCGAAGGAAGGAATATGCACGAGAAGCACAATAGTTTCTAAACTGTATAACTACCGCAAAATCAACAATTCTTCTAATGCCACTCCATATGAATGAATGATTCACTTTCCCGACAGCTCTAATAGCATCCTTAATTACAGTTTTAATTACCTTTAGGGTTGATGTCGCATCTTCTTTAATTTTTATCTTCCGAGAGTAACCTCAAGAAAATGGTCTTACTAATAAACGATCAATTTTTTTTTTGAGTAATTATCAAACAAGCATTGATTGAAACGACAGTTAATATGAATATAATATAGATTAATAATATGAGCATAGCTTTATTGCCAGGTAAACTATCCCATTACACTCAAATCTCACAATAAAACACTTTCGGCTCTTGTAAATGGTTTATTTTCACACTGTCAACAAGCTGAGATGCTGACGCTTATCAACTATATTTCCAAATCTATAATTAACACTGAACGTGAAAACAACAGACACATAAAAGTGAAAACAACCCGAATTTTCGTTTAAATTAAATACAAAAAACGAATTGGTTTTTTTTTAATTAAAATCGATGAAAATCATATTTAAATCATTCTCATCATTTTTTTATGCGCGCATTTGAAAGTACATAAACTATTCAAAAAAACATTGGCGAAATGCAAATTCAACAATTTAGATCTAGCGATATGCACAGTTCTTAATTTCCACATTATTGTCTTCCGCTGCGTTAAAAATTAATTTTCCAAATAAGCGGCGAAAACGAAAAAAAAAGACATGACTACTTGCTGCTTTATTCCAGCAGCTGTGGAGGCTTACCTCTACGATCTTTGCGTACTCGATATTGGGATTTTCGGAAAATGAAAATTTATCAATGACGAGACAGTACAGCTAGTGACGGTTTCATTAATAAAATGGTCAAGGCTGAGGCAGATTGGATTTTGCAACATTTACGTTTTTCTTCTCTCTTTTTCGTTTTGCGTGAACGCGGTATACTATAACGCGGCTTAACTTTTTTTCGATTACATATGAAAACTCATATGGAATCGATTTTAGTGGTTTTTTTTACTTTTTGAATTTAGGCAGTATTTTGAATGTTAGTTTTGAATATGCACTTCAAGACAGATAGAAAAATAGAGGAGATTTGGAAGCGAAATGATGTTTTTATTATGGACCAAAATGTAATTGAATGATATATTTGGTTTAAATTTTCCAAATTTTACCGAGGAGGCACTGCCTGCTTTGCATCCTCTGAGGAGCCACCACTGATCGGTTCAATACTAAGCTTGCCTTTAGTATTTGAATATGACCGATCTTGCTCTTTCTGTTTGAATGGTAAATAGTTCGCAATAATTCCCTCTCTTTACCAAAATCTAGATTCCTCCTATGAGACCATATACTGAAATCGTGCATCGATAAGCTCACCATAATGAGCATAAACAGTCTCAGCCCGCAAAAATAGGCTTCATGAAGAACATATAAATACTTTATTCAACAACAAAAAATATATATATAAATTGGACTGTAACAAGTTGCTCAAAAAGAATAAATTAAATGATTATTCTATATACGTGACCTGTGTTTCCTGTTTTCAATCCTTGCACTCGTTCCTGATCTTTCGTTCGTTTACCCTGTAAATAAAATTCGTGTTCGAATTGACTGAATCTCTCTGTAGCATGATTAACTTTCTACTCACATTTCCACCTTTAACAGCACGTACTTGATCAAGCATCTTTTTTGGCACCATGAATAGCATATCAGCTTGACTAATTAACACCTTGGCTAAATCACAGCATGCTGCCGCCATTTTCACTTGCGACTCGATATCATTTATATCAGCTGGATGTATGAAGCGTGGCGGGAAAAATGACGGAGCGAATATCGTTGCAACATTATGTTTGTTCATTTTGTTCAAATCCTGATTATTGATAATGCAGTTCAGGAACGACAGAAGATCGCGGACTGTATTACGATTTTCGTGTGGTAACAGAAGACACAACAAGGACAGAGCGCGATACTGGTCGGGCGGTTTAATTGAATGCGTCTGGTAGAAGAGATGAAGTAAATCGTTGGCCAGTAGCGGTTGTGGTAGTTCGCGAAGAAGTCGTTTCAACAGACCACTCAAATCATGAACACTGGCCAGTGATAGAACATGTGCTGCCTTCTCAGGATTCTGATAAAATGTTGCTTCCAGTTCGTTGTACAAGACTTCGGTCTGTTGAATAAGCACGAAAAAGTGAAATTTTATTCATTTGCTTCACAAGATCTGCATACCTTCTGTTTGTGCCCGGCTAAGCGTAATATACCCTCTTCTCTAGCACCTCTTCGTCGTAACTCCTCCAAAATCATTTGGATTATCAATGGAACCATTGTCGAGTCTTCACCGGTAACCTGCTGATCGCGACGAATCAAAGCATTCAATGAGACACCGAAAAGATTTCCTTCCTCTTTTCGTTTTCGTTTGAAGGGTTTCCTCTTATCCAGGACTACCTGATGACGGTCAAAAATCGTTGCTAGTTCCAGCCAACAGTATTGCTGGAATTTCTTTAGGTCTGTTTCAATAATATCATTTACATCGATATGAGGCTCGTTCAGTATGTTCCAATCCTGGAAATGAATATGACATGGTTTAGTGTAATACGGAAACGGTAAGAATACACATCATTCTTTCGTAGATGTAACTTTCATTAAGCAATATGTTTCAATTTCTATGCTGACATTAGGAGCAATATTGCGAAAGTTTTGGCCAATTTTCCCAAAGATTTTATGCAAAAAACCAATTTCTCTTTTAGAAGCTGGATAAATTTCAGGCTCTGAAGAAGAAAATGGTCTAAGCACGGATGAAAAGGTCAAATTCCGCATGAAATATCGATTTATGTGAAGAAAATGAAAGGGAGGAAAAGTGATCAGAAGAAATCGAGCCAGTCAAATTCAACAAATTTTTCCAGTTCCAATTTTTCCAATTCCATTACATATTTTTATGTTGTCAGGCCAATAGACACAGAAACGGATATGAGATTGCTTTAGAAATAACGATATCTGTCATGAAATCGAAATACGTATATCTTGCTTCTGAAGGAAAATTTCTTTACATAAAATCTTTCTTATTGAAGCTGGAAAAGATGAAATCAGTCAAACATCCTTAAAAGATACATGCTAACAAAAATTTTGCAATAAAGTAAGATTGAAAATAGAAGCATATTTCAACTTCTAATCTATGGCACATAAAAATAAATTTCAATCTTAAAGCAAACATACCCCATGATCCACACTTGTTTCGCGGCACATATTTTCAAAACTAATCGGAGCCGTCTCTTCGTTATAATGAATGGGTAACCTTGATACATACACATCCCTCGTAGGAGATGAACTCTTTGGATATTCATTCAGGAAGTTGTCACTTGGCGGTGAGTCGGAGAGTAAATTATTGTCACTACGAGAAGCAGCTATAATCGATCCTCGTTCTCGGCTGAAGCATTAAGAAAGAAACAAAAATTAGCGCAACGCGCAAAAAATAACCTGAAAATATTGCATCATACCCAATCGAACAAGAAGGATCAGAACCTGAACGAAATCTGGGTATATGAACAGTTCCGATCTTCTGAAAACCAACCAGTTCAATTCCTTCAGGCATGAAGAACGGAAGGTCACAGCGAATGTTGGATCCTCGGAACAGTTCATCAGACCCCCGTAGAGGTTCGCTGGGAACGCGCTGTAGTGGTTGTTTTCGTTCCTCGGCAACAGTCACATTCGGATCAAAAGAAACAGACCTTAAAACCAAAGAGAACAGATCGTTAGCAATTTCTCAACAGAGGCAGAGTAAATAGAAGGTTTGGCTTGGACAATCAGATACATACGGTGGTGAATTATCCCAGCTTTCTCCCGGAGGTATTGAGTCTAATGAATCTGGAGTTGCACTTCTAGATCTGGACACTGCTCCATTATTCTAAAATGAAATGGATTAGTGTATTATTTTCACAGCTTAAATCCTGTAGAAGTACCTCAACGTCCCTGAACACATCACGGATATCTGGCTTTCTTCTATATCTATGTCTAGATCTCCCACGTACGGTTTTGTTCAGAGCACGCACTCTCTGATTTATGGCCTCAGCATGTTCCTTTGGTAACAATGATACGATAGGTTCCAATTCATTTGAGTGTAGTTCCCTACCCTGGTGGTGAATCAGAGATCAGATGATCTTAGTGTTGTCAAAAAACCATTCGAAAATAAGTCATTACCTCTTGAAATGGTATTGTTAGTTGTGAAAACCCCGCTGCAACCAGCCACTCAGCTTCCAACTCTCCATCTAAAATTGAATTCATTTTTTTTAAAATGTTCTAAAGTATATTCTAACGTTAATATACCTTGGTAATGTACCACAGCTTCACTTGGTTTTTGACGCTGGTACTCCGCCAAGTACTCTTTGAATTCCGGAGAGATTTCGTTGTTCATGGTTAGTTTGTTGTTGATTTTTAGAAGTGAAAATATTTAGAATGAACGTCGGTTAGCATAATGGAACCTGAAAAGATTAAACAAGGAAAAATATAAAATGAAAATGTATACTTTGTTTGCGGTTTTTAAAATTTGAGAGTCATTGTTTTATAGTCTGTTGTTGTGGTGGGGTACTAAATTTTATGTGCTACAGTAAATTTTATTAGTATTTCAGGCATATGATATGCAAATATAGCTGTATTAGATATTACGAATTTTTTCTCCGCAAGTTGCGCTCAGTAAAATGTTTTTTGATTTCCGTATCTTTTTGTATTAGTTAATAGGGATGTTTAGCAGCAAGCACTCGGGTGATAATTTATCGCTTCCAATGACTAACTGATTCAATACAAAAACAAAGAACGATTTTGTAAGGTAGTATCGCGAATTGATAGAATTTTCATAAGTCACAGGCATAAAAACGAAGGTTCTTAGCATGTACGATGAATTGACGAGCAAAAGAGTTGAAATTGAGCGCCAGAGAAACGTACACGATATACAGGAGCGAAAAGCTATTTGCTAAACAACTCAAGAAGGGAAAACTCACAATTTTCAACCAAAACACGTACTCATCGATCAAATAAAATTTTTCGAATAATTTTAGCCCAAATACCGATTTGATCGAAAGCTGTAGCACTGTTTTGTTTACATAGGATTTGCCGATAAAATAATACTTAGATAAATAAATACCTAGACTAGAGCTCGGTAACCTATAACGCACTATAACAACACCGTCTGACTTACATCAAATATCCAGTGTTCTTCGTTTAATATAACATGACATGCGGAAGACAGATGCTTGGTTATCGAAAAAGGAAGTTCCGCACTACAATGAATTGCCCGATAAATTCAACGTTCCATAAATGGCCTAAAGTCACAGATTGTTCAATAATCGGTCATAAACTAACAAGTAGTTTATGAACTCAGTTGAGTCAAACTGGCAGCATTCGAACGCCATGAATTAAATCAGTCGATACATGTCATGAATTTCATTTAATTACTATGCTTAGTTTAACCCTGAAATGGTGCAGCGGTTTTCATTATCGCTCATTGCTCTGACGTTATTCTATATTGACGTCGCCGTTATGCATTTGTTTTGTGTTTTAATATCTACGTGTATTTTAATTAGCTCTCTAGAACGGGCATGTTTACAATTTTGATATGAAAGTTTGTACGTTGTATGGGGCTTTCACAGAATGTGACTAGAATGATTTATGGGTTCATTAATGGAAATTGTTTTAAAATTGTTATTCGGGGTATAGGAAATTCGTGCATTAAGTTTTGAAGGGTATATAATAGGCATGAAGAATTTTAGAGAATTTTTTAAAGTATGAACTTGCCATGAACTATTATTACATTAGTTAGTCAAGTGGAGACAACTTTTCTAAAACATTTTCAGTCATTAATGATCACTGAAAAAAAAGTCACTCAAGGAGAAAATCACTGTCGATGCCCAACAAAGCTAGTAGCATCATTGGACGCTGCTGTGTCGTGATTGTAACCAGCTTTTTAGCATTTCCTTTTTCGGAGGCTTACCATCAGAATTAGAGGCCATCAGTATGAGCAATAACGATATTTATTAATGTGCTGTCAAAGCTCCCAGAAACTAGAATTCGATACTGATTCGACCCTCGACTCATTAATAGTGGCTTCCCTTAAAAACACCACTGAGTCATACAAAATGCACCAACTCATTTGCTAACGAAAGTTTCAAGTCATCTTTACACACCATTCACCAAATTCAACAGAATTAATTAAGTACCGGTAATGAGGACGCTACACGCGAAAGAAATATATAAATATCACCGAAAACTCTGGGTGCCTTAACCATCAAACCGCACTAGCACAAGGTCTTGGATGGGACACGCAAAATATTGACATCAAATTTAAATTAAGTATCAAATTCTACTCTAAGATACTTGAAATTAGCAATAGGGATGAGGGATGAACCAAGGATGGAATAGAAAAATGCAATTCGAGATAAATTACATGCATAGGACATATAGAATCATTTAGAAATATTTGGCTTAAGACTAGTTGGCCAATGCAGTGCAGCTGGCAACAGTCATCTACAGACTCGATTAACCTAAATGTGTTTCGATCGTCAGCTTACAAAAGATATAAGGACATAAAGAAACAAGCAAGATTGTTTGTAAACAGGAGTAAAAGCAGAGTACCAAGAATCGAGCTTTGTAGGACTTCTCAAATAGGATAGAAGGAGGAAGAGCAGCAAGAGCTAACCGTTATGAAACAAGTCCAATCACGAAGGTATATATTAAAGCCATTGAAGATATTGAAGCCATCGAACTTTGAGAAGGTGATTTCATGGTTCGCAAAATCGAAAGCCTTATCAAAAATTGTTTATAATACGTCTACGTACTTGCCTTTACTGGTCGATAGCCGAAGCAATAGCATCAGAGAGCAATATTAATTTGCATGCTGTTGACTTATCTCTAAGGCAACCAAAAAGAAAAAAAGTTCAATTATCGGATATACTCTATTATAGACGATCCTTTTAAGACTGAAGTAAGGTAAAAGAGACTTGCAGAGTTAATGTCCGGTTCTGAGGATGGGAGAGATATTAGCGGATTTCCTGGATGAATGAAACATACTGGATGAAATACTAAGATTAAAAAGAACATACAGGGATGTGGACAGTGTCTCTGTGAGGATATTCGGTGGCTATCGGGACCACAACTAGGGCTACTGTCTAGGTAAGCAAGTAAACTAAAATTTAGCTAAGTTTCAGTAAGGCTTGATAGTCGAGGAAAGTTTAAGGTCATGGGTTTTAGTCTTCAACCAACAAACGCTATGATAATATATTTAAGACAGTTCTTACTTTCTAAGTACGGTTTTTCTTCACAGGCCTTCCTGGAAAATTTTTGGAGCTAGTGTTTATAAACTCTTTGAAAAAAAAACACCTCTGGACCAGAAATCTTTCTTCAGCAGATCAGAGGTTTCAGATGTAACAGTGCTACAGAGTGAGGAGATCTGCTGATGATTAAGGCTATTAAATGTGAGTTTCTATGCACATTAGCAGTGACGGATTGTATCCGAGCTTCGGGTAGTGCTCCATCGGCAGTAGCTCTTTAAGAGAACCGTGGTACAAATACTTTTAGGGCCATGACTTTCAAACAAAGGAGTAAGGACTGAGACTCCGATGGATCTCCAGACGCTCCAGGCTGACTCAGTACATGATAATATGCCTGCGTAACTAGCGAAGCTGATGCAGAAGACCAAAGGTACTTATTATGTGGCGATCTGAATGCTCGACATAGACTCTGGAACTGCACTACATCTTACAAGTGTGGACGTATACTGTTTGATATTGTCCAGGATAAAAATCTCGTCATACATTCTCCTCCTGATTCCACATTCTATTCGCGTAGAGGGGCTGGGTCCATCCTTGACTTGGCTATAAGCAACGCTCGGATACCTGTCTCACCTCTCTTCATTTTTCAAGCACTCTCTTCACCTCATTTACCCATACAATTAACTATTTTTAAACATGCCACCAAAGGACCACGAGCAAATCTTTTAGGCTTAAGGCTTGGGACTAGAATTCGAACTTCCTTTTAAAAAATGTGACTTAAATAAAATATCGAGTTGTCATATTCCTTTTTTTGACGATAAGGAGAAAATCACCCGTATTTAAATACAATTTGTTTGAAATTAAATAATTATTTTGTTTGCATTTGTGGTGCTCCCACATCCAGGGAGGTTCCAAGGCAGTTGCCCCTGCTGGTCCCTGGTCAATCCGCCCTCGAACTTGAGACATTTAGCTAGGAACGATGCATAACTGATCAGATGAGTAGGATATATCTAGAGTTCACAACTAACTGGGACTACTTCGCGACTCTAGAGGGATCGGAAAGGTCACACTTTATCGATAACAACACTGTACTTCGTTTATCTACACAGTATTACCCTGATCTTTGTTCTCTTTGTAGGAAGACAGCTGTATTTCCGATCGAAAACAAATTTTATGCATACGTAGGTATGCTCGTGTATAATGCCACTATGAAAATTATCAAAATACAAGGTGGCTGGCACCTGAAACTGATTTGAAACAACTGCGTCGTCAAATCACACCTCGTCTTGTCTATTTGCACAGCATTAAGCGTTTATCAGACGTCTATATATAGAGAATTAAGTATATATTTTCTCATTCAGGTTTACACTGGCAAATCACATCTCGCTCTGGCACACTTAAGGCGAGCACATCATACACGCTAATACCAGAATAAATAATTGTTAATTAACTTTCTTATAAAGTCATACAGTCACGGTTGGGTGGCACATTGAATTTCTGATAAGGCTCCACACCACACCACACCGAACTCCGTCAACAAAGACCTCTTAAGCCTGCCGCCGCCGTAGCCGCAGTTGGCCGTACGTACGTGCAGGAATTTGAATATTCGTAGAAGTGCGAGGCAGTCTGCACCAGCCGCAGCTCTTTCTCAGACCAATCATTTTAATCCATTAGAAAAAATCTTCGGATCGAGTTGAAAGAAGGTGCTAACTGAACGGTTGCAGCGCGTAAGTATCTCGAATTTGGGTATCGAATCGGGCATTAAGCGCTTGTGTAACATGAATCACTGGCTAAGCCCGAGCTTGTAGGCCTTAGGAAAAAAACGTTGAGATAATGCCAAACTGGAATAAGCGCACGCACCTACACATTAAGACACAAACACAGAGTACAGAGCATTCTTCGAACCTCGGCTAATGACGGACTAATTATCTGAAATGTGCCTTTGGCCACTGGCACCGATTAATTATCAGATGCACCCGCGCTGGAATGTGCCTAACGAGGGCTCATGCCTACCTCCAACGACTCCAACAACAACTCGGGCTTGTAGCCACTTGGGCTCTTTGTAATGCAATTACAGATTTGCCACATTAATCGACCTCGGATCGGCCACTATCATAAGCGATAAAACGAGAACCAACCTACCAAATGACTTCACTGCGCCCCAACAACTACACTCCAATGATTTTTTATGCGTTTTGTTTTCTTACTTTGAATTGAGTCGAATCGAAACACAAAAGAAATCACTGTGAAAAGTTACCAAACGTATGGATCGTGAAACGAGCTATCGCAAGGAATGCACAACCGAGCCTCGAACTGCTTCCACCTTTTCCACGTTTCGTGCGATTTTCACGTTTCTCACTTCTGATCTGAACTTGTACGAGTACCACGGAAATCTTATTCGAGCTAATGAATCATGAAATCGAACGACCTTACTCACTGCGACGATATCTTACATATTTACAAAAACCACTTATTATTTAGAATTATTGACAAAACCTCACCGAACCAACACACGACTAGTTCACGAATAAGACGCAAGAAAACGAAACCCACCAACCAGTCAGTCCCACTCTCAGTCTCAGCTCCAAATCTCGACTCCAGTTCCAGCTCCGTGTCGTAGAAAATAGTGACGTAGTCGCGACCGCGAGTATTTACCTCAACAGGTAGGTCTGGGTATCTGTATCTATGAGATATGCGAGCAAGTAGTATAGTGTGACTGGCGAATGGCAAGGTGTATAGTGGATAATGTAGTGTCTTACCTGTGTTCCATTCATGGTTGCATACAATACAAACGTAGCTACGCTCATGGCAAGGTGTTTCATTGTAAACATATTAACATGGTTACGGGCATACCAACTGAGGTTTTATCTTGGTTATCTCACTCTCGGCGGATACAGGGCTACAAACATCGAAATGCTACCAGGCAGCCGATTAACTACTTAACGAAACTGTTGGATTAAGGTTGAAGCGGCAGAAAGCGAACAGGTGGCGACATCTTTTAGGTAAAATGTTAGAATAGAGATCGGATGGGAAAAAATTTAGTTCGAAGATAAAAATAAGCCCCCCACAATCTTGAGGGTGGTCTAATTAGAGTCTAACGGAAAAAAAGCTTCAATGCATGGTATGGTAATTTATAATTTGATTTCTTACCAGTTATTTCCGTCCTGAAAGCCAATCTGCAAATAAAGCATATGTTATCGTACTAAACGCACTCTGCCAACCCAACTTTCATCGTTGCTTCATAATGCATAATACCCAAAAAAAGAAATATAAAATGAATGCAGAATTCATCAAAAACCTCACCGTCTACTTTGTATGCATGTATGTATACGTCGCTGAATAAAATATATAATTTAGTTCTCAAAATGCAGGTTCGCATTCAAAAACATTTTGTTGACAAAAATATATATTCTAATTATATTCTAAATTTGGTTAAAACAAGCGTTTGAGATTCCATTCTGCTTATGCAATGACAGGAAGAAAACGAAAGCTGGAAATAAATGGAACCACATATGTAAGTACCTTATTTTGAGGTTTCTTTTTTTCTTCCCTACATATAAATTGTATCTTGAGATCATTGAAACTATTTGGTGGCAGTGTCTTCATCGTGATTTATAATTGAAAAAATAACCTCTTCAAACAATTTTCCTGTCTGGTTTTTGTTGTCCAGTTTCTATTCCATTATTATTTACTTTATTTATTTAATTTAATTTTATTTATTATCCAAGCAAGGTACAAGTTACATAAACAATACAAAATAAAAGTTAAAACTAATGTGTGTATATACAAATAAAACAAAAAATTAAATAAATTAAATAATTGACTAACATATAAATCAATTACAATTAATAAATAAATAATAAAAAAAACATTGGCATATAGCTTCAACTCTGATAACACTTCTTATGACGTCGAATGTGAAGCAAGCCGAAATTATCTTTCTTCTGCATGCAAGGGTCAACAAGCTTAGTTGACCCAGTCGGAACTCATAAGGAGGAAGGATATTAAAATCGAAAGGGCTGTATAGTTCTCTCAAGGCGAAAAGTAAGAATTGCTTTTGTATGGACTTGAGCCTGTACTTTGACGACAAATGGAAGCATATTCGAGAATAGTACGCACAAGTGAGACGTATAAGGATCTTGTGACCCACAGATTATGAAATTCCTTGGCACGTCTTTTGATGAAGCCTATCTGTTTGTTTGTACGGGAAAGTCTTTTATCATAATGTAAGGTGAAGCGAAGTTTCTCATTCAAGATAACACCAGAGGCAGCAATGTTATCAGCTCGAGCTAACGAATTATTGCCGAGGAAGTACGTGTTAAGTATTACCGTGCATTTTCGAAACTTATAGCATGGCGCTTAGCAAAGTTGAGAGAGAGCTTGTTTGCATTGCACCAATGATCAAACGAATCGTGTTTAGATTGTAGAAAGATTGCATCAAATTTCGATTTAATGATGTGATAAATTTTGAGATCGTCTGCATAAAGTAAATGAGGTATATTTGCTAGGACGTTAGATAAGTCAGAAATAAATATATTAAAAAAAGGGCGCCAAGATGGCTACCTTGAGGTACACCAGTGGTAGCAGATATATTTTTCGATAAAAATCCTTGAAATTTAACCAGCTAAGTAAAGAAGTGGCAAGTCCAAATTTCTGAATGTTTAAAACGTGAGTATGGTGGCGAGCTCTGTCAAAAGCTTTACTAAAGTCTTCATAGACTGCGTTATTTTGGTATCCTTTCTCCATATGTTTGAAATTAGGACTGCCAAATTCGTGGTAGTTGCGCGATTTTTTCTAAAACCATGAAAACTCCTGACGAAAGTGATTATAATTTATCTACCAGTCGATGGCCTTCGCATCTTGGTTTTCTAGAACTCTCATCCAAAATATTGTCACTTAGTTTTACTAATGTTCCATGAACAGGTGTGCGCTGTTTCAGTGTAATACCGTCTGTACAGAACCGTTGCTCAATAGAATTCTTGATGTTCTATTCGGTAATATCTGCACTAAAACTAAAGGACTAGTAAAAGGAAAGGATAACGGAAAAAATCGATGGTCCCATTTAAAAGAGAGCAAATGAAATTACTAAACTGGAAACTTAACTACGATGTCAAGGACGCAGCTTTCAACAAGCAGAAAACTAACTGTCGAGACGGCAATAAAGCACCTTGCTCAGAATGAAAAGGTACAGATTAGATGCAACATTGGCCGACTGAATTTGAAAGAATCTGAAAAGCACGGTATCCGAGACAAAGAGCAAAAATACTGAAAACGTTGGTCACCAAATCGGTTTATTACCTAAAAGCAGACACGGAAAATAAGGTGGTCATAATAAAAAAGATGTATATTATCAACAAGTCATGGATAAACTCAATAATCGAAATTATTATGGGTTCAGGAAGGATCCATTACCTGACTCAAACAAACGAGTGGAGAAGTTATTGAAAGAATGCATGAGGACGGTTGGAGAAATTAATAAAACTGAGAGTTCTAAGCTCAGTACTGTCAAGAATCAAATGCTTGCTGAAAATTCATAAAAAAAATAAATGAACTTAGAGAAGTAGTCACTTCCACAAATTCACCAACAAGGAAGATTAGATAATGGAGAAATGCAAAAGCCAAGGAAAGATTAATGATAGTATTGTTATGAACAGAGAGTTACATAGTGGTTGATGATTGATTATTGAGGGTTTTTCCCGAGCGTAATGGTAGAACAAGCATTAGGGCTTTCTAAAATTGCACCTGTAAGAAAGGTCACACCTCGGAGTGGAAGAAGAAAGCTTGAGACTAGGTTGAACTAGCCATAAATGATAGCTATTCACCTCCAGTGGTACTTTAGAGCTGCTCAAGGAAAACAACACGGAAAGAAATTTGGAAATTTGGATAAAAAATTCGGCTGGAGCTGCCAGCTATGGTAATTTTAGTGTCTTAAATTTTGAAAATTCGCTCAAGAAAATAAAGCGATTTGCCCTATAGCTTCCAGAGCAGTTATGGAATCATAACGATATTCATTTGGCAAATTGAACTTGTTGCAGACAATACTCAACAGAAATCTTTTTTGACAAACAATGATTTTTGCATATCTTTAGTAAGCGATTTTATCATAAAATTTTCAAATGGTAGTAATCTTTTAGTGAAAATAAACAACAAATATTACGATCTAAAAAATTTGAAAACTTTTACGGGTGGTAATCCTAAATTTTTTCGTGTCCCTATAGCTTCCAATACAGTCATCGGATCAATACGAAATTCGCAGAGTAGGTTGACTTCAACGTCAGGTAAATTTGACATATTTTTGGCTTCGGTGCTAGCACGAGGCGTTTTCATTATTTCTGTACCAATAAATGCTTATATAAGCATTGAAAAATAAATAAAGAAAATAAGTAAACAATGATAGCGTTTACAGCAGACGTTTAGTCCGCGGACTATACCCCAAATTCCATCTAAATTATTGAGTCCACCTGCTGTAAACACTCAGTACCCGACCCAAGCAATAGGTCAGCACACGATTTCAAGCGACCTGACCTAAAATAGATCGTGGACTATATCGCTGTAAACACACCCGACCTAAGCCTTGATTTTTGGGCGACTATTAATAATATATGTACGTTGAATTTAAGCTCGCAACCCTCTCGTTTGACTCAAAATCATTTAAATAATCATGTTTGAGAGACAAATGAAAAGATAATTCCAGCGTATGAGCTAAAATCAAACTAAATGACAGTTGCCACGTATGTACAAACGAGGACTAAATTCAAATTTTAGGTCAGGTTGATGTAAACACCTTAGGACTAAATCCACTTAGTCCGCGCTATAGTTCAGGTCACATTTGGTCCAAACACTGTAAACCGTGCCAATGGTTAAATTTTCTAAGGTCTGGACATTTTTTGGATGGCAGCTCCAAACACCTTTCTATCGCTGTAACTTTCGATGAAGTCATCGGAATTAAATTGGCTTAGGGTATATTATTACTTAGGGTGTCCTTAAGTAGCTACATTCACACTCAAAATCTGCACAAATCCTCTACTGTTCTTCGAACATTTATGTTTCTAGCGGTTATGATACGCTAGGGTTTTTTATTGTATGATTGTATTACATACGCTCATTTATATTGCATTAATTGCAATAAACATTATAAATTAAACAGCATGAAATCATTTTCATATATTATATTTTCCATATATAATGAAAATGAAATATTACTTTCTTAACTTACTACATTCTGCATAATATTTTTGAATGAAACAACATAAAATCAGAGAAACTGAAGCATCTTAAAAATAACATTGATAATACGAAGCTCAGAAATTTCAAGATATGTTTGCTTCGATATAAAACTTAGCAATCAAAATAACAGAAAGCAAGAACAAAGCAACATTTCCAAGTGACAAATCCAAAATATCTCATAGAAGCAACACATCTCTTCAGCTTTGTAGTAATATAATACATGCAGAACGCATAATTCATTGAATTTAAACAACAAAAAACGAAACGAAAGCCTGTCTACTTTCTCCGTTCTCCGGTTTTTGCAAAGATTACGACCAAAACTCCAAACTTACACTTTTGCTACTCACAGACAAAGTCAGACAGACAATTTGCATGAATCTCAATACAATATTGATTTCGATCGACGATAGTGTTGCTAATCATATGCATGTTGCACAGTGTCAACATGAACGGGCGCTAGTTAACAATTCGTCAAACAATACGTTTGTGCTATCCACAATCTTTAATGTGTTTCTGCATGCTGATTGATTGAATGGTTTACATTTGCATTTATTTGATATTTTTTATCGAATGTTTTGGTGTTGATATTGTTAAATGTTTTGTTGGCACCGATAATTTGTTATGGAATGGCTGAGTTCTAGTGAAATTAATGCTATGATTATGCTAATGCTGATGAAATTTAAAAGCGAACGCGTTAGAAGTGTATAAAATTAACAATAGTTAAATAATGATTTAAATTTCTTTTTTGTTTTTGTTAAATTAACTTAAAGCTATAAAAATTCGTAAAATGTTATTATTATATTATTTTTCCGTGAAGTAGTTGTTTTTAGAAACTCTGCTATTAGTTGAGTTTTTTAGCAACTGATTTATTTATGCGTCGAGCTTCCGCATCTAAAAGTATAAAATAATAGGATTATTCAGATTGTTAGTGTCTAATCTACAATATGACATGGTAAAAAATCTACTAGATAGAGAATAAACTATACTACGAGTAGAATTTCCATGAAGTTTGAGTAAGTTTAGAAATATACGTTAAACTTGTTCAAAACTTTTGAGAACTACAAGAGAATTGAATAAATTGGTTAAATACTGCTTTTGAATTATTTTTTCCAAAACCATACGATTCAAATTCGTAGAAACTTTTTTCTCAATATTCCAAAATAAACTAATAAGTACACTTTGCTGACATTTCTGTTAACTTCATTCTTATCTTAACTCCATTCTTTCTTATCTAACATACGAATACTTCAATACGGTTACCTCTCGATCATCTATCGCTACTCCAGCATATTTGGTACGCGAATCATTTGCTTCGCTGGGATTGGGTGCCTTCAAAGTCAATGTGTACAGAAGTGAAGCTCCGATCCCGCCAAGGATCGGCCCGACCCAGTAGACCTACAAAAACAAGTGGATTTAAAAGTGACTTTACATAACCGAGGAAAAACGATCTGAAATAAAAACACATACCCAGTGGTTTTCCCATTTATTCTCAATCAATGCTGGACCGAAAGTTCGAGCAGGGTTCATGCTCGCTCCTGTGTATTTGATTGCTCCCAGGTGCCCTAAAGTGACTGTAAGACCAATTGCTAGCGGCGCAAGGAATTTCGAATCTAAAAATTAAATTGACACATAACTTTTGAATTCTGGCAGCTTCATAGTCTAGACTCTAGAGTATTAACAGTATTTGAAATATTTTAAAATGCTTTTATGAGAGATTTTTGATAGGAAACGAACCTGGTTTATTTTCATCACAAACTCCGAACACGGTCAGTACTAGGACGAATCCTAAGAAAAATTCCATTCCCAATCCTTGTAGTGGAGAAATTTGGTATGCCAAATCAGTATGCCCAAGTCCATTGTAATAGTCTTCGACCAGTAGTGCCTTTTATTATAAAAATTTAAAATTTGAATTTTATTTTACTTATTAAGCTAAGCTATCTGTTTAAGAAGGAAAATAAATAATTGCTTCAAATAATTTGGGAAGAAATAATCAAAACTTGAGCTTAAGAGTATTGGACGCAAAGCATCTTCACTCCTTCGTTTTTTTCCCAAATAACTGGGCAGCGTCATTTATTTATTTATTTATTATCTACATACATATCAGCAGCGCATATTTACATTACACAATTATCAAAGAACATAGGTGCTTCCAAAGAGGACATATAAAAGATGGAAAAGGAGAGGAAGAGGGAAATAAAGGCTGATCAGATACAATGGCGTTAGATAAAACAAACAAACAAATCAGCTTGCAATTGTTGATAATCATCCGCAGACTTGATTGCTCTGTACAATTTTAAATCACTCGCATATTGAAGGTAGGAGGGGCTGATAGCAGAAGAAATGTAATTAGCAAACAAGATAAAAAGTAAGGGACCTAGAATAGATCCTTGAAGAGCTCCGGATATGTTAAATAGAGAAGGAGAAATGGAACCGTTTAAAGTAGGGATAGCCATCTTTTGTATACCAAATGTCATTTATTTTTGCAGACGAGTTAAAATGCGCCATATAGTTCAATCAATTTTTGTAATTGCATACGTTTATGGCTGGAGTTGGGGAAGAAAAATAAATAAGTCCAATCACGCCCTTAAGTCAACTAATTTAGACTAATTCAAAAGACACACGTTTGATTGAGCATCAGTCTACATTAGTCGGAAACTATCTTCTGAATAAGAGGGTTATTGCAGCCATTTTTCCCGTGGTAGAGTGAGCAAAGCGTTAAGTGCGATGATGCTTGAACCATTAGATTTTCACAGATTTTCTAGTAAAACGAATTTACTGAGTTCACTGCCAAAATTCAGAAAATTCATAAAATATTAGAACTAATGATAAATGCGAATATTGAGTTGACCAACCTTTAAGGTAAGATTAACTTTAGAAAAATGAACGCAGAAAAATTTGTTATTCATTTATTTATTAATTTACAAAATTAATTGCAACAGAATACAAATTCCAATAATGGCAATGAAATAAGAAAAATGTTCAAAAAGAAAAGATTAATGTTGACAAAAAAAAAAACAATTCAACAATCTAATGCCCCAACGCTTAGATCGAGAATAAATATTTTTAAATGTCTTTTAAAGGTATAGAACAATTATGGCAAAGTTCCAAGCCCCAATTCATTATGACGTCTAGGGATTCTGACGAAAAGAGAAGTACACATTTGTTCGCGCGAACGGAACAGTGAAGACTTTCGGAGACCTGTTGCCACGTAACGAGCTGCGAGTTCGGAATGAGTCGGTGAAGCCAGATATGATACCTTGCTGCGATTTGAACAGGAAGTCAAGCAATAGAAGCGTGACTCATATGAGGAGTAAGGGATATTATATTTCAAAAATAAAGAGCGTGTGAACCTAAGCTGCACTCACTCGAGGGCCTCAAAAATGTATAGGAAACGTGGATACCACACTTGACAAGCAAATTCGAGGACACAACAAACCAACATTAAAAAAAGACGAACACATGTACTTTGATCAACGAATTTAGAGGCAGAGCGAAGTACCAACCCAGAGACTCAGAAGGCTTTAGCGATGGCTTCCGCAACATGAAAATTAAATTTCAGTTTAAAGTCACACCCAAGTCTCTAAATTGATTAACGGACGAAAGATAGTTGCTGGAAACTGAATAAGGGAATGAAATAGGAGATGATTTAAGGGGAAAGGTCATATGTTTACATTTGCTAACATTCCTAACAATGTCAGATTGCCAGCATACAGTAGACAAGGGGAATCGATATTGGAAGGAAGGTCATTAATAAAAATTAAGAAAAGTAAAGGAACAAGGATAGACTTTTGTAGAACACCAGAAGAAGGATGAAAGGGAGAAGAGGAGAGGTATTTAATAGTAACTTTGCGCGCACGGTTACTGAAGTAGGACAAAACCAAGAAAGGAGTGGCCCGAATCAACCAAACTGTGTAACTTTACGCAGTCATATTCTATGGTCGGCAGTATCAAAGGATTTAGAAAAATCTGTATACACTACGTGCACTTGTTCCTGACGATCTAAAGCAAAGGCAACTGTATTTGAGCAGACGATAAAGCCAGTCAAAGCAAGCTTACCCCTCACGAACCCATGCTGTTCTGAAGCTAGGATAGAATGAATCATGGGATAAATTCTAGAGAAGACAATTTTTGAAGGATATTACTAAAACAAGGGAGAAGAGAAATAGGACGATAATTGGAGACGGCGGAAACATCGCCGCTTTTAAAAATTGGACAAATGTTAGAAACTTTCCAGGCAAAAGGAAAAATACTGGATGATAGGCTCAAATTGGAGAGGGTGGAGCGGGGGACGCACAATGAGGAAGACATGGAACGCATAGAAATAAGGAATACAATCAGATCCACCACCGGAGTGCTGATCATGGCTGAGCAATAAATTCTCAATTTCAATCGGGCTAGTATAGATTAGAGAAAGACAAGGAAGAAAATAATCAAAAACAAAAAACAAGGGGATGTAAAAGAGAGGAAAAACTTTTAAAGGAGGAAAAAAGAAATTAGCGAAAAACTCACATACATTGTGGAGACAAGGAGGTAGACCCATTGAAAATGACTTGGTTAGGGATGGAAGAATTTTTCTTCAAGGATCGAATGAAGACCAAGAAGGTTTAGTGTTTGAAAAAGAAATAGAAGACTCCATACTAGCAAAGTAATCGTGCATTGCCTGCTTCATTTCGATTTTAGTGGAAGATCGCAGGGACCGAAATACGCCAAGATCAGAGGCAGAATTTGATCTTCAAAACTTTTTCCGAGCAATATTTTTTAGTTAGATTGCCCTTAAAACTCGTAGGGTGAACCAAGGAGGATCTGTATATTAACCAGGGTTAAAGGTAGGTGTATAGTTAGAGATAAGGTCATTGAGTGAGGAATAAAATTTGGAAAGTTCATGATCAATATATAGCCCACGGAAGCACGAAAACCAGTTAATTTTTGAAAACTCTGATGTCATTCCTGGGTAATTAGCCTTGCGAAAATTGTATCGAGGAGCAACTGAGATTCCCTTCTCTGAAGAGTATGACAATGGAACATAAAGAGAAAGAGGTCTACTAAAACATAAATTTTACAATTTTTTGAAATTATGTTGAATTGACGAGTGTAAAAACCCACTTTTCAACAAAATCAAGTGAGCCCTTCGCAATGGCCGAGCTGGTTTAGAGTTTGAGCAGGAGATGTTATTTAATTTAGTATGAACATAAGCTCCGCGTAGTCCGTGGACAAAGAAGACCGGATTTTGCGAACACCGCGCACCAGTTGCTTCGAATTGTGGACAGGCAATCTAGCGAGATGAGTTTTCATAATTTCTCATACATTTTCAATCTTATTGACGGTCTTGGAAGGTCAATCTATTGCCGTGACGCCATTTTGTTCCCTAGGACTTGCAGAGTCAGCTTAGGTGTTTTGGGTCTTTATCCTGTTGCAAGACCAGATTTTAGTTTTTCTGCGGAAACATCTTCTTAGCAATTACAATAGTCTATACTTGTACATCTGGACCTTTTTTTCCAATTTTGAGTGAGCTTCAAACATTAGAAAAACGAGCTTTGAACATTAGAAACCGTGCTCACAGAAGCATCCCTAAACATATGACATCACTGGATGTTTAACAATGCGCTGGGTAGCATTTGTACCGCGGGTGAACCGAATTCAACCCACGCCCAAAAATTTGCACAGTCGGAAAAAAACAATATTTTACCGAACCTTACATCTTTCGACATATGTACGCCTCAGAGTGCAAAGGCTTTTATGTCATGCCACGGTAAAGGACATGCACCTCCTTCAAACACGATTCAATGGTTTTAGTGCTGATATATATTCCCCTCTTAGCGAGTAGAGTGCAAACCTGGAGTAGTTTCAGGGAAGGATCCAACTCAAACAGCTAGAGAATCGCCTTATCCTGCTTGTTCGTAGGTTCTTGGTCCAAGTTCCGTTCGGAAAAGTCATCAATAATCTTTGTGTACTTAATATAACAGGTTCCACTTCACAACAAATTTCTTCGATTTTTGAATCACTTTTACAGCCGTGGAATACGTATTTATGAATAAATGTATGATATCCTCCGCAAAAGTGTTTATGCTTGACTTCAGTAGTTGCAGGCTCATTTCTTGACCAAACTATCCGTTTTTCATGCACCGTAGCTCCGTAAACCTCAGATTTGATTTTTTGTCAACGCTTTTTCTTCTTGTGTACTCTGCATTTTCATTTTCGTACGATTTCTTTTTTAGCAACCTTTACTATGTTGCAAGAACTGTCAAACTAAAAATTTTTCAAACATACTTTTCCTCTCATGGATGCAAATCCGCACATGCTGAAGTAAATTTAACCAAGAGAGGATCCACAATAGCACCTAATTTCAACTAGATTTATCGAAATCGGGACAATTTGAAAGTTGGTAAAAAATTTTGGTAAATCTGGTAGGTTAAGCAAGCTAATTATCTACTGATGGTTTTTTTCGAAAACATATTTCGAATTTTTCCCGGTTGTAGTCTGACGCATTCAGAAAAAAATACGCAAAACTTGCAAACCAATGAAACTATCAGTTATTCATTTATTCAAATACAATTCCATTACCTTAATTGCAGCCGTTCCAGCAACTGCTCCCAGACATTGTGTGATGATATAGCAAACAGCTCGTACTATGCTAATTTTACCTGCAACTAATACACCGATTGTAACAGCAGGATTGACATGTCCACCACTTGCGTGACCCACCACCTAAAACATATCAAGATCAAAATTATTATTTAAATGTGCAATCAAGCTGTCACGCAAGAAAATTGCATATTTCCTTTAAATCAACAGGTAATTAACACAATTTCAGTTTCATGAGCACATATCTGTGCACGGAAGTTCCAAAATACTATCCTACATATGAAAACCGTTTATTCAATCTACAATAACATAATTCAACAAATTAAGCGTGAACCTCTTCAAATTGATATCATATCCGAATCAAAATTGGTCAAAAACGATTACCTCAGACCATCCCACTTGGCCCGTTCTATCAATTCGAATACAATAGGGTATAATTTACGCATCAACTATGAATTAAGACGTGCGTACGGACGCGTGTGGGTACTTACCATGATAGCCATAAAAACGGCCAAGCCAAATGCCAAAGCAATAAATGTTGTGTTCGGAGCCTGCGTACATGCTGCACAACCGAAGAAGTTTAATAGAAAAATACCTACGAAAAAAAATTAAAAAGATAATAGTTTGTGGCAGCAGATATGAAATGAGAAAATTCAACTAGTGTTCAAAATTAAAATCTATATTGGTCCCTCCATGCCGAATTATTTTAAATAAATGGATTCAAGTGAATCTTTTTTTTTGGTAAAATGTCAAATCAATACCAGTTGATCATTCGACCCACTAAACATTTGGCAAAGCAGATTAGACATTTCCGCAGCCGAAACGCAGCTTACTGTATAAATAAATTCTGCAAGCAGCGCATAGTGCAACCACAGCTCTGAAAACTTATTCACAATATTTATGTACGCTACTCACCTATAAATTCGCCAGTGAGGGCCCTCCACAATTCCGATTGGTTCGATTTCAGCTCACTGACGCCT
This sequence comes from Nemotelus nigrinus, assembly GCA_947369275.1. NCBI lineage: Eukaryota > Metazoa > Arthropoda > Insecta > Diptera > Stratiomyidae > Nemotelus > Nemotelus nigrinus. The sequence continues at coordinate 224,941,428 of OX376372.1, read as the reverse complement.
AATTTGTAATGAAACGATCCAGCCATTGTTTGTTAATTATCGTATGTGGTCAGATACCTAATTAGGAAATATGAGGTTAATAAATAATTCAAGATTCTGATAAAATGGAAAATAAACAATGAATTTATGTAGACTATACATTTTACACTGCATCCTATGGTGGAAATTATTTTTAATTAAACGATAATTCAAATTTATCGGACCACGTCATTCATGATGAAGCATTCATAGCACTTAACATAAAAAGTCTGAGCTTCATCCAAAAAACATCAAACGTGTAGCAAATAAACGGTTCTAAGTCTATTCCATGTCTCTTCAAAAGCAACTCAGCACCTCATTTCTGCATGTTACGTAGTAGATATTGTTGCTTTCATTATTATTCAATTTAATGTTTTTTTCTTTAAGTTCCCGCTGAGAATCATTAAGAATATTATACGATAACGGTACAAAACAATCTTCAAGTTGAACAAAAAAGAAAGTCAATTTACCTCGATGAACGATGCAATTATTCATTCAATTACTATCGATAAAAAATAGCGTTAGGAAAAACGATTTCTCGAACACCATGAGCAATACAGCAGCGATAGAATCAGAAGCTGTTTGCAGAAATGATGCGATTTAATGTACTATTTGCTTAAGAATGTTTTGAGAAAAAAAAATTATCAATGAAACAAACAACTTTTTGCGTAACTTTGACACATCATCAGTGAGTTGTTTTTTTTATGAATCTGCAGTGTATAACTAGTTGATTAGTAAAACAAACAGTCATAAAATGTAATGATTTTGCAAAAGATGAAATCATGTATGTATATAAATGTGTCTATTGTGCAATATTTGGATTGATTTTAACTTTTTTTTTTATTTTGAGCTATTGCTAGTGGCTAGATGCTAATCGCAGAGGAGTGTCTTGAGCTAATGTGCTGAAATTCAACTTTTTGTATATTCATTTTTACTTTCAATGAATAACGAGCCAGTAATAGAATGAGTTAATTGGTAATGATTTAAATTACTAAAACCACCAAGGTAATACAAATTGATCACTAAAGACAGATACCTAGCTCTGATTGAATTATATCTATAAGCCATAACTATATCGCAAGTCTCTCTATTTTGTAAAAACTCATTCACAGTAAGTCGTATTCGATACAACGTACAGCCAACCAGAGCTGTATTCTTTGGAGATATCTGTGTGCCCTTTACTTTGTCCTGATACGTATAATTTCATAGCTTCACCAGAAAATATATGATGAGTATGTTGTCCACTTGTACGCTATTTCAAATGGTGGTAGCAACATTGAAATTAAAATGATTTCCTCTCTTGAAATGATTGAAATTAATAATATATTGATTATTCCTTTTATGTCTGCTTCTTCTCTAAAAATCATCATTTCAGCTTTGAAACCAAGTAAGGCTCCCACCAACGACATCTACACTTTTTTTGTGTAACATACACAGAAGAGCGTTTATGTATATATCAAAAATATTAAATGCTTATACCATAGTCTCATACTTTTTGAATGTTTGGAAAATTGCAAAAGTCATATGGATCCCTAAGCACACTAAACCCAGGTTCGATATTGGAAGCTATAGGTCAATAAGTCTGATTAGAGTGGTCGGAAAAGTATTTGAACGCTTCATCAAGTTTCAACTTGAAGCATCGAGTCGCATAACTTCTAACCTAATGAGCAGTTCGGTTTCAGAAGGGGGTCACAGTACTACTCACCATATTCGAAATATTACAAACATAATTAATAAAGAATTTTGAATTAAAAAAGTCAATTGTAATGCTCGCTCTCGATGTGCATTTGACTACCTTTGACATCAAAGCGTAGCTCACAAAATTTTAATCCTTAATTTTTTTATGAGCCTCATTAATATTAGTATAAATTTCCTAGGTGATCGGCAGTTTAATGTTCATATCAACAAATTTGAGTCAAATAAATTCTCAAGTCCAGCTAGTGTTCCACAAGACTCTGCTTTAAACCCCACATTATTTAACACATTGTTGCGCGACATTCCATCACCAAATAACTGCATAATCAGTCTGTTTGCAGATGACTCAGCCCTTGTGTTTTCAAATAAATATTCGGTATCTGTCCAAGCCTGTTCTGAAATCGGTTTTATGTTCAAATACTTCTCTGGACTACCAAAACCGAAGTATTATTCTTTACTTGAAAGCGTAAGCAATCCCTACTCCCCAGCTCTCTAAATTTAGATACTAACATTGTTGAGGGGAACTTCGATTATATTACATATCTACGAATGTACATCATCAAACAACGTATCTTCAAAACTCATTTTGGATTCACCATCAAAAATTGTGATCTTCTGGTTGATTAAGCACAAAATATTTCTAGAAAATAATACGCACGTTTAGTACATCGAACTGTTTTTATTATAAACTAAAAGGTTTCAAATCACCGTTATTCAATATTTATTTTTGGACGGAAATATGTGCGGAGAAAGTTGGATGCTGTCTGTGGTAAGCGTTCATAATCTATGACAATCGTCAGATATTGTTTCAAAGAATTTAAATATGACCGTACATCTATTTTTGATGAGGAGCGCCTAGGTTGCCCGGCAAACGTGGATTCTGAGGAAATCGTGGAAAAGGTCCACGATATGATTCTTGCTGATCGCCGAACGAAAGTGCACCAGGTAGCAGGGGTCGTAGACATGTCTTACGGAACGACAATTAACATTTCACATGATAAGTTAAGAATGAGAAAGCTGCCGGCTCAGTGGGTGCCGCGATTGCGCACGGTAGATAACAAGCTGATACGCCTGCCAATTTCAAGGCAGTGGTTGGACCTCTTTAAGCAAAATCCGCAAGGGTTTTTTTGCATCAAGTTGTCACCGTTAATGAAAACTGGATTCAACACTTCATACCAGAGATCAAAACAATATACTTTACCAGGCGAAATTGTCCCATCAGACAGAAAGATCATGGCTACGATTTTTTAGCATTCGAAGGGAATAATTGACTTGGACTTTCTGAAGAAAGGGCACACGATCGTACTACAGTGTATTCTTGGGTCGATTCAATGAGAAATGGAAGGAATCACGGCCCCATCTGGCAAAGAAAAAACCACTGTTACACCACGACAACGCACCAGCTTACTAATCCGGAATCGTCGCGGCCAAGTTGCATGAATTGCTGGCGCATCCACCATACTCGCCTAACCCGGCACCCTGCGACTTCTTTCTGTTCAAACGAAGCTTCGAAAGCGAACCTCGCAGTAAAAAAATTATGCTTGAACGAGGACGTCATCGTCGAAACAAAAACATATATTAAAGAATTTGACAAAATTGTATTTTTGGAAGGGTTAAAGAAATTGTAGGAACGTTGGGAAAAGTGTATCATCCTAAAAGAAGATTACATTGAAAAAGAAATCCGGAAAATTTCTTTAAACTAGCACGGGTGCTTATTGATCCACCCTCGTAGATGATCGCAATTTAAATTCACTGTTTTAAAATCAACAACTCAGCCACTTGTTTGTTTGTTATCAAAATTATTTCGTAGTTATCAAAAAGATAGAAAATAAGTTTTATATAACAGTAATTCACTCAAATAAAAGATTTCGTCCGTTTCCTTTTACATACCCAAAGTAATTACACTTAAATTCACTTAGCTAAGCGAACAGATAAATACAGTTGTTAAGGATTGACTCAATTCATCTAAGAAAAAGTTTGTACAATGTCTAATGTAAGGTTGAATAAATAAATGTATATCTAATAATAAATAAATCTATATGCTTCAAATCCCATACAAAACTATCAATTCTTAGGTACCTTGTTTCTCAGCTCCAGCTGAATATTTTTTTTTTATTTGGCATGTAGCGCAGTCGACTGCAATTGTACCGTCAGGAATTTGAATTGGTTTTGATTAGTTTCGTTTTTTTTTGAATTTATTAATTTTTTTTAATTTGAATAAATCAAATTATGACATTACTCAATTTTCCAAAAATCCTAACGGTGCAATTTTAGAGTCCATTTACTTGAGATCACTAAAAAACTGTCATCATATTTTTTCAGACTGTTCCTAAGAAAGGATAAAGTTGGAAGTGCGTTTTGATGCCATTTTCGAGGGTTTGTCATTTTAAACCAAATACCATAATTATTTTAATGAGACTTTTCTCGCTTCCTACTTTTTCTAGTTTTTTTTTAAAAATTTAATTTCAGGACCAACTTTTCCTTTTTAAGCTAGATATATTTGAATTTCTTGAATATTCCCGGGATGATCTGCCTTCGTCTTCAGTGTCCATAAAACCGATAGGCACAGAAGAAGAGGGTACATTACCCTCAAAATATCGATATATGTCAGGAAATTAAAAAATATCTAGCTTATAAAAGACTCTACTCTTATAATTTTACCAGTGCAATTTTACTTGCTCTTTCCAAAATGTTTGCATATAAATATAAGGGCACCTGAAAAATCACTAAAGCTCCCACCATCGTCAATCCCTATTTTAATCTAACTAATTTTCTGCGGAAATCAGCGAAATTGCCTACGCCTACTACGATTTAGAAATGATAAATCTTTCTATATTCCGACTGCTTTTGTTTCTAACTACAGCTAAAAACTAAACTAAAATGATTTCAACATTTTCCATCAATAACCCACTACAAAATCTCAACGATAAATTGAAGATGCTGCCAATCCAACAATATCAGCAACAAAAAATTGAATTACATAACAAGTAAGTGGCCATTAGAGGCTGAAATTAGGTTCAACGCCAAAATCAATAAAGCCATAGAGCCACCATTGGGCGCCACTTAAATCAATTGAGAAAAAACATGACACATGTTGTACCATCTGTTCTCTCTGTTAAGACATCAGCCTTTTTCGGATAGGAACATGAGTTGCAAAGAGAAATGCGTAGTTCGTAAGTGAATTCGACCTTATAACGCCATTCGATTTCGAAAAAAATTGTTTTAATCATATTTGGGGACCAATAATAAGTGAATATCGATATCAGAAGTGCTAGCAGTGTTCACTTTTTCAATAACATTCTGCATTGAAATTCATTTTCATTCGTTTATTTACTTTTATCTGATTATATCAGTGCAAACGTGCTTGTACATACTCGAGCTTGCAAAATATCATATAAATTGTCTGTTTATAGAACAATGAAATTTTATAATCCAAAAATATTATATGTTTTTCAACAATATTTACGAACATTGACAACAATCATAGAGCTCTTTGATAAGATAGTAATTATGAATATATTGTCTACATATGCGCAGACAATTATATGCACACTTGCCAGCAAGCGCTCATATGAAAAAATGCGTTCAAGAAATATTGCAGTAAAAAATTTTATATATAAATTAATACAAATAAACTAAAATTCATTGTAATTCATAATGACTTGGATGCAGGTCTTCAGTTATAATATGTTAAAGAATAGTTGTCATTAGTTAATCCCTGACATTAACATATGATGCCGCCGCGATTCGTCTGAAAGCTGAAACTCACCGATATTTTAATTGATTGCGGTTTCTGATCGATGGAAACCTAAACGAAACAACATATCATTTGATATGTTTAGTACTGAGCGTGCACTATCCATATCGTTTACTGTGTTGCTTCTATTCTACGAACATCGTTAAGAAAATAGTAAAGTGATACTTCATGGAAATGTGCTGCATGCACCTGTTGCAAGGAAATACCTAGAGTATACGCACAGAGTAATTAACGTGAAACAATCATCGTTTACTCAGGTTTCTAGGAATTCCACAATATGAGATTGCATCAGCCCATAAAAATTTATCAGATCGTTTGGGTTCAAGAATTATTAAGCATATGTATGCACTTAGGCACGTATGTATATTAAAATAGAAATTTAATATATGTACATTAGAACGTAAGTCAATGATGAGAAAGATACGTGTTGGTAATTCAACCAAAAACTAAACTTCAAAAAAATTTTTTCATCTATTGTAAATATGTATTAAGTTTTTGGTACCATAGCTAAGATAAAATAAAACCAATCATTTCCTCAACTACTCTCTGCTCTTACTTGAAATGAAATTCTGCTCTTGATGTTACCCCGAATAGGAGTGCAAGTTCAGTATAACTATTATCTCTGCTATACTAAATCTTCAAAATAAGTCGTTCGTGCTTGGAATCTGTAATTCTTCTTTTATTCCCTACAGAACAAAACAACCATCGTCTCGTAAACTTAATGGATTTACCCGCCGGCGTGTATTGCTTTCAATATACATACGTAAATGTGGTTTTACTTGACAGTATAAATTACTAATATTCTTGTCAGAATTAATTATATATTTTATCAAAGTATGTTTACTGACTATTTAAATGAAACTAGAGACAATAAAGAGTCTGCTTTTCGGAATATCTGCGATTCTTATTAGTTTTAATAAGCACATCGGTAAATGAATAAATAATTGCAATCATCCAGCAAATCAATTAAATGCTAATGAGATGATGAGATGATAAACGTTGTATATGCTGATTTATAGACAAGAAGGGAACCATGATCATAATTCAATTCAATAACCTTTACAAGTAAAATATATCGATGGATATAAGTCGAAAACTAATGATTTCCAACTGCAAGTGGTCACATCAGCCAAGTATGCACTGTGTGCTGGTGTCTGATGAGAAACAGTGCATACTTTCGAAACCACTTAGTCAAATAAAATTTTCAGTGTAAATAAAAAAAAAAAATTTTCAATTTTAATCATCCCGCAAAAACAATTCCAAAGTAATTTCATATTTGAGGAGATGCGAATCATATATTCTTCGAAAAACATATGGCATATGATCTATGAAACAAAAAAATGTGAAAAATCATAAATAACAATTCAAATCACAGAAAAAAGCATTTTACATCTAAGGTAGGGTCATAAGTGATCTAAAAATGCGAAAAATTTTACATTGCAAAAAGTAATCCCATGTGGAGTGCGGAGTGATTAGTTTACTTTATCCCTGATTTGATTCAGGTACCTATTCAGAACTGCGTAAACTCAAACCTCGGTCCGCTGTCCCTTGTCCGAACCTGAATTCGAGCCAGGGACCTCATACAGCTCTGATAAAATTTTGAATATATATTAATTTTGGTGACAGAAGTGGAATGATTGCCGATAATTATATGCGGATTTATTAATATATTATAGTTGCATTTTCTTTTATGACTTCATGGATTATGGATCATCAACTTTTTCGTACAATTGTTGCTTCAATTTCTTTTGCGTACTTATCACGTACCAGCAGTTTTAGCAGCCTAATGGGTAGAGCACTGGTTTCTTGTGTATGGAGTTCGTGGTTTGAGTTCAGACGAGTGATCGCACACCGAGCTTTGAGTTCACCTAGTTCTGAATAGGTGCCTGAGCTAATCAGGGGTAGAACGAGTCGTAGAATTATTCAATCCACACTCGTATTCACATTAATTATAGCTTTGTGAATGATGCTCTCTACCAGCTTCAACTCCTAAACCTAACAAGGGTTGTCATGGGATCACTTTACTTGTCACGCAGCGCTACGGGATTTCACGCCCGCGTGAATGTTGGTTTCACTCCATTCATAAAATCTACACTGTCATCTAGTGCTCCTATGAACTTACCGAGTTTTTAGTTCGCGACAAAAGTTGACTTACATAGTGCGTAAACTTATCCCAAAGATGAACACTACACTGAAATTTTCAATGCGCTCATAGTACAGACGAATATTTTTTTTAAATTAACATCCGATATAAAATACGAGATCCTTTCGCGACCACGTAACAATTTGAAAATTCCTTTCACAACACAAACATCGAGTTTCTCCGTATTTTGGCCGACTGTTAAGTTAACTGGTGGGTGACCAATACACTGTGCATAATGCCCCTAACAGCTTAGCCTATCAGTATTTGCAAGTACGAAATTTGGTTTAACAGCACGTTGCGTTTCGATACTAACAGCTCCTCAAGCAGCTTCGGTATCTAGTTCCATCTGAATGGGCTTGCTATCAATTCAACGTACTGACAATGTGCGGCACCTTGCTTAAGTCGCAGGGTGAATTTGCCTCAAAAGCAAATTACAGAATGTCCAGAATAAATGCTTGAAAATAATTTGTAATAAACCTTTTTTATTATTTGACTTACTGGCTACACAATGTTACTGGAGACAAAATATTCAAGGACATCGTGGTGAAGCAGCGAAGATATCCTACTTAAATTCAATAATTCCGATAGCACCCTAATTTTATCACTCCTACTGATAGCTGAAGATTTGTACTTGTGTGTGGAAAAATTTGGTTGCTTTGAAATCACGTCAGAGAATGCAGCGGAATTAGCTGGTGTCAGGTTTTTCAAAACAATCGCCGGCAAATCTGTCATTCCACTTATTGACACCACAATTGATATAATATCCAATTGAATGAAAAATGCTTGGTTCTTCTGTGATTTAGATATTGTGGACACATATTCTCCTTTGCCGGAAGATTAGATCAAAAAGAGCTGTGGTAGCGACGAATTGAAGAAAAAAAACCTTGACAAGAAAAAAGACCTTAAAAAAGACCTTAACAAGATCTGAGATCACCCGAAGTAAACTACGCTTTAGCAGGAAAATGGTTAGTTTTTAAGCATCGAATGGCTATCCCCAAAACCCTACAAACTCACATTCTCCAAGATCCTCATTATGTCCATTTAGGAATTGTCAAAATGAAAGGAATCTCCAAATCATTCATTTTTGGCTAGGTATTGATGGAGACATCGAGAAAATATCAAAATTATGTTTTCAGTATGCGAACCTGCACGTCTCCCTGCCAAATTTCGCAAGAACCGCTGGGAAATGTATACATCTCGATTATTGAGGGATCAGTCCGCGGTTTAATCCTGCTTGTTTTCGGTGATTCATATAGCAAATGGCTAGAGATAGCCATCACTAAGTTAACTGCAGTTACTGCTACAATATATATACTGGACAAGTTTTTTGTATCGTATTCCTCTCACAGTGGTACTCACAATGGTACTAAATTTAGGGAAATCTATGGAATCTATAAACACTAAGTCCAATTACATAAAATTAATAAATTTTTAAAAATCCAGGACATAAACAATCCATTTTTTCGGTATCCATAATTACAAAATCCACAAATACGAAATAAACTTGCAAAAAAAACTAGAATTTCGTAGTTTACGATTAATCAGAGCAAAATGGACGTTATAATTGTCAGTTCCAACAAAGTAAGTGTAAAAAAAAAGTTAGAATTAAAAAATAAAAAGTTAGAATTTCGTTGCTGGCATCGTCGATTTAAAGCAATCGTTGGGAAAAAGAATCTTGGGGTCTATTCCTTAGAGAAATTTCAAAGGAGATGATAATGGCTAAAATCATCAGCAGAATTGAAGCTAGTGAAAATACACTTACTGTAAAACGAAATCATATCCGTTACAAAAAAATGAAGCAGTTGCTAAAAAAGAGAGCTACGACTCCGGAATTAGACTTTTTAAAAAGTATTGCCTATAACACTAAGACATTGTGGTAAATTATTGATAAAGAAAATAAAAAACAATTTGAAGAGTTATACTTAATTAGTTTCAGAATATTTATTTTTGTTTTTGAAAACTAATAGGTATTTGCTCTCACAACTGAATTTTAGCGTGAGCAGCTCCGAAATATTTCACGCATACGCTAAAATGTGCTACAGTTGCGAGAGTAAATAAGTACCTAATATCTAAACTCTTCAAATCTGTTTATTATTTTCTTTATCATAATGCTAGCGCAATGCCTTAGTGTTATAGGCAATATTGTTTTTAGAAAAAGTCTAATTCCGAAGTTGTAGCTCTCTTTTTTAACAACCGCTTCATTTTTTTGTATATTTTTTTTAAGAATATGATTTCGTTTTATAATTGGTGCATTTTCACCACTTTAATTCTGTTGAATGTGGTTTTAGCCATTATCATTTCCTTTGAAATTTCTCTAACCAAGGAATACACTCGAAGATTCGTTTTTCCAACGATTGCTTTTTATCGACGATACCAGCAACGAAATTCTAACTATTTATTTTTGTGATGAAAGTGATAATTACTTTACTAAAACTGAGAATTGTTACGTCCACTTCGTCATAAACTTAACTGCTATTATTTTCGTTACCTTCAAACATAAATTTGATAGCAAATAATTGAATGAATCGTGAACTACAAAATTCTAGTGGATTTTTTTTTTAGTGGATTTTTTGAAAGTGTATTTCGTATTTGTGGATTTTGTGATTATGGATACCGAAAATATGGATTATCGAAATTGTGGTTTTTTTCAAAATTTATGGATGCTGTCCCTATTATTTCACCGTTTCACGAGGCATTTTCTATCGATGGAAACGCTGCCTACAAAATCTTCAGTAAATTAGTTACATACTGCCCTGATTCGCATAAACGATATTTCTACATTTTAATACTTTCGAGATATTCAATGATACTGGAAATATATGGAGAGTGGGTTTTTCAATGTTGATTTTAACATACTTTCAAATTTTGCAGAATGATGTAATAAAGTATGAAGTTTGTGAATCCGTTGTTAACTCAAAAATGACAAAATGTAGATAGAACGTTTATGCAAATCAGGGCAGCATATGTCAGCTTTTTGAGTCTCGTGAATTTCAATTATGTTTCCATATATTGAGTACGATTCGACAGCTACTTTCAAGCAAAATCTACAATCTATTTTGTGGTTCGGAGCACATACTTGATCAAGTTGTTGTCTACTTCCGCGAAATTCATGAATGTGGTGGAGTTGTGGTTTGTAATTTGATCCCATTCCCATGACTGATTTCGTTAGAAAAACTATTTTTCTTTACTCTAAGTGTGATGTGCTTAATTTCTGAATTCTCATTTCAAAAACTTATTATCTATTTGCAAACTATTTTTCGACATAGAACGTCAAGGTTTTAAATGATTTCACTTTTCACTTTAAAAAAATCCTTCTTCGAAAGAACTTGACCTTGGTGTAATCAAACTTGGCGCATGTGTTTTTCGGGCATGAAGAACAGTTTATTTTTCGCAGCAAAATGTATCAATTAATAATTCAAACTTTAGACCCATAGACACTCAAGAAGATTATTAATTACCGCCGAAATAGCCACACATGCCAAGAAGCTTAGTTTTGTTTGAGGATAGTTAAGAATCTCTTCTGTAAAAAAACAAATTCGAATATAAAAAAACATTTAGACAAAGCATACGTCTTCTCGCTGACCAATATTCACCGAAACGAATCGGACTTAAACCAGAAAAAGTTTCAACAGAATCACATACTTCTTCTGAATTACCAATAAGCTCAGCTTCCGACCCAAACAAAAACAGATTTCAACAAAATCAGTAATTCAACTGATTCACGGATAGGCTATATAACACAAACCAGACTCTCAAATGTATTACTTTACATGAAAATTCTCAGACAGACTATTTATTAATACAAAATCTCACGTAAAAGTGATTTATCTATCTCCAAGTGCCATGCATCAGTTTACGTTTCGCGAATAATAATTATGATACAATCCGAAGCGTGATATCATCCTCTTCGAAAAAGTAATATGCAAAAATCCTTTAAGCACACAATCCGCAAACGAGTAGACACGTAGCCAAGAAAAACTACGTAAAGTCATATTCAGTCGCAAGGGACAGACGAGAATATTATTAGCCGTAATTACTATTCCATTAATCAATCGACACAAACAATTTTCCAATTAATTGTGGAAATACCTTGTTGCTGAATTGTACGACAAATGAAAAAATAGATACACACTCGTAGGAAAACATCGAAACATATCAGTTTACGCAAGTAAGAAAATCCAACCGAAACAATAGTTGTTGCATGTGGAAGCAATGGGGGTGTGTAATGTGATACCTTCGTGCAGATCTGAAGGTACGCACATTCGCAGCTAGTTAATAATTTCCTGAAATTCAATTAGCAGAGGAAGTGCTTAGCACATTTTATTGCAAGGAGTCCTAATCGAATTGACTGAGCTGTGCCGAATTTCGCACGCATGCCTCAATAATTCCAACAATGTCCCTGGTTATTGTTATCACAACTGCCAGTACTTTCATTCGCTTAATGCAGCACCTAGTCAGTGCGAAATGTAATATTCTAATTGAATGCATGGTCGTTGAGAGGTGAAAAGCACTGATAAACACTAGCATGTTAAAAATGTTAATTTATGGCATTCAGCATTACATTATGCGCGTAAATGTCCAAAGCATTTCACTTAGTTCTCCGACAGCTTCAATTACTTCATCGTCTCGCGCCAGGCAGTTTAATGATGTTGCCGTCAATTCCAAGGCTGACTCTATAAATCCTGACCGGTGGTGATGACATGGAGCACAGTCACAGTCCGAATTGGGGCATAAGTTCTGATCAAAATTCAAATGATATCATTCAACGCATTTGGACGATGCTAGAACAATTGCACTGAATCTTGGATCTGATGGGTTCTGCTGGAGCCAAATGATGGCCTTCCGGTTAAATTCGTCTCTGCAAACCACTTACCTTCTGTGAGGGTGATTAGGCGCACGAAATTCGCTGCTTACTTTCACTTTCTCAGAATAGAATTTTCACTTGCACCACGCACTTTTCTTCACTTTTCCTGACGGTCTCGAAGTGCACTCAACAGGTCGATAAAAGCTTAACGGCAAGAACACTTTTTCGAATGATTGCTAAGCATCGACTTGGAATATAGCTGGTTGCTCCGCTGAGTAGCTAGTTAGATAAACACCGCCGCCGCCACCGCACTGCAAGACTTGACTCCCTCCACTCGACTACTTAGCTGGTTAGTTGGCTGACTAGCTGGGTATCTATCGAACGAACGGATGAAGCTAAGACTGGCGTTGTCTGATTAGCCCAGAGCATTAAGCTAATTCGGGCTTTAGGAATCGTGCTGGTCGTCTGTCCGTCCGGCCGTCCCTATGCCGTTTATGGCGAATTCTTGAGCGCCGAAAAATAAGGAATGACGAAATGATGGAATCATTATTATTACCACCAAGTACGAGTAGGTAGCAGCTAGTGGCTGTTTTGTTTCATTTTATTTCACTTAGAATCAGCTTTATTTTCATTCTGACCATTTTGATATTGCTCTCGTTTTTGTCTTAACGTATTATTTACCAAACGATTGTCTCGAAGCATATATTTACAGCCTGTGTGATTGTTCGAGTTGCCATTTAGATTTCAACTGGGATTTGTGATCTAGCACGCATGTGTTTTGAAATCGTACTAGAATATTTGAAGTTTTTCAAAAAAAATACCTTGAAATACTGTAAAAAGGAAAAACTTTACAATAATTTCAATACGGTGAAATACAAATACCATCACATGCATTTTGTGGACTTATTTCGTAATTTAATGTCTGAAAATCATTCCCCAAATTATCGAAATCAAATTAAACGCTGAGTGGTTTATACTCATAAGTATGCTAAGAAATCTTTCGTTACCTTATTAGTATGAGTTGAATGCTTATTATTAATTTTTATGCCCAATATTTTTAATTCAAAGTAGAAGCACCTAATGATATTCAAATTAGTGGTAATATTGTTTTACAATTACCGATACAATCATCAGATTCAAATAGGCGAGAATAAGATGATAGGATGATGCTACTGCTAGCATATGTTTGAAGTAATCAAATTTTTAAGTTAATACTGAAAATCTGGGGAAGTACACCATAGCTGACTTAAAAATTTTTTTGTCTTAGCATAAAAATAAAGAGCACGAGCACAGCATTTGAAAGGTACCTGAAAATTGAGGAGATCATTAGCGCACCTACCCATGACCTCGCCAAACGTATAAAGAGCCGTTCACCTTCTTATTTTTTTTTGCAAAATAAAATCAATATTAAAACAGAGGATAAAAACAAGCTTTAACTGCTACAGACACTAATTTTTGAAGAAATACAGAAATATTTGCAGAATGTGAGTGCATTTTCTACCACTAGGAATCCTTATTACAATCAATCTGTTCGAAATCATGAACTACTTTGATTCGAAAACTGCATTGAAACTCGTACGGTAGACAGGTTTTCAGGGCTCCCCACACGAATTTAAAACAACTTATTACCTACCTATATATTCATTATCAAATGTTTATCCTACAAAGTTTTGAAAAAAGCATCTCTTATAACATAAATGTTGAAAATGCTCAGTACTTGCAACGCTTTACTAGCACTGCAACCAAAAGTGTACCATATTGCATAAGACAAATCTCTGCCGAGCCGTCGTCAGAGCAGCATACTAATTTTTGGAGATTTACCAATGTTTTCCCCGAGTTCTCCCATCCAAAAAGAAGTTTCATTTTATTACTTAACTGCAGTTTTGCCTTGTTTTAAATCCAATCACATTTGTTAGCTCCATAGCACTCAGTCACTAAGATCCAGAATTGCTTCCAACATTGATTCCACCGGTCAACCGTAGAACATTATCACTCTGCCTGCCTTTCAAATATTATCGTAAATTTTTTAAACTTGAACTCGAATAACAGTTTCAAATTTCCACTGTTTTATTTCTCTACAACTTTGGTTTTTACTGAATCAATTACATAATTTTCAACACAACTGCTCCCATTTCTTCTCTTTCTCCCTCGAATTTGCTCAACAAACTCTTTTTTCCACTTCTCAAACTGAATTCCATCCATTCACTTTAGCGACTACTCAATAGCTATCCAGATTATCCGTTATTTAGTTTTTATGAAAATTTTTTATGAAAAAAAAAAGTTTTTTCCTTAATCTTTTTCCATTGGCGTATCGCCAAATATATTTCGCCGCAAGACCTGTGGCAATACCTATGCTTAATATTCCACACTAGGTCAACATAGCAGCCATGTTGTCCCCACATTGCCATTGTCACTGACGAACGCTGTCTCTCGACGACAAGCACCGACATCACATGCCACACATCCCCGCCAGCCATCAAACGTTAAGTCAGTCCGCCACATAATTCGCCTCAACTAAATTTCTGTATCATTCAGATATTCAATAGCTCGACTGGATCATTGATGAAGCCGACCGCCACACAAAAGATTCCACACCCTGTCACAATGATTGCACAACATTCATGGGGACGACCCACCCTGAGAAGAATTTCAAAGTGGTTTGCCAAAAACAAAAACAACAAAGAAACAAAGCAAACGAGAAGCGAAGAAACAAATTGAAGAGAATAGATCTTTGGGAAAAAAAAACAGCTCATGAATTATTTATGCCGTTGGCATAATAGACACCCATAATTTTTCCGTTTGTATTGCCTAGCTCGCAAGTTTCTTCACCCAATTTCCTTTGCACGAAAGCCTTTAAGAATCTCGGTGGGAACTTAGCAGCAAATCGGTCCACAGCACTGCTAAGTACAAAATTTCGAACGAAGACTTCTTGATCTGGTTCAAAAGATTTTGACTCCCAGGATCATACACCCGGAATCTTTTGGCATAGGCTTCAGCCAATTTATCATTCACTCCTTCCAATTTATCGTTCACTCTTTCCTATATTCATATTCTAAATAATTCATATTTGCCCCCATGCCGAATACGATGAAAACCAAAGAAAAGAAAATGAGTTTCGCAGCCAGTTGCCTTATACACAAAATTTCGGAATGCTGCTCATGATTCAGCCAACCACTCATCCCAAGTTCTTTGGTACTCACCGATGTAAGCGCCAATGGCACTGAGAATGGACCGGTTGGTTCTCTCTGATGCGTTAGCTTGTGGTGAATGTAAGGGTGTGGTGATTTGCTGAACGCCATGTTCACAGAGAAAAGCCTTGCAGGAGTTAGAACTAAATTGTACTCTATTGTCTGAATGTAAAATCTCCGATACTTGATAAGTCAAAAATATCTCGTTTTTCAGAAATTTGAACTACTTCACGTTGAAATCAACCTACTCTGCGAATCACGTTTGCATCCGGTTACTTCTTCCAAAGTAACAGGGATAGAAAGATGCTTCGATTTCAAATCGGAAAAATATTGAGAACTTTAGATATTGGCTACTAATTTTCATTGTTTGCCACTTGAATTTTAAATGGTAGCGTCCATTGGTACGAAAATTATAAAAATGTCTGGTGCTGGTAATCCTTTGCTTGCACTACAGCCAAAAGAATACCAAGCTCTTTCACTTTGAGGTCAATCCACCCTGTGAATCTCGTTTCGATCCCATAACTGCATTCCAAAGTTATAGGCGGACTAAGAAATTTAGGGCTACGACCCACAAAAATTTTCATAGTTTCGGAATCTAAATATTTGTTTTTTATTGTCACAAGATCATTACCGTTTGAAAATGCTATGGTAACACCGCATATTTGAGAAATGTAAAAAAAATACAGCACAATCTTTGTTTTTCAACCAAACTTTTTTCAAATTTGGCTTAGAGTAAGATCCAGCTACTCAGCGAATTCCGATAAAATCTGGTGACTGAATTCGAATTAATAAGGGGAGAACTGTTGTTATTTTCTCTATTTTAAGAAAGCACCACCACTGACACAGAGTTGCCCATATTTCAAAAGCACTTCTATCAGACTTGGTTCTACTTAAAAGCAATACATACTATGAATTTCATATTCATCTGATTATCGGATAGTAAGTTCTCGCGAACACAAAAATCGGGTGCTAAAAATAGAGGTTATTTGATGAAGGATTATCGTTCTTGTGCGTAGAGGAATTTCAAAAATTTTCAATTCGCTTTGCAGACTAAACAAGAGATTTATCAAAAATTTGAATTTTTTTGCTAAAAAGCAAAACTTTTCTTGGGTCTTTGATTTGAAGATTTTCTGTTCACGTATCTACCACATAGTAACAGGCTGCCCACACATTTATAAAAAATCGCAGAAGCATACTATGCTTATCAGTGTGTCGTGTGAATGTCATAATGATCTGATGACTTTATGCGAAGTTGTGCAGATCGAAATTTTACAAATTTTTTTACTCTACTTTCAGGCGCTTAGCGCCCGCATGTGGTTGTAAGTTTCCATAGCATTATCATAACCAAGTTAAAAATGGAGTTGGTTTTCCTTTTTCACACTATTTTCAGAAATCATTATTTTTTATATAAATATGGAGGTACCGATAAAGTCACTATAATGGTCGCTGTTGCCAAAGGGCTAAAAAAAATGTTAATCGCAAATCAAAAACAGCTTACAAGTCACCGTCACCAATATCTGCTGAAAATTTCAGCTTGATTGGATGGATTACGCAATTTATTATTATAATATTGTTGCGAAGACTCGTTTCCAATTTTTCGTGTGGAGCTAAAAATGGCTCAATGAATATCTATGACGACCAAAATTATTTGCTAAAAATATTATAAGAAAAACATATATCACCTCTAGGATTATCTTTACTCTCATCAAACATACAATTTAAAATAAAAAAATATAGCCTTAAGTCCAAGATGATGATGATAATTATCACTAAATGAAATCATTATGCTAGTGCCATAAAATAATATTCCAACTTAACATCATTTGATCTATCCACGTTTACATGAGTACAGCTTACTGCCGCATGATATCATGCTGAATAAAAACATTTTCAAATATTTATATGTACCTACTAATTCTATACAATTGCTGCTATGGCTCTTGAGCTTCGTTCAATAAATAAAACAAATATGTTTCTCGAGGCATTGACAATTTAGTGTATTTTTTTTCGTTTTTTACCACATTGAAGCATCATATTAACTACATCATATTAACTACATCACATGCAGACGACTATTAATCTTAAGCTACTGTGGTAGAAAAAACGTTTTAAGTGACATTAATCTTCCGCAAACAATCAAAATTTCTCTAGAAATCAACTAATTACTGTGATGACTTTGACATCCATACTCTAAAGATATACACGTTTTCACGTAATTCGAGATTCAAATTGTCTTATAATGCATTTGAAAATTCGTAACAATTGCATTTATAAGTAGTTATCTGTTCGAGTTCAAATTTAAAAAAATGATTGCTGAACATACAAGTAGAATTTGTATGTTTGATTCTACGGCGACTGTTTTTTCTTTCAGTGCATCATGTGCTGTGAATTTCTGTGACGTATTGATGAGGACAAAAAGTGATAAGTATTTTCGTAGAAATCCACCTGACAGTTCGAAAGTGGATGGAGCCACTTCATTTCGTGCGGATTAAAAAATGCAAAGCAGTATTGATTCTTTAGTGACCTCTAGTCAAAAACAATTGTGCTAAGATAAATAGAGAAATGTTAAATAAAAAGCGCGCATATGCATAAGTGTTTTGCATGCGAGCCGATTCGGAAGTAATGACTGGCATGATTTAGGTAGAGGCATTGAATAACGTATGTTTTTATGGATTGTTTTCAACTTAGCTATCTACATGTTTATTTATCTTGATTAATATTCTGACTGAAAAGTGGGCAACTAAACGCAGTCTCTTTATCTTTATTGATGGTTTGACTCGATCCGTTCAATATGCTTTATAGTTTCACAATCCTATTGGGTATGTCCAACGCTTTCTGCATTCACTATTTCTACTCTGCCCTTTGAACTCCAATTGAATACTTATACTTTTTTACTGTTTTCCATTCACCGGTACTTGGGCCTTCCAGTTTTTCAAGCATTTCGAAATTTGACGTATTTACCTGACATAAAAAGAGGATCACATATGGTACATAGATCCAGCGGCCAATCAAAGCTTCGCCAGTTCTAACATTTTCCTAATTTCAGGGAGAAGGCTCTAGAGAGTGAGAAAATGTGGCACCATCAAACTTATGGACCCTAGGGTTCATTGTTCGAGTTCAATATTGGCTAATTTAGATAATAAGATTGCCAACTACAGAGGTGCCACTTTTATGACAGAAGCTGGAAAAGCTAAATGAAACATGAATATCTAGGTAAACATTAGTTGTTTATAGCTAGGTTAGGTTAGGTTGTACTGGCTGGCACATGGCCACACATAGACCTACCGGTCCGTAGTGATACCAGATAAATGGACCTCGGGAAAGGAATTCAGTCCAAGCGGCCATCAAAGGCCCCGGACTTTTTTGCGAACCGAAGGATGTCCTTCAGCTTTTGCTCTCCCACGTGCGAGAGATCCACCAGTCAGAGCTCACCGAAGTATCGCAGTCTGGTTTTCCCCAGTGCCGGGCAGTGACACAGGAGATACTGGATAGTTTCTGAGACCCCCGGCTCTTGACACCTTCTGCAAGTGTCGCTCGTTAGGAGTCCCATTTTCATAGCATGTGCTGCTAGAAGACAATGACCAGTAATGATACCAACGAGTCGTTTGCAGTCAATCCGCGTTAACTCGAGGGGGTACTTGGTCGATGCGAGATTGTATGACCCCCACATGACTTTGGTTACCATGCAGGTCTGAGTTGCACCCCATCTGCGCGTCGCACCCTGCATCATTTTGGAGTCGATTGAGTACTTAATCGTCTGGATAGGAGTAAGGATGTTAACCGCTCCCAAAAGGGGAAGACTAGCCCCATACTTGACTAACGCATCTGCCTTCTCATTTCCATCAATACCCTTATGACCGGGAACCCAGAAGATTCTGACTCTTCTGCTGTTACCCAGTCTGTTCAGGGCCTGAATGCAATCGAATACACACTTCGATTTATATGTGTGAGACATCAGTGCTTTTACCGCCGCTTGACTGTCCGTAAAGATGTTTAATACTTCACTAGTAGTATCCTTGGCATGTATCAGATCTGCGGCTTTACGTATCGCAAACACCTCCGCCTGGAAAATACTACTGTGATTCGGGAGCCTGAAAGCTGCTTCTATAGCCGCATCTGCAGAATATACTGCAGCACCCACTCCTGCAGCTGTCTTCGAGCCGTCAGTGTAGATGCTAAGAGCTTCAGTACACATTTGTCGATTCCATTCCTGCCCATCTCCCACACTCGCTCGATATCCCCGCTCAAAGCACAGAGTGGGAACCAGGTAGTCCGTGCTTCCTGCGTAACCCCGTTCAATACTGCTGTGGCCAAAGGATCCTGGCACGAAGTGTCCTGATTCCCTAAGCCTGACAGCAGCTTTTGCGGCAGTTCCTCTAATAAAGAGATCAAGCGGGGGGAGATGAAGCAGGACGTTCAGAGCAGACGAAGGAGTCGAGGCTAAGGCACCTGTAGTGCAGAGGGCCGCCAACCGCTGAACTCTATTCGCCATGCTAGCAAAAGTGCTTTTATTCACTGCTGGCCACCAGACCAAGCATCCGTAAACAAGGATCGGCCTAGCTATCGCCAAGTAGATCCAGTGCGTTAAAGCAGGGCTTAGACCCCACGTTTTACCCAGCACTCTCTTGCTGCCATAAATTGTGTTGCTTGCCCGCTTAACTCTCTCCTCTAAATTCGCCTTCCATGTGAGCTTGCTGTCCAGAATAAGACCCAAGTACTTAGTTTGTAACTTGAGACCTAACCTGGTGCCGCCCAGCATGATATGGTCTAAATCAGGGGTTTTATGCTTCCTAGTGAAGAGCACAATATCCGTCTTGTTGGGGCTAATGCCAAGACCCACGGTATGCGCCCACTCCCCAACCAGCCCTAGAGAGTACTCGATGAGCTGAAAAAGGGTATGTGGAAACCTACCCGAGACTAAAATTGCAATGTCGTCAGCGTAGGCCACAACCGTGAGTCCCTTGCTTTCAAAATTTTCCAGAATTGAGCTTGTTTCAAGGTTCCACAAGAGAGGAGATACAACCCCTCCCTGCGGAGTGCCGCTGCAGACTTTTCTTGTGATTTGCGCACCCGACCACTCCGCTGATATGAGCCTGTTCTTAAGCATGTTGCCTATGAAGCTACAAATAGCGGGGTGAAAGTTGTGTGCGTGGAGGCTCTCCATAATAGCTGTTGTGTGCACATTATTGAAGGCGCCTTCAATATCTAGAAAGGCTCCCAAGGCGTATTCTTTGTAATGGAGTGCCCTTTCAGTTTTGAAGACTACCCTATGGAGAGCCGTCTCAACAGATTTTCCTTTCATATACGCATTTTGGGCTCTCGATAGAGTTTGAGTACCAAGTCTTTGTTTGATATGAAGATCAAGTAATCTTTCGAAAACTTTAAGGAGGAAGGAAGTCAGGCTAATTGGTTATTTATAATTTAAAGCTTTTATAGCCGATCTCTGCGAACTCTTCCTAAAAGAGGTGTTGTGATTCGACCTGAAATTATAAAATATAAAATTACAGTCAGTATCATGTCTTCTTACCTGACCCTGTCACTTGCATGTTGTAAACAACTTTACCTGTAGCAGACTTAATATGTATTCCAATCGGCCGATCATTGTAATGTTAATGTTGTATCCTAAAGTGAACTGTTATTTTTGGAGGTAAGTTGTAATAGTTTGGGAATGTAATTTTATGAAAGAAAACGTTAGATTTACTGAAATTTTTTCATCTGGTGAAAATTCTGTGCTATTTTAATAGAGTTATGAGTAAATTATTTCGATGGATATAAGTCGGAGATGTCAAAATTTGTCACAACTAGCGTAAATAAAAATTAATGATTTCCAACTGCAAGTGGTCACATCAGTCAAGTATGCACTGTGTGCTGGTGTCTGATAAGAATCAGTGCATACTTTCGAAACCACTTTGGCAAAATAACATTTTCAATGTAAATAAAAATTTTTCAATTTTAATCATCCCGCAAAAACAATTCCAATTTGATTCGACTTCGGAGGCTTATTCCGCAAAACGATCGAGTTTCCCGTATCAATATTCTCTGCTTTGATAAGCTTTAGAGACGATATACGTTGTCTATGCTGATTTATAGACAAGAAAGGAACCGTGATCACAAATCAATAACCTTTATGAGAGTTGATTAGTTTGTCGAATTCTAGGTCGAATAGTCGTTTAGATTGCAGTCTCGTTGCCTAGACGTGAAAGTTTGAAGTTTTGAACAAATGTAATTTTTCGAATGAACATATAAACCATTTTTCTTTGAACGTTTGTGAACAAGTTTTGGGCCTTCCAAAAAGTCAGAAATTGATTTGCTTTAAACATTTCGAACATGCCATGAGCATTGCCATGAGCACTATGTCTCTGGATTGGATGGCCTAAAATGAAAAACAGAAACAAAACAGATCTCATTAGCATAAAGTATAATCTAGAGATAAGCCGAAAGAATAAGCAAAGTATTAATTTTTAGCAAAATGGTGGCATCTCAATACAAATTTTGGCTTAAAACTGTTTGTGAAAACTGGAAAATATCAATCTATCAATCATTAAAAATATATTAATACATCTTGAGTGAAAATTTGAGTCTGATCAATTTAGCCGTTTCTGAGAAATCTTGCTCATTGACCCAAAAAAAAGTTTTCGTTTTCGAAGTTTTGGAAGCACTTTATGCTTGGTATACAACTTACATCGAGTCGCCTATTCCAGGACCATAAAATAAACCTTCTATCCTTTCGACACCTTCTAATAGTCCGATTTGGTGATTTGGTGATGACCATTCTTCTCTTATCATGTGCTCTCATGCGCTCTTCGGTCGGAGATCGTGGCGCACTAATCATCTTCTGAACAAATTAAATTAACAAAAATAAATGTAACTTCGGTCATATTTGTCGGATTGACATTAAATTTTCTGTGTGAATACACACTTACTTATATAAACATTTTTATAGCAATAACATTTTTTTACCACCCTAACTGCGTATAACCCCTCATTTTGAATTTTACAATTTTGCGTACACTGACTCGCGAAAACTCAGCTCTGGTGAAAAGTCAGTTTAAGGGGAAACTACTCGTAAGTGTAAGTAGGCTACAACAGCATTCATTGAGGCTCAACAAGAGATAACTCAGAAAAGATCGATGGTAAAACCCAGCGCTGCTCCGTTAAAATGTCCAAAAAGGTCCGAATGAACCTAGGAATTGAGAATTCCTGTAAAACGAAAGCAACAATTATGTTATATATGATTTGCCCTTCACACAGCTATAGTTGCTGGTACAGTTTTCTTTCACCTACGCCTTTTAATTCAATCCGAATAATTAATGACAAGTTGAATCTCATTTGATGCTTTATGATTGACCATCTTTTCATTACCTTCACAAATGCACTTCACTAATAACTTCATGCGTCAATTGGTAAAAAAAACATCTCTTCTTGCCATCAATCTGCGACTAGCTAGAAGAAAAGCCGCATGTTCCTGTCAAAAATCAATTATCTGGCAATGAATTGACGAAATACCAGTGATTTATTTCAGATTATTTTGAAAGAGTTGCTTGGATGAACACAAAAAAATATGTTAAATGACAATGCAGCTGTGCAACCTAAACAATATTGATTTGAGCTTATAATCGAAATTAAAAGCGGTAATCAGCCAGTAATAAACTTAAGTGATTTTTTGATAAATAATGACCAAGTATAGTATTTTTAATGTTCCCACATAGGTTTTTTTTTATGACAGATATAAACTTGTTTCTCTAGAAAATAAGTACGGGTATATATAATCAATAAATTAACTTTCCTAGAGTTGGTCCTTGCTCACAAACCCATATTATGCTGCAGTTTGTGAACCAAAGTCAAACTCATTCCTGACCCTCAAATGAGGTTACCGTATCACAAAAAACATTGAGAAAATGTTAAATACCTACCATACCCATTCGCAAACTGTTTGTATTGTGCGTGATGGACGAGTTGATAAGCAGTTTTAACTCTGTTCTACGTACTTGTTGTATATGCCGGCTGATATCATCAGAATTTATCAGAGCGGCGTAGGTGTCGTACATGATGGTATTAACAACAAAATCAGCCGACAGAAACAAGCGTAACACTAACGACAACAGCAATTCTGTTCTTGATCAACATCGAATTCCTTCAGTGATGACGGAAAATGCTAATGTTGAACAATATTTTAATCTAGTGTAATCGTGCTCGAAAAACTTATGATGCAAACTATGCTGTTTTGTCGTGTTTTTGTTTTCTGTAGTCGAACCAATGCATGAAATGCAATATATTACATATTCATATTCTAATTGCAAGAATTATTATACCGATTTTGTAGATGTTTAGTTGATAGAATTGCTGAAACTATTTGTTTTAAAATTTCACGATTACCTAAAACCGATTCTAGCCGCTCAATCTAACGAATTGTTTGTTTATTAACTAGAAATCATAGAGTACTTCATTTTCTTGCCGCTTTGATGTGGACTTCATTGATTGAGCTTAGTTACACTATTTTTTATTACTACATATTTGGTCTTTCATTATGTCGTTGACTTGTGATCATGTTTAATTTATTTAACTATGGATTAGACATTTGTTCAACTTTTTGATTGAGCGAGTAAACTAAGTATGCTTATTCGTTACGCTGCTAAATGTTAGCATGGACAAGAATAATTCTGATAGATGGCTTGTCGGCAATGAATTGAAACACCAACACTGATATAAATATTAATTACTGCAAATTTCCAATGTGTATAGTACGAGATCGATTTATTTGACGGAGATTGAAAGTATGCACTAATTAGCCGGCAGCTGCAGATATAGTCAGTTTATGAACAGAAGATTCTTGTAAATATCTGAATGAATATTGATAATTTTCAAATAAAACTTAAAGCAAATCCAGAAAAAATATTTGTGACACATTTCTTCAAACACCATTCAAAGGAAAAATAACATTTTCAGGACGAGAAAAAAAACGATTATGCTACATATTTTTAAATTTGGTTTTGTTTTATACTTAAAATTGATATTTTGATGCAAAGCCTCATAATTTTTCAGACGTATTTGATAAGTAGTAAGTGGTATTCTTTAGTCAGCTGAGTAAATAATTATTCTGAAAATTATGAGAGTAATTATTTTTGAAACAATATAATACATTAGTGTTTCTAGTTGTTCTGATGCGCTAAAAAAAATTTTGTATTACCAAACCATTCAGCGGTTTTTAATGATGAAGGCGCCAGCGGTGGTAGAGAGAATTCAAAAACATGGATTTTTGTACAATGTACCAACTTAAACAACATATAATTCGATATTTTTGTGACAATTTGACTGGTATAGTAGAATGTATTAGCAAAACTGTCAAAAGCTTTTTCGTGAAAAGCGGCACAAATTCGTTGAATTTCTTTAAGAATTTTGTTTCGAATCGGTGACCGATTTGGAAGCTATAGGGAAAATATAATATAAAAATTTCAAATTTTCGAGATAGAACCAGTTATTGCTCATTGGCACTATAAGATCATTATCAATTGAATGGAATCTTGTACACATCTTGTAGTAAACAAATGCATAAATTATCATAGGTGGCAATTCTTGACTAGTTTCAAAACCGAAACATCATCAAATTTGGCTTTGTCCATTTGTTGAATGTATTTGGTCAAAGCAGGACATAAAAGATGTTTACTTTTTGAATGATTTTTCAAGATGGCACCACTGACACAGAGTTGCCCTCTTAAATTAAATAATATAGATTTCATGATCTGGTCGTAAGCTCTTGTGAACAGAAGTTTCAAGTGATCATGCCATGCATTGTGGTGCTTGACGCTGTAATGTATCACTCAGAAAAATTTCCCCACTTAAAATTTAATAGATTCAAATTTAAATCAAAAGTTGAAACACTTTTAAACAAAAAACGAATCTTATTTGAATTAAAGAATCCTCCACATTCAATAAAAATGATTCCACTTTATTATAAAAATGTTATTTTCAAACCAAAATTTTCATCATTGAATGAAAAAACAAAACATCAAAACAAACAAGACACACTTTGATACAGCGTTATTGAAATGAGGTCAGATTATTTGAATTGAAAAGAAACGTATATGACGCCAAATCAAAATTTTCAAATATGATTAATTCGGTAAAAGGTATGTCAGCATTTCTTAGCCTAACTCCAATCATGAAATATTAGATTTCATTCGTTTCATTTTCTCTTCCATTATATCACCTTACAAGCCGTGTCCGTGTCTTATTTTAAGCACACTATACCTCGTTTTTCTCACGATATCATTCAGATTTTCATCAATTAAAATACTCCTTGGCGTGGCTCATGAAATCACGAAATCAGCTTTATGAATTAGGCCTTGTTTTTCATCAACCATACTCTTCATGAATACGTTTTTTAAGTTTAAGATTTTCTTTTTATCCTAATTACACGATTTACTCCTACCAGTTGACTGCGAAAACGGAATGATACTCCTCGTTTGCGATCAGATGTGGCGTCCGCTTTTTATGATGAAGATGATACAGTTTGTGCCAAGTATACAGCTGTGGGTTGTTGTTTATAAATTTAAAGTACTATTGCTAGTAACTATTGTTTATAAATTATAGACCTTAAATTCGAAACTTAAATTCGATCAGCAAATTGCTCATAACATATCCTAGGCTTTCCTTGTGCTCACTTTTGTCCTCAGATATTGTCGCCTTTTTTTTGTAACTTGTCTACTTGTGTATAAATGCTTTGAAACGCTAATAGTTCTGGTCGATAACGTATAATATCTAATATACTCTTCACGCAAACTGACATCTATTTTCGTTCGACATTATTGCATATCGCTAGGAGACCTGACGAGCTCCAAGTTGGCCTTCTAGCGTGGACGCTCTTACAATTCTAGCGTGCAATTGAAGATTCAGGTCTAATTTCTTCATTAATTCCTGATTGATGTTTTTTTTTCTGACACATATGACCAGAATATGTTAAGCTTATTTTCATTATTATAATTTTTATTTTTATTATCGTATTGCTACAATTATTATGATCATTGCTATAATGCTTATTCCTCTTGCCTTTTCGATGCTGGTGATAAACTCAGACTAGACGAAATTGGAACGAATTGAGACAGGAAGCCATAAGTTTAATTATTTTGATGCAATTCTTGTGGGGGGTCCTTCCAAATGCCTACTTGAATCAACCCAGACTGACTACAAATGGCTGATTGAAATTACTGTCTATTGTTTACTGTCTACTGTTTTTTACTAGCTCAGGCCAGAAAATTCCGACTCCTAACCAGTGACACTAATCAGAAGTTTCAGGAGCTGGAAGTCTCAAAGACAATTCCGCATCTCCTGTGCCACTATCCGCCACTAGGAAAAACTAAACAGTACTGCTTCGGTGAGCCCTGGCTGGTGGACCTGATGCACGTGGCAGAGCAGAGGTTCAAGGACATACTGCAAAAGGTCTGGGGACTAATCCTTTAAGCTCCAGTTCTTCTTACCTATTATTGCTACGAATCAATAGGTTTATTCGTGACCTTGTGCTTGCCAGGGAAACCTAACCTAACCTTACCTTTTAGATTTCAAAATAGTAATTAAATAAACAAATAAATAAATAAATAACTTACCAAACAGAGCTTCACTGAGTAAAAACATAGACACTTCTAAAAGTCTTGAAATTAAATTTTACATTTATCTCTTTTCATTTGCTGCTTTTATTGTAAAAATAAATTTTAGAATCAAGTATTTTTTTACAAAATATAGCTTTATTGCATTCTTTTAATTTCAATTTCACCAAATTTGAAAATTTGAAACGTTATATATGTATATCGTAAAAATTAGCCCTCTTAAGCTAAAAATTGTCAAACTTTTATAGTATGTGTAGTGAATTTCCAAGAACTTACCTTATTGGGAAGGATTATAAATTAATAAATATTTACAATCCATTTGCAGGCAATTTAACCGAGCAAACACTAGACGATGTGTAACCAATACTAGACGAATGCAGAATGGTGATATTTTCGAATCGAAAGAAATCTACGCTTCACTGTCGAGCACAGAGGAATCTACGTTAGACTAAGCTAGACTAGACTATGTATGGTGTTTAAGATTTTTTGTTAGCCTTTGCTTACCAAAAATTGAAATTAAGTATTTTATGTGGAGCTATACTATCTGGAAATAAATACCTTCGCATCGATAGCCATTAAATTTCCATGAGGAAAATGGCTTCTTTGGATTTTACCTACATTCATTACTTCATTCGTATTCATATTTGCATTCCGCATTCACATCAATGCCACGTCTTTAATTCAATTCCATGTATCCGATTCAACTGGCATATGAGAGCCTTGAGGCTCGAGGGAAATTCCCAAAAAGGGGTCGTACTGATTTGCTGCCTGGCTTGATGTAGTTCAGTAAAGTAAAAATAACAAATAAAGAGCTAAATATGTTGGCCTGGATATTGTGTAAAAATTCGTTTAAATGTCACAAGCTTGTAGTCCTCAGATACTTGGTACCATATTAAAGTTAGAATATTGTCGCTTATATCAAACTGAGTAGGTATGATTGTATTAAGTTACCGATTGAGTCTATCAGGATATTTATTATTTATATTCTTTGCGCATGCTACGCAAATGTGTAAGCTCTGAATTGACTTCAGTAAAGGGTATGTGCATCAATCATAAATTTTATTTCATTCATTATGGCTGTTATTCTCTCCATAGCTCGAACTAAAATTAATTTGCAATAATTTTTTCATGTGTATCTTGTACAGGAAAGTTGTTTTCACGTGTTTTCTCAGTCAGAAGACTTTTCACGATAATCTAGCGTTCACATATTAGAAGAAATATTACTTAAGTATAAATCAAATCAATCCTATACAATGGTCAAATCGGAATACAATGGCTGATACGTATGGCCCCTTGTCAAACAGAAATTAGTTTCGAAAAGTTTTGCCTTTCTTCATTAAGGGGTCAGGTACACTTGGGACGTCCAGAAAAAGCTCTTTTTCAGGATTTTTTTTTAGACACACATTAAAGTAATCAATAACAAATGTTTTTTTACTTGAAAGAAATATATTTGTAGAAGCTATTGTAATTTTTTTAAGGCACAAGGTCGAAACATTAGTCGAAATAGAGTAAATTTTCGAGGGGTCGAAAAAAAAATATTGTTTTGCCGTGATCACTGTAGCTTGTCACTGGATCATACGAAATAAAAAAAAAATCGGGGATTATTGTTAATGACATAGTGTTCCGCTAATGACATAGTGCTCCGGATGGACGAAGGACTTTGGAAGATTTTGATTTATCGAAAAATGTCAAAATTCAAAAAAAGTCAGAATTGTATTTTCGACCAAAATTTCACTCACATTTTCGGCTATTGAAAAAAAGCGTATCGTCCAATCAAAAAATCCTTCGTTCATCCGGAGGATAATTACATATCAAATAAGTGAGGAAAATTTCATGCTGATCGATAAAGTCGTTTTCAAGTTACAGTGATCACCGACTTCGAAAACATAGTTTCGAGAAATATGCTTTTAAAGCATGCGAAAAACGCTTTATGCAATAGAGACGACTTCATTCAAAGTTATTTAATTCCATAAAAAATTGTCCGATTTGTCTGAAATTTGCAGAGAATGCTCTTGAAATATGCTACTTTTAGAAAATGCAAAGAAAATAAAATCGATTTTCTCAAAATTTTAAGTGTACCTGCCCCCTTAAAACTGTAAAGTTTCGTAGCATTTTCGGAACAACAACTAAATTACGCTTACGTCAGGCATATGCCGAACAGGACTTGCCACAAATTTAATTATTTTAATGCAAATTCGACCACACCTCCCCATGGAAATCGTAAACATTCTAACAGAGCTCCGGGTAAAGGAAATATGCTTTAATCACGAACAAGGTTTGAATAGAATCTTCTATTCACTCAATTGTATCTTTCGCCCGTTTTCCTAATGATACATATTTCATTTGAATAGATATCCATAAGGTCCTTGTTATATTAAAATAGCAAGTGGGTGTGGATAATGGGCGTTGGAATAATGTTACTGTATAATATTTTATTTATTTTGGAGAATACACGGTAACATTATTTTATTTGTTAATTTTAAAGAAAATGAATAGAATGGGAAAACCAGTTGTCGGCTGAATTTTCCCACCAAAATGTCCTTGCCATATTGAAAGGAAGTTTTACTAGATATTCTTATTACATTTTTGAACAAGTTTCAGACCTTGCTTTTAATCCCACTTTTTGCCACAGCTTGCCAGTGAACAAGATCGCATAGAGTTTGTATGAATATCTGTTGCAAAACTAATTCACTCTAAACGAGAAAATTTTTTTTGTCTCTCTCGAATGATTGTGATGTGGCATAAACGTTGCCGTTAATACTGACTGTAGTCTGCAAACTTCAATTGAATCTCACAATTCGATTGCACGCAACAAAAACCAATTTTCAAACAAGTTTGCAACACAAACGAACTTAACACTCAAAGCTTCTCAATTACAATAGGAAATCACAGTCCAATATCGTTCTTATGAAATTAATATCTGGTTGAACCCAACAAATTACTTAATGAACCATTGTTTGCATCAAATTCTATCTACTCATTATACACATTATGCTAAGTCTTTAATTACAAACAGATCAATTTTCATACGAGCACAACTGTTCGTGTCACTTAATTGCCAGGCTTATTAGTGGAAAATTTTTGGCAAATAATGCCACATTAACTGAACCTCTTTTTTCTCCAACATCTTATTGCTTTCGATCTTCGTTGATAATTTTTTTGCCTTCAAATGATTTATAGCAAAAATAGGAAAATGTACACATGTATGTATCTGCAATAAAAATGTAACTTATTACATGACATATTACAGCCTGTACAGATCTTCAGATACAATTTGTTAATCCAGTATCATGTACAGCTGGTTTAAACTATAATATCTACATTTAAGCTGCTTATGATGATTGAAATAAAAAACGCCAAGATAATTCAGTCAAGCGACAAGAATAAAACTATCACAATTTAACCGCACAGCTTCTCTGCCTAGCTCTAGACTGAAAAAGATATTGCGGCTATTTTAGCATTGATGATGTATCTTACGCTTTTTTACTCAAGAACAAACTATATTGTCGCGTTTTTTTTTATAGTTTGATGATGGCTCTCATTAAAATGGCAAAGAAACTGCGAACAATTACACTGGTGCTTTAGTGAATATGATGTTCTTTAGTTTCATTTAATTTTTTTTGTCTGCTACTTGAACTCGAAAATTCTGAATGAAATCATTTTTGTACGTACAACTATAATATTATACATATACATAGTCATTCCATCGTACTTTGCGAGAGTTTCGACCGTAAAAGCAACTTTTTCTAGCTTGAAGACTTAAAGATCCAAGAGATGGTTAAAACTTAGCACAAATTTTGATAATGTGATATTAAATGACGCTGAATTAACCCGTGAATTGTTGTTTCTTATTTCTACAAATCATTTATCACGTACAAGTATTGAATTCGTAACTTTATAGAATTTCTTTGTCTCGGCTATTTCAGAGTCAGCCAAATATTATTAAATTGATTTCAAATTATATGTTTCATTTTGAGCTTTTACTATGAAATTTTTTTTCGCATTTAAATATTAGATATTCCACATATTGGACCGTCTGACTTTCAAAATGAAATGGTTGGTAACAGCTACTATTGTTAATTATGTAGCTATTGCTGTGCAACATACATATTCCACTTAATATAAAATGCAAAATACTGCTTTCAATGCATCTGCATTTAAAAAAAATTAAAAAGTTTAAATTTCAGCCTTTAACCTAATCTTCGACATGACAAAAACCACCCCCTTGTTGACCTAACTGATGAACAAGCAATCGTTTATTGAAATATTGTGTGCACATACGAGGGTGGTCCGAAAAGTTTCCGACCTTAACGTGAAGATGGCAGCACAATAAAAACTAAGGGATGTGGTTGCGTATCTTTTGACAGGTACTCATCGAAAGTGCAGCCATTTCGGACGCGCAGTTGTTGTTTGACACTCGTTTGAGTGAGCCAATATGAGCGTTTTTTTGAAAATTAAAAAAATCAAGTATCAAGCTGTCATTACATATTTGTGTTTGAAAGTCCAATACGCCCACACAAATCATTTGGGACGTCAAAAAACTCTAAACAAAAAACAAAATAAGAATAGTTTTTTTTCGGCTGTGAAAGTGATGGTAACGATTTTTTGGGATAATCATAGAGTTATCTTAATCGATTATCTTCAAACAGGAATTTTTTTTACAAGAGCATACTGAGCATCATTATTCAACAAGTTGAATGCAGAAAATATGAAAGAAGGATCACATTTGCAGAAAAAAGTTATGTTTCCTCAAGACAATGCGCCGTCTCATACCTCAACGGTTGCCATGATGAAAATCCACGAAGTACGGTTCGAACTGTTTGATCATCCTCCTTAAACACCAGTCTAGACCCACGCGACATCTTTTTGTTCTCTTATCTAAAAATTGTGCTCGGAGGGTAGAGATTTTTGTCAAATGAGGAAGCCATCACCTTCGTAAACAATTATTTTATGAGTGCATTGCTGGAAGAAGCGTGTAGACTTACAAGAAGACTATGTAGGAAAATCAAAATAAATTTAAAGAAAAAAGTTTTGTATCTTTGTTAGGTCGGAAACTTTTTAGATCATCCTCGCACATACCAAAAAAAATGCAATAACTGACTCCAATTTTATTAAGTTTGAGTATCCTTTGCGATAGCTACAGATTGACTTTTACTTAAATCTTAACAATAAATAAATGCAAATATGGATAATCAAATTTGTTATATATCTACCGAAACTGAAATTAATTACTTTACCACAATTGTTTGCATATTATCTAGGGCATGCAATCCCGAGATTTCGGGATCTCGGGATCCCGACACATTTTGGACATTTTCGGGATCCCGAATTTTTTATCGGGACTCCCGAGATTTCGGGATTGATGAAATTCAACCCATTTTGGGAATAAGAAAGCAGAACTTCATACTAAAAGAAATATTGTTTTATGAAAACGGAGGCGGAAGCCAGTTGTAATAATGAATTACAACTGGCGTATGATTACATGCTTAATATCCCACTAAAAAGTGTACCCGAAATATATTTTCCAGCAGCTGGATATATGTGCAGCAAAATCAAGTCTAGTTTAAATTTTGAAACTCTTGACGAATTATGTTT
This sequence comes from Nemotelus nigrinus, assembly GCA_947369275.1. NCBI lineage: Eukaryota > Metazoa > Arthropoda > Insecta > Diptera > Stratiomyidae > Nemotelus > Nemotelus nigrinus. The sequence continues at coordinate 224,908,628 of OX376372.1, read as the reverse complement.
ATTAAGAGCATACTTTCAAAATGAATCAGCAGTTTGAACCAATCGATATTATTACTTCTCACTTGTTTCATTCAAAAGCAATATTATTTTGTAATTGATATGTAAACAACTAAAAAGAATAATGTATTTTTATTACATTATCGTAACATCCGTTATACTGATTAAATTTCAATTCGTTTTTAACTAATTTTATAACTAACTATCATGACCAAATAAAGAGCTTTATTGGACAAAAAGAAATTAGATCATAAGATTAATTTAGATGCAATTATAGATTAACGTCTTACTTGCTAGTACCCATGTACATATGGTATAAATTTAACATTATAATGAACTTAGCTTCCGCTTTTATGTATATATAATTGAAATAAAGTTTTAATTGAGTACGAATAAGCCAATATATCTGTTCAAATTCGCCTAATATAATTTTTTTTATAAAATCCCGAAATCTCCAGACTATCTCGGGATCCCGAAAATTTTAATCCCGAATTTCGGGATCACCATTTCAATCTCGGGATTAATGCCCTAATATTATCTAAAAGATGTTAAGCCCCGTAATCACAATTTTTCCTGAATTCACTTGTTACTGTCGCGGAGATGTGAAGTGGTTTGTAGGTGTATCATAATTTTTTTTTAAATAAATGAATAATGAAATTGACAGTTTCATTATGGCGATCAGTGATAGACATTCTACCTTTTATCTTTCTCATTGGTACTCCAGCCGAGCGATGGCCATCCCTCAATAAATATTTCCACTGGTCTGTATCGTGAGCCGATAACATACATATACAATTACGTATCCCTAAGCTCCAAAGGTTCTGGTCAACGCCAGCCTTCTAGCGCAAGCAAGATCTTCCCCGCTATTATCTGCCATATCTATCATTCGTTATTATTTACTCATTAATGGCAAACATTTTTTTTATAAAATTATCCTTCATCCGCATTAGAGTCATTTCAAATCAATTTCTTTATAAATTCGAAACGAATGCAAAGACGGTCCTGCAAAAAAGTAGTATTTTAGCCTTCTATTTGCTCTCAATTAATATTTCGTTCTATAAGTATTGCATAAGTTTAGGCTGAGATACTAATATGACATCTTAGAAAGTAAACCAAACGCGTCTCGTTGACTTTTTCGTTTCGAAAAATATACTTGATGTTCGATTAGCATCCCACACTGGGCGCGAGTTGAATTTACTAAAGTATTTGCTTCCAAATATGCCTTGTTGTCGTTTTTACGTATTTGTCAGATTTATAGTTATATTTCAAGGGTAAAATTCAATATCCGACTTTTCGAAATAAACTAGCAATCTTGATATAAATTAGCTAATTCCTGTTTACACTTAATCAAGATCTCATTATTGTATTATTATGTTTATTCATAAAATTATAATCTATTCAGAAGGGTGAATAGATGATAATAGCCCAAACGATGCTCTAACTTATACGATTAATCTATGTGAGATGTGAATGTAGTGAATTATATCAAGAATAAGAAGAAAAAATCGTTTTGTCTCCTTTTCACATAGCTATTTTAAAAAAGACAAATCACATCACAATTTTTTTTATTTCGTTGGTCAAAAAGCTCTTTGTGGCGAAAGTTTTTGTATACGGTGCTGTTGACTTTCAAAAAAGATAATGAGTCATCCTGTGTTCTATCGCACCTAAGGTATTTTTGTTAATTATAATTAACTATTTAAAATAATTAATTATGATTAATTTTTTTTTATTACCTAGCTAGCTAACTATTACTAACTAAATATTGCATAGAATGTGTTATCATCTCAATGGTCAGTAGCTGTACATTGTTGAAAGATTTTCAAAGCATATCATATAAATGTGCTTGGGTTGGAGTCTAGTGATTCCTACCGATTTTTGCTGCTCATTATACCAATTCTTTGAATAAAGCGTTTCGCAATGCTGTTAAATGCCTTGTTATTTTTTTATGCCGCTTTTCAGTATCGAACTTCATATTAGGGCTATCTAATGCCAGGTAAAAGCAACACGCATATACACGCATTTATAGCATTCTCCTGCCCAAATTGCAGGAATTTAGATTTTCATATTCTATTATACTTTGGCTAGAGTTCTATTTTTACTATCGATCTTCCTGCTTTCGATACAAGTCCTGCTTATTTGCTCCATTTTAATCAAAAACTGGTGTTCCCTTTTTCACATTTTGAAAATCAAGCTTGCGCTAAATATTCAAATATGACACAATGGTTTTTTTCCAAAAAGGGAATTCATTGGATTGCAACTATTTAATAAATGGCCACATACTGCTTTCCTTTTCGAATGTCAGGAATCTTTTAAGGGCTCTTGCTGACAAAGTTAGATTCAATTTACACATTTATCATCGTCAATCATTTTCCTAAAATGTCTTGCTTTGTTTTAAGATTCTCTCAATCATTCGCTACCTTTAAGCCCTCTCTTATTTTGGTCATATTGGGCAGCTCTTAGAATACGCATCTGTTTTCTGGTCTCCACAGTACGAGTGAAACAATCAAATCAGTCTGACGTAAGTTTACGCGAACCCTTCTTTCCCCAGTTTGGAATACTCTGGCTGACTGACTACACTTAACCTTCAGCCGTTATTTACTCGCCATATTTTTCTCGACCATTGTTCCTGGCTAAATTACGCACCAGCATTCTTAACTATCATACTTTTGAAGACACACAATTTCGTAGTCGTTCTTCGACGCTCTAAAACGTTTGTAGTTACATTTGCAAGGTCTTCATTACCACTTGACTTTGTCAAGACTACTGAGGACGAGCAATGCTCTGAATCTAGGTCCTTTACCTCCATCCATCTCAACTTTCAAACTAACAAGGTAACAAAATTATCAACATGGAATTATCTCTATATTGATTTACGAAATAAAGTAAAAACTAATTGAAAAGTAATCCTACGACAATCCTTCGCGGGTCTAGAGCTATCAATGTTTATGAAAGTGATGGGATTAGTTCCACAATTTTTTCTACCCCTGATTTAAATCAGATACTTATTCAAAGCTAGAGTCGTACGAGGGTTGTCGTGGGATTACTTAACTTTACTTATTCAAAGCTAGGCTAACGCAAAGCTTGCAGGGTCTCTTACATTCTGCAAAAAAAAAATATATGAGGAAAAATGCCCTACAGATTACTAAGCAATGATCCCACGTTGGACGCCGAACTGTAGCCCAGCTTAAATCATTTGACGATCAAAGTGTCGGCTTGCTTCATCTTCTTTATATCAAAAAACACTTTTAAATGATTTTCATCATTCATAATTTCAAGGTAGCTTTGTTTCCCTTTCATTTTTCATATTAAATTTACGCTGAAGCCTAAACTGAAGCCACATTTAATGAAGCCACAATCAATTTTTCGTTTGACAGAAACGCACCCTGCAAATCTTTGAAATATATTTGAAGAATCATGACAATCTACTAAATTAACCATGTTTTTAAATTTGTATCAGACGATTGGTGGCTATAAAATAAAAGATAGAAACAATAACTGTAAGGTTCTATATGATAATCGCACGAATGCCCCCGGTCAATCAAAATCAAATGAAAAGAAATATGACCGTGAATACAAGAGAATAATCTGAAATGACTCGTTAAGACATTTCAGTTTAGTGCAGGAAGAGAACATTATGCGTTCCACGCTACTAGCCAACCGAATACTGCTTCTTGTTCTTTCTATTCTGTAAATATTTGCAAAAGCCGTTATCTGTAATTAATGAAACTAAAGTAAATTTTCAAATGTATCTACACAGATTTCTATTCTGAAACTTTATTTAATTCAAGTAGCCAACGAAATTCTCGTTCACACCAAAAAACACCTCATAACTTTCTTAGTTGACGCCATGCTTAAATTATAATTCCATGCAAATATAAGTGTCCCGGAAATCAGTTCCAGACAGAAATTGAAACACGTACAACTGAACACCAACAAAACAATATCATAAACAACTATTACACTCCAATAAATTCCCAACGCAACTATGAAATCAAGAATAATACGCCTAGCTGTTATTATGCATTCCTCATATTTCTGTTATTTACTTGTTTATAGTTATTCGATTCAACACTCATCTCAGTCCCAAACTATTCCGCCCGCATACAACCCGCACTACTCGCAAGGGTTAAGATACATCTTCGTATCCAATAAATTGCACCAATGACTATCTATCATTTCTAGAAGCATCTTCCCGTTCGATCAGAATTCTAATCGCAGTTGCGATTCCCCGATGAAGACTTCCTCAGAAGATTTTTCTACTCTGTCATCGGCCGTCATCATCAAGAGCGATATAATTGATGCTAGATTAATACATTTTTTTGAATTAATTACGGATTTATTACGCCTCGGTATTCGCCGTCCATTAAGCAGTCTTCGAGCGTAATATCGAAAATATTGTTTTGCTGATTAAATAACCATTTTCTAGCTTTGTATTCGTAAACAGCAGAACTTACGTGCCTTCTGTGAAATTATCGTTAGAATATGAATTTTTTTCGAGCATCTTTAGGGCGACGATGGCAGAGATGCGGCCAGGTTCCCGCAGTCAGGTACGATGCAAGGACTGGGAAAAATGCAGCAAAAAATCGTGAGACGAATCATTAGTGAGCATGATGCATGATGTTAAGTAATGTTTGCGATTGCATCTGATTTTTTCTGCAGATCGCTGCATCGAAACTTCTAAGTTCTACAAGTATCGTTCTTACGCTTCTGTCGCACCCCGACCGCTTACCATTTAATTGATCATAATTACGAGTCTGCGCCAAGTCGCGCTGCTCAGGCTCGAAGACATTTTTCTCGAGTGACGATAAATCGTTAAAAGTCAAGAATCGCGAAAAATCAAATCAATTAGAAAAATCCTACATGGCTGCAATGTGAGAAAATAATTTAGTACGCACGATAGCAAAGCGATTATCTTTCATTGAGTCGCAGCAGTAGTCGGCGGCCGCTTCTAATGCTCTCGCCCAGATACCTAGCCTAAGTCTACTATGTATATCAGGTGAACGTCTAAATTTCAGGTATTCCAACTTGAACTTCTGAGCAGCCTGCACGCGTTCGTTACAACACTCAGCGGACGAGTACACGCCACATACGTTACATACTGGCCACTTGCGCACTCCAGTTAACTCGCGCCCCATTTTCGGCTTGCACTTTATTGAATTCAAATCGAATTCGAAATCCAAACTGAAATTCAAATCGACGGTTCCTATTGCGAATTATTTTATTCGATTCGGTCGTTAGAATTGCATTTCGGAAATCGCGCGCTGCTAATAGTGTATCAAGAGTGAAGTGGACGGCGGCAGTGAAAGTGTAGAACGTTTTCGGATTACTCACCGCCCCAACGCCACAATGCTGCTAAAAGGTGCATTTTCAAAAATAATTTTTTTTATCTGTTTCAATCTAGCTGATATGCCCCCAAACCAAATTCACCCCTTTTCAAATCGGTCATGCAAATATTCGAAAATTAGGCTGAAGAATGAAATGTGCTAAAAACGACACGCTCTAATGAAGGGTGTCGCAAACTATAATTTATGAAATGGATCGAGAAAGAGCTTTTAACGCGATGCGAGACACAATCAGCCCCCAGGACTAGCAAGTGCTACATTTATTATCTGAGTTCTTGAGCCAATATTTGATTTTATCTCGCACTCGTCGCTACAACGGTCAACAATCCGCCAGCTCACTTGTCGTATGGAGTGTGTTTGCTCGGAAATATTTGCCGAGCGACTTAAAAGCCTAATACAACTGTAATTACAAACAATTTGGAGACCATGCGACATTAATTAAAAAGTGTAACATGCTCGCGGCTGGCCTAGTCAACATGTCAGCACTCAACGCAAGCTCCATGTTCTTCGAGGCTGGCTGTCTCGTGCTGGGTCATGGCACAGGTGTTGAAAGGTTCTACACCAAAATTACAATTATGTTATATTACGATCTAGCTGATAGTGCAGTGAGATATGTATGGAGATATCGTTTTATGGCTAATTTTAAAGTATAAAAAAACAGAAGTTAGATTTATCTGTATGTTGCATGTGAGCATGCATGTATTGGGTTTGACGTTATCTTCTGCTATTGTTCCTTCGAGTTGCGCTTGAAATCGGAATCGAAATCTAATTTCATACCAAAGACAGCACGGAAATTGTTTTTTGTGCCATTGTTCGGTTCCATTTACTTCGAGTCCCATTATCGCATAACATAACAACCATAACAACCACGACTCGCTAACCATACAAATTAAACGCGTCTCACAACGTTAGGTGCCATGATAAAGTCAAGATAGAGTCATAATGATTAATTAGAAGGCAATTAAATCTCGTTTCGGTTTCATCGCCAACTCGACTTCCGCGAGATCATATTTCGAAACTGAATAATGGGAATTACCAGTAGATAACATTCTGGACGCCGAAAGAATCGGAACATTTTATTGTTATTTTCGAGAACCGAACTGTAAAACCTTTTTCGAGATTTGCCAAAGTAATGTTTGAATTTCAAGTGCTTCAGTAGTACGACAGAAAAGCCTTGGCAGTGTTTCGAGTCACTGTGCAACATTTCTCTTCGGCACTATGATGATGTGATGGTCACGTTCAAGGACGACCAACTCTCACTGCTCTCAATCGACGACATCTATGTAGTTCAAGTTATTTAAATTTATATGAAAGTACTTAATAACAGTGTTAATTTGATGAGTGTCAGCAATGAACTTTTTAATATTTGATTTATACATGATAAGTCGTACTCTTGGATCTGATATTTGGTACAGAGTAAGACCTGTGCAGATTGCGTTTCGCATTTAGCGTTTTTAATCTGTATGCTGGTAGACTTATTTGAAAGGAAGGTGCTAGTGCATGCTTTCCGGATTTGAATTCAAATTTAAACATTGAATAATGATCGATCACACTACAGGCCATGAGTTCACCTAACTGAGAGTGTGTACGCGCATTCGCTGTAAATTGACAGTAAAATGCAGAGCTAATTTTCGGGTGGTACATACATGGAAGACCTTGATATACCTTGAGGAAAGACATCCAGAAGCACCGAGTGTCGTGAGAACTCGCTGCATACTGTCCTGGTAAAGAGAATAAACTATCAGTTTCCGTTTGGCAGGGAAAATCTTCTCTGCCTTATTAGTCCAGTAAACCTTATACATCAAATCTTGCATTATATCCAGTAGCTCTGATTTCTTTCTGGCTTGTATGTGACGCTGCTCCAATGAATAACCCAAGCTTGCGACGTCGAGCGCTGAACGCAACATTGTCAAAATCGAAAAAATCGAGAATTTTTTGACTTGTTTTAGTTTTTGCCAATTAACACCATAAAGGACTTGTTCCATGATACTATCTGCGTTTAAATAAACGATACGACATATATTTATTTATTTATTTCACCAAACTAGGTACACAATTAAATATAAATGAAATAAAAATTAAAATACAAATTGAAATTACAATTTAAAAAAAAAACTAAACAAATAATTAATAGGTATAAAATACAACTCAGTGCAATGCAAATAAATAAATTAACATTCTGTAAATAAATACATAACAGCAAAATTACATGTAGGGTACAAAATTATTAAATATATAAACAAAATTAAATATTTTAAGTATTTTAAATACTTTAAATATATACAAAATTACCTCGCTAATTTTTTGCTAAAGTAAAATGTTTTCCCTCATAGCAGAAGACAAAAACCAATAGAAATGTTTGTAAAACACTTTTTCTGCACAATTCTTCAAGCTTCGTTCCGCCAAAATATTGAAGCATAATATCTTCCAACTGGTACTACTCAACTAATTCAGTAATGATTTCTATTGATTCCGTCATTTGACTGAGTTGAAGTTTTCATGATACATTGGTGTACATAAAAAAATAGTTCCTGGTTTCATTAAATGTTTCTTATCTTTAACCCTTTATTGATATTTTGAGTGCCTTTACAATTCTATAAACCAATGACTTAAAAAAGCCGAGTTTTATTCCGAATGTGTCCCAAACATGGATATGATAGCGTTTTGGAAATTTTCAACCCTATGCATGCGATAAGCGCCTGAAGGAAGATTAAGAAAATTTATAAAATTTTGAGTTTCGATAACTTCTGACAGAATAATCAAACTATAGCGAAATTAACGATACCCATTTATTTTATTCAGGTGTAGAGATTTATTATGAATGCGCCAACAACCCTGTAGCTACGGCAAGTCCTAGAAGAGAATGCCTTCAAGCCATCAAACCTCCCGAAAAAATTTCGTTTTTTTACAATGTAATATAAAATTGACATGTAAAATTTGTTCTTTGCTTACTCAGGCAAATTGAAATATATAAAATTTCAGATTGTTCAGGAACGGTAGCTCTTTCCCGATCCACCTATATTTTTAGCAACCGAAATTCATTGCCACGGGAACTTACAACCCAATCGAATTTCACAGAATGCATTGATTGTAAGTAAGACCAGACCTTATAAAAGTTATTTGAAAATTAGGGCATCCCTGTTGCAGTAGTGCCATCTTGTAAGATCATTTTTTTAAATTAATGCTTTATACCCTATAACTTGCGATCGAATCATCCAATTTCGCCGAAATTAACACAATTGTTGGACCGTATTGTAAGCCAATTTTGGTAAGTTTTAGTTGGAAAATTGGATAAGAATTGCCAGCAATGGCAATTTTTCTCTGTTTTTGGTGAATGATGCTACCATTAAATTTTCATGTGATAATCACCTTGCAGTGAAAGTAAGCAACGAATGTTTAAATGCTGTTAATTTTTGATTTTTCACTGTTGAAAGCCCTTAAAATCTTTCCACCCCTATAACTTCCAACGCAGTCATCGGATGAAAACAAAATTCGTAAGACGTGTTGACTTTAAAGTGGAGCAGTTGTAACAGAATTTAGGTCACACTGCTGGTAGAGTGCTGGCAGCTTTGTGTATGTTTGTATTATTGTATATTTGCAAAATAATTTCATAAGAATTACATAGAAGCAATAAATTTAACAATACAACTGGAACGTCTCCAAAAATTTACGTTCAATTTTTGGGCGAGGATTTAATAATTTCCTGACAACATTGAAATATGCTGTATGATGCACCTAGAGAAATTTACAAAGTCACGGATTGACGACAAAGGCACTGGTTAAAGTATGTGAAACGCCATGTTTGAAAATGAGAGTAAAAACGCTCATTCCGTTCGAAAGCAAAATTTGATATCCACTGCGGGGAGTAAGCGCCCGACCCTAGAGGATGTAACAACATTGTTAAATATGCATTATGAAAAGTTGCTGGCATATCTGTTAGCTGGAACGAGACAAACGGACTCTGAACTTGTGAAATCAGTAATTTATTGTGACGTACAAGATCTATGTGAGAAATAACTAAATGTGCGTATTTATCGTGGAGAGGCGCTGCAGTGGTGTAAAATCAGTTATGCTAACATTGATATCACGTCATAACTATTGACATATAACAATGATATCACGTCATAACTATTTTGATTTGACACAAATTAGATACAAACGACTATCGTCCGATTTGTGTTCTTTCGAATATTTGAAAAATATCTGAAAGTTTCTTAGATGATTATTTGGCCTCGTTGTGAAGGCTGATAACAATGGATAGCTAACGTGTATTTTGTAATGACAGATCAATGACAATTAATCTTTTCACTTTCCATGTTTTGATTTTCCAAAACTGTCCATCATCTTTTTAAGTCCACACCATCTATGTATGTAAAATTCAGCAAATCAATTCACTCAATCAGTGTACGTCTCTGACTGAAAAAAAACTAATTAATTTTGGAATCCAAATGAAAAAGCTCTTCAAGTTCATTTAAATGATCGCATGTCCTTATATGCACTCCAGCATTAGGCGTAAATCAGGAGTCACACTTGGACTCTTTACTTTTCTCAATATTTTGCACACACTGTGATGCACTATCTTTAAAGACTTTCAATGTGTTTTATTCGCGAAGGCTGTAAAATTTTACTACAAAATTTTCTAGCCATTACATTGAACTTACAATCAAATCAAATAGCTATTATAAATCTGAATATATTTCATAACTATTTTATATCTAAAGTGAACTGCTACCGGATTATAATTTTCAATCGTACAATGTGTTATTTTAACTGTACTCCTATACAGTAGTAGTAGACTCGCAATGGTGGATCAAAATCTGCTAATTAGTGTTAACGAGTTTGGTCAGATTTTCAAGGAACCAAATATGAAATATCAAATTTTTTTCAAATATTTATTTAAGACAAAAAAGTATGTAAATTTATAAAAACAAGCACATTATCTATGTGTATTAAAAACATGTTGAAGAAAGCCATATAGGCTATATATCACAAGAGTTTAATATTTTATTTCATCCAATTATATTATATTCCTATACAAAAATTGTCAATCCGGGATTAAAGCGACTTCACAAAATTTTAATTTTTACTGTCGGCCACTTACTTTTTTACAGAGAAAAATTTGAACTTTTTTCTCTTTGTTTTTCCAACTTGCATGCGTAAAGCGTTAAATTGGTAGTTTAACGGTTACTATGACAGTCGTACATTTGCCTTTGTCGTCTAAAAATCTTCTCTTTCGTCTCTTGTCTCTTTTTTTTTGCATCTTATAGTAGTTATCTGGTTTTGTTTTATAATTTCCTTGTGTGTATACATATAGAGCTTGTGCGTTCTCATGAAGCAGCAAACTAAAAATATTTACAGGGTTGCCTACATTTCAAAATCGCTTCTAACAGACCTGGCCCTACTCAAAACCAATACATACATTCTGTGAATTTCAGTTGTATTTGATTATCGGGTCGTGTGTTCTTCTGAACAGAAGTTTCTGATGCTAAAAATATAGGTTAATTGGGGAAGGGTTACCGTTCTAGTCTGATATGAAATTTAAAATGTCTTACATTGGCTGTGTAGACAAAGCATAGGATTTGCATATGAAGTACTTTTTTTCTAAAAAGCGAAAATTTGTCAGCAGGCTTTTCACATTCAGTGCCTGCCATCGCTACAGGGTTACCAGCACGTTCATGAAAAACTTCATAAGTCTGCAACCTGGATCTTATATTAGGCTCCTAGCGCACACATAGGATTGAAAATTTCCAAAGAGTTATTGAAACTCAATTGAAATTCATTTTGCAAACTTAGTTTTACTGAAAATTATTTGCCGATAGAATAATGGGGATATCTAAAATATCACTCAAATGGCCGCCGGCGCCAAAGAGCTAAAAATAATTAACATTTGGTAAGAGGTGGACCTATTTTCCATACGCACAAAAGTATTCTGATTTATTATTTAATAATTTTTGAAATTTTTTTCGTGTTATACCCATACCTAATACTATTAATATACTGCAAATGACATGCAACCAATTTCAAAATAAGCCTGGTATAAACTTTGAAAGCTTTTGTTATTCTCTTTTGTCATAAATAAAAGTAGGCATGATGACAACAATTTATTTTTTTCAACAAAGTAGACATGACACATTCATTAAAGCAGACATGACACATTCTACTCTTCATTTCTTAATGCCAACCAAATAACTAAATAAAATTCGTCGAGAAAGAAATGGCTTTGTATTTCGCCATCGAGACGTTAACTCTCAAATGCGCACAGCACAAAAGGTCTCTAGGGTAAAGCATTAGTAACTAAGTCAGAAAATTATATTGTAATTACTTTGTTCTACCATAAACATGTGAGTTTGCTAATTATATATCAGAACTTTATACTTTAATTTCCCAAAGGACCACGGTAAATTCTAAATGGAAGCTATATGAGCTTCGGTAAGATGGGATATAAAAATTTAGAATGAAATGATCAATGTTTTGTTGGAGGAAATCACGAAGATATAAAATTTTAATACTGCTATATATAATTTAATGATTTTTCCTGGAAAATACTTGAATTTTTCCACTCAATCATATGCTTACAATATAACAATAAACTTTCCAAAACTATAAAACAATAAATGCGTGATATGAGCTATGATATTATAACGTAAGCCCATAAATAACATTATTATCAGCAGATAAAGTCGAATGAAAATATTTTGGCTGTGTTTAGGGCAATTGAAAAATCAGTCTCATTTACAACAAATTACCCAATTATAGTTAAATAAGCTTAAAGTTACTAATTAAATGAGTATCTGATTAATATCAACGAAATAGTTGTCATAAAAAGATTTGCTACTAGAATACTGGTCTATGCTCAACTCACTGCGAAAATTATAATCAATCATAAATTATAGTGTATGCGCCAATCTATGATTTTTAAATATTTGAAATTCTTTTTTTCTTTCTTTGCAGAAAAATTTCAATATTTTTTTCTATAATATCTACATATATACATTTATAATCGACTCTTTATTTAGCACCCAATATACACATTTTTTATACTCACACTCATATGTCTGATTGTCGCATTGTTCCTAATCAGTTGGACGAATGAGCACTTAGCTCATCTTTTTTTTCATGATTTGATTTCGCTAATTTGGTTAGATTGTCGTTGGTTTAATTGTATGTATCATTATCGTTGCTGTCAGGCCGCACGATGCCGATACTATTCTTTTCATAGGCAAATAATATAAATATTTGCTAGCAAAATATACACTGTTTATCGGCCTATTCAATATAAGTAACGTCTTTATTATGAATAATGCATCGAAACGTGATTGCATTTAAATATACAATTTTTATTCGAAATATTCCATAAATATATTTTTATGGTGTTGATAAGAGATGTTGTTTGTCGAAGTAGTTATTCAAAATTATTAGATATAATTATTGTTACGGTTGGAATTGAATAGGAAAATAAATTTATTATTTTCTGAAATACGATTTCAGTTAGACTGATGAATTTTTTCATGTATACATAATTATTATTCATGCATGGAAAATATTTTTATTTTACTGAGTGCATTCAAAGTGATCGTTGTGACATATTCAAATATTTGTAGATTTGAAATTCATTCACTTCATTCAACTCAAGGGTTCTAAGCAGGGGCCTGCTACCTGCGTGACTTAGACTTGATGCTCTATGTTTTGATTCGAATGGAGCGGCCAAAAATAAATGCTTGAATTTCAACCTAGGCTCAAGTATCTTATATTATTTGTTTTTATCCTTTTTGAAGCTCAGAGCTTTTGAAGTTCAGTTTAGTTTTTATTTAGAAATGAAGGATTGTTGCCCCAAGTGAGACGAAAAATTTCGTGTTCAATTTAGTATCGACTTTTAAATCTAAATTAGAATTGCGGAAGGATTTCGTTCTTTTCAGTACAAGAGTTCAAGTGTTTTTTAATAATTTTTTTCATGGGCATTTTCAAGTATGGGCTTTAATACTTTAAGAGTTAAATAAATTAGGTACTAGCCTATTCATGAAATTTTGTCCGCTAGATTGAGTATGTGCTAGATTGGCCCAAAAAACGATTCATTAAATAAATATTTACTGTCGGTGTGTTTTAATATTATTCCCAGAAATGTACATATGTTTGCGCATTTATGTTTCCAGGAAAAGTGAGCCAAAACAAAAAAATGTATGTTGAATTGAGTGCCAAGCATATTAAATTATCTATAAACCAAAGCGACACTCAGCAAAAAGCATATCAGTATTAAGTGTGCGTAGTTTCGCTAAAATCACATCAATGATAACATATCCACTTAATCGAACTACTACAATGTTTGCCTTTCAGATCTAGATTATTAGCTCACAAGTAAAGAAAGATACTGGAATAGCTCACTTTTGACATAATAATTTTGTGAAGCTCAAGTTTGCAAGAAAAAGTGAGAAACATTGACGATTATTGGCTAAGATAACTTGAAGCTAAATATGATAAAAATTCAATATTTTCCTTAAATCGATTTTGGATTTTTAATAGCAGTACCTCCTTGTACCCTCTATTGACAATGAAACTAAAATTTTAACACAGATGCTTCATATTGAGGCCAACTTACGTTATGCATTTTTTTCGATTTAATGACTGCGCTGAAAGTTGTAAAAATTTAGGGACACCGTTCGCGATAAATTTTGAATACATTGTTGCGTATTTTACAACAATATAATAATCATTTTTAAATTTAATGGTAGCTTTATTCAACAACAACAAAAAATAAGCTTAGGCCGTAACCCTAGCCCTACGTCACCTTAAACTTGGCTTACAATAAGCCATTTACTGTGTGATTTTATTTTCTTAGTAATTTTTCAAGATGGCACCACTGCATCAGGGTTGCTCACATTTCAGAGCTACTCATTTCTATAAGACTTGCGCCTACTCGAAGTCAACACTTCCTGTTTCACTATAATCTGATAATCCGTCCGTGTGTTCCCGTGAACAGGTGTTTTGAGAGTAATTTGGTGAAGGGTTACCGTTCTCATGCGATGCCGAGTTTTATTTGATAGAGTGGACAAAGGATAAGATTTATGAACCGTTTGATTTTTTTTTTGTAAAAACTGAAAATTTCAAGGATTTTTTCATGTGCATTTGTGAAAATAAAACAAACATTTGTGAAAAATTTCAATCAACATTAAAAATGTTCTGCGAATTCCGTGACGATCAAATGTTTCTTTAAGAAACTATGATAAATCGAAATTTCGAATAAAATCTTACTCCTGGGCATAGGAAATTTCAAACAATTTCCGATTTTTCATCACAAATAATCACGAAACATTGTTAGGTTTTGTTTCCAATGCTTACTTTTTCCAAAAAAAAAAAATGTCCTTTTTGCTATAGTTAAAGTACTATGTACATAGCATTGTTTAGACTATAAATGCTTCGCTTTGTGACATAAAATTACGTGATACTAACTTGTTTACTTATTTATGTTTTTTTTTGTGTATCTCATGGCCTTTAAACATTGAATTAAACAATTTTTCCTATCACATTTTTGTCATTTTTTCATATTCCGTTGGCGCTGCCTTTTCTTTGGTAATATTTTTTTTCAAAGCTGTTTGTTTTCCATGCATATCTTTCCCTGATATGTTTGTCGTTATTGCAGTTTTTTTACCCTTCTTCTATGATACTTTTAGCTCAATTTTTCGTCGCGTATATTTTCATATAAAATATAAATCTGTGTATACATTCACAATCACTTATTTGAGGGGCATGAATTTTATTTATTGATTTCAAAACAATTTAAAGGTTTAAGGTTTAAAAAAACATTTTTAAAAAAGGTTTTATTTTGTAAAAAAAAAATTAAGATTATTATTGTTGAGATATTTCGATTATACGAATTTGGATTGGTAAAGTTAGTATCACGTAATTTTATTTGGACTCTATTTATTAATTCACACATTTTCATCACAAGAATCTTTTCCATCAAAATAGTCTCCTTACGCTAACCTTGGTAATTTTGTTTGAATGAAAATAAAAAATATTGATATAGTTTGATTCAATTTTCTCCCCATTTCGAAAACAATTTTTTTTTAATTTAAAGACTCATTTCTTCTTTGGAAGATAGATGTGTTTCAATTTTTCGACAGATATTTATATTTCTAGAGTAATCTGCGCTCTTCTTTGACCCAGGAAATATCATAATATGTCAACCAAATTGAAATACCTTCTAACGGACAAGTTGGTCTTTAAATTAAAAATATGTTGTGAAAAGATTCATTAAGTTATATGGGCATTCGATTTTAATATTTATTTTTTCCATGCAAACACTAGCTAGTACTATTTATTTACATCTTATTATTATCTCCCAACATTTTTGAAATATATTTGTAGCTTCTTTTGCGTATCGTATTTCTTATAATGTAACATTTCTACCCTTGGCGTTTGCGCATTGGAATTTTTGATTGGTAAAAGTCAATCATTATCCGTCTCGAGAAATATTGTATATACACCCAGCCACACAATTTTTCCTTTCCTTTTTCGTCATGTTTTCCATTTACCGGATTGAGTTTTTTTTATTGTAATTTCATCAGCTCTGGTTTAAACTTGATTCTTTGTATGTATAGTAATAAGCCGATCTTTGTCCGATCATAGCTTAAACCTAACCTTTTTGATTATAATTTCTACGCGGGTTCATCTTCATTTCTTTCCTTGTGTTGCGTTTCTAGTGTTGTTAAGTTCGCGTGCCGTAGCCTCAAGGAAAATATCCGCCACAAAACCATACCAGATTGACCTGTTTCGCTGGGATAAGGAACACTGAACCGTTATCCTGGTTGGTTCCTAAAATACATTTTTGCTGCATCGACATCCGCTCGGTAAAGTTGAGTCGGCTTCAACAATTATCCTAACTTAGGAAATATTTAAAAATACTGGCTGGATCTGGATAGCTTCCACAAAAAAAAATAATTTTTTTAATTTTATTATTTTATTTTATTTCTTGACTTGATTTTTCTACCTCTGTCAATGGAATATTTACGACGTAAATTCATTCAAATACAACTGATGCAATTTATCTAGCCATAGCTACATTTCCAAGTCCTCCAACATTCCCCTCGACTTTAACTAATACTCATGAAACTCAAAATAAACACCTTCATGAAATGATTAGTTTTCAAAGAGAACCTGTCCAACCTATAATTAAACTATGACCTGCCTGTTGTTTACAGTTTCTCATCAAAAAACTACGCATCGCGTTTTGACGTCTTTTACAATATTTATTTCTTACAATCATCTGCCAATCTATTTAAGAATAACCATTTTTTTCATGCTGTAAAGAATATTTAATGGACCATCCGAAAAATTTCATTTGTTTCACTGTCTCCTAAAGTATTTTTTGTCATATATATTTCCACAAAAATCTATTCATATCTAACGCTTTCTCGATTTTGACAGTAATTGCAATAAGCTCAATACCAATAAATCTTATTATTTATGATAAAATTGTGAACTAGATCGAAACCAGATCCAAACAAATTAATCCATTGCTCTTAAAACGACCTAGAATAACAAGTTTGAGCGTAGATTGTATATATTTTAGAATCATTAGCATCATCAAAATTCAAACACCGGTTGTTCCTCCCAAAAGTAACAAAAGCTGAACAGTAGCAAGTTTTTGCTTCCGGCGAATTTGATACATATGTCTATAGTATATGCATACCTACAATCTACATGCATACAAATATTCAAGTATGTATTATATTTTATAATAGATAGCAAATAGATAGATAACATATCAATTCGTCAGTAGTGGATTTGTAAGTTGTCATTCCATTCAGTAAATACTTTCATACATACAACAGAGCGTATCTATCGCTTGCGGCTGTTTTTTATTATTATTTTTTTATTGAATTGTAAAGCTACTTTTCACGATATAATAGAAAGCTAAACGCCACTCCGTCCAGATAAAGTCAATTTTTTCGATGTTTCTATTTTCGATACATGCTGCACTATGGAATTCCAAGTGATTTGGCAAAACTGTCCTTTAATTCGAATTGCTATCATGCGCTGCTTTGCTTAGATAAAGTCGCACAAAAACGCCACTAAACTTTGACATGCCAATGATTAATGATAGTCACATTCTGCAATCAGGAGAACGGGTTTTCGCTATTATTATTGTTATTATTATTTTGCAGAAGATAAAATCCATTTCGTATGAGCTGTAAGAGGATCGGTTTGACCGTAATAGAATGAACGAATCGTCATAGTTAATTATATGTTCGCTTTGAAAGTTTATTGCTCTTGGCTGGATAGTAGGAGTATTGTTCAATAAGTTCAACAAAAAAGATAAGAACGAAATAAAGAACTGGCTGGTGTGGTGCCCCTGTCTGACGGTATTTTTGAACTGACGGTATTTGGAACTGAATGTGCAAAGTCATTTATTTTAAATTGCCTGTATTATACCATCTTTGTGGTACTATTCCAAATTGTTGATTGCATATTTCAATGACAGTGAAGATGATCAAAATTTACCAGTGACGCAAAAGAATTCAGAAACAAAAAATACAATAAAATATGCTGTTAGTAGCTAGTTTTTCCAATGGCAATTCTTAGAAATGAGTCAGGAGAAAATTTACCGGTATGTGCCATAGATTTCAAATAAATTCGCGCTGGGGCCTAATTTGACAGAAGTTACAATAGACAATCATGCAGCATCAAATTGCCGAACTTCTACTAAATTTGCTTAATTTTAATATCTTAACCATAGTTAATATCTACATAGATATGACACTGTGTGGTTTTACACTACTTGTGTCAGTCGTTTGTTCCAAGTGGACAAGAAGTGAATATCAGCTGCACATGAGAGAAAACTTAGAATCAATTTCTCGTAATATTTCACAATTTTGATGAGTTTTTCTTTCCTAGTAAGAAATATTGATGTGTTTGAAATATTCAAAAGAAGACATATATGATGCAAATAGAATACTTGTTACGACATAGTTGAAGTATAAAATGGTGGATATTTTTTTTTTCTATGATAATGTCTAAGCTCAGGGGATTGCCCTTTGAGGCAAATATTTAGCTATGGCGGTAAGGAAAAACACATCGGAGAAGCCGATATTAATTATTACATTATTATTTAAGTGCCGCAAGTTTTTCCTTACTTAAATAAAAATATTAACACACGTTTCATTATAAACTATTGTATTCTTGTTTTATTGATTACTATTGATTACTTATCATCATGACTTATGTCCAGAGAACAGCTAAGAAAAAGCTCTGGTTAATGTGTTTATTATATTCTTGTGAAGGATGATCGTAAATTTTCCCTAAATTTAATTGCATTCACTGATTTTCATATATCCTCTAGTAAGGTAAAAATCGTTGCTCTTGGTTTTTCAATAGCAATCCTATTCGCCGATCTTATAGCTATGCAAGTTATTTCTGCCACATTTTTTATAGCATAAGGCGATTTGAGTTTCTTGTCAAGCATTTAGTTCATTAACGTTTCTTTTTCAAGACTCATCTTCTAACTAGTTAAAGCTGAGAAAGCAAAAGCTGACCAAGGCCAACGCCACGATTTCCAAAAATTTGTCTACTCTTCCAATAACTGCCACAAACAATCCCAATGCGTGAATTGTGATGATTTTCACTACGATAGGTTCTGCAATAAGCAAAAGTGTACCAACTGTGGTGGAGAGCATCCGGCAGTCTATTGATGCTCTCCCGAGAATCTCAAGAAAATATTCGCTCAAATGATCCAAGACAATTCTGCCGCTTCTCAGCCACATACCACTTCTATAAACAATACAAAATCTCAGACCAACCCTAAACCTCCTAACATCCCAGACCATCATGCAAGTTCAACTTGATTCAATGTTAAGAGACATGATGGCTTAAATGGTGCAGGGCATGTTCCCTACTCAGTCTTTTCCAGTGCCTTTTCCACCATGCAAAACCAATGTATGTAGATAATTGAATCTTTAGATAATCTAAGCAGTGCTGCCAATTTATTTTTTCGGAAAATGGAGTAAATGATGAGAGCCTGAGTATTGAGAATATAGCGATTAGAGCCTTCCGCTACAAAAATATCACTCCTTAGACCATATTGATTAATTGCCTGCGATACCGTGAACTGTTTAATAAATTTACGGGCTTTCTTCGACTTAAGTACTTCTTTAACTGCATTCTTCGCTTTACAGTGTAAAATTCATGGCCAAAAATTCGCTTTGACAAAAGTGTTGTCATCTAAAATGACACAATCGAATTTCGTCACATAATAATTGTATAACTTTCGAACCCTACTTTTTCCTTTTTCATGGATCGATCTAGAACTTTCTGCACCTTAAATGTTCTTAGATTGTAACGCTTTTTCACCCGATCGACCGTTCACTTTTTTGTACCAGCAACTACTGTCTTATCTCGAACGGAAATGTTGGGTTTAATCTCGAACTTCCTGACATTTCTCTTCGCTAAGTCATTGTCTATACACTTCCAGATTTTTTACCTGATCTTCATTTCCTTGTAACAGCCAGCCCCTTTTTATAATTCGCTATTACTCGTTTGACCGTTGAAAGTGACAATCTTTGAAAACTTGATATCGGGACTTTCGACGTATTTGAAAATAATTTGCTATCGTACTTTTTCTTTTTTCGACTCCATGTTGAAGAGCTCCTGGATGAATGAATACTAATATAGTATTCTGTTTTTTATACGGAAGGTTATCATATGGCTTAAAAATCTAAAGCAGATATACACACAGAAACATAAAGATAAAAGGATCAAACTTTACTGAGAAGTCCACTCCACAACAGCAGCTTTTGACAGGTTTTCATCCTCAAACACTTGGCAAATCATAGTCAACGTCTCCATAGCCGATTTAACCAGTCCGATAAAAAAAACTTGATGACATAACGCTATTCGATTATAAAAAATATGGTACAAACTTTGTTCGTATTACGGGAGTATAAATCAAAATCTTTTTCGAACTTCGTCTTTTTTACGATTTATATTTGATGACGAGACATCAAACTTTGTTCAACCAAAAGTATGCTCACACGATTCAATTTCATATGAGCTCCGTATCTGCAAATCACAATTTACAGCTCTAGCTTGTCGGAAGCTTAAATACAAATATTTTTACAATATAATTCCAATTACCAATCACTTACAAATCGACCTCACAACATAATGTCTACTAAACGCTTTATCAAATCAAGCATTTAATTATTTGTTTTATGGTAGCTGTAAATTTAAGTTGGTTAAGCTATTATTAGTTTGATTAAGATTAATTTTAGCGTAACGCAGACATGAGCTACTGTTCATTCAAAAATTGTCGCTGTATATCAGATCTACAGAATTCATTTAAGAAACAATATGAAGCGCGTGAGCTTTGTACGAAGTTACGTTCTTCCATCTGGTTCAAAACTGAGAAGGTGTTCTTATCTTATCGAATTAAATTTTACGCATCCTCTGAACACATTTCTCTATCAACAATAAGTTTTCTAAGAGTCCTTTAGCAGATACCTCTAGCTTACAATAAATAAGTGTCAGCAATTAACATGTATGACGTTGTCTACAAAACTATTTTAATTGACTTTAAGTTTCATTTTAAAACCCATATGAAAAACAAAACAACCTTTTAAAATTCTGAACGTTTTCAGTTAACTTTTTTACTCAATCAATTCCATTGAACATATCAAATGAATTATCTTCTTTGAAACTGCAAATATTGCGCAACATTCGACGTGTATATTATACTAATTACGTAAGGAAATAGAAATTTATCGTTTCATTCATCGTTTTGCTACTGCTGACAAGCTACCAGCAATTAATGAATATTTTCCAGTAATTGAAAAATGTCTCATTAAACTATCATGAGTTTTCTAATTGCTGTACTTTGCTTTGTGGAAAATTGTATTTAATTTGTATTCTGAAAATAACAGTGATTTGAATAGCACGGTTATTTAAAAATAATAGAAAAGGATTAGGAAGATTTGTTTTTATGGCTGGCTATAAATCTTAGTAACGAAAAAATTGAAAACCGTTACAGCAAAGTTGGGTTTACATACAAGAAAATCTTTCTGTAAATTTCATCCACAAATAAGCGTGGTTACTTTCGTAAAAAGCCCATATATTAGAAATGATTAAAGCTAGGGAACTCAAATTTAAAGGCGATTCTTCCTGCCAAGGATAGAGAAGCAAATTATTATTCATTATTTTCTTCAAATTTATTACACGTGTTCCAGCGTCTTTCGAAATTTGACTTGGAAAAGGAAGAGAAGAGCGTTTGACTAAAAATCAAAAGTTTTATGTGTTGAACAGGTAGTAAAAAAAGTCATAGAAGCTGAGTTTCTCCAAACATTCAACATAAAAGAGTAAAAAAAAATTTGCACAGGACCACCAACTTAAAAGTATTGCGTCTCCAAAAGCACTTCAATAAAAAATCAGTTACTGAGTTAAACAGCTAAAAAAATTGTTTTTGAGTGGTGTGGCAATATATGCCGGCATTATATTAACGCATAATGAAATAAATGCAATTATTTCAAGCTCAGAATCGATGTTTCAGAAGGCTCTATCCTCGACTCGCTACTGTTGAATGGCTCTTATTTGCTAACGAGCCTAACTTCTTAATCGAGCATGGCTTCCAGTTGACGATCTCAAAGCCAAAGATTTTCGTGCTGACGAAGCAGAGGATACCAACAGTCATTCCAATGACAGTTGGCTCCGTCAAGGTTCAGGTCACCAAGTCGATCAGATATCTCTGAGAGTGACTCTGGATACCAAGCCGACGTATATAATATGTACTAGGCATATGATAGGGTCTAAGGTGTTCATCACTGCACTGCCTACACTAATGGCCAACATTGGCATGCCGAGTGAGAAGAGACAGAGGAGGAGATGGAGTCTATCTATATGTGGCTAAATTCGGGGATATATGCTCTGAATCAAGAAGTTCCGAGCATGTCGCCTGTAGCTAAGGTTCCAGAAGAAGCCGTGATGATGGAATCGTGAGTAATACCGGTAGGGCTATCAGCGCGAGAGCGCAAGGAACTTTACCTCTCTTTCTCAGAACCGGACTGAACTAAAGCTCTGGCGCACGCGCGTACGCAAACCCTCTAACTTTGATACGTAGGAGTGAGAGTATCAAGGATGCTGAACGGTTAAACTAATAGGTCTAATAGAGCCTTGGGCTAGCTGTAGCCACGGAAAAGTGAATTTCTTCCTTTGTCCCTTCTTGACAGGGCACGGTTACTTCACGAAATACAGATTGGGTAATGTAGGCACATAGTACTACCATTACTGTGTGGCCTATACATCTCAACATTCGCTGAAAACGTTCTACGCATGAAGCAGGAGCAGAGCTGCTTTGCTGATCCATGACATGTGGTAGTTGGTGAAGTCACGATTGAGTCAGAGCGTTGCTCAGGCGGATCCCGACATGGAACTTCGTGGGCTTGTAGATTATATTTTTTAATGAATCAAACCTCACATATCTTTCAGCCTGGTCGGTCACCCGGGGATCTGGTAAGTTGACTTTTTTTGCTCATCTACGCTAGAAAAATAATGCCGTTACCCAGCCTTACTTTGCCTTGTCTTGTCGAAATCAACCCAAAAAAAAAACAACTCGAATTATTCGAGAATGTTTTATATGTATATTTACAACAAAAATTGCTTGGAGACTATAAAGGAAACTCTTACTTCTATTTGTGGTGACTTGACCGAATCCAAGATTTATCCGAAAATCAAGCTGCCAATTTACCAAGTCTAGTGCTTCTGTTCTACAATTGAAAGACGTGATCTTCTCACAAAAAGCTTCCAAAAGGCTAAAATTAATTTTCACTCGAAGAAGAAGAAGACACTCAAGCTTCAATTATTTCGTTCCTGATTCGTTGTCTTTTACCTTCAATCAAAAAAACATATCGATTTAGAGTACGCGATTTTTTAAAGACATTTGATTCTGGTGACCATAGGTCTCTTGTTTTAAAGCTCAAGAGTTTTGTAGCTTCCTAATCCCTTATATCCAGGTGTTCATCCTGTGGTTCTCTTCGTATTTGTACCGTAAATGGGTATTCCTCTTTCTCTTTTGCATTCAGCCCTCATCACTCCAAAATCATCATCACTATCATCTATGGCGAACCATAGTGATTGAACGATTAGGCTCCCCCAGTCATCGTGGCTCTGCGACCTCGTGCGTCAGTTTGTCATTCCCAGCAAGGATCTAATACCAGCTTTTGTTGAGCCTTCCCAATCGTTTACTCGGTTTTCCTACTGGGTGCTTCCCTTGTACACTCAAAAAAATTTTGGTTGAATTTTACTCTTATAATTATAGAAAACTGGTTTCCTACTATTAAAGATGTAAATTTACAAAAGTGCTTAAAAAGAATATTTTTTTACGACCAAATCGTGTAATTTCACCCTAAAAAATGATGCAATTTTATGGCTTTGGCGCAAAGGTGAATAGCAAACTAGTAAATTTACACTCTTTTTGCTTCAATTTACAAAAGCTGTGTATTATTCAGCTAATATGACGTAAAAGCAAAAAAATGCACATGGAATGTGTAAAAAAATTTGTGATTCGTTATTTTAAACGAAAAAATGAATATATTTCCTATTATCAAAGTATTAATTATAGACCCACTTTTTAGAGTGTACTCTATCCTTGAACATTCTCCTGGGTAGTCCGTTTTCTTGGATTCTTTCTACTTGGTCCACCCATTGTGGCTTAACTTTACGCATACGGATGTAGGTGAGCCGTGATATAATTAATATTACTGTAAAAATTTCGTCACTATGTTCCTTGTTTCACCAGGCCAGTCCTCTATCTTTGCGGAGTCGCTCGTATGGATCCATGCTTCGCTCCTACGCAACAGGACAGGTTCAATGAGTAATTTATAAATGCAAAGCTAATTTTTCCTGCGGACCTTTTCAGCTGTCTATGTGACTTCGTTTTTAAATGTTTGTATTATAAATTGTTATTTCTGTAAATGGGCTGCGGTATGAATATTTAATACTGAATAAATAAATAAGCATGTCGTTACCTCCAAACGCATGTCCCAACAACTTGAGCACGATTACGCTTAACTCATCAGCGTCAAAACGACATTGGTTTTGACTGAAATGGCTCCTCTCGAGTGATTTCAAATTACAATATTTATCCAATTCAATCAGTCTTAATTTGCATGTACGATTTTAGCACACGATCAATTAGTAATAGTAATTTTCTCGCAACACGTAAATCATGCTTACAGCACTTTCAATTAGTTCGCCTCACGAAGATGACAACGAAAAAAAAGGAATTTCCTCGAAAGCTTTTTGAAAAAACCTTCGATTTTGATTTTTTTCGGTATTGTTTGGACAAGGCTCATCAAGCAAACCACTATTTTAGGCGATATATTTGCATTGAAATTGTATCTTGAAAATGCAATTTACCTCGCGAAACATGTTTGCGCTTACTGATGCTCTCCAATCAACTTGTACCTGCACTCGTACTCGCTCTTCGAGTTGTTAGAAGTAGGTAGTTAGTGTACCTACATGCAAAGATACTTGTATCTACATGTTTACATTTTATTGCACTGTTCATATCGCATATCTTTGATTGATTCTCGGTTACCGCATCTTGACTGTAAATTATGCACGTATGGAAACAATGAAGCACCTAGCTGCGAACCTTCTGTCATTTCACTTGGCGAGTTGTTGTTGCGCGTCCCGTCCGCTGGGAGATGCCTTTATCAAAACCGTGAGACTGCACGCCGTATCTGTTAAATTCGATCTCGAAAAGAAAATATCTGACTAAATTAGCCTTAAGAAAACGCGGTCAAGGTTGAAATCTGCACAAATTGTATCTAGAAATAAAATACGAGTATCGAAAACGTTCGAGTGAAAAAATAAGAAACAAAAGGCATTGGAAATGCCACCTATAGCCGTGCGACGACCAATTAACATCACTTTGAAAGAATGCCTACGGCTGAAATGACTACAACAGCCCGAAAATATGATAGAGTTATTGAAATTACTACTCGCACTCGTACCTACTATAGATACACTTGCAGAGTGCCACTTCAGCTCAAGAGGCTCGGATTCGAGTCCGACCAAGAAAGAATACAACAATCCAAAGATCATGTCGACGCGTTCGCCACACACGCATTCGTGCATATGTTCAGATTAATGCGGTTTGGCGGCGTTTGATATTGACTCGATATTTGTCACACTTAAACGCTTTCATTAGAAGCTCGAAGCGGTATCACGTTTTTACTGATTTTTTCGCATTGGCCGCGTTAAATTCGTTTGCACTGGAGTGGCCGATCTGATATTGTTCGAAAGGTGCGAGTCATTCAAATCGTCCAGTGTCAGGGCAATTTTGTAATGGACACAATGGGCTTAATAGAATAGTCAACCAATTGTACAATATTCGACCCATCAATCAAAAATGGCCAAAACAAAGCCGCACTCGAGTGCACACGTCGCGCGAGAAACGAGAAAAGATTGGCCGCATAACCCTTCGAGCACTGCACAACCTTCACTGCCAATGACCACTTGAGAATGCGTTAACAAAACTTTTATTTTCTAATCCGAAAACGGTCATTTCAAATCGATGATGACGTCTCAATGGCCCGAAATAGTTTTTTCTTTAAGAAAACGTCAAATCAATTCATAGTGCAAATTATCTCACCTTGCCCCTGCCAATCAGACCCAGAATGCAGATATTGAGATAATCTATCGGTACCGGTACCATCGTAGCGGTAAAGTTGTAAAAAGGGTTGTTATTTCGTATTGAAGCCGTTATCGCGTTGCTACTATCAGATAAGTGTAATAATCCGATGTTAAAGGCGCCGCCACGGTTTATTTAGACATATCGAGGGACGAGATTCAAGCACTGATTGATTTGCGTAGCCGGATTTTTTAGGCAAACTACTAAGCGGGAGCGGAATAGATAACTCTATTTCCAAAATATCTCGTTCTTATCTCGGTTGATTTCTCAGAGATAAAGTCCTGCAGGTGTTTATGAGGTTCTGTTAGTAAACATAATGTAGTTAAGTATATGGTTACGCTGATCTAATGTAAAGATATCTTCGGGAACTTTTTAAGCTTGTCGATATCAATAAAATTGTAGTATCCTGTGGTAAACAGTTTGTATTCTGTGTTAAGCCGCGTGCAGCCGAGAATAGACTGTTACTGCTTACTTTATTTATTTATTATTCATGTATTAAATTCAACAGGGAATCTAATTATTTCTTAAAATATAAAAATATTAAAAGTAAATAAAAAAGATAATTACCGAAAACTCTAAATTCAAGTAAACTTAAAATAAAAAGTTTATTGCATAGGTATAAAGGAGACGTAAAGAGGAGTCGCGCAGATGTTGAATGCATATTCTACCATATGTGCTCCTTATTACAACCAAAGTTGGAAGTTTCGAAGTTAATGTACCACTTTAATCCGAAGACTGCATCGAAATGCATTGGGCCAGAATATTTCCAGGGTTACTATCTGCTTAAATTTCAAAACTTAGAAGAGTAAAACAATTGGTACTCATAGTTATTATCGAAAGCTTATATATTTATTTATTTATTTATATGCGGACAAGTTGTCCATTAAAACAATAACTATAATAAATGCAACTTAATATTAACTTACAATAACTCGTAATAATAAATAAATTGCAAAATTTAGATCTTAATAAATTAATAATTAATAGCTCAATCAGGAAATAATTCAAGTTGCCTAAAAACAGCTTTTAGCACATTAACCCTAACATCAAACAAATGAACATAGATCCATAATCCATTACCGATGCTCTTCATGAGTTCTAAAGGGGAGTGGAGCCTGAAATTTGCTTTAAAATTATGAAGACCAAAAATATCGTTGGTTCTTGTTGACCTAGTAGGAGTTCTTGGACTTGAGTCAATTTAGCCATTTAATATTTTAAAGAGGAATATTGCGTCCGCGGTTTTTCATCTAGTTTTAAGGAAGGTTATATTAAGAAGGGACATAGAATCAGCGTAATTAATATTAGCCGGAAAAGCATGTAGTTTGAATCCAACATATTGCAAGAATTTGTGCTGATTTTTTTCGATTGAATCAGAGTGAATACTATAATAAGGATTCCATAGCACTGACGCATAATCAAGTTTACGGCGTACAAGAGAAAAATAAAGTATTTTTATTGTATTTAAGTTCACGCAATAATTATATATTATTTTCTTTGCTATTGCTTTGCTAATAAGTTGACATCGAGTCTGTTCTGTGAATTTTATAATAGAAAAAAGTGTGATGCAAAGCGTGTGTTTGAGGGGAAATACATGTAAAATCGAAAAAAAAATTATAATTTCAGATTGACTTAAAATATATATATTGTTCATTCAGAAAATTTTTAATATTAAATCTTTAAAGTACATGTCTCACAGTAAATGAAAATATTTTTTTAATATTTTTTCAACCCAAAATGGCGGCGATGCGAGCGAATGAAAAAAACACATCAAAAACTGCCTCGTACAACTTAACGCCTTTTCCGGGGAACTTGCAACGTTCAGAGAAAAAAAAATATGCTATTGAGATATATAATTCATAGGTGAACCAATAAAATCTATTAAAAAAAATTAAATTTTTGCATTAATTTTGGATTTAAAAAAATCGATAATTTTTCAAAAAAATCACGTTTTAAACATTAATAAACAAATTTTTTCCCAAAATTACAATAACATGTAGGTTCAACAAGTAGATACTATTCTTTTGTAGATGCGGTATAAATTTGAGCCGGATCGGTTCAATATTTTTTGAGATATTTTGTACGGAAGTTGAAAAAGTACTACTTTGAGAAAAACGCGTTTAAAGTTTGCGTTAGATAAAAATCATTGATTATAATTTTTTACAATAGCTTACTCGTTAGTCAGCGATTACAGGTCCATACAGCAGCTCTTCAGCCTCGTCATGCATATCATTTTGGTGCATTAGAAGGTCACGGCGAGCATTTCGGACTTCTTTTGAGCTGAAAAGACTTCGACGGTTCTATCATTCTATCCTGTCGTTGGCGGGTCTCTTGACATAATTAAATAAGCTGGGGCTTATTTCAATACTTAAATCATTCATTAGGTGCAAGAGGAATGTATGGCCTTTGTTGAACATCACAGTGGCTATGTAAGCTGATATTTCAACTATTTTCAAGCCGGCAATCTAACGGTTTTTACTACAAGGTTCATGAATACAGGCCCCTTTGTATATTATAAAAATATGCAAGTGTAAATGTACATCTGTATCTATATTTCCTTAGAATTTCAGATTTATAAGAATGTGGGAGGTGTACACAATTAGAAAATCGCCCATAGCACCGAAAAGAAAGTAGGTAGGGACGCGCGGCTGGTATGCTTGACCTGCTGGGGAACGCCGCGCTGCCTATAACTCGAGAACTAATACGCTTCAAAATTTTTTTTGGTAGATTTTAAGAGCATTTCGAACATTTTGATGTAATAAAAAAATCGATTTTTTTTAGCAGTTACATGTACATATTTTCCCCCTTAAGGATATTATTATTCAGATGCATTGAAGATGTTGCAGACTGCCTTATCACGTACGCAATCATTTGAGTGGAACAAATTATTCAAAGACGCTCGTATATGAGTCGAAAATTTACCTAACGCGACTAGTACAAGCACCATATTTGCCAGATGTGGCCTCGTGTGACTTTGTTCTACTTCCCAAATTATTTTCATACTCGTATTCACATTTTACTGTAGCGTAAAAATGAACAAGGTCTTTAGTTGTTTTGTTATCGATGCACGAAACAAAGCCCCAGACAAAGTCGTTAGCAATATCTTTGTGCGAAAGAACTCTTGGAGCTGCGTTTTTCGATTGAACGGTCGATGAACTTTGTCAATGTGAAATCACTGGGGAGGTATTTGGCAAGAGAGCAGCAGGATTCACAACAGAAGTAGATGATATACCTTCTGAATTATCAACTCTCTAACTTGAGACATGGTTTGCTAATATTAGACCACAAGGAACAGTGGTTCCACTTAAGTGTCTTAAATCTTCAAGTAATTAATTATTACAATAAATCAATCTTAATTTATCGCTTCAAAAAATGTTCATCATTCCTATTCACTATCTCTGTCAATTTACCAAGCTTCGTGACGCTTGCATTGCCTCTGCAATCCACCCAATTCATGTTTATGGAAAATTCCGATTAATCTTCGCGAAAACCCATGCCTTAGACCTTGTCATGGCAAATCGATTTACTTACAGTTCTTCATGAATATTCACGTTAATTAGTCGGATAGCAACCACTTTCAAAGTTCAATTTCACCGTGTAAATCACCACTTCGAACGTCTGGAAGATAACATTCTTATGCAAAAAAAACGCACACACTCAATTTACTCTCCATACCGCAAATCAATTTACTCAACACAAATCTGTGCGATTAGCAAAAATAAATCCTAATCAGCATAAGTTGTCGCGACTAGGATAATTCCCAAACAAGTCGTTAAATGTTCATCGATTTGATAAGGCATTTATGCATGTTGTTGATTATGCATGTTGACTGAATGAATCATAATTAATTGTGCGTGTACTTTTTAAAAACGACGAGCCTAGAGCAAATACTAGTTCATCCTTAGTGTCAAGTATGCGATAATAAAATAATAATATCAGATCAGTAGAACGTATAAGAGCTCAAATGTATAAATATGTATGCATGCGCATGGCGTTGGACTGGACATTATGAAATTGACTGGAATTTTTCAATGAAAATACGATTAGAATGACTCAAGTGGCAGTAAATGTAACTAGTTCAGGTTTACAACGAAGCGATTTTAATTAGCAGGCGATTATCTCTGAAGATAAATGTAGACCAACGGCTGTCTCCAGATAGTAAATACTTTTTTGATTGTTTACGTTGCTTTGGTTCAATGAATCGTGCATTATTGTTTTGACGTGAAGAGTTTTTAATTACATTTTTTGATTGATTTTTACTCACATGATTGAATCATGGGCTGAATTTCTGGGTATTTCACGCAAGAATGTGAATCATATTCTAAGCATTTTTATTGTATTTACGTCAAATTCTAAGCATAACTGAGTGATATAGCTGATAAAAATTGCGAAAGTTTCATATTTATTTAATTTTTGATTCTGTACCTTCGACTTCAGTTCATTATTTTCGTTGCCATAACGAAACTGAATTATGTAATTCTGCAAATCTTCGGAAAATAAAATTTTTGGAGTTCAAGCCAATTTCAAGTTGTTATTGTTGCCGCCCTAATGAATTTAAAGGAACTTAAACAAAGTTCGGCAGAAAAATATGTTAGCCTATGCCTAGAACTAAGCAGTAGGTCGATAAGAAAGAAACATAATGAGATACAAGTCTCAGGTCTTAAGTACAAATTATGTTTTCCAGATTGTTTTGATTTTCTTCAAAGCTTCTGTGTTAGTATTCTGATAGAAACATACATACGTTACTTGAGATTGGGTGGGATATTTGAGCAGATACCTATCATTTGATCCATGCAGAGGGTGCTAGTGATTGAAATCAAATTTGTCATGAAACCATGTATGGTTTTTTACTATAAAACTTCAAGTAATACTACTTCGAGTCTTTCGTATATAAATTTTTCACCCACAGTGGGCGCAGAAACTTCAGTTAAGCATTTTCCCTTAAATAAACACTTTGCTGCAAAACTTTAGTCAAAAAATGCTATTTTTAGCAATTGAAGGAGGAAATGGAATGTTTAATTCAGTCTCCAAGGAAGAATTTACCAACGCAAGCTCTTGAAATTCATCGGTTATTCACACTTTGGTCATTTTTGTACCAAGACATGCTACCATCGAATTTTCAATTGAAAATAATTTTATATTGGGCATAAGCAACTTTCGTTTGACTTTTCAAGGTTTTGAAATTTTCGCAAATGGCAGCCGTCAAAATATTCTCACCCCTGTAATTTCTGACGCAGGCATCAGATCAAAACGAAATTCACAGAGTAGGTTGGTTGTTAAGTTGTGAGACAAGTCTGATATAAAGAGTGTTTTTTACAGGTGTTGCATTTTAAAAATCTCGACTGTCAAAAAAGCTGATGACAGCTGTCAACGTTATTGTCATTTTTACTCATTAAGGTCTGACAAATCGTAATGGATAAATTAACACCGAAGCAGCGTCTACAATTTGCGGAAATTTATTTTCGATATCAGTGTTCAGTTGTACAAACCCAGAGACTGCTTCATCAGTTTTAAGGACCGCATAGTCGTCCATCAGCATGTGGGGCTTGTCATATGATTGCAAATATTCGCAACCACTTCACGTTGCTGGACCGTAGGCCAACGACAAGATTGAGAACAGTACGATCCAAAGAGAAGATCGCAGCCGTGGAAACCATTGTTGCTAACTGATTTAGCCGTCCACTTTGTGGAAAATTTGGCACAAGGATCTCAGTCTTAAGACTTTCACGGTTCAGTTGGTGCAAGAATTAAAGCCGTATGACCATCGAAAGAACCACACGTTCGGAGAATGGACCGAAAATCAACTGGAACTTGACCCTCGGTTTTACGGGAAAATTTTATTTTGGCTCATGGCTGCGTCAATAAGCAAAATTGCCATATCTGAGGCGAGAAAAATTCCCATCAATGGTGATCGGTACAGAGCGATGACATACCAGTTTCTGTTCCCGAATTTGTGTCGTGTGGATATGAGAAAAATGTGGTTTCAATAAAATGCCACGCAGCAATCGCAACCATCGACTTATTCAAGACGAAATTCGGAAATCGCATCATCTCGAGAAATGGTCCCATCAATTGGCCATCGAGATCGTGCGATTTGATTCCGTTGGATTACTTTTTATGGGGATACAGGCATTGGTCTACGCTGATAGATCAGTGACGATCGACGCTTTAGAAGCCAATATAACTCGCGTCATTGACGATATAAGCTGTCGAAAATTGGACCTCTAGAATTGGCTTCTTGATGGGTTGCATGAGATCATTTTCAAAAAGTAAATGTCAAGAACCAAATTTTCAAATAGAAAAATAAGGCGATACAACTGACACTTTTTGAATCAAGTTTGGAATCGAACCCGTCTTAAAAACACCCTTTATAATGAAATGGAAACTTATTATTGGCTTTCTCATAAATGCTGTTGGTGCTCTTAAAAAATAAATAATTCAAATATAAATCAAATATCTCCTTTAAGTTTATTAAGTAGATCTAACACGTCATTTAAAATCACGAATTTCGCCAGTAGTGTTTAACCCATATTAGATGAAAAATTTCTCCTCGGGTGTTATGTGGAGAATCACCACTTAACATTACAATACCATTTAGAGTTGATGTGTTAACGTACCTCATTGGTATATACTATAATTTTGCGAAACTGGTACTTATTAACAGTTCAATGAATGTTAAGAACATTCCAACTTCCAGACAAAATTATATTTTCCAAATTCTGAGAGTAAATATTTTGTTTCTAGAAAATTACAATCTCGTACAATTTTGTTTTCAAGTTTTACGTCATATTTATCAAGATGTGTTGTACATTTACCCTAGTTGGTTTTGTTTACGTTTACCTAACTTGCTCAACACTCAAAAATTCATGAAATGTGATTATACATGCACACATATCTTCAGAAATTTCTTACTACGATAATTTTTGTTTTCCATTTCATGCATTATTCTCTATTAATATCACATAATTTCAAATAAAACAGCCATCTTAAATATGTAACGCCAAAAAGCAACAGTAAATACTATTCAGTGACTAATGCAACCAGAGAATAATTAAGTGCGTCAACATTCAAACACCTGGTAGGACCATAGCATTACTGGTAATGTAGTTGATTGCTTTTTATCTCAACGTAGCCAATTGCCATACATTTTCATAATTTTTCATCTCGAAAAACATCTCGCACAAATAGGTTAATTACACTTGAACTAGTCTTGTCGCAGCTACAAGCTAAATCATATTGTAAATATTAATTCAATTCGAATTTGGTCCATCATATCTTTACTTGCAGATAGAATTTACAGCCCAACATCCATGCGACTAACCGTTCTAGAATACTCTGCTTGGCATTCGATGCATTGCCTCCGAGCACATAGAGAACATTCACTTTCTGATTTTAATTTTTAATATATTTTTCTGCTGCTGTTGTAGTTGCAGTTCTCGATCTCATGCGTACAGACGACCAATTTTTTCCGTTTTTTCTTTTATTTTCATTAATCTTCATGACACGTTAGCAGCATACATAATTACATCTTTTATTACTTGATTATAAACTTCATAGAATGTTCAGCTGATTTAATTGATCTGATATTGCCCCGTGGGCATTAAATTGAAATTGTCACGCTGCATGGCCGCAACAGGTGCAATTGTATTGTACTTTAGCTTTTACCGGCCAGCCAGCCATATTTGACATGGCGGAGGTATTGCAAATGTGCTGAGTTAAAATTTTGAGAAAGTGCAAAATCGTGTGAATTTTAGTGTTTTGGTGAAATGATAAGAATCTTGACTTTTTAACGGAATTTATATATATTTAATTGCTTTATTGATATGATTAGAGAAATTTAGCGGTGTCTCAGGTAATCGAATGTGAGCAAATTTTTATAGGTAGATGATGCCGAAATTGATATGAGGAAAGATAAACGCAAGGAAAATAATAGGTCAAAATAAATCATCTTGATGCTAAAATCGATGGCCTTGAAAACAATTCGTCGAAAATTTGCCGGTACCAAAAGAAGACGTAAACAGTTTCAAGATAAGAATATTATCCGGGGAAACTCAATTTTTGTGGATATTCCGGGTGTGGAATGTATTATAAACATGAATTTCAGAGTGCTATCACCAGATTTGAAAGTGCGATAAACCTCAATATAATTATTCGTATAGCTAAAATAACGTATAGCTCCCTATATAAAACAAGTCGCGACAACAATGTTTTGATGACCATCAGAAAAATAATTATAAGCAAAGAATGTATAGAAACAGCCAGAAAGATTGGTTTTTAAATGAATGAATGAATGATAATTTTATTTTAAATTATTTTTACATTTTGTAACCTAACATACTGAATAAATTAGCAAAAAAAAATCAAGTTATTGGCTATGCTGTTTTGGCCTGCTGGCTCTTATTGCTGTTTTTATTTACTCCCGGAAAATTCATTTCATTTAATTTTATAACTCAGCTTGTACAAAAGCTGGGTTCTTCTTGGCAATATCTTCTCTTAGAAACTACTTTAAACTAAGATTGCATTTAACTTAAACTCAATAAATAACTAAATTACTTGATTTAACTAAAACTAGCCCCTCTTAATTGTTGAGGACCTACATAAACGAACAGATTTTATATTTTATGAATATTTTACTCGTTTTTGCTAATGTATGCTGAAAGTTCAGAAATGCAATGCAAGTGTTGAGTTGTTCCACGTAAATGTTAGGACTATATTTAAAAGAATGTCAAGAAAAAAAATGGTTGCTGTGTAAAAGCCGACCTACATTGCAGCTCCCGGCTGTCCAAACCCCTCCTTGCTTCTGCGAATTTCGGCAAATGCTAAAGCTATGATATGTTATGCTCTCAGAGCAGCTAAAACATGCGCATTGAATACACCCCTGATGAAACTGAGAGAGTCCCCCGGTCACTTTGTAGTAATCGGGTTGAATGAACCTGCCAGTACAAAAGCGCGAAATTCTCCGGTCGAAAACATCCGCTCTGCCATGACAGTTTTGGAACAGGTAATCCAGAATGGGGATGCGTAATGG
Organism: Nemotelus nigrinus; assembly: GCA_947369275.1. Classification (NCBI taxonomy): domain Eukaryota; kingdom Metazoa; phylum Arthropoda; class Insecta; order Diptera; family Stratiomyidae; genus Nemotelus; species Nemotelus nigrinus. The sequence continues at coordinate 224,873,587 of OX376372.1, read as the reverse complement.
CGAACGAATGGGTAAATTTCTGGAATTCGTGAAAGTCAATACCAAAGAACTTCAGTATAGAGCAAAGAGTGGTCGTAGGGTTTGGACGAGACAGCGAGCGTTTTAATCTTGTTGCGAATAGTTTGAGATCCTCCATGCTTAAATAAATTGTAAATCACACAAAGTTGTGTCTTACTACTGCTTGGTTTGCTGCCCCATTTATCAAAATAAAATTTCAACTCAACTAACTAGTACTCTAACAGTACTCTAGGGTTTTTTTAACCTTTGAGCGAGTCTTTGCTCGATGACAATAGAAGCATGTCATTTGCATATTAGAGAGCTTTAGAGAGGCTGTTTCGCTAAAAATGAGAGATCAGTGGTGAATATCGTGTAAAAAAAACCGGTCCAGTGATCGAACCTTGCGACACTTCTAATATCACAGGTCTTTCAGTTGAATTGGCTTCATTAATGTTGTCGTAGAATTATCTATTGGCAAGGAAGCAAGCCGTATAACCTCTTTGGGTTATCAAAACTTGATTAGCTTGATTAGCTTCGTTCCATATAGAATCGCAAGCTTTCTTGATGTCACATGCTATCGTAGAAGTGTTATTCACTTTCAATTGGGACGCAATCTGATCGAGCAAGTATAAGATAGCATGCTAAAGCCAAATTGGTATTCTGGTAGAAAATCTGCGAGCTTACAATAGGTGGAAGTAATCTTCATCCAAATTCTCTCCAATAGTTTACCAATATTCGGAAGCAACGATATTGGACGGAAATTGCTAGCCTCTTTATTCTTGCCCTTTTTATGAACGGGAGCGACTTTGGCAATCTTCCAGGAATTGGGAAAGTAGTCGTTGTTCAGGTCCTTATTGAAAATAATGATAGAAAGCTGAGCATCGAGGTTGGAAGGTGTGTTAGTTATACACCCCATCATGCCCAGAAGACTTTTGGTTTTTACACCCATAAGCAATTGCAACAGGGATTCACTATTGACAAAGTGAAAGTGGTTACCTGCAATTTTAGGACTTGACTATTATTAATTATTATGCCTATTGCTGATCAGGCCGTCTAGTAGGAAGAAAAAGTCGATCGAAGATTGAGTATTTGATCTGATTGGTGAGCTCGAAACAAAGATTTGCATTGGAATATTTCCGTCTCCGTTTCCGTCTATTACGAGGTCTTCCCAGTGGTGGTGCTGCGAGTTGAATTCACTATCGACAAGTGCATTGGGAATCATGTGAATACACAACTCCAAAAATTGTGCAAAAGGCTAGATGTTGACAAGCTGCAAGGAAGCAACTAGCAGTCATCTTCCGTCTGTAGTTTTCACCACTCTAGCAGCAAGGGCACAAAATTTTAGTTCGGGGACGACAACATGATCAATATGCCGATTATTTCTAAGTAATGGGCAGAGTATTATCCAGTAGAATTGAATACTCTTTGATGCTGATCTATGAAGATCTGACAGTTTAGCGTCTGCAATTAGTGTCAAATCTACATTCAGCGCGTCAAGAAGATGTTGGGTACCAAAACCTGAATCTACTTCCTGCGCATAGGAAACTCAACTTTTTCTTTAGCTCACACCACTCTGGTTCACAAAAGGCTGAAGATCCCGCCAAGCCTAGTCGCGATGAATACTCTTCACCTAGATCCTTGCTAGCATTTTTTATAGGCAGGGCTCCCGTGAAAGTTGGCTGGGTATTCAATAAGACCACAATTAGCACAAGCATGCTGAGTACCTTCTATTTTTTGCATGCAGCTATAGCATTGGAGACTTTTCTTAATTTGGATATGTTCCCACTTCACTTTCTGTCAGAGAATGGACTCTCTAAGCTCCTGCAAAGGCTCAAATTGCGCTTTTGAAAAGCCTGGACTAAGGTCTGAAATTTTCACTCAATATCGATTTCTATAGTTCATGGTCCTTGCGAGTGAGAAAAAAGAAACTGATTTAAATTTCAGGTCAATATGCTGCGCCAATAGCTCAGAGTGAATATCCACTGATTCAACGTCTTTATGCAAGCCACGGAGTACATGGGACTTAATTAATTCACTGGCTGCAGTTCACGTAGTAGTATTTTGACCACTACCTCTGATTAATTCCAAGACCTGTTTATGGTCTCCATGAGATGTGCACATAATAAGTGATTTCTCATTCGAAAGATTTTTAATTGAAAGCACAACATTCTATTGGCTTTTATGCCCTTGATGAACATTGGAATGTCCATTTTGTAGGCCATTATGGGCGGGAGATGATGAAGTATTGGACTTCTTATTATAACTAGGATTGGAAAGCTTTATCTGTTCCATTGATTGGGCTTGGCTATCTCATTCCTCAGAGTTGGTGACTTTTTTCGAGTCAGTAGGGGATAACAAAAGTTCTTAAGGGTTTTGTTTTGTTCATGTTTGCCTACTAAAACCTCCCTTTGTTAATTGCTAATTCATAAATGTGGGCGTCTGCAGCTGCAAACCATCAATCTCGATTTTCTATTACGATCTAATCAATTTTTTTGACTTTATTCTCCTCAATACCGGATTTTATATATAGATATTTTATAGATATTTTGGTTTCTATTTTTTGTTTTCCCAGCATACCTAGCACGGGTATAAAAGTTTTCACGTACTAATTCAAAAGAATGAATTTTGTTTGCAAGCTATGTGAAGTGAAGTGCTATGTGAGTTTTGTTTGTAAGCTTTTTTGCACCGCTGGAAAAACTTATACCTAACGGTACTAACCTTACAGTTATCACTACCATGCCGTACGAACATCTCGAAAAACTTACTACTGATTAACGGCACTTAGTTCTGGATCCAAACGGCGAAAAAGCAAGACTATTAAAGCTAGGCGGGTCCGAACGACGTCGTGTCTAGCCTGAAACTCTATTCTATTTTGGCCTGCGAACTCTTATCGGTTTTATTTCAATTTTCTTCTTTTACATATTTTTTATATTACTTGTTATTACTATAACCCAGCCTGTACAGAAGCTAGGATTATCCTGACAGAGATTACTTGCAAACTATCTTCACTAAGAATAACATGTAACCTATACCTAAGTAGTAAAGTAAAGTAATCTCACGACAGCCCTCGTACGGGTCTAGGGGTTGAAGCTGGTAGAGAGCTTCATTACAATTTTTCAATCATGGTGACTACGAGTGTGGAGTGATTAGTTCCAAGACTCTTTTTACCCCTGATTTAAATCAGATACCTAATCAGAACTAGGTGGACTCAAAGCTTGGTGCGCGGACCCTCGTCCGAACCTGGATTCGAACTAGAGACCCCACACGCAAGAAGACTACTCAAGCTTCCTGATTAGACCTAAATACCTAATAAGACCTAAATCTTATCCTAGATCATTATCATAGCATTATGAACATTGAGATCAGCGATGCCAGATGGGCAATTTATCGTAGTTAGTTTCGATTGTTTTGATTTTGATCTTCGAAAATAGGATGATTATTAATTAAAAAAAGCAAAACTTCTTGGATTGAGCATATTTTCACCGTTTTTCTTTCTTATTGTTTCAACTAGGTTTTCGACGAATGGTTGGTGTCGATGATGTTATCGGCAACAAAAACATATGGCGAGCTCTGTGCGCAGAATTTGTCGGGACATTCTTCCTAGTATGCATCGGTGTTACCAGCACGACAGCATTTTCACCCGAATTTTCACCATCAGTTGTTCAAATTGGCTTTACGTTCGGTTTGGTTATCGCTACAATGGCACAGGTATGTATGTATGTGATGAAATTGAAAATGTTCATCCTGAATCAATTGATAAAACATCAATTTTTAAATTGCTGGCAGTTATTATTTGAAAACGCGTTCTCTTTTGTTTCTTTGTTTTGCCCTTCAGCAAGCTAAATTTTAGTATTGTCAAAGTTTTTCAATTCAGAGTTTTTATTGATTAACATTCGTTATTACTTCTCTCAACTGCTTCCTTCCAGGCTCTTGGGCACATAAGTGGCTGTCATATCAATCCAGCGATAACGCTAAGTTTCGTCGTAACATTCCAAATGAGCATACTGAAAGGCATCTTTTACATCATCATGCAGTTGACTGGTGCTATTGCTGGAGCGGCCGTTGCTAAAGTATAAAATCATCTCATTTAAAAAAAATTAATAAAGAAATTATTCCTCAAATTCTTCAGGTAATGAGACCATCCCCGTTCATTGAGGCACTTGGCAATACATCACTGGGAGATGATGTAACTCCTGGGCAAGGTGTCCTCGTGGAAGCCATTATCACTTTCATCCTTGTGTTCGTAGTGCAGAGTGTCTCGGATGAAAAACGCAACGATATCAAAGGTTCGGCCGCGTTAGCCATTGGACTTTCTGTAACGACCGGTCATTTTGCAGCAGTAAGTAGTGGAGTTAATTTTCCATTAAACACTTGTCAAATAAATTAAATTGAATTTAATTCGGAAACAGCTCAAATTTACTGGGTCAAGCATGAATCCGGCACGTAGCTTTGGACCAGCTGTTGTGATGGATATCTGGGCGAATCACTGGGTAAGTTTGTAGCCATTTTAATTAAATTAAAATTCAAAACTACAGCATACGTCATTTTTGTTGTGAGTAGAACATTTTTTATGAATCGTGGTTTAGTGCTGCCACAAGCTCATCTCCAGGTGTCTATGATTCTAGCTACTGTCACAAACTATTTCGCACTTCAGACCTAACCAATTTTAAGAAGCATGAAAATTTTGATGACCTTAAAATCTATCGATACTCTACATCCTTAATTTTTATCTTCCAGGTTTACTGGGTTGGACCGATTGCTGGTGGTATTGTTGCAGGCATCATGTATCGAGTACTGTTCCGAGCACGTAAAGGCGACGATCAAGTATCATCTTATGATTTTTAACAAAAGAGCTCTAAAGAATGCGAAACAATGCTTTGTTTGTTTTTGTTCTTTTCATTTTTCTTATCTCTAGCCGAATGAAGAGGAGAAATACGTTACGAATTCCCATACTCCGTAGTTAGGATAGGCATTAGGATCGATCTACTTATAAAAATTCGGGTACTATTTCTTAACATGTGAATACTTAAGGCAGTTTACACGTGCGTCTATGCGATCAAACCGTTTTTCAAAGGCGGGAGTGAAGTGAAATCAACGTACCTGCCGATTTGTACTTCTACTTTACTCTCGCCTTCTAAAAAAAACGGGTTTGATCGCATGGACGCGTAGATGGATGTGTAATCTCTTCTTTACTGTTACTTACTCTGTTACTTACCGCAAAGTTTTATTCTATTCTGTATATTTTTTTACACATATTGTTGTAGATCTTGTAATATTTATGCATACATAAATTGTGCTTATGTACGGATACGATCCTTAGACCGTTCGATTGAATGTTCGAATTGTTGAAATTTTTATTATTTCTTAGAATAAAAATTTTAACAAGTGGCATATTGTATTGAAATTAAGCTTAATTATAATGCTAAGATAGTTTTCATAGTTTTCATATGTTTAACTTAGAAATATGATTGGTTGTTGACAGAGTTAATTTAGTGAATAAATAGATTGTTTTCATCATCAACTTTGTTGCCTTTTGTTTAGTAAATAGTGAAAGCATACATAGTGGCAGTTTGGTTGCATTGCCAGTGCTTCCAATAGTTTTAATAGTTGTCAATGGAATTAGCCATAAGAAAGCATATTTCTTGTTGTACAAAATTCACAATGAATGAAATGAGTCATAAGTTAGCTCATATAGAATGCAAAAAATGCCCTTAGGTTAAAGTTACGCGGTGGGACAACTTTCCGAAAGCTGCTGTGTTTCATCACTAGGCGGCCAACGACTTTGCCTGCAGCAAATGCTTAGTGTTCACGCGGTATATTTCCACATGGCCACATGTACGACTATTTCTTGATCTAAAGTAACATGACATAGCAATCTGTATCATCCAAAATAAGAAAGAAGATTTTCTATGTGGAAATATATAATTGTTCGTTTCATTATACACTATTTTTCATAAACTAAATAGCTTACTAGTATTATCATTCAGCTAGCACATTTTTGATGTTTTGACTCAGTAAACTTTCAACCACTTGACTAGCTTACATTTTTACAGATGACTCATTTATATATTATCAAAATCGAATTTGCATTTTAGGCTAAATGTTCAATATCTTTCGCACTGTTTTCTGAGCATGAATACACGCAAAGAGCCTACAACGAGATGCATAAATTAATAATGTCATTTACATGCACGTCAAATGCTAAATGTGCTATTTCAACTCAAAAAATACATTATGTTGTACGTAAACTGGCAATAGTTGTACGCCACTGCTGGATAACTATAGTTCCTACGTACCGACTCGACCGATGTATTGCATTAAACGACAGATACAAACACCCTTCTTCTTCTCATTTTATAACTTCCTGTCTCTCAGCCAGGATCGTATGGCCAACAAGACAAACACTTTCTAACTAGTAGTTTTATGAATACACAGGGCGAGGTAAAGGTGGCAATTACATCTCTTATCGCAGCATATGAGTGCAAAGGGAGCTATTGCTTCTTCTATTAAATGATTAACCTTCAATATATTTTGTTGAATTTCAGCCCTTGCTACAGTTTTCCTGTAAAGTCTCAAATTTGGTTTGTGCCCGACATGCATTCTAAAGTAACAAAAATTAGCTTGATTAACTGCGTATCGAAAATCCAAATGAAATTTGGAATTTGAAAATTCTGAAATTTTAAGTTCAAAGTTCTTGACACGCCTATGATAGTGTGAAATTAATATACGTAGCTATACTTATTTGTATTTTCTTACACTATGGTAATACCAATTGAGGTAGGTTGTAGTGTCTTTCTACATAGCTGACACACATAGGCACAAAAGAGCCCCGTTGTGATGCCACGGTTCCCACGCCACTAAAGTCAGGAAACCGCACTATCCCCTTTAGGTCAACCAGTGATAGGTCAGTCAGATTTGAGCCTAGAGCCAGACACTGGCATATGAGATGGGGAACATTCGTTCCCCTTTGTCGTCCGAGCCAAAGGTCTGACAAAAATCGCCGAACCATGCGCCCAGCCATTTCGCGTGCCATCCTAAGAAGCAGTGGCTCGTAAGAATGTCAATAGCACAACGCAGGGCGCTTTCGGGTGAAACCTAATAGCTGCCAGGTGCGACACATGACCGTAGAGACACACGACTGGATGAGTGTTCGGCCCAGGACTTTCTAGCTTTCTCGAGGTATTTTTTTCCTGACGGCTGATTTGACCAATGACATCGGTATTCTTAAGAAGAAGAGACATGAGACAGGAACAAGTTTCCCTGAAAACCCCAATGTCCAAGTATCCAAATCAATACTTCTGCCAAATATATCGACATCTCCCTAAAAGAAACACGGCATTCAGTGACAGCCATGGACACTGTACAAGAACCAGCAAGAGACTAAATAGGTGTTTGGCTATCTGTGAAAATACCAACATTTACTCCGAACATTTGATTACACAGAAGCCAGTCAATTGCCTCAAAAATAGCCACAACCTCCAGCAGAAAGATTCTACAATGGACTCGGAGACGCAGGGATAGCTTTAGATTCAGCTCATCCGGGTATTATTTGTTTAGCTTTGAGCCAACGGTATACACAAGCATATGCTCACTCTCGAGGGTGACACCACTATACCATTCATTCTTACCATGAATGCGAGTTGTAAACTCCAAATCGAGTAGAACGTCCGGAGCGATCTAGTCAACGTCCACTAAAATTCTTGTGTGGCCAAACCCTGTTCTCGTCCACGCAGAAATCCAATGCAGTCTCACAACAGCCAGATCAGCTTGCTATAAGGTCCAACCAGTGATAAATCTGCGTCCGCACGTGCGCATATGCGCCGAGGTAAACCACGCAAAGCATATGTTCCACCCAAACATAACTTTCCGAACAGCCAGAAAAGTGGCATGCTCATTAAGCAACCTTTTGCTCAATTTTTGCTATGAGCTGTCCGTACGTAAAGTGGTGATGAGATACGACTTGACATACTCGCTTATGCGCTGTATGGGCACTTATAGTATGTTCACTCCTGTTTGCGTATGTCAAAAAGTGCCTTTTTTGCTCTAAAACCGGGCGATTTTGAAAGACGATTATGTTCGCAGACTCATCTTTGGTTAGGGCTATAAGATTACACATTCAAGTCGCTCCCTCATGAAGCCGAACTCAAGGGAGTGATTTAAGCTCTTCAAAAGCATAGGTAAATGCTTTCCTGACACTGCTATCACTTTATTGTCTACATATGCACCCTTTTGCAGCCTACATGGTCTAGCCTCATCAAAAGATTATTTACCGTAATGCTTCACAATGCCCACTTTCAAATGTAACTTCACTTTGAGGTGACCACGTTGTACGTGAGCATTATCTAAAGAAGAGATTACCTCTCTATTCTTAAAAAGCCCCATGATTAAAGATTCAATACATATCAACATCCGGCGCGAAGAGTACCTCAAAAACTACATAAGACATAAAATTTTTAAAGGCCCCCTCAACGTGTAAAAATGTGGCAAGCGTATATTTCCCAAGAGCGAAAAATTGCTCAATTTGCTCAATGTAGTCATAAAGAGCAATTTCAACAAAGTTTCTTTTGGCATAAGCATGCTTTAGCGGTTCCTGCTTTAGGAACAAACCCAAATCTAATTTCTCATCGTTAAATGTAAGCATACAAGAAGAGCAGGCTTGCGTTATATACTTCTTGCAGCCATAGTAACGTTTCTTTTTATGAACTGCTGAGCTTCAGCCGGAAGAACACCATCAGAGCCCGGAGATTTGAACGGGTCGAATGAGTTGGTGACCCACCTCGATTGAGGGCTGCAGATCCTGGGAAACAATACTAAGCTAATGGCCGGATGGATTCGATGCTCCGCTTCTAGAGACTCAAGATGCACCTCATAGCCTCCGGAGTAGAGCTTAAATCCTTACGAAGCTGGTTTAGCTAACTGGGGCTCTCCACATTTCTACAGGAAGATCTCCATGGGGACCTCTTTGCCTTAACTATGGTGCACTTAAAAACCCTCAGCTTTGTTTTATACAGCGACCATTCATTAGTCTTTTTAGAGCTGTTTATTTATTTCCTGCACTTTCTTGGCAGGATGGTGATTTGTGTATTCTACGTTAGGACTAGGAATTCTCCCTGTTTTTCAATGCATTACACGCTATCCTCGAAGCAGAGTTGAAAGCACTTTCAAACACCTTATCTAATTCATGATAGCAGTTGATACTCATTGAAGCAATTTCCTGTAAGGATCGAGTATGGGATTTGGAATAACTTCCAATCCATCTTCTTTATGTTAATAAAGGCTACCTGCTCAGTTGAACTACAGTAACCACGGTGAAAGATATATACCTGCGATCAGGAAATGGACACTTCTGTAAAACCAACTAGCCACAAAGAAATTCTGGAGGAAATATCTAGAACCTCTCTAAGATTTAGGGTGAAGAAGGTAGGTTTGCGGTCAGCATTGGCGATGAATTGATCATGCGAAAGTATGAGGTCAAAAGGTACCTCACCATGGCAATTCGTTTTGGAGTTGCCCCACACTTCATTATGAGCAACTTACCTTGAAGTATCTTCACCATTATCGAAAAGCAGTACTCGAGGTCCTCCTCCTTGGCCGTAATAGCTACCTGAGCTAGCTTCTCTGGGACTCAAGATCTTTCACTTCTTTTTGTCCTGTCGCTTCGGTAGATCCACAGCCGTTTTGGGCATACAAGACAGCAGTGCGTCTTCATTTACGATGTACGGGGCTTCCCACCAATTATGGACAGACTCGCCACTTTTCACAACCTTCCAGCAGATTGAAAGGGTTGAGAAGTCGTATGATGTTCCAGATATCTACTGGATCCAAATGAAAACAGGGTATCTTTGCACCTTGGTCGACTGGGGAGATAGTCCTTAAGCACCAACTTTAATTTGGCGCCTGGCCAGAATTCCCTCAGCTCGGGATTGCCTGCTCATAAAAATTGACCGAGCGTTGGTGCTCACACGCAACCGGCCTAATGCCTTTATACAAGCTGACCTTTCGCAACTTGCGGCAGACCCTAAACAAAGCATATCTCATTTTGAGCTTGTTTTCTGGGAAGATGATTCCATCTCAATTGCTGGCATTAACAACACCCCCAAAGAAGCCACTGTTAGGCTATTTCATTAAAAGGCGGAATTAACACCGGAAAAGACAACATAAGCTTCGGCTTCTCGCACCTTTTTCCTACCTTTTTCTTTCTATTCTTTTTCTCAGGTGAAATCTGCAGGGTTTATGAGGAGCGTATGCTCCCTGATAAATGTTGTTGCTCACTGAAGGGACTTCTGTCCTTGTATGACTTCGTGTCAGGGGAGATTTTTTTATCTCCCTCAGAACTTTGAAGGCTAACCTCTTAGTTCCGTAAGCACTAGAGGAATTGGTGGAAGAGTGTCGGCTGCGCGAGGAGAGAACGGCATCGGAGGAGAGCACTTGTTGACAGTCGAACCAGCTGACATATCTCCAGAAGCTAAAGCAGTTTTAGCAACAGTCCGCGGAGCTGGCTCATTCGCCATAGTTGCACTTCCTGCGGCTTTAACTCTACCCGACAGCACTGACTTGCACCTAATGAATTTGAGTTTGGATTTTTTTTCGCATTCAATAGAGCCCCTGCTCCACAATCCGGATGTGCAGTCACCTAAATGATTTGATAAAATTACTAATATTACTGCCTTATTTAAAGGGCATTGGCAGCATAAGTCCAACTTTTACCGATCATTTACAGCACTAACATTCTATATTATACGTTACTATATCTAACAGCACTTTGCCGGTTTGTCACCCTGTTAATCGATCTTCTTCCGGATTCTGACTTCCGGTTTGTGACTTCCGGTTTCTAGTGTGTCAATTGTTTTCATAACAATTTCAGCTTGGCTCCAGACCTCTTCATATCAATGACATAAACCAAAACACATTACAGTCCAAACCCCGTTAAAAAAGATATTTAAGATGTAATAGCTTATAGTAAAACTGTTTATTTATTCATTGGCGTTTTTTTTTTCATTTGATAGGACACTCCCAAATAATTACCCATATTCATATCACAAGCATCAGTTTTTTCTTTGGCTTGATACTTGATACAATTCTTTGGCTTGATACAATAACACATTCTAGTTCTTAATCTATCTTCATCAAAAGCTAGCACCTTTGTTTTCCGAGCATTTGCTCAAATTTTCGTTCTAACTTCATCACAGGCCACAACCTTGTAACTTCAAATTCCACAGGTTAGCTGTTTGTTTACAGTGGCTCGAATATTTTATAACGATTTTTTCAAAAAAAAAATTGTGCAGCAGAAACGAATTGAAACGTATTCAAATGCAGCTCAATGATTCAAATATTTATTTGAAACACTTTCAGCATCTGCTGGGTAGAAGTAATCACTAATAATCCTACGGTCAAGGAAAACATTCGACTCTAACTTTTCAACATAAACAAAGTACTCCTCCTTAAGTTTACCCCAGTCACATACGTCCAGTTGACAGCGTTTTGTATTTGCTTGATTTGCTTCTGCTTATAAAACACAAAACAGCTGATTTTCGCACTTGCTGGCATCTCAAATGTCAAGTTCAACAAGCGATTCTTGTTAGGAACTTGGTTCCTAATTAAACTTTTCTTGGCAACATGCAGTGAGACGGATTTTTAATATTTTTGCTATGCAGAAGGTCCCACCGAAATTACTCGTTGGTTTCATCACTAAAAGGTTCTCACTGCTAAGGTAAGTAACGTGAAAGAAATTGCTTTTCTCATCGACCAAAGATTTGCTTACATTCTATTGTAATTATTTCAGTTGCCGTTTTCAACACAATAGAAAGACATTATACGATATTTTAAAATTGAAGCGTAACTGCACAGATCAGGAAATTCGAAATGCCTTCCTGGAACTTTCTAAAGAGGTAAATGTTTGTGAAAAATTGTTTAATTTTAAGCTTAGCTCAATATTCTCGTTGTAATCATGGGCTACAAACTGTGACTGATCGACACAATTCGTTTCTAATTAGAGTGATTTGCGATAAGAAGCACTAATTTTAACATTGCTTATGGTATTGCTGTTTGGAAATTGCCGTCAGTACATTGACGTTGTAGCTTATATAATAGCACTGAAAAATTTGATAATACGTATTAAAACGACGGGCGAGCCAGTATTTGTGGAAATACACTGCGAAATCTAAGCATATAAGTTCAAAGAAGTGCAATATTTGGAAGATTGAGGTGTAAATGTAGTTTAGCTTAAAAATGAATAATGAAGGTGATCTGTTTTTTTTTTTCTTATTAAAAATTTTATTCTGCATGGTACTCTTGAAATTATTTTGATAATTTACTCCACCTATATCACGTTGAATTTGTAATTAACACTGCGCTGCTACTATCTTATAGCTAGGTCAACCAGTTAAGTCTACGTTTTTAGAACTCTCCTACAACGAAGTTTATATAAATGCAAACCAAACTGGTAGAGTTATCTGCCTTTTCCAATAGCTAAAATATAGGAGTACCGAATAATGCCAACCGTACCTTCCAGTTCTTTAGTCTTCAGACAACTTTTACTTCAGACTGAATAGAGTTGAAATATTCCAGAATAACAAGTGAAGTTCAGAATCATCATGAATTAACTAATAACATGCCTCACTGACTTTGAATGCATCAAAAATTGAATCTTATACCTAGCTTACTTCTTGAAATGTACATGATCTTGCCCCGAAAAATGAATTTAGATGATTTGCCATGTATCTGTTTTGGTAAGAGCGAATTGTATATTAAGCTATGAATTGGCTAAGGCCATCAAAGTTAGAGATCATATCATTAGCGAAACTGATTGTCTTTGATGCTATATTATTCTACGCTCATCTGCCCGTCACATTAACTGACATAATACGATCCATTGACCTTCCACTTATCAAACTTCACTGAACCTAACTCAAGCAGCATATTGCATTCACAAACATTTCCGCCTCACCCATGTTTACTTTACACATTTAGAGAAATAAATTTGGCGCACATGTGCATGCGTCACTTATGCTCCTTTTTATTTTTTGCTTGCTGCAAAAATTAGCATGATCTAATTATTGCAACATATCATTTTATTTAGTATAAATATCTGAGGACTGCACTCTATCAGTTGTATTGTTTTATATGTAGTTAACCAGCACGGGCCAAGCCATAAACCCGGGAGCCTATTGTGAGGCTGCATTGCGATACTTGTCGGTTCACGTGCACAATTTTTTAAAGATTTTTTTTTTGATTGCTAAATCTGGCTCTTTACATTTTCTTTTTGAAGATAATCTCGTGCAGATGACCTCTGCGACTACCTCTCAAGAAGCCAATTCTAGAGGTTTAATTTTCGGCCTTTACTTTTAGGGCATATATCGTCAATTACGCAAGTAATTTTGGCTTCCAAAACATCGGTCGTCACAGAGTAGACCAACAACTTTCCGTATCCCCCGAAATCACACGAATTCGGTGGCCAATTGAGAAGGTAATTTCTCAGGATAATGTGATGCCTTAATTCCAGCTTCAATAAGTTGATGATTCCGGTCGCTGTGGGGCACATAGCATCTTGTTGAAACCACATCTTCAAAAAACAAACCACATCAAAAACTGGTTTATCATCGCTTTGTACCGGTCGCTATTGATAGTAACGCGCTCGCCGCGTTAATCTTTGAAAAAGTATGGTCCTATGATGCTACCAGCGTGTAATACGCATCATACTGTGCATTTTTGTGAATGCAACGGTGTCTCCATGATTGAACAGTGATTTTCCTAGCTTCATATTATTGACGTTGCCATCGATTTAAAAATGAACATTGTCACTCAACAAAATTTTCCCGTAAATCAAAGAGTCAACTTCCAGTTGATTTTCGGCCCACTCTCCGAACGTGCATACGTCTTTAATTCTAGTAGCAATTAGATCTTGTAAACCTTTTGACCCAGATCCTTCCACAAAATATTCCATAAAGTCGACGGACAAAAACCAAAATTTTTGCGCAACTTGAATTTGCACAACATTTCGGAAATACATTTTCACGATTTGTAGACGCTGCTGCTGAGTAAAAATGACAGTGACATTAACAGCTGTCATCAGCTCATTTGACAGTGGTCAGTTTCAAAATGCGGCACCTGAAAAATATCCTTTAAAACCTTTTGGCATTCGTGACGTCACAGTTTCTCAAAGTGAGCTTGCTCCATTCACGAAACATAACATAAAACTGCCTATTAATAAGGAAGCTTGCAGTAAGTCGTATTACTTCTTCTGAAAATCCCAACTTAATTAGTCTGTATAGAGCACCTAGGTCCCATACAGTGTCGAAGACACAACCATTGAAGTGTCTCGCTCTCTTAGGTGCGACACAATCTGATCATGCATATACGAGATAGCGTGCTGGTTCCCATGCTTCTGGCTAAAGCCAAATTGGTAGTCGGGTATAATTTTAATTAGCTTACAATAAATAGAAATCATTTCTAACTAGATCATCTATAAAAGCGTCCCCAAATTAAGAAGCAGAGAGATTTGGCGGAATTGCTCAAAATTGTGCTAAACCGTTAATCATAAATTAGTTTTGTAAGTAATGATGTAGCCAAAGAGAGAAGCTTTTCAATATTCAAACCCAAATTAATTGCTTTGATGTATTGAACTAGAGCCGTCACCAGAGCATACAAGAGTATTTTATATAAATCTACGCCATAAATAAATTAAAATTGCAAGTCGCTATTACGGCTCTTAATTCATCATGGAAATAATACCGTCAATTGCAGCAATTTTTTCTACCTTTGAGGGTGTTTTCATTCGTTTAAGTTTAGATTATTTTAGTATAATTTAAAAAAAAAACAATGGAAACTTATAGATACACGGATTAACTTCCACTTTCATTAATACAATAGAAATCGTCAATCATTTCAGTTAGCCATTTCTCTACATTGTCCTCAATTATATTTGTTGTCTGATTTACTGTTTCCATGATTAAGCTTGCCAAGTCAGATCAATCACATCAGCAGCTCAGCAGCATTTGACGCCTTTCTGTCTTGAATCATTTATAACATTTATGCTCCGCTAAAAATTATTAGCATGTCATATGGTTGTCAACAAAACCAACTACCGTGTGTATACCGGCATATATAAGAACCGCAGTGGAACGAAATTGCTGTTTATCCGACACTAAAGCAGTCATTTAGAAGACATATTTATATGAGTGGATGAATGATTGAAGTGATTTTATGCATTTACTATGGTATCTATGGTTTGTGGCATCATGTGGATAGGCAGATTTTCAATACTTTCATTCTTGACTTCTCTATCGTTTTTTAAGTATTCTTTTGAAAACAATTAAATAGTCTATCTTTCATCCTATTTTGAACTTTATAATAGTAAATGATTAACTCTCGTTATATTCGAACAGAATCATCCCGATGTCAAAGGCACCGGTGTCGGTGGAACTCGTGCGGAAAATGAGAAATTCATTGATATACTCAATGCCTATCAAGTCTTGGGCAAAAAAGATTCTCGAGCTCGATATGATGCGGATTTAAGTACATCGCAAAGATACAACACAACATACGCACAATCGACCTCAGCCGGTGATAGTAAGACGGAACCAACGAACCGGTATATGCGGTAAGTGTACTTGATTTCAAAACCAATTCATTTGCATCGTAAATTATAATTTAGAAAATATGTGTGCGAAGTCAATGTGCACAATTGAAATAAATATGCATTTTCATATTGCACGGCATAAACGGAACGAATCGCAAGAAATCAAAGTGCAGACTGGCGTGTGGATTTGACTCGCGGTCTCTTTGATATAATTGTGGCGCCGTTTACTCTTTAATTATCTGAGCGCAAGTTGTTTAAAAAGTGCAGGTATAGTAAATTACTTGCACCTTGCACACGAATGATATGTTGCAACCAATTCGGGGTGTTCATGATGATAACGAACTTGGATAATACTTTGTTTTATTGTAAATTTGTCAGAGAAAATCTTAAGAAAATAATTGAAAAGCATTTTTAGATCTAGTTTTGCAATGTCAAGCATCACTTATCTTACGTGTAATTGTTTTTCAAGTAGTTGTCGTAGTAGTGCATAATATTTACGCCTGCTTGTTTGTAGCTGATGAGTTTATTGTACGGCTACGCTTCTGTTGGCATGTATTTGTAAATTTCATTTACATTGAGTTTAGTCAATAATCACCGAGAATTTTTTCTTGACTGCGAAATGTATACATCATTCTTGCGAAATAGTAGTGCATCGCGAAACCCGGATAGTTAACAAGCAATCCTTACAATATATATTCGTATTCACAATTCATTGCAATTTTCTGACTCAGGCAATCAATCATCCTTTCAGTTATACTATATTCCTTTCAAAGGAATCCAAAGTGATTTATTTTCTTTTCCTTTTCTCTCAAACTTAATGATGATGGATTTTTCGATTTGGAAGATTGTAGTAAAATAATCAAAACAAATCATATTAATAGATCTGATAGAATAAAAGAATACTTCCAAACAATAAAGTTGAATCAACGAGCTTGTACCTTACGATAGCTTTGTATGGTCATCAAAATATGCTTAACACAAAAAAAATTCCAGCTGGCACTTGTTAAATGTGCTTTTATTTTAACTTAATACATCCCTACAGCGTAAATGCAGTAATTAGATATCGCAGTCCTGAGGTTAGCTCACTGAATCTTTGTGTTAATATATGGACACATACACCCAGTGACAAAAAGAATCTCTACACTTTGATACTGTTCAAAAAGTCTCAAGTCCTTAATTATCTCCTAAAAATCGTTCTATCATTTCCAGGTATATTCTTGACTGCGAAAACAAGTTTTAGATGAGTTTGTGAGAAAAAGATTCAACAAATGCATGTGAAAGAGACAGAGAGATCGTTAAAAAAATTATTTTAAAAATAAAAATGCATTGTATTTACGAGAGAGGGATACCAAAAAATTTTTAAGTCAGAACATTAAAATAATTAAAAGAGCTACGTGTCCGGAAGCCAAATATCGTTTCCGCCAAACAAGCTCTTATATCTGAGCCTTAATATAAAATTGTCTCAAATCTGTTTAGGTTTGAGGTAATTGACAGGTTATACATACTGTTACTTTTGACAAATTAAATAAGAGCAAGGTGTTGACAGAAAAGGTCGAACGAAGTCGCAATCTTAGAGATAGGTTCTAAGGAGGGCTTCAAGGATAGTGGAGGAGAGGAAGAATAAGGAGAAGAAAAAGTTGCAATAAAAGAAGACAAAACATTCGATAATGACAAACAAATCTCGGCGTTACTAAGGCAAGTGCAAGAACTGAACGCTTGGTTAGATAAAATTATGCTGCAACCGATGAACACTCCGATAGAACTTTAAGCACAACGAAAACAAAACGAAGAGCTAATTAAACATAACAGAGAACTTACAGAAGTTATATTAAACCAGTTAGGCAACAAGGAACAAAAAAAGCTCAAGCGAAAGCTAGTGATATCTTCGACATTTTCACTGACAGAGAGAAAAAAAGACAAAAAAAACCACACGGCTTCATCTGCGCCGCCAGCGGTGGTGGACACGAATGTTGTAAAAAAATCAAATTGCGAATCGGATATGGAGGTACAGGATACTCTCTCCTCGGCCAGACAAATATAGGCCGAACAAGAGTACTCTCCAATTCCACGTTCCAAACCAAAAGCTCCAATGAAACCGCTGATGAAACACACAAACTACAGCGGATTCAAATATTCAGGTTCTTTAAGGACCTGCTAATAAACTACGATTCAGCCAAAAAAGCCTATTTCGGCATACAGGTGATTCCCGTTACTCCACTGGATCACAAAAAAACTGAGTTCTTCACTGGTGAGAAAATTCAATATCATTCATACTTTCTCCCGGAGGAGAAGAATTTAAATGTGGTGATTCAAGTTTTCTATGGCCTTACACCAGAGAAAAAAAGGAGGATCTCCAGGCTCAGGCTCAGTCTTTTTCCTCAAACTGAGGAATGGGACTTAGAAAGCTGGCTGAAGTTCTCCTTCCGACAAGCGACACTGAAATTTATAACATCAAAGCAGTGTGCCATCTAGTCTGCGAAGTTACAGCCCAGCGACCTCGAGAAGGGCAATCGTAGTGCCTTAACTGTCACAACAGTTGCCATGCAGCTAATAATTTCCATGCGCAGGCAAATTGTGTAAAGTGGAAAGGGAACACCATTTCTCTAAGTGATCTACACTTCCCGCAGAGGATCCCAAATGTGTCAACTGTGGCAGTGGCCAACCGGCCAGGTATCTGGATACCCAAAGAATCCCCAAAAACTTTAAGAAGACGTATGCGTCGGTGACGAGAGTGAATTCCCCCACAATATCCCCAACTCCTAAACCCTAACCCACAACCTATCCCACCTAAACTAACAATAGCCCTAAGGCACCACGGATCTTTCCATAGCCAGTTATTATGGCTCAACTGTGGAGAAAATGATGCTGTGGATGCTTGAGACATTCCTAGCTATAAAAATAACAAACATTAATATCCATTCCCGATCATATGTCACTTGGAATGTAAATTCCATAATCAGCGAAACCCGAGAGCTAATGTTCCTATTTAACTATACGATCGATATTCTGCTCATCCAGGAAACATTTCTAAAACCAGTTAATCGCCTCCACACCTATAACTACAACCTATACCGTAGTGATAGATTGATAGGTAGAAGAAAAGGCATCAATCATATCCACATACTACAGCACGCCAATATAATTGTCATCAAAGTACACACGGATTCTTTCGAGTTCGTTGCGATATCTGCGTAAACGCTCATATCCGCCACTGGGCAGAAGTGAGAAGTAATCAAGCTGGAATCGGGATATAAAGATTCATCACGGAAAACTGCATAAGCCTGCATCTCCCTGAAGAACCCACACGCATAGTCATGCCTCGTTAAACTTCCACCATAACTTGCGATATACATTCATTTGACCACAAGCCGGTAGTCTTCATAACAGAAGATGTTTCAATTGACGAGCCTCTTTAAATGATCAAGAGAATAAATTGGAATGCTTTGAAACGGAAGCAAACTGGCTTACGAGCATCATAAACTGTAAGATCACGCAGTTTTATAACGAAGAAGAGTGATTTTCTGCACACCATGGAGAATGGGGATGAAAACTACTGGCACGTTAGCCAAATATTTTCAGTCAGATGGGCTGAAATTTAACAGGACTGGTAAAGGTGGTGGTGCTACAATGTAAAGAAAACCTCTCTACACAGGATGATGTTGACGAGTAAGAAGATGTTTCTGAAACTGTAGATCTGATCCTTGCCTCTATGCCAACAAGAAACTCTTTGAAAAGGTAAAATAATTTGTGAGTAGACTCAATAAGCGAAAATCACTTGGACCTCACTCAATCTGAAACTTATTGTTGCCACAACTCTCTGGCAATACACTGATGACAATCACTGACAATATAAATGTTATCTATCGGACGAAGAGCTTCTCTAAGGTTTGGAAGACAACGATAATACCAGTTGTGCCTAAACCAGGCAAAGAACTTCACTTTCAACAAAACTGGATACCAATATGTCCACTATTATCCTTAGGAAAAATCGCTGAACGTCTCCTCAACCGGTTAAATGAGATAATTGAGGAAAAACCCATCTTATCGGAGTTACAATTTGGCTTCAAGCCACTTCACTCAACTAAACTCCAGCTCGAATAAGTGTTGCAGCACATGCGTTCAGGATTCAACCAGACAAAATCAGCCAGGTCTAGTCATGTTCGATGTGGTCAAGGCGTTTGATAAAGTCTGGCATACGCGGCTAATTTTCAAACTTCAGGACATACGGGAATCTTCGTGCAATTTATTGCATGTTTTCTCCAGGGCTGTGCTCGAATCAATCACCACATCTCCGCAAACCTGAGGAAGAAGCTGGAGTACAGCAAAGCTCACCAAAGCTTTTATAGTTTGTACACAGAGCAGATATTCTCAATATGTCCATTGCAAAAGAAGCCCTGTACTCCGAGCTTTAAACCTGCGCTTCTTCCAGAAGTGAAAAATAACAGCTAGATCTAGTGCGTAATCATGCTTGATTGAAACCAGAGGCCACACACACACTACCATCCGGCGATCTATTCACTCCACTACACGATCTTCATTTATATTAATCCAAAATTCCTAGAATAAAATATATTTAATGTCCTTTGACAAATTATTTGCAGCTATGGTGACCTTCATCCAACCCCAGACCCCGATCCTGGCCCGTACTACGGTGTCAAAGGAGTGACCAGAGTCTCAAATTTAAACATCGCAGCCATTCTCGCGCTTCTTGCAGCGATAGGTGTAACAATTCAATTTTTCATGATTCGGTAAGAATAAAGAATCGTTTTGAAAGTGCTCCAAACATTAACCTGAAAGCATTCTCCATTTAAGACATTCTGTCACGTTCACAAGAGAAGCACTTGACGATCACTCCCGGGCTGCGGGTGAAAAACATGCTGAAGTACGGGCCGATGCTGAAAAATATGGAAATGCAAAGCAATTGGAACGTTTAACTGAAAAGTGGTTGCAGCAAAACAATCGTTAAAAGCTCCTAAAATAAATCGGTTTTTGTATGATATTGTAGATAAATTCTCAGAAATAAATTTATTATACTTTTAAATGAAAAAACTGTGAAAATTATTTTATTTAAATTTTTTCATTTGTTTTAAATAACTTAGTCAAGATACATACAACCTTCACAATATCTTTGTCTTTTCTAAAACACAGACGCTTAAATCTTAGTTTAATTTTGTTTCATATCATTATTGTTATTTTAAAAATCAATAATTGACTTCATAACACAATTTTTCTCCAATAATTGATCTATCAACTGATGAATATTTAGCCTAAAAGAATGTTTTTGTTTTTTGCAGAATTGAACAATATCGTTTCTAATTGAAACATCTCATTTTCACTGGTCTATTTGCCGTCTCCCACTCTCTGCCTCAGTCTAAACTTCTTTTGCCAGTATTCTTGCAGCGACATGCGGTGGAGCTGGTGTAAATATCTGCTTTCCTTCTTCATCGATATAATCGGAATATGGCAGATTGAAAACTTCATGGAAGTCAAGTTTCTCCAAAACACGTGCCGAAAAATGGCTAGTACATAGTGCATGGTATAGTGAAATGTTATTGTCTTTCATGTATTCCATAGTTTTTTCGACAAGTCTTCCGGCAATTCCGCAACCTCGATAATCAGTATCGACTGAAATGATCTTTGCATCTAGAACGGCATCGACTTTCGGGTAAACGTCGAATATGTTGAATCTACCGTCGATGAAATCCATCAAGGTGAGAATCATACGGAACTTATCGTGCTTACAGCCATCAGCAAGAGGTTCTGGGGTTTCGGTGGCCGGCTGAAATTAAGTGAATATTAAAATATAGATAATTTGTGATCAAGTACTGAAGATGGTATAACTTACTTGCTTCTTAATTAATCCATTCAGAAGTACGCCAACAATTTTGTTGTCAGAATTAACAGCCATAAATGAACAGTGTTCCGGAATTGACTTGAGCGAATACTTTTCAAGCTCGACACAGTCTCCCAGATCGATAGAGGTGTTAAGTGGCTCATCCTAGAAACGAGAAAATAGGAAATTGTTGAATGTAGTCAATTTTATTACAAAACTTATTTTAAATAATTATATTCAAAAACTCATGTTAAATCATTTAATGAAAAACAACTTAGCTTAAGAGTGTCTTTTTTATTTTAAGGGAAACAAGATCCGAAGCTAAATAAAAGCCATGTAGATATATGTGCCCCGTTTCGATGAAAATCTCACAGGCTTTTTCGGAAATTCGCGTGATAAATGATTTGTTTACAAAGGCCTCCGATGGTTTTCGATCTGGAAAACTAAGCAGTAACTTGGTGGATATCAGGTAAGAAAAGTAGAGGTTTTTTTTAGATTTATTGGAATCAGGTCGGAGCAGTATGTGTGCATGCACAGGACACCGCTTAAAAAGTGACAAGCTCCACACCAACCAAAAATATCTTACTACGTTATATGTGTTACGAGGATGGGTCATTCAGTTCTCGGAATCATTAATGAGGATAGTTTAGTTAAAATAGTTAAATGTAATGAGTTTAGAGACTCATTATTAGTATAAATAGCAAGTTTCATTTCAATCGCCCCATAGCTTTTGGACTACCATCGTCCAAGCAACTCAATCTGGAAGAAAGTGTTAAATATGAAGAAAGTCGCTGGTATAAAGTTCCTCGCCAAACAAGGGAAAGTTGGCTCAAACCATCATAAAAGAGATGTAGAATAGAGTAGCAGGCGAATATTTTTGAAAACAAAAATTAATTTGCATTTTTATTTGTGCTTCTTACCCCTCATTCCGCGAACTTAATGATCCACTCTCTATCTAGCATTAATTACACAATACTTCAAGCATTAGAATATTTCAAAACTTATTATCTTTTAAAGTGCATATCACATAACTCTATTTTATTTATAATATATTATATTTATAATTATTATTTTGCGCAAATTGAAGTACGTTGCACCCATGAGCAATACTCAAAATTGCACACCGTTAGGTACACATTGTGTATAGCAAAACCCGTAGCTTGTAGTGGCCGTTGTAGTGGTGAAGCATGGAAATGGTGATGACCGAAGATGGTTTTAGGAGCTATTTTCCTCAACACATCAAAGCGAGCCATGATGTGCTAGCGAAAAATCAGAGCTGGGCCACCGAGTGGCTCAGTGTGTAGAGTCAACCATGATGACAACCATTGCAGTGGGCCAGTGGCCCACCCAAATATGGGAAAAATTTATCAAAAATATTCTCATTGATTCTTGTTATAAATTAAACAATACATATTACATTGTATGTAATATTTCTCATATATACGAAGCATCTCGTTAAATATTTTAATGACCGTTAAGTTACTTTCTCATCAAACGTAATAAATACTATCATTTCCAATTGACATTATAACATTCTCACAGTAGAATAGCACCTGAGCAACTGTTGTTATTTTATAGTGAAGTTGACGTCCATATAGCGAAGTGCTAAGTTAAATTAGAAGTTAATAGGGAAAAGTTGCTTTGAAAATGATTAGAAAAATGTTGTTTTGAGCCAAATATCGAATGGAAACAGATGCTGCCATTCGATATTCATATAGAAAACATCTGCGATGAAAATGAATAACCAATGTTTAAATTATCCAAGTTCTGGAAATTTTTCGGATGGCAGCTCCAAACATTTTTCTATCGCTGTAAATTTCGATGAAGTCATCATCGATGGTGTCATCGTGTCAGGGACCACGTTTCGTAAAATATACGATCAAAATCTAAATGATTCCTCTACTTTTCTTCGAATATTAGTGTTTCTAGCGGTTCATGTGTTTTTTTTTTTTGGATTTTATTGTGTTTTATCAATAGTACGTGGATTTCCTTCATGCCAAATGCTATGATTTTTTGCTTTTCTACAAAGTTTTCTAGCCGCAAATAAGTAGCATCGTTTAATAATGGACCTGTGTCAAGTTTTTCTAAAGTCCAATCTGCAAAATCTATGCGCGATGAATAGTCATTGGGTTTAAGTTCGCCTAGTGAGTTTATAGGACAAAGAGCTTTTGTTTCGCTGAGCGATTTTTTAAAATGGCACCACTGTCACAGGGTTGTCCATATTTTCAAGTTACTTCTATAAGACCTAGTTCTACTAAAAATCGATATATGCTGTGAATTTCAATTGAATCTGATGATCCGGCCGTGAAATCTGGCGAAGTCTAATTTTGAAAATTTCAATTGGAATGTGCAGACAGAACATAAAATTTATCGATCGGTTACATTTTTTTTCTAAAAATCAAAAATTTTTCAAGAGGGCTGATGATTTGAAGTTTTTCCAATAAATCTTGATGTGCTATAAAAAGCTATATTTTTATTCAGGATACCTTAAAAAGCAGTATAATTCAATGAGAAAATTAATAGTAACATTTTATATAATCTCACAAGCGTAGCTTGATCAAGTTAGTAATTGGCTCGAAAGAGAAAAAAAATCAAGAACAAACAGAACGACATAGATAAAATCAACGACCAAACTGTAGAAACTGTACAGTTCACAATAATCAGGTAATCAGGCTGGCTGATAGCGGTGGGCCAACCTTAATTTCTTTGGAAAAGCAATTAGCGTAAAAATAAGAATAAAAAAAAATCAGGCAATCAGGATGCAACAGGTAAATGCAAAATTTTCTTTGCTACTGTACAAAGAAGCGAAAGCTCTTGCTCATGATATCTGCAAATACAATCAAACTTTTATGCTATTTATAGGTCTCGCTTGCAATCACAAATCATTAATAAATTCCAAATGCTTAGCGTTGCAAAATTATTTCAAATGTTTGAAATACTCATTTATTTTGTTCCGACAGTGAACCAGTCTTTAATCGCTTAAAGACTAAAATAATTCGTAAAATAAATGTTAAAGTTATTTGCGCCCAACGTGGTATGCATACAGAACATTTTAATTTTTATCAAATCAGAATAAATGCTCTAAGTTTTAAACAATCAAGAAAATTATGTAATAGTATGTTAAGATGTTTAAATGTTGAAAAGATATAGTGGTTTAGCGAATATTTGAATGTCATTCGACTGGGCTTGAAAAAATATACCATGGTACACATTTGCTTGTGTTTGCATGACATCAATTCTACATTCGCTCTTGATTTTATTCACTATTCGTCAGAGATTTTCATAATTGTCTCTCTTCGTCCCGTGTACCCCTGATTTTTAACGCATCCTGGCATTTGGCAGTCATTTATTTTCCGTAGTGGAATTGGAGGACGCAAAAGCTATGAAGCTAACTAAGAATGGCTGAATAAGAATTGGCGGAGTGAATGCCAGAGTAAGAAGGCAAACCGAAGTGGTGTGCTGTTACAAGTGCATGGGCGGCGAAAATGGGAAAAAGGACTGCAAAGGACCAGATCGAAGCAGCAACTGTTGAAAATACCGTCAAAGTAAATATCTCACAAAAGTATGCGCCATGCTGCTTGTTGTGCAATGAAAAGGCGAAACCAGGAGAAGCGTATCACATTCTGGGGCTAGGAGCGTATAAAGCTTTCAGAGAAGTGCTTGAAGCGTAGAAACAGAAGCTTCGTAGATGAGAATCTTCCAAAGGAAATACGCATTGGTGCCGCACTGTGGAAGATTTGCTTACGCAGGTGGTATCCACAGTTCAAATCGCAAGGATAACTAAACCATATCGAATTATTATTTCGGGCTATGCAGCTCTAGGGGTTGCAGACGTTCGAAGGATTCAAACGGATCAACGGGGTTTGGGTGATAGATACATTTCGATCCGAAACCAAGGCATAACATTTGTCAGTTGCTTCAGGGAATTTCGCAGGCAAATGGAAGTACTGGAGGATACTCTGCGTGATATTCAGGGTGCACTAGAGGTTGCTAGAGTTTCAACGATAGTATTTTGGAGCGATAAATGCCAGCTCAAACCACACGAAAAAGGTAAATTATGGGGATGGTGGCTAAATAAAGGATACGTATCGCATACCCGGGCCTGGCAAGTCTATACTTGACATTACTCTCGCTTTGGTAACATTGTCAGCACTGCGGAGGGTTATCGAAGATTACTCTGAAAGTGATCATAGCTATATCATCGGAGGAAAGCAAAAGTTATCGTAGGAAAGCTAAAGCTTTCAGAGCTCTAGTCGGAAAATACTTGGCTGGTATACCTTCAAGCTAGACAAAAGGCTCCTGAAGTCGCTCGACGGTAGCTTTGCTTGCGAGTGTACCACAGGTCGGGTAGATTAAGTGATAGGCTTAGTGAAGATTACTAAGCTGATGAACTGCACCATGGGGGAAATCAAGTGAGCGTGCGACTCTTCGATGCCACGCTGGAGACAACTTCCGAGGAAGCAACAAGCTTATTGGTGGAGAGATAGTGACACTGAGGCTAAGAACTTTAGCGTGCAGGCATCTGTCGGCAGATCAAAAGCATCCCAATCTTCCGCAGAACACAAAAACAAAACAAAAAGAACTGGTAACAGCTATCAAGGTGAGGAAAAACCAAATGCGGCAAGCGCTTTACGACGAAATGAACCGGAACTCATGGAGCGGAGCGACAAAATAGTATCTGCTAGGGTTGGTCATATGGGCCCTGGTTCACTCACGGAAGTGATGTACATTGTAGACTCTGATGTGCATTGTGTACCACACAGCTGTTACATGAATTTCGCCGATAGATGTCGGGCTAGTATGTTTGTGTTTTTGTGGTTGTGCGTTAGCTTTTGGGGCTTTTTTTCTTTTTTTTTCTTGTTTTTCTTATGTGTTATCTTCTTTTTTATTTTTTTGTATAATTTTGTATGTTTTTCTTCAATTTTTCACCCCTTCTACCACCTTTTCGCCCTCTGGTGGTGGAATTGCCCGGGTGTGGTGCATCAAGTCGAGTTTACCCATCCTTTCTTATAAAATAAGGCTATGCTTCATTCAGAAGACGCGTGGATTCAGCATATGTTTAGCATATTCGCAGGAACAAGGACTATGGGCTTAGTAGAAATATATAGAGGATTTAGTTAGACCTTTTTACTATATTTTATAGCTCAGGCTACTATGTACACAGAACTAAGCGCTATATAGATTTTTTCAGTGTGCGTCACACTTCCACGAATAAATTTTTTCAACACTAGTTCTAATTAAGAATGCTAAACGATCGTGTTCAAAAGGTCTTAGCCGTGAGCTTTGGGTATTGTAGAACCAAATATAAAACGTATATGAAAATAAACTTGAGTGGTCAATTAATAAATAAGTAATTGTGTTTAAATTAACATTGATTGAATAGGAGTATATATGTAAATATGAAATAACCAGCTTAATGAAGGTGATGATGGCTGGTGAAGATGGATGCGGATCAATAAAAATATAATACGAAAAAGTCAAATCAAAGGCCAGAAAATCTTTTGTAGCTCTGAGCATTATAACTGACTGCGTAAAAATCCTAGTTCATATTAATTTTGGAAAAATCTTCTTGAAGCAAAACTTACTCTTAGATTTGCGAAATTGGTGGTAAATAAAGATTGAACACAACTTTCATGACTCACGATCATTCACATGAAAAACAAATTCACCATTATAATAAGAATAATTCTGACTGAATAAAAAAATGTTCTGAAAAAAAAACAGTAAATGTGAAAGAAAACTTTCCAATAATATCAGATAGCAGCCGCATCGTTGGTGTTATGTGCTAACTTTCTTTCTATCTTTTTCAATTAGATTCAATTAAGCTACTTTGTTGTTGAAACAAGTTTCACTTTTATGGGTTTTACAAGTCTTTCGAACCTAATATGATATAGAAGCGAACACGTCTGCTGTGCAGAAAGGCATATGCTGCCAAATTCAACATAGCAATTAGAAGAAATTTTATTAGTATGTAATTTTGGTATTTTGCTAAGAATGAAAGTGAAACTACTAAGCGTCAATATGATATTTTTTTTAATGAAACGCCAATGAATCCATCAAGCTTTTAAACAACATTGCGTTGCAAAAACAAACTGCATTAAGAAAAGTCCCTACCATTTACTGACAAACAAACATGGTTTAAATCATTAAAAATCAAATTGATAGTCGCTAAACATTCAGAGTGGCTAGCTCGTTTTTCGCGAATACGTTTTCATAGCAGCGTCATACAGTTTCAAAGCAAATTAACAAAATTAACAAAACCAATCTTGTGGCTGTGAGACAGCGTTCTACATCAAAATCTACATTCTGATGGTATTTTTCCTATGCTTACTCGAAATTTGATGTATGCTCATTTCTGTAAATAACATCCACCAAATAATTCCACAGAGCAATTAATGTTTAATGGGTAATTAGATTCGTGTTTTTTTTCCTTTTCCTTCTTCTCAAAAAACATCAACAAACAATGGCCAGCAAATGACCCTCTTATACTCTAAATTTATGCATGTATGTACCTTGAAGAAAAACCGCTTCAGAAAATCCAAAACTTTTCCTGCATCCTTCTCCGTAATCAATTCGATTCGATAGTCATCTTTGATGCTCAGCGATTTCGACATTTTCTGCGATAGTCTGGCCACCGGCTGCAGATCTGAGAGCTATTTTGGCAAAAATAGATAGATAAAAGAAAAATGAAAAATATATGGAAAAATTCGATTATGCATCGTAGAGCATTCCAATTGAGTAATTAAAAAAACGTGCGAAAACATCGATTTTACTCTAAAGCAAGCAAAGAATGGAATCATAAAAATGTAAGCATATGGATAAATTGAAAATTGAAAACTTACCGTATACCGAGTTTCGTGGAGCGGATCATTTCTAACGAATGATCGTGCTGATTTGATCTCGATCGAGGCATGCGTTTGGAACTCCATTTTGGTAGATTTAGAATTTGATGAGTTTTCGCAACGGAACAAGATGCAATTAGAGATGATGATTGGTACAAGTACAAATGCAGTATTTATTTAAAAAAAATTAAAGTAACTAAAGCGCAATTTATATGCAACACACAATGAACACGAACGAGTTATCACAACGAAACACACTTTTCAAAAGACGAACACCTTCTATACACAATAACTTTGACAACGATACTATTTAAATGTCGTTAAGGTACCGAACGAAATACTGAATTTAATCAACAATAACAGCAAAAAAAAAACAACAAGAACCAATCAACGCACACTGCAAGTCGGATGGCGATCTCGGGGTCCTTTTGTACTACCAATATGGCGGACGATTCTATTATGCACTCGTCGATAGTTGATTTATGCACTTTGTCATAATTATTATGGACTCCACTACAATACGTGATTAATTTGCCTTTCACTTCTGCAACAATCAATCGAATCGAAACGCGACGCGGTATTAGCGTATTCAGTCTCAGCTGTGCACGAATTGTATTTTAATTTGAATTTGAATCTTTCGAACAGATCGCCCGCCAAACACACACTGGGCGCGTAAGTATCTTTTCCTATCTAAAATATCTGCAATCGACTCGAAGAAAAAAGCTAACGTTTTTCAGGAAGGAATTACTTGTCGATCACAGATTGTCGATTACGGGTACTTGTATCGTTTCAGAATGCACAACCGCAAGACCTATCACCGAGCCGATTAGAGGCAACAGATTAGTTACAAAAGAATCGTGCTCCTGCCTTATATATAACCCTAAGCTTCAAACAAGATACAATACTGACTATATCGACGACAGCGGTGACGGTGGAGGCGACGGGACGGCCGGCCAATCTCCAGTATAAGCGCCATGGCCTTTCTCAAGCATCGGAAGACCACGCGAGCCGACAAGAGCATTCTGTGCCTTGCTCAACTCACCTGACCCCACCTACCACTCGAAAGCAGAGCGATGAGTTTGATATCTTCGGCTGCTGTGATTTTTCAGATTTTCTTGCAACTTTTTCTTCAAGCTTGCTGTTCCTCGTTCCGTTTATTTTCTTTGGACTTTTTTGCTTTCTTTTGATTCGCCCCACGAAGCGACCGGCGCGGCGGACGCACGCACAGCCCGTCGAATGAACGGACGGACGTTTGGACGTGCTGAGTGAGATGCTCCCCTTGTAAACATAAACACACTGAGCAATGCGATCTATCTTAGATTAGCTGAATAATGGCAAATTGTATTTTTTGCGAAAAATTCCTTAGATCAAATGTATGTAC
This sequence comes from Nemotelus nigrinus, assembly GCA_947369275.1. Taxonomy (NCBI): domain Eukaryota; kingdom Metazoa; phylum Arthropoda; class Insecta; order Diptera; family Stratiomyidae; genus Nemotelus; species Nemotelus nigrinus. Next base: position 224,843,957 of record OX376372.1, on the reverse strand, counting down.
ATAGGATTTGATTTGCAACATTGTATGGATTTTTAGTAGAACGATTTCGGTTGTCGCCCTGGGCTGCCAGTCAAGTTGGAAAGTGATTGGCAGCACAATATCTGCTTTGTGGATGCTTAAGTCATGGACGGAACTATTGCTTTGCTGCCTTGGTCATTATTTATTCGCTGTGGTTTTATTGATTTTTATAGTGTTGGATAATTTTTAACATTACATATATGCCGATACGATAGATATAAAAGTTCCAGGTATATAATAATTTTAAACTGGTCGAATGACATTTTTCTGCCTTTCTTTGTCGACACGATCGATTGAACTGCAAAACGGGCATGATTGTGCTAAAACTTTTGTTGTAACGGTAAATTATGGATATGTATGTATGTATAGATGAATAAATTTTTGCGTATCGAAAGTATTGCAAGTTACACTTTGGCTTTCGAAATATGTAAAATTAAGAGAATCGTATTAAATTAACCGACTTTTTTTAAATAATCGAATCGAGTTCGCTGCGGATTTCGGAAATAATAGTACAAATTTTCAAGACTCGGCTCGTCTTTGTCAGAATGCTTATTCCTTCATCAAGGTTGATTTTGTAATGACAAGCAATTTAATTGAAAAACATTTATTTTAATTAATTCTTGGATCGATCACTGCTACTTTGTCCTGCTTTGTACTCTCGACTGAAAAAAAGCTGAAGAATCATTTTTTTAAATAAGATAGCAAAACGGTAAAACTGTAGGTTTAGAATCATAGTATATTCGAAAGCCATACTCTACTAAATTAAATTCTTAATTTTAAAATTATAGATATTATTTAATGTCTCTAGAGCAGTGACGTAGTAGGCAAAAGAGGAAAATGACCGCTCTATTGCATAGCTTATCTTGTAAAATGTTGTCGCATTTTTTTGCATCTGCCCTGTACCCACACAGGACTCCACTTAGAATTAAGGAACGTGTGTGTTGAATTTGGGTGTTTGTTCCCTCTATTATCAAAGGCTTGTTCATGCCTATGCTCTAGGATCTGATCCAAGGAATCGTACACCAGGGGTGGCCAGCGTTTTGTATACCACGTGCCAATTTTTTCGCAGACGAGTTCAGTTGCGTCATATAACTCGACCAATTTTTTACCTACTTAAGCTCACGGTTGGGGATAGAAAATAGGGAAAGTGGTAAGATGTGTAATGGTTCTTAACTCCATTAAGCTGATTTTGCATTGACTCCACCAACTCATTGACTCCATCAACTTACAAAAGGAAGGCTCAATTTCGTCCCACTTTTCCATCAAACCTGTTTTTAATACATTTCTAATAGTTATAGATGGTTTTTTTAATTTTTCTCTTAAGTAACTCCATAAATGCGGGATAGCATTTAGATCAGGCGACGGATACCTGGGGACAGCTATAATGGAGCCAATTCCCTACATTATAGGCTTGGGATCGTTATCTTGACAAAAAAAAATGTTTCAATCCCCAATCTTCGACCACTTTCTTTAAAATTCATTGCCTGCCCCAATATTCCCTCAATTATATGAATATTCCCAGGTCCAACCGCTGACATAGAATCCCACACTTGAAAGGATCCTTCACCGTATTTAACGCTTGGCCGTAGATTATTTTCTTTGAGTTCTTCATTGATTCTTCTCCATACATACGAGCTAGTAACGTTGTATTTGCCTTCGTTGGTGAATAAAAATTGCCAAAACGAAAAATCCTTTTCACCGTACTTTTAAGCGAAATCCAGTCTTTTTTTGCAAGTAACCTGACTGACCAAAGGCTTTCTTCTCGCCACCCTACCATTAAACGATGCCACCGCAAAATTGTCCTTATTGTTTCCAAGACTCTTTTTTCCAAGATGCCTTTTTTTTGCTTCAATGGCAAGTTTAAAAGCATTTAAAAAGGTTTTTCTTTTATTTGTCACACTGCCATTCGTTCATCTAACGAAATGAAAATTTTTTGGAGAAGTTGGTTTAGATTTATATTATTTTAGTCTTTGGTGCTATAATGACGTTTTACTATGTTAAATACTATTGTGGGAGCTCGATCAACTATTTCAGCGATTTTACGCACATTTTTACCGGTTTGGGAATGCCAACTATGGCTTTTCCTAATTTACTACCGTTATCTTTTGGATTTAGGCTATGCGCAACAAGTGATGCTAAAACATTTTCTAGCGATTCGCCACGCCCTTCAAATGATATAAGAGAAGTTAGCTCCGGTTTTTTTAAATAATGCAAACTATACTTTCATATTTTAAACAAATTATATGTGATTATTTGTTGCAACTATGTGCAATTTAATAACAACATTTAATTTTAAGACAAATGTTTGGGGAAAACTGGTCTCTTTAGCCTCAAAATGACCACAATCAAAAATCAATTGATTTTGCCTCAGTGTGAACGTCCTAATACACATCCAGTAATTATAAACTGTCAAGAATGAGATGAACTGATGAATTAAAAGACTACACCAATTGAATTGAGAGCACTCTGGTGTTGGAAATATAAAGATACATTCTGTTAGAGTGCCTACTTTCCATCCCCTGTCAAATTTTTCCCCTTCCAAGCTAGTGGGCTGTGGAAAAAGTTCTACGGTTTTTTTTTTGCATTAAAACTATTCACATATCTGGCAGCACTGTATTTTTGTTGAACTGTCATTCACAGGCTAAAAGGTTTTTTAGTGCACGCAAACTTCATGCATTTTTTGAATTTGATTGAATTTGTTAACTTATACGATCTTATCTCTGTTCCCAAGTTTCTATTCGTTAATCAAAACGCTACAATAGATCCACTAATGTGTTTAGCGTACTGTTTGCGCATACGAATATATACTTCAACTCACCAGCATTGCGAATTTCAAGGAATCATAACAATCTTAATCTTGGTCGATTACACCAATCAATGATGCAATTTAAAATTATTTTAAAAGATACAGTATTTTCATTTTCTGTTAATTATTAATTTAACTTCACTGCATTTTATTCTTATTTAGCTGAGTTAATTTTTATTTTATATTTTTAGTGCAAAGCTTTCTTGAATTGCCTGTTATCTTTTTTTATGACCTGGCTATGTGTTTCCCGCAAAATCATACCATCTCTCTAAATAGTTTTTAATCAACTAAAAAGTTAAAAATGATTGACAACTGTTCGAAAGCATTATTCAGAAAATACGAGAGCTAATTCCTCAATCTCAAGATACGATGACGTGAAGAGATGTAAAAGAAGAAGAGATGTAAAATGTGTTTTTTTCGCAAAACTGATGAAGCCTAATTTAAGTCTCACATTATTTTTTGTTTCATTATTTGATCTTGTTTTTGTTCCACATAAATTAAAGAGTACCAGCAGTCACGGATCGACTATGGACTGGATGACAGAAATCAGGCAATATCTCAATGTCGTTTTGAATTCAAATCATGATGACTCATTTTGATATCCCAATTCTTAGTCTTATGCAACATATTTATTCATCTATTTAGTGACAGCAGACAAAACAACATATTTCTGATATTTTACTATTGGAATTCAAAGTGATTGATTTTATACAAAATCCAGGTTTTGCAAAATAGTTTTCAAAAACAAATTAAATTTCTTCATTTAAACTAATTAAATAAAAATATTTGTTTTCGAAGTCTGAAGCTCCAAACACTTTCAAACTCATTCCTCGAGAGGAACCCTATTCAGCCCACGTTGGGCGCCTCTTATCTTTTAGCTTTAATTTCGCTTTGAGGCAGTTTTGGTGAGCTCATACTAAACTCATTCATAATTTTTCCATAGAGGAAAAAGAGGAAGACTCATCCCCATACCTAGCGACAATACACCTGAAGTAAACATTAATTCGAAAATCAAACAAAAATTAAAAATAATTTTACGTGGACGGTAACATTAACGACACACGCGGTAGCTTGTTTTGATTGAGCGTAACGACAGTAAACAAACGGCCAGACCGAAAATTGACAAACTAAATATTTGTACTTTAAGTTGAAATATGCTTATTTTGATTGTGTTCCACTCCAACGATTACAGTTCACATCGCCTGTGCTACTTCGCACTCTTCATGATCGGAATTCAATCAAACAAGTCTCATCACATAAATTCGTATCTGTACACTTATCTACGTGAAAAGAAACCGCACATTAATAAAAAAAAAAACTAATAAAAACACACAGGTCAAACGAAACTAGTCTCAAGATTACAAAACGACACAACGGAACTAAGTCTCTATGAGACGATCTGATTAATTCTTTTGAAAATAAACCAAGTCACTATCTAAACATCAGACAGACAGTGAAGTGAATTGTTTACGACGCGATAGATACAAAATACCTAGTCTCTCCCAGATACCTACATATAGATACGAATGCATAGGTACTAACTATAGGTGAGCAACGGAATATATATTCAGCTATCTATGAATCCATAGTTTCGGTAACAACTTTCGGATTAGCCAGGGGCTGACATTGGTACTGCAAATCTGAATTGTATTCGTATTGCTACTCAGACGACAACCACAAACGGCGACTGTGACCGAGAACCTGACGCTTATTAGCGATTATTACTCGCGAAAATTATAAATAGTCGCTGCACTCGCGACTGCGATCTCCATCGCGATCGTGATCCAATCAATAGATAATAAGCTAATCGATCACCCAATTAAAGCCATGCAACCGCTACATTGTTGTGTGCTCTGGTACCCGGTAGGAAAAGTAGAGTTCTCCGTAGTTAGGCAGTAGCTGTCGGGCAGTCTAAAGATCTCGTGATTTTCAATGGCAAATGTCGAATACTGCTTTGCTTGTCTCCAGAACGCGATGCGGAAAGAATATTTGATTCCCCAACAGCTTCCAGGTCTTGCTTGCCAATTAAGAATTCTACACCTGTAGCTGTTATGTGACGCATTCCTTTCTTCTTATCTTATACTATTGCTGTACGCGTACTTATTAGAAGCTGGTTACATGTTCTTCTTCCAACTGCTTCCATTGGAGCACAATCACACGTGTGATGAACTTGACTTTCCACTCAAAGAAATGCATTGCACGTGATGGTAATGTCTAGCTCAACCTATCACAACACAGTTTCCAACGAAAGATTCAGTATCTGAGCGTGGGTCTTTTAATGGGCCGGCCGGTTCGGAAAGATCTGTACCTGGTCGATTGGCCTCTGCATGCAACAACTCCACCTGGACAACAAAAGTTTGCGTAAATAATATTCAGTTTCCTCAAACCTGAAATGCAGTATATACTCAGGCACATTATTTATGGCTATATAATTTGATTCAAGCAACTCGATTCGTACCCAATCCGATCCCAAACTGGATTTCGTGTCATTGACATTGACTTAAGCTGCAAGGGTCGATTGCATTCGCGAATATTACAAAACGGTTGCAGTGGCCTGCAACCATGGTCGAGTGATGACACTTTGTTTTTCGGTCCCTGCCGAAGCAGATCAGCTATATTTTCGAGAAATCTGCTTGTTTTAATAATGACCGCAGAATGTTTTGCTATAGAAATTATACGCCGTTTGAATAAAATCGAAGATAGTTTCAAAGGAAATTCAACGATGCAATCGCATCAGATGAAGTAACGACTCTGCAAGTTGAACTGGGCGTAGTTGGTCGGCCGGAGAGGACTGAGAAGAAAAGAGGTATTGACAATATGAATAATGATTAATTGACGACCCCAATACTTAATTCATTTGATTTCGAGTTCAGCTTCAGCACAAACGTTTCAACCTTTAGCACAACTATCATGCAACAATCTTTTCCAACTTTTTTTAGAAAAAGTGATCGTGGTGAATACAAAGGCGGCTGACTGTATCTTAATGACCGTGCTTTATGTTTTGCTGTTTACAATTATAAGATTGTTTGATTTTTTTATTAAGTCGGCTTCACCCGATTTGATACCCAAGTTCTGGCATTTGTGTTCTTAATTAGTAGCGATATATTATTGCTGCTAATTACTTTACCATGATTTATGAGTGTTGAGCTGAGTTATGTTGATTCTTTATGTGAAGAAAAAAATCTTTGCAGCTCGATGTGAATGTTACGTACAAAAATTACTACCGGGTAACCTGATTATGTATGAAATACCAGGACCAAACATAAATAATACTAACAAGGAAAAGAAAAACAAATATAATAAGAGAGACAATACATATGCGCAGATGCCCGTATTAACCTAACCTTTGGTTATCTGAAATGCATTGTGACAACGCGTGGTTTTGAGCTGCAAATGTAATATAATAAACATAGTGCAATAAAAGTAAATGTAGTGCAATAAACTTCATACAAATGTTGAGACAATTAATCAAATCACTGGTCTCTATTATGGGTAAGAATCTTGGCAATTGGAAAATTTACAATAAATTAAAACATTGTGCATGTTGACTTTATATCAATGGTAATGTATCCGGCTTTACATTTCACGCTTAACGTACTTTATTTTAGCTTTTGCAAAAACCCGTACTCTTGTGGCATATTGTTTTGATATATTGTATATATGCCACCGAAATTCTCTTTCCTCGGTATATGTTCCTTGTAATTCCTCAGTTTCGGTGTATACAGTTTTCGAAGAGCTATTCAGCTGCTTCCACAATAGCTCCCCTTTGCTTTCAATTTCTAGTCTCATCTAAAAGCAATTCCTTGATAGTCATTTCTTTATTTTCCGCTCCAGCTTAATCAACCGCTCCACTTCTTCCAGCCGTCAATGACGCTTCTTGATTTCGACGTGATGTGGTGTCTAGATGCAGCTCGCCCTAAATTAAGAATTACAGGCGCTGATGATGACTGCCTTGAAATTTCGAGGTATCGTTTTACTGCCAAAACTGTCGCCAAACTGGCTAGCTGCGGTTAGTTTGCAAGCGTTGAGTCCTCTATCTTCTCTAATCAACAAAAATATTTCCAGTTTTGTGTCCGTTCCCTGAAAAATTCCCATCGTTTCGCCGATTCAATGTTCCTTCATAATACCGCTACTTCTAACCCATGAGATATTCGGTACCTCTTTGCAAAATACTGTTCTTTTTCTTTTTCCATCGGAATCCAATCTCACCTTGCAAAGTTCCCCTTGCTGCTTCATCTTCCCTCTCTTTTATTCACACTAATCATCTCGAATCTTTTGATGTCAATGTCGATTGTGGTCCTGACAGTATATCCAACCTGTTGGCTAAGTAACTTTCTTCGTCCTTGTGTCTATTGTATTTAACCTCAGCTTCACCTTCCATTCCTTCCCAAATAGTTCAAAATGTGCTTTTATTTCACCCACTCACAAGTCTGATTACCTAAACTACATTTCAAAATATCGTCTCATCTCCCTTCTTCCTTCCTTTGATAAAGCCTTTGAAAGAGTTTTTCACAACAGGCTAGTGGAAAAGATGCCTCTTGTTTATGCATCGCAGTAACTCGCGCTGCACGATTTAGGAAACCTTTTATTTTTGTTCCGCCATAAACATTATTTTGTAAACGAACTTTAACTGTTGGTGCCTATTTGATCTTTCCCACAATTCCTGGACCTTTTTAAATCTCAGATTTAATTTCTAAGTATCATCTGCTTACCACTGTACAAAAGTTTTGAAGAATTGTTTTACCTCATCATTTGTTAAAAATTATTCAGACAGTATAAATCACCAGAGTCAGTTGCAATATATTCTGCATCTAAGATTATACGACCATATCTACATAATCAATGCAAAATTATGCAATGCAAAATTACGTGCACAATTGCTGTCTAATCGAGGTCATAACTCAATTAATATAATGCCAAACTTGAACTCTGCATTGATGGCCAAAGATAGTCAACCTACACCGGAACTGTGTGCATGACTCGCTTGCACCACACCACCATAATGATCAATCTAAATAAACAAGCAACATTGTATCCATGGAATGGCAATCCATTTCGCTAACTTCGCTTCAATGCCTTAAATGTTTCATGGGGATAACCAATACGGAACTGAAACAATTCGAAAGGTGCAAAGACTCTTGGTCATGGCTCCCTGAACTAGTTCGCCCGATTCAGAAACCACAGAACTCACAACTCGCAGAACAATGCAACTATCAGATACAGATCAGATACGATAGAACATCGAGCCTGTTCGATGTAGCTACTCAGCTACCGATGAAAACATAAACAAAATCCGATACTGTTGAGAGTAAATTTGCGGTACGGTGACGCACGTATTGCAGACGGGGAATTTCTCACCACGATCATATCAAGTTGTTTACTACAAAACACAAAAAAATCGGGCACAAAAAGTCAATAGAGTATCAGTAATAACTGAATTTGACTTTGACCGAATATTGATGAATAATAAGTAGACTACCTCTAGTCAAAAAGCCAAAAAACATTTTACCGCGAAAAATGCCACAGCCTAACCTAAAGTATTTTATTATCGTCAGATCGCGTCGTTTGGAAAATTTTGGTTTTGGTGAATAGTGACGCATACGTAACTTGTATTTTCGCTTGGAATTAAATAATGATTGCGTTGTTTATCAACCACAAAGACAGTCGGATTAAATGTACGAAGAGACAAAAACACTTTCATAATGAACGAAAAAAACAGGACCTGCGGTTGTTGTTCAAAATAAGTACACGATATATACGATATATACGTATAGTTAGATACTTCCTTCTTGAGGATTGCAGTCAAAACGATTCAACGAAACGAAGAAAAAGGAAACGTAGTGTAAAATAAAAAAGGTAACGAGATACATTTGATTTTCGATATTAGTCATAAGATGGAACTTTTGCGTTCACTTGGCATGAAGACGTGTAAATTAAATTTTAATAGCGTATATTTTTGCGGATCGTTCAAAACAAAGTCGGGGTAGATATGAAATCTGAAATCAGTTGTTTCAGTGATGACGTACTTTTCGTTTGAATACGCTTCTTATAATTTAACGAAAGGTGTCAAATGTTAATGTTTCATTGAACAATTTTATGGTTTGAATGTTGTGTTATTTTAATTTGTTGCGAGTCGAAAAGTTGTAAATAAATAATAACTTATACATTTTCATGAAGTTTTTGCATAGGGAAATTGACTACAATGCTGGGAATTAAAAGCGAGAGAAACGTAACAGAATAATTTATTCATATCTATGTTTTGCATTTAAATGAATATGAATGCTCAATAATTAAACGTTTGAGAATTAAAAATCTGCAAGCGTTTGAAAATATACAAGATGGACGATTTGTAGTCAATTATATGAAGTCGAGCTGATTATGAATGTGTGAATTATGTTAACAGTAATTATATAGTGTTTTTCATTATAATGTGGAAGATTACTGAATAATATTGTTCACTTCAACATTGTGTTTTTCACCACGCCGCACCACCTTTGTCGTATAGGCTGGGAAGAGCCAAAATCATTCTGATAAAACTCTAAATTAATTTAAGATTGTCAAGTGTTAATTGCAGTGTGAACAACAAGCATTTTATTTTTAAGATTTTATGTTAGGGAAAATGCTGCATCCGACTTAGATCTGCCAGGTCGTCATCATTGCAGTATGAATTATTTAAGAAATCATCTTTTATTTTTGATCTGCGTGCCTTAAAGATAGATAAGCTTGAGTAGCCTAGTGGGTAGAGCACTGGCTTCTTGCGTGTGGGGTCCCTGGTTCGAATCCAGGTTCGGACGAGGGTCCGCGCACCAAGCTTTGAGTTCACCTAACTCTGATTAGGTACCTGATTTAAATCAGGGGTAAAGTGAGTCGTGGAATTAATCACTCCACACTCGTATCCACAATGATTAAAAAATTGTAATGAAGCTCTCTATCAGCTTCAACCCCTAGACCCGTACGAGGGTTGTCGTGGGATTGCTTTACTTTACTTTTGCCTTAAAGATAGAATAGCCGTTTACGCGACTGATTGCACCATATTAGAGATGTTACCTTAAAACTGTAATATCTTCAACAGTACCCGAAATTTTAAAACAATTCTTTTTATTTTACTCTGCGTTGGCTCTCAAATTAATCGAAAGTAAATTCTCAATTTTGATGTGATAGCTTATGAATAGATTTGGCTGTAATTTCAAGCCAAACAACCTGTGAAAGCAAATACAGCAGCATGCAATAGTAGAAAGCAATAAAAAAAATTATTATTCTTTCATATTTTTCATAAGCATTGGAGTTACGTTGTTCTGAGTTGATGTAGTCCAATCACTTGCAATTATGCAGTCATCAGATTGCGTGAATATTTTGCTGAAGTGAATCGAATAACTATGTATTTAACTGAGCAAATGAAATTTAGAATGATAATTCAGTGGTATTTCATTTGAAAGTATGAAACGCAGGTTCTGTCTTAAAACCTAGCTGGTTGTATTTTATAATTTAGTTTTATGAATATTTTAACGGACGCGAAACTTTCATCTAATTTACAATGCTGATAATTAGCCTGGATTACGAAAACCATAGAATCATTCTTTCCAAGCTGAATAAGTTCAGTGTCTCGAGTCCACTTTGCTTCGAGTTTTCCGCTTACCTCTATGATGGAGCTAACTTCGCTACTGTTAACTCTCGTTCTCCCTTTCCTTTTTTCCCACTTGTGGTGTTCCGAAAGGTTCAATTCTTTGCCCTTTGCTTTTCCTCTTGTTCATATTCATTTGTTAATTGCAATAGACTGCGAGTCATCAGCCTGCGAATATCCTAGAAAAGCAGTCGATCATCATAAGGACGATAAGGGATATTAAAATTGTACAGAAAGCAACGAGTAAACTTATGCTGAACGAACTCAGCGGCATTAGACAAGTGCACGAAACGAGGAAATCACACTTGGAAGCAATGTTTAACAAAACTTCGATCAAGGAAAATTGAAAGACAAACACAAAATCAAAATTTCAATTTCGGATCAAAAATGATGCCAAAGTCCTTATGTTGATCTGCATGATCCAAAAGACCACCAAACAAAAAGTAGGCAAAGGTAATGGAATTAGACTTCTTGAAAAACAATATCACAAAATACTTAGAAAAATTAAAAGCGAAAAAATTCGCAAAGCACCAGTCATTCAAAGCTAAAAGATCAGATTGCAAATAACTACAACCATTTGGTGAAGCGATAGCATGAACAATTTTAAGATCATCAGCACCTGAAAGAGAATCAGACTTGAAGTTACAACAAAGGTCATTGGTAAGCAAAGTGAAAAGGAGGCGTCCAAGGATGGAACCTTGGAGAACGTCAGAAATAGGATAGAGAGGGGAGGAAGAGCAGCCATTAAAAACAACACATCAGACGCAATCACATGGATATAAAAAAGAAGCCAGGATGGGTACTGTAAATATCGAACTTACATACCTTATCCAAAAATACTGAGTTGTTTGCCCTGTTAAATGTTTTCGCGAGGCTATCAGCTTCCAGACCGTTGTCGAAGAAACAGGCGACAAAATTGGCAAATTACACTAAATTAGTTGTCGTAGAATGTCCTCTAATGAATCAATCTTGCACGTAAAAAAATAAGTTGCTAAAAGCACTTTGAATTCTTTTATAAACGATTCGCTAAAGCAGCCTAGGAAAACAAAAGTGGAGCGATATAGAACGGTAGTTGGCAATATTGCCGAAGTCCTCTGATTTGAAAAACGAAAAAATATTGTCAACTTTTCAACTGGAGGGTAAAATACCGACAAAAAAAACTCAAGTCAAATTTAAATAGACTGGCGAGCACATAAGGAGGCTGCAAGAGACTTGTCAAACACATGTGGAATACCATCAGGGCCACTGCTTGTAGAGAGATCCAACAAGAATATTAAGAGTTCTACTTCAAGAGGATTAGTCATCACAATATCCACATGAGCAGACAGAGACAAAACAGGGTTCACTGAGACAAACAGGGTTCCCTAAAGAAATGTTAGGAGGAAAAAAGGAAGAAGCGAAAAATTTAGCAACCAACTCACAAATATCTTAGTAATTTTCTCCAACAAAAAAAGTGCCAGTAATTTGGTTGGCTAGTTTGAAGAAACGAGCATGTGACCAGAAAGGCTTCGAGATATAAGAAGGAAAACACCCTTCATTATGGGCAAAGTACCTACGTTTTGCTTCTTAAACTATTTTAAAAAGCGTCAATACTCGCAAAGACCGATAAAGGTGAAAAGCTTCATCAGATGAACTACGAAAAAATTCACTTTGGGCCTTAACCTTCTTTAGAGACTGCCACAGAAAACCAAGGAGGGCAACCACCACTACGAAGACTAGTCACAGGAGTAAACTTAGATACAAGAGAATTAAAGAGAAAGTAACAAAAAAAGACCTGCATTAATTTCAAGTCCTTGAGAAAAGGAAAACCAGTTGGCAGCGAGAAATTCAGGAGTAATTTGTTGATAATTAGCTTTAAAAAAGTTATACATCGACACAGCTTTGCTCTTTATGCGTAGGCTATACAACAAACAAATATCGATAGAAATAGGTGGATGATAAGGATCAGGGTCAACGTTAGGGAAAGATGATGAAGAAAGAGATGGAATAGAAGAAGCAAAGATGGAAAACGACATTAGGAACGCAATTAAAATGGGATAAGGAACAAAAAAAGCAAGCATGAAATGGCAATCCAGAGTGCATTTGAAGACAAAAAGTGACGAGAGCTCCCACTGAACATAAGGCAAGTTGGAAACACAGCAATAGGAGTACGAAGATATTGGGTGTATGCATTGAAAACCGATCTTTTACAACAGATGGCCCCATTTACACATGTCATCGTTTGCTGGTAGATGTTTATGGCGACGATGTGGCAATTTCGACCTGAATAACAAAGAGCAGCCTGGGCAAGAAAAAAAATTTGAAGACGAAGAATTAGAGACCCTCCAACCATTTTCAGGCGTTTGAAAGCTTTAGGGTTCATCCAGAAGGTAGGAAATTGGGTGCCACACGAACTGAAGCCAAGAGATGTCAAAAGGCGGCTTTGCATGTCTGAAATGCCCCTCGAACGCTACAAAAAAAAGATATTTTTGCACTGAATTATTACTGGCGAGAAAAAATGGATACATTATGATAACCCAAAGCGCAAGAAATCGTATGTGTGAACCCCGGCCAACCAGAAATATCGATGTCAAAGCCGAATATACACGGCTCGAAGGTAATGCTCAATATTTGGTGGGATCAGAAGGGACCGATCCACTACGAGTTGCTGAAATTAGGTCAAACCATTACAGGACAGCTTTACCAACGACAATAAATTCGTTTGAAGCGAGCATTGACAGAAAAACGGTCGAAAACTGGAATACGCTTTTCTTCTGAGCAAGGTATCAAAAATTAGCTTAATCGTTCTTGGCCTCAAAGGCCGAAGCCTTTTTCCGACGCGGAATTTATTTGCTACTAGGAAGGTGACAATATTTTGAATAACATGTAAATTAGTTAATTAATTAAAATGAGGTTAATATACATAAACTATAAAACTATCTCCTCTTAACTTCCAATAATATGCGAAATCTTGGGACCATGTTTGACGCCAATCATCTCAGATTTGAATCGCACATTCCGGATATTGACAATCGAGCCTCCAAACTTTCTGGTCTCGTTCCGAAGTTTTCTCAATATTTCGTCACAATTAAACCTTCGCTAATTCTCTTTTCATTACTGGCCAGATTATATTAGAATAGCGGCCGTTATATGGTCCCCTCAACGCAGTTGTGACCCTAATTCCATCAAATTTGTCCAACGTTAACATACGCTTACCCTTTTATTTAAGCATAACCGTCCTCGTTTAGACTATTTTGACCGACTAAGCCAACTGAACCTTCAATCACTGTACACTTGTCGTATTTACCTCGATCAGTGTTTTCTGTACAAACTTTGCTTGGTCCTACCTAATCATCCGATCTGTCATGATATCCTTTTTCGAAATCCCTTCCAGGACACTCGTTGATTAGAAACTTTTGCAATTTCATTTCCAAAATCTTGAACCTATCTATTCTCATTCCCCACTGTTAAGATTAACGAGAGCTCATAATTCTTTGCAGCTTTGTCCTCTTCCTCCGTTGCTATTACAATATATCAATCTTTTAAAACCTATAATCAACAAATAATTTGGTTTTTTTTGTATGTTGAAATGAATAAATGACATGATAAATATACTACCTGTTAAGTCTATGGTTTAGCTATCTAATAGACAAAAATGTATGTTGACAAAATATTTGAATGAAAACAATACTTCCATTCCTTTAAACAAAAAGCATTGAAATAATGATGTTTGGACTCAAAACATGTCCTACTTTGAAGCGATTGCAAGATACGACTCGTTCCTATTCTGGGGCATACCGTTATATTACTAGCTAAACTCAATCAACTTAATACTTTTCCGTTGTAGGTGCTCACATGCCAGGCCTTCGATCTGCTCACTAAGTAGTAGCAAAGCTAATGTCATAATAATTAATCTCAAACTCGTGATTAGGCATATGTTCAAGTTTCATTGTTTCTAAGACAATTGTCCGCATCAAATTAAAATCGATACACACTCGCAATCAAAAACTAATATCGGAACAATTCCACCGTCCACCAACCAAGCCTAGGTCGTGGATTCAATCAGACACATATTCCCTTTAAAACGTGCATTAATTTACATTTTACTGAATTCTCGATTCCGTATCGCTTGCCGACCTGACAAACAAACAAATCGTTACGATATTATGTGACATTTCTTTCGAGCGAAAAAGCCATTCGAACGGACTGCGAAGCTTTGCTACCAAATCGGAAAAACAAACTTACAAAAAACATGAAATGCGAAAGATATATGGTGACATATATGGACATACGTATTGTAGTATTCGGTCGTGTTTGTATCCAGCAATGTATTCCTGTACGAACATTTCGACGAATGTGCTATCCTTGGGTGAGAGGACGACTAGCGAGTGAGTGTAGGCCAGGAATTTCCACCAGACTGTGTAGCATTGGCAACCAGCAGTAAATTGGACGCAGAAAGAACGAAAAAGATTGACGAGAAACTTGAAAAATTGTATCAACTAAACTGATTGAATTCCTTACAGGATGTCGACATGGAAATTTGACATCATTATTGAGTTGTTGGAAATAATAGGACTTCAATTTTTTGTGGGGGATTCTGTTCAAAATAGATAGCTTTGAGATTATTAAGAATTCCTGTTATAATGTCAGTTTCACTATTCACCAGAAACTATTTAAATGAGATAGCTCCGTGTGTCAAATTATATTAATTCCCAAAAAAATGTATAATAATTCCACGAGGCATATTTTTTCAAGACGCAAACACCCTCGACCCACAAACACGCTAAGGGTCAGTGAAAAGTATATCTAGCGCAACCATCACTTTAATTTATTTGACTGGGTTGGAATTTTTATGACCTCCTGTACGAGCAAGAACCTGCACAGAACACACAGTCCATGACTACGAAGCAAAACGCTACATACATGACACATCGACTTGCCACCTACAAGCTACGAGCTATATATCACCCGTACGAAGCAATACATGTGTGGGAAATCTGTTAAGTCTAGTTTGTCAGAGGATTGAAGTATTTATGGGAAAAAAGTTCGGGATTGAGGGATTAAGGGATAGAGAGGGATCGGCGGCATTCAGATCGGATCTGAATCCAATTCAATACAATTCTGTTTGGCGGCAGAAGCTGGAGCTGGAGCTCGCAGCAAACGAACAATAAGCACAAAAACATCTCATCCCGTCTCCCTGGCAAACAGAGCCGGGGGACGTTGTGAGGTGGAGGACTCGGGTAGAAACATTTTATTGAATAGACACTATGTTATGTGGGGGAATTTCAATTTATTTGATTTAACAAGTGCTGTTCCATCACGGAAATAGGTCAATTGGAATTGTACGAAGGTAGAGTTACGAGCGCACAAAAAGTGAAACAGAGCAGCAAAAGGAAAAAAAACAGCCTGCAAGTCGAGTCGAGTCGAAATGGAAACGGATGCTGGGCAGGAGTGGCGGCAGTAGCAACAGTGCTAGTCATGTGAAGATTAACAACCCTCCCACACCTATGTACATATATATAGTATTTGGTCCGAGGAAACATTTCGATATTCGTGATTGCTATCATCGAAAATGCTATTTGTGTGTCCTTTATGTGATATCCTGTCGAGCTCCGACAACTTCTGCTCTGATATTTTCTTTAACAACTTAATTCGATTTCCAGCGTTCCGGACCGACAAGCGTGTGAGATCCAATATTTCCGATACAGACATGTAATACATGCTCCTGCCATTACGAACATGCCAAGTGGAAAATTGCAAATTTATGCTTGACAACATTTAATACGGGTCATGTTCAGACGATGATATTACACCTTTGACGTTGATAACGGTTTCAATTCAAATCCGCCCCGGAAACTCTCGTTTAATTTCGAACAATGTTGGCGCTAACCTGAACACCAGCACACGTTCGTATACCTATCAAAGTAAATTAAATCATTTACATGCCAAACTAGCCGACTCCCAAGTGGTTTCATTAGCATAATGATGTAGAGCGGCATAAAAACAGAGAAATATGCATATTTTCACTTTGTAACTTGCATATGATTTCAATGTTATAGCACCATAGTGTTCTAGAATAGAGATTTATGTCAATGTATGCAGGAAATTGTTTTGTTTTGATCAAAAATTGTAACAAGGATTTTGAATTTCATTTAAGAAGTGAATATGTACTACCATATGGGATAAATAGGTAAGCAGATGCGTACAAAATAGGAAATCTAGGACACTAGTCTGAGGAAAAGCATAGTTTTATGCTTGCGATAGTTTATATACTTCTGGCAGCTCGTTTCAGGACTGTAATAAAATATAGCGCCTGGCACCATGTTGCTTACTAAAATTTTGCTATATATATATATATATATATATATATATATATATATATATATATATATATATATATATATATATATATATGTATAGGAAAATGATTAAGGGAGATAATCTAATCGATCTGGCCGATCCGATTGAGCTGAAATAGCTGTATATAGTGGTTAGGTCCATGACATACCAAAATTAAGATATTTTTAACACTTTTGACGACGGCGGGCATTTAGTGAATTTTCAAGTACTCCTATATTTCCGTGCATAGTACATATTTTTTGAAAAAAAAAATATTGGGAATAAAAGCTTATTATGTTTTATGCTTGTCTATGATAAATAATTTGAATTTTTGAGCCGTGTGTGGGTGCTGAGTGCCTAAAAGTAGGCAAAGATTTTTTTTTCAAATTTTGATTTGTCATAACTTCTGACAGAAACATTGGATCATCGTGAAATTTGCAGGATGCTGAAAAAAATCCTTAAAATCATTGACCCTCCTGAAAAATGTGTGCATTTTGGCAAAAAAAAATCAAATCATTGATAAATTTTACCCCTTTGTACGCCATGCCAATTTGAAATTTTTAAAATTCCGATTTGCACAAGAACCGTAACCCATCACCAAATTGCCTCTCTTTTCAGCGCTCGAAACCTCTGTTCACAAGAATTAACGACCGGATAATCCGGTTTTTAGGAAATTTACAGGAAATGTTGATAGTAATTAGGACCAGGTCTGATAGAATTGATTTTGAAAAGCTTGAAAAATCACTGAGAAAAAAAAACTGCTTTTTGGCCTATAACTTCCGATTCAGCCATCACATTTCAACAAAATTCTCACAGTATTTGGACCTTATTTTAAACCACATTTGGTAAAAATTTAGTTGAAAAACTAGAATAGAGTTGCCAGCTATGGTGAATTTTGTCTCCTAAATCTACTCAGCAAAATAGAGCTTTTTTTCCTATGACTTCCGATCCAGCCACGAAATCAAAACGAAGCTTATGCTGTAAATGGACCGTATTGTAAACCAAATGTGTAATAATTTCGTAAAAAAACCATGAAAATGTCCTACGCAGATCGCAACACGATGGCGCTAAGAGCTACATTTTATAGCTCAGGGCACTACATAGGTCTGCTACATTGCTAATGCCGCGCTATCTTGTATAGGACTAAACACTATGTGAATTTCTTCAGTACTATCCAGCAGTTTTAGTTTTATATATGGAGCTAGTAGGGCTCAGCCCTACTTAGGATCTGTAAAATAAATGAATCATAAAAAATAATGTTATACGCATAACTCTTTATTATTTAACAAACTACAAATGAGAAAACAAACTGTTATTTCTTGACGTGAGTTGGCTCGACTGAAAATTTCGGAGCAAAATTCAGCAACAGAATAAAATATCAACATTGTATTGTTTTCCATTTAGGTATCTCAATGTTTAAAAACATTGTTTTCGTATCGAAGCTTTGAAAATTTCACTTTATTCAAAAAAATGCTCGTACATTATTTACTATCCAAAACTCTTTTATTAAATTTAAACTTAATTAGCTGTTGAAGTGCACATGCACAGTTTCAAAACGTTTCTAGATTATAAGCACATATTTCTAATTTTCAATTTAATTTTTGATTGCACCAACTTAACTTATTTCACGGTTGATTTCTGATACTTGAAAGTGTGGCAAACGAAATAATTCTGACGCAAAACAACAGAAATTATGAATGCTGTAATAACGTAAAATGTGTTACAGTTGTATTCATATAACAAAGCGAGAACATTACGAGAAGTGCGATTTTTTTCGCAAGCTTTTCTATTTTTTCCTATTTTTTAATGCTCTCGCTATCAGAAAACTCCGTTGAAAAAAGTTTCTCTACAAAAATGTTATTCTTATTTTTTTCATAAATTTTTTTGAGACATGAAAAGCTTTTTGTTTTTCTTGAGCTACCCAACAAAATTGTTTCTATATATGTATATAAACATTATTATTATTTGTATGACTAATATTCTATTGCTGCTCAACAATTATAACATATATCCTACTATATGTTACGATTGTGGAGCACCAGTAGAATATTAGTCATACAATCAGTAGAATCACTATGCGATTTGATTAATTTTATTATAAATAGTATAAATACGACAAGTTTAACCGGACCTAGAGGGACCTGATCCAGTACTCAATCTTCCTAGAAGGATAACATGGAATAAAGCTGTCGTAAAGGGTGTTTTTTTTTGGAGAATTTTGATTCAATTTGAATAAAATAAAAGGCAGCATTTGGGTCGTCTTTTTATTGCAAAATTTGGCTCTTTACTTTTACTTTTTAAATGACCGCCGCAACTACCTTCCCAAGAACCAATTCTAGGGGTCTAATTTTCGACTACTTTCGACAATTTTCGACCGCAAGTTATGTTGGCTTGTAAAGGGTTGATCGTCGCTGGTTGCGTAGAACAACGACTTCACGCATCCCCACTAACAGAGTCAAGTCATACGATCTTTGTGCCAATTGATGGGTCCATTTTCGAGATAATGACACGTAGTAACTTTGTGTTTTTAATGACACGTAATAACTTTGTGTTCAAACCACATCTTCTCACATCCATACGATGCAAATTAGGGAACAAAAACAGGCTTATCACGGCTCTGTACCGGCCACCATTAACAGTAACGCCCTCATCGTGTTCATTTTTGAAGAAGTACCTTATTTGTGAATGCAACGGTATCTCTATGACTTGGCGGGGATTTTTCTAGCTCCAGATGCGCAAATTTTGCTTATTGACGTAGCCATCAAGCCAGAAATGAGCTTCTTCGCTGAAAAAACTTTTCCCGTCAAACAGAGATTCAACTTTTAGTTGATTTTCGGCCCATTTTCCGAATGTGTGACGCACTCGATGATCGGCTTTAATACTTGCAATAATTTGACCGAAAACCTTGCGCAAAGTTTTCCACAAAGTGGACATACGAATTTCAACTTATTGCGAACGCCAGCGAATTGAAAAATTTGGGTTGTCAGGACTGCGATATTCTCTTCGGAACGCACTGTTGTCAATCTTGCCATGGGCTTACGGTCCAGCAACGTGAAGTGGTTGTAAAAATTTGCAATCATATGGCGAATAGGACGTGCTGATGGGCGATTATGTGATCCATAAAACTCACACAGTGATCTAAGAATTTGCACAACTGACCACTGATTTCGGAAATAACTTACCACGAGTTGTAGAAGCTGCTGCGGTGTAAATCTGTCCACACCGAACTATCAATGACAGTGACATTGACAGCTGTCATCAGCTCAATTGACAGTGGTGAGTTTCAAAATACTGCGCCTGTAAAAAACACCTTTTATTTATGAAATGAAAATCAGCCGCAGATGCTGAGACTAGGCCTAGAATATTGTAGCTCTACTAATAAATGGTTTGTTTTATTTTCCCTTATTATTTCATTTCCCATAAAAACATCCAATGTACATATTTATGATAGGCAATCAATCCATTGTCATTCTACCTTAAATTCGTCAAATCTTCAAGATAATCCTAAATGAATTTAATTTTTTTTTTTCAATATTTAAATGAACGGACAAGAGTACCAAATTTTCGAAAATGTCATTCAACTTCTATCAATTTAACAGTTATTGCTTGTTTATAGATTATTTAAATTTTGTGTTGAATATTCTTATACTATCAAACTAGTAATTTTCCATTCTATTCGGCTATTTATGCGAGTTAATTGATGGACTATACCTAGCAGAACCTACCTCTAAAAACAAACAAATTTATAGAAGATTCATAAAAACACTGAATGTTGCTCTTGATCTGACTTGCCACAAGTCAAGACACACAGAGGAAGCTATACAACAGACTACATATGAAACAAAAGTCTTAAATTGGTTTTTTCTGTCAAATCACTGTTCTTATGTAAAGTTTAATAGACAAATTTAAATCAGCAAATAAATAATACGTAATGTTAGACTTTAACTCATCTAATTTCCTGATTATTCGCTAAATATTTCACTAAATAAGCACAACCGGACACTAAACTTATGTAGCGCCCAACGATGGAAAGGGAATTTATAGAAATATAGTTTATTGGGCGAAATTGCACAGTAAATTATCTGAAATGAAGTTGCAGCTTTAGAAAAATTCAATGACTATTATTGGCCAATATTTATTCAATGTACGAAAATGTTACGATATGCTCAAGAGACTGATACGTGTGTGGATCTATGAATGAATAATTCAACATAAATAATTCAACATTATTCAACAATTCAACAATCAATTGTAATTTAATCACGCAAACCCCTACATAGAATCATACTAATTAATCATTTATGTCATAAACATCATTAAATGCATGTGATTATATGATAAATATTCCCGATAAAATGTGATACACCACGAAGTTATCTTCTAAGACAGCTTCTGAACAAAACATATATGTATAAATATGGGAAAGGGAAAGTCAAGGTAATCTGGCACTATAAAGCATTATTTACATAATTAATACAAATATAGCAATTATCAAGCTGGTGTTATTCGTGATTAGTTCTTTGTAATAGTTATCTTTCTTTTATAAAATAAAATAGAAAGTTACTAGCTGATATAATTGCTCGAAATAATGAATTTCTTACAAATGATAGCTAGACAAATTAGTTTTCCTTATCAATTTGCTCATTACTAAATTGTATTTCCTTTTTTATCTACCTTTTCAATAAAAGCCACATAATTCATCCTATTACTACACTACCATACAAATCGTAGTACACTTTGTCAATGCATAATTTTAAAACATAATTTAGCACAATTTAGCACATTGAAATTATTCAAGCCTCCAGATTACAATATGTGATACCTTGGCGGTAAGTAATTGCAAAACAAAGCCTGTTTCAATCGATTACTCAGCATTAATAGTTCACCTTTCGATTCATAATATGCTAATATGTTGTTCGAACAGATATTAATATATTATTATCATAATATGAACATGTTCTGGGCTAGATCATAGAACCAAATATCCTAGAACATGAGCATAACGTCAGACACTTCATCGGCACTTAGAAAATCGCATAGTAATAAGTTTGAAAGATATCAAGAGACTGAGAAGCTGTAATTAAACGGAGCAGTTACAATAGTTCAATACTTCAGCTTCAATCGGAGGTATACAAAACTGTTGGATAAATGGTGCCCGTTTTATGGATGTTATAGCATCGATGACAAGCATTATGAGATTATAACAGGGAAATTAGATGTTGTATGATTGAGTTAATTGCTATTATGATACATGTTCGTGCGTGTACCTATGAACACATAAATCAAAGCTGGCAAATAGTTGTAAGTATTCCGATAGCCTTTGATTTAGTACATGCATGATTACATATCAACTCATCCGAATATCGAGCAAATCACATCAAAGGCCTAACATAACTCATCAACTATAATATGGGGGGTTTTGATTCAGATTCGAACTAAACTATTATATTGCAGTGGCTTCAAGTAATAGGGATGGGGGCCATATGATACCCCTTTTTACCCATTCTATCTGCTTTAGCTCCGAAAAGGTGACCTCAATTCGCCTGTCTTTGAGCAAGTCCGATGCCCACGTTGTCAGAGTTTTATCCACAACATATCGAACTAAGGTGTTAATGGCACTCGCAACCGTGATATTCTAAAAATCTCCTTCCATGCTTAAGACGGCTGCTACGGTGAACTCCTTTTCTATTATACTGGTTACTTTATGCAATGCTGTTTCTACTGATCTGCCCAACAAATACACGTGTTGATTAAAACATTATCTCGTGACATGCATCTATCAACCTTTTTAGTGCTGGCAAGGAAGTTTGGTTCTCCTGTCACTTTTCGAACTGATGACGTTCTTAATGATAATATTAAATTGCGAATCATATCACCCCCACTGCAAATTTTCGTATCAAGGAAAAATTTCGATCGCATGGAACTTTTGTAAAACCTTTTGGGAACGGTGGAAATGTTCATTCTAGCCTCAGCAGGAGAAAACGCATTTAATTTCTAGACTTTCTCCTCTTAGTTTCTATTATCAAAATGTTCGTGGCTTGAGACCGAAGCTTGAAGAAATTAGAGCTGCTTCTTTTAGCGAATTTAATATGGCTTTCTGAAACCTGACTTTCTGAAAACATCCCAAGTTCCGAAATTTTTCCTTGTTATAATGTCTACCGTAACGACCAAAATAGAATAGTTTTTGGTAAATTTTCAAAATCCAAGACACCAAAATTACCATACTTAGTAGCTTCAACCGAATTTATTTAACAAAATTTCTAACACTCGTAGCTTACAGTAAGGTTCAGCTACTCTGTGAATTTCATGAAAATCTGGGCACCAAATCAGAACTCATAGGGCAAAAAGCAGTTTTTTTTTTTGTAATCTTTCAAGATGGCACCAATGGCACAGAGTTGTCCACATTTCCAAATCGCTTCTATCAAACCTGGTCCTACTTAATACCAATAGATTCTGTGAATTTAAGATTTATTTTATTATTGGGTCGTGAGTTCTCGTGAGCAGAAGTTTCTGATGCTTAAAATATTTTTTTTCTTCTTTCATTCTTGTCCGATATGAAATTATAAAAGTTTTGCTTTGGTTGCGTAAACAAAGCATTCTATATGAGCTAGTTTTTATTGTATTTTCAGGAGAGTCGATGATTTGAAGGTTTAAACTTTCAACGCCTGCCGTAGCTGTAGTGTTGCCAGCATGTTCATAAAAACCAAATAAGTTTACAGCTTGGTAAGACCAATATGTCCTTTAAGTTTTGTAATGGTCTGATAATCTGGTCAAAAGCTATCGCATTTTTAAAATTTTCATATTTTCCAACTTAATTTGAGGCGCCTAGCGCACAGATAAGGTTAAAATTTTCAAAAATACTATCATATTCACATTTAAAACACGTTCGAAATTCATGTCATAAACTTTATTTTTGCAAAAGTTATTTGTTGGCAGAATAATAGGTATATTTAAAAAATCACTAAAATTGCCGCCGGCGCCAAAGGGTTAAAAATTATTATCATTTGGTGAGACCTGGTACTATTCTGCATATACACCATTGTATCCTGAAAATTTCAGTTCAATCGGATGGCGCGTTCCTGAGATTTTTTCACTGAAACTTTTTGATGATATATATGTGCTTATGTCCAAATATGAATTTATGACCAAAGTGATTTTAATACTAATGTTCTTCTTCGAACAAGAGTAAAAAATTTAAATCATTGATATTCTTAAAACGGTTGAAGTCACTGCAATGTGTCCGCGAACAATGTTGCAGGCTTCGAAGCGAAGTGACCCCTCTCCTTTAGACACGGCTAACTTGAACAGTGCTTCAGTGATTTGCTTAAGAATCGCCTTGGCCAAGCTATCCTAGAGTCTCCATTCTAGGTGCTCCTCTTTGTTGACGACGGCAGCTTCGTCCCTAAAGAACCGAGTTGCCGTCTCCTGTCGTGGCCTCTTTGTCTTCCGAGCGTTGACGCTTGCTCGCAGCCATAGGTGTTGATTTCCCCTGAGTATCATCAGGTTTCTCATGGTCGCTCGCTTTGCCTCTATCTTTCTAAAGCACCCAGCGTTCCGCTTCCTCTCTTTGGCAGACCCAGCCGCTGCCACCCTTCCACTGGTATGCAAATCCTTGTGGCCGCTGCCACCACTTCCAGTTGCTTCTCTGCTAAGTGGCTTAGCTACTCTGCTGAGTGGTCTTTCCAGTCCGAACTGCCTCCCTTCTACTTTGGAACTCCGACGCAGCTTTCACTGAAAAGTTCAACGTTCCTTAGATTCGCTGCTCCAAGGCCCGCAATCTCTCCACCGCCTGTTCATATAAGCTTGGTATAATTCCAATTAGATACAAGCTAGATATAATTGATAGTATGACTCCAACAACCGTACGGGCTCATTACATTTTCAGTGTGCTACATAAAAACTTTCTAAGAAAATATAATAACTAGAAAACAGTTCGGCTAAGAAAGTATATTTGAAACCAAATAAAAATATTTTCGATTCATACAAATTAAATCCTCGCCAGGTTAGGTGCATTCTGTGAATTGAAAACTTGAAAATATTAATAACGTTTCAAAAAAGAATCTAACCAATTTCTGATTATATGCAATCGTTTAATGCATCATATGTAAATTAACTGCAAAGATTAACATATTTCATTTTATCTTCCTTAATTTTAATACACACATACTTCATAATACCATTCCATTCCCCTTGAATCAAGTTGGAATAATGACCCCAAAGATTTTGCTCACATTTCATCACATAAGGCATTCACCATACCCACCAATTAAGTAATTTCGCACAAATAATTAACGAATGCATTAATCAGAGTTTACTTGAAAATAATATTACTCATGTGCAAAAACACCCAAACTGTCTGTCTAATTGTATACTGTATGTTACTGTTACTCGTACGAATGTATGTCTGCGTACGAACGATCTCATCTCAGATAAAAACTAGAAAACACACCGGAAGTATGTATCAAGTTGTCATAAATGATCCCATTTATTTTTCCTAATCATAATATCCATATGGCTTCGTTTGATGACGGGAAAAACAGGAACTAGATTGATGCGAGCAGTTGGTACATCATCACAAACACATCCGGCAACAAGAATCGGTGGCACTAGAGCGTAGAAATTAATAATGTACATTTTGGCGGCATTTTTTTTTTCGCTAGTTGCATTTATAGTCGCAGCAACCGAGTGTTTGATTCCCCATATGTACATACATGTGTGACAAAAAATGTTGTCGAGGCATTACAATTTAACACAGCTGGTGTTAAATGAACTCAAATTACGTTTTTTTAGCACGCATCGAATGGAAATACTGCATGTGTGCGGGTTTTTTTTTGCCATCGAGAGAAGTGTGAAATTTATGGCATGCGACTGGCAGTAACAATTTGAATAGGATTTAAGGAATGGGAAGGGGATGAAAATTCAATTATTTTCGAAGCATGTTTATCGATTTTTTTCTCAAACATAATTTCGTTCCAGAATTCAAACCATTTGAGTTTGTATTACTGGAGTTAATTAAAACTGTGAAATGGGGCAAATTAAAGAAATTTTGCCGCAATTGAATAATAATTACAATTTGTAATTCAATAGCAACGTTCCAAATTGCAAATGTATGTATATATGTATGCAATTGATTCAATAGAACATGTTCAACCGACAAAGTTGCAATCATCATTATTACACGGAAATTGCATTCTCACCTAGATTCCGTTAGAATCCCTAAATGAGTACGAGTTGCCATTGAACTAAATATTTCCATTTAATGATATCTTTTCCCGTTCAGTCGACTGTTTCTATTCCTTGTTTGTAATTGAATTTTATGCAATGATGAATTTTCGAGTAAATCGCCACATAATTATACATACAATTCAGTTCGTAATTGGAAACTATTCGATAATGTTGACAATTGACACGAAGAATTGCACTGCTTGACATATTAGTATGGAAACATGCGAATGAGTACACACATACATACGTGTTGAGTGTAAATTTATCGGATGGCAAAGAGCTCGTATACGTTGAGGATACTTCACTGTGTTTGGATTGGATACTGTGACTAATGTATTAAAGTTGAAAGTTGTTTAGAGGCACTCATTGACGTCAACTTTGAAATAGAGGCAAGCTAGTCGCTTAGAAACGAATTAAATGCAATTTAATGATGAATTTAATTTTGCAAATATTTGGATGATGTTGGTAAAATCAGCTGTTTACATTTAGTAGTAGATAATTGAGTACAATTATACAACGCAGTTATTTTTCTTTTGCTACCATGTTTGGAAGATTAAAATGTATCTCCTCACCTATCAGTCATCAGGTGGATTAGAGAATTCACGTGATGGATCTCGAACGCTTCAAACTGTCACGGCAAACGTAGGCTGTGTGTACTTCCTATGGAAGTTGATTGGGTTCGCAATACCTATTCAAACATTGTGAAAGCCTTCACGTACATAGTTCAATATTTGAGCTGATTAAATTGTCTGATATTTTCTGTGAAGCCTGATAGGTCAAAGTGGTTACATAAACCTCATTCAAGATAACTTTCCATAACTAATCAATGAAAATGTTAATGTGCAATGATTAGCTCATCTGATATTTGTAATTGTTTTTTTTTTTTTGGTAATCATGAGAACCATTGTGCACGTAAAGAATAGAAATGATTCTCCTAAATAATTGTTTGCAGCTTAATCGTCGTAATTTTATGTGGAACTTTCATCACTGGGTTATGAATAAACTGAATATTTTAGCAGTTAATATCGCTGATTGAATTTATTTAATTTAATTCAACTTTCACATTAAATCTTAGAGGTATTTATGTTGTAATAACTTATAAGTAGGCTAGAATCTTAAACATTACTATAAAATTATAGCAATAATTATACAAATAGGAAAAATAATGAGAAAAGTAGTTAAAGAAGAGGAGGCACATACCTACATAACTACTTATGAAAATTTACTTATATAAATAACCAAGCTTATGCGTGCAGATGAATTCTCATAATCATGAAATGTATTGGTATAAATGAAAAATATGATCCACGTTGATTTGATACTATTCAACCTGTAATAGCGGTTTTAAGTACAACTATAGCTATAAAATAGTACAAATATCAGTTTAACATATTTCAAATTTATAATTACTATCTATTTATATCATGTATAGATGCGTAATTAATACCCATGAGGTGCAAATGATATTTTAAATTTTAAAGACTGAAGAAGGACTATCGACAATCCTTTTATTTGACTTGCCTATAATTCGTTACAGTGATTAAGTCTTAATGGCATTCTGTATTTGATTATATAATTTTGGACCGAAATTACATGCATGTCTTGACGTTCTGGTCATCCTATAACTTTGTAAGTCTTGACTTGTGAACGGATAAGACAGACTAAATGCTGAATTTCGAAGTCGTTGAGGTCCAAGTGTACATATTCAAGCGCCCGACAAATAAAAAAAAAATTCAAAACAAGATATATTCAGCACATCGAACTCAGAAAAAGCTGAAATGGTAAAATATAATTTTGATTGGTTTTTTACCACCATATTTGAAACCACCAATATTCCATTCAGCAAAAGTGATTGAATAATTGCGAAAAACACCATTTTCATTTGTTGGGGTAAAAATATATATCAAAGACCATATATTCTCTATAAAGTTATTCTTCTTCTCTTGCACAAATTTTCATCATCAATATCCCATTTCAAAAAAAAATAACTAGTTACAACCAATAATTTTATGACATTGACAGCTATTAAGTTTGCTTCATTAATTCTAATATTGAGTGACCTGTTGCTGATCGAATTTAAGCCCAAGCAAATATGTCTCGGTTTTCCTAGATATAGAACTAGTTTTTTCTTACAAAGCCAGTTATAAGTAAGCTCCAAATCATCATTGGTATTTAAAATAAGATTATTTCCACAATCATTGCTATACAGAAGTACCATAACGTCAGCGAAAGATTAAGCCTTTAATTATAGTTCGCTGAAACATAAATCATTCACATGTATTAAGAACAGTATTCGGCCCAGAACAGTTTCATGAAGAACTCCACATTTGATTGTCAGAGCATTTTTTATATATGCACCTATACGAAGACGGTAACTCTTGTGCGACAAATAAGCCTTAATTAACGAGAGAACATTACCTCTCAGGAAATCATCGTTTACCGTGTCGAAGATTTCTTGAGATCTAAAAATATTGCAAAGATTCTTTTAGGTCTGTTTCCGTACTTTCAGCAAACTGCAGCAGTAACAGAATTTGGCAGCTGGCTTCTTTTTGCTGCAAAATTTGGCTTGCATTTGGCTTGCAGCAAAAGTACGGAAACGACTTGCTGCGAATCTATTTTAATATATTATAATAGATTCAAGTACGGAAACAGACCTTTGTTATTATCGCTTTGTCATTATCACGATGACAGTGACTGCTGTCAAAGAAAAGAGACTGCTTGAAGGCACCTAAAACATATCGTGTTCCAAAGGGCATCCATAACGTATGTCACAGACCCTCGAGCAACAGACGAAATGGTTGGAACAAATTAGGAATTAGGGAGAAAGACAGTACTTCCACTTGATCCTGAAGCGACAGCTAATGACCTATTGCATCGAAGTTGAGAAAAGTGTTTATGGGTTGAGAGACTGCGACATTAGGCGTCTTACAATTCATATGCGATGCGAAACGGTTTGAAGCATCCTTTTCTTAAGAAAAGCAAGCTGCTGACAAAAAAACGAGTTGGCCCCCAATGAGGACGCCAGAAGCTTTACCAATACTAAGGATCAAGAGTTTTACCTCTGAAAGTGTCTTTGAATGCTTCGACAATTTCAAAAAAGGAAGGGAGAAACTAAATAATGACTTTCTAGGGTTGTCCAAAGCTAGTGAAACGGGTATAACATTTGTACAAATCCACAGAAGCAAAATTGTCAGTTTGAGAGGGAAAAATGTGTACCATAGCTTCTGCAGAAACAGACAAGCTCATGATCAGCATTACTTGCACAAATGCTTACGATATCTATGTATCTCCCCTATTGATATTTTGTCGGGAAACTATATCACTAAACTTGATGGATGGAACATTATCAGAATTGGGTTGGACTTGTCACTCTTCTGGGTGGGCTCAAGAAAACATTTCTGCAAAACGATTAAACCATTTCAATCAGTTGGCTAAAGACTGCTTCTAACCCCATTCTCTAGATATTAGGTGGCCACTACAGTCGCACTCAATGCTGCAGGTAGCAACTCACAAGATGCAACCCCTCAACGTGAGGCTCATGGCTCCCCTCGAATGCTACTAAGCCCGAAAGATTGAGACAAGGCCCAGAAACAACCTGGGAAGAGTTCTAACAAACAGTCAGTCACGTAAATTGTTTGGGCGAACATGCCATATAGCTGCGACAATGTTGACTTCAATCAATGCCCTTCAAAAGTCTGAACTTTTCCACTTTAATAGACATATTTTCAGGGATATTCACATCATGCGAATTAATAATACTGAGGATTCTTTAAAATTTTGATCCGGATCTTTCTTCCACTAACAGTTTAATCTCTGTTCCCCAGTACAGCAGACTCAAAAGTTTATGACAACTAAAGGCATCTCACCTGTGCCTTCACGAAAACATTCATAGGAATAGGCGCTATGTATTATAGCTCGAAAAGCTATGTATTATAGCCCTGAAAAAAAGCCCACTAGCTGACTGACGCGACTTCACCTCATGTGTTGTACACGGGTTGGTTTATCAATAGCTGAATGATTGGACATCAACAAGTAGTCCAAAATCTTGGAAATAATTGAAGTGAGTATGGTTGTAACAGTTTTTTAGGCATACGCTGAACAAGCTTCGAACCGCAAGAAATATTTAATGTGAAGTGGGATAAATGGAAAAGCCTTTCTATTCGATAGGAATTTTACCCGATTTCAAAGATATATACAAGATATAGGCATATTTATTTTCTGAAAAATAGATGTCATCTACATTAAGACTTTTGAAAACTATTAACAGCTTTGATACCGTTCCCGATTATATAAAAATGGCATCAGTTGATTCTTTCAATATGATTCGGAGACAAAACAAACAATCTTTTTATTGGAAAACTTACTCTTCTCCACGAATTAAAATAGCTCACCAGAGCAAATCAAAGTTTAAAGCAACCCTATTGCATTGTGAGTACAAGAAGACAATACAACGAACCAGCATTACTACAAAGGAATTTCAATTAAATTTACAGAAAGAGCTAAAAACACCAGGAATTATGGCAAATGGTTCCGTTCGTTTAAAGTTTGCTTGAAAGGAATTTTTACTAAACTTTAGCCGTTAGATGATTTTGCCGATAGATATCTGGCTAATATGTTTGTGGTTTTGTAGTTGTGTGTTTGTTTTGGGGGTTATTTTTTGTGTTTGATTTTCTTAAGTGTTTTTTTTTTGTATATTTTAATGTGTTTTTCTCCAATTTTTAACCCCTCTGATGGTAGATGACAATACCCTCCTTGCGGCATTGTTTTTTGTTGCCAGATGATTGTCACAAAATTGTCCTTAAAATAGAAACCCCTTCAGTAGCTCCGCGGAGATCACATCGTTGTCCGGTGCTTTTGTTGAATTTCAAGCGGTCCATGACCCGTCGGACTTCATCTAATGTAAGAAGGTGAGACGGGGCACCGGCAAGGTATATGTCAAATAGTGATGGCGATTCGTAGAATGCGTGAACATGTCCGTTCAATAATTGCTGGAAGTATGACGTCCATCTCTCCTTCACCTGTTCCGAGCCGCTAATGATGCTTCCATCGGCAGCCCTAAACAGGCTAGTGTTTGATTTTTAGTGAGTGGAAGCTAGAGCAGATGTATACTTGGCTTCCACCGTCTTGTTTTGAAGCTTGTCGATATCGAACTTGCATCGTGAACTTGCTCTGGCTTCACTCTTATGCTGAACTATTTCTTACACAAGAGTTCAACGTTCAAGTACACATTTTTACAAGTATTATACAAAAACCCAACATTATCAGTTTTTTGCCAGCAAAAACTAGTATTCACCACTGAAATCATTCAATAATTGCTTCAGATATTAATTTCCAATTAAATTACCGACATAATTATGGGAACTTGTCCATAAAGTAGGTAGCACTAAGTGCTAGCACCATTTATTCCGATCTTAATTGCCTAAATACAGTAAATCACTGATTTGAAGGGGAGCTGCATGCAAATCTAGTAGAATGCTAGTATGTATGCATGGTTATTGGAAAAGTGCTAAGAAGAAATAAATGACCGTGACAAAAACTCGATGTGCACCGGAGTATATCCTGCTGCTCAATCGTACCATAGAGTTCAATATGCCGACAATCGTGATGAATAAGGTGATAAAACTGGAATTTTTACAACCATTAATTTAGATAGCAATAAGTTTTGTGACGGCGCTCGGCAGTACCCGGTGATCAATAAATCTAAAATCAGAACTCTTCCGAATGGAGCAAATTAGAATAGAATTTATTATTACCCTCGCCGCTGCGATGTAATTATTCTAAATGCAAATGAGTCGAGAGTATACTTTCGGTTTTCTGATTCTTTGTTGATCTAAATAAGGTTTTTTGCAATGTTTCCAAGTCACCATAGAGGTTCCGCCTACCGTGCATGCTTAACGTTATGACGGAGGTAATGCGGATAGTCATTGCATGGAAAAGTACTAAGTACAGTGCAAAATCGCTGTCACTTTTTCAAATTTCGGTGTCGAGTCAATGTGTTCTATTGTGTGACAATAACAAATCCATAAGCGAGTCTCGTGCAGAAGTAATTAAACATGCAGGTTGTGAGCTATAAATTTCTATAGTTCTTGACGGTTCGAAAGTGGTGTGCATGAGGTTATGCTTGTGCACACTATTCGCATTCTAGACATCTGGAAATACGCGAACTCGTAAATCTGAAGCTGGAGCACCTTTGCGCTAGACTGGAATGCCAAGAACAAAAGAAAACGTCAAATACTAGACACCTAATGCTCATGCATAATGCATACACGCTAAAGGTAGATTATCTACGTTCGTAAGTCGTTTCAATGAAAAAATCAATTAGGAGATAAACGAGGAGCAAATTTCAATTATTATATGTGGTCGTAAAACAATTGATTGATATCGTTAATGTTGGAATTAATATATTCAATTCAATCGCCATGAATTCGAATTCGTGCAAGACTGGTGTAACATTGAGCAGTATAGGTGGAGAATTAAGTGAATTAATCAAATAGTTTATTTTATTTTGCTGATGCATTCTTATCATTGTGCTGTGCAGCTGAAATAGAATCATATCAGTTCCAACCATCACAGTAAGTTTGGCTTCAAAGTATTGTTCCGATTCTGAACATGCGATTGTATTATGTTGCACTTAAACTCTTTCGTTCAACCTTTACAGGCCACATTGGGCGCCACCCGGTCGCTAAAATGTTAGCTTAGAAAGGACAAATTTTCAAGGTTAAGCTCCAAATTTACACAAAAAACCCCTTGTTACACTGTTCAAATCATCAATCTTTTCAACAATAATTTGGATAAGAACATTCTACAGAATTTTATTGGCAAGCTCTGAACTTTTTTATGCAAACCATAAAAACCAAACTGGAAAATTTTCAAAAAATATTCTTATTAGCTCGAGCAGTTTGTTAACTTTATAATCACTTACATAAGTAGCTAGTTTTTTGTTCTCGGCCTTCAAATATCTGTAAATCATCACTTCCTTCCCGAAAACACTGTTAATCATCAACGAAATCAGCACATTTTTGTGCGCTCAAACAATAAAAATATGTACAGTATAACTTAAGTATTAAATTTTTTCATCTGAAACCAAGTGAAATTTAATAGTAAATTACTCATCTATGTCCAAACTGTACAAGAAAACAAAAGTCTTACACTATGACGGTGTAACATTTACCTAATTAGATAGTCGAAAATCAAATCGACAAAAAACAATTAGACACAATAACCGCAGAAAATTCGAAACTAACCAGCTGACGATAAAAAAAACGATGCGTTTTTTTATGTTAATTGACTGCCACAGCGAGCCAGGCCGCATTTGGCGCTCGGTCATAAAAAGCTGCAGCCAGCATGATATGTAGATAGTTGAACCTCTCTCAGTGGCAGCAACAATCGCATTCAAAACAACAATGTTAATGTTGTTGTTCGTTCGTAGCGTAGCTAGGTAGTTCCTTGAACTTGAATCTTGGCAGTTTCGAGGTGTAACTAAAGGTGACACAGTGAATGATTCGGCCGATATCTTTAAAGTTATGGGCTCGGACGGATCGCGGATCAGACGGATCAGTCTGGGACGGGACGGTCAAGTTTATCGAAAACCAGAACGCTTTGTGCGAAACGAGTTATCGAAGAAGTCGAAGAAATGATGAATCATGCATGAAAGAATAAATTGTGGTGGACCTGGCGGTGTTTAAATTTCAACGCGCTAGTGGCTGTCTCATTAGCATATATCTTTTTTCACTTGTTATCAAGTCCTGCAAAAACCGTAATCTCGTCAGGTTTAAATTGGCTTTGTCCATCAGCTAGTGTAGTGGTATTCGCAAAAAAATGTTAGCATGATAAAATTGAACAAGGACATTCACCAACATAAGGATACACTCGCATCTGTGATATTTTGGATGAATTGATTTATGTACACGTTTGATGCATTAAATGTGAAGATGCTTCGAATGAAGTGAAATTATCGCATCTAAAATCACAGGCCATAAATTTATCATTTCAGCTGTGCAAGTTAGATTATAATCATGCTTGGGGTTTATTGTCATCATTCCACTTATAGCCTTAAGTTTTCCAAAGCTAATAAGCATTTGCTGTTGAGATCAAGGCTGCAGTGAAGTAGTCTAAAATATTTTTATTTTTCGTAAAAATTCCCAGTAGCAAATCCCATTGTTTGAACAACATTCTAACCGAATTGTCAAGTACGATCTTAATAGTGATTATTAACAGGTACTAAATGGTGCGAAGTACTATACATATCTTTAATGAATATACATTTACATCTTTGGCATTATAGTGAATAGTTGACACTTGCGGAACAAGAATCTGTATTTTTCGAAAGCAAATAGGTTCTTATTCTATGTTTGAATCAGTTTTTACAATCGAAAATCGTATACGACTCCTAAACAAAGACTAATCATTACTAATTGGTTCTGAAATGAATTACCTGTTTGGTTGCTTTGTTAGGTAGGTAGGTAATAATTGGCACCTTTCACCTCACACGTTATAATTTGCGTATATTTTTGACACGGACAGAAAAGTCTGGAGTGTTTTTTAAATTTCATTCTTTCAACCACCAGCATGATCTTTAGGCAAATTCAAAAAATGTGATTTTGGTGTTTATCTGATGAAATCACACTTTCTTATCACCGCTACTTGGTGTTCTCTCTAGCTATATATCCAATGCTCATGGTGCAGAGAAGAAACCCAACCCAAAGAATATTGATTGGGCTAAGTTCAATTGACTTCTTGTACGAGTAGACACAGCGGATAAATCATAAAGTTGCAAAAGTCAATATAATCCCTATTGAGTATTCTGATAGAAACATAATAGGTAGCTATGTAGGCTATGAAGCAAGATTAAACGCCGCGAGATGGTTCCTTGATGGAACTGAAACCAGAAAACTCTTAAACAGAGCTTTTACTAGCAACACAGAGGATGATTAGATCGCCTACAGATCCGCACAGAAAATATATACAAATTTGGTGGCAGCCTCCAAAAAGGAATCATTCGGATCGTTCTGTGGGGGATTGGAAGATGCACGAGATACATAGAGGCTGTTCTAGGTCCTGTAGAAGGACCTATTTGCTAAGTTCGACTCTTTAAATGCCCAGGTGGTGATTTTACCAAGTACAGAAAGAAGTCTCCACAGACTTTACTAGAGAATCACTTTCGGGGCCGCTCCAGTGATTGATTACTAAAGGCTTCTACACCTGTGGCCAAACCTCCTGCTCTGCGCAGCAGGAGGAAACGCTAATACACAGCTAGATGTGTGTTCGCCAGCGAAATGTCTTTTAAAAACTTGAAATCGCCAAGTCTGGATGGCATTTATCCGGCTATACAGAGGGAAGGTTATGGTAGTCTTGATACCAAAACCTAAGAGAGATGAATATTATTTTGTTTTACCCTTAAAACACCTTTCATGGATTCGATATTTTCCGCATTCGCGAAATAAAATAGTTTACTTTTACACCACTAGTCACACTTTTATTTAAACAAATGATTCTAAATACTTAATTGCGTACACTTTACTGATCGCACTATACACAAACGCAGCATTAACAGCCACCATTACAATTTCACACTTTATCGCTTTTAAAAATAACCGCGCTCGGGTACACTTATTTCGCTGTATCGCACAATTCTCTGTATCTGACATTCGCTGTATACTAGCTGTCGCTGTAAACTAATTGTCGCTGTATACTAACTGACTTCTAAGACCAATCGTGGCGATATTTATACTTGTGAGGTGAATTGTTGCATGTGTTTAGGCTATTCTAGATTTGTGCGTTGGGTTCTCGAAGGTTCTTGATCTGGCCTCTAGAAAGCGATTGTGTATTTGCATTGCCATATGACACCTGATTGTGTCTTGGCTTCTAGAATGTTCTGATTTTCCTTCTAGAGCGCTCTAGCCTGCGTTTTATTGTTGCACTGACATTTCAAAGTTGGCACTACAGGCGGACAGCAGAGCAGCCTAACGGTGAGTTTTCGTCAGGAGAAATCCTCAGCCGATCAAACGATCGCTTTGAGAGGATTGAGACTACGCGATCAAGCCTCTTAAAGAACGCACGAGCTCGTCAGCAGCAAACAATGGCGCGAATATATACATTAGATTAATTTTGTGAAATTTATATGTTTTTCATCGTTTGTTTGAATGTATGTGTTTTGTATGAAAATTGGTTTTTATATTTATCCCCTACAAACGAAAATGGTGACCCCGACAGAGGACAGCATTTCGAAGTGATATATGCGCTGTGCAAGTGACTTTTTAAAAAGACGCCATTTTGAAAAATATTACAGCATTGCTAGTGGTGTACAGTTTACGTGAAGATGGACTTGAAAAAATGTCGGATCTGGAAAGCTTCGCCAGCATCTACTACATTTCCTCCTGTATTTATTTATTTGTTTCCTTAGTACGCAGTATTCTAGAATACGCGTGCCAAATCTGGTCTCCGCGCTTTCAGTATTTATCTGACGTCATTGAATCTGTTAAGCACAGGTTCACTCGCACGCTTCTTTTTAAATTCAACATCCCCTATTGTCCCTACTCCTCTCGTCTTTCCCTCCTTCGTATGTCCTCGTTGCAAGCTCGGAGATTGTTCCTCGATGAGTGTTTTCTCTTCAAACTTTGCCAAGACATTTTTTTGTCAGATCTTGGTTCCCAGATAACCAGACATGAATCTAGTCGACCAAGTCGTTCTTCTGAGGTTTTCTCTGTTCCGTTTGCACGTATGGAAGTATATTTCCATTCACATTTGCTGCGTCTATCCAGAACGCATAATGCCCTTAAGCTTGGTCCTCTCCCGCAATCTTTTTCACATTTCAAGCATGTATTGAAAATGTTACCTTGAATTGCTATTTACCTTAGTCCTAATTTTAGTTTTCAAATTATTCAATTATTTTTGGTATTTGTTTTCCTTTTTTATGTTTCATCCTTTCTTTTTTTTCTTTCTTGACGCTATAATTGGAATTGTATCTGTAGCGCAAGGGATTAATAAATAAATAAATTGACATTTTAACTTTTTTGTCTTTGAGCCAAAAAGTTGAGAAACGAGTGAACAGCTCTTCGCCAGCTCGAAACGTCGGAAGCCACCACACAGAAAATGTGGAAAATTCGAGCAGTGGGGATCTGGCTTCATTGGAAACCTCGAACTTTGATGTGTCTTAATCAAATCAACGAGTTGTTACAGCTAACAAAATTTCGATAAGAATGAGCTCATGGAATCAACAGAATCGTTCCATGCAGACACATTATTGCGTGTTATTCAGAAAGTCCGTTCAATTTTTTAGAGAGATCTGTCAAGCTTTAATCAAATCTTTTTCGAAGTGCCCAGATTTGATAACAAATGGTCTACACCATGCACGAACGACGTCTTAAATATATGTTGAATCTAGAGCTTCTGTCTATCAGCATTCATCGAAGGGTGAGTAGGCTTTTTTTCTCTCTCGAAAAGCATGCTTCTGTTTTTCAAACAGAAATATTCCATGTCTTGAGAGCTGCTTGTTGAGCAATTCATGAAAAATGGATCAGTCAAACTGCGCTACTGGCGCTACGTAGACGCCCGAACTGTGCCGCCAAGTGCAATAATATCTGCCATGATTACTGGTCCACTTTGGTGTTGAAGGGAATGAAATTGCTAACGCCATTATCAAGCAAAGCTCAGGCTCTGCTTTAGGCCTGTTTATGAACATCAACTACCCACTTTTAGGAATCGGGTAGTTGCTGACCGTAAAGAGAAATGACAATTTTCTGATGTGGTCAAGCACTCAATGGTCTTTCTTCCAGAGTCCAAGCATAGTACTGTAGGATTCCTCGTCAAGAAGATTAGGTAAGATTGCAGACCTATAACTGGAGCTACTGACTGGCAACAACTATTTAGGAGGACGTATTTATTTATTTACCAAACAAGGTATAATAATAATAATAAATACATATAAATGAAATAAATATAAAACATAAAAAAAACTAGACAAATTTAAAAAAAACAGGTTCAAAATAGGTATAAAATACAAACAAATATAATATAAATAAATAAACATTCGATAAATAAATACATAAAGCTAATTTACATGTAGGTCACAATATTAAATACGCAAAGCGAAATTGATTAATTATCTAATTAAACAATTATAAAAATAGTCCTAAGTCAAAGAAGATACTAGGCCGGTAGGCTAGGGAGGGTAGGATAAGAGAGCCTTGATAATTCTATTTTTAAAGGACACTTTGGATAATGTTGGGGGAAAGTGTTGGCTCATACTGTTGAATATTTTGCAGCATCTGTTAATTGGCTCATTATCAGCATATGCGGTGCTATGCTTATATTCAACTAGCATTCGTCGGGATCTAGTGACTCTCAAGGGCTGATTAAGCACAAATCTTTCCTGTATATAGTCGACATTAACAGCGTCTCTAATGACATCGAAACTGAAGCAGGCAGATAAAATTAATCTTCTGGATGCAAGAGGTAATAAGTTTAGAAGTCTAAGGCGAAATTCATACGACGGTAAATTGCTAAAATCACGTGGATAGTAAAGACCTCTAAGAGCGAATAGCAAGAATTGCTTCTGAATAGATTCAAATCTCTGGCTGTGAATTTCGAAAACTGGGTTCCAGATAATGCAAGCATACTGAAGAAGGGGGCGAACGAGCGCGGTGTAAAGTGATTTTGAAACCCAAAGGTTCTGAAACTCCCTGGCCCGTCGCTTAATGAAGCCAAGTCGTTTACTTGCTTGAGAAATAATTTTGTCGTAATGAAAATTAAAGCGGAGCTTTTCATCCAGCACCACACCGAGGTGTAAAATATTGTCCACTCTACTAAGTGCCGTATTGCTTAAAAGATACGTATAATGTACGCGCGTACTTTTTCTAGAAAAGCTAATCACATGACATTTTGCGATGTTGAGAGGTAGGTTATTCATGCTGCACCAATGTTCGAGGAAATTTAGTTTTAATTGAAAAAAGCTGGCACGACTTTATATTATAATAAATTTTCAGGTCGTCCGCATAGAGGAAATGAGGCACATCAGATAAAAGCTCTGACAAGTCTGATATAAAAATATTAAAAAGTAAAGGGCCAAGATGGCTACCTTGAGGTACACCTGAATTGACATGAATTTTTTTAGAAATAAGCCCTTGGAAATTCACATGTTGTGAGCGGTTGTGGAGGTAAGAGCTAAGCCATTTTAGTAGAGATCCTGCAATTCCGAATTGCTGTAGCTTGGAAATCAAAATGGAGTGGTCAACACGGTCAAATGCTTTGCTAAAGTCAGTGTAGACTGCGTCAATTTGATCACCTTTCTCCATTTTACAAAGAACATGGGAAACCAGCACCATTAGGTTGGTAGTGGTAGAGGTAGTGGGTAGTAGGTGGTGCATAAGATGCCGTTTGCCCATCTTGCTTACAAAAAGCTGACTCTGCAGTGGATTTCCCAGCATATGCTCGTCTCAGATACCCAATCCTTCAACTGAGATGTGTTTTCTCCCATCATTGATCCTTAATTTAGTTGAGAGTTCCCTGTATTTATGGTAGTAGTCTGCGATTTTGAATACAATAGGCTTTTCTGGCCTGAGTACTGAGAACGCCTCATTCTGTACTTTCTGAGTTTCTACCTACCAAAGAGTTGGCCTCCCTCAACCTTCACACAAGTTTCGTCGTACTATGGAGAACATTTGATAGAACATGTGTATCGATTTTCTCTACTCTTCCTCGAAAATCAGTCTATCTAGCGATTCCCATTCGCGAGATTTTTGTCACGCTTCAATTTGAGGCTGTTTTTAGGCTTTTAAATGTTCATTGACGGAAATGAATACTAAAATTTATCGAATATTTATATAATAGCTTTTTTTATTAAACAGTATATTGATTGACTAGCAAATCTTTCGCTGCTAGTTTACGATTAGATTATATATTTTCATCGTCGTTAAATATCTTCATTATAGCTTATGTAACTCTCCGTTTTATAGGTATATTTCAAAAGGTTTCGTTTAGATTAGCTTTTCGCTTAGAATAGCTTTTACTTCAGGTTACATACAAAATCAAAAGTTGTCGTAGTCGCAGTATCCGAGAAAGCCTTCAAACTCAAAAAATTATCAAACAACCAATTAATAATGCAACTTTAGTGTCTCTATATCCTCCTATAGATCTGATTGCATCTGCGATAATAATCAAACCGTGAAACTACCGAATGAAATCACATCAACCTTGCAACTAATAATGCACGATCATAAAAAAATCGTTCAGCTATCATTTCAAAGACTTACATTTGTTAGCTGTCAAACTTTGACGCTGATCATTATTTATGGTGAAATCATACAGAAGCACGGATTTGAAAAGAAATTGCAATCAGTGACTTTAGTATCAATTTTAATGTTTAATCGTGTGAAACAATGCGATCTGATTTAGCATTTAAAAGTTTTAAATGCAAAACGAATTAAACGTTCAATACTCATCGGATTTGCTGAATACCAATGCAGGAATGATAGTTTAAACTGTTGTCCTGTGTCCTTCCGTGAGATTTAGTTCGAATACTTAAGTACTGATGAACTATTGATAAAAATTCTCTCTGAAATGTCAACATCAATCGGTAGCTAGCAATTAGCAGGATTAGACTTGATTTATTGGATTTTTCATCAACAAGCTCATTTTTTTCAATCGCTTTCTTCATTGAGTTTGGAATCAAATAATAATTTAAAAATGTCATAGCATTGAAAAATCGTGACCGGAAACAGACATAATTGTATCACCAAAATCGCATGAGATGCGTAAAATTGCAACTTTTCAATACCGAAATACAATTCAGAACTAACCGAAACTGATGAGATCCAAGAAAACACTTTTCCCCACAACGATCCAAATCTGCATCAAAAAATAGCTATAGCATCGTCATCGGAAGATTAACAGTGACGAACTATCACTTTTGAAGAATTTCCATATAAATCTATCCTTTCGCTCCTCATCATTTCATCGAAATCAAGTATTGGTAGCAGTAAACAGCTGTCTCGAAAACATTTCTTGTAGTTTCCACATAAATTTCGTACTTATTAGCATATTTATCAAAACGATACGTCTAATCTGCATAATTATTCATTCATTGTTGAATGGCGACAAAAAAATGCGATTGTGACTACGTAGATGATAATTTGCGAAATTTTCGATAAAGTTTTTATAACTTGACCCAGATGAGTAATTCCGTTTTGGGTTTCGGTGATTTTTGGAAGAGACGTTATCAAAAATCAGTGAAAATTAAAATCATTGTAAATCGGGTTTCGATCAAAAAATTACAAAACATTTATCTGGTTGGATTGAACTTTTTGAATTCAGTGAACTTCGAAGATAAATTCCAAGATAAATTACTATCATCAGTATCATACTATGGTTCTAAATTTGATACAGAGTGGCTTGTGTAGAATTTCCCACCCTGTAATAGTTCTTTGGAAATCGTTGACCTCATATGTTTGTCCATCCTGTAAACCACGTACATGTTATACGAGAATAGCAAGATATTAGAATGTAATGAATATTCAGTTTTAAGGTATTATGACTTTTTTCGACTTTCAAATACAATCCAGATAAATCGAGTTAAATGTATACGAATTGGAATGTTTCGAATCAAATCAAGTTTTCCATACATAAACTCGCAAACAAGACTGCAAAGGCTTTTAATGGCCACAATTGCGTCTTAGAATATTTCAACTTTATGATATTGGCTCATGGAAGATTCTTATTTCATGAGCCAAAAAAACATTTGAGTTCTAGTCGAGCAAGACCTCAACTTGGAAATGTCTATTACAAGCGTTTTTATGTTTCTTTTTTACTTTATAAGCCATTGGAAACGTGAAAAAATGAAGGCGTATCATATGAAAATATTCTTTTAACTACATAAAATGATATAGATACGAGTACACACGTTCGCGGTGGACTCTTCATTGTTACTAGGCTGATCGTGACTGTCACTGTAGTGATTAGTGGTTATATTCGACAACTTTATGTGCTCTGTCATGCATATAATAGTTTTAGCTGCTTTAGCTGTAGTTTAAATTGAAACTAGCAAAATAAAAACTCTGCA
Organism: Nemotelus nigrinus; assembly: GCA_947369275.1. NCBI lineage: Eukaryota > Metazoa > Arthropoda > Insecta > Diptera > Stratiomyidae > Nemotelus > Nemotelus nigrinus. The sequence continues at coordinate 224,801,915 of OX376372.1, read as the reverse complement.
AGATGTGGCCGACTTTTGGCTTTCGACTACATATCATAAATTTAAAGTGTTATTATCTAAGAAAAAAATTGCACGAATATTTCTTGTTATTTACATTTATATAGAACCGGATAAAAAAAAAACTATAGTTGTTTAATGGACAAATATTAAAAAATTAAACAAAAAACTGTCCAAGTTGCCATATCATAACGACTACATGGAAATTTGACATAGGAAACAGCATGTTGTGGCATATTATTTTGTTTTAAAATTTATGTTGCCACAATCATGACAGATATTAACCAGTGATACACAAGCATCTTAGGACGCGGCTGCACCCTTCAGACAAAACTTTGGAGAAGGCGCACAAGGGCCAATTGTGATATCGCATCGCGTAAAGGACTCTGAATCCTAGGTGAGCTGGGTGATTTCCTTTAGGTGCACCCAAGCAACTTCGATTAGATACGCAAAAAAGTTTGAATCAAGGGTCTTCATCCTCCTTGTAACGAAAGAAATAATTCTATAATTATTATTGTAAGTCCCCAGCATTTGAATGTCATAAAAAAAGTATATAATTACAACTCAAGTGTGAATGAATAGATTTGAAATGGATAAAAAATGAGTAAAACCTTATTTGTGACCAATTTTTACTTTAATTTTAAAAGGCAAAACACGTAACCTAAAAAGAACTCATAAAAAAATAATGATCCCTACACATCCTCTTCAAGATGGGAATTAGAGACGGGAAGGATAAGGATTAGAGATCAAACATACAATGATAAAAATGGGATTAGAAAATTAGAAATTTACAGCCTTCTTGTCGTCGCCTTGAATCCTGCTCTAAATAGTTCTATTGCATGAGCAGCACCTTACAGGTGGATCAAAATCGAGGCTAGACCAGTGGTCATACCAATAGATATTTTCTTCCAGGTACGACAAACTCAAATATTTCTTCCCAAAAGAGGAAATATTGACGCATTTTATCCTTGAGGGAATCTCACAATCACAAGAGTCTGAATGATAACCGAAGATACGACAGGACCTACATAGGAATCTGCTGGTGACGAAACAAATCATATTATGCATAGGTCGAGCGGATCCTCAATGCCCGCCCAAGACATGATGTAAAAATCATCCTTGGAGATTTTAACGCCAAATTGGGTCGGAGCCGGTATTCAGACATTACGCAGGCACCCATACGACAACACTAACGACAACAGACTTCGAGTCATAGAACTGATAGCATCCAAGAACTTGGTCGTTGTAAGTACTAGGTTCCCGCCTAAAGATACCCATAAGGCCACCTGGATATCGATGGAGCCACTCGTAACCAGATAGACTACATGCTGATAGATTGTCGCCACTATTCGAGTCTGATGATGGTACGAACATATTGAGGTGCCAGGTTCTCTCAGCGCGAATTGCTTTGCATAGAAGCATTGCATCCGTGAATAAGGCTCGAATCAACACGAATGCCTTACGCGATGTAAATACCAGTATCACCTTTGGTCTTTCGTTAGAACTAGCCCTCGAAGAGCTGGATGGATGGAGAATAAATCCTGTGGCCAGGATGCCGGGCGTAGATGAGAAGTGGACACGCCTGAAGAATACGGTCTTTAGTACTGCTGACGCCAGGCAGTAGTCGCAAAGATCGGAGCGACGGATTTGACGATGAATGTAAACTAGCGACTGAACGTAGGATTGTTGCATACCGGGCAATACAGTAATCTCATAGAACGCGGGCACGTGAGAAAGAATATAAAGATGTCAGAAAAACAGAAACTTTACAGACAGAAGAAAGCAGCCTGTGAAAAAGACCTGATCTGTGAAATAGAAAGAGCTAGAAAGTGAGGTCTGCACCAGGCGTAGATGTTCTACCAAACAGTCCGAAACATGGCGCAGTGCACACCACGCTGCAAGTACTGTAAAGACAAAGAGGGAGATCTGATCACCGATCTTGAAGGCATTCTGGAGTGATGGAAAGTGCACTTTAGTGAATTGCTAAACGGTCAGCTCAACGAAGAACTGGAGGCTCAACCAATGCAAGCAGACGACCTGATGCTGCCGCCACCAAGCAAAGAAGAGGTACGAAGAGCTAGAAGTTGGCTGAAATTTAACAAAACTCCTGGAGCCGATGGCATACCCGCTCAGCTGATTAAATTATGGAGGGCGGACATTACACCAAGCAATTCATTAAATTATACTGCACGTATGAGAACATGAAGAGATGCTAGAAGCCTGGTGCAAAGGTATAATATGCGCCATATATAAGAAAGGAGATGTAACAATGTGTAGCAACTGTAGGAGTATAACATTATTGACTACCTACCTCCTATAAGATACTCTCTTCTATCCTGCAAGAACGGATAGCAGGCATTCCTCGATGTAAAGCTGGGCATCGATTGGGCTTTACGTTATCAAAATATTGCTCCTTACACAACATCGACAAATTGCCTGTAACACTATGTACTGTTTAGGAAAATTACTGGTTTTCTTCGACTTAAATACTTCTTTCACTGCACTTTTTGCCTTAGTAGTGTAAAATTCATGGACAGAAATTTGCTTGAAGCCCGCTTTGACATAAGTCTTGTCATCTAAAATGATGCAAGTGAATTTCGTCACTTATTGATCGTACAGTTTTCGAGGACTCGTTTTTGCTACTTTCTCCTTTTCATCGGATCGATGTGAAACTTTCCGTTTCTTCATTCTATCGACTGCTGATTTCGATGTACCAGCAACCACTGCCATATCTCGAACGAAAATTTTCTTCGTTGAATCTTTGTCAATACTTCCAGATTTTCAACCTGACGCTCTTTTTCTTATAACAGCTAGTCTTATAATTCGCTTTTTCTCGTCCGACCATTGAAAGGGACGTTTTAAAGTCCTAAGCAATTATTATAAACTTTATTTCGAGATTTTCTACGTATTTGCAAATAATTTACTGTCGTTCTTTTTCTTGTTTCGACTCCATGTTGCCAGTTAAAGAGCTCCTAGATGAATGAATACTAGTATACGTTTCTGCTTTTTATATAGAAGGTTACCATATGGCTTAAAGATGTGGATCAAGTATACACACGGAAATATTCACAAAGATAAAAGGGACAAATTTTACTGGGACAGCCCTTATTCGAAGCACTTTTAAAAATTCAGGCCAAAGTTATTCCCATAGAAAATTTCCGACACAATTCACTGCTGCATACTTGGACTAACATCAAGTTTTCAGCGTACGATAGAAATTTGAATGCATAGACCGGATTGCTTAAATTCTGAATGTTCCTAATGCTTTCCAATTCACTAACGGAAATAGAAGAGATTTGCATATGTGATGAATTTCGGCTAGCACCTCGAAATAAAGGTTTCTTAAACCATGACCAATCCAACCAAAAGTTTGTTACTCGTACGCTATTCAGGGCCAAATAAAAACAAAATTTGGCAACCTGTTTGGAATACATAGGTCGTACGGAACTGAGTATTTATAGTTGTTAATCATTATGATTTCTGATTGATTTGAATCTCTTTGAGTTATTTATTTCATCGAGCGAACTAAATGCACTCAGCAAAACGAAAAATCAAATATTGATTAAATATGTAGGTATCGAGTTTCATGCAGCCGATCTATGGTAATTCAGGCGAACGAAACAAGAAAATGATATTGGCATTATATAGAACATATATAGATGTCTGTGCAGGTCCTGATCAATGTATATTTCATAGGTTATGAAAATCTGTCTGGCGTATTGACATTTTCGGCTTTTTTACTTCTCAAGGAAACATTCCACGGCGTCTGCATGTACGAGTCTGTAAGTATATATGTATGTATAGAAGTCACTATGATGTAGAAAACGGGTACGATCTGCACCTGATTGCGAAAAAAAGCTTTCAGCAGAATGAGATAAAATCAGTAGAAACATAAAAATCGTGATTTCCGTTTTCTTAACCATTCGGTAATTGCACTTTAAATTTAGTATGGCTTGTATCTCCTTGTAGAAAAAGACAAGAGCCCAAAGAGAAAATCAGTTATTGAAACGGAATTCGAACTAAGATTGGAGACTTTATACTACTCAAGTTTTAAGGTATCAAGTACAAACAGATTGAAAAACATTTAATAAGTAAAATTTTACGAGTATATGCAGTAAAGCAGACGTCATCTTTGTTTCATTTTAGCTTATTCACTATGAAAAATAAAATAAAATTTCATTTCGATGACCAAAAAACAAAAAAACTTGAATTGATAGATATTTCACTTGACCTTCGGAATTTTAAATTATTCTTCACATCCACAAAATTTGCATGGATGCAAAATCAATCAAGGTTAGATAGAATATTCTAAATTCAACTTTCTCAAAAGTCTCCACAAACAGAACAAGCGGCAACGAAAGAAAATATTAAAAAAAAAACGCTTAAATAACGCTATCAGAACTAGAACATGTCAGTATTTCATGAATTATATCTTGCGTTGAGCTCACCTACAACAAATTTTTTGTAGTTTAGTTGATGTTCAATGTGACTGTTTAAATATTACTCCAGCTTTTTAAAGCTCCAGCTCAAGAAACAAAAACTGACGTGTATATGATACACATTTACGTTTGATAATTAATTGAACAGCTTTTCAAACCGAAAAAAAAACGATTTTTTTAAAAAAAATCGTTTTTCAATATTTGTGGCATGCAACTTCCGCGCTTTCAGATATTTTGTTCTCAATTAGATGGAAATTAATACGTCGAATTCAGCATCTTATTTGCCCATATCATTCAAGTATAACAGTAATTGTAAGACTTTGGTAATATGATAGATTTGAATTTTTTTGTTTTTGTACACGTAAATTACAGGAAGACAGAAAGGTGTGTTTGAAAGTTGCGTGGCATGATTTATATGGGCGTATTACCCAGACGTTGGGCGTTTTAGTGCAGAAAGTAAGGCCTTGAAAATTCATTGAACCATTTTAGGCTAAATTGATTAATGTATTTTATACCACATGCCATGCAATAAATGTGTCGACCTGCCAATGCATAATTAGTTGATGATAAAGAATCGTTTCTTTTTTTCTTCAAATGCAGATAAGATATGTTTTTTTTTCGTAAAAACCGCAATGCATATATGAACTTATAGAGTTATCGAGCCAAAATCATGTAAAGCGAAGAGTAGGTGAAATATTGAAAAGGGTCAAATTAGAGCGTCAAAAGCTTAATAAAAGGCAAGTGCATCTGAAAATATTTACAAATATTTACAAAGCTCAATTAATACTTGAAATTGAAGTTTTTATTTATTTATTTATTGGATTCGTAATCAATTCAATAGCCAAACTACCCAATTTGATATATCAAAAAAATAAAAAAATAACGAGAAAATAAGTAAATATATAGGTATAAGTATATAAAATTAAGTAAAGTAAGAATTAAATAAAGTAAAATGATGTAACATAAAATTGAGCAAAGTTAGTTTAGTAATTTAGTTAAACTAGGTGATATGCAGTGTAATAATAATAAAAAAGAATATCTAATGAAAAACAGGAATAGTAAATAAAATTAATTAGAAACAAATATTGCAACGAACGATAATTTTAAAGATGGCAATAGAATGTGGAAGAGGACCAAGCTAAAGACTGTTATGAGTCCGTTAGAGTCACAAACAGGAGAGTGAAAGGAAGTAACAGTACGATCATAAGGTCCTTCAAACACAATGGAGGACCTGATTAAATTTACTGGCTACCGCTCAGTGATCAAAGATGATAAAAAGGAAGATAGGTAACCACGGCAGATTTTGAAGAAGGAACTCTCATCCAAGTAAACTCTGCACTGCTCAAGGACAGAAATGTATAGAAGAGACAAACGTCCATGATAGGGTATGTATAGAAGACTATATTTAAAAAGTACGGTAGGTTTAAGCCTCCGCTGAACTGATTCAACAGCATCTGAGAGATATTTGACACCACACTTGACTACAATGTTCTAATATAGAACGGACTAGTGTAATAAACAGGTGAACACAAGTGGAAATACTAAATGAATTTTGGCAGGAACGAATCACAAAGCCAGCAATCCGAGAAGCCCTACTAGTAATAGTTAGGACATGCGTATCGAATTTCAGTTTACGATCAAAGGTGACCACAAGATCAGAGAAAAATTCGACAGAAGAGAGGATAGTACGACCAATAACATAGGAAAAGGCATGATTGTGAAGCTTTAGGAGAAAAACACTTGGAAACATTAAATTTAAGTTACACCAAACAAAGAGAGCCTTCAAATCTTCCTGAAAAACCAGAGAGTTAGCAGTATTTTTGATCACCCGGCAGATTTTTAAATCATCTACATAGAAGAGATGAGATGACTTAAAAGCACTGAGAAGATCATTGATAAATAGATTGAACAAAAGATGGAACCTTGAAGAACATTAGAAGAAGGGAGAAAGGTGAGGACGACAAGCCAAAGAGAGAGAGAGACAACACAAGTGCGATTAGCTAAAAAAGTTGCAATCTACGAAAGCAAAGATTGACAAGTGCCATAATGCATTAGTTTAACAAGAAGCAGCGCATGATTAACAGTGTCAAAAGCTTTGGCAAGATCAGTATAAATTACATAAACTTGATTGTTGCTGTCAATTTCAGACGCAATTATATGAGTAAACTTAACATCCTCAACACCTATGGACGAAAGGTGGTCAAACTGGAACTGGGACTATGTCGTAAGTTTTCATGGGATTTTATCATTGCCGATGTCTCTACACCAATTTTAAGCGCAGACTTCCTCTGTCACTATGTGCTAGTCGTGGATTTGGCAAACGCTATCCTTGTGGGCCCCCTTACTTTGCTTTCATCGAAAGGCACGTACACTTTGTACAAACTTCCAAAACTTAGTGTTTTGTTTGAACAATCTTCTGATCCACGGATACATGCCTTTCTCACCAATCACTATGCCATCACGGTCAACACAGGGTTTTCACAACCTTGTAGACACAAAGTGACACATGACATCTTAACCTCAGGCTCTCCAATAGTGTCGAGACCACGTCGACCTGCACCAGATAAGCTCACGGCGGTAGGATTTTCTTCTACAGCAGGGTATATGCCACTCCTCAAACAGCAGCTGGTTTTCTCCACTACACATGGTACGCAAGGCTCATGGGGAATGGCATCCTTGCGGCGATTTCAGACGCTTTAACGCCATAACCGTCCCGGATAGATATCCGATCCCCATTATCCAGGACTTCTGTCATGAACTACATGACAAAACTAACTTTTCCACCATAGACCTGACTAAGGCCTACCATCAAATTCCAGTCGAGCCGAACGATATTCTTAAGACCGCCACCTGCACACCTTGTGGACTCTTTGAGCTCACCCGAATGATTTGCGGACTTTGCGATGCCACACAGGTATTCCAACGTTTTATACATGAAGTCCTACAAGGACTGAAATTCTGTTTCATAAACCTCAACGACATTTTGGTAGTTTCGACTTCCGAAGAGGAGTATCTTGTTCACTTAGAACAAATTTTCAAACGATTTGCGGACCATGGTCTTATAATTAATTTGGAGAAATGCCATTTCTTTCGACCATTTGTTAAATTTTTAGGTCACGAGGTTTCTTAGAAAGGCATTATAAGCCCTCCCCAGATCGGGTTGAGGCAATAGCTTCAGCTAAACTCCCCAAAACGGTTAAAGATCTAAGAAGATTTTTGGGGATGATAAATTTCTATCGTTGCTTTCTTCCTCACACAGCTGAGATGCACCAAGAAAGATGGTGCTAAAACAATCGGCTGGTCAACAGAAGCCAGCAAAGCTTTCGACCAAGTCAAGACTGGTTTAACAGAATAAAACAATGACTACTTAATTTCAGTACATAGGTACTAAACCTTTTACTATTTTGTCAGAAGACTACAAAAGCTAAACATTACATGGATTCGATCAAGTGATTTAAAATATTAAATATTTACTAGAGCTATACAAATTTATATAAATGCACGGATGGTGCATGAATAGATAAAAACAGTTTTACATTTATAAAATATTTATTAATTATAATTGGACAACCATTTGCCCAATCCTAGTATTTTTGAATAGAAAATCGTATATGCTATCAAAAACCAAAAAAAAAATTAAAATTTACAAAACTATTTTTACTTAAGTGACCAATATATAGGTCACTTAAGTAAAAATAGTTACTTTTCCGAATTAGTTGTTAGAAATTATTAAAAAAAATCACTCAATACAAATTATCTGCAGTTGTCATGAACGTCATTATTCTATTTTAAGCTTTTAGTATGCGCAGATACTACAAATCTTTGATTGCTTTTATTCTCCGTTCTTCTCTTGGTTTTTTGGTTTCCTTTCGAACTTCATCTAATAGATTCTATACATTCTCAGATAATATTTTTTTATAGGATTAGGTGTTTCTTAAGCTATGCTTAATATACGAGTATATATATATATATATATATATATATATATATATATATATATATATATATATATATATATATATATATATATATATATATATATATATATATATGTATATATATATATATATATATATATATATATATATATATATATATATATGTATATATATATATATATATATATATATATATATATATATATATATATATAATATGCATTACCAAATTATATTTAAAGTATGAAAAGCTTATGAGCCTTACGGACAAAATCATAGCATGTACTAAACCTTTCGACCGCTGGCACCTGCCAGATTTTAGACCACGACAAGCTTATCGTGCTCCATTGCGTTCCAACGACTTTAGGTCAATCGAACACGAGGTTAGGTTTGTGTCGCGCTTAGACAGTGTCAGCAACGACTGATGCCTTAATATCAACACTCTTTATCTTAGAAAGAATTAAATGCATCTTATGTTCAATATTGTGCAGTCTTAAAGATAGTGCTACAACTACATCTTAGTGACCACGTAAATCATCTAGTAGATCAACTTGATGCTTGGAAAATATTTAACTTGGCTATCCATTTTTTTAAGAATATTTAAACTGCATTTTATTTGTTGAAAGTGATCCAACTGGGGGAGGCTGTCAAGCATTTTTTTTAATTCCTCATTAGAAAAACACAAGCGGCTTATAAGCGAACTAGTCCCGTGCAATTCATATTCTAGTGCGAATAACTTCTCCACCCCAGAATAAAATACGCATTACTCGAAAAAGTTGAAATCAGTCACGCCAACCTATTTCTATACCCACACTGGGCGCCTTTTCAAATGAACCGTATTGTACGTTCCAAATTGAAAATCTCATCTAATTAATTCATATTTTAGGTTGATTTTTTCACCTATAAATTGCTCATCGTAAATTCGAGTAAATTTTAATCTACCACAATGAATTTACCGGGTTATTTGAGAAGCTATGATATATTAGTCTCCGACACACTTTTAACCACAATTAGACATATGTTGTAATTCAATAAAATATCCTAGTTTTGACCTAAAATAGTAATGAGCTACGTACCTTTGTTAAGAAAGATGGTAGTTGGTCTTAAAATTATTCGTCGAATATCATTAAAAAAAAACCAAATACAATTCAACTACACCAAATTTGAATGCAATTAAATTGAACGACAAAATCCCTTGTTTTTCATAATTTCTTCAATATTTCCGGTACAAGTACAAAAGACGTCAGGACTATTTTACATTCATATACTGCCAGATGCAATAAATTTGCACTAAGCACGCCATTATAAAACAATATTTTACACCCAAAGAATTTTGCGTCTTAATTTTATTTTGCATGCGAATTTCGGAAATAGACCAAAACTGATTTTACGAAATAATGATGGCTTGCAGCCAAACATGGCATGTGCTCAAGAAATTCATATTATCTAAGAAATATTTCAAATATTGCCATATGACGGTCTGTCAATGAAACCCACAACAACAGGCGCCATCAGATCAATCTTTTTTTGATGTGACGAATGTCTTGAGTGATCGGAACCATCACAGTCGGAAAACCGCGGTGCACAGTTTGAGTGAAAATTTTCTCGAAAAAGAATCGTAGCACTTCAGATTGATCCGATTTAGAAATGCTTAAAAATAGAATTTCAGTGATCTTGACGGTGACGGTGGTTTTCGTGTTGATAAAGCAGCGGCAGCGTCGTCGTTGTTGTCGTCGACATCGAGTAGCGTAAGTATGCGCAGACGGCAAATTGATTGTCGTATCAAACCAAAAGCAAGGCCGCTGATCGAAAATAAATACAGCCTGGACGGAAGATTGTACTTATCCATGATCGAATAATAAAAAGTCTGCTATCGATCCAATTTTGAGTTACGTCAAATATTTATATTGAACCGTACAAGTGCATTTGAACCACATTACACCGGATGCATAGTCAATATGTGACATTAAATATTGCTTTAGTATGGGAGCAGTCGCAATTGCACTGACGCATATTTCCATTGTATATTCGCTAAGGTCTTCGAACATAGGACAAATGACAAAATTTACATATAACCAGGGACAAAAACAAACACAAAACATACATACGAGCAACATGCGTGTTCCAAAAATAAAATACTAAACGAAACATTCTGTTATTTTTTTCAAAAACGAAAAACACAGCAAACTGCTAGCAAACTAGAAACACTCACTGCTTTTGCGAATTCAGGGAATTTTTCGAAATTGATGATAGCCGATCTAAAGTAGAGCGGATTCCGTCCTGCTTGGTTGTCACACACTTTTTTGGACGCGGTAAAACACGAAAATTTCACCTCGAACACAGACACCACTTGGAACTCACAAATCGCACCTGCAAGTGATTTATTTTATAGTAAACTTTTATTCACGTTTTTCTCCGTCAGCGAGGGGATTCTAGTGTTAGCTCGAAACCACAAACAATCGTTTGGATACAAAACACTTGATCATTAAACGGATCAGCATCGGGGGAGACACAAACAGTTCCTATAGTAGTTTCAGCGACACACGGAAAATGGTGCTAGGCACTTGACTTTATCAGCACAATTTATTTGAAAGAGCTGAACGTACTTTGATCGCCTGCTTATATCAAATATCCGTTCAATTTATGATAACGAAAAGTGTGCTTCTATTATTTTATAAGAACGCTTTTCCGAAACGAAGATAGTGCTTGTTGTGGAGCAGAATGATTAACCGGGCGGTCGCGATAAGAACACTGCATTGACCTTCGCTACGTTATCATCCAATGACAAGAAACGCACCCCCCGCAATACAATCGCAGCCCGCGAAACGGTTTGTTTTCAATTTTCAAATTTTATCAGTTGCCCCGTCGAACGCAGGCCTCGAATTCGCAACGTAACGACACTATCGCAAGCCAAGCACAAACAGCAGATTGACGGTAGGAGCTATAACAATAGTCTGGCACAAAACGGAAGCTTCTACGAGTACGTTGGTCGACGAGCCAGGAAAAGCGTTAAAAGCTCGCTTGTTCCGGCGGAATAAGGAGCGGAAGTATTTTCAAGTGATAAAACAAATACTGCACTTGTTCGCCGAAACCAATTGCGACCAGCAGCAAGCCCATTCCAGCGTGCTGCCAAGCAACCATCAGCAGTCTGCAGCGAGCGCTCAAGAAACAATATCATCCTCCTTTTGCCGTGGAGTATAGTCATCATAACAGCACTATGATGTTCCCAGGCTCGTACTTCATTCCTCTAGACCCTAGTCGAACTACACCAACAACAGTAACAACAACAGCAACAACATCCTCTTGGAAAGCTTTCAGGCAGTTTTTTCTCCCGTGCCAAGATAGTTTACACCGTTTCGACTACATGCTAGTCCATTCGTATGTGCTGCAGCCTCAACCCAACCTACCCGGACTCCTAGCTCTTTATCCCATTTCTTCATCCCGTTCTGCTGTCATACGTATACGCTTCTTGTCGCTTCGTTGCTCGTTAACAGCATTATCACGAATGTCCTGGGAGTAGATGTTTGTTGTGCTTGTTTCCTTATTATGTGCACTACTTTCGTCGCACCGTGAAGAATCCATCCAGGACTTATTCAGGTTTCGTCTGTGTGCACAAAGGAGGATACAATTAGTACGAGAGACGATAAACAGGACGATATTGTGTGCCAAGATGATAAAGTTTGTTGTGGTCCATTTGTAATTACGAGATTATTACATTATTTCGAGTGTACGTCGGAGCTGATTCTATCGAAACGGATGATGTGGAAAAGATGATATTACAGTACTTCATACATAGCAGCAGGAGAGAAAAGACGAAACTTATGGTTGATTCATTCGGACTATTCAACGTAGAGTGGAAAAGCAATTGTGTCTATGAAAGTTTTCAGTGAATAATTCGCAATATTTATGCCTACATTTTGACTGCTTTGTACTGTGTACTTTTGTGTACTGCATCCTACCGGTAAATTTGCTGGGCGAAATCTGTTCTGGACGAAATCTGTTCGCATAGACGCTGGTCTGTGGTAGCGACCTACAGGCTGTGAATCCGAGTCTCGTCATAAAATTCAACAAGTCATATAAAACGTTTACTTATGAAGGGTTTTTTTCAGGCTTCTGGACTGTTTTTCAAATAAAAATATGACAAGTAATATTTTCACCATACAAATCGTTTTATCTGGTAGAAAAATGTATGTCATTTAGTGTTTAAAAACAATTTCGGGCGTACGGCAACCGCAGCTTCGTTTCGGAAATGTCATTTGATTGGTACAATTTTGGCCACTCTCTGGAGAACTTCGGTCAAAACCTCACCAATAACGCGTATTGTATTGGGCTTCTAACTGCTCAATCGTTGCTCGTCTATTTACACAAACGTATGTCTTCACGTGGCCCCACACAGCAAATGGTCCAATGGTGTGATATCGCATGAGCGAGGTGGCCAATTTTTTGGTAAAATGGGACCCTCGCACATTTCCTTCAATAAAATGATTGATTGACGCGTTCCATGGCATGTTGCGCCATTTTGTTGAAACTAAAAGTCCTTTAAATCATGAGTACCAAAAATCAGTCATCTAACATGTCACGATGCGATCGCCATTGAGCGATTCGCAGTTTGGAAGCCTTGGTGCAAGAGTGTTTTTTCTCTTAGTATTGGGCTCCTTTTCTTGAATTACGCCATTTCGTTTGTTTATAAATTTACGTTCGCGTGCTCAAGTTGGTGAAATAAGGTCTGTTCCCGTACTTTCAGTCACTGAATTTTCCTGAATCATGTGATGGGGGAATTCATGAAAAGTACGGGAACGCTCTCATTGCATTTCCTGAAAATTGACGAACAAAAGTGTCCGTTTTCGGTTTTTGGGAGAACAATAGTGATTATAAAGTCATCCTAAGCGGTGATAAATTAACTCCACAAAAATATTCAAACTTCATAACAAGATTGGGCAAAAAATATGTTGCTTGTCGCGCACATTTGAAAATATTTACTCGCGCCACATCGTTTGACACATTTCAGTAGCTCAGACCCTACTGAAATTTCATCGTACTTACTGAAAGAGGGGAAATTTTCAGTTTTCAGTAAAACGGAGTACGGGAACGGATTCATTGCAATTAATCGCGTTTAATCGCAATTAATCGTAGTACGGGAACAGCCCTATAGTTTGTTTGTTAAGTGGTATGCTCTTGTGAACTAACAAATCAGATTTCTGTAACCTTTTTTTTTCGAAGTCAGTAAGAATTAGAAGTCAGCAGTAGATCTAGATCTTTTTCTTGAAATTTCTGGCTTTTATTCTTAAATCTTTACGGTGTATTGGTCTCTGGTGTTTCTTTTGCACGTGGTAAGGTAAGGGCATCAATGTAACACATGGACGAAGGTCCAGCGGATGGAGATGCCATGCCGAAATCCAAGAGAGAAAAAAACGAAGACGGTGTTGCAATGATTACAAAAGCGGCTCTGAAACAAGAGTATGCTGATGTTAATATCCTTGATGCTAAGCCTACTAGTACTGAGTCGATGAATATGATTCATGCGAGCCATGCCCTAGAGTTAGTGCAGGCCATGAAAACAGCATAAGGAATGTTTTGACCCCAGATCTACCTGCCACCATAGCCACTCCAGTTATTGATAGACGGTCAAACAGATAATCTCCGGGCACCAAAAATAAGTATCCTGTCATCGTCGAAAAAACGAATGAAAGAAAGGCTTGACTACATTACATTCTACTCACTGACCAAAAAAGATAAATTCAATAATGTAGAAAAAATTGAGACTGGGTTTTGGCAAAATGCAAATTATTTTCAAGGAGGCAGCAGACGCCAATTCTTTGCTCGATGGGGGTGTTCTATCTAAGTATAACCTAAACGCCTACGTTCTCAACAATTTCATTTTTAGGTACGGGATATTAAGAAATATCACCATGAATTTCGATCTAGATAATATTCCGAAATACGGGATTCTATGCAATAATTTTTCCTTCACTCCACTCTCTCCATCACTCGATATGCACGGTCCGTTTGCATCATAAAATCATCTCTAAGTAATTATTCCTAGTACTTCCCAGACAATTGATGAATTGGTATAAGGGATAGTACCATCCTGCTTTTTTGTAGTTAGTACTTTAGGTCATGTTGTGTACATTTCATTTTTCATCAAGACGTGCGTTCAGAGAAAAGTTTACAAAAAACTCTGGATTTCATTAGCAGTGTGCTCTTTCGATGTAGAGCTTTAGATTTTCTTTAAACTTTACTAAGTTTTCTGAATGTTTAACCGAATTCGGCAGTGTGTTAAAAAAATGCATTGCTTGCTATACAGTTTCGGTCTTCATTCACTGATAAATTACCCGCATTTCTTGTCGGAATATTGGTGGACTCACCAACTGTTCGAAGAATGTTTGGCCATTTGAGTTGTTTCGTTAAAATCTTATAAATCAATTTACCTCGTTCAAACAATATAATTTTGTTGATATTTAAAAGCCCAGTTCTAGCATATACAGCTGAAGTTGGAATAAGTGTGGGCATTTTATGAATTGTTTTGATAGCTTTGGTCATAAGTCTTCCAATAAGCTGAATGTTGTGTTTGGAAGTCTGGCTCCACAACAATACTCCATATGTGATTAAAAAAACAATATAAGCATGGTAAATGGTAAGCTTGGTTTGCAAAGGTATAAATTCAAACATTTTGATTACTCCTATCATAGGTGCCACTTTGCATCTAATGTTGTTGATGTGGTTTGTCCATGTCATTTTATCATTTAGCACCAATCTTAGATATTTAATTGAATTTACATTTTCAAGCTGTACCCCGTTTATTTGGATGCGGAGGTTCACTGGACGTTTGTTCCTCTGCTGAAACACAATGTATTTGATCTTATGGATGCTAAGAACTAGTTTACTTTGCTGAAGCCAGTTGAAATATCGTTCTAAATCTGCATTTATAGTGTTCTGTAGTGTCAATTCTTCATTCCCGGAATAGAGAAGAAGGGTATCGTCCGCAAAGAGCATAATTTTACAAGATAGCTGAATGTCCTGTATGCTGTTTACGTATAGCAGAAAAATAAGCGGGCCGAGGATAGATCCTTGTGGTACACCGGTATTAATTTCACATTCTTCGCTGACTTAATTATAATTTTTGGTTACTATCCGCCTATTTATTGGGTAATTTAAGTAAATTAGGTAAATAGTAGCTTTATTTTATCCCCAAATCCGTATTTGCTTAACCGTTCTAGTAAAATTCCATGGTCGATGGTGTCGAAAGCTTTTTTGTAAGTCAACGAAGATAGCTGTGGCATGATTTCCCTTATTCAGCGTAGAGTTTATAAAGTAGACTGCATCCAAGGTTGCCGCTAACGTGCTACTATGTTGTTCGAACCCATACTGAATTGGGACCAAGATCGAATCTTCTTCTAAGAATTGTAATATTCTTGATTTTATTACCTTCTCAAATATTTTGCTCATAATACTGGTGACAGCAATGGGGCGGTAATTAGATGGATTTTCACGATCACCTCCTTCGAATACAGGAGCGATTCTTGTTAATTTAAGGCAATCAGGGAAGGAACCAGTTTTAAGGTGTTCATTGATGCTGGCGGTTAATATATTTATTATGTAGTTCTTCAATAGTTTGATGTCTTTGGACGTGATGGCATCGAGGCCTGGGAATACTCAAGCTTTTAAATTATCTATTATTTCAGATATTTCTTTCTGTGATGTAGTGCGTAAATGCATGAATGTTAAAGTATTCACTTTTATGTTGATATCTGAGCCATATGTAGCTTGCTTCTGCTGTGTAAGATTAGTCCCGATAGTTGCGAAGTAATTATTTAGATGTTGAGTCACAAGAGAGGGATCATTTAACAGGGTTCCATTCACACATAGTTCATTTATGCATATCATATGCATTGTATCCTTTGAAGTTGATGTCACTTCTTTAATTATTTTCCAATATTTAGCACTATTTCCAGCTGTTTTCTCGAATTTATTGGCAAAATAACGTTTCTTTGCGTCTTGCGTAATCTTATTTGATTCCTTTTTTTATTAGATAGCAACAAAATTAAAAACGTTGCCATTAAATCTGCCGAAAGGCTTACAATAAGGGACAGAGAGGACCCTACAAGGTTCATACCTTCCCTCACTGTTAAATGCATCTTCGAAGGAGAAGATTTTCCTGATTTTGTTGATTACGTTTGGATTAGAGTGGAATATTACATATCAAAACCTAGGCAATGCTTAAACTGTGGCAGACTGGGCCACATAGCTAAATTCTGCAAAAGCCCTGAGAAAAGGTTCCTTAAATGTGGTGTTTCATTCAACCTGTGCTGGTACTTGCATCAATTTAACCTGCATCCTGTGCAACTCTTCTGACCACACTTCATCAATTAGAAGCTGCCCAGTCTAGAAAGGCGAGGAGCAAGTTTTAGAAATTGCAGCCATTAAAAATATTTCCCATTTTGAAGCAAGGAAAATCGTGGAAAATGCAATTAGTTGCCATCTTCTGGATGAAGAAGACCTCAGTTCATACCCATCTCTACTCGATAACAGTGCTGTGTCTACAAGAAATGTACAAAAGGAAATATATTTCTCACTTAGAAAGATAAATTTCTCTGATGTTTTAAAAATTAACCGAGCGGTAGCTCACTCTCCTATTAAAAGACTCTCCTCCACAAAACAAAAAATTGAATCAACTCATATCTTTAACACCTCCAACTATTTCATCACTAGCAAGCTCGAATA
Organism: Nemotelus nigrinus; assembly: GCA_947369275.1. NCBI lineage: Eukaryota > Metazoa > Arthropoda > Insecta > Diptera > Stratiomyidae > Nemotelus > Nemotelus nigrinus. The sequence goes on along the minus strand of OX376372.1, from coordinate 224,784,820 downwards.
ATTCCTAATTAATTCAAAATAATTAATTCGAAACAAAAGTACCATATCTAATAGCATGTTCGAGTTCCTATTAAACGCTTTGAAGAAATTTCAACTATCCAACAACCCCCCTAACCCTAATGAAAATTTTACAGCTAAATATTCAGGGATTAATACGGAACAAAAATAACTTAGAATACGTTCTGAACAAAGAGAACTACAACAACGCCATTTTACCAGAAACTCTGCTATTAAACGAACATAATAATCGCAACCCAATAAGGAGTTTCAACATGATATCCAAGAGTAGATCTAGTAACAGGTGGAGGTGTCTGTCTACTTATTAAGAAAAACATCGAATTCCATGAGGTTCAAATAGACTCTTCTCTTGAAGTAGTGGCAATCACTATCACCAACCTTGGAGATAATTTACTCATCCTTTCTATCTATTGCCCCTCCAGACTATAGGGAACTTAATAAAATAATTACTTTCGCCTCGGGCACCAGAAATTTTATCTTGGGAGGTGACCTCAAAGCCGGCAATAGGTGCTGGGGTGACCATCAAAATAACTCAAAAGGTGTTAAAAACTCCTACAACTTTTCCAAAACCACAATCTATTCTTTTTTTTGGTAACGGTAGCAAAACCTTCGTTGCTGGGTCCAGATCTGTTAAAAGGGCCTCCTCAACTCCAGACAAAATTTTACGCCCAAGAGCATCAGGTGAAGCACAAGCTTAAATCATATAAGCTGTAGTGTACACAGACCCATCACCATCTCCTTCAGAACCAAATGTTGCTCAAAACCCTTCAGGAACACAGTATGGAAGAAAGTTCTCGATATCATCTCAAAACACAACTTTACAGGGAACTGGCACACCTTATCCTCGGACTTCAAGGAAGTAGTTACACAAAACCAAGTAACCAACCCGCAGCTCGAACACTCTAACAAAAGTTGGTGGGATGAGGACCTTAAGCGATTTTTGAACGCAAAAAAATCCTTCTTTAAGCCGTCTGTGCAAGGCTTCAAGACGAATTTCCGACTTCTATGGTTTCTTGAAAGCCAAAACGGAGTAGGAGAAAAAGGTTAAAAGGGCCAGAAGATATAACTGGGTGAATTAGTTAACAGAGATCGCTCTCAAAGGAAAAATAAAGGAGCTTTGGAATTTCGCTAGAAATGTCAAAAAAGTTGTTCTTACAGCACTCCATCTTTTGGGATCCAAGAAACAATCTTAAATATCTTAATTTGATCAAAAATAAAAGCCCTCCGAGCTCGCTAAGGTTTGATTTAGTCCCCCAACTATCTCATAAAATAATTCTCACTCAGCAAGAACTGACGGATACCCTCCGAAATCTACCTAAACCTACGATCATTAGGATCCTAAATCAGTCAGATAGTAGAAATGGAGTGAACATCGACGGTATAACTTTCAACCAATAGCTCCCTCGATTCTAAAACACGTTTAAGTGAACCAGTCAGGCTGACAATAAAGTGTCGGTGCGAATGAAATTGCAGGGGAAATGCTCGGATTTAACAGTGAAAAGATGAAAATTTACTACCATCCCCTCCAATGTAAATCTTATAGGCATGTCCAGTCCATTTCTACTATCTCAGTGTTCTAAAGTAGTAGATCTACAAGGGAGCTATCAAGAGACTTAAATAACAAAAGAGGAAAAGAAGAGCGCATGAACGCTCACTGCCAGGAAGGGAGTCAAAGTGCAACTGGAACTAGCTCCAAAAATATAACAGTTCCCAGCAGCTAAGCTAAAATAATGTAAGACTAGCTCATTACATAAACCTTTTTTTGCGAAGATTTGCTGTTTCAGTTTTAAATTAGGGTGGAGATGAGTAATTTAGGCACGCTTATTGGAAAAGCATTAAGTTGGAAAGTTGAAACAAGGTTTGTAACAGCAAACGAATGCCGATTGCTCGTAATTTGTTACAATGAATGCAGTTTCGCAATATCTCATACAAACATTAGGAGCATATCTAAAAATTTCGAAGAATTAATAATAAATTTAAATTATATCGACTCAAAATTTGATATGATTGTTTTAATGGAAGCTTGGCTTTCGGGTAATAGCTGCTTTCAAATAAAAGGCAATACGCAAATAACAAAGCCACACTATTACAAACTGTGTGATGATATAGTAGCATATATTAACAGTATAGGTATATAATTGTTGATTTTGGTATTGATACACGTTTCTATTTCACTAGTATTGAAATCTTCACTGGTCGATACCTGTAATTTTAATAGTTTTTTTTTTCTTGAACGCCGGGGCGAAAATTTTAGAATCCATCCCGAACTCATTACTACAATGAATGCCGAAGATGCGCTCCTCCACATTAGACAATTAAGGGTGAATAAATTTAGCTGTATTCTTAGATCTAACAAAAAACATTCGATATAGTTCATCATAAAAAACTAGAACATAAAATTAGAAGTATAGGCCGAAGAAGTATTAGAAATATATGTAGACTCTTTCAATCTTACCTCAGTTGCCGCTTTCAGAAAGTAAAAATTGGAAAATTTTCAAGCCAAGAAGCAGAGCAAAACATGGAATACTGCAAAGCACGGTATTTGGCCCTATTTTGTTTAAGGCCGGCGATACATGTAAACGCCTGAATTTCGACCGTTTTTCAGAGGCGTATTCAAAATAGGAGGAATAAATGAATCGTTTTGAAAGTGATCATGGTTATTCATTGCATATTAGAATACAAGAATCTGATTTTATTGAATTTTTTTTTTTCAAAATGGCCGCCGTAGTAACAAATCTCCTGAGACACTCGCGACGAAACGCATCAATCGGCGGGATTTTTAGCATCAGTTCCAAATCCCAAAAATGGGTTGGAGTGTGTTTATTAAACATGTATCTTCTAGTTGAACCAAGAAAAAAATAAAAAGTCGAAAAATCGTGAATTAGCACGCCTCATAAGTTCATGCGAATCGGTTGAGAACTTTTTGAGTTATCTTGCTCGCCTAAATAAAAAAAGTCGTTTCGAGAAAAACGCGTAGTTTTGACACACAGAAACTCTATGATCACAGTGACTTACCAACTAATCAGCGATTCCAAGCCCATACAGAAGTCCTTCAGTACGTTTATTTTTTAGATGTTAATTTAACTATTTATGCAAAGAAAAACAAAAAGAAATTCGAATTTTTGAAAATTTTACATGTGTCGCCGGCCTTAACATTTACATGAACGAGCTATGCAAGCCTCAGTCAATTTGTTCTGATTTCGACGGGCAAATTACTTTCTACGCTGACGACACAGTAATAATATTTAAAGGTAGCACATGGGACGATTTACAGTTATATTCAATTCAATCGGCAATTGAATAACTCTCGCATATACAACACTACAACCTGAGCACTTTCATTTCCAGCAACACGTACCCGAAATAACGTTTGCACAATAAAAATAACGAGGCAGAGACTTTAGAAATCGACAAATTAGTCAACATTCTCTGCCTATGCCGAACAGCATCATTCACGCCATCCTGTCCACACTGGATGAATTAAAGTTTAAAATTTATTTTAAATACGTCGTAATTTTCCATTAAGTCTAAATTCACCCAAATATCCTTTATTTAACTTCCCAAACCTTTTTTGTTAAGTTTTGAATAGGACTCCGCACGTCATTGTGTCAAATCATGTTGCCGATATATGTATGTATATTACTTACTTGAACAGAAAATAAGTATATTGTCTAAATTGTATTGTTAAAGATGCTCAGAGAAAAATCGGTGTAAGTTCGAATGTACACAACAAAGTGAAGAATAAACAAATTCTACAGAGGTAGGCCCACATTGGGCGCCAAAAAAATACGTAATATGATTATAATGCAAGGGCTACAATCAAAGTTAAACGCAAGCATCGAATCCTCCAGTGCGAAATGTGGCTTCAATGCAAATTAAATCATATCATATTTATGAGACTACTACCGAAATTTACATATAGCAAAATATCTCCAGAGCCTAAGATCAATATTTGTAATCACACAGCTTATATATGCCCACATTCAGCTTAAAATTTAGGGGTGGTAGCACTAAAGTTACTTACGTAAAATCCAACGTACACTTCCACGATATCTCTATAGGCTGGTACTGAGTTCGAGTTCACGTGAAATTTTGACATGTCTCCATTATCTGGTCATTCTTTCTAGCGAAAATTTTGGCAATGGAGAAAAGCAGAGACACTGCTCATTTCTGACGGATAAAATGTCAAGAATTTCACTTTTCGATCGATTTTCTGATTGGAAAGACATTTGCACTGCTCCATTTTAAAATTGAAACACCAAATGTCACTTTTTCGCTCGAAAGAATGAACTGCACAAACTAAATTGGCGTGAAATAATTGGAGACATGTTTCAGTGCCATCTACGTTTTCAACGCGAAAGCAACTTCAAAGCAACTTTTACATGCTAAGAACTTAGTACCACTCTTGCTTATTTTCAAGCTAAATTTTCGCCGAAGCAAATTTCACGTGAAATTTTGTATGAAAATTTCACGTAAAATCGAACTCAGTACTATGCTTATCCCGGTAAAATTATTTTACAACCCATAAAATTACAGCTGAACCTTGATGATGAGAAATTCTTCATAGTAGAAAACCCAGCTATAATCATTATCACGAACAGGATCACTGGTAAATGCCGTACATGTAGCATTCAAACCCACTATTCATCTATCTCGATTTTCTCGAGCAAATCTTTTTCTCGAATTTCATTCAAATCATTTGTAAAACTCGACTACGTGCTCCCCATAGCCGGTAGACAATTTCAACGAAATATGTTTGGCTGGTATGTTTGTGTTTTTGTGGTTGTGTGCTTGTTTTTGGGTGTGTTTTTTTGTTTATTTGTTTGTTTATCTTCAGTGTGTTGTCTTCCCGCGTATTTTTTTTGTACGTTCTTGTTAGTTATTCTTCAATTTTTGATCCCTGCTTGCCTTTTGGTAGTAGCAAGGGCAAAAGCTTGAAGAAGAAGACTAAAACACATAAAAAATAATTAAACGAAAAAACCACATGATGGCTATAAACAAGCAAACAAACAAAAAACATCTCCAAAAAAAAATACAAACAAATCAGCCGAACGTCTATTGGTAAAATTATCTAACGGCTATGGAGAGCACATAGTCGAGTTTAGCCCAAAATTCTTCCGTTGTCTTAAACATTTCTTCAAAATCGGAAACAGGATGTACGTAACCAAACACCATATCACAACTCACCCAATACAGCAACCTAAATAGCGCTGTAATCGCAATAGAGCATTTTTACATAATCAACTGATAGGATCGTTCGATTCATGCTGGCAGCACTCGAAACAATATGGCGAATTGCTGTCAGTCCGTCGTGTCGTCCAATTGTCGAACTTGGTCGGAATTATTTTGAACATCCTAAGTACGTAGGCGAATTACAAAACTATTTACCGTCAAGACTAGTCGGTTGCACGCGGAGTGCTAATGCGATTGGCAGTGAGTAGACGCGATTTTGTTTCGGTTCTGCTGCACAAAGGTCGGGTCGCAGGTTCCGCCGTGTGCATGTGTGTGAGTGAAACATAAAAGGGCGTATTTAACAAAAAAAAAACGAAGAAGTGATAAAACGAATTTCTGGCCTTCTACGTGCCTCTGTCCGCCTGCTGCCCACTGCCTTGTTCTGCAAGTACCGTCTGGAGCCTGTCTCAATATCAAATTGCTGCTGCGATTGCACATATTGGCATTGCATCGCCTGTTATCCGATTGCGACTTTGTGATTTCCACTTGAGTTTCCGATTTTGCTTGGACGCGAGCAGGAAGCGAAACGTCGCAGAAGCAGAGCACCGTAAATAAACCCTGAGCGCGACGTCGCCGCCGAGTCAAGAACTAGGCAAGTCGAAATCGGGCGGCAGCCAGTGCAAACAGTGTGACGTTCTAGCGCATTTTTTGCAATTGATTCGCACGGACAAGGGGCCCACTGGCGTGCTGGCTTGTGCCTGTGGCCCGATTGACAGAAGCAGAATTGAGAAAAGTGGCCTGTCTCATCTCGTCTTACCGCGTGTGCCGAGGAGCTGTGCGCTGCCGCTGTCCGAAACTGTCTCGTCGTAACCCTGAGCGCAGCGGTGCGAATTTTGACAGCTCGCGGCCTGCACAAGGTGGACGACATACGGCATCGATCAGAATGAATTTTTGGCATACGGCTAAGCGACGTAACATCTGTTCCCTTGCACCATAGTGCCGCATTCGACGTCGGCGATACAGACGACGGTTACGTGCAGACGCATTTGCAAATTCGCATTCATTTCCGCAACGGAAAGGCATAGATAGGCGAGGCGCTAACCTATAAAGCAGAGAAAAAAGTGCGTGCAGTATGACTCGTTCGTTGTGAAGCTGTGTGTGTGTGTGTGTGTGTGAGTGTGTCATGTGCGTGAGCGGATGCGTTTGTGCAGAACAGTGGCGTAGGTCAGCAACGGTGCTGACAGCAGTGGGCTTGCAGAAGAGGATTTATTGGACAGGAATTTGTCGTGTCGCTTCTTCGGACCCTGCTTGAATGCTGTTTCGATAGATCTCGTAACTTAACACTCCAGTACCTATTTTATCCTTCCGTTGATTTCCTCCGGTCCCAGTAGTTAACATGCCTCACTTAGCACCAGTGCCTTGTCGACACAGACCTTGAATGGATTCTAACAAAACTTTACTCTTCTGCTTTTAGATCGTATCAATCGCCGAGCTAATATGATTTTGTGAAACTGTCGACGACAGGTAGCGAATCAGTTGACGAAATTCTTACCGAATCAATCGCCAGTATAATCGTTGTCAAGATTTCAAACTCCCCTCGATCATCACAAACGTAAAGACGACAAAATAGCTTCGAATCGGTGCCAATATTTGGCGATGCCTGGAAGTCGTTCGAGCACGACTGACCAAGAATTAAGTAGATCGCCTAGAGAAAGCGGTGAAGACTCTGAAGATGAAAGCGAAATACTTGAGGAAAGTCCGTGCGGCCGATGGCTCAAACGTCGTGAAGAGGTAAATTAATATAACAATGATCATGACTATCTTCAAAATTTAATGTTTAAGTAAAGTTAATATAACAAAAAGGCATCCAATCATGGGTGGAGTATGTCTGAGTCAAATAGAGAAACACTTCGACTCGAATCGCTATGAGATCGCTGATTCAAGGCCGCGGAATCGTTGGTGCGTCACTTGTTGTTTTTCTGTTTGGCTCGACAAACGCACAAGCACGTGGACAACTGAATGTTGATATCAGGAATACAAATTAAGTGGCCGGGACAGGTCGGCTACGAGGTTTGTCACATTAGAATAGCTACACGATGAAGCATTCGGCGACATTGGCGCGTTGTTGATGAGCAGAGCAATGCGCGTAGCGGTAGAAAACATCTCAATTATTCACTTATGAAAATTATGGCAATGGAATTTATGAAATCGGTCAGTTGAATATAATTCCATGCAAATAACTACGTATCGTTTCATTGTTGTTTATATTTTGTTTACAACAGTAGAGATTATGCGTTTTAAATTGTTTTGAGCTATCTAGGTTAATGATAATAACTTTTAACGGAAAAGAATAGCAAACAGGCATTTTGTCAGTCTGATCTCAGTTTGCAAACTGTAATCTGAAATACTTGATAGTACTAATTCATCATCCAAATATTCCATAGTAGTGATATCCTGATTTGACATAAACTAGCGAGCTAAACTTTGCCCCTAAACACTCTTACACGGTCATCGGTTGTCACAGATGGTTTCCTATAAATGCTTTTCGTCTGACTGCGCCTTATTTAGTAAAATATGTTTTAAATCAGCAATGTGGCTACAAATAACAACCATGAAGTACTCTTGTATTTTGCATGGAATGAACAACCTATCTCGATATCATTGGAGTTCTTATAAAAAAAAATTGTTTACCCCTTTCGATATGTACATATATTCAATTAATGGCCAAAAATTATATGATTTGCTCAAACCGAAATCATATCCAATGCCTTAATGCAACATAAAGTGAATAATGGGATAATAGCGACTTAAATCGTGCAATGTGTTTATTTACTGAAGGTACCAAGATGGCGAAAATCAGAGTTTGTTATTGAATGCATTAAATTACAGATAAGCTCTGTTTTCAACATGAAACTTTATTGGTTTCAAGTCTAACATACGCCATGCTATTTAAAAAATGCAATATTGCAGTATTTCGAGAATTTAATTGAGTACATCATCTCAATGTCTTCAGGTTTCCAGTAAAAATAAGCAAGTACCTACACTCATTAGCACATACAATTGGTATCTGAACTAGACTGACAAAACTGTGAATCATATTGGCATTTAGCTTTAATTAATGAATTATTTGAGTAACCTAAATACGAATAGCAGCAAATATTAAGCGATCAAATTGAAAATGATTGACGTATCGTTAATTGAGTTAAAAAAAGTAACACTACAAAAGTTATTGGCTGCTGTTTATTGTTTTCATGATGATTTCAAGCTAAGCAGATCGTTTTACGAGCTGGATATTTAAATGCACACCATGAGTACAAATTTCACGTTGTTTATACAACATGTTATATAAATGTACATCGTCGAAGCGTAATAGCTAAGATTGAACAAAGATGAAACCATCAAAATTATCACAGGTGCTCGGTCAAAATATATTGCTAAACCTTCTGCAGAGTTCAATCAACTATTCTGATCAATATTTTTCAGTGACTTGTCGCTAAGAAAATTATCCGTATGCCAGAAAAAAATGTTCTCTGGATGCAACAATGATTATTCCAGATGTAAGTGGGCTCCGCTGCATCAGCATCATGGTAGTAGTATAAAATAGCACCTGGATTAGAAGCTAATTACAGGTCCTGTGCAGAAAAAAAAAAAATTTTAAATCATGATCGCACTTAATTCAATTTTTTTCTGTGAGTTCAATTCAATTTTTATTCATTTTATACGTAAATAGAACAATTCATTCAAGATTAAGTATTTCCCAGTTGAACACAAAAACAGTGTGTGAGAATTGAGCAGTCTTATCATTGCAGTACAATAGATCCGTTAATATTATAATAATTGAAATATTGCGCAATTCTATTGGAACTTCATTAAATAATTTAGGTCCCAGCATTTATATGTCTACCGGGGTGTGTTCAATGTGCATGCTATAGCAGCTATTAGCTGCTATTTTAGCAGCTCTGGCTGCCCAATGTCACGAAATAGCTACTTTCTGATGCTTGCTATTTGACAGTCGGGCTGTCCAAGATTCCGGCATAGCTGCTAAGGTAGCAGCTATTTGCTGCTCGCAATCTGGAGGATAGCAAGAAAGTAGCTAAGGCAAAATGGCGGTGCGTACACAGCCGACATGCAGTTTAAACGTCATTTTCAATTGGAAATTGAAATGAAAAGAAGTTTTTGCGCTTTTGTGACACAGGAGCATAAATTAGTGACAGCATAAATTGAATACGGGCTTTTAAACACTTAAACTCAACTCGAGTTTTAAGTTGGCTTGTACACAGCGCAGCTCATCTTGAGTTTTTAGAAGGCGAGCATGAAGCGTAAAAGGCCGGGTGCACTGATTCCTGTATTATCAAATTTTCAAGATTATTTTTTGCCCTTTTTCTAATATATGGCGTCAAAAGCCGGAAATAAGTGATACGTTTTAATTATTTTAATGGATTGTGCAGCTGTATGTTGAAAACTCTTAAATTTCATACAGTTTCCAAAGTACAATGGAAGTATGTATTGAACTGATCCACGAAAATGCAAAAATTATAATAAAAAAATTGAAAACAAAATTATTTTTGAATTTCCTGTGTAAAGGCTGACCTTCGTAGCAGCTCTTGGCTGTCCAATATCCATAGCTGCTTCACCTAGCTACTGCGAATTTTGACACTTGCTAAAGTGATGCTATGCTATGCTTTTGGAGCAGCTATAGCATGCACATTGAACACACCCCGGTTAAGGCTTTCTTAGTTTTTGGGATTTCCAAAGTGCAAGTAGTTTGAAATAGCATTGTTTAGGGCGAGTAATATTGTGGAAATTTAATTATTTTTTGAATACGTACTTTAGAACATTAACTACATACAATTGCCTCACTGTTAGTACACCAAAATCTTCATAGGTCTGCGACTTAGAGTAGAACTTTGATTTCCTCAGATGTAGCTTTATCAATTTGCTCTATGCATTTCACAAAGTTTGAATGTAAATGTTTCACCCCAAGCTATTATGGATGGTTGACTGTATAAATGCAAGATATACTGAATTGAGTAAATCAAACCTCACTTGTGGCACACGAAATTGTATTTTCGATTTGTGAAACCTTACATTCTCTTTCCTGGCGCTTTGTATTACTATTGCCAAAATGACATCACACTCTTCTAGTGAATTAGCAGTAATCAATAAGTCAACTATGTATACAATAACTCCTTTAATATCACCGAAAATCTATCCATTTTCCTTTTAAAATTTTTTCGGGACTAATCCTGATACCAAAGGGTAAACGTAAAAATCGGTATAAACCAAATGGAGGACTTACTGTACACAATTTACTTGCTTTCTCAGACAATTTTACTTGCCAGTAGGCCTCTTTCTGATTCAGAACGGTAAAAAAAATGTATTACCCAACTTTGTGGCTAATTCTTCAAAAGTGAACATGACATGATTTTCGTTTAATATAGCTTTTTCAAAGTCCGTTTAATCTTTTCAATTGTCACTAAATTTGTTGCCCAATCCTACTCGCTCTTCAACTTCAACTATGATACCTCTGTCAAACCTTTTTTTTGCAATTCTTTTTTTCACATTATCCAACAATTTCAACGGTATTCTCCTGGGTGGCTAAGTTACACCTTCTGATCCCTTTTTCATTACTATATCTACTGTCGTAAAACAGCCTAAACCTTCAAACACATCTTTATTAGTTCTAATAAAATTTTCTTTGATTTTATCTTCACTATTATTTTGAATAGCGTGAATTCATTTGACTAAATTAAGTGTGATGCATCAAGCCCAAGAATCAGAACCGAATTTCGAATTCGTCGTCGACAATCAAACATATATATGTAAATGTATAAATACACATATATATCCGATTTCGTGACACACTTCTTCAGCTCAGCAAACTAGGATTTACTGAACTGAAGAAAATTTCACCATTTCAACATACTCATGCATGAATGCTGAAAGAGTGCTCTGTTGAGAAAAGAATATATATATATATATATATATATATATATATATATATATATATATATATATATATATATATATATATATATATATATATATATATATATATATATATATATATATATATATATATATATATATATATATATATATATATATATATATATATATATATATATATATATATATATATATATATATATATATATATATATATATATATATATATATATATATATATATGCATGCACTTTTTATCCACCACCAACTGTAAAGTATTTCCTAACTATAGACAAAGAATGGGGTTAGTTTGAATTCCGCTGTTAGTAATAAATTGACCATTCCCGAGTAGGGAATGAAGGATCTGTGGAAGGGTCCGAACCACACTCTCATCGCAATTTTTTCTTTCTTTAACAAAATGAGGATACATTAGGCGTGACATAAATGGCTAATTAGTTGTGGTAATGGTCGTTAGTTTCTCACTTGTATTCACCAACACCCATAACAAAATATTTCATATTGCATGCAATCGAATAACTTCATTTGTCACAAACTTTCCCCTCAGGCAGTGTCAAGCACTGGTATGAGAGAGGACAAGAATCCACAAATCAAACTATTCTTTATAAAACTGTTTTAATTGACTCTTCTGCTATTTCAATTTGATTTTTTATGGTGTGAAAAGGAAATAAATACTAGCATGTATTGGTTAGAATTAATATATAAATAAGAGAAGAACTAAAATTAGATAATAAAAATAAGAAACTAAAAATAAAAAGATAAAAAAACTAAAATTAAAGAAAAATATTTACATTCGCTTTTAAAATAGATTTACAACATACTGCTTCAGCTTCCTTTTAGTAACGAAATACGATAGGTTGTTTTTTAAATCATCAGGCATATCATTATACAACAATATAGCTGAAAGAATCGGGTCATTAAGGGCTCTATTGGTTCTGACTGAAGGCAACCTATAAGAATTCGCGGATCTTGTTTCATAGTTATGTATTTCTCTGGTCGTTGTCAGAGAAATAGAAGATTTATTCTTTCCGTGGACAATTTTCCATATTGTTATTAGCTTTTGAAATGCTAATAGTTGAAAAAAAGTCTTCTTCCCAGTTATGAAATGTAACTGATTAGTCGGTGTCCGTGAACTCAGATTGTGAACTGCCTTAATTGCCTTATTCAGAGTTCTGCTCAGGATGGCCAGGTTTGCTGAAGAAGATTGGTTCCAGTTAAGCATGGCATAACCAATATATGGAATTATAAAAGCATGATAAATCATGTTTTTTAAAACAATGTTCAAGTAGCATCGTCTTCTTAAGAAACCTACAATGGGACAAATCTTGGCTCTGATTTTTCTAATTTGATCCGACCATGACAATTTGTCATCAATTATTATTCCAAATATTTAGTTTCTACTAGTCTATCAATGGGTTGGTTGTTAATCAAAATGTTTAGTGATATGTCTTCCTTATTTTTCTGTTTGAAAATCAAGTAATGCGTTTTATTTACATTTATTTTTAATTTGTTAGTAACTAGCCAATTGAAATATCTATGATCATCTGCTCTAGTTCAATAGGATCTCTATTTGAGTTTAATATGAGGGTGTCATCTTCATAAATAACATATTTAGATACTAAATTAAGATTATTCAGACTCTGGACATAAAGCAAATAAAGAGTTGGCCCCAAAATGGATCCTTGAGGAATGCCTATATTTATCACTCTCCTATCACTAGTTTCACCTTTGAACTGGGTACTTATGGTCCTGTTGGATAAGTAATTTTTTATTAGGTCTTTTCCCTTTCCTCGAACACCTAGTTCGTTTAAAATATGGCCTAAAATGGTATGATCAATTGTGTCGAATGCCTTTTTAAGGTCAACAAATATGGCTGAAACATATAAACCCTTGTCTAGTTGGCTGTTAATATAATGTTGTGCATCTATGAGGGCTGCACTTGTATTGCTGCCATTAAGGAAACCATATTGATTTTGATCGAAGCCTATAGTGTTGTTAATAAAGTGAACTAGCCTAGAATTTATAACTCTCTCAAAAATTTTACTGAAGGCGCTTGCTAATGAAATTGGTCTATAGTTATTTGGATCATCAATATCACCACTCTTAAATATGGGGGTGATAAGAGCGTTTTTCAGAATATTAGGAAAGGTACCTTCATCCAAGTGCTTGTTAACAATAGAAGTAAGAAGTGGAGCAAGAATATCCTTGATGCATTTTAAATCATCTGCCCTAATCAAGTCTATTCCTGGAGCTACATTTTTAAGGTTAGATGTAATCTCCTTTATTTCTTCAATAGTAGTTGGTCTTAAGAAGAGGGTCTGGTGATTGATTCTGTTGCTAATTCTTTCCGCAGAGTTTGCGCGAAATTCATCATTTATTCTACTGCCTATTAGCGAAAAGAAGTCATTAAGCTGCGTTGCTGTGAGGAGGGACACATTAGCCTTATTTTGATTTTGATTGTTCCCAGGATTCAATTCACTCCCAAGAATATTCCATAATTTTTTGTTGTTTCCATGGGCTTTCTCAACTCGTTTATTTAACGCAATTTCTTTGGCTTTACTTATTATATTGCTAGCCTTGTTTTTCAACCGCTTGTATTTTAAGAAATTTTCATTATTTGGACTCTTCCGGTAGGTGTTGTATGCAATTCTTTTTAGCTTTATGATATTAAGGACATCACTATTTATCCAATCATTGCTTCTTGAGCGAATCTTTTTATAAGTGGTTGAAAGTGTTTTTGCATTACAAACTATGTCAATGATTTCTTCAAGTTCAATTTCCCGTGATTCCAGCATTAAAATATGAAACTTGTCACGGACTAAATTTGCAAACCTATTTTTATTTAGCACAGGTGTTTGAAAAACTTTGTCTCTACAACCGTAAATTTCAATTTTGCAACTTCATTTCTAAAGGTACATCTTAACTCAATACTTCCAACTTTCACAAATGTTCCACCATATGCTTTTAACTTAGCATCTAATCTTTGTACATTTGGAAAATATTTTAAAAATATTACGAGCAAAAACATTTACCTCTGCTCCTGTATCGAGTTTGAAATTAATTAAATAGTCACCGACGCAAATTTTTTGAGACCACGATCAACGTACACAACTGCCGCTAATCTCTTCCAGCAAAAAACCATCATCTGTCGAAAGCATTCGAACTCCTTTCATGCTGCATCCAATCGCAAAATGATGTTGCTTTTCGCAATTGTTGCATATTTGTCCGAAATTGACATTTTTTACCTGCAAAATGGTTTGGTTGATTATAATTTCGTTTCGAAATCTCTCGATTCAAAACTTTGAAAATGAGTATTTTTACTGTAACGATTACTTGCATTATTAGACTTATCAAATGCTTTAAAACCCCACTGATTTTTGTTTCTTCTGTGTTTGTTGTTGATTTCGTGTATCGGTGACAGGTGTTCTGCTGGCAATGAACTATGCATGGTCGTTGCTTGAACTTTTGTTGCTTCCATCGCTTTGCACTAATTTACTGCTTTCTCATAGTCCAGTTTGTCGTTTAGATAAATAGAAGAGTTTTTATCTGAGCTAGGGTACTGTACGTGCAATTTTTTGATACAGTGTATATAAACAATTAAAATATATAGAAGGTTGAAAATGATTATATCAACGATCAGCGACTCCTAAACACTGTTGCAGCGGAGAGATAGTTTAATTCAAATAATCGAACAGCACTGATAACCCTACACTGGCCTCATAACACTTATTAAAAGTAATTACATCAGAGTTCCATCGCTAATATCGCTATTTCGCTTGAACATTAGTTTACACAAAATGTACCAACGAAAATACGCAGACGTATACAAGGTCGTAATCTATTAATGTCCACCTTTTGCCGGTATCCACAAAGAAATTGAAATATCCTTTCACTGAACATTATCAAAAATTATCTGAATGTACTTCATCTACAGCTGTAAATTGTCTAGATTATTCTGATTGCTCAATTTAATTTCTATTTTCAGGTCGAACAAAGAGATGTACCAGGAATCGATTGTGCTCATTTGGCCATGGATACCGAAGAAGGCGTAGAGGTAGTATGGAACGAAGTACAGTTTTCCGAACGAAAGAATTTCAAAGCGCAAGAGGAAAAAATACAGCAGGTTTTCGAGAATCTAACACAGCTAGAGCATCCGAATATAGTGAAATTTCATCGATATTGGACCGATACTCATAATGACAAACCTCGGGTAAGTTGGGTGAGGCTGGTTATGACTGTCAGAAGTCTTAATGAGAGCGTGCTTATGTTCACCTAGGTAATATTCATTACGGAGTACATGTCATCGGGATCTCTAAAACAGTTTTTAAAGAGGACAAAACGAAATGTGAAAAGGCTGCCGCTACAGGCGTGGAAGAGATGGTGTACCCAAATCCTATCTGCTCTAAGGTTCGTAAACGTTGTTGCCATTTACAAAGTAAAATTGATCAAGTATACTAATTGTGTGATTGTATTAACCAACAGCTACTTGCATTCCTGCTCGCCGCCTATAATACATGGCAACTTGACCTGTGATACAATATTTATTCAACATAATGGTTTAGTAAAAATTGGTAGTGTAGCTCCAGATGCAATTCATCATCATGTGAAAACATGTAGAGAAAATATGAAAAATATGCACTTTATAGCTCCCGAATATGGATGTAAGTGGACCTTTTTGCGATTCATACAGATAAACCGAAAGCAAGTGAAGACTCTATTACAGCTGCTTTAACGCCTGCCATCGATATCTTTTCATTTGGAATGTGCGCTTTAGAAATGGCTGCTTTAGAAATTCAAGGCAACGGTGATTCAGGAACCTTAGTCACAGATGAAAATATCACGCGTACTATAGAAAGCCTTGATGACGAACAACAGAAGGACTTTATTTTCAAGTGCCTAAATAAAGATCCTGCTGAACGTCCAAGTGCCCACGAGCTCCTGTTCCACCCGCTATTATTCGAAGTACATTCATTAAAGTTGCTTGCTGCGCATTGTCTCGTCGACTCAGCACGTAAGGACCTCTTTAACATAAGCCTACATATCACATTGTTTGAATTGCTATAACGTTCTATTCAATCTGTTCGCCAAGTTTCATCATGAGCTTGGTGGAGACCTAGTCTAGAGTATAGGCAGTCTGTGAAAAATTCAGTTAATCGAAATTGTTTGTTTTGAGTCTTGGTGTCTCATTGGTATTTTGGATGTTTTGAGTTTTGATTTCGGTCGGTAAACTGTTTTCGTATTCACATTATCTACCATGTTTGATTTCTATGGATTTATTGCTTTATTAATTTTCCTTCAAATGACCTCACGTTTCAAATAGTTGAATTTTTTTTGATTATTTATTTATTGTTAATTTCGTACTTTTATAACAGCAAATTTTTCGGAAACTATTATCGATGAAATGATGCAGCGTCTTTACAAACCTGACGTTATACTTGCAGACATAAAAGGGGACCGAGAAATTTTGGAGTTCAAATTAGCAGACGTGCCGTCAGCGGAAAAGCTAGAAAAATTCGTAGAAGACGTTAAGTAAGTGAAGGAAAATTTGATCTTATTTAGAGTTTCTTTTCCCTAAGTATAAATTATTTTTCGCTAAATTTACACTTAAGATTGATCAGTAATTAATTGCAAATTTCGATTCTTGCGGTCATTTCAGATATGGCATTTATCCATTAACGGCATTTGCTGCAAAAAAGCCACCTCATCCACGGCCTAGAGCTATTTCGCCCGAGACAGCAGAGTCTGTTAAGTCCGTAACACCAGAACCAATTGATGTAGAAACTAGGAGAGTAGTAAATATGATGTGTAGTGTTAAGCCAAGAGAAGATAGCTGTGATTTATTAGTAAGTATCGTCATTTTAATCCTATCTCATTTACGTTGACATCAGAGTGCTGCCTTTACATCAAATCTAATCGAGATTGTAGGCTTGTTTTTATAATAATCGTAATAGTGTATGAACAGGATATTTATTTTTTATATAATCAAACAGATGACGATATTACTTCGAATGGACGATAAAATGAATCGACAATTGACGTGTCAAGTATCTCAAGACGACTCGGCTAATCTTCTTTCGAATGAGCTAGTGCATTTAGGTTTTATTCACGAAGTAAGTATTGAGGTTTGTGCCGACTATTTTGAACTTTCTTGTGAGCTTTTGCTATGTAGACGTTAAATGACTCTATATATTGTAGTCTGATCGCGAGAAAATCGCCGCACTGATAGAAGATACGTTACGCAGTAGTTTCAATAAGCAACATCAGCTCCATATCAGTGCATTACGTGAGTCGTCTAGTGAAGCCATTAAACATTTTTCAACGCATCAAACAGGTCAGTAAGCTGCACCAAGCTTTCAACAATTTTTTTCACGTTATATAAAAATATCTTGCATATTATGTTTCGCTTCCAATTTCTCAGGTACTGATCGAGGTTGGGTTGTTGCTGATACAGATTGCCCTTCGAATACATCAGGCGGTCCGTCGACGCCTGGCGAATCACACAGTAACGAAGAACTAGAAGATACTGTCAAAAATGCTATAGAGACTGATATTGCTTGCAATGAGAGTAAAAATGTAATACAGGAAGCTGCAAACGAAAGTCAAACTTTAAAAACAGAGTGATGTGAAACACATTTTGCTGAGACTAGACTAATAAATAATCTAAAGAAGTAATTAATGCTGTGTAATAAAAATGAGAAACAAAACATAAACAAAAACAAGAGAAAAGTTCGCATAACAGACAGGAAATCAAATATCAATTGAATCCGATAAAAATCCAACAGCATATATAATGCCCCGAGTTGAAGTAAAATTTCATAGACAGAAATCAACAACAACTACAATATTATATCTTTAAATCAAACCAAACAAAAACAAACACATTTTTATATATAGTATTCGAAATAATTGTGCATCATTTTTAATTATTTTTCTATTTATTGTCAAAATTCATTGTGCTTTCCCCGTTATTTTTTAAAAAAGAAATGAAGAGTGGAATTACAGAATAAGATTTTTTAAAAAAAGTTAGAAACAACATCATAAATAAGCTCTAATTGCTCTTGAAAATGAAAATGAGAAACCATATTTGTTTGCTGGATCAAACACACGAATATCTTATTAGGAATGCAGTAAAAAATTTGTTGCTAATCGTTTTGTTTATTTTCCTGCCCCCGATTCGAGATAACGTAGATAATTTCGAAGTTACAACAACTACAAATCATTGGAAAAAAGTATAATAGAAGCAAAACATTTCATGCAACCAGTGTAAAATACATTTCATCCATTTGCAAATGTGTTGGTTTTTTAAATTTCAGTTTGGTTTTGGTTACGGCGAGAGGAGACGTGCATTTTTTCAGGAACTTTTCTCTGAATTGAGTAAAAATGATAAATTGAAATCCTTGTGAAAGTTTAACCCTCAGCATACAACGTGAAAATAGTGTATAGTTTTGTACGTCCCACCTTGTATGACGACGATTAAAGAGAAAACGATCTTCGAGGAATACTCTGAGTGCATTCAAAGAGAGGATATGAAGGTTGGGAAGAATAGGGACAATAGGGGATATTGATTTTAAAAAATAGTAAGGAGGTTGGTAGGTTGAAGTGCCTGTCATTCGACAGAGGAGGAAAGCCAGGATACCGTCTGCTCTCTTTGATAAACCGCATTATCCCGTACAGGATGACCAGTGATAGGTCGGTTAAATTTAAGAAAAGAGGTACACCAAACCGAAGTCCATCATGCCGGGCCAGATGCAGTTGTTTTTGTTTTGACATGAGAATTGAAATCCGTCATCGATTTATTGACTTTGGAACTTTCTGAGTTTTTTTCTAATGCTCCACAATTTTTTTTAAATGTGACTCCATCAGCTTTTGTCTGTTTGAGGGAACTTTGGGTGTTTAGTTTGAAATCACCGTATTTCTGAGTTTATTGAAGATAGTTGGAAGTTATGAAGAAGTTATCTTGGCTTATGATAATTAGAATTTTACTGGCGATTAAAATTATATCTTTTTTTATGATTTGGATTGGAAGTGATGGTGACAGATTTTTGGTCGTTGCTTATATGATTATTGTCAACGAATTGGTTTTATTTAAAACTAAAAGTGAAAGATTTCATGTTACAGCTGCTTATATGATCGAATTTTGTTTATTAATTGGTGATTGTGTCTGTGAATTGAATATATGAATTGATCACGATTGAACTGTTGAACATTTTGCCCACATGACATTTGAGTTGAACAGTTCACAGCAGCGATGGGCATTGAGACTTATAAATGTGTAGCAGATTTTGTTCAAAAAAGTAGCAGATTCAGAAAAAAAGTAGTAGAAATTAGACATATATATAGTGTATGAAAAAAACGAGAACGACTTTTTCTGCATTCGAAAAAACGAGAACAATGGCTTTTTCTGCATTCTAAACACTTAGCCAGACGAACAGTGAAAACGTTGATCAGCATTCTTACAGTAGCTGCCACACGCTCGGCGTTTTCTTATCGTAGATGTGCTTCAGTTGATGCTTAATGGTTGGTTAATCTTCACTAAAAAGTAGTTCTTCGGGAAAAGTAGTAGATATCATTTGCTACGTAGTAGAGTAGTAGATTCAGAAAAAAGCTGAAAAAAGTAGCAGATCTACTACAAATGTAGTAAATGCCCATCACTGGTTCACAGCCATTCATCAAAACGCTCACATTCAGCCAATTCAGCTCGGCTTCTGTCTGATAAGAATTGACACTTTCAATTATACGTCACATCTGCCTCAATTGTCCTCCTCTTCGCTGAATCGATACAAATTTCGTATTTATTTACATTTTCGTGCGGATTTTGCCTGCTTCGTGCATCATTGGATGGTCGTATTGATCCGGCATTTTCTTATCAAGCAGGCAACATACAGTCGGGTAAGCTTATCAATTTGATAACTGTATGATCTTATAATAATAATAATATGATTCATAGGAATGAAACCTGAAGAGGTTGAGATTTTTTTGTTTTTTTGTATGGGGGAATTTCATAGTCACGACCGTATTGCGAATGATTCATTTCATTCCGTTGCAGCTTGTGGTTTAGTTTGCTTGTATATTCGGGTTGTTGGAACGCTCTGTGAAGAATTATTGTTCAGTTAAAAAAATTTGTGACCTGTGCAACATAAAACCCAATAAATTTAGAGATCGATCAAAATTAGGTGGAAAATTAAATATTTCAACGTAAGTTATAGACTAATTTTGTTAAAGTGAGCATATTAAATTGTGAAATGAACGACACAGAAGTATACATCTTAAATTGTGAACTCTTCATCGAAAAGATTAAAATAATCTACCATCATTTTGCCACGAACAAAACTGATAAGGAGTCTTCGTTTAAATATTTCTACAAAATCATTTGATTCCTCCCAAACGAATATGCTTCTATGGAGCTCTAAAGTGAATCCAGAAAGAACCTAGTCAGCAGCAGTAAAGTCTGCTGTGTCAGCCTATTATTGCCATGAAATGTGATAGCATTCCACGATTAAGTTAAAAGGCCGTATAAAAAGGATTTTTAAAGAAATCTATGCTGTGCATTTGTAGCAGTTGCTGATACTACTACGTACTGCAATTTGGGCGCATGTGTTGTTTACGAGTGGGCAATAGCTTCTAGTTTATCATAGCAAAAATTGAATGAATCGTTTCCGTTGTTGCATATGTTTATCATAATTAAGTTAGTTGGTGAAAAACAAATAAAAACGAAGACTTCGCAGAAATTAAGAGACACTATAGAAGTGTATTATGAAAACTTAATTTTAAACTACACTAAATAAACGTTTGGACGGAAAACAGTATGCAATCCCAAATCCTTGCCCCTGATATTCTTAGTATCATTATTTTGATGATCTTCCGCTAGGCAGTGGATCCCATATTATACTTAATAAAATTTTTATTCGAATATTCAATCTCTGATTATAGGAAGATCACTAAAATCTCCACCAAACTAAAGGTATTGTACCAAATATATTACCTGCTCAAGGAGGAAAATTTGATTGTTCTAATCTGAGAGCGCTCCATCACTTCTCAGACTGCAAAAAGTTGAGGGAGGAAAAGGCAAAGTGTGTTAACTACGGAACAGTAAACAGGATTGCCCGTAGAGCCCAAAGAACTTATTAATTTATTAGCTCAGTACAAGTATAAAAGTACGGAGCAACCTAAAACAAAAAAAACTACAGATGAATACAAAAGTAATAAATAATGCATAAATAAATTAACTACAAATAGATAGCCAAAAAGTAAATAAAATAATAAATAAATGTAAAATAAATGATTGAATAACAATGTTATACCAAATTTACAAACAGTTTACAAATTAAGTGCTCTAAATCGATTGGATAAGAGACGCATTAAAAATAATGTAAATATGCAATACATGTACATTAGTATGGTGGTGGAAGGGGAATGACTATGATGAGAGAGACTTGATAATGTTATTTTTAAAAGTGGCTTTAGATATCGTAGGTGAAAAATTCTGCCTCATGCTATGGAATAACTTGCAGCACCTATTTATTGACTCGTCTGCCGCATATGTTGTATTGTTTTGGTATTCAATAAGCAATCGTCGGTATCTTGTGACTCTCAAGGACTGATTGAGCATAAACTTCATCTTTGAGTGGATGTCTTTAACCACGTCTCTGATAAAGTCGAAGCTGAAGCAGGCAGATAACATTATTCGATAAAACTCGCCTTGACGCACCACATAGGAGTTACATGAGTTTGACCGATAGATGTCTGCCTAGTATGTTTGTGTTTTTGTGGTTGTGTGTTTGTTTTTGGGGGTGTTTTTGTTCTTTTGTTTGTTTTTCTTAATTGTGTTATCTTCTTTTTTTTTATTTTTTTTTTGTATAATTTTGTCTGTTTTTCTTCAATTTTTCACCCCTTCTACCACCTTTTCGCCATCGGGTGGTGGAAATTCCCGGGTGTGGTGCATCAAGTCGAGTTTACCCCATTATTCTTCTCGACGCAAGGGATAACAAGTTAATAATCTTACACATAAAAATCATTTGCACAAGTGACAAGAGGAAACCTAACTCTATCTCCCCAAACCCATATTACTACCACAGCTAAACCTCCATCCAACTCCCCATCAGATCTATTGGGCCAAACTCAACAATCCAAAACATTCCCGAGCATATAGAGAGCATATATAAACAACCACATAAATTATGAAAGACATGATGGCGAAAATGGTTCACTGGCTAAAACTCACTAAACACACGTAAAGGAGCCCCACTAAGCGTGTTTATATTCTCACATGGAATGCGAATCTCTTACTGTCAAAACGGGAAAGCTGATGCAATTTTTGGTTAATTTCAAAATTGGTATCATGCTACTACAAGAAATATTCCTCAATCCCGGTGGCAACCTCCGGATCCCCAACTAAATCCTATACAGGAACGACAGAATAATTCAGAGGGGAGAAGGCGCTTCAATCCTTGTGAGAAGAAAAATCACTCATCATCTTGTCCTTACCATCAACCTCCGGAGAATGAAAACCACTGCTATAAAAGTGGAAACGAGAGTACCGACTACTGTGATCTTGAGCTCATTTGAGACCTTCGTTCACTCGTGAGAACTCAATGCCTACAACTGCCATTGGGAAGCTGTAAGAAGCAAAAAAAGCCGAACCATAGCAACTAGAGAACATCTACATTGACAAGCCCGTAAGAGAGAAGAAAATCACCAATTGGGAAGCTTTCCTTGTTGCACTGGCCGAAGTAGTCAGCCTAGAAATACCCGAAACGGCCTGTCATTTAGAGGAATCAATAGATTTCCTCATCAGTTTCATAAAGCAGGCGAAAGAGCAAAACACGATCATGAATCCAATAAAGATTGGTCTCCCTGTCCACCTTTGCGTGGAGCAGCTTGCCTCTTTTGTGCAGTTTCTTACGTTGTGTGTAACACAACCCTTGCCAACTCCCTAATCCGGTTAAGCTACTTGTACGTAGCCAGAGACACAGGTGACCCTAGAATAAAGCGAGAAGCAAACCGACCAAACAACTACATACGTGGTCAGGTATCCCAACAACAGAATGAGCAGTGGGAGAGTTTGATGCAAAGTATCGAGCTTTTGATAACACTTTATGGCGACTGTCTCGATACTTCAAGACCAAAAACAAACCATTAATGCCATCAAAGCCACCAACGATACACATGGCCTAAAATAAAACAGTGCAGATAAAGCTTATACCTTTGCGGAATCCTTGGAAACACAATAGAAAATCTCATCCGAGGACAACCTCAGGTATAAAGAATGTATCGAAAAAGCAGCCGTAAGAGCTTTGAACCTCCGTACGTAGAAATGTTAAGGTCTGCTGATCTTGAGAAAGTGAAGATCTTGGTGAACAGACTGAAATGACGTAAATCACCTGCGATGGACAATATTAATAATATTTGCTTGGCACACCCACCACACAGCATACTACAAACTATAAAGGATATAATCAATGCCATACTTCGTCTGAGGTGGTATCCAGATGCATGAAAAGCAGTCATTTTTATCGTTCTACCAAAACGTGGAGACTAATCTACTGAAGTTCTACAAAGTCTAGCATGCTGACCTAATTTTCGGAATGCATGAGTTTCGAATTCCCGTCCCTCTTGTCCACATTATTAAATTTTTTCTCAAGGCAGAAAATGCTATGTTCGAATTGACAAACTCACTTCTCATCCGATAGGCAATTTACAGCTGGAGTTTCACAAGGATCTCTATGATCCTCCTTTTGTATAATATATACACTGCTAACATCCCCAAACTGACCTTAGCTTTACTATCATTATTCGCCGATGGTACGTGTATCTTCTACACTTCAAACAAGCAGAAGCCGTCAATTCAAACCTGCAACTCTCGATAAATACGCTTTTTAGAAGCATCTAAAAATTGAAGTATAAGATAAACTTAGGCAAAGCGCTGGTATTTTTCACTACGCTAAAGAGGATACTGACACTACGAAAACTAACAGTAAACGAACAAAAGATTGATTGGCAGCAGATGGCTAAGTACTTGGGACTCACTTTCGACGATTGACTAAGGGGGATGGCACACATACAAAATAAACACAGCACCTGCAATATACTCCTTCAATCCATTCTTCCTCTCATCAAATCCCAAAGACTGAACAAACAAAACCAACAAATCAATAATTTGCAAACAAATACTAAGACCAGCATTACTATATGGAAGTCTTGGAAGTCAAAGACTAATAAACAAAACCTAAAGGAAACCTTATCAAATTTAGCAATAATAAGTATGTAACACTTTAATATGCATTTAAAGTTTAGAAAAAAATGTAATAATCTCCATATTTCCTGAAATATTATTTTTCTGATCTAAGTTTGACAATGTTTTTTTTCTCACTTATTTAAGCCAAATTGTGAATCATAAAATGCTGTTGCAAACATAATTTCCTCCGAAAGTGAAAATTGTTGACATCAATTGTGTAGTGCGGAATGTAAACATTGCAAACTCTGCAAAATATTCGACTTTATGAATAGATTGTACAAAGATACTTTAAAAATATGCAAAAGTGAAAGTAAAATTGAAACTATCGTTTCTCAGCATGATTCACTGCGCTGTTTTTGCGTAAGTTACTTTTATTTAAAAACACATGGGGTGTGATGAGCTACTTGCTCTACCTAGTGTCTTGTGGTGATGCTCTTAGCCCTGTTTGGGGTTGAGACGCTCTGTATGTCACAGATATCAAATTCAAACTATCCCCGTAATGATTTTAATCAATGCATTAATAAATTGCTTAGTATATTTCGATTGAAAATCGAGCAAAAACACTTGATAAAGTTGTTTTTTATTCACTTATTGAATTTATTTTCTTGCAGCAAAATGTCACTTTATCCAACCTTGGAGGATATGCACGTATCCAAACTAATTGACTCTCAACATGCTGCCGCAGCTCAAATGCACACACCGCCACCAATGACTGCAAGTGCTTCGCCGGCAATAGTTGCAAGTGCTCCTACACCAATCGATCAACGCCAATATCAAGCAAATCAAGTGAATCCTGTCTTATATCCAGGTCTCGAGAGCTTCTTAGGTCTGGAACTTACCCAGGAAATGATACGTGCCAACATGCCAGAGTAATAAAACAGCTAATACCAATTTCGGATCTAAATTTAACGTACCCTTTGTCGCTCCACAGATATTTGCCGCGTGAAAATGTCAATCAACAAATCATTCCTGCTGCCAGCTACCAAATGGCTCCGGCCAATATTATCAATGCACCAGTCTCAGGAACCGTCGCACTGCCCCATCGAGCTCACGTAACACACAATATCCGTGAATTTATCCTGTGCAAAGGAGCCGACGGAAAAGTAGGACTTCGCGTCCAAGCCGCAAACAATGGAGTTTTCGTATCGATCGTCGTGAAAGATAGTCCTGCCGCGATGGCTGGTATTCGTTTCGGTGATCAGATACTGCAATTAAACGGGACAACAGTCGCTGGATATTCGGTCGAAAAAATCCATAAAATGCTGAAAAGCTCAGCAAAAAATAATATATCGGTCGTGATAAGGGACAGGTAAGCTTATTAGATTGTTTCATGAATCTTTTCACACAAATCTTGAATTAAATTTTTACAGGCCGTTCGAACGAACAATTACTCTGATGAAGGATTCCAGGGGAAATTTGGGATTTCAGATCAAGAACGGTAAAATCGTTTCGCTCATAAAAGACTCATCGGCTGCAAGGAATGGTGTATTGACGGATCACCAAATCCTTGAAGTGAACGGACAATCAGTTGTTGCACTGAAAGATAAAGACATTACCAAGATTATAGATTCAAATGGACAAGTTGTTAAGATTAATATTATTCCGACTTTTATCTATGACCATATGGTGAAGAAGTGAGTATGAGATACGGTAAAAGGTTTATATATGATTTATGTTTATGTTGTTTGCAGGCTATCGACCAGCTTTCTGCGCGGTGTAATGGATCATAGTGTTCCAGATTTTTAATCAAAATATTTCATTCCATTTATAATTTTTATAATGTAGTTTTTATATCTATAGATCTGAGTCTGCAATTATAATCGTTTTCGATAATTAGAATCAGTATTTATGTTACCTTTGTAGTTTTATGTGACTGAATATAACTTCATAATAAAAGTTGATACTATTTGATTCGGTGTGTTAGTATTTTCGAATCATTATTTATGCACTCATTGATAACTTTGAAACAGTTCTGTGTGAAACAGGAAATTGAACTTTGCGCAGGAGAACGTATGTTTGCAATAGTATAGAGTTTGGATTTGAGCGTACAAATGAAGCCTTGTCCTGATCTCAGCACATTGTGTGACTTTTGGGCTCATAGCTTGCGTCTCAATTTTTGCCAAATCTTCTGCCCCCTCACAAGTTGCCTTTTCTTGAGCTGTCTGTAATGTTTTGTTTAACGCTCTTTTTGCTCCCACAAAGTTATTTCCGCAATCGGAGAATATCGTTGTAAACATACAAACAGGGTTGTATAACCGTTATACGTTTTCCTATTTAGACTTTTTGACACTCGGATGAATAGAGGACCGGTATAGTCAACATGTGCCGTAGCCAACATGGGCGTCGACACTATAGTATCGATGCTGTTAACTCAGATGGGTTGACACCTCTGGTGACAAAGTCTGCAGGATTTTCTCGTGAAATTACATGTCGTCATATGGCTGCCGGCACCAATTCCCGGATCAGACTGGTGCAATTCGCTACGAAAATTTTCCAATGGCATGGATACTTCGTGAGCAATGCCAGAACGATTGTGGAGTCTGACCAACATTATATGGGTTCTCTTTGCAACGATATCACCCGTTTCATTAGTAACGATAAGTAACGATATCACCCGTTTCATTAGCTTCGCTAGTAATCGCGGAAGAGAAAAGGTCTTGACCGGTGCGATCTTTGTTTTTGCCTTGATTATAGAGACCTTTACCATCGCTGAATTTCAAGTATACTGCTACTGGACCTTCAAGTATACTACTACTAAATACGCTTTCTCCGACGCAGCGCAGAAACCATGGAGTTCGTATCTGAAACCAACGAGGTATCCTTATACGTTCCAATTTCTTTCATATATTGACGTCATTGGATTTGTTGCTGTTTGGAGAGTAGTTTTCCAAACTCAAACCTTGTAACAATAGCTTCTGCAGGTTTATTTTTGTCGAGATAATACCGGTGCATACAGTACTAAGGACTCGATAAGACTTGAGATGCTTGAAAGTATGTTCCTTTTTGTGACTGTTTCGGGAATGGGTTTGAGAGAGCAATTCATTATCAAGTAATTAGCAATTCATTGGTCGAGTTCTTCTGAATGGCGGTGGTGTTTATTGAGCAGTATGGACAGTTGTACGTTCACGATTAGCCTGACATGATTATACCACTTATAGAGGTAGAGCTTATAATTAACTTTAGTTAATACACATAGCATGGAATAATTATTCGGCTGCGTTAGTAACGCTCACATGTGGATGTTTTTACCGAACATTTTCCTCGAGCATAAAGATTCACCACAACATATCTACTCCTTTTAATAATTTTTGCGATACTATCAGTCTTTTTTCAAATTTAATATATTTTCCCTACTTCTTCTGTAAGGTATTTTCCTCGATCCGTATTTCACAGAAACCTGTTGAATATGTCTTTACGCGTTTTATTGAAAGAATCCACGCAATTTGCAAAGGAAATTCTAAAACTGCGAGACTTTAAACTTTAAAAATTGTGTCCATTGCATGTCCATTGCAATTTCAATAACCTTTCTATAAGTTCAATAATGTTGTTCTATTAGTTCAATAATATCATTTTGCAGCGGAGTGTACCTACAACTATCTGATCTTTGGTCTCAAGGTTTTATTCGTCAGGCGAACCGCAACACTGTATCCAGAACTTTTTAACGTCATTTTTGCTCGTACGAGCGTTACTTTTTATAAGACTTTATTATGAATATTAAGAAACCACAACAAATTTAATCATGGTTAATTTGCTAGTTAAGCTCGAATTTTTTTTTAAAATTACAGTAATTTCCTTTTTGATAATGCTTAACTTGCTTTTTATTCTTGTTTTGTGATATTATTTTTTATTCCATGGTCTACTTGAATTGCATTTTTGTGTTGCTTACTAGTTTTTGCATTTACAGTCTGTCAAGAATGAGTTTACACATAGGGAAAAAATTCAATTTTTCATCTTTCTAATTATAAAATACTTCTTTTTGTTTATGTAAATAATTTTTTTTTTCTTAATAATCGTTATTTGCATTATTTCCAACCGATATATACAAAAAAAGTACAACTTCAATGCAAAAAAAGAACGAAAAGAACAACGAAAACAAGTATTACAATTCTTGAAGTGTCAAGAAACTCTTTACACAAAAGTTTATTTTTTGCATTACTGCAACGATACGGTAAATTTACCATAATTTTTGGTCTGTATTGTAAAGCTCTATAAATTTGATCATTAGTTTGTGATTAATTTTTGGCTAATACGCATAAATAAGTGAGATATTGTGTTTTAAAATGCCAGGCAAAAGATTATCCTTTGAGTTAGTTCAGATGATATACTATAATCACCAATTAGGTAAAAGTGCACAGGAACTGTCGGAAATGTTTTGTGTAGCACGAATGGCAGTCTATAACGTTATAAATCGTGCTGAAAATGAGAATAGATTGGAGCCAAAGTGTGGAGGTGGCTCAAAACCAAAAATATCTAAACGTATAGAGCGCCTTATGATAAGGAAGCTTGATAAAAACCCCTGAATTTCGACCAGAACACTTGCTAGGGAACTCAAGGAAGAGTGTGATGCTGCTGTTTCCCATGAAACAGTACGACAGGCCATCCTACGAAATAAGTTCTCATCAAGAGCTGCACGAAAGAAACCACTGTTTTCTGCACTAAACATCGAAAAGCGTTTTTCTTTCGCTATGATGCACCTTTTTCAACCCGTTGACTTCTGGGACGACGTCATATTCTGCGATGAGACGAAAATGATGTTTTACTATAATGATGGACCAGCTAGAGTGTGGCGCAAGCCTTTAACATCGTTGGAAAATCGAAATATCATTCCGGCTGTAAAATTTGGTAAGTTGGCCGTTATGATTTGGGGTGCTTCTCAAGCAGAGGAGTAGGAGACTTGGCATTCATCGAGTCAACCATGGACGCCCAACCATATTTGCATATCCTTGAAACATATTTGGCAAGCAGTGCCCAGAAATTCGGGTTTATGCATAACAGCAAACCAAATTTTAAGCTTTACCAGGACAACGATCCCAAACATAAGGCGAACATGGTGCGAATGTGGCCCTTATACAACTGCGGAAAAGTGATGGATACGCCAGCCAAGAGCCCGAAGTCCCATCGAGAATTTATGGGCTTACTTAAAACAACAAGTCGCTAAAAGGCAATCCAAAAACCGAACTGCCTTAAAAATTGCGATTCTCGAAGAATGGCAAAAAATACCAACTACGTATGACCTGCAAAAGTTAGTTCATTCAATGAAAAATCGGTTGCGATAAGTGGTGGATGCCAAAGGTGGCCATACCAAATGTTAAATATACCAAATAATATTAAATATCCTGTTAATATGTAAATATTAAATACAATAATAATTTGTGTAAAGAGTTTCTTGACACTTCAAGAATTGCAATAATTGTTTTCGTTGGTCTTTTCGTTCTTGTTTTGCATTAAAGTTGTACTTTTTTTTTGTATATATCGGTTGGAAATAATGTAAATAACTATAATTAAGAAAAAAACATTCATTTACATAAATAAAAAGTAGTATTTTATAATTAGAAAGATGAAAAATTGAATTTTTTTCCTATGTGTAAACTCATTCTTGACAGACTGTATTTTCACCTTCATATTTTATTCCGTGATTGGATTATGCCACTTGATAAGTAAGTAAATCATCTGAATCCAATATCAATTCCTATAAGCAACGCCACTGTATATCTCCAGTTGGCAACTGAAAGACAGCATTGCAAATGCAGTACTCAAAAAGCGTTTGATGCAACCCATCACTATCGTCCCCCTATTGCACTACTAGAAAAATCAACGTGAATTTTTTTCTAATTCGGTAGTAGGTTATGACTACAAGAATCCAAATGCAAGGAATCCAATTCGAATTCATGTAAATATTTAAGCAGATGGAAGAAACAACAACAACAGGATCAGCAAGAAACTATTGTGAGTCGACGGCAATTATTTGGGGGAGCGATGATTGGATTCGGGTAAAAATGGGGAAGAAAAGTCGAACAAATGCGAAATTATGAAGTAGAAAATAGAATAGATAAATTTCGGCTAGTGGATGACAAACATACAACGAAAATGGGGAGATATGCATGTGATGGGTGAAGAAATAGAGAAAAAGACTCATAATGTGCTTCGATTATATTGTGATTCACTATTCGTCATCGAATAGTGTTGGCGTTGACTTGCATTTCTTTTAAACAGAATATAAAAGAATTTTACGATGTGGAGTTAAGAGATCTGAATGCTGCGAAGGAAATTTCATCAACGAAGGCCACGATGCACCCATATCAAGAAAAATGTGACATCTCATTGAGATTTGATTCTGACACAGTCAACTCTGCCGCCGCACTAACCGGAATTGTCCTTAAATCCGCATAATCACTTTACTGATGCAACCAAATTTGCTTCTATTTAACTACAATAGCCCTGGTTTGATCCATCAAAAGTAATGTACATTGTGTGATTTCCAATATAGTACGTATGGTTGTATCAATACAAAATTGATGTTTCCTCCAAATTGCTTAAAATTACTTACACAACACTCACTTTGCCCCATCGGGCCGATTAATTACGAGAAAATTGTCATAAAACTATTGGTTTTTAGCACATCGATTAAATTACCTCACAAAATTATATATCTGACTTCACCGCAACATAGCCTGAAGTTCCTTGCCCCGAGATTATTCCAAAGCCAAGTCAAATCTCTTTCGCAAATTGCATGTTTGCAATTGCCAATTCTATAAGTCGGCTACACAAGCTCTCATTCAAACGGCGGCAACACACTTCAATACATTTGGGGCTGATCGCATCATCACATTCGCATCGCACTCCATCGTTTCGTTAGTGCTACAGAAAATCCGTCCATGGTGTAATTTCGTGCAGCGAGTGAGCGAACGAACGGTACCCAGTGGCCGTACCCGTAGCAATGTACAGTGTACAGTCTGGTTGAATCAAGCAACGAGACGAGACAGCAGCATTGGTGGATCGTGCAGTTGTTTCAGATTTAGCATCCAGTTCAATTCGTGTGCTTCATCGCTAGTTTCCTTTTCGAAAAATATACTGAAAAACTAATAAAAAATAATTAAAGTTGACGCTCCTTTCGATACAATTGTTCAGTGTGTAAAGTATTTTTTTGTCGGAGTGGCAGGCAACCCCGAAACGCAGTAGTGCGAATCAGACAAAAGGAATTTTCGCAGCCGGCCAACGACGAGTACCGACCCGAGGACACAAAATACGTACCGAGTTTTCCAATTTGAATTTCCCTGTGATTGCGACCGGCGAAAGAGGAACATCAGTAGTGCAGAACGGTGGTTAGTCAGTGTATTTATCGGCCAGCCCAGAGAAGAGCCTGGAAATAATTAAACTGCAAGAAGAACCGACAACGGAAATAGCGAATTCGTCTGTGATTTGTGTACTTTGTGAAAATAGTTAAACGGTTGTACCATACCCCAGTAGCGAGTAACAATTGAATCAAAGTCGAAGAAACCGCAACCAATCTTGTGATATTCCTGCGAACGTCGTGGCTAACTAGTGTTTTATTTAATATCCTGTTATCCGTCTATCGTGTATCGATCGATCGTAGTTTTTGTTCTTTGGATACTCTGCATATTGCACTCGTCCGTGTTTTTTTCGTACGGTGTTGTTCGTGGATTCTTTTTTGTGTAAATCGCGCATTTCGAAGACAGTGTGGAAAGTCTTTCCGGTGAATAACCTGCGGCCTTCGTTCAGAGCTTTTGTGTTACCTGCTTGTGTGCATGTTAAGGTAAGTGGAGCGAATTTTCTGCATTTTGTTAACACTTGGCTGAAGAAGAGATGGTGTGGAAGCCATTATTGTGGCTGCCAGTGCGGGGTAGTTACCGTGGTTGAAGTCGTCGTTGCAGCCGACCGGCTTTTCACAAGTTCTTTTTGTCTATCAGTTCGGCTGACTGGCTGATTGTGAAAAAGGAAGAGCGGCATCTGTGCAAGATGCTGAACGCTGCGAGCAGGAACCGGCTTTCAACTTTTTTATCCTGTTCCGCCTCTGCTCCAGCGGCTGACACGGCGCAATTCTGGTAGCTGGCACGAACACGGCATGTACTTAACTAGCACTCGAGACTGGCTGGTTCGGCTGGCTGTCGGAGGGAAGACCGCCGGGTCGGTCCCGGCCGGTGAGTGCCGAATTTGCGAAAAGGTCGAATGATGTCGACGGTCGGTGCGCGATGATTGAAATGATGACTGCATTTCGCAAGAATTTCTCGTGAAAATCCTCCCCGCGAGCGTTAATTAGACAGAAGAAGAAAAGTACTACGGGGTCGCACAACGTGCCAGGGGTGTTGCAGTTCGTCAGCAGGGTAGTAGACAAGAAACGACAGGCCGAGGTAAGTCTAATGGGAAAGTAATTAGTCTAATTGGAATCTGGTTGTTGCTGCACTGTGCGAATTTTATTCGATGCCGGTTGACGTGCTAGCAAGCAAGCAGCCAAACCGGCATGTGTCATCTGCTCGAATTCGAAATGGGGTAGGAGTAGGATCGGGTCGGCGAAATGACTGGATGATTGTACAGTAGCAGTCAGGGCTGCCGCGCCCATACAGTTATTAAAAGTTCATTTGTTTTGTTGTTGGAGGAGGCAAGTTGCACAGGTGGAGGAGGCGGCGGCAAGTGAGTCGAATTAATCCACTTGATGTGCAATTTTCGGGTAAGTATCTTGTGATCCGGCAAAATGTTTGAGGATGGTTTTAATCGTAATTTATCTGATAAAGCGCTTAGACAAGGAGCTAGGACATGGACATATGGTATTCCGTGTCTACGTGGGATATTATGAGTTCAGGTCGTGCAGTTATGTATGTTCATCTGAATTATCATGCATGCTTTGTCAATATACCTTGTATGCATATGTTAGTCCCGGATATGGACATCTGCTGTTTGTACATACATATTTGAGTAGTTACCGAAATGCATGCGCAGTGGGCGTTGGTGAAATGCAGGATAGAATGCATTTTCGGATGATAAACGTTGACCCGAATTTATAATTGTTGGTGAAAGTACAGACTTAAATCGTATGCAATAATGCTTGAAGATATATTATAGGATGTACGAAATATTCCGCGTGTCTTAGGATGAATAAAAGACGTTTGGGCTTGTCCATGCAATCAATTACAAATTTATTTAAAGTAGGTACCTTACGTACAAACGTCTGAACTATAAACATCTTCCATATTTCAATTATTTGGCTATTATCTCTCTGTAAAAATTTGGTTCTTTGAATGTCAGCCAATTATTCAGCCCAATTTTGATACTTTCGAAAGAACTTGCAGTTTTTAATTTGTGTATAGGTACTTGAAATCGATTGTTTTTTTAGTTTTTTTTCTTCGATTGCCATTCTAATTATACTCAGTTTTCGATACCCTCAACTATTTGCGAATTTGGCTCTTGATTTTAAACGTAGATTCAATATATTGTATTTTCAGCAGTTTCGAACTATACCTTTTCAATATATCCCCTTTGTTTCAACTTGTTTGTGTATTATTGTTCGGAAATAAATGTCGAATAAGTGCGGCTAGTGTAAAAAAGTGAAAGGGATGAGGGCAACTCTCTTTTGAGAAGGTTTTTTTGCGAAAAGTAGTTTGCAGTTTCATACAATATTTGTGAAAATGCGGGATGATATTTAGAAGAACATCTTTGCAAGGTAGTTCAATTGTCAAGAAATATCAGAAAGTTTGGGATAATATAGATTTGATTAAATATCACTAGACTTATCCAAGAAATTAGATGAAATCCCCAATTTATTTCAAAGCTGCTCGAAACCTTCCTATGCTAATGTCCTCAAAAATGGCACTCCAACCACCAATATAAACCATCTTATAAATATAATAATGGAGTGATTATACGACCAAAAACCACACGCACAAGGGAAAAGGAGATAAAGAGACGGTAAATAATTGAAGAAAATTGGGAACAACAAGTGGCCAAGGGTCGACCTTGTGGAAGACCTGAGGTGAGATAGGAGGGAGCAAAAGAGCAAGAGCTAACAGTGCTTATTCTTGACAGATGAATTGAATTCAAGATTCAAATCTATATTATCCCAAACTTTCTGATATTTCTTGACAATTGAACTACCTTGCAAAGATGTTCTTGTAAATATCATTGGTAAAATTAAAATAAAATAAATGGTAAATTCGTCATGCCTTTTTCTTAGTTAAAATAAAATAAATGGTAAATTCGTCATGCCTTTTTCTTAGTAATTTATTGGTGAATTATAATTTTTTTTATTGATTTCGTGACTAACGATGCGCTAGCTTTTACCCTTGTATGAAAAAAACTTATAGCTTGGCAACCTTGTTTCTGGCACCCTTAACAATGTTCACGTCCGCACTAGACAAAACACTAACACCCAATGAATAAAAGAATAAAAGAATAAGATAACTCTACTGCCATATATAAAGATCCCTAAAAATGTAATAATGAAAATAGGACGCCTGGTAGACTCATGCCTAAAGGAAGCAGCAAAGTCAGATACAATTAAAAGTGGTTTCAAGAATAAACAACAGCAATTTAGGTAATTTCGTCATAGTGACGAAATTTAGTTCTTCGAACGTCGTTTTGTCAGCAGAATTTCGCTAAATTGATCAACAATTTTTGCCAAATTAAAATGGATAATCAATGTCTATAGTGTATTTAAGCCTGTGACATAATTTCGTCCTGACAATCATTATTATATATTAGTTAAATTTGCATAATATTTTTACCCATTTCGGGAAGATGTAAGGATGAAGAATGTCGCGATTTTAGATAATAAATCTATTTTAAATCGTGTGTTTTCTAGCGCAGCAAAGTATTATTACCATTAAGATTTAATTTGATACTATGCCAAAAAAAATATGTTGAGAAAAATTCCGTTATCATGCATGACGATTTTCAATTCTCTCAAATGCATTTTTTCTTAATTTCGTCACTTAATCGACGTGCAAAGGAACTTGAATGACTTGAGATTAAAAATTAGCCTTATTCTAAGTGTATCAGATTCATCGAGCACTTGCCAATTAAGAAGAGCATTATATTTCTGTTACAGATATAGATATGACTTCTAAGAAATACACACAGGAGTAACTCTCAATGGCGCTAAAGGCAATTGAAGATGGGCAGTCTACTAGAGACGTTGCCAAAAGATTTGGTATTCCGAGAATGACGCTTCAAGACAAGAAATTAAAAAAGCATTCACAACATGTTGGAGCGTCTACAACTCTTACCCAAGCAGAATAGCAGACTCTTATCAAATGGATTCTTGAAATCGCGAATCTAGATTTTCATGTAACAAAAACGCAATTAATTCATAGTGTGTCAAAATTGGCAAAAGAAGTAAATAGAGAGAACAAATTAAAAAACGGTGTCCCCGGTATAAATTGGTACAAAAGATTTTTATAACGAAATCCGGAGATTTCCTTGAGAATGTCTCAAAATTTGACAACTGGGAGGTCCAGGATTACAAAAGAATCTATTAGAAATTGGTTTACCAAAATATCAACCTATTTCGAGAGTTTTCCTGAGCTAAAGGAAATTTTAAATGGACCTTATCGAATCTTCAACTGCGATGAAACAGCATTCTTTTTGTGTCCCAAAGACAAGAGAGTTCTAGTTCGCAAAGGTTCAGTCCATACTTATAATGGCAGAAAAGATAAGAAAAAATAACGACAGAAAAGAATGCATTACAGTGTTTGTAGGGGCCTCAGTCAGTGGAAAGCTTATGCCTCCTCTTACTCTACTGCCATATATAAAGATCCCTAAAAATGTAATAATGAAAATAGGACGCCTGGTAGACTCATGCCTAAAGGAAGCAGCAAAGTCAGATACAATTAAAAGTGGTTTCAAGAAATGTGGCTTGTATCCATTCAATCCTTACGCTGTTGCATACGATAAACTTCTCACAAACAAGAACATCAGTGCTTTGCCTGAAGCGAATAAAGCTATTATTTGTAACGAGGTTTTTGCTGACGACCTCGCTGATGATAGACGTGTTGTCGATTACAACTCATTTTCATCCACCCTTGAAAAAGAAATAGGAGATACGAATGTTGAAATTTTTTTTGCGTTGAAATGCGTGGATGGGATGCGAAAAAGATGAAAGTATTTTCTATTTGTGGAAATCTGTCAACGAAAAAATTTCTTGTAAAAATGAAACCCATTTAGACGTGTTCGATAACATAACGCATCATGAACAGACCCTAAATGCAAATATAGACGAAGCGGTGTAGATCAATTCGAATATTTTGGAATTGGACGTACAACTCGATGGTTCATTAATCGCGTCCACGCCAAAAGGTAATGTACATCCTAAAAACCAAATTTTAACAGATTAAATATCAGCAGACCAAACAGAAAAAACCTCAGAATTTAATATGGAAGAAACGTCTGAAATATCCCAAAATGAAACTACAGACATAAAAGAGGCATCCACAGTTGCCATCCATTCTCAGTGCTATCCCACTTCTTTTAAAAAAGCTCTATTTTGGCCTGAAGTAAAAACCACGGAAACCACAAGAGTTAAACGTAAAATTACACCAAGCGCTACTACTGCTGAAGAGTTTTTAAATTATAAGCTTAAAGTAGACAGAGAGACAAAAAAAGGAAACCAAAAGACTAAAAAAAAGCAAGGGTAAAGAAAACAAAAAAGAGTGCGATGCAAATAAATGTGATTATGTTGTCGTAATTTATTTGTGAATTCGAATTTTTCAGTATTTTTTTTCTAAAGAATGTATTTGTTTTTGTATTACATACATTCCTGTATATTTATCGATTTTTTATTTGTTGAATTATGTATTCGAACATATCATCCAAATCTTACCCGCATATAGAATTTGAATATCGCTATCCCTTAGAGGCCGAAGTTAGGTACATGACATGACGAAATTAAAAAATATGGATAATTGCCCTGACGAAATTAGGTACAAAAATAAGTTTGAAATTAATTTGAAAAAAATTTTGATAATGACCAAATCGAGTCCTTTGAATATGAGATTTGCAAAAACAATGCTTCGTTCAACTACTTTATGTATTCGCCATTTGAATTTATTTAAAAGAAATATCATTTCACTCTGAGCTAAGTGAAATTTTTCTTAACATGACGAAATTATGGTGTTTTACCTTAGTATAGATTCTGTCATAGAGAACTCTCTCAAGATGCTTGCTGAAGCAAGTTAAAAGTGATATTGGACGATGATTGAAGATGCAAGCAGGATCAGCTGCTTTACTTATAGGGAAGATTTAAAGAGTTTTCCACAAAGATGGAAAAACGCTAGTTGAGACGTCGTCGTTAAAGTTTGTGGACAGAGGTTAAAGATAATGGGCAGGGGTACACAAAATTAATAGCACAGTGACTTTGCTGCTTGGGGAACAGTTTATGAAGTATTCCGAGACAGTTTATTAAGTATTCAACTTCTACAGGGTAACCTCTGTCCATCCTACCTAGAAAAGGCTGACTCTATGGAGCATTTTCTCTGTGAATGCCCAGCGTTCGCCCGTGTCAGGTATCAATGCTTTGGCTGGAATGTGGCAAAAATAGCTCACAAGTCTCTTCAGTTTTGGTGGCAAAAGTTTCATTAGGAATTATTAAGGGAATGAATAAAGGATAGAAAGGGTTTCGAATAGTTGAAACTAATAGCACTTTAAACTTTGGCAACGTAGACAAGCATCGCATCTTTAGCAACCCTTTTGTATGAGAGCGTAATTTTTCGAACTCAAGTGGGTCATCAAGCAATGCAAAACACTTGAATTTGCAACGTGCAACACCCTTTGCACTGGCGACATAAGCAACTTTAGTGGTAAATCAGGCAGCATCGTCAAATTTTCTGGCGCAATATGTGGGGGTCAAACGAAGAATAAAATTTGAGAAAAAACCGAGGCTCTCCTATGGAGAGCCACGTCAACATCCTAACAAAGAACAAAAGAAAACCAGTCAATATGATGGATTTTATTCGCCATTGAGGTGAAGTTGGCTTTATGAAAACTGGTATGTGAGCAGGAAAATGCATGAGGTTTAACAGATAAAGATGAGGGCGAAATAGCAAAATCCAAATAAACTGAAGACACTGGAAGGTTGGATAAAGCAAGATCAACTATTTTGCCATTAATATTAGGTACAGTTTTTAACTGGGAAAGAGAGCGCCAGGAAGTGAAAGAAGACAAGATTAGAAAAAGACTGTTGCTAGAAGTGATGGCTGAAAAAGAGGTACTCGACTATTAAGAAGGCATGTTAAAATGACCATATAAAAGTAAGCGATCGGAATCAAAACTGCAGAGGAGATAGGATGAGAGATCTGAAAATCAAAATATATAAATTGAAACAGGACTATTGCAGGGGATGTAAATTGAAGCAATAAGTAATAATGAGGCAGGAGCTAAAGAAACACGCACTAAAACACATTCCACTGAAGAAGTTGTAGTAAAGTCATTGCAAAGATAGCCAGGGAGGGATTCGTGGAATTACTAGTGATGGAGCGGTGGCGATTCTTGCGGAAAACAGTGTTCCGTGCTCAAATCTAATTATTGAAAATAATCTTGTCCAAACAAGTTTCAGTAATACCATGAGATGAAGGAGTAGAAAAACTACTACTAACGTGTTCGTCAAATTCTACATGATTCACAATACCTTAAGTGGACAAAAAGATTGGCCAAACCGAGACTAACTGAAAGGCATAAGCAAACACGTTTAATGTTCACTAGAAAATACACGGCATGGAAGGAGTGGCGTAATGTAGCTTTTAAGCGTAATGTAGCTTTTAGCTTATAGCTGGCATGACTTGAGAAAAGATAAGGATAAATTTAGGTGAGGGGACAGTAATGATGTGGGCAGCATTTAGCTGTAAAGAGAAAACACCACTTTGTAGCATTTCGTTGAAGCTGAACCCCAGAAACTACACTGATCTCCTGGATGAAGAGTTAATTGCCTTTTCCGAAGTCCCTATGGAAGAACAATTCATCTTCTAGCAGGATAATGCGTCAATCCATCGTTCGCGTGACACCTTAGAATCAGAAAGAATCAGAACATTGAGGATATATGGAATGGCTCACTTGCAGTCGCGACTTAAACCCGATCGAGAATCTGTGGGGGATTCTCGCGCGTTAAGTTTACGAGCAATTCAACAACGTTTTTGAGTTAAAAGTAGCAATTCAAGAAGCTTGAAACGCCAATTCCATTCCCATTCCTTCAGGAATTGATAAACTCCATGCCGGAGCGCATTTTTGCAGTCATTTCCAACAAAGGTCCTTTCCCCATCTTCCGACCTACTTGTCTGCTGTGTTTATATACCATGTAACTTGTCTGTCTCTGCATACGAACGTTTTTACGCTGAGCTTTCCAGCTTCATCCTCTCTCGATTTCCTTTAACTCCCCTCCTAATTTTAGGTGACTTTAACATGCCCACTCTGGAGTGGGACACCAAAAACCTTAGTTTACTATCCAACAACCACCTCTCTGTTACGACTTCGTCCTTTCTTTCACTTTGTTCTTGTTCCCAAATTAACCACCTTCGTAACACTAATAACAGAATCCTCGACTTAGTCCTTACTAACGTTCCTTTAGATTCCCTTTCTCTCTCTCCTGCTCCTTTTGCTTATGTGCAACCTGATCCTCATCACCCTCCTCTCCTGCTTGATGTTGACTTGAACTTCCAGGTAAAGAATAAATGTCCTTCTGTTCAGCGTTACAATTTTTTCAAAGCTGACTTTCAAAAAATGTCCTCTGAAATCAGTCTTATCAATTGGTTTTCATTTTTCAAAGGATTGGATGTTGATTGTGCATTGTCCAAGTTCTACTCTTTCTTTTCTAACCTTATCTTTCGTTTTACTCCCATTAAACGTCCTCTCAAACCTAATGATGTCCCTTGGTTCACTTTGAAAGTCTCTGATGCTCTTAAAGCTAAGGATAAAGCTCGTGAAAAGCTGAAGAAGACGGGTTCACCCTCTGACCTTCAGGAATTCCGTTGTTTGCGTTCTAACGCTAAAAAAGTGCTCAAGCAGGCAATTCGTGATTACTTTTCGAACATCGAGGCTTCAATCTGTTCCAATCAATCTAAATCCTTTTGGTCCTACATCCGTTCCCTTAAATCCAATTCTTCAGTTCCTGATTCTATGTCTCTTGATGATGTTTCTGCTTCCACTCCTCAGGCTATTTGTGATTTGTTTGCTGCCTTTTTTTCCTCCTCCTTTAAAAAAAACCCACTAAATACCTCTACAGCTCCCACTGTCTCTCGTACCTCTCCTGCATTACCTATGTTTAGTACCAATCCTTTGGAAGTTGAAATCCTTTTGCATACCTTAAATTCGAATGCCAGTTCCGGTCCTGATGGTATTCCTAATATCCTTGTCAAATCCCTCTCATCCTCGCTCTGTGTTCCTTTAGCTATCCTTTTCAACATTACCCTTACATCTGGTGTATTCCCTTCTTTATGGAAATCTGCCAATATTTTCCCAATCTTCAAATGTGGTGATCCTTCCGTTGTTTCCAACTATCGTCCTATTTCCCTCCTCTGCTGTTTCAGTAAAATCCTTGAAAGTCTTGTCTACAATAGAATTTATCCTTCCCTACAGCCCTTACTTGCTCCTGAGCAGCATGGTTTCTTCAAGGGTCGCTCTACATCGACCAATCTTATGGAGTTCACTAATTTTGTAGCCTCTGCCTTCGATTGTCAACATCAAGTTGATGTAATCTACACAGACTTTTCGAAGGCTTTTGATTCTGTGAACCATAACCTGCTGCTCCTTAAACTTAATGGTTTTGGTGTTTTTGGTCCCCTCTTCTCCTGGTTTTCCTC
The DNA here is from genome assembly GCA_947369275.1 of Nemotelus nigrinus. Taxonomy (NCBI): domain Eukaryota; kingdom Metazoa; phylum Arthropoda; class Insecta; order Diptera; family Stratiomyidae; genus Nemotelus; species Nemotelus nigrinus. The sequence goes on along the minus strand of OX376372.1, from coordinate 224,743,633 downwards.
TTATCTTCATAGTCGTCCCTGCAGAGTTACTTTTAATGGTTCCATTTCTTCTCCTATTTTTCCCACATCCGGAGTTCCTCAAGGTTCTATTCTTGGCCCCTTACTTTTTATCTTGTTTGTCAATGACCTTCCTTCTGTAATCAATTCTCCTTGTCTTTTATATGCGGATGACTTAAAATTATACAGAGCAATCAGGTCCGCGAACGATTTTCACCAGTTGCAAGCTGATTTGTTTGCTCTTGATCTCTGGTGTCAAGACAACTTTTTGCCTCTGAACATTTCGAAGTGCCACCAGATGTCTTTCGCATATAAAAATACTCCACATGTGTTCTCTTATTCGTTGTCTGGTATTTCCCTGTCAGTTGTCCAGCATTTTAGAGACCTGGGTGTGGTGTTTGATTCGAAATTAAGATTTGATATTCACGTTATGAATATGACGTCCAGGGCCTCTAGGATTGCTGGATTTGTTTTGCGTTCTTCCTATATGTTTACCAACATTTCCTCCTGTATTCATTTATATGTCTCCTTAGTACGCAGTATTCTGGAATATGCGTGCCAAATCTGGTCTCCGCGCTTTCAGTACTTATCTGATGCTATTGAATCTATTCAGCGCAGGTTCACTCGCTCACTTCTTTTTAAATTTAATATCCCCTATTGTCCCTACTCCTCTCGTCTTTCCCTCCTTCGTTTGTCCTCGTTGCAATCACGGAGGTTGTTCCTCGATGAGTGTTTCCTCTTCAAACTTTGCCAAGGCATTTTCTTGACTGATCTCGGTTCACAGATAACCAGACGTGTATCCTGCCGTCCAAGTCGTTCTTCTGAAGTTTTCTCTGTTCCTTTTGCACGTACGGAAGTCTACTTCCATTCGCCTCTGCTGCGCCTACCCAGAACGCACAACGCCCTTAAGCTTGGTCCTCTCCCTCAATCTTTTTTACAATTCAAGCATGTATTAAAAATGTTACCTTGAATTGCTACTTCCCTTAGTCCTAATTTTAGTTTTAGTTTTCTAATTTTAGTTTTTAGTTTTCTAAGTTTTAATTATTTTAGTTACTTCTTTTCCTTTTTCATATTTCTTTTTTTTTTTTTTTATTTTTGCTTTCTTGTTGCTGTAATTGGAATTATATCTGTAGCGCAAGGGATTAATAAATAAATAATAAATAATAAATAAATAAATAAATAGTACCAACTATTAAACTAAAAAGCATTACATTCAGACGGATGCACATAAATTTGATTAGAATGGCTTTATAACCATTTCCCTTAAAAGTGAACTGATTTTGATTGTTTTTCATTTATTGATAATTATGGTGCATTTTTTTTGTTTTTGAACGGAAAATCAATAAAAAATAAATAAATAAATAAATAACATTAGTTATACGATACAGGAAGTTTGAATTTTTTTTTTCTTTAAAAGAGTTGATATGAAATTCTGACGGCTTTATAGCTATTTTCTCCACTGTACTTCTGTTTTTAGACGTGCATCCCAGCTTTTTGCATTTACACGAGTCAACTCAACTCTGAACAACTGAAAATTTGTGGATGAGTGTAATTTTAACTGATTTTCCAATAAAATTAGAATTTTAATTAACTTACCCGACCACTTCCTCTTCACCCCCGCCTTTTAAAACCTAGGGTTGAGTTGGCTTGTGTAAATGCCAATCGCATTATTCCACGGAAACATGCCTAAAAAACGACTAAGAACGAAATAATTGTATGAACTCACAAATCTGCTTATCTTAGCTAACAAACCTCCTGGCTACCCCAAATCATGTCAACAATGAAATTCGTGAATCGCTTTTGAAATATTTCTACCATTATCTTCCGTATGATTTCATAAACAATTGAAAAAATATACTGAATGCAAAAGCCCCGCAAGCAATAATAATTATATGTCAAAGTAAGCTAATTGAAAAAAAATCTCCAGAAGCAAGCACTTGTCGAAATTATAAGCCACTGAATTGAAATAATTACATTCGCGAGTAGCAAATAATAAATTTTTCGGCTATTAATTCAAATGTGCATTCATGCAAGGATGCATTGCGCAAAATAATTGATGGTGTTGTGAACTCAATAAAAAAGCCTTGGAGCTAGCAAAGTCAACCGAAAAATACTACTTATAAAATACATCTTTAAAAAAAATAAGAGTCGAACAGTAAAAATCTTTTTGAGACAACTTATTTCAAGTGTAGAAAAGTATTTTTGCAGTCGACAGCTATTTTCGAATGAAATAAAAATAAAAGGGGAAGGCAGCCGACACATGTGTTAATGAAAATGGACTTCTGGTGAAGCAATTAATTCCGTAGTACAGATAGAAAAATAAATCGAAGTTTCGAGGGTGGTTTCTGAAAATCTATGGTATTATTCAACGTGTGAAATGTTTATGTTTTTACAATCATGCCGAGTAACCTGAAATGTTTTATTTTTGATAACTCCAAAGAGCTGGTTAGAATGAAATCTGTCGGTCTGTATTTTGGTTTTGCTAGTTGATTAATTCGATTTGAGAGCGTGTTGCTGAAAAAATGAAATTGATTTCTAGTTTGTAACATATTTCTGTGATATGGCTGTATGTAGGTACTACGAAAATACCTACAGAGCCACATTTTCAACTTTCCTAACATAGTTTCTTTAATCAACCAGCTTATTCTCGCGAATCACGCGTACACCAGTTCGTTTTTTAGCAATTAATTTCCGACTACGAACAATACAAATCTTTTGGACGAGAAAAAACAACACGTTAGCGTTTCTGATTCAAAATGTGAAGCAGAAAAAAACACAACATGCTTCAAAAACTCAACTCTCACATTTCTTTCCAGTACGATTAGCTCTAGTACTGGCCTGGTAAATAATATATAGTGAATGGGGTCTATTGCTGCTGCTGTTGCTGTGCTCAGCTATGCCGTTCATCATAGCGTGAAGAAGCAGAAGAAGAACGGCGAGTTGCAGCGGAAAGGAGATTCATTAAAATGACCTAGTCATATCTTTCGAGTTTAGTCGAAGTCGGCGAATAGTTTAGATGGATTGAGTTATTGACCTAAAGCTGTTGTAGCTGAAATCGTGATATATAAAAGTAACTATCTCTACTTCCTATTCGAGAGCTGAAGAAATTCGTATGCAAGCTGTTTTAAATACTCTTGTAGTCGCATGCAATTCAATGGTAGAATTTAAGGGGCCTTTCTGACAGGTTAAGAAAAAGAATTTATTGAGCTATATTCTGTGGAAAAAGCAACTTCACAGCCAGTGAATAAGCACTTCTCGATAAGTGGTAAATGGAAATAAATTTTGTGCGATCACATTGCTGGAATGATCCCTTAAAGTAATGCTAAATCTCAAAATCATTGGTGGGTTATGTTCGGCTGTGAATAGAGCAACCAGGTGGTAATGTAGCTTGAGAACTCAAATTTATGATCGAGCATAAATGAGAGTAGTCATATGAAAGCAAATATTTCACTTGGTTATAACTGGAGTTATTTTAATGCACTTTTTTTGAATTTGTTTTTTCAATAGTCAATCCTAAGAAATATTTCCTCCATTTTTTGCTTGTCTACCTTCTTTCGCACTGCTGTCTTTTGTCTCACTTCTTATTCAAGATCGAATTTAAGATAATGATGCACATGATAATCCAGTGTAGCCAAAATAACAAAGAGAAATAAGGCAACTTTTCAAGTTAGGTGTTTGCTTAGTTTAATATTTGGGGTCTAGGGCAATCTGTGAAAGGGATAATTGTAAAGCCTAACGAGAATCCATGAAAATCCTTATTTAACTCATGAACAAGGCTACAGTTGGTCGCATATGGAACACCATACTTCCACGGAAAGAGCAATAGTTCCCTTCGATAGAGCCAGCATTTAGACCACATTGTCGCGTCAAGTCTTGAAAAATGTTGTTCAGGGAGAATAGAGAAATTATTATAATCATAGTAGCGGACCAAGCCTCAGCCTCGAGAATAACTGAAGGGGACGACAACACTAGCTTCCTGCTGGAGCAAGTTAAATTGACCATTAAAAAGGCGGTCGAAAAGATACCAGAGCTGATACCAGATACCAGAGCTGAGAGACTTTCCAGCCACAAGTATGGAGCGCAGTGGAACTGATATAGAGGCAATACAAAGTCCCAGCGGTTCCCAACCGCTGTGAGATATTTACAAGTGAACCTGTATCATGCCAAAGCTGCCTCAGCGAAAGTTATCAGTAGATTTGCTTCAGATAAATAAAACTACAAAAAACAGCAAGTTAATCTGGGCCGCAGGGGTGGAAAACCCGAGGGCGGCGATAGTAATTAATGCAAACATTAACTTTTTTCTAATCGCAAACTTCCCCAACAGTGATACAGCAGCGGTCGAAGCACAGGTTCCCATTGAAAACGATATTTTCCTCAGCCTACTTAACCGGGGATGATGACTGAGTCCCAAGTAAAATCACAAAGGGACTGGAAGACCACTATAGAAGAGTGAATGAAACGCTAATCATAGATTGTAATGCCAATGCACATTACACAACGTGGGGAAGCAAACTGGGTCATCCCCAGTAATATCAACACTAGAATGAATCACTCTTACAATTCCTCCTAAGCAGCAATTTAGCTGCAGCTAATAAGCATAAGTCGCCAACGTTTCTGACAGCTAATAGGCAAGATATATTAGACCTTACGTTGGTTTCAAACAATGTAGTGCATCTATTGAAAAAGTGAAATGTCCTAACAAGGACTTCGTTCGCTGATCATAGACGCATTACTCGAGGAACTAGGAAAAAATAGCGTATAAAGGGTCAAGCTCAAGCAACCAAAGTGCATCGACTGGGAATTGGCATACAGTGGGACTTCAGTGCCCGTATCTGAATCACACTATCAAGATGAAATGAGAGGACACGGTGGGCAAAAACGCAGGAATAATCATAGAATCCTACCAGAAAAAAATCTTGAACCTCCAAACGAGGGTGCTGATGGACCAGGTAGTTTAAAAAGCTAAGAAGAGCTGGGAGAACAAAATACTACAAAGAACCAATGAAAAAGAAGGGCAAGGAGTACATATGAAAGCGTCAAAAGCATCCCAGAGACTACAAGGATACAGAAAGCTCTGCCCAATGGCCATCAAGGGCATATAGGACTACTTCGAATTCTAGCTGGAGAAATGACGTCTGCCTTCTGAGACATACTGGTAGTGTTGCTACAACACATACACCAGGATGTATTATTGGAAATCATACTGAGGCTGAGGAAGAAGACAAATGTTCTAAGCGGACGCCTCACTCACCACTGATTAAACAAATAATCTTGTATGAAAAAGTTGAATGGGAAATAAAATCCTTCAAACCCTCTCAATCATAACGACCAAATGGTGTCTTCCCGGCCCTGCTACAAAGATCCACAGGGGAACTGAAAACCATCCTGGTACACATTTTTTAGAGCGAGTTTGGGACTCAGCTACATAGAAGAATTTTGGAGGCTGTCCATTCGCAAGGTTGGCAACAAACCGGCTGACCTACCAAAATCATGCTTGGCAATCAGCCTCACATCCTTCATATTCTCGACATATACATACAGAGTAACCTCTTCACAAATCTAACCTGACTTCTACACAAATTCCAATTTGCCTACCAAAAGAGCAAGTCAACTTTATCAACCACGTGTAAGCTGGTCCATAATAATAGAAAAAGCACTGTATAGTAAGAAAATGGACATAGGAGGAGACTTTGACAATGCAAGACACGACTGTCTCCAACATGCACTCCACAGTAGAGAAGCCCCTCAAATTTTAGTGAATTTTCAGGTACTCCTACATTTCCAAGCAGTGAAAATGTTTGTTAAAAAAAGTATTGAGAATGAAAACTTATTATGTTTTAAGCTTGCCTGTGAGTCCTGACAGAAACATTGGATCATCGTGGAAATTGCAGAGCGTATTGATGTTGACTAAGATTTAACACACATGGATTTTCAAGACAGTGCGGGAAACCCTGTAGCTACGGCAGGCTTCTGAAAAAAAATCCTTCAATCGACCCTCCTGAAAATATTTTGCTTTTTGACAAAAACTTAAAATCGTTGATAAATTTTAACCTTTGTCCATCATGTCAAATTGAAATTTTTAAAATTCCGATTTGCACAAGAACGGCAACCCATCCCCAAATTACCTATATTTTCAGCACTCGAAACTTCTGTTCACGAGAACTGAAGACCGGATAATCCGATCATAATGAAATTTAAAGGACATGTTGGTACTAACTAGGACCAAGTCTGATAGAAGTGATTTTGAAATGCGGGCAACCCTGGCGCAGTGGTACCATCTTGAAAAATCACTGAGAAAAAAAACTGGCTTTCGGCCTATAACTTCCGATTCAACTATCACATTTTAACAAAATTCACACAATATTTAGACTTTACTTTAGACAACATTTGGTTGAAAAATTAGAATAGAGTTTCCAGCTATGTAGATTTTTGTCTCCTAAATCGTGTAAATTTGCTCAGCAAAATAAAGCTTTTTTCCCTATAACTTCCGTCCAGTCATGAAATCAAAACGAAGTTCATGCAATAAACGGACCTTAATTTAAACCAAATGTCGTAGGAATTTCGTAAAAAAATCATAAAAGGGCTGCCAGCTATGACAATTTTTGTAATTTTTTGGAATTTCTTCACTCAGTAATAATAACAAATATTAACGTTTGTGAGTAGTTAATAACAAATATTAACGTTTTTGAAAATTTGAAAAGTTTTGAGGGTGATAACCCTAAAATTATTTTCACCCGTATAACTTCCAACGCAGTAATTCAATCGAAACGAAATTCACAGGGTGGGTTTAATTTAACGTGAAGCAGATTTGGTATATATTTTGCTTTGCTGCTAACACAGGGTAACCAGCATCAGAAATTTTCGTAAATATTGCACCAACAGATGCTTCAAATTACATACTCATATGCAAAGCATTTGCAATAAAAATAATGAACCAATTTTGGAATTTTCCGAGTTTTGAAAATTTTTCGGATGTCAGCCTCAACCAACGTTTAACCGCTGAAATTTTCCATGAAATCCTGCGATGAGACCGACATTCAAAGGATAAGTTGATTTAAGCGCGAGCTTGTTATGGAAAACGTATGGCTGCTTTGTTGGAAAAGTGTTGCCAACACTTAAAATTTTCGTCATTCATGTTATAGTTGGGTTTTGTTGCTTTGGATAAGGAATGGTTGATATGATACTACAAAAAAGTGTATACCTAACGTCTTACCATATTTTTTTGTCACTCAAAGACAATTTCTTCGAAAATCAATTTTGGCTCTGATGCGCTAGGTTTTTTTTATTGGAATTGTTTTTGCGGGATGATTAAAATTGAAAAAATTTTTATTTGTCTTGAACATTTTTATTTGACAAAGTGGTTTCGAAAGCATGCACTGATTCTCATCAGACACCAGTCAAGTAGGCACTGTGTGCTGGTGTCTGATGAGAATCAGTGCATGCATTCGAAACCACTTTGTCAAATAAAAATTTTCAAGACAAATAAAAATTTTTCAATTTTAATCATCCCGCAAAAACAATTCCAATTTGATTCTGCTTTCGGAGGCTTATTCCGCAAAACGATCGAGTTTCCCGTATCAATTATTCTCTGCTTTGATAAGCTTTAGAGACGATATACGTTGTCTATGCGATTATAGACAAGGGAACCGTGATCACAAATCAATAACCTTTATGAGTAAATTTTTTTTTATGTTTAGATTGCGAATAACAATAATAACTCAGATAATAAGTAGTGAGTATTGAATAATACTCATTTATTATATAGAATTATATGCGCTTTGCCAAAAAGTGCGGTCATGTTTGTTTCAGGCTGCATTTTAACAATATTATTCTTGCCCTCTAACGAATCATATTATTCGCAACTCTAACAAAATATATACACACATCACCACAAAACACCACGTAGCCTAAATCTATTACAATTACATACAATAAATGCATGAAATTCATAGAAATTCTATTTTCGCTCGGCAAACGACCGACACTCAAAACTCATCATGTGAAATTCTCTTGCATGAATATTTTTTGTGCTTTCTTATCTAATTGTTTCTTTTTTCGGACTTTGTTCGAAACGCACCGTTGAATTTCCTTGCGCGAATTCATGATTTCGAAATTAATCGGCCTACCGTCTGGCAATTATGTGTAGGTATATGTCGTTATTCGCGTATTCTAATGTAAAATTAAAAACTGATTTTGAATTGTGACAGAGAAATTCTTGCTCTTTGCGCTCACTGTTATCTAGCAGGCGAGCCGGGCGGTATCTATTAAGGACATGCATTAAGTGAACATATTTAAGATGTTTTTATTCCATAGAATGAATTTCAGTGCAACAGGTCATTCAATTGCAAATAATATTCGGATTTAGTTTGCTTGTGCGGCACAAAGTACATACTGATTGCGGATTCGTTTTGAATGTCTGTCAGTGCTGCCAGATAGGCGCTGCGGCTTACCCCCAGACAATTCCTGTTTATCCCTGAAAATACCCTAAGTAGCCATAGTGACGTCATTTCCGGAAAATTTTTCGGGATTCGCAAAAACCAGGTTATTTAAAAATTAATTTTTATATGTGTTTAAACTTTTTTGAAACTTTCCTTCACTCATCCTAATCTTTTGGGACTAATTTTTTCCTGGGTGCGTTAAGTTTTCACTTAGAAAAAATTAGTCCCTAAAAGTTTATTATCAACAGAGTCGCGAGAGACAGTTAGACAGTACCATGGGCAGATTTCATCGGCTGATTAATTAATAAGCGAGCTCAGAGAAACGAATATGACTTATTCCGATATTTTGGGATGTCCCCGTGTTAAATGCAATACACATCAAACAATGATAGAGCGAGGGTGGTTAAATGACCCCATCATGGATTTGACGACAGCGTATTGCAAATAGTACCTACGAAAAAGTGAATCGGTCACTTAGCTGAATAGATAGAGACATAGGGTACGGCAATCGCGACCTCTGTCGTCAATCGGTAAGGTAGAAATATCAATTTTAAAAGAGCATCACCAATATCCGCTTATTGGTATGATTGAAAGTTGATATTTTATATTTTCTTATATCAGAAAAAGGTGGACATGACGCATTTCGAAATTATGATTTATCGAAACATCCGTTCCGGAAAAATGCATTATCAAATTTCAGAATACCCTAAACAAAACCCTGAATATTTTTTCCCCCTGTTTGTCCCCTGAAGTCTTTGAAATATCCCTAAATCTAGGGTTAAAATCCCTAATATGGCAGCACTGATGTCTGTGCCGACTGCCTGCAACAATGGTTCCGGAGATTGGCGATGGCTCCGAATCGAGCGCTGCGGACAGCAAGCAAGACAGCATCTTCCTCTTCTTGCTTTATCTGCTAAGTGCATGCTTGTTTACATAAGTTTATTTTCCTATTTGACTCTGAAATCTGCAAAGATGTTTGCAAGAATTTCGGTAAATATAATTTCTGTGTACCGTTCTATTTCTCACACATTGTTCTGGAAATTCTGCGTTGTTGTAAAAAGCTGGGAGTTTGTCTGACATCATCGTCGTCTTGTTGATCATGGTGGTGATAATAACGATAATCTGACTTTGGGTGTTATTTGGGCGGGTTATCATTTTTATTGTGCCGTTGTAAAAAATTGCTTTTGCGAATCGAAAAATGAAATAATTCAAACTCAGATTCGATCACCGCTTCTTAAAAATTCCAGTGATGAATTCGACGAAGACAAACTGTCTGACTGTATGCGTGCGTAAGATCGCAGAACGGAAATCACGTTTCTTGTTTTCTTGCCAGCTATCTGCTGGGTGGATGGCGTAAGCCTAACTGTTATATATTTTCTCTTCGTACTGTACCGCAATTGGAATTTCATATATTCGTTTGTTGGCTGGCTCCACGGCTCACCACTATCTACGTACATATGTATGCTTCCATTTAATGTATGCCGCACTTTATGAACGGCCTATTGTTTTCCCGTGCGTAATTTTTATTGTGTTATTATTAGCGAATGATTCGTTTGGGCGAAGAAGTCGCGCTATACTGAAACTAATTTTATCCGATTTGTAAACAGCTGAGGGTTCGTCATGAATATAATCGTTTCCTATCGACATGGATTGAAGAAGTCGAAACCATAATTAACTGCTTGAGTAATATCATTGCTGGAATTGCGTAGTCTTCGAATTCGGAACGTCTACACATTCGGATGGCCCGAAATACTCGCAGTGACTCACCGCCAGCCCAGTACCATCATCATCATCATTGTCGTCTTCATGATCCGTCAGGCTGAATAAGTACGAAATGTATGCAGCAAGCATGTGAAGACGACTCAATGCCACACCCACTTCCAAATTTTTTTTTTGAAATCACAAAGCCGAACTGAGATTGATATTATGCACGCCACTATCTGGCGTCGCCGGCTAGATTTGCGCAAGACGGTGGAGTCTTTGGATAAATCGCAATGATAATCACGATCGAACCTCGATCACATCACCATTAATTTATTCACAGTGAATCGATCGCAAAGGCGATGGCGACGATGGCAGTTATGAATCATAACGATCATTATTGGAAATCTAAATTATGAAACTTGCATTCAATCCGCAAATTGCCGGCATTGAACTGCCAGCAGTTTGCGTTTGGGCGAGAGAGTTGTTTCTATGTCAAATTGGAATTCATTCCCTGCATCTGATCCGCGCCCGGTCCGGCTTGCCTGCTAGTCGATTGTTCTTATAACTTCTGCTCTCAGCTTTTTCTTATCTCGTCTATTGAAACTTTCCAGAAAAAAATACTTTAGTTGTTCGGTCATTGCGAATCGTATGTTGGTCGCTTTATGCCTGGCTGAACACAACGGACTTTCGAAGCAGCTCAGCCTCGACAGTGTGCTAATCAACGTCGATTTCTTGTTTCAGTTCGTGGTTTTAGTACTTATTCGTCAGTCAGTATCTTGCAGTTTCGATTAAAACAGTCGACGAAGAGGAAAAACTGAAAAACACTCCACGACATACATCCAGGACGGTTCGTCTACTTCTTTCACCAGTTCCCCGTAGAAATTTCGTTTCAATTTTCAGAAGAATGTTTCCGGAGATTGTAGAACGAACGATCGAGTGTTACTGCTAGCACTTATACTAAGATAGTTAGCAGTGCTGGTGCCAACCTAGCTATAAGCTGCAGGCAGCCCAAAAGATAGTTTAACCATTAGCTGGCACCGCACCGGTACGTACGTGGTATGTATATCGGCATGAAAATGGGATCCATCTAACCATCCATCGATCGATCTGCACGTACGTAAAAATAGCTACCACTCTTTCTTCTTTCTTCTGCGTCGTATGTACTATATGGTCTGTGTGATTCATAAAGCCAATCCAACTAGCGGAATTATTTACTGTGTTTAATTGTTATTACTGCGATCGATAAATCACCAGTTCATAAGTTTGCTAAAGTACGAAATAGAGAATGTTGCGATACTGGTTTATACTTGCCGAAATCTAGATGATTGTCATAAAACTCAGATCAGAAATTACCAACAAGCATTTTATGAAATAGGTCGAAGCGAACGGACGTACAATTTAAAATTGTTGATTACACTCGTCCCAATGCCATTTCATGATTCGCGTCCATGAATCATGAAAATGTGGTCAGCAGATACCAAATTGTCTGTTAGCGGTTCACTGTCGTCACAGTTAAGCAGAGTCAGTGTTAGAATTTCATGTACAGTTTTATTGTTTTTGTCCATTCAATTTTAGTGAAGATATTTTGTAGATTTATAGAATAAGTATCAGGGGCGGCTCGTCAGTGTACGCAAAAGAAGCAGTGCTCCGTTTTCTAAACCACTTCGATAAACAAAATAAATTATTTTGCAATCAATATTTAACAATCAAAAGATTTGATTTTTGAACATCCAAAAACCTGACATTTTACAAAAACTGACAAAATACAAAACTCGATTGACACTATCCATGAAGTGGTTTTATTTTATAACAGTCGAACTACAGAGCTTCGAAGGTAAATTTACAGCAACGCAACGAAAACTCAAGCGTTTTACTCAAAACCTCAAGCACTGTTGATGTTATTGTTAAGTTGATGTTATTGTTATGTTGATGTTATTTCTATGTTGAATTTCAGGAACGGCTCTGGAATGCTTTCTTTAGCATTAATAATTTACATCAGGTGCGTTTTTTTATGTCTTCTTCGCAAAAAACGCACCTGTTATAATTCGTTTGACTTTAATGTTGTTTATTGTCAGTATTAATACGGTCGGTTAAAGATAGATAAAAGGTAAAGGTTATTGAATGTGATCATGGTTCCCTTCTTGTCTATAAATCAGCATAGACAACGTATATCATAGACAACGTATATCTGATGAGAATCAGTGCATACTTTCGAAACCACTTTGTCAAAATAGAATTTACAATGTAGATTAAAATTTTTAATGTAAATAAAAAGTTGTTCAATTTTAATCATCCCGCAAAAAACAATTCCAATAGATAAAAGGGTAATTTTTAAAGTAACTTATAAGATAAAATTAGTGTGATTGTGCCCATAGAGGCATCTTGATCGATTGAGCGACAAAAGGATCTTATTGATTCGAGGCCACCAAAGTAGGCACATTTGTTGCAAATTATATAAGGAAGTTGAATAGCTTAGCGGCTGTAAAAAAAAAGAATAAAGTGTTTTGTTGAGCATGTTTACTTTTTTCCCGTGAAAATAACGTATGGATAAGTTCTGAACATGCAGATCTTAGCAATTTGCATAAGGCTATAAAATATCACTCCAAATCTTCATTTGCGTAGCATTTAAAAAAAAAATCACTTGGAAGGTCCAAAGCTATTTTCAGGTTTCTCAAAAGAAATACAAAATAATTTAATTAGCTCAATATCTTATGTTGTGTCTGGTTCCACCCGTAAGAAAATTGAAAAAGCTCATATTGTACCAATTATTTAAGATGAAACAACTGATATTTTCATTAAGGGGTTAGTCCACTGTTAAACTGCTCCAAATGAACTTTTTTTTTAAACAGTTACCAAAAAAAAAACTATCCAAGATATAGATTTGAAATTTTACATGCATCTTTATTGAACTTTAAAGCTAACATTTTCATTGAAAGCTCACGTTTTTATTGGAAAAAATTATTAGAAAACAAAATGGCGACCGCCCCAATGGATCGCCGCAGCACCGCCGAAAAAAAAGAGCACATTGCGCCTCGTAAATTCCTGGGCAAAATAAGCATCGGTGAACAAACTACTAAAAATATTTCATTAGTTTTGAGTATGAAGGACTGCACGGGCCTAAATTTAGAGCCCCAAAGCGATTAAAAAAAAATTGGTATACTTTTGAACATTGGTTATCCAGTTTTTCGCGTGTTTTCAATCAAAAAAATGTTTCCCAAACCGTCAAAAAAAAATTTTTTATTCTAAATTTAGGCCCGTGCAGTCCTTTATACTCAAAACTAATGAAATATTTTTGGTAATTTGTTCACAGACGCTTAATTTGTCCAGGAATTTACGAGGCGCAATTTGCTCTTTTTTCGGCGGTGCTGCGGAGATCCATTGGGGTGGTCGGCATTTGGCTTTCTAATAATTTTTTCCAATAAAAACGTTAGCTTTAAACTTCAATAAAGATGTATGTAAAATTTCAAATCGATATCTTGAATAGTTTTTTTTTGGTAGCTGTTTAAAAAAAGTTCATTTGGAGCAATTTAACAGTGGACTAACCCCTTAAGTGTTAACTCTCCACAGTAATGAGGTATGTAATGTAATGTATAATGTTTTTGAGCGATTGATTTTGAATGTCATGAGCGATTTATTGGCTATAAAGTTATTTCAGAAGATATTTTTGGCGAAATTGGTGGCCTAATAACAAGAGTAAGAGATATATTTCTTAATACTGATTTTGTTCATTGCTTTCTTTTAATTTTGCAATGATTTTCATCCTTTTTCAGTCACTCTATAAAAAGGTGTTCCGCTTTCGATGAGATTGCAAAAAGGAGACTATCCAACGTTGCCCCTACAAGATGGAAATATAATGGCCACTTGTTTCCAACTCTTTCAGAAAATAAATTTGACTTCGCCAATTCTCCCCAAAAGACTCCATAGCGCAACTTGAGATAGCGAATCGTTCAATTCGGCAAAATGTCTATTATCTTCGCTCTCCGACTTTCATTTTAATTTTCTCTTGAAAATATTTGCCTTTTCCCATTTAGTAATAAATTATTTGACATACTCCAAACAAAACATATTTATATTTAAGAAAATTAATGATTTCATTGGTAGTCTTCAAGATATTCGATTAAAATTAATCTCATTTTTCAATCAAACATTAGGCAAATGCGGCTAACCTTCTAGTCGCAAAAGATTAAAATTATCTGTAGATGGTGAAGTAAACGTTGAAGCTAGCTACAGACAACTTTCTTTTTCAAATTTTCAATATAGCGCAAAAGCTATCAGAAAGATTTCAATCCTTAAAGGATATAACATTTCTAGAGCTCCTTAATACTTCGTTTTGTTCTAATTTTCGCAAAAGGTTTCTTTCACACACATTCTCAATTACCTTTTTGATAACTTTCAAAGTTCATATCCAAGCAAATTTGATTTAGTTTGCACTCTTCTATGGAAAATAAATTATTGAAATATCTTCTTAGAAAAGAAAACTACAATCTAATAATTGGTCACTTTGTGGAGCAAAAGGATAAAAGAATAGATTCAAAATACAAGTATTGAAGTTAATTTACTTGCTGACTGTATATATTTTTCTTTTCTTTTACATGAATCTCATTTCGGTATCAACATATAGTTTGCTTGTCATTTTAGATCTAAAATGACTTGGCTGCCTTATCTTTCAAGCAATCAAATTTGTTTTGAGTATTTTTTTATTGTTATTTTATTTATAAATCTTTGTTTTTAATGTGTGTGTCTTTATTTTTGTTGTGGTATTGTTATGTTTTAGATATATTATGTGCTTTTGTACATGTTATGCGCTCTAGTTAATTTTATGATTTTTCTTTTTGTTGTTTCGTCTACTCACTTCCCATTCCCTCTCCTACTGTTTTTGATTTATAACCTTCAAACCATCATCCTCACACCATCCCACCCTAGCAAAAGTGCGGGAAACCTCCATATTTTTTTTTTATTGGGCAAATTGATTTTTGTGTGTTGCCCTTGCTCAAAGCAAATAAAATCACAGAAAAGTGAATTGGATAATTAGAGTGGCTAATTTTAAACATACTTCATATATACGAGTAGCAAGCATAAATTCAAAAAAATATTTTAAAATTAATGAAGTTGGATATGTACTGCGATGTCCGTAAGAAGACTGAAAATGGCGGACCAAATTATTTAATTATTTTTCAGATCGATGCACATCTATTTAATTTAATTTGTTAAAAGATGATTCCTTAACTTGGTGCTATTAAAAAACTTTGACACTTATTTAGCCTGTAATATCTTTATCTCTTAAGTTTTTTTCACGATTTAAAAAAAATTAAAGAAATAAGAATTTTTTTTGCTGTTTTTTGGAAATGAAAAGAACGATTGTGGCAGAGGACCGGACCCAAATCATTTTGACCAGTATAGAAGATAAATACACATTTGTACGCGTAAACGGTACAATGAAGAATTCCAAAGATCTGTAGACACGGAACAGATATAATTCCGAATCGGGGAGTTTTCGCTGAGATTTGAACAGGACGCAATAGTCAAGGAATGAATTTGTGGAGAGGAAAAGTGACTAACATATGAGGAGTAAAAGATATTAAATTTAAAGGATAAAGAGCTTGTGAACCTTCACTACACACACACACACACACACACACACGATGACTGAGAAAGGTACTGAAAACGAGGAGACCACACTTGACAAGTATATTCGAGGATATAACAAACGAACATTAGAAATAAATGAACACATATGTATATGTATATCAATTCAGAAATCAAATTCAAAAAATTCAAATTCAAATTCAAAATATCAATTTAGAGGCAGAACTAAGAACCAATCCAGCGACTCCGCAGTGCCTTCTGCAACATGAAAATTAAATGTTGAGTTAAAGCTGGTACTGACTTAATGGTGAAGCTAAATTTTAACAATTCTCCATTATGTGGTCATAGATCGAGCGAAAATTTCGACAATGGAAAAAACCGGAGACTGCTGATTTCTGACAGATAAAATGTCAAGAATTTCCAATTTCGATCGATTTTGCTATTGAAAAGACATTTGCACAATTCAATTTTCAAATTCAAACACCAAACGCCACTTTTTAGCTCGAAAGAATATGGAACAGGCGTGAAATCAGTGGAGACATGTGTCTATGCCCTCTGTATTTTCAAAGCGAAAAATACTTTCAAGTAACTTTTCACGCTAAGACGTGAGTACAACTCTTGCTTAATTTCAAGCTAGATTTTAGCCCAGCGATCCTCTCGTATATCAGGGGTGTGTTCAATGTGCATGCTATAGCTGGTCCAAAAGCATAGCATAGCATCACTTTAGCAAGTGTCAAAATTTGCAGTAGCTAGGTGGAGCGGCTATGGATATTGGACAGCCAAGAGCTGCTACGTAGGTCGGTTTTTACACAGCACAACCTAATTATCATTTTCTTTCCAGTATTTTAACTTGAGTCTTTGTATTGACGTGGCTCAGCTCATCATTTGCATTGCACTTTGGAAATTGTTGAAACTTCTAAGTTTTCACCATACAGCTGCAGAAACTATTAAAATTTTCCTAACATATTCAAAACTTTTTACTTATTCCCAGCTTTAGACACCATATCTTTGAAAAATAGCGAATAGGAAACCTTGAAAATTTTATGGTACACGAATCGCCGTACCCGGCCTGTCGCACTTCACACCCGCCTTCTAAAAACTTAAGATGAGTTGGGCTGTGTAAAAGCCTACTTAAAAATCGAGCTAAGTTGAAGAATTCAAAAGCCCGTATTTAGCTTATAATAGCACCATAAGCAAGTCTATTGTTCATCTCCTTTGCCACCAAAGCGCGAAAACTGCTTTTCATTTCTATTTCTAATCAAAATTGACGTTTGTCAGCTGTCAGCTGTCTACGCACGGCCATTTTGCCTTAGCTACTTTCTTGCTATCCTCCAGACTGCGAGCAGCAAATAGTTGCTATCATAGCAGCTATTCCGGAATCTTGGACAGCCCGACTGCCAAATAGTAAGCATCAGAAAGTAGCTATTTCGTGACATTAGACAGCCAGAGCTACTAAAATAGCAGCGAATAGCTACTATAGCAAGAATATTGAACACATTCCAGGTGTTAATTGTAATAATCTTTCTGATGACTCTTTTTGATGATTCATAGGATACGATGAAAAGCTATGGTGAAAATGAAAAAAAAACACTATATCTCTTAGCCCTTCTCTATCCTACCCAAATTAGCTTACACAAGGATCCGCCTAGTGTGCTAATTTCGTTAAAATCGGATGACTGCATCGGAAGTTTTCGAGCAAAGACGTTTTATTCTTTAAAAGTTATAGGGCAAAGAATTTTTATCACCTGATTGGAACGTGTAGACAAAGCATTAATTTTATCAATCGTCATTTTTTTCCTATAATGCAAAAACATTTGAAGAGAGTCGTTGCCTTGAAGGTTTTCTGTTTAAAGCGCACCTGACATAGCAACAGAGTTCTTTGCCTACTTATAGGAACTTTGCACCCGCATGAGATTAAGAATTTCCAAAATATTATCATGATTATAAATAACATATATTTTCAAGGAGCTTTCTCTCGATATTTCAGACTAAAATATAAAAAATTCAGATGATTTATGCGATAAATATCTGCTAGCAATTTAAAATTCAGGAAAATCTCAGAGCTTCGCTCATTGCATCTTCAAAAAAATATTCAAACATCAACGCTACGAAATGCATTTTGATCAGGCAGTAACATCTAACATTTGAGTCCCAAATTTCGGCAACTCATGAATTATTCAAATGCAGACTGCCCGCATGGGGGGTAAATAAATTTCACGCAAATCATCATCATTAAGTGACTCACTAACCAAATGAAAGGTTGGCCAAGGTAAATTGCATTCTCAAAGCAATAAAAAAAAAAGATTTCATTGCTGTAATTCGGATATCACCACATCAAATCAAAAGTAAACCAGCAGGCTGCGAAAAGTAGGTGTAGAATTATTACAATTCGCACAACGAAACAATAGGATGAAAATGATTAGTCAGACGTGTGAAGAAGCATTCAAACTCCAATTACTGGTTCGTTTAATACCCACGTCGACAGTTTTTTTTAATGATAAATCAGTAATCAGTATTAATAATAAATCAGTAGGATTGAAAGTTTTTTTAAACTACCATCGAATTATCGCTAACGCCATACCATTTCAAAGATGAAAGCATAAGAATGCTTAGGCGTACAGATAAATTGAAAGTTTGCCACATTTTGAGAGCACAATAGGACTTTTTTTTGGGTATGACAGTTTTTGAAGACCAAATCTGCAAATCATCTTGTTTACTATTAAAAACAAACTCTTAACTTGGATCTTATGGATTCAAAACAAACATGATTCATGGTCTTGCCTGCAGTCGAATCGACTACGCAGCCCTAATCCAATCAAGATCACTCCACCAACTATCGCCAATCAAACATTCCAACTAAATTCCAAAGTGAAATGATTGCAGCACTTCAATATCACGAGATCAAGATGTCATAGATAGCCCTGATTTTCTTAGGTTGACCAAGCCGTGACCATGATCACGATAGGTTCATCATTACCATCAGATCTGTGCTCGATTCTTCGTTCCCATAGATTGATTGATGGACGTGGGGAGCGAGATATGCTTGCATTGGCCATTCAAACGAAACACACCAAAGTCATCTACAAATGGCTGTATATGCTTGCGGATAATATTTCGCTGATTCCCGTTTCGAAATAGTGATGTTTATCGTGTGCTTAAATTATACAAAGCACTTTGGATTTAATGAAGCGGTTCGAAGAGTGAATAATTATTCGATGGCATGCAGTAAAGGAATAGAGTTGGAATGCAATTTCATATTTTTATTGGGATTTTATGAGCCTAGTAGTACTACAACAGTTTTAAAAGTTGAAACTATTGTTGATTTGGAAATGTTTGGTGCATGTAAACATTTCAAAAATAATTACAATTCCGATTTATTACCAAGCAAGAAGTACTCGTTCATTAGAACGATTTAACATAGCTCGATTTTAAGTTCACAGCAAATTATAGCCTTGAGTTGAAGCTTTTATAGTCTGCATAATTTACACGAGCTCAAAGAGAGTACAAACCACTAATTGTTAGGAGTTTTTAATAGGATACTTGAAGGAGCAAGATTTACCTTCAAATCATGTCTTGAAAAATATCTAACCTGCTGAACATATACTCGTTTGAAGTAGATATAACAGTTTCTTCCTAAAACTCGTTATTGATTGAAATTGAAAAGGATTTCCTAGCTTTGCTCACGTACAATGGACGAAACTGAAACAAAGTAAGAACAGTAGTCATTAGAGACAAGATTAGGTTTTGCGAATTTCAATCACATTGTGTAAGCAGTAATCATTAAAGATAGTGTCATTCAAATTCCTACCTAATAAGGTCATAAATCATCCTCTTCATAACGGGCTAAGATCAGTTTCTTGCTAATGCCAGGGCTAACCACAACTCTCAACCACACGATCCCACGCTGTTTCACATTAAGTTGTCTAAAATCTTATATGCTGAAGTGCTCGACCAAACTCTCAGATATGGAACAATGTTCTACAAAAGCAGGTAAACATCAAGCTTACAATTGAAATTTCTATGCTCAATAATAAAAACCTTTTGGCATCAGGAGTGCCACAAGGTTCTGTCACTGGACCGGTTTTATACACCATATTCACTGCTGACCTCCCTATTCTAGCGGACCATACTCAAATTGAAGTCAGTCCTACAATATGCAGATGACACGCTCTTATTCGCGTTACAGTTGCGGAGAGCCTTGAAGATTACTGGGTCAATCTTTGATTTTATTTTGAGCTAAATAGTAGGAAAACAGCTATATGTGTTCAGGAACTCTCCCAAGTATCGAGGTATAGTTCGTTCACTACAGTTGAAAATATTAATTCGGGAAAAAAGGACATTTGCAGAGATTATAAAAAAAGCAAACAGGACCTATGGATACGAGAAAAATTCAAAGAAGAGAGTTCACAAAAAGAAAGAGGAGGATTTACACAAAACACTAAAGAAACCCCTGAGGTAAACGGAGACTAGAAAAAAAAAATCCCGTAGACACTATCTCCCAATATGTGGTAAAGTACACAGTCCAAATTACGTTAAAGTAAATGGAGCTAATTTTAAGAATATATGCAGCCTTGTTTTCATAGTCAGAGAAGTGTCATTTTTAAAAGAGGATTTAATTCTTATGAATTTTGGAAGTTCATCTAAAAGGAAATGAACTAACGGAAATAGTCACAACTGCAAAGGCACTAAAGAAAATGTGGATTGTGGAGGGATGATTAGTCCCAGGAAAGACAACTAAAATGTATATTAAAAATGATAAAGAGACAATATTAATTGCGGCGTGATATCAAAATTTTGTGGTTCGGAACATACTGGTAAACCTACCTCTGGGATTCTTTGAAACTTGGCTGTTATGGTAAAAATAATTGCAAATACAATGTCCCTAACTTTTTGAATTTATTAAACGCTAATTACAATAGCTTGAAAAGTTGTGTATGCTGTAAGCTGGTTCATCCTAGGAAACATGCTATTTGAAGGCGATGTAGATTTTTTTTGGAGCATACAAAAACCTTTGAATATTTTTTCAACGCTCTCATTAGCTTCGCGACTGCTTTTTACAAACAAACTCCGGAGAAAAATATGTAGTGCGTAAACCTTATTAAGCGCAGAGCCACCCTGAGTCCTTGATGAACTGGGAGATACCCTTCAGATCGGCCGAAGCCATTTTAATTAGGCAAATGAAGAAGTAAGAGCCAAGGGCCTTCATCTTTCTTCCATCGAGGGCCAAGCATTCATACAGGAGGTGAAGAAGAAGAAGAAGTCGCTGTAAAAGGGCATCCAGCCGAGCTACATGCATGCCAACCAGACAGTGTCCAGTTAAGACAGCCACATCTGCGTAGTGGCACCGCTTTTCTAAATCGAGAGGTTCACTAGGGCGACCAAAAGATGTCCACAATTGTCTAGCTGTCGCACAGGAAGGTTCTTCCAACGAGAACTTAATAGCGTCCTTTTTGCCTGATGGTCAGTTCAACTGAAGCCATCGGAATGGCAATCGGAAGACTGCAGAGCACTTCCATTAAGAGATTGTATAGCCGCTTGGCTGTCAGTGAAAATGTAAATATACTAACTCCGAATATAGGGGGCCCGGTAGCTCTGCTCGCTAAGGCGTCAGGCCGAAAAGCGGCGTGCTACGGGACCTGCGGGTTCGAATCCCGCCAGTGCCATGGCTGTAAGTGTGAATGCGTGTGATTGTCTATGAGGGTGGCAAATGGGCCCAAACTGGTGGCCTAATGCTGGCCACGTTCCCGACAGCCCTCTTCACTAACCTAACTAACCTAACCTAACTCCGAATATCTGATCACAGAATTGTAGAACAGTATAATCGGTATCCTCTGAAACAGGCATGTCGTGCAACAACATTTTGCCATCGCCGGGATGTCCTTGTCCAAGGAACACCACAATTGAGTTTTACCAAGTCGGTAAGAAGCCAACGAAGCAGCACCAGAAGTGCCTTCGTTAGGGCAATACGAAAAGCAGTCCGTGCTAACCTACGTATCTTATCATTTTTTTAATTTACAGCCTTAAATGCGGCTGGCCACCAAACTACTACCCCGTACAGTAGAATCGGCTTCACTATACTTGTGTACACCCAAGAAACTATACAAAGTTGCAGCCTCCAAGACGTTCCTATAGCTCTTTTGCAGTTGTAAAGAGCACGGAATGTCTTGCGAGCCATCTTTGCTGTATTCCTTCCATCGAAGCTGGGAGTCCAGGATAAGTCCCAAACATTTAACTTCGCTACTGAGGCATTGACCCTCGGTCGGTCGAAGAATGGGACCCTATACCCCCTTATGAAGAGCAATAGTTCCGTTTTGTTAGAGTTAACACGAAGGCCTAACACTTCTGACACCATTATGATAGGGTCGGGATAAACTTTCTGACTTGGCAATAGCGGTCATATGCATACGCTATCAGTTTGCATCTAGTTTGTTTAATTTTCTTAGAAGCCCGTTAACTGTTAAATTCCAAACTAAAGGAAACACCATTTCGTTTCGTTTATTCGCAAAATCCATTCACAGGCAAAAAGCCCAATTGCAAATATAGATAATTTAAAAATAGATAAAAATTATAAACCGATAATAAAAAAAAAGAAAAACAAAGAGATAATAAAAATTAAGAGAATCAAAAATATGCAAATCAAAGCCACGAATAGAGATGTAAATTTAATCGACAGAAAATATTGTGCTATGGATATTACGTTTAAGAGTGGCTATAAAGTGTGGAAGAAGACCAAGTTAGAGGCTGTTATGGACACATAAAAGGCATAAAATGAAAGAATGAAAGTGAGTAACTGTACGAGCAAATAGTACTTGAAAGACAACAGAGGACCTAATTTGCCTCGCGTCCTGCCGTTCACTAATCAGAGGAGCTATGGATGAAGTTAGATAACCACGGCAGATTTTGAACAGAAAGCATTCGTCAAGGAAAACTCTGCGCTTTGCTAGAAGAGGGAGATCAAAGATCGATAAGCGGTCATCGTAAGGCATGTAAGGAAGATTATACTTAAAGAGTAAGGTGCGAGTGAACCTTCGCTGTACCGAATCAATGGCATCAGAAAGGTAAGTGAAACGAAGACACCAGACTTGACTACAGTATTCAAGCTTATGCCTAGTACTATACTCTTCGCGAAACGAATTCAACGGTCAAATCCCATACAAAAGAGCTTTACTGACGAATTGAAAAGCTCTTTTTGTATGGGATTTGGCCGTTGAATTCGTTTCGCGAAGAGTATAGTACTAGGCATTAGAGCGAACTAAGGTAACAAATATTTTAACACATGTATATATGCTAAAAGAATTATGGCAGGAACGTATAGGAAGGCTGGCAATCCGTAAGGCACTATTAGTAACCGTACGAACATGAATATCAAATTTTAGTTTACGATCCAAGGTGACCCCCAAATCAGTGAAATGTTCCATCGAAACAAAGACGGAATCACATATTACATAAAGAAAGGCATAAGTCAGGGTCTTCAGAGAATAATACAAAGCAAAACATTTGGAAACTTTTAACGATAGGTAGTTAGAGTTACATCAAGTAGTAAGAGAATTCAAATCTTCTTGAAGAAGCAGATAATCATTTGAGCTTTAAATTTCCCGAAATATTTTTAAGTCATCTGCGTAATGTAAAAAAGATGGCGATAAAACATTTGAAAGATCGTTGATGAAGAGGTTGAATAAGAGCGGTCCTAGTATCGACCCTTGAGGTACACCAGAAGAGGGAGAAAACGGTAAGGACGAAATGCCAGAGAGGAAGACGAAATAATTGCGATTAATTAGGAACAAAAATATTCAAGAAAGTAAAGGCTCACAGATACCATAGTGATTTAATTTGACTAGAAGCATCTCAAAATTTATGGAATCAAATCTGTATATACAGCATCAACTTGACAGTTCCGCTTTATTTAGTACATTCAATGGGCCTTTTTACACTTGCATTCTTCATGCACTCCTGAAACTGGTTTTACACAATCAACATTTCCACACTTGGTGTGCATCAGCAACGGAAGCGTTCATATACCGATTATGCATATGAATGTGTGCGTGCTGTTGTTTTCTCATTTCGACTTGAGTGTTTCATGAAAAATTCCTGACCCGTGAACTATGTTTATAGTTGTGTTAGTGATTTGCATCAGTTTCAAACGTTAGGAAAAATTCTCTCCAAGTGCATCACTTTTTGTAGAGATTTCCCCTCGATTCTTCTGCCTCTTGCCCAGAAAACCGGTTATATGACTGTATCAAGAATACAAGTCTAAAAAGGCCCAATGAGATTAGTAGATCCTTGATAAAGTCATGTTGGTGAGATACGAAAGCATAGCTAAGAGGGTCATGTATTTTATTAAACACGAAACGCTCAATGAGTTGGGAAAAACAGGGAAGAATGGAAATAGGGCGATAATTTGAGGCAACATTGCGTTCACCAGATTTGAAAATGGGAAAAATATTTGCCAGCTTCCAGGAGGTGGGAAATTTACCAGCACAAAAATAAAATTGATAGGGGAACACATAAGGAAGATGCAAGATTTTTCACAAAATAGGAACGCCATCAGGGCCATCCGAGTAATTGGAATCAAGAGACGTTATAAGGGATTCAACATCATGAGGATTAGTCGGGAGTGAAGAGAGACATGGAGGGAAAATGAAAGAAACATTAAAAGAAGGGTGAAACCATCGCCCTGTGGAGTGCCCGTACTGACTACTCGCTTGATGGTTGAGCTTCCTAAAGACGAACATAATTCGCGATTTCTTAGTAGCTGGCTTATAGATGCAACTAGCTGTGAATTCACATCTAAGTTTTGAAGAGCATTCACAATCGTCTGATGAGGATATTCATAAATATTTATATTTATAAATACAGTCAGCGTGTACTCCTTGCAAACAAGTGATGTTACAGCTCGCTCAACTAGGGTATGTAGCGTAGTTTCAACAGATTTTCTGTGATTTCGAGATCAGAGACACTGGTTATCCAATACCTCATAACTCTTTCTACGATCTCCAGTAAAGACAAATTGATCTATAATCTTAGATAAATTGATCTATAATCTTTTAGTCCAGCTTGCGATATTTTTCCTGCTTTAGAAACGATTACCACTCTCGTTTTCTGCCAACGGTTAGGAATATATTAAATAAAGTCTTATGCAGACATTCCATATCGCCATGAGCCAAAGTATAGTACCCTTTAATGTCCGCTGGTTATCAGCCAGGATGATACCATCCAGGCCTGGTGGCTCGATTGGGCTAAAAGAATAAACAGCCCATCTTATGTGTGCCCTAGAAATGATCGGAATCCAATTTGCATTCCTGTATGCTTCTAAAGATAACGTTGGAAATGTTTCCTCGCCACTAGAAAAGTGAGTGTCCATCAGCACCATAAGTGCTTCGCAGCTGTGCTTTGAGTCCAACTTCCTCAAATTCAGAATTTTTCTGAGGCGAGTGGCTTCATTCGTGACTTCGATATTTGCTTACATAGATTTCCATGAAGCTATATTCGCCTTAACACCTTGTGGCATTGAAAACAACTGGCACAGGATTGTTGCTCTTTTTCAATGCAGCTATCCTAATCAGCTCTCGATATACATAGGTGCAAAACCCGTGGCTACTGTTAGTAGCTGACATTTTTTGATTCCTCACGATTGGTTTAATCTCAATGTTTTTTTTTATAATCGAAACGTAATTTATTAAAATGCAACTTCATTTCATCCACTTGCATGGACAAATCCAACGTGCAATCGTTCGCAATTTCAGTCTGTACAGAACAGGTCATTGAACTATTGCCACACATGTGCAATCGATTCACTACCGATTCAATCGTTCGTCGTTTCCCTAATTGCAATCATTCGAAGACAATCCACTTAATTGCAGGGATATCCCAGCGGCAACTCTGCCCTCGAAGAGCGACCGTGAAAATTCTGGGGGCTCCGGCTGGCTGGCTGGCGTGGCAATTCGCCATGCTGTCAAGAGACGACAAGAAATTCAAGAAATGATTGCCTTTACCTTGGGCTTGGATTTGTCTTGGCTGGCGCTGCTGGCTGAGTTGCGTTGCGTGTGTCAAGCGCCCGAAAGAATTGGAAGGCCAAGAACGAGTTGTTTTGGGGTGATGTGATGATTCATATGCACATGCAGATTATAGTTATATCATCATATGTAGCATAGTTAGTCATCGGCATTGAGTATGTGCAATGCACGAAGTGGATTGAACTAGAGCAGGGCGACCCAAGAGATTATCCAAACGGGGTGCGACAAACGCATGGCCGACGTATGTCGGCGGCTGTAGCCCAAGTGTGAACACGAGCTGGAGATGTGATGCTGTTCCAATGTTGATCCAAGCGGGAGGCCGACGTTGGGTGTGACTTGGTGCTCGAGTTCATGTTCAGCGTCGTCGTTCCGTTGCTCTATTTTAAAATTAAGAGTAGGGAAAAAATTAATGTAGCGGAAAATGTACTACGTGCTCGCCTGTACTTGTATGTATGGTTATTACTCATAGTAGACAAACATACATAACGAGCCGAGCCCGGGAGCCTGCGAGTTCCATATGTCAGGACTTTTGAGTGTCACGTACCCACGAATTATGTGAACCCAGTCAGATTTTCTGGCGTTGCTAATCAGCTCTCAACCTGGATGCGAGTGAAGGTGGCGCTGTGGCGTGGCTGATTGTTCTGCGTAATTTACCTGCCGACAAGAACGCCACTAATTCAATTAAGTCCACTTTACTCCCAGTCTGCACCTCATACTTTCGCTAAATACCCATGACCAACTCTAATTAGCGAAATTCATTTACTCGCACTCCATCGAGCGTCGAAGGAGCGGCGGAGTCGCCATGTCAGACAAACAGACAGCCAGCCGAGGTGTGGCGTAGGTGTCATTGTGCGAACACTAACATAATGTTTCTCCTTCTTCTGCGGGTCGAGCAGTCGAAATAAAATGCAAGCTTGCATGAAAAATTACCGTTAAAGCCGGCATGGCATTGACTGCATTGAGTATGACTTGAACAAGAAAGTTATTTAAAAAAAGAAATATAACAGGAGCACGTGTATGGGCGTCTTGACGATCCCAAATTCGAGCTGATCACCTTTAGAAAGCCACATTTGGTTGGTGGCTGCTTGAAACATCAGCGTTATACGGCGCCGTAAAAGAGGCAAGTTTAATTGTTCCAACTCTTTTCGCGGTTATCACGCAGAATGCCGTGAATATGAAATTCCGTGTAATTTGCCGGCATTTTTCGTACGTCCCGAATAGCACTAATTGCAAACTTTCACTATTGTGTGTGTTTGAAGCGATTTACAATGAAAACGGAATGAATGGAAACGCCATGAATAATATGACCGGCCTCTCCAGTCATCCTACTCGCTTGCTTGCTGCTTGTGTTGGCTGCTTCATTTTGCCGAGTGATTTAGTTGAATTTCGAGATAATTGAAAAATTTTAAGCGGCTGAATAGCGAGAAGCATAGAAAGTCCTATTAAAGAAGAGGTAAGGCACTCAAATTGCATTAAATCACTGAAAGAATTTTCTTCCATTTTGGCAACCATTCTTCCACTAATGGAAGAATGTAGTTTTTTCTCCTCATTCTAGTGCAGACTGTTAGCAATAAAACGGATCACGTCGTAAAGAATATTAATTAAACTCCAATGAAGAAAAGTCATATTCAGAGTATTTTCATTATTGCCGATATTGCTTAGCAATTAAATGCGGACGTCGAACGTAACTTATGAAGAGACGAAGAGACGATCACTAGATCTGCAATAGAAGCCGTAAAACCACATCGTCAGAGTGCACAAAGCACGTATCGAATAACGTGCAATTTTGCGCAATTCAATCCGTAATTAGCTATAGTTTGAGTTAACTAAAAGTACCTGCAGTGATTTCTATTCGTTTTACCTAATATCCGAAGAATTCATCAAAAAACTGTGAAATTTTAGTGCGACTCGTAAATCGTGGTAAATATTGATTGATTAATTCACCCTTCTAGCTTCAATGAAAGATAACAACATCCCTGTCCCTTTTGAATATTTTTTATGAACTCAATTGTCATGCATTCATTTGGCATGCAGTCGCCTATTCATCGCGGTGTCCGTTAAATGCATCTAATGCCAAATCATTTGGAGAGTCAAGGACCGAAAAGTGACAGCCATGAATTATTGCGGAACTTTCTGATATATTTTGCTGGCTTGATGCCAAACAGGTGACAAAGTCCGGTTGAAAGTATTTGCATAAAAATGAATCACGCTTGGAAAAGATAGAATGAATGAATGAAAACCATTAAAACGTAAGCTCATGTTTTGCGTGATAAACGTATCACCCAGATCTACTACTAGATCTCGTTCAATTTAGTGTGAAGCGTCTGAAGTCAATGAGCACGATGGATACTCAAACATCCGGCCAGCGATTACAGAGACGAATAGATAGAAATATCTCATTTCATAGACTTTTGGTACAAACATATAAATTTTTCGATACAACTTTACAGTTTCTAAAAGTCAAATTCATATTTTTCTTATCTAAGATAATATTTTTTTGAAAATCAAATTTATAAGGACCTGATTCGAGTTCATACATTTGCAAGGGTGTGTACCTACATTTAGCAGTAATATCTGAAAGACAATTAAGTGTAATGTCTGAAAGATCGTATACATTCTTGCAGTATCAGAGGCTCAATCATAGACTTAGTTTATGCCAGATTATGGATCTCGCATAAACTAAGTCATAGATTTCAAAACGATGTCAAAAAAATTACGGTGACAGAAGGATTGGCTCTTAGTCCAAACTCCGATCTGGAGTAGCTGTTATAATTAAAAAAAAAACAGCATGGTTCTTTGTTAAATTCTCCATTGAAGTCTAAATGGTTTAGTATGTATCTTATTTTAGTTGGTTTTGTCTAGAAAGATGAAGTCTTTCAGGATTGTTTTTTCAAACTGGTCGCTTCCCGTATGTGGGTATAAATAATTTAATAGTATAAAGAAATGTCCACTTGACTCACATGCGATTTCAAATCATTCGCAATCATTATTTCTATGCGAAAATGTTCATCGTTAACTGTATGTATACGATTTCTATGAAATTTATCCTATTAATACAAGCTATCATTCTGTCCGCTAATATCTTCATTTGAATCTGCCTCTGTAGCACATTGAAACATCCGGACAAATGCTAGTCGACGCTTTCATAGATTATGTGCATACATCTTCTATCCACGAAATTGATGTGCGGGTATATATAATGTTGGAGAGAAAGATTAGCTTTTGTTGTACATATAATTAACGAACTCACGAGAGTTCGTTACACCCGAAATGAAAAATTCACAGGAAAATGTGCAAAAGCTGTTGCGCTATGGTTGCTTTGCTACTGCTCCAAACGAAATATTCTATGTAAGTATGTACATATGGAATGATGATAGCAACAACTAGATTAGACACTAGCAAAGATACGTGCTCCATAGCTCTGTGTAGAACTTTTAGATATCCGAGTGATTCGCGCGCGAATAAAAACATTTCCCCGCACCAGCTGTGTGTAGATTTCCTCGTCGAGAACGATCTTGATGTTGGTGGTGATGATGATGATGATGATGATGATGCGACCAACACTTGTGAAGGTGCTATGATCAGATTCCTCTACCCATGCGTAGATTAGGCAAATATTGAATGAATTCTTCGGTGTTGCTTTGTTTCTATTGTTTGTTAAGCTGAGAGATTTTCACGAGATCCAGGTTTGCAAAAATGCAAAAAAAAAATTGCATTCAAATGTCCAGAATGTTTTTTTTTTATTCATCTTCGCCACGAAAAACCGACGTTCAGTTTTTTTTTTGTTTTGTTGTTCAGTAGCCAAGGAACTGTGGCAAACGAAAATACTGCACGAATGGTGCTTCGTTTTCAGCGTACTGATCTTGTGGAGAAGTCATCGACTCTCTAACTCCTAAGCGAAATGCGAATAGAAGACAAGACCAAGACGCTGGTGAATTTAGGTTTGCTGTTCCATCCGTCGTTCATGACTTCATGACTTGCTGCGTTGGCTTGGTCAGCGCCGAGTAATAACTAATAACTATCGTTGATTAATAAAAATTACTTTTTGGTTGCGGAAAAACAATCGACAGTGCTAGCTGCTTGCTTCTTTCCGCTCGTTCAGAAGGAACCAGGTAAAATATTGCACGGTATCTATCCAATGTCATTCACCACTGGCTGCTTGATGGTTTGCGCAATGGTAAAAAGCTTGAACTCGAATTTGAATAAGTGAACCAATAAAGGAGTTGAGGAAACATTATCTGGGAACAATCCGATGCCATCAGCATTTACGTTCTTATATGTAAGTAGAAACAATGAGAACAAACACATCGGAATATATTTTCATTTCCATTGCTGTCGACGTGGCGGGTGAAGTGGAATTAATTCTATGATGATTGACGGCAAATTCCGCGTTAAGGTCGGCGATACATGAAAAATTTTCAAAAATTCAAGTTCCTTTTTTTGCATAAATAGTTAAATTAACATCTAAAAAATAAACGTACTGAAGGACTTCTGTATGGGCCTCGAATCGCTGATTAGTTGGTAAGTCGCTGTGATCATAGAGTTTCTGTGTTTCTGTGTGTGAATTGGCGGGTAAGATAACTCAAAAAGTTCTCAACCGATTCTTATGAAACTTGGCACACGTTTTCTCTATAGTATAAGCTGCTAGTTGAACGTCAACAATGCCAAAAATTTAGCATTTTCGACCCAAGAACTGTCGAGAAAAAGGGTCAAAAATCGTACTTTTTTTATGAGGCGTGCTAATTCACGATTTTTTCACTTTTTTTCTTGTCTTGGTTCATCTAGAAGATACATGTTTAATAAATACATTCCAACCCATTTTTTTTTATTTCAAATTGCTGTAACTGATGCTAAAAATCCCGCCGATTGATGCCTTTCGCCGCAAGGGTCTCAGGAGATTGGTTACTACGGGGGCCATTTTGAAAACAAAAATTAAATAAAATCAGATTCTTGTATTTTAATATGTAATGAATAAACATTATCACTTTCAAAACGATTCATTTATTCCTTCAATTTTAAATAAGCCTCTGAAAAACGGTCTAAATTCAGGCATTTACATGTATCGCCGGCCTTAAAACATGGACAGATCGAAAATAAATTTCCCCCACCACATGATTCAGGAAGATTCAGTTCATGAACGCCACTGAAAGTACGGGAACAGACCTTTAGTATGTGCAGTTTTCTTTCGAGCTAAAAAGTGACATTTAGTGTTTGAATTTGAAAATTGAATTATGCAAATGTCTTTTCAATAACAAAATCGATCAAAAATTGAAATTCTTGGCATTTTATTCGTCAGAAATGAGTAGTGTCTCTGCTTTTCTCCATTGTCAAAATGTTCGGTCGAAAGAATTTTTTTTTTTCTATGATAATGCCAAAGCTCAGGGAATTGCCCTTTGAAGCGAAGGCTTAGCGATGGCGGTAGGGAGACACATATGGGAGAAGCCGATATCAATTATTCCATTATTCTTTTAAGTGCCACATTTATTTCTTATTTTTCTTAAGCGCTAGTGTTATGCCTAGTCGGTGCTAAAGCTTTATTGTGGCACTTAATTAATGGAGGGCTGGTATTATGCCCAGTCGCCGGCTGTTAAGACAACACAAGTCGAACAAATACAGCCATGAGCACGGCGGGATTCGAACTCACGGGCAGTAGATCGCTGCTTCGGACAGACGCGTTAGCGAGCTAAGCTAAAGCAGATAATGGAGACGTGTTAAAATTTAGCTTCACGATTAACTCGGTACTACTTAGCTTTTACGTGGAAAATAATCCCAATCCATTAAGCCGAAAATCTGCTTCGTCGCTCAGTATGATTTTGCGGTACAAATCAGGATCTACATCGAGCATGTTTAGTGCCCATTCACAGAAGTCACGTCACTGTTAGTGATATTGTGGCTTTCGCTCTTGTGTCAGTGCGATCTGGTAGGCACATGAACCCTAATCCTTACGTAAAACTTGCCACAAACTGGTTTGAGCAATGCCTAATTCTTGGAAACGGCGAGGAATTGACAAATTTTGGTTTCGTCTCACACTTTCACGTACGGCCGCTATATTCTCTTCACTTCGTGCACTTATTTGTCTCAGTTATTTGTTTTCAACTGTTCAAACGTCAAAGAAAAAATTGACTGAATTTACAAAATTTGAAATATCATCGCATGACAGGGAAATTTTAGCAGAAAATGGAAAAGACCCTAATGGAAAATCCTATAAATAGCGTACGGGACCATAATTAATGCGCTCAGTTACATGGGCTTGCGCGCTATGTCGATTTTTGTCAGTTTTTGTCAGATAGCCACCATAGCTAATTATATCTCAATTCAAAGTGCTCAATCGGTATTCTATTGACTTTGGCGATTTTATCCTAACACTAGGATCCGAGAAACACAAATCAGAGTTTCTCGAATTTCTTCTCCCCACCACGGGTGTTGAATCTGTAGCTAAAGAGGACACCAGGTAGCGGTGACGAAAGAGTGAGACCTCATCCGATACGTACCATCCCGTTATTGATCTAACCACTAACAACCGCCCTTCAGTTAGGGGTGATAAAAGTGTGGAAATCCCAATGTTTATTAGTCCCGCAGAAGTTAAAAAATCAGAGAGTCTCTCTCTCTTCTGGAGTTACATTTACTTTAGAAATGTCCAGAAATTATATTTACCGACACCTTTACACCTTTACAGGAACCCTTCAACAAATTCCTCATGACCTCAGTGAAACAAACTATATGGGAGGGAATCATAACTGAAACCTTGCGTTTTCCCTGGAGACATATCCATAGATAGTACAGAGAACATATGTATACTTTACATTCTTCTTGATTCGATTAAGTTTAGTCGCATACAGGAAGAAGCTCAGCATCATGCGACATCTGTGCTCCGGCACCGAGAAACTTCTCTGGTCAAGTACGATCATCAGGTTGAAACCATCTTCACCAGTGATGGGGCTCTTCCTGAGATTCCTGTGCCTGATAATGCAGTGTTTCACATCGATGCTCAGATTCAGCTTACTACCGAAAAGCACCTTTTCCCGGAGCTGTCTTGCCTTTCCGGAGCCTATAACCGCTGGAGATGCTATAGTAACTTCGAAAACTCGATGGCCA
Organism: Nemotelus nigrinus; assembly: GCA_947369275.1. Taxonomy (NCBI): domain Eukaryota; kingdom Metazoa; phylum Arthropoda; class Insecta; order Diptera; family Stratiomyidae; genus Nemotelus; species Nemotelus nigrinus. The sequence continues at coordinate 224,710,800 of OX376372.1, read as the reverse complement.
TGGCAACCTGTGAGCTTCTACTGCTACTAGAGCTCTCCATTTCAGGGGCATTTGGTGTGATATCTTTCGATGCACAGGCCACCTCCACTAGCACAAGGTGGTGCCCGATCGGAGTAAAAAAAAAAGTAGTGCTCAAGAGTTAAAATCGACAATAACTGAAAGAAGGAGAAGAAAGTCGAAACTGAAAGAACGTCATGGTTTTCCAGATTTTGGATAAAGTTATGCGCCCGGGGTCATAACCAACTCAGTTCAAATTCAGAAGTACCAGATTTGTTTGATGTGAGCCAAAAATATTACTGGACTAAGTCAAATCAAAGTTAGAGAAATGATCTGATTCTGAATGTATGAGAGGTGATGTTTTTGTGAGTTTTGTTTTTGTCGCTTTTGTCTTACCAAACAATACTCCATCAGTCCATCAAATTTAGTCCATCAATAATTAAGAAATTATATTGCTAGATAACGATACCAAATTGTCTTGAACATTTCCCCCCTCAAATAAATGCTTAACAAAACTTCCTAAAAACTACAATTCAATTCTGATGAATTTTGCTTTCGCTTTATTTAAATGAAAAAAATATCCAAAAAAAAAGATGCGTTCACTTTCTGCAATAACACTGTCAAGTGTAAATAATCGGTACATCACTTATTAAAACGCATCCCAATAATTCACAATTCTTATCTTTTCTTTATTTTCTATTTCATTTCAGATATAATTAGACAAAATATCGAAGAGATAAAAATCGTACATTATTTACAAATAGAGCAAAAAAAAAAAGAGTATAGGAAACGTTGACGCAAGCACTTGGGAATTTCAGTCGTCAATAACTATGGATATTACAATTGACAACAGTAAGAGCAGCGAAATTGATAATGTGACTCAGGTAAGACTTATTATAGTGTTTTATCAATTATATCGAAACAGAATATGAAGAATGGCATGAATTCTTTGAATATTTTTAGACCTTGATATCAAACGCCAACAACGATCCAAAGCTGGAAGCGAATGAGACGAGTAACAACATTTTCAACGTAACCGACGAACAACATCAACTACACGACAGACTGAACAATATTATGGACTTGACTAATTCGAACAATCCGTTCGGAGATTTCGGAAAGGAACATCACTTGAATGTGATTGAGAATAAAGATCATCACGGTGCACTCGGGTCCGGTATGGAAAGGGCGTGCTTGGAGAATGACGGTGATATGGGACCAGAGACATCAGTTGATACAACAGATGATGCAGATGTCGATACCGATCTGTTGGAGTGCTCGACTTTAAGTCATTCGAAAGAAACGCTTCCATCATCAGACAATCCTTTTGATAGCAAGTTTTCGCATCAGAGCTTCGATCCAGATGAATTGAATGTTCACGACAAGCCTACCGCACCGATGTCACCCATCTCTGCAGACATTCCCTTCGACGCCCACTCAATGGAGGATGTGCATGAACAGAATATCCATTTCGAAAGTATGAGTCATTTCGAGTCCGAAAATCAGAAGGACAATTGCAGCGAAAAGAGTGGTGGTTTAGAGCCAGGAGAGGATAATTTCAAGACTGACGCAACAGTGCTTGTGGCCGAGGAAACTCTGCCCGCATTTTCGAAAAACGTTTCAGGCCAAATTACAGACATTGATCAGCTAGAAACTTTTGATTCTGAAGATCCCGGGCTGCAGAAGCCAATGGACAGCGTTTTTTGCGGGGATTCGGAATTGCTTGAAAACAAAGGTGATATGGTTTACAATCAATTCGCTGAGTTTATTGGGCAACCCTACGGGAAAATGGAGTCTCTCATGCAAGAATTGGGAGAAGCAGACCAGTTCGAAGCCAATAAATCGTTGCATCCTGTATCAGACCCGGCCACATCGCTGTCGCCAACTCCACTTTCTCCATGTGCAACATCAAACGACCAACAAGAATTTATCTCCGAAGTTATGCAGAAAGTAGAGAGTGCTACTGACGAGAAGTGTCAGGAGATAGCGAGTGGGTTCGAAAAGTGCGTACAAGATATGGTTGAGCTCGAAAAATCCATGGATATATTGAGTGAAGATTGCAAGCATATGATGGATGAGACTTCCACCCATCAAGTCAATACTCAATACAATGATTCAGAAACCAATTATACTTCCGAAGAAATAGCTTCAATCATGGAACAAGTTGCTACTGATAGCTTTGAAACTGGCATACAGGGCAGATACTCAGAGCAAAAGATAGATTATGGATGTGAAAAAGAGTGGGATGATTCCAGTGATAAGATGGATACTATCCAAGAGCATGAAACAGAAAACGTTGACGTAGACGATACTATCCATGAAAAACCGTTTGATGCAGAGGAAGTATTCGATACTAAAATGCAGGAACCTAATGATTTTGAAACAAATGGCGATATAAATGATCTAAATAACGTCGAAAAGGGAATGGGAGACGTAAACCTTGTTACTAAGGAGGTGCACTTTGAGCAGTTCGCAGTCTCTCCTGATCCACCAGAAGTAGCGTATGGCGAAAGTCACACGAATGGTAAGTTCCGATGAAACAAGTTATAGTAGTTAGTAACATTTCCATTTGCAGAAATAATCGAGGAATCGATACAACAGCAACATCTTTATGAATCGCACAGCGAACCATTGACGATGGAAATGACGAGCTTTGAAAAACCGTTTACGACTTATGATGATAACGAATTATGTGATGCACAGTTGGAATTGAGCAATGAAGGTATGTAGCTATACTTGCTTTGTCTAGAAAGTTTTATTATTATTTGGTATATTTTGTAATTGTAGAGCAAACCAGAGAAGAAAAGCTACCATCACTAGAACACATCGAACCTCATAACGAGCCAGATGTCATCTCAAAAGAGGAAATAGGAATTGAAACGCAAGGTATGTTTATAATTTTGTGGTAAATGGGATCAATTGGTTGGAAAATCTAAAGTAAAGTAGTCTCACTACAACGTTTATCGGGTCTGGGGTTTGAAGTTGGTTTGGAATTCACTCATAATCAATGTATACGAGTGTGGAATAATAAGTTACATGCCTCACTTTTACTTATTCAGAGCTAGGTTAACTCGAGCTCCGTGCGCAAACATATTCTGTGCATAGATGGCAGAGACAAAGCATCAATCAGGAATTAAAGCTAGGGATTAGATTTAAATCTTTAATTTGACGCCTAAACTGTAGGAGCGTCAACAGTAGGGAACCAAGCTGGGGATGGATACATAATGGCGAATGAAAAGATACGTCAGTTCGCGCGAAAGGTGTTATACGTGATCGATCAGAACGATTAATGTTCCGATGCAGAGACGAGGTCAAAAAGCGTAGACCAGCGAAAAACTTTCAACAACGAACATTTTTCGAGATTCCAAAGACGAGATTTGCAACAGAGATAAACGATCACTACATTCGCAATGAGGGATGTGAAAATTAAACAATAAAGAACGGGTGGAACTACGTTGAACATACATGTCACACGACGTGACAGCAATACTTGAAGGAATAAAATTAAACCAAGAAAGTGAACATACTGACAAAAAAGAATCAGTGTTAGATGTAAGGATCGAAGAGAAGGAGCTATCCCAAACAAGGCTATGCAAATTAAAGTCACCACATATTCGAAGGAAGGTAAAGGGAAAACCATTAAAGAGATAGTTAGAAAGTTCTGCAAATAATTAACCGTAGATAGAAATATAAGAATTACATAGGAAACATGCAGAGGAGACAATAATAGTCTTGGAAGGAGCTAGGGTGTCACGAACCGCAATACACTCAACAAGAGGAGACGGACAGAAATCAGTACAGAGTGAACCCTGAACAGAGTTGTGGATGTCAACTAAAACAATTGATAATTGCGCCTCACCTCAGTTTGATAATTAGGATAATTTGTGAAATTGTATCTTTCTCTCTGTACTAAAATGTACCCTAATTACTCCTATTCACAAAGAAGATTATATTGATGTCCCAGGCAACTGGTCGATTTCACTAATAAGCATATTTAGTAAGATCTTCGAGCGAATCATAAATGATAGGATAGTAGGATTTATAAATACCACTGCGATTCGATCAAAGCGAAAGCTGTAACACCAGTGCAGTTTTGATTGATGCTCAGCATTATGTTAATTCTCAACTAGATAAAAGTGTTTATGCTGCAGCAATATTTATTGACCTCAAGAAGGTTTTTGATTACCGCTGATCCATAAATATTAGCTGACATATTGGAGGTACTAGATATAATCGGAGATACGGCAAGCAACTTAATAAACAATTATCTATAAAATTGCTCAATCTGTACTTAGTTTAAAGAAAAGCTTGGTGATAAAAAATATGATCATTGGCATATCTCAGTTATTAATCTTACCTTTACTCGTTGTATGTACAACCTTCGGCTTTGGTTCCAAATATATTCCTTACGCAGATGATACACACTCCTTCTAAATGTCAGTTGAGACTCCGAGGAATTAAAACGAATGGTTAACGATGACTTGCAAAAGTACTACATTTAGCTTCTTGGTAACAAACTGAAAATTAATGTTGACAAAACAAATTACTTGGTTTTGAAGCGAAACAACAGAAATGAATCATCGTTAACTATTTCTATTAATAGTCAATCTGTTCATATAGTTGAGGAGATGAAATATCTAGGTCTATTAATAGATGATAAACTTTCTTGGCTAGGGCACATTGTACCTAAGTATCAAAGCCAAAATTTGCCCAATTATTTGGGTTTTTTTAGTTTTCCGAAACATTATTTTTTTACGCTTTCATTTATCCCGCTATCATCTATGGGATACTATATTTGAATCGGACATCCTCCTCAAACATATATATGCTGAGGAGAACGCTTAACAAAAGTAAATCTTTTATTTCCCTATTAAAGTCTGGAGGAACACATAGTTACCGCACGAGATCTGCCCACAATTTCAGACTTCCTGCAATTAGAACGAATTGAGTCCTAAATGGCCTTATTGCTTCTGCAATCTCGCTTCATAGCGATCTGCCCGAAGGAATAAAAAGTATCCCAAAGTGTGTTGCTTTAAAGAGGAAGCTTAACCAGTATGTGATGACATTTTTTTAAAAAACTTTATTTTCTCTTATACCTATATTCATTCTGTTTGCGTTTTCTTTTCATTTTCGAATTTTATTCCGAATAATATTTTTAATAATAAGTCCAGTAAATTTAATCATCATTATTGCCTGATTTCTTGAATGTTAAAGTCCATACTCATTTAAAAAATTAAATGTGTAAATATAGTCATTTAAATATAGCAACCTATAATGGCAGCACCGTTTCTCTAACATTCATCAAAGAACCAACAACGCATCGTGGTCGTCTCGCAGCTGAGCAATATACCATTTTGAAGTTTTTGTTGATCATCGACCATGGTGGAAACGTGCTCACCAGTGCTGTTCTTTCATGCGGCGTCTTCTACGCACACGTAGAAAGTTACCAAACATACATGTGCACACATGCAGCGCCAGCAACACATAAAAGAGAGAGCGAGAATGGTAAGAAGGGGCGCGGATAAAGACAGCAACAAAACAGAAGGCGAGAAAACGGCACGGCGAAATGATGGTCGAAATCGGAAGACCTGGACAAATTGACGGTGGAAGACGTGAGGTGAATGGTGAACGTTCGAGGTACGATCGGCGAATCCGGAATACGAAATCGGAATTTTCGAGTGCGAGAAGGAATTATGCAAAACATTTTACACTTCACACGGTTTTCGGGGTAATGTGTGTCAGTTTTTGTGTCGGCGGCCCATAGATTTTGGAGAACGTTCAATTTAAAGTGTAATTTTCCGATGAACTGCATATTTTTGGCAATAACCGACAACGTATAGGCTAAGGGGTCATTGCCAAGCCCCCACGACGGTCGAACAGACGGTAATCCCTACGCAAGATCGCCCACATTTCTTTCGGCGGAGTGAAAGGTAAATGGAGTTAGTGTAGCGGTGGGAAGTAGGTAGCTATCGATTCAAATTCTACTAGGATGCACAGTAGTTAATTTCGTGATTCGGTTTGGATCAGGATTGATTGAATTAGGTTAAATGTGACGCGCAGAGAGGATAAAGATAACGAGCCCTAGAACCGGTAAGCACTGTGAGACGGATCCGATCCCGATAAGGTGAAACGTGCATGCGGCCAGATCATGAAAGATCAGTGTGGGGCTGCTTCGAGGGTGGTGAATGCTATTGTGACACTTGTGAAAAGTTCAACGAAAACTAAGGATTCGAAGAGTGTGTACGCTTCCAGTTATATGTAACCGGGAATGTTTCAAAGATAATACTAAACTGAACGTCTATCGGAAATAGTGAAGACTTAAGTTGCTGACCAAAGCTTTCTTATCTGCGCGAATCTTGCTTATCAGTGGACGCTATTAAACGAACATAGGTGATAACTGGCATTAGTAAGCATATTCATTGTTTATTTCAAGTTCGCATTTCACTCGCCGAATGCGGATTGCGCATTTAAAAAAAGCTATACAATAGTAAATTGTGTTCTAACACCTACATTATGTTGAGTTTACGTTTGCTTGAGGAATTATTTCAGCAAATATATTTCAAATTTCGGTAGCACTTTGGCTATACCTAGACATCGAGGAAAGTTGAACCTGTTGGAAGACGTGAGACACACACATTTAGCTCGTACTGGTTGTAATTCCCTTATCTGTACGCATACTACTGACTTTCTTGAAAAACGAATCATAAGAATAGAGTTCAATGCAACAAGTACCTGGTCCGTGTTAGAAATAAAGACAGATTTTTTTGACAATTTGGTCGCCGTAGATAACCATTTTTTAAGACATATAGGTATGTACATAGTTATCTATAATTCTACACACTTTTCTTAAGTTCGCTGTGACCATTTTTGGTTTTCACTCCTGAAAGGTTCTTATGACTGTTTGTAACCTTATTTTACTGAATACAAACCAACGAATATTTAAAATCCATGTATTTGCCCTTAAAAAGCAACCTGATACAGTATTGTCAAAATGTTCAGCCCAAACAACCAAATTTATTTTCACGGGGGTGCTAGTATTAGCCTTTACTGAGCCCTGGTCTGGAATCACTTGTATTTCGCTGCAATTAATTTATAGCAACATCATCAGAAATTAATACAAAGCCATGCCTTGTTTTCATACACAACTTCGAATTTCTATTCCTTCAATGGACTGATTACAGTATTTACAAGTAGTAAAATTAAGTATCAGCTTTTTTATTGAAGTATCACAATTTCACTTAAGTTCACTTAAACAAATTTCTCATCTATAGGAGCTCATACACAGCAGAACTTTAACTCACACACAATATGGAAAAAAAACTAAAACACGATTTACTGCTGTCAACACTTTCAATTTTTTAAGTCAAAACCTGTAGAGTCCGAAGTACTCATACCTGATATTATTCTAACAAAGTGATAATTAGCTGTAAAGTCGACGACAAGGCTCTTTTCTAATAATTGTTGCGGTTGTTAAATTTTCTGTGTAATGCCTGCTTGGGACGCAATATCAGTCCGCCCGTCTGTAAGGACATCTTTTAGAGATTGCATTGAATTAATATCCTTTTGGTGAATCCATCTATTCAAATTTTCCCATAATTGTTCAATGGAGTTGAGGTTTGATGATTGAGAAGGATGCAATTGTTTTGGAATGTGATGAATTAACCATACTCGCTCAAGATAAAAGGTGGGTTTTGGGCTGTTATTGAAAAACCCCTGCCCTAAAGAGACCTAAGTTACGAACACAGGTCGCCAGATTGTCTTTTAAGATGTTTAATAATGGTTTTTCCCATAGAAGTATTAAATTGCAATCGCTTTTCCCCTTCTTGTCTATACTAGCACAGATAACGTGTATTGGCTGTAAAGCTTTTCCAAGCAGAGAATATTTGATGCGGGAATATGGATCATTTTGCGGATAAAGCCTCCGAAAGCATTTCAAATAGAATTGATTTTTTGATTGCGAGACGACCAAAAATTAAAATGAGTGGTCTCGAAAGTATGCATTGTTTCTCATCAGACAACAGCCCATAGTGCATACCTGACTGAAGGGACCGCTTGCAGGGGAAGATAACTGTTTGATAATAATGTTGATTATATGACCATTGCGGAATTAATAAAAACAAGTTTCCCTACTCCATATCTCTTATTATTTATACAGTTGGTTCTCATTCATGCAATTTATGACCAGTTTCAGTGGTACTGATCTCTTTTTTGTTGCTATTTACTGATGCGAACATATAGGTGAGAGCCTCTACAAGCGATCGAACATGCTTTACAACTTGGCGAGCGAGCACGTGCAATTGTTGTTGTTAGCAGGTAAACACCTACACTTTACAACAACAAATGCACTGGTTTGCTCGCCAAGTTGTAGAACATGCTCGATCGTCTGTAGACTCTATAAAGGAAAGGGGCAGTTCTAGTTCTCATAATGCGATAAGGTACGACACTTAGTGAGACTTTCGCTTGTTTCATAAGTGGTTTGAATCTGATTGCCATCCGGGAAAGAATCTTTTGAACGACAATAGTTTTCATATCCTGGTTAAATGTGTAGAATGTGACCTCAAGTATGGAGCTGTCTGTTTTATTAATTATAACTAAAATTACAGAAAATAATTTGGTAAGACTAATTCTTCGTATATAAACCAATCGATTAAAAAAAACATAATTTTTCGTCAATGGGCTCAAATAGTTTTGCATTATTTAACGGCAAACACACAATCAGGCCGTATAACTTAATCAAAATATAAAATACGAAATATTTTAGATTCCACCATACGAACCGAAGAATCATCTGACATCGCAATTCCACAGGAGAGTTGCGTTGAATCCTTAGATGAATGGACCGATACGAAAACGAAAGTTGAAGAAAAAACAGAAACACTAACTGCAACATCAAATTTGTCATTGGAAAACATCGACAATACAACGAAGCCTGAAAAGACAACGCAACAGATTGAATCGCAGGAGACAGAGGTTGGTAAATCATTCGTTGATGTCAAACGTTTTTTGTTTTGAATGTCAAGTATGAATATATATTTTTTTAATTTCATAATTGTTTGCCGTAAAATATATTTGTATATAAATTAACAATATAACGGTGCTAAAGAATTGTGGTTTGATAATTCTGTTTGTAACCGGTGTCTATTTTATGTTATAGGAATTGATTAAAAAACAAGAAGAAGCGGAAGAAGAGAAGGAGCATTTGAAACAAGATAATATTTCCGAAAGTTTAGATAAGGAAGTTGAAGACATGACGTCACAGTTGAATCCCGAGGCGAAAGAATTTATTCCGGGTACGTCACCGGTTTTATTCGATCCGAAACACAGTCCGATTTTGTCGCGATGTCTGAATGGTGAAGATGTGATTGCACAGAGTCCTCAGCGAGATGAATTCACCATGGAAGGTTTAATAGTTCCAACACAAAGTGATTTCGATTTGGAGATCGCAAGCTGTGTAGGGGATGTCGATGAACCAAAGAATTTGGCGACCGCACCAATCTTATCGCAGGTTGCTCAGTGCATGAACGGTGATGATTTGGTAGCTCAGAGTCCACACAAGGGAGTAATGTTTTCAATGAATGATATTAAATTGCCGACACCGGGTGAGTTTGTTGCCGAGATTGTGAATCGACCAGCGGAACTGGAGAATGTGGATGTTCCGCAGAGTCTGAACTTGAAAGAAGCGATGCATGAGCCAGAAAAAGAACAGATCAGTCCCGGCGACAACTATGACAGTTCGTTGAACGAAACATCGGAAAATCGTTCGCCTGTGGACGAAACATTCGGCAGAATCGAAGATATAATGAATTCCGTGCAAATGTTGCCTGATGACGATGAAATTGAAGGTGATGGTAAGTTTTTAAATTCATTTTTCTTGAATTTTTTCGGGCCTTATGCGATCTAGGTACCCTTTCGATGGATGAGCTCTCCTATAGTGTTCACAAAGAGACTTAAGATGGGAAAGATAAAATTCGATACATCATTTCTTTCTTTTTTTATGGGATTTTATTCGATATAGGTCTTTTCCCTCTATATATTTAAAGATTTATTACATTGTTGCTTACTTGCCAGTGAAATAATAATAGGATTAATTTCAGCAGATATATACAAACATTTCTCATTCACCTTAATTGTATCTGAACCAAAAACAACACAATCGCTTGTTCTTTGGGTATTGAAGATTTATAGCACTTTTCTTATTGCTTCGGTTTACTGCTTCTATAATACATTGATTTTATTGCCGGTATATGTTGATTTTTCGTTATTTTAACTTTGTTGATCCATCTATCCACAAATCGTCGTCTTGGCACGTGTGAATTTCCTATTTCGGTTCTTCATTGGAGTATATATCTAAGAAATCCGTATGTATTGAATAGATTGTAGTATTTATCGCGAAATACCGTTTGTGGGCTCGTAATTCCTTGCATTAAAATTATAAATAGTTTGTTGCTAAACTGAAACTTGAATACCGCTCTCGTTCAAACACTTTCATAACTCATATAGAACACTTTCTTTGTTTATCATTTATCGAATATTCACTTTTATTCAAATATTCATCTCTCGGCTGCTAAGATGTTCACGTAGATTTTTGCTTAATTATTGACTAAGATGACTCTCGATGTCCTTGGTGCATGTATATGCAACACACCCCGCTCCTTATATTAGTTCGTCCCGAACAAATTCCATGGAACGGTGCAAGAGGAGCACAACCTTAGCCTTAGATTGATACTTGCGATGCTGCTGTATCCGTTAATTACATCGTTGAGCCGTTTAATTACGCGAGATCACCTTTCCCATTTTGGTTGCTGTTTATGACTTAGGCCTTCCCGAAAACGGTGGTTTTGCAGCAACAACATATCGTTTTCCTGGAACCTAGTTGGATTCGCTCTTAAGCCCCGTACACATAGAGCCAACGAGCGAATAGTGATAGTTTGATCTAATGTTGGACGTTGGTCGCTTTGATGTTACCGCCGGCAGAGCAAATGGTAACCGATGCCAACGTTGGCTTCTCCGTACACTATCAGCCAATCCGGGCCAATGAGCACTTTGGTCTTGGCCTTATGTGTACGCAGCTTTAGGTCATCGCGTTCCTCATTGGTTTCTGATTGAGAGTGTAGCCGTAGCCGCAGCTGAAAAACGTACTTCTTTGTTATTTTGGAGTTTTCTGGTGGCATCCTAGATTTCGATCTAATATACTTTTTCCAAGGACTACCATCTAGTACACTTTCCCGTTCGGACCTATGTACTATCATTACCAAGTTTTCCGATCAAGGTCTCTGTATTTCACCTTATTTCGGTAGTATCGCCACTCTTTTCACGTTAACGTCTTTTGGTTTTATTCCGAGATCATGTTTGCATTACGTACTAGTAGTAGTTTCTTCACTAGATTTTTCGTTCTCGGAAATCCAAGCATAAATCGTAAAGGACCAGGAAGTCTGTTCCAAGTACGCTGGCATCAGTTATTTCCGCTACCGGGAACCGATGCAGAAATACATCTCCGAGCTGTATGTGCTGAACGATTTCGCCATGAACTGATGTTGATTCACCAGTAGCTGTCCGACGCACATATCGTATTTCGTTGCTAAGTCTCCAGAACTTAATCATATCTACTCTCAAGATTGACTTAACCGCTCCGGTGTAATGATATTACAGACTTCGTAACCATCGCCGGACTACGTCGTCGATTTCCCCTTGATTGAAATCATTTTCTTAAAAATATAGCCAATTTCTACTTTTCGTATTTAGTTTCTACTGATTTAGCTTCTGCTCTCCAAAAACGAGTGGTCACTTTCGACCATTCGAATTCATCATTCTTCTGGCATCCTTGGTGCTGAGCTCATATTTCCAACGACGATCACGACTCAGGTGGCCTTTCTTGAATGAATAATTATTCTGAACTAATTATTTTCAGCCACCAAACCTAATGGAGCGCTCACATCGGAATCTAATACAAATGGCGACATTCCGCTGGTCGCCGATATCGCAAAATTGAAACTAGAAGATCCCATAGCTGCTGTAATCGAAGAAAAGGCGACAATTAAAGGAAAACCAGAAAAAATAGTAAAATCACCAGAAACTAAGAAAACAGACTTGAAATCGAAAACATCTAGTACTGGTCCAAAGAAGGCCAGTTCAGCAACATCAGCAACATTATCGGACCATACAAAGCCAAAAACAACAACTACAACGGCATCAAAGACAAAAGTGGGCACAGGTTTGGCAGCTAGACCGCGTACTGCTCCAGCTCCTTCGAAGCCAGCGTCAACAGAAAAGAAATCATCAACAAATGTAATATCGGCGCGCTCCAAACCCGACCCAAAAACATCGACAATCGGCTTGAAGAAATTGCCTTTAACCAAAACGAAACCAGACGAAAGCAAACCTGCAGTACGACAGGTCACTAGCAAAGTTGCGGCCACTGCGAGGTAAGCATTTGACTTTAATCGAAACTTTGTTCGAGTTACTCTGTCGATTATTAAAATTCATCTTTTTGATTAGAACCGCCACCACATCGCGACCAACATCGTCTACAAACACAGCGACAACAGCAACCACAAAACGATTGGGACTATCATCATCGTCTTCTGCCGCTCCTCCTACCACAAAAACAACTGGTCAACGTGCCACTCTCTCACCAAATAGTAAACCATCAACAATATCGTCAACCCACAAGCCAGCAATATCGCCCAGGAGTACAGTCACTTCGACCCTACGAAAAACTGAAGCCCTCAAGGTAAGAGACAAGTCACGTGCATATACGTAGTTTGAGAACTCTAATCAATTAAGTTTATTACTGAAAAGGAAAGAAGTACTTTCTACGTGGGATGTAAAGAAGCAAAAAACTATATGACACTCGCTTTCAAATAATTACTACTAATCCCATAAACCATCAATAATCATAACTATCATCGTTATTTTTATAGACAAATTTTTTCTGTAAACTTTCACTGTGTGTGTGCATTGATTTTGAGATAACAATAAAAACGTGCTTATGTACTAGGAAAAGTGGAAAGTTAGTAAAGTAATTTTTTGCCATATAAAAGTTGATTTCAAAGCTTGATTTGAAAGCGTTCGTTCGATTGAAATGTGAGAGAGTTAATTGAAAAGAACTCCAGATTCGATATTCAGCAAAACTTGTTTGGATGGTGGCATACTTGTAGATTTTGTTTATTTTAAAAATATTATATTATCCATATTATTATCCATATAAAAATATTATATTATCGATACAAGGTTTTGGGAGATTCGTACTCACTAAAAAAACATCAACCGCCGACCGCGAAAGTCCCAGTCAGGACCGCTTTCGCATTACTTCAACTCGGATGTGCTACTTGCACCACTCCCACCGGCTTACTTCCGTTCTGTCAGGCTTTAAGGAGTCTATGAGGCATCCTACCTGTTTTTTCAAACGCAATACCAGCTTCACATATGCTGACACAGATGACCAGGCGTCATCTGACTGCAACATCATCTCCACGATTGACTGCGGCGTCACAGGGCCAATTGCAGAGAAAAGCATGTGTCACTCCCGTCTGAAGCGGGCGCAATGGTAAAAGGTATGCAAAGCGTCATCACTTTCCTTAGCACAATACTTACAGAAAACCGTCGTGACTTTCCCCATTCTCTGAATATATTTCCTGAAGTAGCCGTGGCCCGATAGGAACTGCCACAGGTAGGAGTTTATTTCACCGTGGTCGCGATTAAGCCAAGGTTTTAAGGCGCGAATTTGCCTAAACGTCCATACTCCCTTCGAGCTCGTTGCCCAGCGCGCCTACCAAAGCTCAAGCGTTGGCGCTCGTGCTTGAGCAACGAAAATTTCTCTTGGTACTTCTGCTCTGTTCAGAAACACCTCCCTACGTTCGCTCGTCAATAGATAAATTGGGATTACTCCCGCTATCACTAACACGACGTTTTCTGAGACTATTCTGTAGCGCTCCCCTACGCTGGGCGCTCACCATTCTAGCTTAACACCTTAACGCAGTGGCCCGTATCTCCGCGCCAAACAGCAGCATTGAATAAGCCACCGTCATAAGGAGCCTATGTTTACTCGCACTAGAACCGCGAATGTTTACCATGAGCCTCCCAAGCAAGATAACAGCCAGTAGCGTCCTATCGCATAATTTTCGAATGTGCTCTCCATAAGCCAGCTTCGAGTCCAACATCACTCCAAGATACTTAGCTTATTTTCTGGTCTCAAGTACTTCAGAGCCAACCGTCATGGGTATAATGGTTGGTATCCTCCTCTTCGTCAGCATGACAATCTCAGTTTTTGCGATCGCCAGTTGGAGACCATGGCTTTCCATCCAGCCTTCAACCTTTCTCATTACTTGATTGAGTTTGAGTTGGGCGTGGTGATGATTTATTGTTGAGTGGCCGCTGCGGAATCCATGTTGGTTTTTCGAAAGGTCACCAGCTCTTCGTATAGCCGCCTTTAGCCGAGGTTTCAGCAACCCTTCTAGAAGTTTCCCCGCAGTATCAAGCATGCAGAGAGATCTGTACACTGATGGTGTGGTAGAATCTCCCTTTCCCTTTGCAATTAGGGCAAGTCCGCCACTTTTCAGGGTGACGGAAAGACACCCGCTAGTATGCTTACGTAGTAATGTTGACGGGTGTCTCGCCACCACTACTTTTACAACTTCTGCTGGAATATTGTCCGGGCCTGGGGCTTTTTATTCTTCATTCTGACACTTCATTTCGTAGTTCTTCTTCAGTGAACAAAGGGATATCTTCCTGGCGGACTGTGTGGTCGTTTTCTGCTTTTACCTCGTGCGCTGGGAACAGCGAATCTACAATATTCCTCAGGACATCCGCCTATGGGAAATCAATCAATCAAATCTTGGGGAATGATGAACAAGGGTTGCAATCTATTTTCCACCGCGGTTCTTAATTTCCTCTGCAATCGTCTCCGCAAGTATTAGCCCGCGTCTCCGATCCGCAAGTATTTGTGGAGATTAGCGTTACGGAAGTACCACGGGGCTCTGGTAATAGATATTAGTATTATTGTTTGGTTCTTCTGAATGATGTTCATTCATTTGAAGAAGCTTTCAAATATTGCCTTTGAAATGTTTTGCCTCGGTAGGTAGCAAAGTAATCCCAAGACAACCCTTGTTGATTCTAAGGGTTAAAGCTGGCAGAGAGCTTCATTTACAAATTTGAAATCAATGTCTACTTCTTCGAAAAGCGGATGTTTGAATTTGTTGAATGTATTTATGTTGGATTTCGCCTCAAAATCAAGGGCTTCAAATTTCAGTTTCATTTCATCAGTATCAATACTAGGTTCTATACCTTTAATTATCACCGAAAATCCTTAGCAGCTTTGAATACTTCTCTGATTATTTCTTTTGAACAAATCAGAATTTTGATCTCAGAGACGTGGTTGCGTTTTAGCGGTGTAATATGGAAGTTATTTTTGACTGCAATTGATATCAACATGTTGACTAAGCTATTGCTTATTTTTATTCTTAGATAAATTGGTGAAGGTTTGGTTTGCTTTGTTCCTGAATCAAATTCGAAGGCGTTTTCGGTTGCGATTGGATGCTGATTCAAACCTGCTGCTCATCGGGTCTAGATGTTTTTTTCTCGTTTCCAATTTGTGACGAATTGTCTTCATTTTCTTTTTACCATATTAAAGTAGCAATCGTGTCCCTTTTTCTTGTCTGCATTGGGGATGGTTGAAGGTCCCGCATCTCCGTTCGCATTGTATAACGATCCATTACCATTACTTGCGTTCCGAGCTATGTTACCCAGCTGCTTACTAGACAATCAAATAGCCCAAAAGTTATTTGTTGATTGTAGATAATCAGCTCAGAAAATTATAGAAGAATTACCCAGTTCTTATTTTTAATTTCGAGTTTGAAGTATGACTGATATTAATTTCACAACTAAAATTGCATGTATTGATGCTTTCATTCGGTGGCTTAATGTGCAGTGTGTGTGCCATACGGTCTCTTCTAATCATGTCTCTAAACCAAAATACATTTGTTTTTTATTCAGAGTCCAACGGCACCGGTAAAATCAACTACTACTGCCAAATCAACTACAACTGTCTCAAAGACGACAACTGCGCGAACATCAGGAGGTGCTTCGTCTGCTCGCACAACGACGTCAACAACAACGACAACCACCGCGAAGCGAACCTCAGGATCAGGACCAGGTGCAGTGAAATCTAGCACCACCGCTTCAACAAAGAAACCATTACCAATTAAAAAGCCCGCGGGCTCAACAACTGCTGTGGCAATTGTCAAAAAGACTTCGCCGACCAAACCACAAACTTCAGATACCGAAGAAACCAAAATGAACGGAACTGCTGGTGTTGCTCCAGCCGTTACAACAAACGGCGAAAGTAAAGATTAATGAGGAGTCAAAGAATGAGAAAACTGATTCGATTTGGTTTCTAATTTAATTCGCGAACATTTATTTGCAGTTATAGCAACGAACTATTGGGGTTTCCTATATAATTTTTAATTCTAAACGCATTCTAGGTGTAATGTTCCACGAGATTTTTTTTCTGCGTAGATGTTTTGAGAACGAGCGAAACACGAAACGACGAGGCAAGTCGAGATGAGTTTCGCATTTTGAAGGATGTGTCTTTTAAAGTAATTTTCAGAGTTTTGAAACCTTTTACAAAGACCACTTGAAACCCATTTGTTTTTTTACCGAGCTTACCAAGTTTTAGTCAGAAATGCACTTGCTAGTTTCTATAGAATTGAAATTGAGTTTTGTTTTGTGTATGATTTAAGCATTCTTGTTTCGCGTGAAAATCGATGGTCAATTTACTTTCAAATGTATTCATGTAACGGAAATGCAATAGACCTATGTCAATCTAGCTAAAAATAGCTCACAAATGCTTTCCTCGATGAAATGATTTTACATGTTATATGAAACGATATGATTGAAAGTGGAAAAAATTATTGAAGCATGCACTACTATTTATTGTTCTCTTGAATCGATATTTATTTTATTGTGTGAATATTATTGTCTACCAATGTTTACGGAACGGTTCCTTTTGCATGAAACACATAAATGATGAACTTATACATATAATATCGTATACGGAAAAGTTAGCATGAAAGAAAAGGCATTCGGATTCAATGTATAGTCGGTGAGACGGGACATAGTGGGCTGTATTTACATGAAATTCAGAGCCACCTAACTCACCTAGTGTCTTGGCAGTTCAGATACTTAATATATGATTTCGAAATTAAAACTGAAGTTGTTTCCTTTAAAAGCATTCAATTATCGTTACTGTTTTATGAAAGTCTGAAAATGTTTAAGTACTAATACTTTTCCTTAATGAAATTCTATCTAAATCACGGTCAGACAGTTTTTTATTTTTCAAAATTTTGTTTGCAAACAATGGACTGATAGCTGGCTGCTTAAGTTAGGAGTACGTACATATAAACATGAATCGGTGTGGAAAAGGAAAGTGTATTGAAAAAAATGATGTTAAACCAATTGAAACGGCATAAGACAAACAATCATATAATCATTATATCGCACACAATCGAAAATTTATTCCATGATATCACAAACTTAACCCATGTAACGAAACGAAAAAAAAAACATTTGATAAAAAACATGTGATTGTCTACTGTTCTTAATCCAAAATAGTAATAGTGAAAAAGCTGAAAAGCAAATGTAACGACCTTATTATGCCTTATTTAAATTTAAAATAATGCTTGCTTTACGAATAAAATGCACGGAATCTTTTTCTACGAAATTTTTTTATATAATTTATAATATGATATATTAACACGGATTTTATATCGGCTCGATATTTAATTGGATAGTTTATTTTGTACCGTTTTTATATAAATAAAATGAATAATACTATATTAAATATATGAATAGAACTAACTTCTAAAATTCAAAGTGTATTTCTTCTCCCGAACCAGTTTGGTT
This sequence comes from Nemotelus nigrinus, assembly GCA_947369275.1. Classification (NCBI taxonomy): domain Eukaryota; kingdom Metazoa; phylum Arthropoda; class Insecta; order Diptera; family Stratiomyidae; genus Nemotelus; species Nemotelus nigrinus. Next base: position 224,692,905 of record OX376372.1, on the reverse strand, counting down.
CTATAACAATTAGCTAGCTAAAATCAACGTAGCTTCCGGAAATACGCCTAACTTTTCACTTTTGTGTAGATCAGTTGCCATACAAATAACTATTTTAAGAGTAACACTGCTTTCGAAAAATATTGCTTTTGTAACTAGCCGCTATAGGTTTTCAGGAAGTGTGCTTGTAATTTACTTGCTTGTTGACCGAAGAACGGGGTAAGTTTCTAACAATTAGTGTAGCAGGTTTGGGAGCAACGCAAAGTATATAGCGAATCACCGAATCCTGGAAGCTCCACCATGACTATCTGGCTAAACTCCGTGTTTCAACGCTTTTCAGACACCCTACAGCCCACATGTCGCTCTCCCAGACTTCGTTCTCTTCCCCGAATCAAACAGGCTATGAATGGACGGCACGGCGGCTCGGTCTAGGCTATTCGGTAGTCAATGGCGAAGGGTCTACATTTCGTTCCGATTTCTGCGTTTAAAGGGACCATTCGTGATTGGGGATTCTACTTTTAAGACAAGTCGATATACCGATATTAACAATAAATTTTAAATTTTTAAAACAATTCCACTTCAATTATTTGTGGTTTACTAGCCGACGTTTTCAACCGGCGTCCGTCCTATGTGTGTAGCATAGCATAATACATACTAATAAAGCGGTACTTCTTTACTAAACGCGAAGTTAGTTGAATGCAACGCATGATCCGTATTTTCCTGCATATTTGATGATAATAAGTTCAGTTTTTTTCAAACAATTCGTACCAACGTTAAGTACCATGAACTTGTAATGGTAGCAACCTGTAAATTTGTATAAAAAAATATAATTTGTAACGTTACTTCCCGAATTTTCATACGGTACAATATGATCGAGAACTGTGTGCTCATCCTCATTTTTTTGGCGCTCACTACTTGCAGGCTTCTAGTTGAAACTTGGCATCGCGTGCCTAGAAAATTTTGTTGAAACGCACTTTTCATTCGAGGGCATATACTGTGGGTACGCTGTACGTCCTCGATAATCTGAGCTTTTCATCAAATGTGAAGCAATCGCAAGGCTTATACGTCGTTCTCCAGTTGCTGGGATTCCTGAGTCCGATTCGATCTCCAGTTCACTTTCTAACTCGCTGTCCGATGTTTCGTCGCGGAACATATTCTCCATCAACAGATGCAACAAATAGTTCTTCCGGATCAGTTGCATGTTCCGGGATGGTTCGAATTTTCTCTGAGTTGTATCTTCGAATCCGCCGTCCTTCCTTTGGTACTGCTGCTTCTTTTTTTTTTGAAAGATCATTGCTGATGATTTCCTGGCTTCTCCTCAAATGGATATATTTATATGAAATCCAAAATAGCATTTTAATGCTTTAGGACATTTAAATAGTTTTTTAATCAAAAACGCATTTTACTGAAAAATCGAAGCATTAAAATTATTTTTTTTTGGTTTTTGTCGTTTTTTGCACGTGCATAAAAAGATAATTGATAACACTAGTCAACCATGGTTTTTGCTCAGGAATGAAGTGTATATATTTTGGATTCTATTAGTATATCCTATATATAGAAACATATCTAAAAAAAAATATCAGGTCCTATAGTTATATGATACTTTGGAAAAAATACTCAAAAAATGTTCAGTTTTTTGAATATCGACACTTTGCTTGCAGAGTTGAAATGCTAAATTCAGTAAAAATTTTCTGTTGAAAGCTGCCCTCGGCCAGCTCATCGATTATGCGCTGGGGCTGGTTAGAGTTGTGCAGCAGCTCTTAGCATCTACACTGACAGCTCTAAAATAGCCGCAGCAGCGGGCGCTGCATCATATTCTGCATATGCAGTTATGGAAGCAGCTCTCAGGCTTCCGAATCACTGTAGTATTTTCAAGGCGGAGGTTATTGCATGCATTTGTAAATGTTGAATAGTTCTATAACTTTATTCACTAACATTAAAAACTTGATAATCATTGGTGTCGCTTTGTTTTTCTGTCCATGGGTGTCACGTTCGATGCATCATCATCGATCCAAATCCAAACCAACTAAACGAACACGTAAAGAGCCCAAAAATGCAGCTAAAACAAATACTCTCAAGTTTTGAACTTTAAATTAACTTGTATTTCATTATATATTTATATCATACATCACAATCGAATATATACGATTAGGAATATTGGAAAGTTTATTTATTTTTCGGCCAATTTTTGAAGGGAAACAATTTAACATCAAAAAGTTATTGAAAACGAATCTTTTCCAATCGAAATGATAATCACAGGTAAATGCAGAAACTACACACGCTTAAGATGAATTTGGCCGCTCTGCGAGTCTGGAAAAAATAATAAATGAAAATTCTTTATACATAATCTATGATGTAAATGCTATTTTGCAAACAATGTTCAAATTCTACAACATAAGTCACACAGGCACTGTTAATACGATTAAGAGGAAAAATGTGCTTTATTGTGCTAATTTTGTTAGTAAGTGCATGATGCGAGAAATGTGCTCAGTATGTACAGGACGTTATGAATCAATTCTTACCATTTATAACTATACTTCTTCTTTTTGGGGTTTCTTTCATTACCTTTCTTTACGTTTCGCGCCAGATGACAAACTTTTCTTTTGGCCATCTGGCCCAACGTTTTTCACAGACAACGACTCCAAGCAGTCATTCACGGCAGTACTACTGGCTAGATCCTGTTTCATAACAAAAAACACCCATTAGCATTTTTATAAATGAAGGCCAGTCCAAGAAATCATACCTGAGACAAAGTGGCCCGCACACTACTTGGCGTGTACTCAATACAATCGTCAAAAATTAGAATACGGCTTCCGGGCTTCGTTACAGAACCATTAAAATCACATGGATCCGAAACGCGTGTCTTTGAGTTTTGCGACTTTGGCGAGGACAAGTACGTAGCTCGTGAAGTGCCTGAGTTGCGTTTGGCTAGTGGCGTAGCTGGATTTGTGTAGCTTAAGGATGAAGCTCCGATCAGCTCGGGTGAGCCCAGCGGGCTTATTAGCAGCTCTTCATTACTGTCATTGAATATACGCTTTGGGCTTTCCTTGTTTTTCAAAATCCGTCCCAAAACCAAAGCAGCAGCCGTGGGTCGTTGATCGTTCGCATCGTTCGTTGCCGACGCTTCATTCGGCAACGATTCGCAAGATGGCGATGAGAAGAAAACATTCGTCCAAAAATTCATTGCTTTCGCCGGCGCAGAACCATCGTTGAAGTCCTGATGTCGTGACGCGCTGCTCTTGCTTTTGCCGGTGTCAGTTTTATTTTGAGATCGCCGACTACTATTCGAATATGAAACAGGACTTATGGCAGCGTGACTGATTTTCGCTGAATTGTGGGCACGGCCTTCAGCGCGATTGGGCGAGATGACATTATATGAACGATTTTTAGATAAGTGGCCGTTATCACGGAATGTTTCGTGGAAGGAATTATGAGCAGATTGCGATGTGGTAGGGAATGACGCCATGTCGTCGGAATTAGCTTGAAAGTCTTGGTTTTGAGGAGAGGATGTCCTGGTTTTCGGGGAAAGTGTTATGTTCTCTAAAAGACGGACCAACGACCGTGCATCATCCTAAAGTATAAGAAAATCTCTTGAATTGTTTACGTTATTTTTTTCCAGTCAGCAAATCTATACCTGAGACACCCTTTTCGAATGTGATTTTCCAAGTCGAGGTGCTTCATTTGAGGAATTTGACATTCTGGTCAAACCAGCTGAAAAAATAAATCTTCATAGTGATCATCAGCGTTGAAATAATTCCTTACATTCGCTTGTTGGAAAATTGTGGTTGCTGCGTTGATTGCAGAGGTCTGCTACGGGTCTCGAGCATAGTTTCGGAGGTTCCATCAGCGCTTCTAAAATGCTGGCGGAAGTCACAGGTTGTCGACATGTATTTCTTGCAGCTGGAATACAAAATAGTCCGTTATGAAACCACAAATCTTACTCGAGATTCCTGTTACTCACATAATACTGCGGTCGCAGTCGCCTTATCTTCTCTATTCGCATCTGATGCTTCTTCTAAAAGACTAAGGAACACAATATCTTCGGCTTTGATCTCCGACAGAGACGGGAGGCCCTGAGTCATCGAAAACTCTGCATATTCGGCGTCGTTCTCGTCCGAAATGGCATTGTCTAGATCATTCTCTTCGAACAGGCTACGATCTTCGCGAACACTGCTGTTAGCACTCTCTAAGCCATCCGTGTTATCGACCACCTGTGTCAACGATAAGTCGTCATCCCCTTCAGAAGTGCAGTCACTTTGACGATTTGTTGCCGAAAGGAGGTTCGGCGATGAGTAGGATATGCCCAATGTGATCGATTCGTCATCTAAAGAATGTTATTAAGCCAGGAATAGATAACAGAGCAAAAAACCTCAATGTCAATTTACTTTTAGCATCAGCATTTTTATCTGCATGGACATCTAGAAACCCGACGATAGCATGGTTTGATGCGTGCACAACACATGCACCTGCCATTTCATCAACTATATCCATTGGTTCAACATGCAAGTTATCTGCATGTACGGCATTCGCTCCGCTTTTATTTTCATCTACATTCGCTCCACTAGCGATTGCCAGCCCCGAACTCGTACCTTGCACATTTGTTGACGAGTTCTGACTAGCGCCGGCATTCGCTGCTTCGTTAAGGTTACAATCGGATCGTTGCTGCTTCAATCGGAACTTCTTCACTTCGTTTTCCAGTTCGCTTTGTCTTTGCAACAGCTGGTTAATGTACCACTGCTGGTCTCGACAACGCTGAAAATATGTTGACGGACGAACCTGCGGACAATACATCCAGGTTTTACTATTATCTTATGAATTGCATAATATAAGTTCGAGCAATACCTGAAAACGCAATTCAAGGCTATCTTTGAACGTATTCAAATAGCCTTCGGAAGCAAGCAAATCCAATCTGAAGAACCGATTGTAGCCCCAACATTCACCCACTTCGAAATCCGAAACGAATTCCCTTTGAATTATTTTCGATGAACTCTGGTGGATCATTTGCACTCGATACTCATATTTACTGGGCTCTGGGAAACCGTATGTCAGCTCCAAAAATACCGATAAATATTCTCCGCGAACTGCCCCGTTCCCGTTCGGATAAACTTTCAATCGCCATTGCAGACCGTTGCTACTTAGAGGGTCCGAGTACACAGCTTTCCCGTTTTGTCGCAGTTGACTAAATCCAGCTAGCGTAAAACTGCCCGTATCGTACTCGGGTACGATTTCGCTTCGAAAGTCTGCTGTTATTGGAGATGTCACGTAGTTTGTTATCGGCTTCATGCGAACCTTCCGGATTAGATAAGTCAGAAAACGTCAGGATGCTGTGAATCGATAACTATCATACCTGTTGTATCATTTTGACAAGCTCTGGTGATTTCGCGATCAATTGCGGCCGAGAATATGAATTGATTTGCTGTTCGATTTCTTGCAGCAGGTGCTCCAATTGTTCGATTTCTTGCGCCAAGGAGTTTTTATGCCGCATCAACGAAACCAGTTTCATTTTCAACTGAGAGTCCAGCCGACCAATCATCAGCTCGACCGCATTACGGATTTCTCGTACTTTTTCGTCCTTAGCATTCCTCACAATCTCAACGTTTTGTTCGACTTCTTGAATGATATTGATCAGTTCGATCAGACGTCCTTTCAGTTGCGAGATCTCTTCCTTTGCCTTGGTGATGTGCGATTCGTAGATAATTTCTAAAATGGATGGATTTTAAAATGTCGTATCTAATCAAAACTGTACGGAAATCGCTTGCCTATCTGTTTGAAAGAGTGTCCTGAATGGGTCCCACCCCATAGCGCGCACTGATAACATATACATCGCTTGCATGACCAGCAGTATACTGTAAGTTTCTCCTGATGAATAGGACATTGATCTTGATCCTTGTTTTGGAGCAATCGACTTGCTTTTATGTTGGCACAGATTTGTTGGAGACTTTCGACTTGCAGCGCGACATCACCAAACCATCTACAATTAACTAGCTCATGAATGCGTAACGGTGCCCGGCAATGTGGACATTGTCGACGTTGTTCTGTAATCCAACGCGAAATACACAGGTAGCAGCAGAGCTTGGAGCAGTGTGGGCATAGGTGAGCATCTTGAAGCTTTTCCATGCATATAAAACATCTGAAGATTTCGCTAAGTGTCTGAAACGAAAGAGCATCGTTGCAGCTGATCAACCAGGTGAACAATCCGATTTTCCATTGAAATATAATTTCGTAGATGTAAATGTGTGCGTACTTTCTTAGGTGTAAGAAAATAATTCACTAAACACTTTTCAAAAGAAACGCTCGTGTTATTATTTGGCGGACTAACAAAGTGATCCTTCGAACTAGATCGATAGCCGGTGGAAATACAGTGTTATTGTGAGGAAAATACCGAAAGAGTGAGTTCACGCATGCCGAATGAAACGAATCGCGGGAATAAAATGCGAGATCTCGGGGACTGGTGAAAAATACGCGAAAAAGGATTCCCTAGTTCGCTTTAGTTCACCTAGCTGTGAATAAGTCCCTGAGTTAATCAGGAATAACGTGGGTCGTGGAATTAAACACGCAGCTCGTATTCACGTTGATTTTAAATTTGTGATGAAGCTCTCTACTAGCTTCAACTCCTAGACCAGTACGAGGGTTGTCGTGGGATTACATTACTTTACTGACATGAAAAAACATGTCAAAGTGATGAGTGAATTCGTGGAATAAGATCAAAGCGGAAAATTGGTTGATATGAAATAACAGAGTACACGTTGTGTATCTGTGAAAGTAGAAATTCATATTCAATTCCCCGACGAAAGAATTCGAAGTGCTGAACTGTTTGATAAAGTCAAAAAGTGTAATAAGCTAACGAGAGGCATAGAAGACAAGACAGATTGAACGAAAATTGGCTTGAAAATTATGCGAGTGCTGTCGAAAAAAAAAATAAAACGGAAATGTTAAACTCAATTAACAATTTGCTTTTGCGATAAACCGTCGATAATAAGTTTATGATGTTTGATGGATGCTCGTGGTTAAAGTAGTGCATATTGTTAAACCTATTTAGGGTTTCCAGCGAGCTATGTGTTTTTTCTAACCAAGCACCTGTATTGATGCTGGACAGCTTAGCTCGAAAGTTAGTGGAATTGCTTTTTTGCTTTTTTTGCTTGCGAGATATAATTGACATTTGAAGAAGTTAATACGAGTGGCCAGAATCAATAATGAACGAAATTTATAGAATTTTTAACTTCAGTTTTGTGGTGCGTAATATAGCGACGATCGTATATAAAGAACTGAAAGAATTTTTTGACGACAAATAAGTTCTTCCTGATTATTTTGTGACGCAATGGGGGTACACTGCTGGCTGGCATTGATATGGCATATTCCGTACCACCAGTGAATCACCCCCTTCTCGGCTCACATCAGCTTGGTAAAGCGGTACATACGCGGTATCTATGTCATTTGGCGGTATTGAAACAGCGAAGATTTCACTGCCAGCAAAGACAATTTCCAGCCAGCGGTGAGTCTCGTAATCAGATTTTCCAATGTCGGGCGGTAGCTAGAAGCCATTCACAGAGCACCCCTGCGCTGAACACAGCCAATGCGCCTCCGTAACTTTTTAGTTCGGAGCGCATTTCCCCAAATTTCGGCTCCATATAGCAAGGTGAAATTGGTCGTTACCTTCAGCGGCCTCCGCCTCGTCTCAGTGGATTCGTCGACATCGACCATTAGCCTAATTAGCGAAGTTACGACTACTAGAGCCCTGTCACATGACCTGCGACTATGATCCCAATATGCCAGCTTGGTGTCCAGCGTCACTCTCAGATACCTGACCGACTTGCTGGTCTGGACCTCAACAGAGTGAACTGCCATCTGTATGGCAGTCCTCCGCTTTGTCAGCATGAAAATCTCTATCTTCGAGACTGCCAGCTGGAGGCCATGCTCGGTCAACCTCCGCTCCAGCTTCTCCATGGCTTAGTTAAGTCTAAGTTGAGCGAAATCGGAAGATCTGAAAGTGATTACCGCTGCGACATCATCGGCGTAGCTCACCAGAAACATATCCAGAGGCATTTTCAGGCCCAGCAGATCATTATACATGATGCTCCAGAGGTCAGGCCCTAAGATGGACCCCTGTGCTGCAGCCATCGGTAGTCTCTCATCATGGCTAGCAAGTAGCCAGAGTTACGAAGCCTCTGTTCAAGGGCACGGAGGATGCCTGTCTCTCTCGCTGAGTTGAATGCGTTTTGTACGTCCAGCGTTACCAGTAGGACGACCTTTTTGTCTTGATTGTATGCCTCATCCGCACTTATTATAGCCCCAACAACCTCTGATATGGGTGCAACCCCTTTCCGGGACCAGACATGCTGGTAACTCTGTCTAGGATTTTAAGCCAGTTTCGCCAGATCAAAATTGATTTTACCAGTGACCCATGTGAGATGTCCTAAAGAGTGGGAATTAAAGACGAATCCAATTACAACAGTTGCTAGCTACAAATAATGATAAACAAGTGCGAGTCGTCGAAATCGAAACAAAATCTGGAGTTTATCGTCGTCCATCAAATAAGCTACATCGTTTAGATGACTGTTGGCGATCAAGTCAACACAGAGAGCGGAATGTAGCTGACAGCCAGGAATGCAATACGAGTTTATTCAATAACCATTTCATCGGATTACAACTAAATTAGTTGCTTTTATTGGTTTTCATTTTTTTATCGCAGAAGGTTCATGATATTCTCGTTGAAAGATTTATTTGTGTTTAGTACCTAAAAATGTTTTATATAACCACATAATTAGGAGGCCAATCAACTTTAGGCAAAATAGTGCCGTATTGAATTTTACTCAATTTCGACAGTTTTGTGAAGATATTTTCAACTCAAAACGCCAATTTTTGCTAAACAAAAAAAGTTAAATTTCATGCACCGTAAAAGCTCATTCTACTTAGATCAGCAATCAAGAATATAATGATTTTAAACCCAATTAAAATTTAAAAATTTCTTCAAGTGGCCGTTTTGGAATAATCTATTGTGATAGTCAAAAATCTAATATTTAAGGTATTTTGCACGGTACTCGCCGACACAGGTGTAGTTCTTAGGCTGTTAATTGCTTAATCAACAATTTATCAATTTGCTAATGTTCCCCAGGCGCGTAACGGAATGTACAGTTACAGCCACCTACAATATTTGCTTCTTATATTATTGTGTCTATGTATTGTCATACTGTCCTATTGTTATAATGCAGTCGTATATTTGTAACGAACCAATATTTTAGCAAAATTATTTGTCTGTATGGAATATAAGAATAATTGTTTATACAGAATAACGGAACATTTACAATTCCTACTCTGAGGGAATTTAATCTCCTTGTTGAAACGGTATATGAGTTGCTGTTTTCGTATGTAAAACCTCTAGCCAAATTCCCAACATTCATAAAACACCCTGAAACAAAGGTTCACTCACCTCAGCGACAGCATTGTTGTTGTTGCTATTGCTATTGTTTCCCGACGCTGACGAACCTGAGACCGGCGAGTTGGTGCGACTCGCCATTTCTTCCAGACCCGCTGGCCTACCTTAGTTCGACCAGAAGTCTCTTCACCGTACAACGGCGATTGAGTGCTATTAAATAAATGGTCGCTGCCAAAATCACTAAAATCCTGGCAACCAGTTCTGTCGCCTGAGAACACAATCTTGGAATAATTTTTTAGCTTTTTCCAGAGAGCTCGAACAATTTACTTGCAACGAAAAATGACTATCACAATGTAAAGCTAAGCTTGCTTCTATTATCACACTTCAAATTTACAATTTAATACAATTTAACCGAGAAATATTTGCAAAACCAAGAGACTACTAGGAATGAATGCAAGTATCTAGTCCGTGTGACACCTTACGATTCCATTTAATTTGACGGCGCGATTGCCCACGAACCCGAACCGACCCTGTTTTACCCACTTTCCAATATGCAATGCAGTCAACAGTCCGCCATTTCGCTTTCCAATGGGGTGCACCGATGAAATGACGGGAACAGACAGCTGACGAGCTTTGGAGAAAATTGACGTTTGTTGCACTCTAGAATGAGGCGAAACCAGTGGGCGAAACTGAGGATTTCGGGCATCGATTGTTGTCCAGTTAGCTTTGCTTCCGGAATCACTATGGGAAGACCCGTGAACGATCAAGCTTAAAAGTGATACCAATACCAATGTTGACATTTTAAACCGAGAATCCAAATAAAACTCAATTGTAATAAGTCGTCTCAAGTGATAAATCATTAATAGCTTTCACGCAATTTCGTTATCAGTACTATTCAGCCTGGTATCTGAACTTTGACTTCTAGTTGAATAAACGTTGACTGGCTGAAGCAACAGAGCACGTGGAGCACAAAATTTACTCGAATGAACCCCCAATCCCAAATGGACAGAGCAAACTCTGAAGCTAGGACTGGAGATTTCCGCGGAGATACGAGCCTGGTATGGTGGATTTTGGGCACCTTCTTTGCCCCCATAGCGGTGCCATATGTGTTTTACAAGCTGTGGAGACGTCTTACGGAACACCGGTTAGAAAACAGTTTGCCCGGAAAGGTATGTGCTTTTGTTTTTTATTACCTCCTTACCTCCACACCATTACTCACTCAATATGCACGGTCCATGTGCATCTTATCATATAATACAGTATTACATTCTAAGTACTTCCCAAACAATTTTAAATTGGTAAAAGGGAAAGAAATGCATTATCAATGCACTTTAGCATTAAGCAGATACTAATTGCTTTATATATATTTGCTGTGCAGGTAGTGTTGATAACGGGAGCTAGCTCTGGACTAGGAGAAGCTTTGGCTCATGTGTTTTATAGAGCTGGATGTAAGGTAGTGCTTGCAGCTAGAAGGGAGGATGAATTAAAGCGTGTTCGTGATGAATTATTGGCATTGCATCCGGTAAGTGTATTCGCATAACATAAAAATATAGTAAGTAGAAAGTAACGCGATAGTGTTGATTGACCATGTGTCTACGTAAGTTGAGTACATTGATTGACCATATGTCTACATAACCGAAAGGTACATTTTAAATTTAAGTTATTTTTGCTTGCCAGCAAGCGATCATTTACTATCTTTTTCAAATATTGTATAATATAATGCCGTGAGACATATTTCCGAAAACTTTGTAGCAATTATCGGCCTGAAATTCGCCTTCTAAATACAAATATTACAGGCACCGGCTAACAATCATCGATCCTACAAATATATTTTTACACATCAATTGATTCGAGCACTACATGAAAATCGCAAATCATACTAAATGGTCTATACTCTGTGCTCCATTTTCATATTTCCAAGCTAATTACATTAACTGCTTGGCGCTATGCATATACTAATCTTTATTCTTTTCATAAATTGTATTGACCTGAAGGCACTCTAAAAAAAACATTACAATGAGGGTGGTCACAAATTTTTTCAACATTCAGCACTCATAAGATCCGTATACAAATATATGAAAATAAATAATTTATATTTTATGCTTGTACATGAAACAATTTTGACTCACCTAGTAAATAATGCAACTGAAATCAAGAAAGTACTAGTTTACATCAAAATACTCATGCAATAATTTGCTTTTTAATCGATAAAGGGCGACAAAAACGATACAAAATTATCTTCTCAACCGCACATCACAATGTTATTTAAATATAAACATAAAACACTTAAATATATACATTATATCAGCAACAGAAAATCATAATCTTTATTAAAACACTCCTTAGGTACATGAATTCCAAATAAGAAACTAAATTCAGAACCAGCTACCTTTATATCCGTCACGGTACCTGCTGAGAAAAAACTCGCAGGACACTCCGAAAAGAAGGATCATGGTTTGCAAAAACAGATCCAGCCCTTCTCATCATCCGCGATCCTCTTCATTTGTTCTTCCTCTTTTTATTTTTTCCATAAACAAAGATTCTATGACCTAGTCCAAATATTAACAAAACTTACATGTTTTCCCAAGAAATAACCAAAGTCATGTTATATATGTCAGGCATATCATTTTCGGATCATTTTATCCTTTAATTCATTTTATCCATTGTGTCCCAGGTCTCGTTGGTACAAAGGCGGTGTGACGTTTGGCAGTTTAAGATCACTTTCAGTATCAAATTCATTCTGAGCATATGCTCTACTAAAACAAAACTTTTTTTTTAGCGATGACTACTTTCCCCTGCAGAACATCTTCAACTGTGGTCGCAAACGTAATTTATCGAATAGAGTAGACGTTGGTGGAGTTTTGATTGCCGTAAGCATATTTCTATCCAGCATACGATTTACTAGCTTCGCGGTGCATCATTCTGTTGAGTGTGCTGCAGTCTATATTTTGCTGTTACGTAACGTTTGTTTATTACTTGTTTCTGTGTATGTACCTTACAGTGCATCCATTTTCACGTATGAATCTTTTTTAATTGAGCTGTCATTTTCCTTATGTTGTATGTGGTGATTTCAACTTGCCTATTATTCAGTGCGATCTCTCGTCCTTTACAATTTTGTCTTCAAATCCATTCTCGATTACCGGTTAAATCTTACTTTCTTTTTGTTCTTTATCTCAGTTTAATTGCGAACCCAATGATAACAATCGGTTGTTACACCTTACTTTTTCTAACTTTCCATCTTCTAAATTATATATTTCCTCATAATTTTTCCCTTACATTGAAAATCATCAACCCTCTTTTTCAATTGATTTTGATTTATTGGGTAAACCACGCATAACGAGCAAAACTGTGTCGACTTATAATTTTCCTAAAGCTGATTATGAGCAAATTATTGCTGACCTCCTCGCTTTTAACTGGTTTTTTTTCTCGAGGGTTTCCTTTATTCCCTTGTATCTACGCTGACTCCTGTGTCTCCTCCTCGTCGTGGCTTACTATGGCAGAAGAATAAGGACCGAAGTCAATTTCTTCGTAGTTCATTTGATAAAGCTTTTCAGCGTTACCGTTCTTCGCGAGTGTACGGATAAAAAAATAAGTAACTGCTCTTGAAGGTCTGCCAAAACTAATTTAAGGTAATTCGCCAAGTCGCCTGTTTTTTAGACCACGGTCTACAAGTTGATGATATCTTTTCTGACTTTGCGAAAGCATTTGGCGGAGTAAACTGCTCAGTGTTGTTGGAGAAGCTATTTAATTTCAATATTTTCAGTACCCTTATTTCCTGGCTTTCTTGCTACGTCCATGATCACGCCTGTCGTTTTTTTAAACAGCTGCTCTTTCTCCCCTTTTTATCATACTTCTGGCGTTCCCCAAGGTTCCATCCTTAGCCCCAGTCTTTCATTTTGTTTATCAATGACCTTCCTTGTAACTTAAAGGCTGATTTTCTTTTATATGTTGAAGACGTTAACATTTTTCGTGCTATCGCTTCATAAAATATATGCGCAAGGTGTGTATAAAATTGTGTGTGTAAGGTGTGTATAAAATTGTGCAAGGTGTGTATAAAAAGTAATGATACATTTTTTTTTTGCGACGCCACTAAAGGTCGCAGTGCGCTCACTCTAAGCTGGTTTAGTGGAGGAGGAAACCAGCTTCCAAAAGCACCATGCGCGACCATGCGCCTGGGAGCCTCCATTTGGTGTACTTCGTGCTTTTAGAGGTCGAAGGGAAAAATGCAACGGACAATCAGTTATGCCATCGAGTTTTGTGTGGGACTTTGAAAATCGGCTCTGGAGACACTGGTCATGATTCGGCAAGTGTTTGGGAATGACAGCCTGATAAAAGAGGATGTTGTCAGGTGTCACAAGTGCTTCAAGGACAATCGAGAGAGTGTGACAGCCTAAAATCGCGCTGGTCGCCAATCCACGAGCAAAAACTTGAACAAAACGTGAACTTTTCGATTCAGACTAGCGGTTAAGTATTCGAATGATTGCAGGCAAGATAGGAGTCGACAAAATGACTGCTCAGTCCATCATTACCAAGGGTTTGCAGATGTGCCAAGGTCGTCCCGTAATGATGTCCGTTGGCTTGAAGATATTTCAAAGAGTGTTCAAAACAACACGCAGCTTTAGGACATGGCCCAAGCAGGCTTCTTTCTATTCCTTAAGTTGGAGACGGCCTTTAAAGATCGTCGCCATGAGTTCGTACCGGAGATTAAATTGTCTTCGGCACGTTGCTTGAAGAACCTTCCAGAAATCGCCTACAAAAACGCCTTCCAAGCAAAGATAATCTACTGAGAAAATGGTCTCGTCGCCCGAAGGTCCTACTTTGGCGAATATTAGTGGTTTGTAGCGATAACTTCAATTATTTTTTCTCTGAATCGAGTCTTATTACTTTTTATACAGATTGTGTAGTTATTTACAATCTGATCTTTTAGTTTTAAATGACTGATGCTCTGCGCATTCCCTAGCTCTTAATGTTTCCAAGCGTTGCGTCATGTCTTTTCCCAAGAAGCCTAGTCTCATTATCTTCAACGGTAGCTGGTTTCGTCCTGTGATATCAACACATGTGTTCGTCTTTTGATTTCCCTTGTTCGTAGTATTGTTGAATATTGTTCTCAAGTGTGGTCTCCTTGTTTTGTGTACTTGTCTAATACTGTTGAATCTGTTCAGCGTAAGTTTAATCGTTGCCTTGTGTACAAGTTTAATGTCCTCCATAGCGTTTGTGATGATCGGCCGCTTTACTTGAATCTTCGCACGTATTCCAAAGTATTCCTTGATGAATGTCTTCCTTACGAATTGTATCATGGTTTTTTCCTCCAACATTTGCGGGTCCCACTTCTTACGTGTATTTGATTGCCCGGTCAAAATTCGTTCGCTTTTCAATACTCCCTTTGCTCATACTCTCGTTTATTTTATTTGCTCTCGTTTACAATTCTAAGAAGCCGTAATGAGCACCAGTTTCGTTCTGTCTATGTCTTTTGAATCATTAAAAAAAAACACGTTTTTGATATTTTAACGTAGGTTCTATATTGTGAATATTACTTTTCTTCTTGCTTTTCATAGCTTTTATTTTATATTTAAAGCCATTTTATACAATATCATTTTATTTTTGGATTGTTCTGTTAATGGGGTTTAAATAAATAAACATTAAAGTTTTCTGAATGAATTCATGCAGAACTTTCAGGGTGCTCCTAAAAGCCTACTAATGGGACCCTGCCATTACTCAAAACATTTTTGCAATGTTGCAATGTTTGCAATAACAAGCATCATTTTATCAAATATAATACATTCAGTCGTTTCGATCCTTGGCTAAAAATCAGCTGGAGGTCAACTTAATTTCGATGCGCAATTTGATATTGATATCAGTGATATATAATCTTTTTAACTTAGTTTCGAGAATATTAGCACAAGAAAATAACAGACAATATAGGAGCATCGTCAGACATTTTTTCCCTTCACAATTAATTGTCACATCTCCGAAGTAATCCTCAACGTAAATACCATCAAACATTCATGAATAGAAGTAGCGATTCACACCGCACAGTCCATCAAATTATTATGATTTCTCCATCAAATCTAGATAAATCAACTTAGAATTACAATTAAATTTTCAGTTTGATCTTCCCTATTTTCGAAACTAGATGTTGACTTAATTTCGGTTTAAACTTGATAAAAGACGTATATTTCTCAGATGGAACCAACTTATATACCAGTAATACTTTCCATGGATCTGACCGATCTAGAGTCCTTTCGCGACTGTACCGATAGAATAATAACACACTGGGGCGGTATTGATATTTTAATTAATAATGGTGGTATAAGCGTTCGTAGCGATGCCGAATCCACACACTATAACGTTGATAAGCGAGTGATGACAGTCAATTATTTCGGAGCAGTAGCCCTCACAAAAGGTAAATTACTACTGTAATTATCAAATAATCATAGCCTGAAATACTTGCTCGATTATTCCATTTAGCTGTTTTGCATTCGATGAAGATACGTAAAACAGGTCATATCGTATTTATAAGCAGTGTGCAGGGCAAATTTGCAATTCCCTATCGATCTGCTTATTCGGCCTCGAAACATGCCATTCAGGCATTTGCTGATTCGTTGCGTGCTGAAGTAGCCGATGCTGGCATTAAAGTTCTCTGTGTTAGCCCGGGCTACATAAATACTCATTTATCGGAAAATGCTTTGACTGGCAAGGGTGAAAAGTATGGTGGTAAGTGGCTGAATTTTAGGCCCTCGAATACTTTGTTTGCTAAAGAATGTTGTTTGTTCCCAGTGATGGATGAATCTACAGCTGGCGGCTGCAGTCCCGATAAGATGGCTCGCGATATCTTGCGTGCACTGCTTCGAGGAGAAAACGATGTAATCCTGGCACAGGCAAGTGCAAAGATTGCCTTCTGGTTGCGATTCTTGTGTCCTAGCTTGTATTTTTGGATTATGAAGATTCGGGCAAGAAACTCAAGAAAAAAGGAAAAAGCGGAATCGTAAAATCGCCTTGAGTTCTTAGTTTCTATTTAACATTTGATCGTTTTCACATGTACGTATGTAAGCATAGAGCAAGGGGGTTAATTTATAATAAATACATTTATTGCTTTTCGTAATATTATTTTTTTGTTTGTTTCTTTGATCATCAACTGCATATGGCCCATCGTTCAGGTAACAAAAATATACGTATCGTATGTATGTATACTTACTACCAAACAAAACTCTTCCTACTTATATTATTTCATAGCACTATAAATGCAAAGTCACTAAAATCATTCGATGCAGTCATATGTGATCCTCTCCGATAGCGATTTTTTGCCATCTATCAAGGTTTGCCTGGCACATGTCTAGCAATTCCTTTGTTTCTGGAACGAGGCGATGTAGTAGCGAGTAGCATGGTATACAGATATCTTGCAAGAATCCGACTTGCGAGACTGCTTGCTGATGAGTTTGCGTGCGGTCCATCATTGGTATTGGTGTCCGACCGGCGTCTCGTTCGGCATCGCCTTGTTGATAGAATTCTTCGAAGATCACCTTTACGGTTCGAATTTGTATATCCCAAGGCTTAGCTGAAGCAGATAAATCGCTAGCAGTCATAGCTATCGCCTGGATTAGCAAGCGATGCTCCAGGACACTCCACGAGAATTTCTCTTCCGCAATTAGCGCCGACAACTTGGCTTTGTTCGGGAAAAATAGTGCGAGATCGGTGGCCAAGATGCAATGCTTAATCAATCCAAGTACTTGTTTGTATTCGTGGCTGTTCAATTTGAGGAAAATATTGTGACCCTCCTAGAGTCGGAAAGCAATTTTAAGCAATTTTCGTTAGGGTTGTAAAATTAAAGAGTACCTGCTGCAATATCGTGACCGTCTGATTGAAGTGGTGATGCTCCATAGTCGATGTACCATAGATGGCGGCGAGGGGAGATTCGGTGTCCAGCATGAATTTATTATTTTTGCCTCTATGGTCGAGATCGTGACAAAGTGAGCCAATGAAAAGAGACAATTTCTGTAAGTTAAAAATTACAGATAGTTTAATATAATTGAATCACATTGATTATTCGTTAGAATGAACAAAATGTTACCTCAACAGCTCTGAAAGTTTCGGGCGTTTTCTTCATAATGGCGTACATAGTATTTGCTACAGAAAAGCCATGTGTCCAGTTATGGTACGGGACTCGTCTATAGTTTTTCTTAATCGTCAATGCGAACCTCATCAAAGTATTCACATCGAACTTCTTCAAGCCGAAGAGATCGATGAACATGTACGTCGTATACTTCACTTTCTCCATGTCGCAGATTTGAAACGAATTGAACAGGTACGTGTCAATATTAAAGATTGTTTCCGGTAGTCCTTCATGCAGTAACATATTCACTTCTTCTTCCGTGCTCGTGTTATGATAGCTTAAAACTTCTAAGGCAACTTTGTATTTTTGCTCCGATCTCTTGATCTTATCGTAGAGTTTGGCGTGGTGCAACGCCAACCCACAATAAATCGCAAATGTCTCGAACGCCTCTTCGTCTTCGGTGGTGAAGTAGCCGCTCCTCTTATTGATCATTTCAACAACACCGATTACAGCGCCACGTATGAAAATCGGCATGCACAATATCGATTCCGTTTTATAGCCTGTCTGCTTGTCAACCGATCGATTAAATCTGGGATCTGAATACGCATCTGTAATATTCAAGATTTCCCCCGTCATAGCAACATGACCCGCTATTCCAGTGCCAACTGGGAATCGAATTTCATTGTGTTTATTGTTGGTGGTGCTAGTGGTGGATATGTCGTGTTTTTCACGGATCTCCTTCTTGGAGTCATCGATGCCCACATCGAAAATAGTGGCGTAGAGCTCTTTGGTTTTCGAGTCTACTAAAAATAGTGAAGCCCGATCGGCATCTACAAGCCGCTGAGCGAAATTCATAACTTTCATCACCAAAGTGTCCATACTGACCATATCTTGAAAAATTGACCTAAATGAGATTTATATGATATAGATAAGAATTGAGTTCAATTAGCGCACTTAATATCTGAATACTTGACCACAGCCAACAGGAACTCGTTGAGCTTCTTCTGCTTGCTCATACTGAGAAAAAGATGAGCGTAGTGCAAAGCGATGCCGCCCCATACTAAGTAGCTACAGGAAATCTCCTCGTCTTCTTCATGAAATGGGTATCCGTTGCGATCACGGTACAGTTCAATGATTGCAATGACTTTGTTATCGGGTTGCACAACAGCCTGGCACAGTATGTGTTCCATTTCTTTCTAAAAATTTACTTAGCTCTCTTAGTCAAAGAAAACCGTAACAAGGCATTATCTTACCGATTTTGTGATACCTTCTGGAAACCTCGAATCGATATCACCTCTAGACAAACGAACTGGCTCCTTCGTCCGAGCCACATACTTAGGAATGCAAAATCCAGACTTAAGTTTCTGTAATGTGAAATTTTTGGAGCCAGGCTGTTCAGTGTAAAGCGATAGAACTTCAGGATCACCATCGACCAAATACAAGTTGAAATTTAAAGCGTTCGTCGCCGAAGATATGCAATTGGCCAGCTCCCACAGTACATGGGCCTTTGTTGGTCGTTTCTGTAAGGAATTGGTGAGCTCCTGTAACATCTGGCGCTTATCAGCATGAACGCAGAATTTCCAGCGTGACAAACTAGTTTTCCGGGCGTTCCTATTAGCTCCTTGTGATGCTTTTTTTGCTCGCTGTGTCCGACGTATCATCCACCTTTCTAGCTGCTCCAGTTCAATTTCATTCATTATGTACTGTTCGAGGTAGTCTGGATTGTGACGAAGAAACTGAGTGACTTTCAATGCATTTATTTCGCCACTCTCTTCTTCCTCTTCATTTTCGAGATCTGTGTTAGGCATGCCATGCCCTGAAAAATTAATAAAGTAAAAGCCAATGTGTTATAAGGCGACATTATGTGGTAAGATTTTTTATCGCGAGGAACAAATAATCGTTTTGAACTGTTGTTATGTACAAGACTTTTTCTGATCAACTGCCCGCAGTTTCTACAACATCAATGGTGGCTACAGCAGTGACGCCTCGTGACTTTGTTTAGCAACGGCTCACAAGTAGAATCAACCTGTGTTTAGCATGCTACTATGGTAGGCTTAGACGTCTCCGCTTCGAAAGTAAAAGAAAGTAAAAGTAAAGAAAGCCTGAGTAGCCTAGTGGGTAGAGCACTGGCTTCTTGCGAGTGGGGTCCCTGGTTCGAATCCAGGTTCGGACGAGGGTCCGCGCACCAAGCTTTGAGTTCACCTAGCTCTGATTAGGTACCTGATTTATATCAGGGGTAAAGTGAGTCGTGGAATTATAGAATTTACAAGTTTTTGTGCAGTTTCGGGGGGTAATTTTTGTTCAAAAAATAGCTGTTTTTAATTCTTCCTTGTTGGCAATACTATATTTTCGAATATTAATTTCTATAATTGCCCATAAATTTTCTATTACATTCATATCTAGACTTTGTGACTGCTGGGACATAACATATAGGCAGTTCAAAATCAGCCAAGATTGCAAAATACCACACTTATGCTTAGGAAACGGAATATGTTTGGAATTTTAAGGTTCGCAGCACTCTGGAGCAGTGCTGCCAGATTGGGCTATTTCCCGAAAATTGGGCTATCTAAAATTTGAATTCGCGGGACGTTTCTTCATTTCGCGGGTTGAAAAATTGAGCTATAACATCACAGCAAATACTATTTCTTGAAGAAAATTCCCTCTATAATCAGGCAACCTCTAGAATTGGACCGTGATGACGACGGAAATTGAATAACTTTGGAAAATTTTGAAGAGATTGGGAGAAAGCGGTTGTAATTAAATTTGCCATACTGCCAAATAGATAAATTGTTATATTCATGGTCTTCTAAGACACGCTCCAAAAATTTGCCAATATCCGGCCAGATACTTCACAGTAAAGCCCGTCAAATTACTACAAAATTAAAACTTTGTGATTTCAAGGCATCAAATAGAAAGCTAAAATCCGTTAAAAAGGACTATAATATTCACTACGGCACGCTTTGTGGCGGTGAAGCTGATGTTGATTTAGACACATTTCAGGAATTTCAGTCACAGCTAAGAATGTTATGATGCTTCAAATATCTATAATCTCGATGAGACAGGAGTATTTTTTAGAGCAACACCTCAAAAATCACTACGTCTTAAATTGAAAAAATGTACATATGGAAAACCTTGAAAGAAACGCGTGACAGTTGCAATGGAAGCTGCATAAGAGAAACAGAAAGACCAATATCGTTGGAAGAATCGACATAGCGGAACTAGACGAAGACCTCGAGCGTATAGGCGTAGGACTCAGCGATCTATCGGTAGGGTAGAAGCATCCCAAGCTGCCCCAGAACACAAAAGGGCGAAAAGGCTGGGGAAGGCTATCAAGGCGAGAAAAAAATAAATGTGACATGCTTCGTCAGGAATAACTCTGGAGGAACTTCGTAGTGCAACTCTCAAAATGAAAAACCGAAAGCCCCGTGGCCCCGACAGCATTCCAGCGGAAGTACTGAAAGCTATGGCGGAAGACCAACCGTCAGCGTTGCTGCGAATGTATAATGCGTGTTTTTTTGCAGGTATCTTTCCTTCACTCTGGAAAGAGACACGAATTAATTTGATTCCGAAGAACAAGGGGGACCCTGTCACACCATTTACGTACAGACCTCTCTGTATGCTTGATACGCCGGGGAAACTCGTGGAAGGCTTATTGAAGCAACGATTACAGGCAGCAATACGAAGGGCCGGTGACCTTTCGAAAAATCAGCATGGGTTTCGTAGTGGCCACTCAACAATGAGTGCCATCTACGAAGTAATCGGTGCAGTAGAGCGCGCCGAGGCAGCATGCTATCAGGCCAGTCCGATCGTGTTTCTGGTGACGCTGGATGTCCGGAACGCCTTTAACTCAGCAAGATGGGTAGACATTTTCGAGGTACTTGAGTGGAATTTTCAGGTAGAGGACTACCTATTAGCAATGGTTCGAGACTATCTGAAGAACCGTCGCCTTATGTATGAGACGAAGCAGAGCAGCACAAGGGTCCATTCATGGACAAGATATGTGGAATGCTGCGTACGACGAATTTAAAGTCATCTGTCAAATTGCATCGCATCATTGTTTCTTGAAAAATTCAATTCAGTGAAAAAATGGAATGAACACGTGAACATTTTCGTGTGTGATTTTTCACGATTTTCGAAAGGGGCTATCTCAACAAGAGTGTTTCGAATCACTTAATTCGACTTTTGGTGACAAAACACCATCAGTGGCAAGTGTTTCTGGTTCGTACAATAAATTCAAACGTGGACGACGTTCACTCAAAGACGAAGTTGTGCCAGCTCGGATCGTTGCGAAGCAAATAGTGGTGTGTTTCTTCTCGAAATCCGGTCATGTGAAAACTTTGGCTGTTGAAAATCAAAAAACCTTATATCAGCTTGGTAAAGAACCATTTGTTTGCCAGAAGTTTTCGGTAAACTAACAGAAACCAACCCAAAACGATCAAATCCCATCAAACAAGCAAGTATTTGAGCACTCAAAACATCGAATGTGAAAAAAAAGCGATTTGGCACCCAATGACTTCTTCCTGTTCCCAAGAATCAAAGATAAGATGCGCGGACAACGATTTTCATCACCCGAAGAAGCGGTTTAAACGTTAAAAAACCATAGTTTAAGCCTATCATCTACGGATTGGAAAAACTGCTTCAAGGATTGATTTGTGCGCATGTACAAGTGCATAAAAAACCATGGCGAATATTTTGAGAAGCAATAAATGCATTTTAGATGATAAATTTGGGTTTTTTATTACTTTTTCTAAAAACTTTTTGCTCGGCCTACGTAAAAAGTGTTTGGAATTGAGAAGCACGTAAGGAGAAGCAGCAAAGCTCAAAAATACTGAAGA
Organism: Nemotelus nigrinus; assembly: GCA_947369275.1. NCBI lineage: Eukaryota > Metazoa > Arthropoda > Insecta > Diptera > Stratiomyidae > Nemotelus > Nemotelus nigrinus. The sequence continues at coordinate 224,670,668 of OX376372.1, read as the reverse complement.
CTAAAAAAAACTTTGGCGGCAATAAAGTGTAGTATTTTCTTATTAGCATTCAAAACGGAGTTTAATTTTGAAAGGGGACAGTAGAAATATAAGGAAAATAACATACTTTTTACTCTTTAAACTAAACAATTCGAATCAATGTCCGATTGAATTTGGCACGTAAGAAAAAGCTGTTGGTTTCTGTTTGTAGATTTTACTATCGAAATCGTAATAAATCATCCGACATGACCAAACTCGATGTGTGCAAAGTGTTCACCTCGATTTATCGGTGTGCTCGTTTCTTTTGTAAAACCGCTAGATATTGTTCAGCCTTTTAGTGACATTCTAATGCCATCGATGTTGCTAAAGCTGTTATGTACAATGAGAGCAAGTGTGGACCTTATTTTGCTGTATTTTGAGGAAAACAATTGCTTTGTGGCTGGACCGTAAACGATAATTATTAACAGTTTTTTTCTATTTACACAGCAGTGCCAGTCTACATAAAATGATGTTTATTTTTGCTTTTCTCTGAGTGTTTAAAAAAAATTGTAGTTGGCACTTGTGAGGGTTATTCAATGGTCGTTTGTTTCACACGAAACTACAATAAATGTAAAATAGGTACTTGGATCCGTATATGCAACGAGCAGGCTGATCTTGACTCGGATCACGAGTTGTCCGGCGTCGTGGGGATGCAGGCGCATATACTGTGTGAACAAGACGCAGTCGAGCTTTTTCACGTCCAACTCTTTACGTACTCGTAATTCCCAAGTAAGCTTCTATAAGAACACTTTGCTGTGTACACTTGGCTAAACGATTTACAAATGCGCTACTATAGTTAAAACGCGCAAACACAAAGATAGTGGTTTTTTATTGTACTCGTATTAACCGAATTTGCATTTATTACGGTGGAAAATTAAATAACGACCAATTTCACTCACTTGTTGAATTCACTTTGTGGTCCCACGCACGAGTCAGTCGATCCGCCAGGCTATTCCACATGTTAAGGGAATTAAAGTGATTTGATAAGAGTCAACTTGAGGAATATGTACTCGTACGGTCGTACGATGAGACTATATGAAAATCACGATTTTATCTTGCGTGCGCACTGCGAATATCTACTACTTAGGACTAATCAAAGTATTTGTATAGCGGTTGAAAGTGAAATTCAGAACGAAGGTTTGGGCCGTAAAGACAGTAAGAATCGGCTCAAACAACTAAACTAACGCTTTGGTCTTGCGACAACAAGGCAAGCCAATTGAATTGAATTCAATCGGCTGGTGCTAAGACACGCTCGCCAGTATCATACATACGCGAACAAAGTAGCTGGAAGTATGGTTAGAGTTTTCCGCTAATTGCGCTCGACTTCCTAAATCGCCTGGTCTTATTGATGCCTCATCAAATTTAAATCTGAAAATGAAATGCTGAATTCAATTTACGTTCGTGCCATTACGACGTTTCGGCTCATTGACATTCAAAGGCTATGCCCGCGGTGATTTAACGCTTATTGGGCAACATTAAAGTGTTCTAAAAGCAAGCGGTTAAATGGCATGGCGGTTGTGCGGCGCGAAAACTCTGTTGTAGGTAGGTAATCGACTAAGAGGTGAGAAACTGTCAGTATGTGGACTTGGTGCGAGCTATTGCTGAAACATGGCAGTTCGAAAAGGGATTCGAAATCAAAAAGGAGAAAATTTGATTCGATCCTAGTTCCAAATTGATAAGCACACATCAGCTCATCAGCACACGTTCCCATTCAATCTTAGCACCGTAAAACCTAGGTCTACTAATCTTACCTTTATGCGATAAGATCGGCGGCATTGCTTTTTATTTATCTAATCCAAATATCGCTCACTTGCTTTACTTACTCTACTCTAAATCCAACTGTGTTCACACTTGACAACGTTTAATTCTGCACTAAACTCACTAATTCGAAACGTTCCAGGTGAACCCTAGAGCGAATACACAATCTGCGATATTCTGCGTAGTAAACCGAAAAACGCGAGCAGCCTTTCCATTCTGAACCCAGTCGTCATGTATTTGGCAAATTGATTAATTGCTAAACAAAATGCCCATCTCGTTCGTCCCTCCTGCTTAATTACTTAAAACCGAGCGGATATTTTAAGGACGACATGATACTAGCTTACGAAAAAGAAGCAGTAGTAGAAGATGTCATGCTGCCAACAAAACGAACATTCAGTCAGGGTCAGTAAACATATTTACGAGGAGATATCCGTCGAAAATTAAAAAAACGAAAGAGAGTTTTGCACGCAATCTAACTATAGTCGATTTGGAACACACTGTACCTAAAGGGACAGCGTACAACAGATAGACTGCTGATAAAGTTATTATCCTCAAGGTGATAAATATGTAGTACAGCGCGTCCCATTCTAATATCCCATTGTATCGATTTTTGGTTATTTTAAGGATAAAGTCGAGTGAATTTTCGCGATAAATGGTAAGTGTAATGGTTAGTAATTGCAATATTCCCAATAATGGCTTTTGTATTTGCGCGACGATAGAAATAATTATGATTAAAGTTAATTGAATTTGAAGATTGGTGATAAACTGAGTGGTTGATCGTTTATTTATTTTTCAACTTTTATTTCCTTTGTTGATTGATGGATTGATAGAATTGGTGATTAATTTGTTATTAAAAGTAGATAAGATAGTTTTAAAATTGATTCTTTATCCGTTCACATTGTTTCTGTTTTGAGTATTTGCGAAAATAAAAGCTGTTTCGTTTTCAGTATTTTATAATACTGACCTGTCTTCCTCTTTATTCTAGTATTTAAAACATTTAATAGTCATAAAACGGACACTCAACTAGGGGTTCATGACAGATTGGGAAGCACTATGGGCTACCAGGGCTAATTTAAACCTTCTATGTCCTCCATTCTTCTAAGATCACTTAGTAATTTTTTTCAAAGCTGTTACAACTGCGCTTTTCAATCGCGCTATTTTTTGTATGTGGGGGATTCAATTTGTCTAACGCGCACTGGGACTTTAATTTTTCGACAATTATGTCAAAAAAACGTTAAGTTTACCGTCCTTCGTGTCGTTATGATCCTTTTCATAATACCATAATGTGCCCAATTCGAGCAATAAAATATTGAACATTGCTTTATCCAATCTCCCTTCCTCATCTGTTTGCTTTTATAGTATTGTTGCCCTGCTTTATCACCTTATGAGACCCTTGATTCGCATCATATTCCACTTTCAATTGAAATATACTGCGGCTTAATTTCTTCTTCTTCTAGAAGTAGCCGCTGCCCGTTTTAATTTCCTAAAAGCAAATTTCAGGACTTGGTATGACTTCGGAAATCGAAAGAAATCTTTAGGCAAAGGATTCAGCTCGCATTATATATGTACAAGTGTACGGGCTCTGAATTCGAGCTAATTGAATTTAAGAGATTATGGTCCGAAGTTTAAAGCATAGCCAAAATGATTATGAACAGTTTGTTATTGTTAAGTGGTCCATCCGCTCCGGTAACCAAAAACCTTTCTGCCGTTACGTGAACTCTTTTAAAGATCCATATAGTAATCCAACAAACATGCATCTCATTCCAATACCTTCAGGGTTTGTGAGCTCTCTGCGAAATATTTCTCCTTATTCTATACCCAGACAAATAGGTTTCCTATGCACTGACTTTTCTAAAGCTTAGACCCCGTTGATCAGACGCAGCTGCTTCTAAAATTGGATGGCTAGAGATTCTCTGATTAACTTCATTAACTTCAAGATGTTTAGAGTGATTCATTCTCATTAAGATTGCGAGCATTTTTAAAATGACCTATGCAATTTAAACAGCTAGTGCTCTGCCAACTTTCGCTCTCTAAATATCTTTAAATGCTATAAACTGTCTTACACTCTCAACAAAACTCCTTTGAATTTTTTTAAATTATCTTTCTGGTTCTTTTTTTGATGCCCCCGATAACTTCAAAAAAGTCGTTGTTTCCTTTGACTTCAAACTTGAATTTGACCAGCACATCCTGCATATCATCGCCTCATCATCACGATTGTCCTCTTTTAAACTTAGGCCTTCAAAACAATTTGCGAATATTTCGACTCCTATGCATCTATTCTGCCCTACAATGCATAAAGGTTCTATCTACATTTTAGCTCTTTCGAGATATTCAATGAATTGTGTTTTGATTTGTACTGGAGTTATATGGAGAGTGCATTTTTCAATATTGATTTTAACATACTTTCACCGAAGATAGGTTTTTAAATTTTGCAGAATCATGTAATGGAGTATGTAATTTTTGAATCCGGTGTTAACTCAAAAATTACAAAAATGTAGATAGAACCTTTATGGCTAGTAGAGCAGTATTCGCGTGAAGGACACAGAAGACAAAAAAAGAAGTGTGGAATTTACAGGATTACTTGCCTGGAATGCGATAAAATATACATCGGTCCAACAAAGCGGTTCGTTGGTGTTCGTCTTTATTACTGTGTTATAGCCCGTTTTTGTTGCTGTGTCGAAGCTCATGCGGAACAATCTCGATCATCAGCAAATATTTTCCTTCTGGATTATCGTCAACAGTGGTGCTGTGTTCGTTCGTAATGTTCTTGAATACTGTTGCCAATTGTGATTTCTTGACTTCAGGTACCTTAGAATCCATCCAACGTAGATTTACACGTTGTTTTTTTTGTTCTTCGAGTTCAACATTTATTATGTTAAGTGCGTGTTGAGAGAGAGGCACCTAACACTTCTAAGCACCAAAAGACCATTGTACTCTTATCGCCAACCTACCATAGTTACCCACATTCCTTAACGACATCCAGGATCAAAGGAGAACATAAAAAAGGGAACATTCCAGCCAAAGCCAATCACAGAGGAAAATCGACAGAGTCTGCCTCTTCTAGACAGGATGGACAAAGTTCATCTTGTGCAATATCTATTCTTTACATGTGACCTCCGGGGCAATTGTGTCTAGTCTGTATGCAAACTTTCCTACTCTTGTTGAGGAGGATTCCCGCAGTCGCATGGTTGGGCTCTGAGAAGAAAACCTTAGAGTGCCGGGTGATTTTAGAAAATATCCATCTCTCTTTGTAAGCATCAAATACCCACTTTTGAAAAATGGTATGTGCGGATGCGGTCAGCACAGCCAATTGTCCTCTTCACCTTTCTTCAATCGCCCAGCAAGCAGCTCTCAAAATAGCGAATATTTTTGCTTGAAAAATCAAAAACGTGCTCTCCGAAAGAAGAAGCAAACATCTGTCTTCGAGCCGTCCGTGAAGAAGAACTCGGAGTACCCCCCATAGACAGACATTAGAGTTCTCCCAGTCACTTCTGCTCAAGAAGATAACTCCGTATTTTCTCTCAAAGTCCAGTAAAGGCAACCGTACGTCCGAAGATATCGCGAGAATTGAAAAGATCTCACGCATCGAACCTCTAATAGAGCAGTACTTCACTTCGTTGTTTCCAACCCAATTTGAGCGAGAGCTCAGAACTTATCGCCATAAGCTGAATTTGAATGTCGAGTGGAGGCAGATTGGTATCCAGGCAGACTGGTATCCATCTGCCGACCCTCCGAATCTTTTCCACCACTCACTCGTAAGTGAATGAAAACAGCTTGTTGTTTAAAACCCAATTGTTCCGCGAGTTAGTTTTGTATTTATGCACCGTCTTTGTCCAACGATGCTTGTGCAATCGCATATTTTTATATGTACTTTCTTTTGCGGTTTTCTGAGTTCCTTGTGTGCAACATCGAAATCGCCACTCTTGAAACGCCAAAACCACCCTAAGTTACGGTATGATTCAGCATATTTTTTCTTGAAATGAAAACAAAAATGCTTTTTATTTGGCAGAAATGCTCTTTATTTCAGCAGATTCAAGTTATCGGCAAAGATCTTTTTTTTATTTGTGTGTTGTGGTTCATAGCTTGATGAAGTTGAAAGGCTCAATATATGTAAGTCAATGTCAATACCAAGACCAACGAAAACATTATTCGAATTGTTTTATTCAAACAATAAAATTCAAAAGACTCCTTTCAAAATTAAATTTTTGCTATTGAAGCTATATTTCTTTGAATTTTTTGACAGATATCAATGTTTCTGCTCTTTTCTTCAGTGTCAAAATAGAGTCAGGTTTTTTTTAAAATAAAATTGTTATTTGTGTATAATTAATAAGTGAGGACTTTTTCATTCATGATACTTTTCTTATATTTATCACTATGACCAGCTTATATCGCCTCTGAAAATTTCGATCTGACAATATGGCTACGAACGGCAAGGGCGTTAATGATTACTAAATTTAAATTTACAGTGAAATACTGGTTCACGCTCAGGGCAAATTTCAACGTAATATTAATTTAATTTATAACTTCATAAAAAAAAAACTATGACAGCTCATTAATTAGGCACACCGCAAAAACATATTCGCTATCATTTTAAATCAAATTCGTTATGCGATTTTACGCCCTATTATTCATAATGATAACAATAACGCCAGTAAAATTACACGGCAACGCATACAAAATGCAATTTTCATTTGTGTCGATCATAGTATTCTCTTATAAATGTATATCAACATCTAGTTTAGCACTAGGAGAGTTTTGTGTTGAAATAAGTGCTGCGAATTTGTAAACATTGAAATGCACTTTATTTGAATTATTCTCGTGGAAAATAATAAAGCAGCGGTGATAAGACACGGTGCAATAATTTATTGTTCGTGTAATTTATCATGTACTATGCTGAAAGACAACTTGGTATATGTAAATAAGTAAATAAGTGTCACAGAACCTAGAATCCATTCAGATTCGAAATGGTAACGGTGGGAATTGTATATCTACAATGAGGGCGTACCGCAGTTGATATTTATTATTAAAGCAAGTTAGCGTAGCTATTTAAAAAAAGGGGTCAAATATATTAAGATCGATACGACTATAGTGAATGGAGTCATAAAGTTTGGAATGCATCAAATATTCTGTTATAGAGGATGATGATATTGAATGGAAAACAGTCTTTAAGCTAGAATATTCGAAAAAGTAATTTTAAGACAAAATACATCACGACTGTATCATACATATATTATTTATCCAAAGTTTATTATTTATCGAAAGTAAGAAAGTAAAGTAGAGGTCCTTAATATTCCCTTGGGAAATACATGAAAAAAGAAAGTGAAACAGAAATGCTAGACTTATCTACAATAATGCAAGCAAAATCATTTACTAAGAATGAATTGTTAAAGGACATTATAATACAAGGGTAATACACCTATCTATTTTTGCTAGCCAAAAACAAACATAAGATAAAAATAGGTTGTATTTTCGAAAATATTCGTTTATTGAAAGCTACGAGTATGTTTAAAAGTCACGTGGCTAAATTTAGGTCAAATTTGGTAAGAGTAGGAAACAAAGAATGCTGACCGAAGAGAATCTCATTAGAAAATTCGTAAATATCTCATTAGGGATAATCTCATTAAGAAATCACATTTAAAATTTATTCCCTAAATTTAAAAAAGGCAAGCGAGACATCGGGTGGAAAAGAAGACATTCTAGATTTTGTAGGAAAAGCAAGCAGGTCTTCAAATGCGAGAAGAAGAAGAAGAAAAAACTGTATGAGCTGATAAAAAGAAAGGATACCAGAAAACGAATGCCGTACAGACTAGCCCCAACTATGTAATGAATAAGTCCACGATTCAGTTTACGGGAGAGCAAATAGAGCTGCTTAGCCAAGGCCTGCATTTTTCTATAAAGGAAATAATATTTCCAACAGAAGACTTAGAGGCAAATGCATTCTCGTATAGGAAAAAGCACAGATTAGAAGCAACGTGACAAACCTCATTATTAGGAAGGAAAGTAGTAAGAGAATGAACGCTGGTAAAGTACAAAGGAATAGGATTCTCCGTCTTGCCCTGACTCATCTTCCTCATTCTTCCTTTTGATTGGATACCCCTTTAACTCCATATGTGCGCCCTGATCTTTATGATCTTCCTTCTTTATAGATTTAGCTTTGAAAGTTAAATCAACTTCTACTCTCCGTTTTAATTTTAAAAAGGCAAATTATTGCGCTTTATCCCACAAAACAAATTGTACTATCTTGTATCAAATCTTCAGCTGTGGATGATACTATCTACAAATTTTCCTTCTCCTTCTTGTCCTGTTCTATTCTTTCCTACCGTTGTGAAAGAAGTTCCCACCATCCGAGGTTCAACGTGGTTGTCGTAATTACTATTAAAGGCACTTTGGAAATTTATATTTCTTGCATCTCTAATTACCGTCCCATATCCATTTTGCCCTGTTTTAGTAAGCTCCTCGAAAGTGTCGTTTACAATAGAGTGTACTCTTTGACAGTATGTATTCATTAAACAAAAGTTAACGGCAACAAACTTATTGTCGTTTACAAGCACCGTTGCTTCCGTAATCTAACAGCAAAACCAAGTGGATGCCCTATATATAGACTTTGCCAAAGCTTTCAATTATCTGGTCCAGGATATTCTTCTGTCAAAGTTAGCTAAGTTTGATCTCTCTGGTGTCCTTTTTTTCTTAGTTGTTTTGCTACGCTTGTGGTCGATCTTGTGTTGTTACTGTTAACTGTTGCTCTTTCACAATCTGCTTTCCTATCTCCGGAGTATCACAAGGATCAATTCTTGCCAGAAATGCGTGTTATTAAGTAACGACCTTTCTTTTCTCTTTGACTCGCTTTGGTTTTTGTACGCCAATGGTCTCAACAATTTCAGTGCAATTGAATCCGCTAGTGACTGTCTCATGTTGCAAAAATATTTAAGTATTTTACTAAAATAGTGCACTGCGAATTCCCTTGCTCTAAATGTTGCGAAGTGCCATCAAATGTCCTTCACCTACAAATAATCTCCTCTGCTTCTACCCTACTCTATTCTGCGCTCTATTCTCAATGCTGTTTATAGTTTCAACGATCTTGTCGTGATCTTTGACTCTACGTTGAAATACGATCAGCAAATGTTATACATCACTGCCAGCGCATCGTGTTTTTCTGGCTATATCGTTAGATCCTCTAAGCTTTTTGTTAACCGTTCCACCTCTTTATAACTGTTTTTTTTTCTTTTTAGAATACCGTTGCCAAATTTGGTGTCCCGACTATAGATACTTGTTCAATTCTGTTGAATCCGTGCAACACCGATTCAACCGCTCTTTATTTTATAAGTTCAGTGATCCTTATTGTGACTACTGTATGCGCCTCTCCAGCCTACAAATCCCTTCCCTGGAGTCACGTAGAGTGTCAACGAGTGTCTCCTTTTTAAACTTTTTAACGGCTAACATACACTTTTTTGTAAGAGAATCGGGCCGTCGTAATAGATCCTTATTCTACTTTAATGTTCCTTTTGCCCGTTCAGACACCAATTTCATTTCATCATTTTTGCGCTTGCATTGTCGGTGCAATAGCCTTAATCTTAGTCCTCTTCCTCGCATGTATTCTGTGTTCAAAATGATTTACTCTATTGTATGAGTCTCTTTGATGGTCAACTTAACTTTTTTCTATTGTTATTGTACTTTCTGAATTTCTCCAGTTTGTCAAGTTTTATGTTTGTTTTTTTTTTAATATTTTATAGCCAGCCTGTGTCTGTTGATTTAAACAATAAATAAATAAATAAATAATTTTAAGGTAAGAATCTGAAAGTTTCATTAAAAAGGTACCTAGACAAAATACAAGATAAATGCCTGAATTTCGTCAAAAGGTGTCCAGGAAACAGGTTTATTTATTATTATTAAAATTTATTTTCAATTAGTTTCAAATTCGGAGGTTCATTTGGCCATTCGAGAACCTTAATTTTATTGTTATCAAACCATTTATTAGCCAATTTCAAAGTATGCCTTGGATCAAAGTATACCTTGAACGGCACACTTCGAAGGCATATTTTCTTCAGTACAACATTTTCCGAAATATCCCTTTATCCGGCAGTAATCATGGTATCTTGTATTACATGTAGTGAACCGACTCCTTATCAAGAAAAACTTCCCGAAGCAATAATGTTTCCACTTCCATGCTACACCTTTTTTTTTGTAAAGCGAACATCGAATTCTTTGCTTGTGAGAATGGAGCCCTGAAGAACACCGGAAAGCGGACAGAAAGGGAAAGAGGTGGATGATTGCACAGATACAGCACAAGAACGACCAGAAACATAAAATGAAAACCAAAACAAAAGAAAACCCGACACACCATAACTTCGAAGCTTTGTAAGAAGAATTCTGTGATCAACAGAATCAAAAGCTTTTGAGAAGTCGGTATATACCACATCCACTTGTTAGTAAAAGTAAAGTTAGTAAAAGATATAAGATTAGCTATAGGGGATCTACCTTTAGCAAAACCATGCTGTTCTGGTCAAGGAAGGGATGGAGGAGAGGAAGCAGCCTGTTGTAAATCTCTCTTTCAAGAACTTTTCCAAAACAAGGAAAGAGGGAAATTGGACGATAGTTGGAAACACAGCTTGTGTCTCCAGACTTGTGGATGGAGGAAATATAAGCAGATGTCCAAATGGTGGGGGAGTGGCCGGAGGAGAGGCTGAGGTTAAATATAATAGTCAAAGGAACACATAAGGACGATGATAGTGATTTGGCCAACATGTTAGGGGTACCATCAGAACCACAACCGACATTGACATCAAGACACTCGAGTAAGGATTCAATTTCAAAAGGATTGGTGTAAATGGAAGATAGGGAAGATGAAGTAACATGGAGAATTTCACAAGGCAAGATATGATTATGTTTAGAAAAGAAGGAAGAAAAATATTTTGCGAAGAGGTCGCAAATTCCACGTGGATTAGATGCTGTAGCGTTATCGAGGAACATGGAATCGGGGAAACATTGGGAACTTTTGAGGGAACGGACATAAGACCAAAAGGGTTTTTGATGATTAGAGCGGATAGAGAACTCAATGCTGGAAAAGTAATCTCGGATAGCTTGATTGACGGCAGTTTTGGCAGTTTATATGTCTAAACCTAGCTCGAGCGACATCCTTAGCTTTCAGGGCAGACGGCACATCACGACGAAACCAAGGACCGTCATTAGGCTTGCGAGAACGTCTGGAAGGAGTGAAACGGGAGATAAGATTGGATAGAAAGCTGTGGAATTTTATGACAAGCTCATTGACCGTGAGGCCGCGAGAAAAGGAGCTCATTTCAGTCATCATACCAACGAAGTCAGCTTTATGGAAGTTAAAGCGCATGGTTCGAGAAGAAGCTCTAAAGGTCTGAAGATCAACATGAAGTGCGACTGAAAGAGGAGGATGATGTAAGTCAGCTTGGACATAGGGGATGGAGGCGGTATGAGCACTAATATTATGAGAGGGAATATTAGATAGAACGAAGTCTAATATTTTGTTATTTATATTGGGAACACAGTTTAATTGGGAGAGTGAGCACAAAGATAGAAAAGATGAGGTTATCAAGGAAATATTGCTGGAGTGGATTATGGAAGAAAAGTTATGATTCCATACCAGGTTCGGTAAGTAGAAATCACCAGCATAGTCATAATTTACACATAGTTACGTTAAATCTCCATAAAAAAAAAATGTATGTATGTAATAGACATAAAAAATTTATTAAAAAAAAAACGGTTATTACAAGAGTTATACGTGTTTACGCACTAGGTCTCATTTACTCATTTACATCACTAGGTCTCACCCTGTATTTGTTGATACTTTTCCTATGCCCTGAGCATACCAGGTGACTTTGTCCTTTTCAAATTATCTTAATTAAGCAAGCATAGAGTTATTAATAAATTAAAATGCTGGAACACTTCAATAATTCGTTCCGCCTAATGCGCGTTACGATAATACAATATAATTTGTTCCAAACCTATGTACTATACATGCACTCCCATAAAATTCATAAAAAATCTTGATCATCAATCAACTGAAAACTATAAACGTCAACTGCCATTTACAATCTTTATTGCTTCCAAGCGGTCGTTTTGTCCTGGCAGTCTTCGTCGCATCCATCAAACCAGGCACATTAAAGCTTTTAAAAATAGTAAGTCAATTAAACGGCCTCACACTTTGGCAATTAGTTGCTAGTCGCCCAACTTCAATCCCGATATCAAATTTCACAGCCCCATTTCACAATCGATATCAACAATCAAATTAATCAGTACTTGTTCATCTTGTTTTCAGCTGGAGAAACTCGAACAAAAGAGTGGTATCTTCGGCTTCCCTCCCCAACCCTTCTTCTATTATCTACATACACGATTCGAGAGTATTGCAGCTTTAATTGAACGGAATTATTAATGGTGTGGCGAAGCGGGCAGATTTTCACATTTTCAGGCTCTCGAATTCTCGTGCCTCATTCATCCATCCATCCGAATGGCCATTAATATATGCAAAGAACAATCAAGGAGCGTCAATTCATATCCGATTGACATCGTCCATCGTCCCTCCAATAATTTCTAATTGGCGACGGACGTAATATGTTGATGTGATATGTTGACCCTGCTCATAGCTTTTAATGACCGCTAAGCTTCGAGGCTGTGTGCATGTGCCATCACCTTTTATCAACAGATATCAAGCAAAAGTGAAAAGTGGCCTCAATGAATGGCTTTGACTCGTTTCTGGTTTGCAAGCATTATACACAATACTGGCAGAACATGTGTGTTTGTTGTTCAGTACGTGTGGAGACAAGCTCTCCCGCAAAGTTTTCCCCAACTTGATAATTCCATTGTGAATTAGTTGATTCGTTCGGATTTGGATATGTGCGGGGCAGCAGTTTATAAAATTCTTTTCGACTGCGTGATATTCTCGTTTTAGATTTCTATGAAAAGCTTTCCGGCAACAAAAGAACGGATTCGCAAGGTGTTTTGCGGACAAGCATGAAAGCCGATGAAAGAAAGCTATGTAGAAAGCGAGGTTGTCCGTCGTTTCTACGATTTCTACGATTAATGATGATCGCTTTGTTCTAGGTTCTATCTTTTGGTGCCACCAACCACCCATCGTTCTGAGTTCGCGGATGTAATCCGTGGGTAGAATAGATGCAAACATATGTGCAGACGTGTGTGCACATCCGAATGGGACAATCAGAGATTGGAGATTTTTTTTAAGAAAGGGCTTAGTTGTTCGACATGTTTATGTCGTTTTGTCATAAAATCTCTTTATAAGGCTTTCCTGACCCGTCGCAAATGGCCACCCACTTCGACTACGTATGTACGTACATATGTGTGTACCTCTGGGATATGTACGAACGAGTATGTGGCATTTTAGGTCCGTTCCGTATCGATTCAAATGGCTTGAGAGGTATCACAGCAGCACAGTAGATGATGTAGAGAAGAGGAGACAATTTGAAGCTTGGGGACTTGGACGTGGTCACAGAGTAGTCGGATGGGAGGGAGGTCGGTGGATCGAGCGTGTTGGGGAGTCGGGCATGGAGCAGCCGTAGTAGTTGGCGGCGCTGTTTTGCTGTGCTGCGGAGCATCGCGAGAACGGGTAGCTTTCGCTACGGCTTGCGTATTTATATTTGGTAGAAAATCGTAAACCAAGGGAATTCACTGCGCTCAGTGAATGATGTGAGCTGCTGAAGAGTTGAGGGACGTTGTTGTACTGCGCGCACGTCACATAATTTATTAGTTGATTATTTGCTAAAATTAGTGAGCTATAAATACTTAAAATTAGAAATCCGCGAACCTATTGTTCACGTCGTAGGTAATTGAACGTTAGACGCGTCGTTACATTGCTCCACGGACATTTCTTGCCTGCTTCGTTTCACGCCTATTTCTTGTCATCATCAAATGTCGCCTCGAAAAAGGACATCGGCATAAGCACACCCATTTCGGACGTGAAGAATTACGAGTGGTCGTCGACGTGCATAGTTCTAGTGGTGTCGGGTCTTGGCGCGAGTTGCGATTCTGTGCGCCTCTTCTGTGTAGTGGAAAATGAAAGACCTCTTGTTGCAAATGTTCTTGAAAAATAAAAGTGGCTTGTGAAAAATGCTGTTATTGTCGTCGTCGTTGTCGTCCCAACGTTTGCTTGCATCTTGTGAATTGAACAAAAGCTCTCGTGACAATTGAGCAGCCGCTGCGGCCAGAAAGCCAGATTGCCTGTGCATTCAACGTGAGGGCTAACTCAATTATCTTTTTATTCCCTTCCCGTCATTGTAATTATTATTATGTAGTTATTTCGCAACAATAGCCAGTTCGTATTCGATGCGAGTAAACACATTTGCATGGTTTGCTAATGCGGCGATTGCACGACCGCCTTGTCCGTAAATTAGCATTCTGATAATGAATTGATAAAGTTAGTCGCACGTTGCCTACCTGATTCGCCTGTGTACTACCTCGCTGACTGACGTCACTGATTGACAAGAAAATGCAAATGAGTGGACCAGAATGACTGGCAACTTAAGTCGAGTGGGGTCTCTGTGATGGCCGAGGGCAGAGGTGTGTGGGCCAGCAAACGGACGGGTCTCCGGTGCCAGGCAATGAATCTTCTCGCGGGTCGCAGATTTAATAGAAGTAGTTTCGCATTCCTCCCGTGCAGGTCCCCTCCCGCTGTTGTCGTCGTCGTCTTCGTCGAGGGGACCTGTACGGCTCCACTGACCATAGTGCAATTGTGTGCGGCCGGATCGACAACAAGTCAACTTTATCATGTGATGCATTCATCATCTTGAGATTCTGTCCATTAAATTGGCGAAGAAGCCGTGGGCCGAGATCTAGCGCGAATCTCAAGCAGGATGCTACAGACAAGATGCATCGCATCGCGGACACCAAGGCTGCGTCTCGAAATTTACGAATTGAAGGAACCTGAATAGACCCGTCCGCACTGAGTTACTGGGGCCGCGACCGTTGCAATTGATGTGTGCACGACCGTTGGCGGAAGTGCATGGCGAAAGCTAAGCGCAAGATAGAGGATTAGCGGTCAAACTTCGACGGCATACAGTAGTTCGACCTTAATATCGATTACACGCCGCCGCAACCGAGCAATCGACTCGAGCTGTGGAGAAATCTATTCAGTTTTGCATCGATTTTCCTCGTGAACCCAAACCAAGTTAGCGAACGACATGTTTCGCATGGAAATGCATTCGCATAGGAGGAGTCGGCAAATCGAGAAAAATCCATCCCGTTCATCGCGGCTCTACGTTGCTCGGTACGTGTGAAATGGAAATGCAAAGAAAATAGTACAGTCAATCTGCAGGTTGAGGTCGGAAATTAGTGCCTAGGACGTGAATCTTTTTTTATTCGATGACAAATGAGATTTACTAAGCAACCACGGGGGTGGACCAGTTCAACCCTTAGCGGTCTTTTGAAAAACTCAAAAAAACAGCCAAAAAATTTTTGAAATGCGTTTATCTCGTTTGCTATGCATTTCACAGAAAAATCGATTGATGATAAAATGTAGAGGACGTTAAAATCTACAATTTATGTCATTGGAGCAATGCTGTACAACAAAAAATGCACACGGTAGGTGGCGCCAAAGTATCCAAAAAAGTGCCAACTATGCCAACGTCGCCGGAGAAAGTCATAGTAGGTACGACGAAATTACATACCATTAACAGCACGGTGCTGTATACGCTGCGCTATATTGCACTGTAACTTTGAAACGGTAAGTCGTATATAAAAAATGTTTGAATAAAAGTTGTTGATAAAAATGTAAGGAACAACTTTTGCATTTACATTTTTGCGTTAAAATAATATTTTCAGGGCGAAAAAGTGGAAAAACATTTTTTTGGATACTTTGGCGCCACCTACCGTGTGCATTTTTTGTTGTACAGCATTGCTCCAATGACATAAATTGTAGATTTTAACGTCCTCTACATTTTATCATCAATCGATTTTTCTGTGAAATGCATAGCAAACGAGATAAACGCATTTCAAAAATTATTTGGTTGTTTTTTTGAGTTTTTCAAAAGACCGCTAAGGGTTGAACTGGTCCACCCCCATGGTTGCTTAGTAAATCTCATTTGTCATCGAATAAAAAAAGATTCACGTCCTAGGCACTAATTTCCGTAAATCGATTTTTTTTTCGACAGATTTACTGTACTAAAACTCCGAACTGATACTGCTTCTGATATTGCCTGGCCTGGTCCCCTTTGCCCTCAACTATTGCATGGCATACAGTCATAAATCGATTCTGCCGTTCGGCGAAGAAGGCTCGTTATATCACGTAGTGTGAAAACAAACACTCCCCAGTAATTAACCACATTTAACGACTCATTAACAAATGGATAAGTAGATTATGTGGAGAAGTATGGAATTTTATTCATATCACACACTGCAGTGTTGACATTAATTTTCCATAGAACCTCAACACTTGAATTGAATATAAGATTCACCGGGATGTATTTGCATACACAACACAAGAAAAAAATGATTTGGAAAAATTGCAAACAAAAATCATACGTAAAAGGGTAAAATTTTCCAAGAGAAAAAAAATTAATAAACAAAGTCGAGAAAGAACAAAATATTTTCATATGCACTTAAACATGGTGCCTCGTAAATCAGTCGTTTCTTGTCGGTTCACCTTCGTATTAATTGTTGTTGCACTTGGACAAGTGCGATTCATTAAGACAAACATTTTTGCAAAAACAAATCATACAATTGAGACACAAGGAATTATAGGTCGAGGGCTGTAACTCTTGTCTTGGATTTTTGATCTTTGCTCGAGCTTTATTGATTTTCTGACTAATTAAATTGAACTGGCAGAGGAGATACTTTGAGCGATTTATTTACACTGCACACTTATATTGTTTTTAAGTACGTGCTACAGACTTGTGGAAAATTGTTTTTGCTTTGTTTTTGTATTTCATAGCATCGAAATGTAGATGAAACAGATTATGTGTATATATATATACAGTGGTGGACAAAAGTCTCCAGCAGCACCTTATATTGAGGTTCTGGTTAATTGGAAGCTTTAATCGAAAATCCATTGATGTGCACTTTTTCAAATATATTTATAAAAAAACAAAAACAAAAATTTTTCATTTTTCATAACAAACTTAAAGATAAATTCATAAAAACATAAAAAATTGAATGGACAAAAGTCTACGGCAGTCAGGGCTAGCCGATTTATACACAAAAAATGTCCAACTAAACATCGGAATTTTTTAAATTATTTGTTGGCTTAATACTTGGTTGGATCTCCTTAGCATCAATTATTGCTTGCAGACTTCGGGGCATAGAGGCGACTAAATTGCCAGTTTCAGCGGATGTAATTTTCTCCCATCCTGTAATGAGCGCTTTCTTCAACAAATGTTTTTTTTTTTTATGCAACAATTCCGAATTCTCTGCTGCAGAAGTTCCCATACATGTTCTCTTGGGTTTAAATCCGGGCTTTTGGGAGGCGTATTAAGCAGCCTGGGAGCGTAGTACAACAACCAGTTCTTGACCAAAATTGTTGTATGCTTCGCTTCATTGATTTGTTGGAAAATCCTACTCCCTCCTAGGCACAACTTCTCAACCGATGGCTTCAAATGTTGTTCCAACAGGTTCCTGTAATGATAGCAGTCCATATTAGTTTTAACAAAAGCCAATCTGCCGACTCTAGATAATAGCTATGGCCCCCCAAGCCATAACATTACCTCCACCGTGCTTGACATTAGGAATCAAATGTTTGGTCTCTAAAGCTGTATTTTTTTCCTCTATATTTTAACGCGACTACCACTCCCGAAAATATCAAATTTCGACCCATCAATAAAAAGGACTCGATTCCGAAAATCAATGTCCTTGTTAATATGGGTCGTGGCGAACTCTAGGCGCAGAAGTCGGTTTTTGGCGAATATTAATGGTTTTTTACGTGGAGTTCTAGAATTCAATGCTCTCGTGATTGTTCTTGCATGGACATCCTTTTTCCTTACCGTAGCCACTTGTTCCGTCAAATCTGGAGCATCTATTTTTCGGATTTTGGTTCACTTCTTTTAAAAATTAACAAATGCCTCTGCGCGAAAGTTTTTTCGGTTGACCAGTTCGCGGCTTATTTTCAATGGAACCAGTGTTTTCAAAATTTTTGAAAATGGTATACACTGAACTTAGGTTTAGTTTCAGTAATTTCGCAATTCCTGAGCACGATTTATTGTCTTTTTTATACTGGACGACCAAAGTTCGCACATCACTAGAAATTTCTTTTCGCGTTGACCTTTTGTGGTCCTTCCGGTTCGCAACTAGCTATAAAACTATAATAGAGTTGCAGCTGCACATGTTACTGAATGACAATAAGAGCAAATAAAAAAATATTTAAGATATACCGTTAGATTTAGTACGAAATTTTTTGTGTATAAGTCAGCCAGCACTGACTGCCGTAGACTTTTGCCCATTCAATTTTTTATGTTTTTATGAATTTATCTATAAGTTTGTTATGGAAAGTTTTTGTTTTTGTTTTGTTTTATAAATATATTTACGTTACTGAAAAAGTGCACATCAATGGATTTTCGATTAAAGCTTCCAATTAACCAGAACCTCAGTAGAAGGTGCTGCCGTAGATTTTTGTACGCCACTGTATATAGAATGAGTTATTACGTTCAAAATGAACTTAATTGTTTAAAAGATTTTCAAAAGTGGAATTGATTTCATGTTAAATCGTTAATATTTAAATGTGAAGCTATAAACTAAGTGAAAAGCTGGTATGTACATATATTTAGCACACAATTCTTTTGTTTTTTATGATAACTTTTATCTATTTTTTCGCATGCTCCCCAGACCCAGCTGCTTTATTTTACGATTAGCACGCGATAGCACCTTTAAAATTGCCTTGCATCCGTGTTCTTAACCCTTTCCTATTTGATAGTAGCGGTATTGAGAAATTTAAAAATGATATTCAATTTTTTTTTATGTAAACGCCTACATTAATGTTATACCTTTATTTGAACTTTAGGAGCTAATTCTAACTTCTGGACTAATTTTTATCGGCAAGAACTTTAGATAACATAGCGATGTATCATTTTTATGTGACGTAAAATAACAAATTCATTGACATCAAATGTTTGCCTGATGGCATTCATAAAAAGAAAGTTTTTCCATTGCGATTCTTGAAGAGTTTTCAAGTTGGGTTTAGTAGACGAATCAATGTGTTCTTTCTTATGGGCTTTTCGGACACACGTCTTTGAAATTTTACACTAAGATTCCTGTTAAACGGTTCATCGGCTCGTTAATTCATCCTGCGGTCGTCAGATCCAGGTCCCTGAGGTGTATCTTTGTTTTTTTTTAGAGTAAACTTCCCATTCTGCAGTTCTCGAGTTCCGAACTTTTTTTTGGGTAAAGCTTAGTACTGACTTCGTTATCACGCAAAACTTTCAGACAACATTTCACGTGAAATTTACTTCAGTGAAAATTTAGCTTGAAATTAAGCAAGAGTAGTGTTCACATCTTTCCGTGAAAAGCTGCTTTTGGAATTGAAATTAAAATGGACATGGCATCGGCTGCCACTGGAACTAAGGGACCGAAGTAAGTTGGCCATTGCCGCTCTGTTGTGGTGCAGAAGTGTTTGAATCACCCGCACTTCGGTACTCCTCAGTCGCCTTGTTTGCCCCAACCTTAATGGTGATCCTCTTCAGTCCGAAGTGGATCAATTCTTGGTTGGCCCATAACTGGCCAGAACTCTTGATTGGTTGGCCAGAACTCCCGATCGATACCCATCACCAGCAGTGTTGTAGCTACGCCGATAAGATCAGGATCTGCTGATTGATCTTTAAGTTCCACTGCCTGCAACAATCTCCAGGAAAAAAGACCTAAGATCTGGATTCTGTCTCTTTAAGAAAGACAGAGCCTCAGAAACGTTCGAGTAGCACATCGCCATTTTATCCGTGATCAGCTTGGGTACGGACGTCTCCTATATAACGTTCAACCGTGGATAAATCACACGATATCCTCAAGATGGTCGACTGATGCCAATGCATCATGAAGATTTCGCTGCAGGTCACCGCGTACAATGTTGCAGCCTTCAAAGCGAGTTGATCCCTCCTCAGTTAGCAAATTTGTCTAGTTCTTCGGTGATACGCTTAAAGATAAACTTAGCCACGTCATCCCCGATTTTCCACTCAAGATGCTCTTCTATATTAACGACGGCTAGCTTAAGGTGACCCGTCGCCACATCTCGTAAGGACAGAGCTGCAGTCTCCTGTTGTGGCGGCCTCTTCACGCGCTTATAGCTCGGAGAAGCTTTCTTCTCCGAGCGTTGACGTTTGCTCGCAGCCATAGAAATTGGTTTCAATTGATTATCATCAGTTTTCCCCTTGGACTCCGATGAGACATTACCAACGGCCGCTAACTTAGGCTTTTTCTTTATGGAGCGCTGAGAGTACCGATTCCTCGCTTTATTAAACCCAGAAGCTGCAACCCTTGTAGTGAACTGCAGATCCTTGGCAACCCTGCCTGCGCTTCCGGTTGGTGCTCTGCTAAGTGACTTACCCGCCGATACGCTTTCGGTGGCTTTTGAATTTTACAGTTTGCTGTCTCCTGCTCTGCGTAGGCGGGTACCGTTACATCTTTCGGGCTCGCGGTAGCTCCCCGGAGCGGGTTCCTCAGCCAGCTTCAATACCCCGCAATCTCTTGATCGCTTCGCCTTGCGCATTTCGCTCGCCTTCATTGATGGTGGTATCACCTTTGAATTTCTTTAGAAGGGGTGGTTTTCTTGTGATTTCCATTCAAAGCTACTGACTATAAATTCGGTTTTGTTTTCGGTTAGATCCATAGATTTGTTTTCGTTCTTCAGGTTTGGGTTTCGCTCTCATCCAAGTCAATTCCCGGCATTTGCCATCCGCTAAACCCCATCTTTATATTTTGATATCATCTTGATATTGCAAGGCAGACTTCACAACTTTCCAAGGGTTCCGAAGACTTTCACAGTATGCTGAATCTAGTCTAACATGTCGCTAGTATATAGACGGCTTCTCGCTAAGCTTCAGAACTGGGCAACGTTAAGTGTTGGATCCCGAACCCTGCAGGACGTGCTACAAAGTATTAGTGCTATGCAATTTGTTTTTTTTTTTTGTGATTGATCACTTTAAAACAATTTAAATAATTTAAGATAAAACTGCATAATGTCTTAGCTTTTTTTTGCGCTATTTTGTATCATGAGTGAAAAATTTTACGCTAATCTTGTGAAATTTATTTCATTTCCGTTTCTTTCGATATTGATCTTAAAGTGAACATGCAAAACTTTTAATTAAATGCAAAACCAACATAAATGCAATAACAAAATTATCTTACCATCCAAAACCGCCTGCTATCAATTGGATTCATGTAAACAACTTCATATGCTTAGATCACTACTTTCTTCTTTCTCTAACATATCTGATACCACTCCATGCAGTTCATTATAAGATCTAACTGGGATAATTTTGTTTGGCGAAATTACAAACTGAAACGACAATGAGGAAATTTCATATTCACATGTTCACAACGTATGACGGCCATTTCCGCCGCCCGGGCCCATTTCCCCGAACCGAGTCTCCCAACGGGAATCGCGGTAATGTATGCCGACGTAATGCATGAATCAAACAATGCTAGTAATGTCAATTTCCGATTTCCACAGCTATTTTCCAGCAATTATAAGATATACTCGTATAAATGACTTGGAGCATGGGGAATGATGCAAGGGAGAAAGCTCATGTGTTATAAGTCCAAGACTGGCCAATGAAATTCACTCGCAGAAACAAGGGGAAAAGAACTTGCGAGCATACATCGGTTATGGGTAGTCTGCTATATAAAGCGGAAAGATGAAAATTTCGAAGCATTTCAAATCATCACGCACGGGTAAGTAAAATGTATGAAGACGATTCCCTCTAGTAGCAAAGAGCTTGCGCTATTGGAATTACCAATGAGCGTCAGCATGCAAAAACAACACATGCAGAGATACGATCGGCCGCCGGCCAAAGCTTTAATTCATATTGAGGCGTATAAATGCAAGAATACGATGTCGTACTTTCCAAAAAGCTCTTATACATAAAGCTATTGAGCTAAAAGCATGAGTTTCCCCTTGTATAAATCTTCCCAGCCTAGGACATGCAATGTTAAAAAGAAACAACGCGTAATGGTCCGGTAATGCTTACACGCATTACGCGTAATGCTTACCGAATATATCCGTAAGCATTATTTTTCCCGTTGGGCTGTTTTGATTTGTTTGTGGGAACAAGTGTAGAGAGTTTGCTGTGAATGGAAGCAGAATCAGAGGATAGAATCGTAATAGTGGGATGGTAAACAAAGCAAGTCAGACAGTTTTTCTTTTGTTTCCGAACTGCATCCCATCGCAAGCAAGCAAGCACTCTAATCTAGAACCCGAATCAAAACGATGTAAACACGTGAACGTAACACACGTCCGTCCGTGTTCCATTTGAAATGGGTCATGTCTGGTTCCCATAATTTGTTAAAAACTTGAACAGGAACATACTTTTTATTCGGGTTTCGATGGTTGTACCTACAGCAGTCAACATAATAGAGTTCCCGTCACTGGGTTTGTCTTGTCTTGTCTCCACGCCACAGCCCCGCTAGTTTATTGTGCTCTGAATATATATTTAATGGGAAGTCGATTATTTCATGCTACATACGTTCATATTTGTATAGAGCATATTACGAATTCGACGTGATGCTAGAATAATCATTGTAATCTTAGGTCTTTGACATAGAGCGTATGTTTTGCTTGTATAACGGCATACTCGCTAATTTGCAGAAATTATTTTCACAAACAGCCTGTTATTATCTGGTTTCGAATGATGTTTGTGCACTGCACTCACTGCCGGAAGTAAGATAAATTGAAAACCACGCAAAAAGCTTAATTTGTGGCTGTTGTTTTGAAGTCGTATGCTATACATTAACATGTACTATGTAAATATTTAAAATATAACTCGTATTCATATTTGGCATTAATCAACTCATCAAATTAACAAAGCATTTAAATTAGTAGTTATTTTCCGTAACAAGCATCGGAGCAATAATGACATGAGTATTAATTGACAATCATCGCCCATATGCAATTTACTTATCAAATCTTTTAGTTATACTTATTTAACATCGCACGAGTAGTTTTGATTCAAAAGTGTATATTTTGTGACGATGAATATGACATGCTTTTTGTAAGTATTCACGTCTGTTGTGGACTATGAGCTTGAATAAAATTACGCTCACTACACTTATGCTTTTGTCTGTGTGACGTTGATCCAACATAGTTTATTTTCAGACCCTACCTCAATCTTTTGATTTTAATTACATTTTTTTTTCAAAAAAATTTCTCCTGTCATGGGTGAACGAGAATTATAAAAATTTATGATCCAAGCAATATGCAAATAGAGTATGAATAGAGTATCAGTTCATTCTATGACGAAATTTCGTGAATTTGCTATACAAAATTCGCAACAAAACTGAAGTTTAAGGGGTCAGGTACACTTGGGACGTCCAAAAAAAGCTCTTTTTCAGGATTTTTTTTTAGACACACATTAAAGTAATTAATAACAAATGTTTTTTTACTTGAAAGACATATATTTGTAGAAGCTATTGTAATTTTTTTAAGGCACAAGGTTGAAAATTAGTCGAAATAGAGTAATTTTTCGAGGGGTCCAAAAAAAAAATTGTTTTGCCGTGATCACTGTAGCTTGTCACTGGATCATCCGAAATAAAAAAAAATTGGGGATTATTAGTTAATGACATATTGCTCCGGATGGACGAAGGACTTTGGCAGATTTTGATTTTTCGAAAAATGGCGGTTGTTGAAATTCAAAATTGTATTTTCGACCAAAATTTCACTCACATTTTCGGCTATTGAAGAAAAGTATATCGTCCAATGAAAAAATCCTTCGTTCATCCGGAGGATAATTAGATATGAAATAAGTGAGGAAAATTTCATGCTGATCAATAAAGCCGTTTTCAAGTTACAGTGATCATCGACTTCGAAAACATAGTCTCGAGAAAAATGCTTTTAAAGCATGCGAATAGAGACGACTTCATTCAAAGTTATTTATCTCCATGAAGAATTGTCCGATTTGTCTGAAATTTGCAGAGAATGCTCTTAAAATATGCTACTTTTAGAAAATGCAAAGAAAATAAAATCGATTTTCTCAAAATTCTAAGTGTACCTGCCCCCTTGAGTTTATCCGAGTTGGTTCGATTTGGAACCTCAGTGAAGCGGGCGAACTTGCAAGAACTGGCACGCTTTCGGCGGAGTTGTCCTTCAGTTTCGTGATTGGCACCCCGATGGCTTCCGGTTAACTCTGATGAGATTCAGATTTGGAATCTCGGGCTTTGCTGAATCTACAGAGATTGTTTTTCCTCTTCTTCTGCCTGACGCGCTTGCCGCCGCTTGGCAGAAGAATGGTTTGAGGATTTTCATTATGACGCCTTGGGATTTTGACCAGGGGTGAAAATAAATACAGATTTGTACGCGTGAACAGAACAATGAAGATTTTCTGAGATCTGTTAGCAAGTAACAAGCTAGGGAGTCGGATCGAATCGGTGGA
The DNA here is from genome assembly GCA_947369275.1 of Nemotelus nigrinus. Taxonomy (NCBI): domain Eukaryota; kingdom Metazoa; phylum Arthropoda; class Insecta; order Diptera; family Stratiomyidae; genus Nemotelus; species Nemotelus nigrinus. The sequence goes on along the minus strand of OX376372.1, from coordinate 224,646,354 downwards.
CATACATAAATCCTCGCTGAGGTTTGTACCGGAAGCCCTCGTCAAGAAACTGTCTATATGACTCAATATTTAAAATAAAATAAGCAATATTTAAATTAAAGAATAAAGGGCGTGTGAACCTTCGCTGCACACATTCGATAGCCTCAGAAAAGTATTCAAAACGAGGTGACCACACCTGACAAGCATATTCGAAAACACAACGAAATAAGATTAGAAAAAGACGAGAGAAGACACATATGTGAGCTTAGAACAAACGAGCTTAGAGGTAGAACAAAGGACTAATCCTTTAACATTGACTTCCGTCACATGAAAACTAAATTTTAGTGTAAATTTAAATTTAGTTGAATTGACTAACGGACGACAGATAGTTAGTAAATAAGAGAACGAGAAAAGAGAACAAGGAGGGAAGAGAAAAGGGTAAATGTTTACATTTGGTCACATTCAAAGACAAAGAATCGCGCTTTTGTCAATTGGGAAGATCCCACAGGCCATTTTCAAAAGATTAGTAGCAGTACAGTAAGAATCGAAAACAGAAGGGAGGCCCCTGATAAAAATCAACAAGAATAATGAACCAAGCATTTATCCTTGTAGAACACCAGAAGGAAGATGATAGTGAGGAGGAAAGGCTGTTAATAAAAACTTTATACACACACGATTACTGAAGTAGGAAGGAAGACAAGAAAGGAGCGAACCGAAACAACAAAACTGTTTAACTTTGTCCAGCAGTGACAGTGCCAAAGGCTTTTGAAAAGTCTGCGTATACTACGTCTACTTGCCCCCGACGATCTAAAGCAAAGGCAACTATGTTTGAGAAGAGAATGAGAGTAGTCAAAGTAGAATTAGACCTAAAGAGGATTGCCCAGCTCATCAAGGATTCGGAGTGGCTCTTCATTTATGCGTCACTTTTCACTCTTCTTCGCTTACACTACGCAATGCGGTAATCCAATAGACCATTGTGCGACTAAGTATGCCTTCTCCGGAGTATGTCTGGAGGAAACGCTCGCGGAAGCTACATATCTATCTATGAACATGATTCAAATCAAGGAGTTAATTGATTCGTGGAACTTTGTGGAATACCACAGTCGGCAAAATTATAGCGGAACAAGTTTTACTTCAAAAATGATTACATATGCTGAAAGCAACAAAAGATCAGTTATCTTTGTAACTTATCTAATAAACTGTCGATCATATAAGTACCTATGGACAATCAGTATAAATATAGAGCGATCAAAGCAAAGCAAATTTTACACCATTTACTTCGAAGTGTGCAAAGGTTCCATTTAACAAGCAATCAATATGTGCGAATGTGTAGTAGCTTTATCTAGATTTCACTGAAGTACCAATCTAACGGCAAATTGGTACAAACTCAAAATGTCCAGCGCTCCACAACCCAGCTATATTCGCAGTCCGTATTCTGCACACTAAAAAAAAATTCCTGAATGAAGGCTAGTTTTCTCGTCCCAATGAAAATAACAAATCAAAGCCGAGCGTAGTTTTCAATTTCACGTCATTGGCAGCTAAATCAAATCTCAATATTTTACATTGAAATAATATCTTGACGACAAATGCGTCATGTAAAATTACCCATGATACAATATTTTGATAAGAAACACAACATACATTTTGTATGAAATATCCATGACACAATCTTTTCGCAATGCAAGATACATTTTACTTTGTTGAATGAAATAATATTTTCTGTGCTATAATCAAGCAAATCATATTAAAAAAAAACACACACCCAGCTGCTCCTTAACGTTGCTGCAGATTAAGCATGCAGTCAAAAAGATAATTGTAATATTTTCTTCGTTAAAAATAAGCCAGAAGATGATTGTATGTTTGACTGTAATAAAAAATACGTCTCTCGACAAAGAAAAATTAATTCACCGTTACGATACGGTTTGTTTGTTTGTTTACGGAAAAATTAAAACCTTTCGATGTGGATCCGATGCGACGAAAAATGTACACACAATACAAACAAACCATACTTATTTAAATTCAGAAGAAAGTAGATGGTAGCCAATTCGTACGGCGCGTGTTCACTGCCATCAGTGCTGTGTTAGGCAAAGTTTGGTGATTCGATTGGCGCTAATATTAATTTCGGATCTATTTCCGTACGTATTCAATTAAAATTGCTAGAAATCGTAAATCGTGCTGAATTTCTTCTGCCGACACTACCACTAACTCCCGAATTCGGTTAATGTTTAAATAGGGTGGTTGTCCCAAAAGTCGGCCACCTTGCTCCCAAAGTTCGGCCTGCTGCAACTCTTTTTATAAACCCTTTCTCTTCGCAGCACACGGATCAAACCCGTTGAAAAAACATCAAAAGTAAGTACAGTGGCTATTGTTCCAAATATTGCACTTTAGCGAGTCTGATTCTTGTTATGAGGCAGAAAAGTTGCAGGTGGCCAACTTTTTGAGCAGGCCAACATTAGGGGCAATCACCCTACAACGATGTAATCGGGGATTGTAATGATGTTCGATAATCAATTAAGAGATTTTTATTATCTCGCGCATGCTCTCTACACGGGGCAAAGACAGAACCCGATGCTTTACAGAGAACTAGTTGACATTAAGCGTGATAAGATATGGACGATTTACTAAGAACAATACATTGCATCGAGTAATAAAATAGTGATTCCCGGTCGAGAATGAGAGAAAGTATGTTCGACTTTGGTTTGTGATTTTTCGTTGCATTTAGAATAGTTCGGTCCGGATCGTAGCTTTGCGAATTATATTCAGATAAAATATGTTATTTTCTCTCAAATATGTTATTTTCTTCTTAAATAAAATTCCGTGTTTTTTTATAGTTTTCATTAATCATTTTTGTTTCGACTTCAGATATACCTACATTACTTCAGCCCATATATTATATAAAACACTTTGTATGGGATCGTATTAAATGCAGCTTTTAATCAATTTCGGTTCTGCTTGGAACTTTATAATGGCCATAGACAATCTGAGGTAAGAACAGTTTCGTACAAGGGTCTGCATTTTCTGAATTTATATTTTTCTATTTCCAGAATTTCATATTTTAGTTGAACTTTAATCAAAATGGGACTACCACCATCACCACTTCGACGTAGGGGGTGTTTTGTTGTGACGTGTGTCGTCATATTTATTCCATTTACAGTTCTTATATTGCTTGTAGGTCCAGGTAAGTGTTTTGACGAAAAATTAATTAATTCTTCCATTTAATTTATTTGTCACTATGAATTACTACGAAGCATTTGGTTTTGCTAAAGTTCATAGGACATTATTCGGAAATTTACTTCTAGAAATACCTCCTTTTCCTTATTTCGTCTTAATTTTTCTATCTGTCGAGGCCTCAATCCTAGTTTTCTATTCGAATTTTCGAAACTGCATTTATATTCTAGTGAAGAGAAACATTTTCTTTTTATTATTCATCTAATTTACTCTGAAAACATATCGTAGGACTATTTTAGTGATAGGGTCAAAGCATATAAGAAAACCACGATTTTATCGTGGAAAAACAAATTCAATTAATTTCGACTATTTTATGTATAATCGAATTCTTATGATTTCTCTGACCAAAGTCCTAAGAAACCAAATGTAGATCAAAGTCGTTAATGCTTGAGATGATTCATCTATTCATGAATTCACAACAAAACTCACGATTTTTAAATGGATTCCCACTTTTAAAAGGCGAGTGACATTTCGTGTAATTAACTCCACTCATACCGATTTCGATTGCAGTTCGATTATTATTAAGATTCTGTGCTATCAGTCCGTTTTGGGATTAAATTCTACTAACGCTCTACAAATTTAAGATTCATCATTTCCCCTTTATTTATCCAGTTCGAAGTTCGCAATTAGATGGTATAACCACTTATCACATCATTCGTAACCGAGAGAAATAGACTTTCTGCAGCTTCAGTCCTTAATTTTCATCAGATTTCGATATTTGCTACTATATTATTCCCTCAAAGAAGCTACATAGTTATAGGAAGTCAACTCCACTTGATAAGGAGTTCGAAATATTGGTAACTGGTATATTCACAATAGCTTCCGTTTTGGATCTACCGCTGGCTAGTTAGAGCTGCCAAGTGACCACTTCGCTAAAGTGATTCACCTGACTCAATGTAGCGTTACTAGTCGCTTCTGCTAGATATTGTTCCAAGTTGAATATTTTTCAAATGCCAATGCATGTATATATTTGATAAAATAGTCCAGTCAGTTTTATAATGCTTTTAAAAATTATATAACAATATATTAATACTGTCCCAATTTCTAAAATTCGAATAGATTTATCAGCAGAACAAACTCTATCCCAGCGACTAGCCGAGTTTCAAATGCGAATGCAATATTTAGAATCGATGTATCGATCCCGGCAAGAAGATGTTGCGATTCTTTCACAGTATTTAGGATTATCAGGCAACGGTGCGGATTCAGCAAATATGACTATCAACGGATCCGTTCTAGAATCACTGAGTCCAGAGGCTAGAGTAATTGTTAAGAATTCAACGCTATCGTCGCGATTCCCATCAAGCTTACGATTGCCAACAGCTTTCCACTTCCTGCCTCATCTTCTCGATGATCCATCTTCCTTGCGGCCCGCTTTCATACTCACAAAAGGTCGAACCGGTGTGTCAATAGCATTGGGCGTGCCGACAGTTAAACGGGACAAGCAATCGTATTTGATGAGCACACTACAGAACGTAATCTCGAATATGGATGATGCAGAGCAAAATGAAACTGTGATTGTTGTGTTCATTGGCGAGACCGATATGGACTATGTGATGCTAGTTGCCAAGCAGATCGAAGTTCGGTTCACGCAATTCGTGGAAAACGGTCTAATTGAGGTGATAGCGCCAGCAGCGTCATATTACCCAAACATGGAAAATCTTCGGATAACACTCAACGATCCCATCGAGCGCGTGAAGTGGAGATCAAAACAGAACCTGGACTATGCGTATCTCATGTCCTACGCACAGCCCAAAGCCACATTCTTCGTCCAGCTGGAGGATGACATATTAGCGAAACGAGGTTTCATAACTATTATGAAAAACTTTGCCCTAGAACGAACAGCCACTAAATCGAGCTGGTTCGTGTTAGACTTTTGCCAATTGGGATTTATTGGTAAGTACACTATCTGTTCAACGTTGACGATAATTCAAGGATAAATCCGAATTGATGTTCCTTCACAGGAAAGATGTTCAAATCCGCTGAGCTTCCATGGCTAATAACATTCTTTCAAATGTTCTACAATGATAAACCGGTCGATTGGCTACTGGATCATTTGATCGACACACGAGTGTGCAATTGGGAGAAGGATCAGAAGCATTGCAAACAGGAAAAAGCAAAATACTGGATACATTATAAGCCATCACTATTTCAACACATCGGGACAACATCATCACTTAAAGGAAAAGTACAAAAACTGAAGGATAAGCAATTCGGTAAAATACCAAGTTTTTATCCGCACACTAACCCACCGGCAATAGTGAAGACTGCAATTGTTCCATATAAAAACTACCAGTTGTCTCGTGCGTATCGGGGTGAAACTTATTTCTGGGGACTATTACCTCAACCCGGAGATTTAGTGGAGTTCTTGTTCGAGGAACCGATCAATGTCAAAAGGTGAGCTATTGTTGATGAAACACATAGTTTGGCAAATGCCCAACGTTTTAGCGACTTTGAATAAAAGCCTACAAGAACAATTTTACGCCAATTTCAATCCTGCCACTTGCAGATTTTTATTTCGAAGCGGAAATAGTGAGCATCCATCGGATCGATTCTACAACACAACCATAGAAATTCTTCCAGCTGCCTTATCGGAAAACTCACCGATTTGGAGCACCTATAACTCAACACCAGATGGCTTTTTGATTATTGGAGCTTTTAATGAGTTCGGAATCGCTGAGGGAACTATTGATCCAAAGATCGGGACCATAAAAGAAATTCGTCTGCACGTTCACGGCGATAGTGAAAACTGGGCCATTTTGAGCGAGGTAAGGAATTTTGTCATGATTAGTTGAAATATTTCTTCAACCAATATTCGATTTCATAAAAAATTTTTTCGCAGATCCACATACAAGCATTACCATCGGACAGGTGACCAAGGAAGATTCGCAAGACGCTGAAACACAATAAGTATAATATACAACGATATGGATCGTAATTTTATAAATAGTAGAAAAATGAACAAATTTCAGCAGGAAATTCCTGAATGGTAGATTTTTGAAACTGAGTTAGAATGTTTTTATTTCAGTTTACTCAAACATTTACAAACGGTAAAACTAAATGAATAACTGTGATAACAAAATGAACTAATATATGTGTTGCTATGCTATGCTTCTGTTTTAATTTGTTAGTTAGACCTCGAATTGGTTTATTGTTTGAGATACACATGATAGCGATATATAGTTGAGAGAAAATATTAAGTATCACACAGAAGATGAAAGAAGAGTAAAAAGAGCAAAAACTAATAAGGCTAAATGTTCACAGAAACACAATATTTTCGGAGAATGAAGGTAATATGATGTATGTATGAATATTTACGCTTACCACACAAGACTGAACAACTGCAGCATTAGATTCATGTAGAATTGATGAGAACTTACCTGGCAAATGTAGAAGACCGAATGTTGATGGATTTGATAAACCGAAATGCCTGATAGTAGAATTGGATTTGTTAAAGAGATTTGATTAATGTGAAGTCACAGTATGAATACGAATTGTAGTCGTCATTTGCGCACAGGATCCAGAAAAGGCCTTAAAAGTATGAAAAAATGATCATGTTTGAAAAATGCTTGATGATAGAGTTCCAATTAAATGTAACTTTAAGGCTACGAAAAGAAAACTATAAACCGAAAATGTTCGCAGCTACAAATTGGATCGCAAAACATTTAGCCGTTGTATATGCATGTAATTTGTTTATAACATCCACAATCTAAGCACATTTATCGCAGATATGATAAGAATAATATCATATGTAAATTTTCTTGTGATCCGACTAAAACGTATAGCAATTGCACCCCAGATCAATTGAGTCGGCCCAAAAAATTTGTTGAACAATATCTGTGTAAACACTCCCATGCAAAACTATTGTAGTAAACAGATGGTATTTGGATTATGTTTTTGTGCATTGCAAGTATTTTCATTGATATTATATGATAATGTAGTTATAATCAAAGAATCGTTAGCTGTAGCTGTTATATAAATAAAATTGATAATAAAAAGAATGCATATAACAAATTCGAAGTTTCTCGTTTTATATATAGAAATATGCATTGTCTGTTATTTTCGGTGAAAACTACTTGAAACAAAGTTGCGCGTTTTCTTATTATTGCTACTAGCAATATTTATTCAGCTGTCAGGTGTATTAACATATATTACAGATCACGAAATTGGATCAAAAACTTTGTATTTGATCGTATTAAATGCAGGTTTTGGCCAAATTAGATTCTGCTTGGTACTTTATAATTGCAGCAGAACAGTAAGGAGGAAGATCAAGTTTATAGAAGTGTTTGAATTCAGACGAGAAACTTATTCTGCTTTTAGTATTTCATATTTTAATAGAGCTCGAACCAAAATGGTATTATCACAATCACCACTTAGACGCAGAGGGTGCTTTGTTGTGTTGTGCGTTTTCATATTTACTTTGTTTGCAGTTCTCATAGTGCTCAAAGATCTGAGTAAGTGTTTTTTTTTAAAAAAAAATATGGCATACGTTTTCAAGACAATTTATCTTTCGTTGTGGGAGTGACACATATTATTCGGAGATTTTATCCTTAATGTACGTAAATATTGTCTCTTTCATCTGCCGTGACCTAAATCCTAGCTGTCTATGCTATTTTTCGGAATTGTTTCTACAAGCGCGTTTTTTTACCTCTATCGAGTTATGGTTAGGTTAGTAGCATTGAAAACAACTACAAAAGGCAGATTTTGTGGGCAGCAAAACCATTTGAGTAAAAGCTCAGGGGTATAAAATAGAGTGGAAAATTGAGAAAAAAATGTTTAAAGTGGTTGTTGCAAACATTACCTGCAGTGGCTGTCCTTCCAATGACGATTCACAGACTGATAGCTTGATGAACATTAAAGATAAATTATAAATAATTCTTAAACATATGCCTGATGAGTTCGCGTTACATGTCATGATAATGTTCTAATAACATTAACTTATAAAAAGTTACTGTGAAATCAGTGAGTGAAGTGAATAGAGCAACCTATCACGTGTGAATTGTTGTTTTTTTGAACCAGTCAAAGCTGATCTGATCTGAAGTGCGAGGAAAAGCGACATATGTTTGTCCCGTTTTTTTCTGTACTTCAGATCAGATCAGGTTTGACCGGTTCACAACCACAATCCAGATCAGGTAGATTGCTGCATTCATGAAAGTTGCTGAATTCACAGTAGTTCATAGTACAATGATACACTGCTGGTAATGATATCAGGGTATGGATATCACGATATCGATAACTTGGGATGGTGATACACTGCGCCTACGTGGTATTGTGTGACATCACCTCTCAAAAGTGAAAACTGTCAGAAATGAAATGAAATTAAAATGAACCTATATTTTTTGACAAATTCGTTTGATAAAATTGTCCTTCTTTTCTAATTCATATCAAAACAAGTGATACTTTCAAAATAAAACCATTCAATGACATTTGTCAGTGATCTGTATTGAAAAATTTAATTGCTACACTCGCAACTGGCTGGAAATTGTCTCTGCTGGCAGTAAAATCTTCGATATACCGGGCAAATTTCTCGCAGTATCAATACCGTCCAACGACGTAGATACTTTGTTTGTACCACTTTGCCGAGCTGGTATTAGCCTAGAACTAGCTGATACACTGGTGGTATGGACGATACCATGGTATCAATACCAGCAGTGTATCAGTAGTTTTACTCAAACATTTTTGATGCTCAAATAATCCGCTTCAGTGAGATCAATGAGGCAGGATTTTGTTTTTGATTTCAATGTTACTGACCTAACTACAACTCAATAGAGGGGCAATTAAACGTAACTGTTATAAGTTTACTACGCGCCACTGTATTTTCCTTACTTGGAGGAGGTGCAAACACTCAGCTATAGCCTCGCTATTAATGCAATATAATTAATCGAGCTTGACTTTCTTCTCACTGAACGATTGTTGCGCATTGTTCTCATAAAATGCACTTTTTACGGCAGCTTATTTTTGGGCATATATATTCATAAACATGTTACAACGTAGTAGTCGGTTAATCAATATGTTGATCGGGTGCGTTTTCTAGATGGTACTGTTCATTTCACACTATATCCTGGTGAGCCTCAATCTATGCATCTTCGAGTTCATGACAATTTTCGGCTTTGGGTATAAATATTTCACTTGAGGACGCTGAAGGGAAAAGATTTTCCCGCATTGTAATGGACGCCAGATTGACTGAACCTCCAATCTCGTTTTTCAATTTAATCTAAGGGAGGCAGTAACATTTTTTTGTTACTATTTAGAACTCTTGCAGGCAGATAAAAATGTATGATGCACTCATAAGGCGCTAACGTTTGCTTATATCATTGACAGGCAACTGCTTCAAACTTTTAAATACACAACAATCAAAGGTGTACTGAAATTGCAATATACATAAGGCTTCTTGCAAATATTGAAAAAGCTAATTCAAAAACTGAAAAAATTATTTAATCGTACTTTTCTCCAATCACATGAAGTATCGAATGTTGCATACAGGTGAAAAAGAGCTTTGTGTTAAAAGAAAAAAACTATATCATGTTCATCCACTTATTAAATCCCTCCAATAATCTATGATAGTCCAAAAACGGTCCACTACAGGATTTTTGGTTATTTTTAGTATTTTGCTGATAGTTTTGGCCCATCTCACAAAATATTCAGTTGCTCATTTTGCTAGTGGGTTTGTTAAAATAAAAGCTTATCTCGATTCTTCCTTGCTTGACAAAAATATATTTGCTCCCCACCTTATTTATATATAAATTGGGAGTTGATGCTATTGCGTTTGAAAATAATGTAATGACACCACAGATATAAAAGAAAATGGATACGAAATGGCTATCTGTGTACCCCAACGGGAATCGCTGTAATGTATTCATGCAGAGTGCATGAAGCAAACATTCTGAGCAATGCAGATGTAATGCTGGAAAGCTATTTCCCAAACAGTTCATAATGTCTCTATGTACATTACCCATAAAAATAAAGGGAATACAGCTTGCTATCGGAAAAGAGCTTGCGATGGGTAATGTCTGCTATATCATGGCCTTCATATAAAAGGCCTAACGCAAAAGCAATTAACCTACAAGATGGCGGACCTAAGCTACTTTTCCCAACCAGTCCTCACAGTGATGTTTTTTTATGGTTATAAAGAAATTCACGAGATCCACCTACAGGAGATATGAGGAAACTCATATGTCATGTTAATCACTGTTGTTTTGGAATCTTTCACAAGCAATTTAGATATAAAAAGTCTTTAGCATCAGACCTCAATTCATCGGGACACTTATCCGAAATATCGTTTATGTAGAAGAATTTGCAGATTATCAATATTTGATGATTTTTAAAGTGGAATAAATCCTACCAACCACTAACGGCAATTGTTTACAATTCACATTGCCGAGAGTAGGTGGCAGGTATTCCAAATTGCAAAGTTCTCGCGTAAACAGCACAATAAACACATCAGTTTCACGACACTTATCCGAAATATCTTTTACGCGACAAAAACTTCGAAACCAGTCTCCGGATAATAGGAAAACAGACTCTATTCCCTGATTCAACCGAGTAGAACCATTCACATTACTAATTGTCAGAGAAATGTCAAACAATTGTCATTGTGCAATTCCCAATAAATCTTAATAACGAGAGGACTACACCATTTTAAAAAGTAGCTTAATACCTGTCAGATTGCAAGTCGCGATAGGCCTTTTATATGAAGGCCATGGCTATATAAAGCGGTGAGATAAACATTTCAAAGTATTTTAAATGCAGAAACGAGTAAGTACAATGTTTGGAATTGCAGGTTATGAGCCATGAAGAGGCAAGCTTGATACGCATTGCCTCTAGATGACTGAAATTATCATAAAGCTTGCAATCCCACAGAAAGCATATTGAACGTATTGAACGTATTATTATCAGTTTTCACTAAAAACGATCTACCTCTTAGAATAGGAGTTAAGTGGGCAGTGACGAAATTTCAAATATTTTTGTAATTCTGAATAATAGGCAAATATGACAATAATTGCTGACCTCAGATTTATCACCGGACTTAAGAATTGGTATCACATAACTGCATTTCCATATTGACGGAAATACACCAGCTGACTGAGATTGATTGAAAAGATGTAAGAGAGGTAAAGCCAAGCCAGCCAAGCTGCTTGCATATTTTTCAGAAACGTTGTAGGTATGCGATCAGGTATGCAAATCAAACTTGACCGTTAAAGTCGATCGCCAATGTAGAATAGCTATCGGAATGAAACTTGAAGCAATTTAATGCTTGAGAAAGTAAACTTAAAAACAAATATTCGGAAAGTGACGCAATTTTTATTTAATTGTAAAGATTGATCCTTGCTATTATATGTGAAACACAATATTGCTCAAATATCCTCCACGGGATTTCTTACAGGACTCAATCCTTTTGAGGCTATTTTCAATAACTTTCCGGCACATTTCGGGCAATATCTCGGCCATGACTTCACGAATATTAGCTTTCAGTTTGTCCGAAGTTTGGGAATTGTTCGCATAAACACAATATTTCGCGTACCTCCACAAAAAGAAATCTAGAGGCGTTAAATTGCAGGATCTTGGAGGCCAATTCACATCAGCCAATCGTAAAATTACGCGTCGTGGAAATTTCTCTTGCGAAAGTGCTCGATTTGCCTGTGTTACGTGACTTGTTGTCCCATCCTGCTGAAACCACATATTGTCAAAATCATGATCTTCGATTTGCGTCCAAAAATAATCGCTTAACATGCGGCCATAGCGCTCAGAATTAATAGTGATGGCTCGTTCTTGAGCGTTCTCAAAAATATACGACCTAATCACGCCACCAGACCGTAATGCGCACCACACAGTGACTTTTTCGGAACGTAATGGCCTCTCTACGATCACTTGTGGATACAGTTCTGCTTATCAACGTATCCACAAAGCAAGAAATGCGCCTCATCACTGAAGAAATTTTTTGTCGAAAAATCAACATCAACAGCTTGTTGTTCCAATACCACGATCCCTATTCTAAACGATCCATACTCTAAAATGGCAAACCTTCAACTAAATTAATGACAGCGTGGTGGACGTGTATCTTGGATAGAAGTCGGTATGCAAGGTTTTACAAATCAAACACGAAATGGATACCCCTAACTATACTTATCAAAACACAAAACGTTCTCTTTGTCCAAAGCCAACGAATATACGCTTAGATCAAATTCCACGTTTTATAAATATAATAAGTTACAAATTTAAATCCACCTTTACTTTTAAACAGATTTGTTGGCAAAGCAGAATCTATCCCATCGGCTAGCCGAGTTTCAGATGCAAAAGCCATATTTCAATTTCATATACCAATCTCGGGAAGATGTTGCAAATCTTTTACAGTATTTAGGATTGTCAGGCAACGGATCGGATTCAGCAAATATGACCATCAACGGATCCGTTCTAGAATCATTGAGTCCAGAGGCTAAAGTAATTGTTAAGACATCAAGTTTACGATTGCCAACAGCTTTCGACTTCCTGCCTCATCTTCTCGGTGATCCATCTTCCTTGCGGCCCGCTTTCATACTCACAAAAGGTCGAACCGGTGTGTCAGTAGCGTTGGGCGTGCCAACAGTCAAACGGGACAAGCAATCATATTTGATGAGCACACTACAGAACATCATCTCGAATATGGATGGCGCAGAGCAAAATGAAACTGTGATTGTTGTGTTCATTGGCGAGACCGATATGGGCTATGTGATGCTAGTTGCCAAACAGATCGAAGTTCGGTTCACGCAATTCGTGGAAAACGGTCTAATTGAGGTGATAGCGCCAGCAGCGTCATATTACCCAAACATGGAAAATCTTCGAATAACATTCAACGATCCCATCGAGCGCGTGAAGTGGAGATCAAAACAGAACCTGGACTACGCGTATCTCATGTCCTACGCGCAGCCCAAAGCCACATTCTTCGTACAGCTGGAGGATGACATATTAGCGAAACGAGGTTTCATAACTATTATGAAAAATTTTGCCCTAGAACGAACAGCCACTAAATCGAGCTGGTTCGTGTTAGACTTTTGCCAATTGGGATTTATTGGTAAGTACACTATCTGCTCAACGTTGACGATAATTCAAGGATAAATCCGAATTGATGTTCCTTCACAGGAAAGATGTTCAAATCCGCTGAGCTTCCATGGCTAATAACATTCTTTCAAATGTTCTACAATGACAAACCGGTCGATTGGCTACTGGATCATTTGATCGACACACGAGTGTGCAATCGGGAGAAGGATCAGAAACATTGCCAACAGGAAAAGGCCAAATACTGGATACACTACAAGCCATCGTTATTTCAACACGTTGGGAAAACATCATCACTTAAAGGAAAAGTACAAAATTTGAAGGATAAGCAATTCGGTAAAATACCAAGTTTTTATCCACATACCAACCCTCCGGCAATTGTAAAGACTGCAATTATTCCATATAAAAACTACCAGTTGTCTCGTGCGTATCGAGGTGAAACCTTTTTCTGGGGTCTATTTACTTTGCCTGAAGATTTAGTGGAGTTCATTTTCAAGGAACCGATCAGAGTTAAAAGGTAGGACTGCATAGGTACTATTTGGACAAATGATATTTTACTGTTCCTATGGTACAGAATTCTGCCTAAAGTGATCAGTAGCGTACAGAAAATTGAATCAAATTTCAATCCCATTGTTTGCAGATACTTATTTCGCAGTGGAAATAGTGAGCATCCATCAGATCGATTCTACAACACAACCATAGAAATTCTTCCAGCTGCCTTATCGGAAAACTCACCGATTTGGAGCACCTACAGCTCAACACCAGATGGCTTTTTGATTATTGGAGCCTTCGATGAGTTCGGAATCGCAGAGGGAACTATTGATCCAAAGTTCGGGACCATAAAAGAAATTCGTCTGCACGTTCACGGCGATAGTGAAAACTGGGCTATTTTGAGCGAGGTAAGGGATTTTCTCACGAATCTTTAAACTTTCCAATCAAGCAACATTCGATTTAACGAAAATCTTTGCAGATCCATATACAGACATGACCGTCTTAAAGGTGATCAAAAGAGATTCCCAAGACACTGAAGCACAATAAGTTTAATATGCAACGACATGGATTGTAATTTTGTCAAGAGCAGCAGATGAACAAATTTCAGAACGAAAGTCCAGAAAGTTGGATACAAATGGTAGAAACGGCAAAATTAAAGATCTTTGAAAACCTTTAAAATAACACACACACAAAAAACATATGGCATTTGGATTATACATTTGTGCCTTTGAAGTATTTTCATTGGTATTGTATGGTTATGTAGTTACACATGCTGGAAACATAATCATGAATGAATATAACAAATTGTTTTATAGTTTTAGTTGCATTTTTCTGTTGGCAACACTATTTATTACTTCTTTGTTCATCATGTTAAAAACGTCAGAGAAATAAAAGATGGATTCTACGAAACAGTCGTTGTGTGAAAATCAAACAAGTCGTTTTATTCAATACAATTTTCTGTCGCCAATATATTTGTGCTCTGCACAAATATATTGGCGACAGAAAATTGTATATACTAATCCATATGACTATATATACCTACATATATATGTTTGTGTCTAGATATTCAGATGCATTCAATTTTTTTTCGTAATAGTCATGCACGTGAGGATGCAAAATATATATTATCCACATCGTTATATAAGAAAATAATCATCCACAAAACATATATTTAAATGATCACCAACGAATCATCCACACATGCCACTGAGCGAAAGAAATCATTTTAAAATGTATTGTACATGAATCAGCATACTCCACCTCCTTCGCTTTAGACCCGCCTATATAAACAAAATCAAATTAACTCGTGTAAGCAAAACACGCTAGATCGCAAGGACGCGTGGACGCATGGACGCTTGTCTAAATGGCCCATATAAGTTGATGTTGAAAGAAATGACTCACATACTGGAATACTACTACTTGGGAGATCACTTGCCCTGTGACCTGTTTGGGGAGTTCAGAACAAAAGCTCCAAAGGGACGATTAAATGCTTTTTAAGCTTTTTAATCTTAAATGCTTAAATAATAGAAAACTAACCTAATCTACTCCTTCAAATACAAAAACCTGAAAATTGTGGTGTTTAATTTTAATGTAAAAAGTGTGCATAAAGACATAGCTTCCTTTAAGTTCCCTATTGATCTACTAGGTTTAACGAAAAACCTAAACACTATTACCAACAGGAATATTAAGTGCAAATCAACTTATTATCACACCCTGAAATTTTGATGGAGTATAAAACTCAGATCCTTCTAGCTAGCAAGAAGAACTACCTTCTAATTTTTCAAACAGACACATCTCCAATCGTTTATGCCTCTTCAACAGGACTAGATAGGATTGAAATAATAATTAATTTCATTCACAAAAAGCATTTGAACATCCACTCGCTGGTTGCGTGGAAAGAAACGTCAAACGACGTTCAAAATGGCGATCTCTCGTGGTTTTTACATGAGCGTTACCATATGAACTGTGTAGGGCACACGCCAGTACTTCATTCTCACTGCCAGTAACCAAAAAATCGAAAATTGGCACATTTCTCTCGCTCGATTTTTAATCAATTCTCTCTTATATCTGTGCGTACACTCATACACACCACACAGCTGTGCTGGAATTTAAACTTTGGATATGGTGCAAATAGAAAATTCTTAAAGTTAAATCTTATTGAACTTTTGAATTTGGGCAGATTTCAGTCAAAATATTCAAAAGACTAAACAATCATTTAAATTTCTTTAAAGAAATCCGAATTAGTTTACTAATTTAATTCGTAAGTGAACGGTTCAATCAACAACCTCCATCTTCCTTTCTTAAACGAGCTTGGGACTCGACTTTGGCGGAATTACAGCTTTTCTAGGTTTTTAAATTCGGAATTAAATATTTTACCGGAGAATTATAGCGGATATATAAATATGTATGTAGTTTGGATTTATTATTTACGCTATATATGTTATTAAAACACCCGTTTCAACAATGAAAATTCAAACAGGGGAAAATGTCATTCAAGATTCATAAGTGGTCGGTTCCTCTTTGATGCATTTGAAATGGAAGTTTTCTCTCCGAATGTATTTATCCTCTCAGGTTGAAACTGGGTTGAAATTTAGGTAAAATGGACACATACTGAAAATAAAAGCCGAATGAAAGGCATTATCATGATGATGGTTTCAATCAATATGGTCCGATGAGACTAAGTATTAGTAAAGGTATTTGCTAAAAATTCTTTAAAAGTTTCTTGTACACCCAATACTTTTCGTTCTTTTCTATACCGGTAGCTAACGAAGATGACTGAAGTGTTCGCGTCAATCAAAATGTAAATTGAAATGAAAATATAATATCTTAGAAAGCTATTTTATTTGGGACAGGTATCCTTAAAACTCCAGCAAACATGATGCAAAATATAACAAAATAAACAATTTTTCAGCTATTCGAGAGCCATTGAACAACGTCACTAGTTGTGGCTCTCCTTTCTGAGGTCATTGATTAATTGCACTGCTTCGGTTTTGGCTGCTCTCAAGAAAGACTCGGCTTCGTGTTTCATATTCATTGATTCATTAATTTCTGCATCGTTCGGGACGAGGGCTTTACGCATATTTAGTAGATCTTCATCGGTTAGTACAAGATAGTAGCTTTTGAAGCCATAAGGTGGCGACGGTTGCGTCACTATTTTCAAAAGCATGTTGGAATGTTTGGAAACTCTGCGCCAATAACGCACTGGCAGCTCACCATTCTGCTCATCACCTTTAATGGCAACAGTATTCTCTGCAGACGTTAGAAGCACTGATTGGTCATCTTGAGGTTTTGTTTCAGGATCGCACATCGTGTCTTTGAGAGAATCGTTTTTGAGAAGTTTGAAAGCCTTCGATTGCTGTTGACGGTAAGGGTAGTATGGTTCGCAACGTGAGCCCGATTTACATTCACGAGCATACCTAAGCGCCTTCTGTAAATGGAGAAAGACAAATGCAAATTTTTTTTGGACTATATAATTGAAAAGGCATTCATATTATGTAATATGTCATGGTGATCCCATTATGGCGCACTACAACAAATGTTCAATTTTATATTCTACCGAGAGCGTTTCCAATTTCTTCTCATATTTCGAATTTAATTGCTCAGCTTCTCGCAATTGGTATCTACACTCGTGCAGAGTGAGCTTAAGATCTTTGACCACTTCACTCTGCTGCCCGGATTCCTTAAATAGCAGTTGGGTATTTTTCGTCTGAAATAGGGAAATGTTTGAAAAATGCTCAAATTTATTTTTATTTTATTTAAAAAATAAACGGATAATAAGATTTGTAAATTTTTTTTTTTGAATAAATATTTAGATCTTATTGAATTCGTGTCATTCAGTTCTAATAGCGGCTACAAAGCTCGCTGATGCTCAGCACACATTCTTTATGTGCAGTTGCTTCGTGTGTTTGAGGTGCACCATTGAGTCCACGATTGGCCTGGTACCGCCTGAGACGATGGTGGATGTAGTGCTGCGAAACGAGGAGAACTGGCGGCAGTCTCAACATACGTTGAGAAAGTGCTGCGCATAAAGCGGCAGGAAGGTTGCCTTACCCACCCATTAGCTGTGGTAGTTTCTGAAGTCCGTTGTTACCGATGGGTGAGTCAGCACGACCGGGTTGAAGCAGTGCTTAGGCAGGTCCCCACTCGGAACTTCATGAGCTTGTGGATGGTACTTTTTTTAGTGAAGTCAAACCTCACATACTCCGCGATGATAGGTCACCCGCAGATTTTATTTGGCCATCTGCACTAGGGGGAAAAAAAGAAAACAAAATTGCAGCTAAAAAGCAGGAGGTGAGTTGCTTTGTAGCTGTGGTAAATTTTGAAGTCCGGTGTTTAGGTTCTTTTTTCAGTGATTCAAAACTCACATAACCCGCGGTCTGAGGCGTTACCCGGGGATCTTGTAAGCAGATGTTTTTGGCCATTTATACTACGGAAAAAACAGCAGCTGTAATAAAAAAAAAAACAGCTTTTTTCCATGTAGTCAATGAAATTATTTTGCTATAAATTTGAATGTATGAAGATTCAGTAAAGAAACATTGAATCAAACTCTCCGAATGATAGCATTAAAATGATGGGTACAGAGAAATTGAATAGAATTCTCCAAGTTATTTATTGACGAAAATGCACTATACTCAGAAGTCCAACCTGTCAATTCACTATCAAAAAAAACTCTACTTCAGCTACAATTTTGACAGTTGATAAACAGCTGGTTGCTTGCCCGAACTTGCTCTATCAAAAAAGATAGAGCAGAAATCGTGCTCTAAATTGTTCTAGTTCATTTAAGAGCAGGCTCATGAAACACAAATCAGAATAACTTCGGGCAAGTTAGAGCAGCTGAATTGCTCATGAAACACATTTTCCTGAGTTATCTCAATCTAGCTCAATCTATAGCAGCTCATTAAACACAGCTTATATCAACAAGTATGCGAAATGAGTTTTGAACGTATGTCACTTATGCATATGAGAAGGTTTTGGAAATTTTTGACTTTGTGTGCGCAAGTGCCCGCTAGGAGTGGTGGAAATGGAAAGAACCCATCGCTGCAAACATGTCGCGGTGATCATATGAACGAAATTTTTACATCCTCGACAAGTCAATTATTCTGTGTTTTATTCAAATACAAAATTATTATGTCCTTATTGAAAGCTCCTGTGTGTCTACCAGATTTTCATAGGCTTTAAACGAATATATATTGACCGAAGCATACTGTACAAAATATGGATGCTCATCGACGATGAACTCGACAACATTATCTACTGACGCCTTTGACACAAACGTTGGACTAAAGTAAGGTAAATGGGCGGGTTTTTCTGCTGTTTCTGGGCTCTGATAGTAGCGCTGATTGTTACTAGACAAAACGAGCAACACATCAAACAGTTGGGTGTGTTCATTTACCATAACAAACTTAATATGTAGTACGTTGTGATATCTTTGTAATAGAAATACACAGAAAGGCTCACACTGACCGGTATCTTGTACAACCCCGAAATAAACGTTGGCTGATGAATTTGGGGATCTAGTTCGTTCTTGGAAATTTTCCCTGAAAAATTGAAGTCAAAAAATACCTTTGCCTTGTCCAATTCGAATAAGATCTTTTCATATTTACACTCCAGTGCCTCTGCTCTTTTTTCATGACTTAAGCATTCATTGATGGCCTTCTTTGCTTGAAGTTCGAGTTTCTTTGATAGTCTTTCGTACAGATCTCGCTCCTTACGATACATTTTTAATTGCGACTCGGCTGTCTCCATCTGCCTACGGAACTGGGCGCTTATATTACGAACATGTCTCTTGGATTTTGATCGTTCATCCTGCAATTCACGACGCAACTTATCTACTTGCACCTGCAAATGAGCGGCACTGGCCGCTTGTCTTTTGAATTCTATAATTTTTTCTTCAATTCCGAGCATTTTATTCAGCAGCTCTTTCAGCCGTTCTCGATCAGCCTCTATTTGTATAGTTCCGCCGGCACTCAGGCGTTCTCGTGAGCCATGGCTTGAACCAAATCGGTTCCAAGCCAGTTGCTTTATAACATTAGACAATTTGTCAATTTGCATCTGTAGCTTCGTGCGATCGTCTTCCACCTTGCGATGGAATAGCAGTTCACACAAGAGATCCCTCACTTTCTTTTGTAGGTATGGAACATCGGTGCTAGTCTCTGCTTTAACACATGAATCAGTGAAAGCATTTTCTCGCGACTGATACTGCTCCAGGCGCTGTTTCAAAAGTTTATTATCGCGCGTAAGGTCATCAATTTTCTTTATATAATGTTGCCACGCCTCTAAAATTGCTTCAACCGTGAATTTTCCTTTGGCCTTAAGTGATTTGAGTAACAATTCGGCATCGTGGTACGCTCGAAAGTTGCTCAACGTAATTTTAGTACTAAAATGTGACAAATTGCTGTTTTTCCGGTTCATATCGTATTCGGTGAAATAAACAGGGTTTGGCTGCAAATAGCCTGAGAAATATGCTAAACATTATTAGTGTGCAATTTCTGAATTCATTTGTGTCTTACCTTTTCAACGCAACAAGCTGAGTTATTTCGCAGAGCTTTCACGCTTTTTCGGGACTTTCTACAAATCTTATATTCATCACGAAATTACAAACAACAGCTAAATTCTTAGGTGGATTACTGGGCGAAAACAGAAAATAGCATTGCCAATTAACACGGACATGATTTTTTTTAGCGAACAAAAAAAAAACGTTTAAAACAACAGCATCAGATAAAACAATTTAATGACTTTTCCTGAAATACTGTGAAGGCTGTCTACTGAGAGATCGAATAAAATAGTGGAGTTCATTCGTCAATTTCTCGTCATTATTTATGTTTGAAATAATTTTTAAAATTATGGGAGGGAATGCTTAGCTCTTTTGTTATCTAGGCATCATTTAGCGATCTGATTTACATTTGCACAGGACACGATCTGCACAGGACACGATCTGTTTTGGTGGGCAGTGATTTTTCCCCGCCGGGAATCTGTATTACATAAAGCATAGTACTGAGTTCGATTTCACGTGAAATTTTCATACAAAATTTCACGTGAAATCTGTTTCGGCGAGAATTTAGCTTGAAAATAAGCAAGTTTGGTACTGTGTTCTTAGCATGAAAAGTTGCTTTGAAGTTGCTTTCGCTTCGAAAACATAGATGGCACTAAAACATGTTGTCAATCATTTCACGCAAATTTAGTTTGTGCAGTTCATTCTTTCGAGCGAAAAAGTGACATTTGGTGTTTCAATTTGAAAATGGAGCAGTGCAAATGACTTTCCAATAAGAAAATCGATCGAAAATTGAAATTCTTGACATTTTATCCGTGAAGAATGAGCAGTGTCTCTGCTTTTCTCTGTTGTCAAAATTTTCGCTCGAAAGAATGGCCAGATCATGGGGAAATGTCAAAATTTCACGTGAACTCGAACTCAGTACCAGCCTTAAGATGGCATTATTTCGGCCGCACAGAGCGCGATCTGTCGAAGCGATAGAATTCTGCCCGCGGCAGTTAGCGACAAAACTGTATATAATTGCAAAACTTGTCGAACGACAAATCAACATTTACACTTCACAATGTTGTCGTGCCAGTGAGACAAATAAGTGCGCGAAGTGAAGAAAATATTGCAGCCGTACGTTAAAGTATGAGACGAAACCAAAATTTGTCAATTCCTCACCGTTTCCAGGAATAAGGCATTGCTCAAATCAGTTTGTGGCGAATTTTACGTAAGGATTTGAGTTCACGTGCCTACAAGATCCCACTAGCACAAGAGTTAAAGCCACAAGATCATCAACAGCGACGTGACTTCAGTAAATGGACACTAAACATGCTCGATACCAATCCTGAATTTTACTGTAAAATCATACTGAGCGACGAAGCACATTTTTGGCTTAACGGATTCGTCAAAAAGTAAAATTGCCAAATTCGGTCAAGTAAACATCACAAAGTCATTCACAAAATGCCATTACATCCGCAAAAACTAGCTGTTTGTTGCGGTTTTTATGCTGGTGGTGTCATTGGTACGTACTTTATTTTTAATGATCTTGGCAGCCCAGTCGCGGTTAATGGTGAGCGCTACCGTGCCATGCTAACCGGTTATTTTTCACGTAATTTGGAAGAAAGTAGCTTGTTTGACATGTGATTTCAACAAGACGGAGCCAAATGTTACACAGCTGGTCAAACAATCGACTTATTGAAGTCAAAATTCGAGAATCGAATCATTTCGAGAAATGATCATTAGTCCGGGGAAATTTAACATGGTGCTTCGGAAAAATTAGGGGAAAGCTGAATTTTGGTGTGAACCTTGGTACTGGCATGTTAAACAAAATGTCAAAAGTTTCCATCGATCCTAGGGCTGCGTTACTTTTTATACGGGGTCAAAGGTCACCAAAAGTGACCTTTCCTAAATATCTCAGTAACGGTCACGTCTACGGAAAAACAATGTATGACGAATTTGTAGCTTAAAAAATGTCCCACAAAAAAGATTGTGTAACTTTTTCTTGTAACCATAACCGTTTTTGACATATATTGATATAAACATTTGTAACTCACAGTATCCACTTTCACAACGGCATGTTGATATTATCCAATTTTGATTACGACTTCGAACGTTTGTGAGTTTGTTTTTCTATGTTTAAAAGGCCCATAAAAAACATATGTACGAACATATCTACCACACTCCAGCCTAGGTGTAATACAGTAAAATGTGAAGAGTTGCATACTTCAAAAGTATTCTCTGCAGATTTTAGACGAATCGGATAAGTATTTATAGAGGTAAATAACTTTGGATCGAGCTATCTCTAATGCATAAGGGTACGGACAAGACGGAGCGACGAGAGCGTCGAGTCGAGCATAGCGTCGAGTCAAGCATGGAACAGCTCACTGAATTGTGTTCATGTAGACGCGACGAGACGCAAAATCGTAAACGAAATGTTACAGTAGCAGTCGAAATAATGAGTTCTTCAGTGTCGGATGAAGAGTTTTTCTCACCACAATACACCAAATTGAAATCAATAGACTGCTGATATATATAAATTAATAGATTTTCCTAATCACTGGTAGAAATCTAATTAACTGTGTGCAATTCTGCACCATTCATTCATAAAAAATGTACCCAAAATTTCGAATTACCCACAAAAAACCCATTAACGCAATTCGTCTACTTGCTGTATGCTATCAAAACACATTTTGCAACAACAACATACATTACCGCTGCGAGCAGTCGAGCAACGAAATCGGTTCGAATCGATGTCGTCGCTACTATCAAATTTTCACTCTTTGGTCGCTGCTTCGACATGGCCACTTCCATTTGAAAGCAAAGGACCGATTTCGGCGCGTTGCTTGACTCGACGCTCACGACGCTCTCGTCGCTCCGTCTTGTCCGTACCCTAAGAGTAGGCTGGTAGCGGCAGCTGTGTGTTCGACTACCTGAGAGACTGTAAACCCTTTTATGTACTTCCTATTATATGTAATATATATATATATATATATATATATATATATATATATATATATATATATATATATATATATATATATATATATATATATACCCTCAGGTAGTCGAGCGCACAGCTACCGCTATATGTTTAAGGCATTGTAGCATGAAATATATACATTTTTGAATAGTAACTACTCTAGAAGTAGTTAGGTGTGAAGCGTCGAGCTGTGCACGCGTGTATGTTCGACGTCATTGTAAGTCGTTGTAAGAGAGCGAAATGGATAAAAAAGTGACTAGAGCTGCGAGAAAAAATAAAGCAGTGTATAAGTCACGAAACAGGAAAAGAAAACGGTCTTTCAGTCCAAAGACTGCGGAGACTAATGATGGTCGAGCGAGTATTTCAGCAAAAAAACTTAAAAGTAATGATGAATATCATGTGCTAAAAACGTATGCAGTTGATTACAGGATAATAAATTTTGTTACCGTTTTTTTGACGATTGCAAGTCTTGTGAAATGTGCAAAGTGCGAGAGCAAAATATAATTTGGCATAGTAAACGAACGTGGATTTGATTTCAAAGTTTCGGTTGTGTCTTATAAATGTACTCTTGAGTGCATACCATCTTGCGATGTTATCAAACATTCTTATGAAGTAAATCGAAGGTTTATGCTAGCGATGCGTGTCATAGGTGTTGGCTGCAAAGGTGCAGTGAAATTTTGCGGCTTGATGGATTTCCCGGCATTGTTATATGAACCTACGTACCGTATGATACTGGAGCATAAACGTTTGTTGCGAAAGAGGATTCAACTCGAGTTAGGGAATCAAACCGACGTTCGCTACAAAATGCTCGAGAGACAAGGGTGGCTCGACGACAGCTAAAGATCATTGCTTATGCAGCCACTAAAGCGAAAGAAGGGACATCATATGATCCTGGAATAGGTGATTCAGCGTAAGTTCTAAAATAAATTTTTTATCTGCATGTAAATCGTACTCAAAACTTTAAACGCATTTTTATCAAAACTATGTTTTCGAAGTCGGTGATCACTGTCACTTGAAAACGGCTTTATTGATTAATATGAAATTTTCCTCACTTATTTAATATATAATTATCCTCCGGATGAACGAAGAATTAATTCTTTGTCAAATTTGTTTTTGATAGCCGAAAATGTGAGTGAAATTTCGGTCGAAAGACCAATTTTGAATTTCAACATCCGCCATTTTACGAAAAATCAAAATCTGCCAAATCCCTTCGTTCATCCGGAGCACTATGGCATTGACTAATGATCCCCGATTTTGTTTTTATTTCAGATGCTCCAGTGACGAGCTACAGTGATCACGGCAAAACCCTTTCTTTTTTTGAACCCTCGAAAATTTGCTCTATTTCGACTAATTTTCAACATTTTGCCTTAAAAAAATTTTAAATAGCTTCTACAAATATATTTCTCTCAAGTAAAAAAAAACATTTGTTATTAATTATATTAATGTGTTTCTAAAAAAAATCCTAAAACAGAGCTTTTTTGCACGTCCCAAGTGTACCTGCCTCCTTGAGCCATCTTGTGGGGAAAAAACCGAAATGAAATTTGTGAAATTTCAAAAGTTTTGCTTTGGTTGTACAAACAAAGCATAAGATTTCTGTATGAGCTAGTTTTCATTGTAATAGACGAAAATTTTTCATGAGAGTCGATGGTTTGAAGGTTTTCACTTTCAATGCCTGCCGTAGCTGTAGGGTTGCCGGCATGTTCCCAAAAAAAAAAAACTTAGTAGCATCAATATGTATTTTAAGTTTTATATATCTGATAATCTGGTCAAAAGTTATCACAATTCGAAAGTTTTCAAATTTACCCCAACGGCGAAGCCAAAAATCCATGGCGCCAAGGTTATGCTGTGTATTTGGTGGGATCAGAAGGGGCCGTTATATTATGAGTTGTTGAAATTGGGCCAAACAATCACAGGTGACCTGTACCGAACACAATTAATACGTTTGAAGCGTGCCATCATCGAAAAACGCCCGGAATATGCGACCAGACACGAGGCTATAATTTTTCATCATGACAACGCTCGGCCGCATGTTGCAAGACCAGTGAAAAACTATTTGGAAAATAGTAGATGGGAAGTTTTGGCCCACCCGCCTTATAGTCCGGACCTTGCTCCGTCTGACTTTCATTTATTTCGCTCGATGCAAAACGCCCTCACCGGAATACACTTCACTTCAGAGCAAGGCATCCGATATTGGATGGATTCGTTTTTGGCCGCCAAGCCGGCGCAATTTTTTTGGGATGGAATGCATAAACTGCCTGAAAGATGGGGAAATGTTGTAGCTTCGGATATACAATACTTTGAATGAAATATATTGTAAGAATTTTCCACAATAAAGCATCAAATTTCGCTAAAAACTTCCGGTTATTAAGTTGTACGTCCATATATATATATATAGAAATATGAATTTTTTGCCAAAGTGCCTTTAATACTCATGTTCTTCGATCATTAGTAAAAAACAAAGATTGCGAGAAATTTCCAAATGTCGTTTTGTCTATTGTACGTGCGAGCTTCTGCTTTTTGAGCAAATTTTCAAGCACAATCTGTATTTGTTAGTTTCATTAATATGACGAAAACGGTATATGTTGCATTTGTTTTCATCCTATTGTGGAACCAATCCCTCGCAACGTATTTCGGAGAGCCTGAAACTTTACAGGTAAGTCTGCTAAGCGTATGCACATATACTTTTCTTACTAATTGATTAATTCTAGGGAACTCTGATTTATCGTGGTGAAGGCGCCAGGATCATACATTGCATGGTCTTTCTAGTGTATTTGAAGCCCCCAACATTCGTTGGATCCGGACTGTGCCTGTACGATGATTGGTAAAAAAAAATTTTGTGATCTTTATTTAGTGTGGGAGGAGATAGTTTAAACTTCAAACCGAGAAATACTGGCAGCAAATGATCTACACGCATATGTTTTTTACCATCATTACCCACTATGGGAATGGACTTTGCGGCTTGTTTGAGTGACGGAGAGCGTAGAAGAAAGGGGGTACAAAAACATTGCATTTATCCTCTTGTATAGCCTTAGACTATATTTATAACTTGCAAAAAAAAAAGTGAAGCATACGTAAAGTGTGGCAAAACAAAAGGTCTGTTAAAAAAAATAAGGTCTGTTCGCATACTTTCAGTGACTGAATTTTACTGAATCGTGTGGTGGGGGAAATTCATGAAAAGTAGGAAAACGCTCTCATTACATTAGGTCTGTTCGCGTACTTTCAGTCACTGAATTTTACTGAATTTTCCTGAATCATGTGGTGGGGGGAATTCATAAAAGGTACGAAAACGCTCTCATTGCGTTTCCTGAAAATTGACAAACAAAAGTGTCAGTTGTCGATTTTTGGGAAAACAATGGTGATTATTAAGTTATCTTAAGCGGTGATAAACTATCGCCACAAAAATATTCGTCCTTCATAATAACATTACGCCAAAAACCGTTTGACAGTTTTCAGTATTTTTCAGTAGCTCATACCCTACTGAAATTTACTGAAAGAGGGAAAATTTTCAGTTTTCAGTAAAACGGAGTACAAAAACGGCTTCATTGCAATTAATCGTAGTACGCGAACAGACCTATTTCCTGAAAATTGACGACCAAAAGTGTCAGTTGTCGGTTTTTGGGAGAGCAATAGTGATTAAACGGAGTACAAAAACGGCCTCATTGCAATTAATTGCAACAGACCTATACCTAATAGCTACGTATACAATAGCCTCGTATACAATGTGGTTTCAAAGTGGATTAGGATTAGTCAAACCATGTTCTATACGCCCACCGGATTGATTTGGAATAAATCGATTCGATCAGGAAATTTTACCGGATTGGATTGACTTTGACGTTAAAAAACCAGGAACGAGGGATTGAGGATTCAAAAATTCGGAGCCCAATTGAGTTCTATTCATATATGTGACCTTCCGATGCGATATACTTCACTTTAGTAAACTGGCTGAATTTTATTCGGTTAATCCAGTCGCACGAAAATCCTACTTTGAAGTTCCATATCAATTCGTTTCAAGCCAAGTCAGTCCAAGTCGGTCCGGTTTGTATATGAGGCTAATGCGACTTGAAAGTGGATTCAAACCGGTTTGAGATCGAAACAGTGGAATCGAAACCTTTGAACAACCCGTTTACTTTCCATTATTTCAATCTCAATCCCCAAATCAGTCCACGTTGTATACGGAGCTAATAAAAAAACATTGAGCAGTCATTTGGGACTGCCGAAAGAAGTGATAGCTTAAAACTATGAAATTATAATATGGTTTTTATGTTGGATTTTAAAATTATTAAAACACCATCGTAGACAAAAGTTTCATAACGATTATATCAATAAAAAACTCTAGCGCACCTGAACCGCTAGAAACACTAATGTTCGAAGAACAGTAGAAGAATCGTGCAGGTTTTGAGTGCATATTCCACCACATGAGCTGCTTATTGCGGCCAAACTGTCTCAAATGCCACGTTTTACTTTTGCCTCAAGAATGCATTATAACTCATATGGTGGAAAGGTTTCAGATATTACCACTGGCATGGATTTCAACGTTTATGAGAGCAAAACACGGGTTAATTATATTCGTTATCAGTTGCTTATTTCACAAAATTTTGAAAGCAGCATCTCATATAATATCAATGAAGAAAATGCTCAGTGCCTGCAGCACTGTAACTGAAGTTGGAGTTTGGGGCTGCTATCCGAAAAATTTGCAGAACTTTGGGAATTGAAACATCGGTTATTTATTTTCATTGCAAATGTTTCCGGTATGAAAACTAACTGTAAGCATTTATTGATACAAAAGTAGCACAACCGACTCGTGCTGGCAACCTTTCGCCAGTATCAAAGCCAAGAATATATCACATCTGCTTCACGTTGTTATATAACATTTGAAGTTATAGAAGCATAAAGAAATTTAGGGTTACCTGCAGCGAGTTTTTTCAAATAATCGAAAGCTTAATATTTGCTGTTTATTGTCACTAAAATATCATTACCAATTGAAAATTCTACGATAAAACCGCTTAATAAAGATATTGCAAGCAAACACAAAACCAACAATAGCTGGCAACCCTATCATGGCTTTTAAACCAAATTTCACCTGAATAATGCCTATAATAGGATCCATTAAATGTATGAAATTCGTAATGATTTCATGACTGCACTGGAAGTTATAGGGCAAAAAGTTTTATTTTCCTAAGCGAATTTTCACAAAAAGACACAAAAATTACCATAGCTGGCAGCACCAATCGAATTTTTCAACCAAATTTCTATCAAACAGAGTTTAGACAAAGGTTCAGCTACTGTGTCAATTTCATGAAAATCGGGTAACTAATTCACATTTCATAGGGCAAAAAGCAGTTTTTTTTCTTTGTAATTTTTCAAGATGGCACCACTGGAACAGAGTAGCCTACAATTCAAAATCGCTTCTATCAGACCTGGCCCTACTTAAGTCCAATGCATTCTGTAAATTTCAATGGTATCTGATTATTGATTCGTGAGTTCCCGTGAACAGAAGTTTTTGAAGCTAAAAATATAGGTTAACTGAGAAAGGGTTACCGTTCTTGTCCGACATGAAATTTCCAAAGTTCTACTTTGACTGTGTATATTAAGCATAATGTTTGTATACATATTGGTTTTATTGTAGAAACGGACATTTTTTAGGATATTCGATGGTTTGAATGTTTTCACTTCCAAATTTTTATTTTTTCAAATTTAAGACACCAAAATTATCATAGCTGGCAGCTCCAACCGAATTTTTCAACCAAATTTCTACCAAACGTGGTTTGAAGTAAGGTGCAGCTACGGTGTGAATTTCGTCAAAATCGAACGATTCAATCAGAATTTATAGGGCTAAAAACAGTTATCTTTTTTAGTGATTTTTCAAGATGGCACCACTGGCACAGAATCACCCGCATTTCAAAATCACTTCTATCAGACCTGGTCCTATTTAAGGCCAATACATTCTGCAAATTTCAATAAATTCTGTTCATTGGATCGTGAGTTTCCGTGAACAGAAGTTTTTGATGCTAAAAATATAGGTAACTTGGGCAAGGGTTACCAGGCGTGCCCGTTATACCATATCAAATTTTTTTTTTTATTTATGTAAACAAAGCACAAAATTTACATATGAGTGGCTTTGTTTTTAAGAAACGACATTTTTTCAAGAGAGACGATGATTTGGAGGTTTTCACTTTCAGTGCCTGCCCTAGCTACAGGGTTGCCAGCACAATCATTAAAACGTACACGAATCTACAACTAAATAAAACAAGCATGTCCTGAAATTTTCGTAATCATGGAATAGCTCTGTCAAAAGTTATCGCAATTTAAAAATTTGCAAATTTTCCCGTTCTCTTTTTAGGCACCCAGCGCACACATGGGGTTAAAAAATTCCAAAACATTATCCGATTCACATGTAAAACTTGTTCAAAATTTATGTCGTCAACTTTATTTTTGCAAAAATTATTTGTGTACGGAATAATAGGTATATTAAAAAAATCACTAAAATGGCCGCCGGCGCCAAAGGGTTAAAGATTATTAACTTTTTGTGAGACCTGGCACTATTCTGCATATACACCAATGTGTCCTGAAAATTTCAGCTCAATCGGATGGCGCGTTCCTGAGATTTTTTCACTGAAATTTTTTGATGATATATATATATATATATATATATATATATATATATATATATATATATATATATATATATATATATATATATATATATATATATATAGAAATATGAATTTTTGGCCAAAGTGATTTTAATACTAATGTTCTTCTTCGAAAATTAGTAAAAAATTATACTATATAGCAAAATTTTTAACGAAAACTATCGTAATCATAACGTTATTAGCACTAGTTTTACAATAAATACATTATGAACATTTCACCACGAAAGTTTAACGCAAAATAACAAATTATGGGTGATTTAACAAAATTTTTAACGAAAACTATTGAAATCATTTGTCATTCCATCATGAACGTTAAACCCTAAACAACAGATAAAAAATCAGTGATTTAGCAAAATTATCGAAATTATAACGAAGAATGGCCAGACAATGGAGACTTACCAAAATGTATCTTCACGATTAAGTCAATACCAGCTTTAAAATAGTAATTTATGGGCTAGGTCCCATATTTAAAATTCTGCTTGTGAGGCTTTTTCGTCGTTCGGTCACTGAATGAACTGTATGTAGTGCGTTATAAGCGGTCAATAAAAGATTAAATGACAACCTTGCTTTCTCAGTGCTTTTCATTCAGAAATTTAGGAAAACGAGGAAAACTGTGTGCTTACAAATACTGTCTCATGGTTCTACATATACTTTTGAATTTACTATTCTGATTTGCGACACGGTTTGTAGAGACACTGAACGTCGTAAGTAGATGTATGACGTTAGTTGTTTTACCGGGATGGATTTTTGAGTGATCGCTTTATAATTTTTAGCACTTCAGACCCAAAATCACCTTTACTATAAACATCATTTACATCATTTTTTTTGTAATTATGATTTGTGTTATTTCAGGGGAAACTTTTTAGGCGAACCTGAAGGCTATATCATTGACGTTGACGACAGAATCTACAATGTTTCGAATATATTTCTACATCCACGATTTTGGTATACCAATACCCAAAATAATATAGCAATTTTTCATGCAGAGATGGAAACCTACATGTTTTCGATATATGGGCCTAGTATTGTCAAAATACCCGAAGATCGCGATGAAGCCTTAAGCTGTACGATGAGTTACACTCGGCTGCAGGGTAAAATAGAACGGACATCATTTGATACCGAAATCTTGAACCGTGAAAAATATTGCTTCCAGCAAATGTATCCGCTGGCGCTTCGCCTACGATATGATAATTTATGTGCCAGTAAGTATTACATTAAGTGGTAAATGTAAATGTCAGGTAGTTTCGGCGTTCGAATTCACTAAATGTGTTTAAATCATTTAGGAATACCGGCTTTCGGTACAAATCCGGCTCTCGATCGTCATTACACAGGGGCACCAATAATATGTACACCTGTGCAAAGCGGAGGTGATAATGGTGATGACGGTGATGATGTTGATGAAGATGATGATTACGAAGATAATGGCGACAGCTGGTCAAGGGCTGATTCGAGCGTCCCATTCTTATATGCAATTTTGTCTTTCAACTACGCCTGTGACAATTGGGAACGAGTGGCTGTTTTCACACGAATATCGTACCACAGAAATTTTATTATTGATCCTAAAAGGTATATTCTCGAGCAACTGTCGGACTTCAAGCGGAGAACATACGTCAAACCCAGTAAAGCTATGCGAAATCATCGAACGTATGATGCTATTTATTTCTTAACGTTGGAGCTAATGTATTTATTATTGAGAAATAGAGTTTGTGCTTAAAGCTTACACTCAGTAAGCTTTTTCTTGTATTTACATACGAATTTATTTTAGTCAACAGTTTTGTTGATTAAAATAAATTCGTATGTAAATACAAGAAAAACGCTTTATAGAATTTAGTCAAAATAGTAAACGTTTCATTTCTAACTCGGCACAAGTTTTATTTTGACATGGAAAGGTAATGTGAAAATAACATACCTCATAGGTAGCGTTTATACTAGTGATGGGCATTTCTGTTGTTTTCAGAAAACGAAAACGAACTGTTTTTTTCCAAAAATAACTGTTTTTTCAACCTTTTTGAAAACTTTTTTCACTCGACCAGCAGCAAATTGATACTGGGTGTTACAGTTAGTGATTGGCATTTCTGTTGTTTTCAGAAAACGGAAGCTATTTGAAAAAAAGCAGGTTGAAAAAAACAGTTGGAAAAAAACAGTTTTTTTCAAACTGCTTTTTTTCAAATAGCTTCCGTTTTCTGAAAACAACAGAAATACCAATCACTAATTGTAACACCCAGTATCAATCTGCTGCTGGTCGAGTGAAAAAAGTTTTCAAAAAGTTTTAAAAAACAGTTATTTTTGGAAAAAAACAGTTCGTTTTCGTTTTCTGAAAACAACAGAAACGCCCATCACTAGTTTATACTGCACATTTAGTCCGCGGACTAAACACCAAATTCCACCTAAATTTTTTAGTCCACGTGGTGTAAACACTGACGGACCGACCTAAATTTATGATATCGTATACAGCGAACGTTTAGTCCGCGGACTAAACACCAAATTCCACCTAAATTTTTTAGTCCACGTGGTGTATACACTCGCGGACCGACCTAAATTTAGGTCGGTCCACGATTTCAAGCGACCTGACCTAAATATAGGTCGTGGACTATATCGCTGTAAACACACGCGACCTAAACATTGATTTTTGCGCGACTATTAATAATGTATGTATGTAGAATATAAGT
Source organism: Nemotelus nigrinus (assembly GCA_947369275.1). NCBI lineage: Eukaryota > Metazoa > Arthropoda > Insecta > Diptera > Stratiomyidae > Nemotelus > Nemotelus nigrinus. The sequence continues at coordinate 224,613,849 of OX376372.1, read as the reverse complement.
TCATAACATTCCCCATTGACACAAAATCATTGAAATAAACATGTTTGAGAGACAAATGAAACGATAAATACAGTGCGTGAACGAAAATTAAACTAAATGACAGCTGTCACATACAAACGAGGACTAAATTCGACCTAAGCAAATTTTAGGTCGGGTTGGTTGTAAACACCTGAGGACTAAGTTCATTTAGTCCGCGCTTTAGGTCAGGTCACTTAAACCGCACCATAGTCATTTTTAACATATGTTTGTTCAAACCAAGAGACACTATACCTTCAAATTAAAAGACGTTTGAAGCAATGAATTCAAAATGTTAAGTTAACAAACACATTTTGGTTTTAACAGAGCAGATACTTTTATCACAAAACCCCGCAAAATGAAGAATGTTCGTCTTCCATCAAAATTTCTAACAGGAGTCTTTTTGATTTCACAAAATTATTCCTTACAAAAATATGTAATTTCGTTTGATACTCTTCATTGAAAAACAAAATCTCATTATAACACATTTATTTTTATTTTATTATATTATTCAAAATAAGATACACCTAAAATTCACATTTAAATATTTATTATTAAGTTAATAGAAAATTTCATTTATTTCAAATTAAATATAAATTTTACATAACTAGATTATCTATATTTATAGACTTCTTCATTTTCGTGATGTATGATACACATTTTGTATCGAATGTATTTTCGATTTGTATGGGTCTCTAGCCAATAGTGCTTTTTTGTTTTTTCAATAACAAGGAAAGAAAAACAAATTAAACAACTTTCTAGTTCTCACAAACCACATTCTAACATATTGCAGTGAAAATTTCACACAGTACCCATGCGTATGACAGTAAAAGTACTATTAAATAAATGTAAATTTTACAATCTTTTGCGTGTTTATTGTCATAGTTTTTGTCTGACTACTTTCTGTCTGTCTACTTTCTGTCTGTCTACTTTCTGTCTGACTACTTTCTGTCCATTACATAAAAAATTAAAATGGGTGGAATTATGAAACTCGAATCGAGTGACATTTTCGAAGAATGAATTCGCTAGTACCAAACTCGTTTCGAGCTGAATTGTACTCGAAACCTGAGAGCTCGAAACTGAAAAATGTACTAGTTTCGAGTTGAAAACGGGATTACGAAACTCGAAAATACCTCGTTTGACAACTCGAAAACGAAAATTTTTACTCGTGTGGTTGTCAGTGTTCGGTCTAACGGATTGAATAGATGGTTGTTTTGAAGCTATTCGATAATCGATTGCCGATTATCGATTTGACCGACAAGTTTTGTCGATTACAATTTGCTTCGCGACATTGCATTGACAGGTGGTTCGACATACGCAAAATATAAGTTGTTTTGTTGGCATATTCAGTCGCTAATAAAATAATTATTAAATGATGAAATTTATGAACGCCAAACAATTTGAACTTTTGGTATCTCTACTTGAGAAAAATGAAGAGCTTGCAAAAGGATTCGTTAGGGCTTGTGGGCAAAATGGCGAAATGATGGATCGTTGGAATAGATTTGCAAAAGAGCTAAATAGCTTGGATCCACCAGTAAGATATGGAGGTGGTTGGCAGAAGGCTTGTTATATTAGGTATACACTCCACAGAAAAATATTTGGAAAGTCTGAAATGCTGTATAAATCTACTCTTCACTAAATAAATCAAGACTATTCTAATCAACAGTTCTTACTCCGCATTGTTCATATCCAAAGGATTTGACGAGTCTCTAAACTATTTTCTCTTTCGTCTTAATTCTAGGAGGGTGGCTTGATTATCTTTATCAAGTCGTCGTCAAAAAATTAATCAAATGAGTTCATTTCACAAACTTTCGAGAAAAAAAACAGATTTATTTTATAAATTGCACTTGGCAGTTAACGGATGCTAAAATTGTTCACAATGGCAATTTAGTTCACAATAGTACTCAATTCAAGCATTTTCCTCGATTTCAAGGTAGTACTTATAAGTAGTTTCGATCGACTCTCACAATACCAAAACGACATCGACTCGACAACTTCGTCGACTATCGACTAGCGATCGACCCGACACTCACAATACGGGTGAATATGTTGTACCTAGTATGGATGCGCATATAAACATTACAGCATTTTGATTACTCCATTTGTAACCAAATTTTTATGTGATTGTTCACAGGTATCTGAGACCAATAATCGCATAAGCGAGTTTAAGCATTAGGAGATGATTAATTTGTGATAGAAATGCTCTTGCATTACGCATTCATGTACATGCACATACATTAAATGAAAGCAAGGTGCAGGAAGTTCACACCATTGTCCAATGTTTTCCTATGCTCCCATGCTTCCCTATCGCCGGTTTGGCTTGTCTCACACATTCGTATCTCATTCGCACACCAATAAGCAGAAGATCGAAAATGGATCATTTCTCAGCTGCCATTTCTAATCCATTCTCTTTTATATCTGTGGTTTCAAGACTCAAAAGCGACAGTTCATCTAACGATTTCAAAAGCCACATATGAATTAATTCAACAAAAAGTTGAAGGAAACTAAAAACTTCATCATTTCCACCAATTAGATCGCAATCATCGAAAGAATATAATGAACGAATGTTTTCATTTCAGATGAGTTTATTTTGAATGTGCCTTTCACATTATGAACAATTTCAATTAAAGGACTAATATTGCCTATGTTGTGTCGTTCATAGTTAAAAATTTGCTTTCTATAGCTCAACGTTTCCATCGTAAAATAAATTACACTTCGCAACGCCATTAAAGACGCCATGCATAATGTCACGACATCGGATATCGAGAGCTGAATTCTGAAACTTATATCTCAAAAACTATAATCAAAAACGTACAAACTTTTACGGCGTTTGAATGTTTTTTGTTTTTACACGAAATAAGCTGTGATATGAGAATTATGTGTGTGCATAGGTTTTTCGCAATAAATCGTTCTATGTTGAAGTTTGTGTAAATTTTGTTGATGTTTTATAATGGAAACTAAATTATCTACAAAATTGCATCATTTATTTTTTGAGTTCAGAATAAAATATACCAATTTTATGCTTGGTTTGTCAACAATGTTGATCACACGAAATAAGCTGTGAGCCACTGTATGTGGGTTAATCTTCGGCTTGTCGTATTCATTATGCTGCGCTGCAGCATTTACCACTTCCGTCTTGTCGGCGCTTGCTGATAATAACTGCTTTTGATCTTGATTTGCGATTTCCGACCGGAGTTTACTTTCCGAAGATACCGCCGGAACTTCATCCTCACTTGCGCTATCTTCTATGAGCAACTTGAATTTTCTTTGCAAGTACTCTTCGTCTCTTGCTGGTTGTAGAAGCCTCTGTTCTTCCAGGATTTGTAATCTAATCCTTTTGTGTTTTGATATAGTCGCATTCGTTTCTGTTGGCTTATAGCATCTACAGACGGCGAACATGTTCGCTCGCCAAGTTGGTAAACCGTGTTCGTCGTCTGTAGAGGCTCTTACTTGACGAATTATGATGGCTGCGGTCTTTGTTTAGCGAGCATGCTAAGCGCATTCAAAATAAAACCACGTATTGCACTCATCACACTGCACCATTTCGTTATTATCTGCATTCTGGCAGACAGGACAGCTTTCTTTATTATCGGGACAGCTTTTTTTTTTATCATCGAGGCTGTTTGCATAGTTGCTGGCAGCCTTAGAGCGAATCCTTTTTCATGCTTGTTGAGAAATTTTCATTTTCAGCCATTTGCAACGTCAAATTAATTCTCTATCAGAATTTCGTAAAAATGTTGCGCTTAACGTAATGTAAAGACTTTTTCAATTTTGCAGCATTCTATTTATTTAATGGCTTAAGATAATTTAAGATATTTTTAGAAACTACAAAATTCTGTTTTTTGTGTCTTCTCTTCTACGACTGTTTTTTCTCCCTAACTCATTTGTTTTTTTTTTCTTTTTCTGTCACACGTTTTATTCCATTGCTTACTTTGTTTTTATCTGCATGTTCAGTTTTGTCAACATTAACAAAAACTGCAAATGATGATTTTTTTTCCATCAAACGATTTCAAATCAGATTCATCTCAAAAGATACTCATTTGACAGCAAAACACTCACCACACACACATTCTAAACTCAACCTTTCGCTCCGTCGATCATTCCAGCCCCTGGACACGGACGGTATAACCAATGCCTCCTAGAAGTACGGGCCGTAATGCAGAATGATGACGTCAGAGTTTGCGGGAACAATGTCGCGAAAAACACACGTAGTCTTAAGGTAGGTATCCATATGTTGCATTTCTTCCGTATCGTATCCCTGTTGCGTATCATTCACTAAACGGATACGGTGTCCACACTACTCAATATTCCATGTATCATCAATACGATTCGTTGCAAACAGCTCGATACGCAGCAGCAACACTTTTATTCACGAATCTATAGTGTACAACGCAACGTGTCCACACATGACTCCACTTAGTATGGTATCATTCCTTGCACAAAATGTGATATCGTCGATATACTTCAATAAATTGAAGAATGTTTTCTTTATTCCACTCCATTATCTATGCACTGCACTACAATATTGACAAGTTAACGACTCAAATGTCAAATCATGCAACGCGACTTGTGCAACGCAAGTTGTCCAAATATGATTCGAGAGCGTATCGTTTCATTCCTTTGATGCGACGGCAAGAAACCGCCAAATGACCGATCGAGTTCGTTGCGTTTCTTTGTATCAAATTTTGATACGCAACGAAGATACGTTTGCCGTATCCACTGATACGCAACGGTGATACGATACGCGAAAATGATACATATGGATACATACCTTTATGGGACGTCCGCGGGAAAATGCTAATTGTACAGGTTGTGTTAAACTGATTGAAGTGAAAACAAAGTTAATGCGGTGCGTGCGGTATAATTGGAAAAATTCGCTACGAAATGTTTATCGGTTGGTGTTAGGTTATGTGATGTTTCGTGTCGATTTACTGTCGATACAATTAATTGGTACAAAATGAAAGTTATGACTAAATATTAATATTACAACGCGTCCACGCACAAAAAACTAACGTTTTAATCATATTTTAGCTTAAAAACCGCAAGTGAAATCTCCGTGTACATCGGCACTGCCTCGTGGAAATGTCAAAACTCCCCAAATAACAGACGTCATAGCTAAAACGATTACGTAGCATGACTGCCCGTACTTCTAAGAGGCATTGGTATAACTTTCCACCATTAGCCTCTTCAATCCTCTCGTGCACAAAGCATGTTAAAGCTGCCTTTCCGCCATTTCGCTCTTATTGTCAAATTGGAGGGGAACTACTTGGATTTGACCCGATTTGACAATGAGCAGATAAAAAATTACTGCCATCCCCTTCAGTGTAAATCTTATGGGCATGTCCACTCCATTTCCACTACCTCACTGGATACATACAAAGTTGACTTTTTTCCTTCCCTTCCACTCTCTCCATCACTCAATCAGTATGCACGGGCCGTGTGCATCAACGCATCATCAAACATATCGTCTTAGTACTTCCCAAACAATTGAAAATTGGTATAAGGGAAGATACAATTGTTATTAATTTTAATTACATTTCATACCCTAAGTTTTATGTTTGTCCTCTTGCCAATTGTATTGATTATAGCCTGCTTTCAATTCCAAATTAAAAAAGTATTCAATTCCTATTCTGACAGCATATCTAGCTTCTACAGCTGAAAAACGTTAAAGTCACATGCGATTCTCTTATGCTTATCATTCCCAAGAGCTCTACTTGTTAAGCCTAGTAATGTATTCGACGAACGAAATACAGCGAAAACGTCTGTGCGGAATCGAGCGAAATAAAGCTCCGCACCCCGACACTGGGGGCAGTATAAATTGCCACTGATGACATTTAACAAGTGCATTACATTTGAATTCGGTGCATATAAATTTAACTAAGCGGCATCAAAAATGATATTATCGGCAAAACAAAAACTACTGTATCAATGATGCGCTGTTCATCCATCCATTTTCACCCATTTTTCAATAAAATATCCGCAAACTCGAATGAAACTATGAGCTGTCACAAATTTCGCATCAATTTAAGGTGCCTGGGTCATTAAATGGCCGCGAAATTTAACTTATACAAATTGCAGCGCCATCTCAGAGCGAGTCACTGTGTTGTTTTCGAAGACAGTTATACGTCTTCCAACACATTACTGACGAGCAAAACCAAACGAAATGAAATTCCGCGCCAGGCTGATTTTGTATGGGATTTGACACTTCGTTTCGTTTCGCGTCGAATACATTTCAGGGCTTTAATCTAAAATCAAGGTATTTTGTCTTTACATATCTTTATGGCGTCGCATGTAATTTCTACAGAGAAAAATTTCAATTCTACATACGTTTATTTATAGGCTACAATACCAGAATAAAACATACGTAGTTATTTCATTCTCATTCGAGATAAGCAATCAATGTGAGTTGCGTAGTGAGTGTTTAAAACTGTAGTAAGTGTTTCAAACTGCAATGTGAATTTCATTTAAAGTGGTGAAAACTATTATCTGACTCGCGTTTAAGCCCTGAAATGTATTCGACGCGAAACGGAACGAAGTGTCAAATCCCATACAAAATCAGCCTGGCGCGGAATTTCGTTTCGTTTGGTTTTGCTCGTCAGTAATGTGTTCGAAGGCGTATAAGAGTCTTCGAAGACAACGCAATGACTCGCTCTGAGATGGCGCTGCACAATGTATAAGTTACATTTCGCGGCCATTTAATGACCCAGGACCTTAAATTGATGCGAAAAATGTGACAGCTCATAATTTTATTCGAGTTTGCGGATATTTTATTGAAAAATTGGTGAAAATGGATGGATGAATCGCGCATCCTTGCAACAATAGTTTTTGTTTTGCCGATATTATCATTTTTGATGCCGGTTGGTTAAATTTATATGCACCGAATTCAAATGTAATGCACTTGTTAAATGTCATCAGTGGTAATTTATACTGCCCCCGGTGTCGGGGTGCGGAACTTTACTTCGCTCGATTCCGCACAGACGTTTTCGCTGTATTTCGTTCGTCGAATACATTACTAGGCTTTAAGGTTTTTAACCTAACAATAAATATTTGAATGCACATTTTAGTTATATCTTATTTTGAATAATATAATAAAGTAAAAATAAATGTGTTATGAAAATGATATTTTGTTTTTCAATGAAATTCATTCGCTATAGCATCAAACGAAATTACATATTTTTGTAAGGAATAATTTTACATTTATTCATACATATTAGCAGTAGTGAAATCAAAAGAACTCCTGTCAGAAATACAGCGTAATCTATTTTGGTGGAATACCAACATTCTTCATTTTGATGTTTGTGGGGTTTTGCGATAAAAGTATCTGCTCTGTTAAAACCAAAATGTGTTTGTTGACTTTACATTTTGAATTCATTGCTTTCAAAATAAACGTCTTTTAATTTGAAGGCATGGGGTCTCTTGGTTTGAATAAACATCTTTTAAAAATGACCATGAGGTATGTTATTTTCACGTTATCTTTCCTTGTCGAAATAAAAATTGTGCCTAGTTAGAAATGAAATGTTTACTATTCTGACTAAAATCTACAAAGCTTTTTTCTTGTATTTACATACGAATTTAGTTACGAATACAGTTTTTTCTCTGAGTCTAGGACATTTGTTTTTGTGCTGGAAAATGGTGTACTTGGTCTTGTTGACGTTTATAAGCAGTTTACAGTGCCAAAGCCACACTTGGTATGTTTCTAGATCTCAATTAATTTTATACTCCAGAAATGGTTCATCCTTTCCAGAATATAAAAGTGTGAGATCAGCATAAAGGACCAATTTGCCAGACAGCTGGAGATGTTGGATGCAGGTTACATAAAGGATGAATAGTACTGGTCCAAGAATTGATCCCTGCGGTATGCTTATATTGATGAAACGTTCCCGACTGATGCACTGTAATAATTTTGTCACAATCCGCCTATCCAATAGATAATCTTTTATTATCGAATTAAACTTCTTGCTATTGCCATATTTTTCGAGACGTTGAAGCAAAATTCTATGGTCAATAGTGTCAAAGGCCTTCTTGAGATCGACAAAAATGGCAGCTACATAGTTCCCTTTATCAAATGAACTGTTAGTGAATTGGATTGTATTGCTGTGTTCTTGGAAACCGTACTGAATTGGAGCTAAAATTGCTGCCTCATTGATGTGTTGCACTATATGGGAATTTAAGATTCTCTCAAATATCTTGCTCATTACACTGGTAACGGCAATTGGGCGATAATTAGAAGTATATGGAGCCTGTCAAATTCAACTCAAAGGGTACGCACGCAACGGAGGTTCGCGAACTGAGCCTTTAGTCTCTTTGACACGATACAAACTCGAAAACCAAGTAAGCTGCGTCTGCTGCGAATATTCGGCAAAAATAGCTCAATTCATTCAAATTTTAATTTTGAGCATTATTACTCCTTTTTTAAACCCTATATTTTCAAAGGATATTTTTGAATTATAGATTGGCTAGCAGCATCGTTTATTCTCAAAATCGATTTAGTTGGCAGCTAAGATGACTACCGGCACGACTATGTAAGTATTCAGTCAGGATTAATTTAATGAATGAATTTGTGTCACCAACATTCTTGGCTCTCCTCGCCTGTTTGGAGTTATTGTGTAAATTTACTTTTGCTTTCAGTGAACAGTTCAAGGAATTCAGCCAAAAGTACTGGAGTAAGAAGAGCACAGGCATTAGCGTATGGGGCGGTTTTGTAAAAACACTCATGTATGCTCCATATAAGGAAACCAAAATACGAAATTATCAAGATTATCAAGTAGATAGGAGGCGTGCTCTTCCTGGTTCTGATGTTGGCAGGAGCTGGTGGGATTTCGATCTAAACCACTGCTTTCGAATGGATATGTATAATTATGTTCTCGACAGCAATAAATTGCGAGGTCCGGTAGATGGTCCCATTCTTACACTTAAAAACTTGAACGAACTGCAACCGACGGACGAGAGACAATGGAATAATCCAAATTGGTACTCAAATTATAAGGACACCACTCCAATCATAGAGCCAATGATGGAAAGTATGGGTGCTTACTTCATAGGATCTGATTTCAGTTGGATGTATCGTGTTTGGCTGCAAAATTTTTTTTTGCTTAACGCCGTCGAACAATACGACATAGAAAAAGGAGTGAAGCTGGTGGAACCTCAACCACTGAATCAGCCTGTATGGATTAATCCGAACCAACCTAGCACTATTAAGCCAATCGTGCCTTACGAACCAGTCACAAACCCGAACGTAGTAGTGAAACCACCTCTACCTCCTCCAACTGCACCTGCTGGCGAGGAAGAGGCTTTCGAAGCAGCAGAAGTGGAGGAGGAAGTAAAAGAGGAAGCGGACGAGAGAGAGGAAGTAGAAGAGGAAGTTTCTGATCCTGGTACGCCCCCACCAACCGTCGAACCGCCGAAACCGAGTGAGCTACAAGACGAACCAGAGATTCTTTTACCTGTGTTGACCATAATGGATATTCAAATCGGAAAAACGGTAAAAGATTTTATGGATTGCCTAGATAAGACACAAAACTTGCAGCAAAAGAGACAAAGCCTTTGCAAAGAGTATAACGATTTGCTGGAAGATTCGATTAGAGCGCAAGCAGAGAGATATCAGACTCAGTCGTTTCAGATGCATTCACACTTGCAGGAAGAAATTGAATCCCTTAAAGCACTTTGTGATAAATACCAAAGCCAACGAAACAAAACCACTGAAGTAGCGCAAACGATTTCTCGTCTGAAAGCCAAAGGCACGAACGTGCACAATATCAAAAATGTCAGTGGTACTATTCCTCCGATAACATTGGAACAAGGTGCAACTAAGGAGAAGGCAAAGGCGGATAGAAAGAGTGCTAGGAAGCTGAAGGAAGCGAAAAGAAAGCTGAAGCTACTAATCAATGAAATGAAATCCATTTGCAATGTGAAATTTTGATATTCTGCTCTTAAGGCTGGTACTGAGTTAATCGTGAAGCTAAATTTGGACATATCTCCATTATCTGGTAATTTTTTCGAGCGAAAATTCCTGAGGATAAAGTGACAAGAATATCAATTTTCGATCGATTTTCTTATTGGAAAGACATTTGCACAATTCATTTTTTCCCCTCCCTTCCACTCTCTCCATCACTCAATCAGTATGCACGGTCCGTGTGCATCAAAGTATCATCAAATATATCGTCTTAGTACTTCCCAGACAATTGAAAATTGGTATAAGGGAAGATACAGTTGTTATTAATTTCAATTACACTTCATACCCTAAGTTTTATGTTTGTCCTCGTTGACATGTGTCCAGATAAAAGTCTACAAAAAACTCTGGTATCTTCTTCATTAAGGATTGGTGTTTTTGATGTGAGATTCCAAGTATACCTTAAACTCTATTATGTTTTTCGCTGATTTGACCGAGTTCGGCAATGAATTGTAATATGCGATAGCCTGCTGTATTGCATCCATCTTCAATTTATCCGTTCTTGGAATTGCAAAAGAGATAGATTTCTAGCAGTTCTGGTTTCCCGGTTAGTTATCTCCAGCATAGTGCGGCGGGTGTTAAGCCACTTCAGATTGTTGCTCAGGATGTTAAAAATCAGTTTTCCCTTTTCAAAATTAATTAGTTGTTGAATACTTAGCAATCCTGTGCGAGTGTAACACAGTAACTGTTGGTGTTAGAGTCGGCATTCTAAATATAATTTTAATTGCTTTCGAAATAAGTTTTCCAATCAATTCGATGTTTTCCTTTGATGTCTGACTCCATAAAATAGTTCCGTATATGATATTTGAAAGTATATAAGCATTAAACGTTATTAATTTTGTTCCGGTTTCCAAGAACTCCAATTTTCTTAAGGCTGCAATCATTAATGCCACTTTATGTCTGATGTGGTTAATGTGGTGTAACCATAGTGTAACATTTTCTCATCCAGGATTAAACCAAGATATTTCATTGATTCAGCTCTTTCCAGATGAATTCCGTTTATCTGAATAAAGGGGTTTATTGGACATTTGTTTTTCTGCTGTAAAATGATGTATTTGGTCTTGTTAACGTTTGTAAGCAGTTTGCTATGCCTAAGCCACACTTGGTATATTTCTAGACCTCTATTAATTTTATACTCCAGAGATGGTTCATCCTTACTAAAATATAAAAGAAGTGTGTCATCAGCAAAAAAGACCAATTTGCCAGACAGCTGGAGATGTTAGATGCAGTTCACATACAGGGGTGGAATTCTGAAACTCGAATCGAGCGGTCGTTTTCGATTCTGTCGAACTCGTCTCGAAAACGATTTGCGATTATGAAACTCGATCGAATTACAAATGATGATGTACTAGAATATTCTTGTACATTACTGCACGAATTATTTAAATTCGTCAGGTATATTAATTTGGACGTCAGTGGTCTATAAGTATACCTTTTTTAAAAACCAATAACATTTTTGTATTCGATTCAAAGGGAGATATAAGAAAATAGTAGATGAGCGTTCGAAGAAGCAAACAAGAAAAAAACTGTCAAAAGTTAGCCAAAAACAAGCAAGAAAAACGACGAAATATCACTAAACGCTTATCACATCTTTCGAAATTTTGTCCTCGCATACGGATTACGAGGGATGTGTCTCGAGAAAAAAACACTTTTGGTCTGTTCCCGTACTTGAATCTATTATAATATATTAAAATAGATTCGCAGCAAGTCGTTTTCGTACTTTTGCTGCGAGCCAAATGCAAGCAAAATTTTGCAGCAAAAAGAAACCAGCTGCCAAATTCTGTTACTGCTGCAGTTTGCTGAAGTACGGGAACAGACCTTTACTTTCAAGCTTGAAGAGCGCCAGAAGATTCGCCCGGAAACCTTTTTAAATGTTAGGAACTTTGTTGGGTGAAATTCCAAACACCACTTGAGTTAAAAAGTGACACAGATGCTCAAATGCTATGGTTATAGGTGGTATATATGCTACTGGAGTTGCGAATCTGCTATATGTCGAAAACACCATCAAGAAACATAAATGCTTGAAAATATTAAAGAAAATATTAAATAAACGCAGCAATGAATTTTCAATGACTCAAAACTTGCTCCAGCGACTGAAGCCTGTCAGATCGTACGGTCCTTTACCTGTTGCTTCATTTTTTTTTTAGTTTTGGCATGTTAACTCCGCATGCCCGCTTTGAAATCCATCTGCACCTGAAAATACATAATTTTGCCTCTCTTTTGGCTATCTTTGCTGAAGACTCGGGCAGTTTAGCAACGACCACAGCGTAAGTAGTTAGTTTCTAACCAGCGTGCGACCTCCGTATATGTATACGGTCAAATAATCCAATGACTCGGCCTGAGATTACAGGCCGGGAAAGTTGAAAGAAATCGCATGGAACAGAAAGAGATACAAGATAAGATTCGACAACTACTCAACAGGAAAAGTAATGCTTCGGCCAAAGTGTAGAGAAAGATAAGTGGGTGAACTGCTTCCATTTTCTCAAAAAAACACTTTGACCTTGAAATTGCGCCTCCATTTACGCAATTCATTATCTGTCAAAGCAACCTGAGAGTGAGCTGGTATTTTTTGCGAGAGTGAGCCGTATGTGAGCAACGAAAAATCTAGCCTGAGTATGTTCCATGCGATTTCTTCCAATTTTCCAGGCTGATCAGCAATACCATCTCAGGCCGGCTCACTGGATTTTTGGTCCGTATACATATATGGAGTCCGCACGCTGGTTCGGAACTAACTTCTTAAGCTGTGCTTCGGCATATATTCAGTAAGCATTTCGCGTAATGCGTGGAAGTATTACAGATCCATTGCATGTTTATTTCTTTTCTATCCTAGGCTGGGAAGATTTATACAAGGGGAAACTTATACTTTTAGCTTTATAGCTTTGTGTATAAGAGCTTTTTGGAAAGTACGACATCGTATTCTCGCATTTAAGTCATCTAGGGTTAATACGAATTGAAGTTTTGGCCGTTGTACCTCTGCATGACCCGAAATGTGTGGTTATTGCATGCTGAGTGATTGTGACGCTCATTGGAAATTCCAATAGCGTATTCTCGCAGCTACTAGGGGGAATCGGCACTCTTGTTTTTCATGCATTTTACTTACCCCTGATGATTTGAAATGCTCCGAAATTGTCATCTTTTCACTTTATATAGCACACCACCCATGATCGTTCTTTTTCCCTTATTTCTGCGAGTGATGTTCATTGGCCAGTCATGGACTTTTGGAAAACCCCTTGCAAGCAGATTACATTTTCATTACCAAGAATGTTTGCTGCATATATGTTTGCTGTCCGGGATGCATTACAGCGATTCCCGTTGGGTACATACTCAGGCTGGATTTCTTGTTGTTCACATACGGCTCACTACTCTCTCGCTAGTCGCAAAAACACCAACCCAATCTCAGGTTGTTGTGACAGATAATGCATTGCGTAAATGGGGGCACAATTTCAAGGTCAAAGTGTTTTTTTTCTGGGAAATGGAAGGAGTTCACCCACCTATCTTTCTCTACACTTTAGCGAGTGTCGAAAATATCCCGAAAAATAAAATTCTTTACTCATCCTCCAGGTGAATAAGTCTCTTGCAAGATTGTCCCATTTGGAGTCTAATGTCATATGATCACCACGTGGAGAATTGGTTGTTAAGTTAATAGACGAGGTGTTTGGCGCAAGTCGCAGATGCAAAGCAGTGGTTTCACTCTGGGCCACTCCATTTTTTTAACTCCATTATTATAACAAGCTGAAGACGAAGACATATCGTAACAATCAGCATACCAACTTATTCCATTTTCCCAATAAAACACTTTGACCTTGAAATTGCGCCTCCATTTACGCAATGCATTATCTGTCAAAGCAGCCTGAGAGTGCGCTAGTATTTTTTGCGAGAGTGACCCGTATGTGAGCAGCGAGAAATCTAGCCTGAGTATATAGTTGTCGAATCGTATATTCCATATGTTTCTGTTCCATGCGATTTCTTCCAACTTTCCAGGCTAACCCACAATACAATCTCAGGTTAGATCACTGGATTTTTGGTCCATATACATATACTGAGTTGGTACGCTGGTAGGAACTAACTTCTTACGCTGTGACGAAGACATCCATTCGGAAAGGCCCTTAGAAACGCAAGCGAGTTAAACAACTTGAGTCAGCATGTAGCAGTGGTATAATGCAATGTAGGAAATACATATTGGCCCAAGCGAGACCAACAAAGCCTATGGTCAATATGTGTACACCATGTTGGTTTGAAATGGCTACGATTGGTCGATATTGGCCCGCATTCCGATCTGAGTGGATTTTGGGCACCAACATGCACCAACCAAACGGATTTTACAGGCTGAATAGACAACAACTCTGGCCATGGTGTGGACAGCAGCATCTGCTCTCGAATTGGCCTGTGGTGGCCCAACCCGAGATGCTCTAGCTTACTAAACATAACTTACCGGACAGCCAGAAAAGTGGCATGCTCCTTAAGCAACCTTTTGCTCAATTTTTACTATGAGCTGTCCGTACGTAAAGTGGTAATGAGATACGACTTGACATACGTTCGCTTATGCGTTGTATGGGCACTTAAATTCACTCATGTTTGCGTACGTCAAAAAGTGCCTTTTTTGCTCTAAAACCGGTCGGTTTTGAGTGACGATTACGGCCGCAGACTCATCTTTGGTTAGGGCTATATGCTTTGCGTGGTATACCTCGGTGCATATGCGCACGTAAGTACGCAGATTCATCACTGGTTGGACCTTTAGTTGCAGTTTCGCCACGACGATAGGGGTTGATTGAATTAAAAATCAAAGGATCCTTTGATTTATCAGACATCGAAGCAATCGCTTGTTTTGAACATAAAATTTCTCAAAATTTCAATCAAAATGGGTCGTTAACACGACGTTCTGACTAGTATAATCTAAAATTCGGGTCAAATTGGGATCTCGTCTGTTCAGTCTAAATAAGCTTAACTATTTACATAAGTCACTTTGTAGCGTTGTATTTTAGATGATGGTTTCAGGTTACTTGATTTCGCGAGTAGCCGATAGTCCATATAGAGCTTGCAATCGAAATAAGCGTCAGCTGTCAAAATCGTAGTGGTCTTGGTTGTGAGAAGGTGTTAAAACAAGACAAAAAATGATAATCCAAAAGTGATTTCAGGTCATTTGAAAATTCACCCAAGAAATGTTTATAGAATAATGATAATTACAAAAAAATTAGCTGCGTAAATAATGGGGGACTGTACGTCAGCCGCTTAAATAAACTTGTAAAAAAATGATTGATGTAAAGTTATTTCAGGTTCAATGAAACTAACACATCTAGCTCTTCAGATTATTAAAATAATCAAACAATCGTCAGGTATTTTTTAAAGGGGGTAAATTTTGCCACACAAAAAAGCCAGCTGCAGAAATCTGTTGCTGCTGCAGTACGCAAGCAGACCTAATATTAGGATGACTTTATTATCGCTATTGTTCTCCCAAAAACCGACAGCTGACACTTTTGTTTGTCAATTTTCAGGAAATGCAATGAGAGCGTTTTCCTACTTTTCCTGAATTTCCCCCACCACATGATTCAAGAAAATTCAGTAAAATTCAGTGACTGAAAGTATGCGAACAGACATATTATAATAGATTCAGGTACGCGAACAGACCTATATTGTTTAAAGTGTCATGCCCATGGCCCAATGACAATTGCAATTGAAACTAGTACTGCAGTTCAGTTAGAACGGTTAGAACACATGCAAATATATGGCTGAAGGCCCAATGGACTGCCCAATGGTAACTACAACTTTTCAGTTTCAGTTGGGATCAAGTTGGGATAGACCTAATCGTATCCCGTAGCGTTGCAGTTGTGCCGTTTCCAATTGTATTTGCATGCGTTCTAATTTGAATGCAGTATTAGCTTCAGTTGCAGTTGCCATTGGGCCATGGGCATCATTTCTAGAGATTTCATGTAACTTGAAATCAATTTAAATTGAAATTTATGGCTTTAACGATAATGGTCATATATACTTATGGTAGAATATAATTTTTTTGAGAAAAAACATTTTTTTCTAGTATTTTCGTGTAAGCTAAATTTGTCGAGGGTTTTACAAAATTTGCACTAGCTAGCTTCTATGTAAACTACCTGCGCCCTTACCTACGACCGTTAGGGTTTTTAGGGATGCATTTAAGTAATTAAGTAAAAATTCGAGTAATCTCTTTGTGCACCTGCGGTTGTGAATTTCATGTTTTTATTCCATTTCTCAGTTGATTATTTGCTTTTCACGCGACTGTTTGTTATGTCCAAATGAGTTAAAAAATTTTGGGTTTTTTATTTAAAAACGTCAAAGTGTCAGATAGCATAAAAGTGTCGGATATATTTTTTTTATTCCCCAAATGGTATTGGTGATAGTATCCCGCGTTAAAAATCTTATTGCCTACCACTTTAATACTCAGGCTAGGAGAACATTGATATTCCACAAAACGCCAATCGTAAAAAAATTTTTTTTTTTTGCAAAGTGCATGAATGTATATTGTCTAGTGGAAATGGAAAATGGCAATTCGTAAATAAACGGAAAAACGGTACTCCGAGAGGAGAGAGTGACGAAACTGAATAAGAAGAGGAAGAAGAAGAAATGGTTCTTGATATTTCTAATGACTGTTGTGAAGGCAACGAACTTGAATCAACAGAAGATTAGAGTAAAAATAAATGAAACTACTTAGAAAACTGGACTATTTTGAACAAATGTGACCATTCCACCATTCATGCTGATGTTCGTTAAGTCGAGCATATATGACTTTTTCAAACAGTTTAGGAATAGTGGATAAAATGGCGATGCGTCTGTAATTTTGAATTTATCTTCTATCGCCATTTTTGAATATTGGTTAACGTAGGAGCATTTCCAATACGATGGAAAGTGCACAGAAGAAAGAGATGCATTAAATATGATGTGAAGAGGAGACATTAACTGTGCACACATTTAATAAGAAAATTCGTACGAAGAAGATCAGGTCCAGAGCCTTTGTTACTATCAAGCTCTAAGATAGCTTTAAAAATATCAACTCTTGAAATGGCTACAACCTCAGCAAAAATTATTCTAGTTACTCTAGAGAAGTGACAGGATGATGAAGTCCTAGCTGGGCTAAAAACCTCTTGAAAGTTATCTGCGATTAAGCTGCAAATTTCTTGAGGAGAAAAATACATTGAGGCTTTATTACACATAAAAGAGAGATAACTGATAGTTTTCCGCTTCATATTCGCAAAGTTAAAAAACTTTTTGGGTTAGTCGATTACATTCTCGCTGGTTTTAATGAATCTGTCATATGTTTTGTGAGACTTGTCATGGAATTCATTGACCACTGCATTGTAATCTTCTTTAATACGATGGCTAGAGTTGATATTATTTTTTAGTGATATGTAAAGCTTATTTTTTTGGTTTCTCAGACGTCTGAGAGTTTTGTCAACCCAAGGCTCAGAAAGTTTATCCTTTTTCATCTTAATTTTAGGGACGTATCTATCGACTGCGTCAAACAGTAAATAATATGTAAATTGTAAAATGAATTTACATTATCGTCATGAGATTGAGATGTTAGCGTATCTGTTGAATTATATTATATGATATTTTCAAGTGAATGGTGAATGCTATCATATTCAGTATTACGAAAATCGTATACAATAGTATTATTGTAAGTTTGAAAAATATTTGAATCTGCAGTGGATAAATCAAGGGTAAGAGCGAAATGATGAAAGCAATTTTTTATGAAATTATTAGCATCCTATAAACGTTTTTCGGGCGAATTTTCAAATGATCTGAAATCACTTTTGGATTATGATTTTTTTTTACATGTTTGATACCTTGTCAGCACCAGGCCCACCGCTACTAGAGCAGCTGACGCTGAGATAATTAAATAACTACCCAAAAGGAATGATTTGTGAGAAGAATTAAACGACCTGAATTGATTGTGTAATTTGCAACTCTACACCTCGAACTATATGCACAAGTGCTTTTCTCTAACGCACTCTGCAGTAGTGAATCCAATCAGCTATTTTGATTTGGTGCTTTGGTGCTAACCTCGGAACTGATTTCCAAACAAAAACATCAGAATGATTTTTTATAAAAACTAAACAGACTAAAAGTCATAAATTTGTAAAAGTTGAGGTTGGATGTAGAATTTGACAAATTTAACTCGTTTGTGCAATGAAAACTTTGGGATCATCCTAAATCCGAATTATGTTGGAAACATCTGTAAACGTATTCATAGAAACACTGTAGACTAAAAATTAATAAAACCGAGACAGCGTTGACTTTTCTTTCCTTGTCGGGACACTTTATACTGCGATCAGTTTACTGCGGACAAGCCTAAATTCAACGTCGAGTTATTAAAACAAACAATACTGAAAGTTAAAAAAAAATCCTGAGTATTTCTTTTTATTGATACTAATTTTAACGGAATTTAATTTAACAGCGTTGTAGTGTTGTTGTAAGTATTAATTTGATAAATTAGATAATTGTTTAAATAAATTCCGACTGCAAGCTGAGACTATTCAAATTCGAAAAAGGCGTTGCAGCTACAGAAATATGGGCGAAAGACAAAATGCATAAATAAGTGTTGTACCAAGTTTTATCTTGAAAATGCTCGTATTCGGAAAAAATATTAAATCTCACTTTTCGCTAAATCTATGAAAGTTCTCGAATCATTTCAGCCTGAAGATAGAACTATAATGATTAAATAATTTAAAACTTGATCTAAAAGTGGTAAAATAATTGCAGAAGTTTAGTTGGAAAGTAGCATCTTCACAGTATTCGTTTCTTGGGGAGTGTTTATTTTTAATCTTATCAGTCTTTCATTGCTAGTTTCGTTAACAGTCCATTGATGCACTTACTGCTATACCTGCTAATTTTTAAGGATCAGTTTTTCTTTCGTGCTAGTCAGAATATGGCTCAAGATGTCTTTAATATTAATATATATTCGTCATTTTTCCTAATGTATTCACTAAGTCGATGAAATATATTTCTAATGCAGGGGAAGGAGCCGAGGTGGTGTCCAAATAATACGGACCATCCGGTTATTTGGGTTTTTCTCTAAAAAAAAAAAAAAAAATACGCTAAAGGCAGTCTGTGAGTACAGAGATAAGCTTATGATTTCTCTCAATCATAGCTTAAGTGGCCTTATTAGTAAAAGAAAAAAATTAAATGCGCTTTTATGACATTGCCTAAATCCTTAGAAGTTCATCCTTAGTACATTTTTGCCGCGTTCCTTCTACTCTCTTCATCTCTCAATTAGTATGCACGGTCTATGTGCATCATCGCGGTTTCCATTTCCCTCCAATAGAAGGTCTCGAATATTCAATAAATAAACGAACACGTGGTTAGTTTGTCGATCGCTAGAATGTTCTGGTTGATTTCGTTTAAAGAGCTCTGTATTCTTCTAGCTAGATATGACTTCGGTGCATGAATAAATGCAACAATAGTCATATTAAGTAATAATATTGATACTTAATTGAACAAATTGCTAGTAAAACATCATTTAGAAAATGAGATATTGTTGAGGCACTTCATACAACTTGCACTGCTGCCCTTCAGGGTTGTTCAGGTGTTTAGTTGAGCTTCGAAAGTAATTCAGTTTAAATAGCTTTTACATCAAACCAATGACTATGCGCTCTCCCCGTCTTCAGCCTTCCATCAACTCTATTAAAAACAAGACAGTTCCCCCGTAATGAGTCGAGCAGTAGGTGACGTAGATCGGCAGCTCGACCAGATCCTGGCGAACGCGTATGATATGGACGACAAGTTAAGACAGATTGAACGGGATACAAAATCTGTTGCCTCACAAATAGATCAGATAAAGGTAAGTTTAGATCGATTTTCTCGGAATCTACGGACTTTTTTGAATTAGTATGTTTGTCTTCAGTTTGATGCAACTGATTGTGACGTCAGCGGAGGAGCTAAACCATTATAACACTTCGGAGCAAGTCAAGACACCCAATCCGTTTGCTTTGCTTGGTAATATAGCCTACAAACAATATCTAGAGAACGCGAAGTCAAGTCTCAACTTGACTTCGTGGTCAAGTAATCCTGGTGAGTCAACTGCTATACAAGAGTGCACAGCCAAGATAAGAAAAGCGGATTGGACATTGCTTGATTTGGTCTGACGTCACATTCTTTTACATCAGCACGTCAATTCGAGAAGGCCCTACGATTCATGTATATGTAATAGATTTCTAGATATGCTAATGCATTTTCTTCGCAGGGATGTTGCCGTCGATATGGTAAACGCAAATAGGCTATCGACGAGAGATTAAGGACAGTGGTGGCAGATTCACGTTGGCTAAGAAGAAATTATGAATAGAGTTAAAACTTTTATATTTTCAGTTATTTAAATAAAACGCTAAATAAAAAGCACCAACTTTACACAAATTTCACAAAGCTGTTCGGGTACCTCAAGCATTGCTATGGAATTACAATACATCGCTATGAAGTAGTTTTTATACGCCGTTTGACTGAAAACTGAAAATTTTCTCTTTTATTAAATAGGATGAAATTTCAGTAGAGTTTGAGCTACTGAAAAATGCTGAAAAGTGTCAAACGGAGTGGCACGAGTAAATATTTTCAAATGTGCGCGGCAAGCAACATATATTTTGCTTAATTTCGTTATGAAAGTCAAATTTTTTTGTGGCGATACTTTATTTTATCACCGCTTAGGATGACTTTGGATCAACCTGCAGAAGAGAGTGTTTGTTGTTTAAAATGTAAGCATACATACGAGGGTTGATCCAAAAGTAGTGATAGTCGGCTATTTCCTGTAAAAAAAAAAATACTACTACCTCATATACCCACTAAAGCCCTAGATACACTGCTGGTTGAAATACCATAGTATTGAACATACTAGCAGTGTATCACCTAAAACTAACCTCTTACCAGATAAATTATATAGTCTCTTCGTAGTTTTGACGTAACAAAATTCGATAATTTTAGCTAGTATACCATGCCAACAGCACTTTTCAGTCGGTGGAACCACCCATACCTAAATATTCCAGTGGAAGAAATGTCATTACAGTTAGTGTAAACAATTACAAAACTAAATTTGTTCTCTATGGTGCATATTAAGAAGCCGCGAACGATATTATCGACGAACGAAACAAGAATGTTTATTGTGTGTGGCGGGCTCATAGACGCAGCAAACTGCGAGCCAGAGTGCTATTTCATCAAGACAACGCACCGGTTTACAAGGCTGCAGTTGCGATAGCTACAATTCAAGAAACAGAATTCGAACTGCTTGAATATATGCCTCATTCGCCAGATCTAGTTTCAAGTGTCATTTACTTCTTTCCTCGGCTCAAGAAACATCTTCGGGATAAGAAATTTGAAGATGATAGAGAAGTGATGGCCGCTGCTGAGGCGTTTTGGTAGAGTAGAGACTAACAAATTGTGGGTATATTTGGAAGGGATATTATTTAAGTTAGTAACAGATGGTAATTCTGTGAGGCTTACGTTGGAAAGGAAGTTGGTAAATCCCAGAATTTCTAGATGGACACTGGAGCTGCAGTTTTATGATTACACCTTGGAGCATCGTCATGGTGTCTCCATGGGTCATGTGGACGCTTTAACCCGCTGCCATGAGCCATGTAAATCAACTAAGGGGCCTGAGATCACGGATATGACTGCCGCAGTTGTCAAGGGAAGAAAAGACGAAAATGACAGAAGTCCGACATCGATTTGTCGCCGCCGTCGGCGAAGAAGAAGCTAGTTTCCAAATACAAACCACGCAGAATAGGGATGCTGATATAGTTAGAATCAGGGACGCTCTTGAAGTTGGGCCGATGGATGAAATTGAGATGCGAAGTGGATTGATATTTAGGAAAGATGAGAATAGACGGCTTGGTCTCCACGTTCCACGGGAAAACGAAGACAATATTATGAGGCTAACACATGAAAAGATTAGTCACATGGGGGTTGAAAAATACGTACCTTTTGGCACATTGTACATAGATCACTTTGGTCCAGTACCCTCGATTAGTTCTAAGAGGAAACATATTTTGGTGATATTTGATGCTTTTACAAAGATGGTTAAGATGTACCCAGTTAACAGTACCAGTACTAGGGAAGTATTAGCTTGCTTGAATAGCTATTTTGAATATTATAGTCGGCCTCGTCGTATCATTTCGGATAGGGGGCGTATTTCACGTCCTTAGAATTTAGCGAGTATTTGAAAAAACGAAATATAGGGTATATTAAGACTGCAGTCGTGTCTCCGCAGGCTAATGGCCAGGTAGAAAGAGTGAATAGGGTTGTTAAGAGTATATTACGAAAGATTACTGAGCCGCTCGAGCACGCAGACTGGACGCAGATACTGTCCAGGGCTGAATATAGTCTGAACAATACACGACATAAGTCTACGGGTTTTAGTTCAAGTGAGCTTTTATTTGGCGTATGCCAGTGAGGACCAGAGGTTGATGAGATGACTGAATTTATTACAAATGAACTAATGAAGGGGTAGAGAGAGACTTAGAGAAAATAAGGTTCGACGCCCAAAACGCCATTGCAAAGTCCCAACGTTTCAACGAAGATTATCACGCCAAGAGGAGTACAACAGTGAGGCAATATAGGGCCGGTGACTTTGCCGGTTTGCGTAATGTCGACGCAACCGTTGGGACAAATAAAAAATGTATACCTAAGTATCGCGGCCCCTATGTGGTGACGCAGGTCGCAGGCCCCTATGTGGTGACGCTCCATGATCGTTATAGAGTTTCAGATATAGAAAGTAGCCAGTTAACCCAGAGGCCTTATGATGGAATAGTAGAAGCCGCGAGGTTGCATAAGTGGAAAGAAGTGAGCCCCAGAAGAAGCTAGTGCCAATAATCCATGCTAGTGATGGTCGATTCGACCTATTGTCAGGTTGGGCGAATTTTAAGAGAATAATTGTACATAATTGAATATAAGTATTACGCTTAAGTAGAGATGTTGCTAGTGACGGTAAGTAGAAAAAGTAAAATGTTCATGAAAAAGAGAAAAAAGTGACAAAATTAAACGAGACGTCAAGGCGAGCGCGGGTTTTCTCTGTCTTAAACAACGTTCGGAAAGTATATTATATTGGTTTATTTATATTGAGAATACTAGTTAAAACTACCGGAAGGAAATACTAAACAAATGCAATTGAATTTATAAACGTATTTAGAAAATAGAAGGGGCAAGTCAACATTTTTAAGGAATTGAAAGAAGCCTATGATATCGTCAGGTTTATGCCAAAACCATGAATGTGCTAAAATGCTATTTCGAGTAAAATCAATTTGAAAATTTGACATAATATTATAAATCAGTTTTAAAATATAAGAACCATTTTTTTTTCGAATTAAAGAAGATAATATTCTAATACTATTCCGTTACACTAAAACAATGAATCTGCACATTAATGATTTTGGTGTAACGCATTTTGCAAATACTTAGTTTTTAGGTGATTCATAAAATTGAAATTTTGACTTTGTGTAGGCATAAAATGGAATTTTACATTTCCGGTTTTGGCAAATTGTTTATGTAAGAATTCCGCGTACAGTGACATGAAAAACTGAAAATCACCAAAAAAGCACATTCATGGTTTTGGCGTACACCCGACGATATAAGGAAGCAATCGAAACTGGATGAAAAGAAATATTCCATGAGAAAGAAAAGCACAAAAAATAGGAACGAATTTTTAAAATTTCAGCAAATTTTGAATAAGGCCAAAGCTGAAGCAACCCGGCTGAACCCAGTGAAATTAGAAAAAAAAGTTCTCATTAACTGCTGTATTTTATTCTTACTCGAAATTTTATCAAGCGAATAAAAAACTTTTTTTTCACTATGTTTGAGTATCAATAACGTCGGTAAAATTTTTAAAAATTGTTGTTTGAGCCATCTCTAGTAAGAAATTGGTGTACCCTCTGTTTTGTGATGATCCGGTATACGGAAAGTTGAGTGCAGTACCCCCATCTTGAAATAAATGGGATGGGGGTGTCTCTTGTTCTTTCTAAGAAAAGTTATTTGATAGTTTTTGTTTTTATCTATCGAGGCATTTAATCTAAATTGGAATCGAGAAAAATTGAAAAAAGTATAAATCCATTTGATGAAAAAAAAATTAATTTTTTTCTTCCTAGTATAAATTTTCACTTTTTCCGATCTTTTACAGCTTTAACATTCCATTTTATCTATCAACACGTATATCATCACAGAGCTTACTAAGCATATTTTAGATTTTCGGTCTGTCAGTCGTTAAGATTAAAGATGAATTCGCCAAGCTGTTTTCATTAGCAGAAGAATCTACAAATTTCAAAGATTTTCTATTTTGGACGGAGAGAAAACGTAAAAAATATTGAAATTTTTCTGATTTCTTTAACATTCGGCATTTCCGGACTAGATGATTTATAGCTTTTATCCATTTATATTAAGCTTTGTCTTATGCTTGGTCTGGCTCACAATTGAAATGAAAAATGACAATATTTGATAGAATTAATAATTTAATTGTTATACTTTGTACAAAAATAAAATCCACTAAAAAATTTCAATCATAATCTGGCCTTGTGATAGTGTGAAAACAGCCAATTTCGGGAAATCGCCTATAACATTTTTGCTTTCGCCTTGGTAACTTTTGAAACCAACAGGGGCATTGGCAGCTTACTCCCTAAATGCATTCATTTGACTTGCTCTTAATGAAAAATGAAAAATTAATCCTATTACACAGATTCAATTCCAACTTTACGCCGAATTTACACTCATTCCATCAGCCTTTCTGCCATGGTGCTTCAATTTCTTGCGGTTGTGCCGCCTGCATATGCATCCAACGCTTTCGGGCTCTTTGGAATATGTTTGTGGGTCACTATGATGTGACTCAGACACACATTTTCGATTGGCTGTACTAGTGGTCACTTCCTCTTTGATCTGTGATTTTGGCGTTTCGTCTTTTGTTTTGCCTTTATTAGTTTCTTCTATTGCCTTCTGTTCTTCGTTTCGTCCCATAATTGAGCTCATATGATACCGCCGGTCATAAGGACATCCTCGGCCATATCCGTGATAGCGTCTCCCGTAATGTCCACCGTAGAAGTCGTCATCAGATGAAGTGAAAAATGATTGCGAGTCATAATACGGCATGTATGGATACGTGTCATAAGCTCCTCCGCCGTATCCGTAGCCACTTAAGCCACTGCCATAACCATAGTCAGATGAATAATAATCAAGCATGTCCTCAGAGTACCTACCACTTCGCCTGTATCTTCCGCCATAACGCCAAGGATAATCGCTGCCGTAACGCCGCCGACCATAACGCCCTCCGTAGCCTCTATTGCGCCTTCCATAACCTCCATAGCCTCCATACCCTCCGTACCGTCTTCCATACCGATACGGTTCATACCGATGGCACACCACATGGCTTCTGTGTCGACTGAAGTCGGACTCAGCCAAAGATGATTGCGAGGCTATGCTTTCACGTTTCCTGGCGTGCTCTTCGACATTTTTGCTGGACTTTTTGCCGTTCTTCCTTGTTTTGATAAAATGCAGAGAGTGCCCGAAGTTTCGTGACGTTGCCTGTTTGCTGTATCTTTCGTTGCTTTGTCGCCTATCTCCAGGGTCTCGTCGTCTGTCTCCAGAGTCTCGTCGTCTATCTCCTGAGTCTCCACGCCTATCTCCTGAGTCTCCTCGCCGACCGAATCGGGGCCTCTTATCACTTCTATAGTCCTCCATTTCTGAGTCACTGAACAGATCTGAATCTGTCGAAAAGCCTTCGGAAGAGTAATCGTCATATAACTCATATTGGTACCTCCTTCGTCCCCGACCAGGCTGCCTCCTTCCGTCATAACGATATCTTTTCCGATCCCGATTAGGAAGGGCGTGGTCCTCATATGAATCAAACCTACGAGGCTTTTTCGATTCTTCTGCTTCTTTCCTTTTGGTACTACCGCGTATTGAGCTCCGGGCAGGGTGGTATGACACCCGCCCATACCTTCCATATCCCCGTCCGCCATAATACCTGCCGTAAGGATAACCACGTCTACCGTAAGGTGATCTATAATAGTCAAAATCTGGATCACCATAGTCTGTCATATAACCACGTCTGCTATAATACCTAGGATATCGTCGACCATATCCGTAGTCATATTCAGCGTCCGAGTCAAAGTCACTGTCGTACGCGTAGCCGTAGCCATATCGGCCGAATCGTTGGCCGCGTCGATAGTTTCTAAAGCTTTCGCAGGTGGATCGTAGTTCTGGAGCTAGCTCTCCACTAGGGTCGTTGTTGTTGTCTTTTTTAGTATCTATGACCATGGGGATCATTTGCTGAATGGACTCTATAGCTGAGCCCCAGTCATTATTTTCGTTAATTTCTTCAAGTTGTGCATATTTTGGCAGCTGAACAGCTAGCTCTGAGCATTCTGGCTGGTTTTGTGACACATCTTGTGGGATTTCGATTACATTCGATGTTGTAGTTACATGGACTTGTTCACAATCTTTCTGCAAGAAAAGGAAATTTCACGTTTCGTTAAATGAGTATACTGGCATATTTGATATGGTTTTTACGGAAAATGCTCGCGACAAAACTCTAGCGCATTCAAGCGGCTAGAAATACTTATGTTCGAAGACTTGGACACGTTCAGACTGTTGGAGTGATTTGTTATTTACTTGACTCGATTGGTAACCCTGACTCCCGAACTTTACGCCACCTAGGCGGCCGAATTCATTTTTAATGTAAACTCATTATATAAACACTCGCATTTAATCTACAGCAAGATAAATATATCCACTTGTTTCTTGCACATCATTAGTAGAATTTATTTGCGCGTACCCAACGCAAACTTTGATTCCCATATTACACTAGCCTATTTCGAAGGCCATGTTCCACTTTACCACCCGCACAAGTATTCAAATGCTCGAAATCATAATATTTGTTGTTTATTGTTACTGCAATATCATTACCATTTAAAAATTTAATGATATCGCTTAGTAAATTTCAATCAAACACACTAAGAACCACAGCTGGCAGCCCTATCATGATATTTTAACCAGAGTACTACTAAATTTTTTCTACAATAAGATCTATTTACCATATAAATTTCGTTTTGATTTTATGACTGCACTGGAGCTAAGGGGAAAATGCATTATTTGGCAGAGCGAATTATCAAAACTAAATACGTAATTTTTCAACCAAATTTCTACCAAATTTGGTTTGAAGTAATGTTCGGCTTCTGTGTGAATTGCATTCAAATTTGGTGGCCGGAGAGTTAAGGGGTTAGGTGGGTTTCGAAGGCTAAATAAAAGCATGTTTTTACTAATTTTTTTCTGTTATATCAAATACAATTTAACATATAAAATATACACATATATAAGTACTTTGTTGAATTTTCATTTAAACTTATTTTAAATTCAGCCACTGGGTCCTCATTTCCCTTGACCCTACAGAAAAAAGTTATCTCGGCGTTGCACAGTGGCCGATTTTCCGGAAAAGCTGGCCAAAATCCGAAAAATTATCCGATCACAGCAAAACTTCCAGTACTGTATTTTTTTTAGTTGCTCAATTCGAATATTATTTTTTCAAAATTCAAAATGGCGGATAAAAAATGGCGGACTTGTACTGTGAATATTGAAATTACGTTTTACGTTTTTCAATTGAAGCCAAACATCAAGTACGTGGTTTCTTTCGGTTGATTATCAAAAAAAAAATATAATTTCAGTAAATATAAAAAGAAAAATTCAAAATTACTGTTTAATATGCCTACAATCTAAAGGGGTCATCCAATTGAAGCTTAATTGAAGAAAAAAGGAGATACAAAAGTCATGTAATGTATTTTAATGTACAAAATAATATTATTGCAGTCAGTCATTATAATTATAATGATTCAATTAATCCTCGAGCTATAACGCTATTAAAAATTAGAGTAACCTAATCTTAATCACTATCAGATGCAGAATCATCATCCTCTCAGAAAACGCTCCAGGGCCACCAACGCACCGCGCAATAAAACAGGCACAAAAAATACAGCGGTGCCCCGTGGCACGAGATCTTGCAAATTTTCAATAAACTACACTGTAATCGTAATAAAAAATGTTGGTACACCACTAATCTCTATTAATCTCATAACTTTCAACGTGGGTATAGGTAAAATGCAGACAAAAAATCCGGTCGTGCATGTTCATGATTGACATTAGATATTTACAGGCAGTTCTTTCATTTAAAACAGAGGATTCACATAATATGTTACAAATACCTTCGACAACGCCTTCCATTGGAGTAGGTAGAGAAAAATCACTCTGAAGCACTGCACCGACACTGTGCTAACTGCGCAAAATTATAGAATCGAAACAACTTACAGGTGTGTCTCCGAGGTATGTCTGTTCGACATGTTCTAACTCGGAAAGTACACATGAAAGCTCATTAAGTTTCCGCAGCTATACACAATAGTGCACCCTGGCACGCTTTATCAGGTGCTACCTGATAATTTACAAAAAAAAATTTCGAAAATTTTCTGGAAATTCAGCCACTGTGCGTTGCCAGGATAACTCATGACAGATTCATCTAAAATCCAAAAACCAAATATTTTCTGTTATTATATGTGTATAGCTCGTGCTTGGAAGAAAGGAAAAAATTAAAATTAAAAGTTGAATTTTTGGCGCAGTTGTGAACAAAAAGTCCCATTTTTTGGTAAAATTTGCACCACGTATTGCCTTTTCATATTAGTTGTAATGAAGAAAAACTAAATTCCTTCGTTCAAGCACTAGATAATGTTATTTCAAAGAAGGGTGCCAAATTTGCACAAGATCGGTTCATCGTTTTTTGAGAAATCATGACAACCGACTCTTAAAACAGAGTTCCGAGAAAAACTTTGATGAAGCTTAGCAGCTGTCTCAATATCAGCCTGGTGGGTGGAGCTTCTGAATGCTCTATCTCTTAGAATATTACTCCAATCGATTTAAAATTTTGGGAGAATATTCTAGACATGTTGTACTATTTCTTTAATAAGACAAAAAAAATAGATTTTTTGAAATTTTAAAACCCACCTAACCCCTTAAGAGAAGAGGAGAAAATTAGAGAAGAAAAGTTTTTTGTCCAGTGATTTTACAATATAGTACCACTGGCACAAGGTTCGCACTTCTGTCAAGCTTGGTCCTATTCAAGACAAGTACAATCTGTGAATTTCAATTGAATCTGATTAAAAAAAGGGTTACCGTTCTCTTCCGCCACGGAATTTCAAAAACATAAGATTTATATATGAGTTGCTTTTTTTCTTGAAAGCGAATATTTTTCAGGAGGGTCGATGATATGAAGGTTTTGGCTTTCAGTGCTTGCTGTAGCTACAGGGCTGTCAACACATACAAAGCTACATAAGTCTATAATTTAATAACATCAATATGTTAGTTGTTTTTAATGTAAACCAATTGTTTTCCTAACTTGTGATAAAAATTTTAATTTAAAAGCTGATTTTTCCCTTATAAGCCAAATGTATTTAAATTTCTTGACAGACATCGACATTTCGAGGGTAGTCTGCCCTCTTCTTCAGTATCTATCGATCTAATCTTAATGCAGCCTAGGCATATTTTCCTCAAATCCGTAGAGACCTTCTGCATATGTCATTCGTAAGCTACGAATCTTTGAACACTGCCATACGAGACCCCTGTGACCTTAACTACATGCCTAATGGTCACCCTTCGATATCACCCTAACACGATATCTTCGACTTTTTTCACGTTGTCTTCAGTGAGGGACGTGGATGGACATCCTTCGCGGTGTTCATCTTCAGTGGGAGTTCTTCCCAGCTTAACCTTTATGGCCCAGCGTGCAACGGTGGAATATGGAGGAGCAGATTCTCCTTATGTTCTCAGCAAGCCGCTGTCTATGTCTTTGGTGGATATTTTTTTCAAACACAGGTACTTAATGACAACTTTAATATCATTTATCTCCATTGTGATGTTCTCTCTTGGACTGTTCGTATTCAAATGAATGTACCTCTCTGGAACCGTGGCCTATTCACATGTTGGTTTTATGCTGACTTAGTGGGTATATGAGGTACTAAAATTGTTTTGGAATTTTATGCGAACTGGAAATCGCCGATTATCACTACTTTTTGATCTACTACCAATACAGCAAGCTATCGCATATTACAATTCATTGCCGAACTCGGTCAAATCAGCGAAAAACATAATAGAGTTCAAGGTAGACTTGAAATCTCACATCAAGAACACCAATTCTTAATGATGAAGATACCAGAGTTTTTTGTAGACTTTTCTCTGGACACATGTCAATGAGGACAAACATGTAACTTAGGGTATCTTCCCTTATACCAATTTTCAATTGTCTGGGAAGTACTAGGATGATACGTTGATGCACACGGACTGTGCTTACGGATTGAGTGATGGAGATAGTGGAAGGGAGGAAAAAAACATATGATTTTTCATGATGTTGAATTCCTACTATTTGCAGATGACTGCAAATTTTTTAAAACTGTGTTTCCTATGAATGATGTAATGGCTCTTCAGTCAAATTTGAACAAATTTTACACGTATAGTAAACAAATTTTTTTGCAGCTAAATTTAGCTAAATGTCAACAGATCATGAACCATGTTTCAGCACACATATATCATCAATAGGGTGCCTCTTTTGCAAGTTAAAGTTGGTTGAGAATTAGGAGTCCTGTTTGATACATCCTTAAATTTCACTTAACACATAAGTCATATATCACAGCAAGCGCGTCGAATAATGGGTTTTATTATTAGATATAAACATAGTTTTCTAAATATCCATGCACTTAAATCGTTGTATTTTGCTTTTGTTCGGAGTAAAATGGATTATTGCTCAGTCGTCTGAAATTCTCGTTACATGGTTCATTTGCATACAATTGAGTAAGTTCAACACAAATTTCTACGATTTATAGCTTACAAGATTCGCATTCCTTGTGAAAACATTGACTGCGCTAGCATATTAACTCTGCTAAATATGAATACACAAGAAGGAAGCAGGAATTATTTTGGTACGATGTTTTTATTTAAAATAGCTAATGACATCAGTGATACACCAACTATTTTGCAGGAGCTTTTATTTAGAGTCCCAAACAGACACACAAGATCTTATGACCTTTCCCACCTTCTGATGTGCAGAACAAAAACTCTATATATCTATATCTATACATCTATATACCTATATATCTATATACCTATATATCTATATATCTATATACCTATACATCTATACATCTATACATCTATACATCTATATATCTATATATCTATATATATTTATATATATATATATATTTATATATATATACATATATATATATATATATATATATATATATATATATATATATATATATATATATATATATATATATATATATATATATATATATATATATATATATATATATATATATATATATATATATATGTATATATATATGTTTATATAAATAGGCAAAAGGGATTTAAAACAAGTCTTCTTCGAACATCAATAAAAAAGTATGCTTGAAAGCAGGCAAAAATTAACTCAATTGATCTTACCATAGCCTTCCTCAAATTCCTGCTGAGAATCCGAAATCTTTTATCTAGCGCATGAATATACGTTCGTCCGGTGAGAATGTCCTGGTCTACTAATTGCAATTGTGCCGTACAGCTTCCGCCAGTATCAGCTTCTCTTTTTCGAGTCCCGAATGTTCTGCTACGCCTTGCCGGTTCTTTATCCTGAGATTGTGGTTGGTCAGACGATGAAGGTTTGTTGGGACATGGTAATCTTGGTGGAGGTTGCTCTCTCGGACGTTCTTGCTGTAATCGATCTTGCTGTTTTCGATCTAAATCTTGATGCCGATCTCTTGGTATTGGTGATAAGAAAAACCCACTAGCACCGGAAAATTGATTTCCAAACATCTGGAAAATTAAATTTTCCCTGTTTCAAAAGTATTCCTTTTTAAAGATAACTGCTTGTTTTTGTTAATTGCAACAACGTTGTTAACAAACCAGCACGATAGCCTGATCATTTATTCACAATACTTACAACCCCAAACGCCAGGTATAATATTTTGAATGAATAATGGAAAATCACACGAATTTTAAAAAAATTGTTTTGGCTATGTAAATTATACTCTGATCCAAAGTTCAAAGCATGTACTTGAAATTTGGAAACTTTTTTTTTTAATTTCTTTTTTCAATAAGTTAATTTAAATAGCGCTACAGCAAACTAAAACATGCCAAAGCTTGTTGCTAATGACAGTTTGAGAATTTTTTTAGAATTAATCTATTTTTCAATGAAGCAATGATTGTTAACCTTGGAGGTCATTTGCAATCATAAATTCTGTCACTTTTACCACTCAGAAACTGTTAAGCGCTGACATAAGAGTAAAGTAAAATTGACAAAAAACTGAAATTTCGATTCAAACAAAAAATGAACAGGAAATGGAAAAAATGGACAAAATTTTGAATTTAATTTATCAATGATTCGTAGAGCATATGTTTACTTATATGGACCTGAATTGCAGTAAAATTTCTTACTTAAACCTGAGTGCTTCCTCTAAATTATATGTGTGTTTTAACAGTGGGAGAGAGAGAGAGACAGAGAGAGTAAAATGCGGATAAGAGGCAGCCTATGCGTAAAAAGTCGATCGCATCAGAACTGGTAGAACACTGTTTTTCGAAGAAATTTATTTTGAGGGCAGATAGATCATATATGACTTTGATCCGAGGATTGCATCAAAACTCAAAGGGTAGAAATGTTTTCATGGTAACCACTTGTATGAATTCCAAAATTTAGGAAAGCAAAACCCTTGTTGCTTATTTTCATTATAGGATGCTTAGAGCCTAGACAGACAGTGCAGCCTAAATTATCATTTGTCGTAAATGATCTTTTAAGTGCTGTGTGTCATATGGTAATTTGGACTAATTACCTCTAAATGACCTAATTATCAATGAATTAGCAAAGTGCTAATGATCATCAAACGTTGATAATTTATTCTTAGGTGATGTAGAGTTGCCCGATACAATACATAATTCCCTTGTAAAAAGTCGCTTTTCGCATTGAAAAGGAAGGAACTTTTTTGAGATGTTAAATTTAAATTCAAAATATTTGAAGAATTTTAATGGAGTTCTTGCGCGGCTTGTACTTCAACTTTATTAATTAGAACACACAAGAGGCAACATAGACTTAAAACACTTTTAATTTCTCCATTTTTCAAAAACTAATTGCTTTGAGTGACAAACAGGCAGTGAAAGTATTCATCATTAACGCAAGAGCAACTTCTAAATTGCTAATTTAGATTTTCATCGAAAGTTTCAGCAATAAAACGATGTATGGGGTTGCCATATAACTCCATCAGGAGCTCCTTAACACAACGTGGGAGATAAATAACAACACAACGATTAGAAATATGCGGACGCAGGACAAATCTAGCAGAGAGTACAACTCCATCTACTCAGCAAAAATCTTCAAATCTCAACTGTGAAACCCCAATTTACAAGTTCGGTATTTTTTGGTCCCAATATGATTGGCAGAATCGTTTACAAAAAATAAAAAACAAAACGAAAGAAATTCTTCACAATAAGAGCACGTCCTCCAAATTAACGACTTCAAATTAAATTAACGACTGCTGATGACGAATGGTTGGGAAAGATTCTCGAAGCTGATTTTCACATAAACGATTACGAAGTGAAATTTTTATCCCAGCGTAAACATAAATTCTCAAGACGGTGTAAAGTATTTGTCCCAACAAAATATATTTGGCTCTTTGCGTGCTTGAGTGGAAACAACAGCTACATAAATTCGAAACATCACCGATAAAACTAGGAATAAGAGGAAACAAAAAATTGTAAGAAAAAATTGTATCCACCTTTACCCACTTTCCTTCCACCTGTAAAACTCTCTCATCACCTACTCAGTCCCAGTCCCCAGTGACAACAGATAGTTCTTGGAATTGTTTTTGCGGGATGATTAAAATTGAAAAAAAAAATTGATTTACATAGAAAATTTTATTTGAAAAAGTGGTTTCGAAAGTGTGCACTGATTCTCATCAGACACCAGCACACAGTGCTTACTTGACTGATGTGACCACTTACATTTGGAAATCATTAATTTTTATTTATGCTAGTTGTGACAAATTTTAACATCTGCGACTTTTTATGAGTAAATTATTTCGATGGATATAAGTCGGAGATGTTTAAATTTGTCACAACTAGCATAAATAAAGGAGTATAGCCTAAAAGTCATCCAAAATTTAAAACTCCTTTCAACCACAAAACAAATTAAACAATTCCTAGGTATTACGGGATACTAAAGGAAATTTATATAAGATTTTTCGAAAGTGGCTCATCCTATCATTAGATATTTGAAAAAGGCATGAAAATTAATTGTAGTGACCCTAATTACATTGTAGCTTTTGAGAAGTTAAAAGAAATTTTAACTAATTATCCGATCCTCAAATATAATGATTTTAACAAAAGGTTTAAGCTAACAACAGATGCTAGTAATTGTGCTTTGGGAGCAGTTATATCACAGGAAAAACAGCCTGTTTGTTATGCTTCTAGAACCCTTCAAAATCACGAAAAAAAATGTTCCACTATTGAAAAGGAATTATTAGCTATAGTTTGGAGTACAAAGTACTTTATTTGGTCAGCACTTCGATTTTCAGACGGACCATTAACTAATTATAGCCATCAAAGTAGAAAAGATATAAATCCACGTCTCCAGAGATGGCTAATATCACTCGGTGAATATGATATAAAAATTAACTATATAAAAGAGAGACAGACTAAAATAGTGGATTTTTACTAATTTTCGAAGAAAATTAGTATTAAACTCGCTTCGCCGAAAATTCGTCATATATATATATATATATATATATATATATATATATATATATATATATATATATATATATATATATATATATATATATATATATATATATATATATATATATATATATATATATATATATATATATATATATATATCAGCAAAATGATTAAGGGAGATAATCTCTGGAGTGGCCAATCCGATTTAACTGAAATTTTCGGAGGACATAGATGTATATAACAGGTAGGTCCATGACTTGCAAGAATTCAGATATTTTAAATTTTTTGGTGGCGGCGGGCATTTTAGTGAATTTTCAGGTACTCCTATATTTCCAAGCAGTGTAAATTTTTGTTGAAAAAAAGTATTGGGGATAAAAACTTATTAAGTTTTAGGCTTGTCTATGATAAAGAATTGGAAATTTTGAGCCTTGTGTAGACACTGAGTGCTTAAAAGTAGGCAAGAATTTTTTTTTTCAAATTTCGATTTGTCATAACTTCTAAGAAAAACAATGGATCATCGTGAAATTTGCAGAGCGTATTGATGTAGACTAAAATTTAACACACTTGGACTTTCACGACTGTGCGGGCAACTCTATAGCTACAGCACGCTCCTGAAAAAAAATCCTTCAAATCACCGACCTTCCTGAAATTTTTTTGATTTTTGAAAGTAAATTCAAATTGTTGATAAATTTTGACTTTTGTCCACCAAATCAAATAAAAATTTTCAAAATCCAGCGGCAATATCCCGACATCTATCGGTCAAACTCATGTTACTCCTATGTGGTGCATCAAGTCGAGTTTTACCCAACGCTTTATATGGAGCCCAAAACGTAAATTTGAAACCTAACTTGCGGAACAACTTGCTCTCCTAGCTGCGTCCAATACGTTAAAAACCAAACTGCTGAAGAGTTTCGACAACAATATCCTAAAGCAGCAACAGCAATCGTGTCACATCATTATGTGGATGATCTATTAGTCAGTGTAGACACGGAAGAAGCAATGACGCTTGCGAACGAGATCAAGCACATTCACTCTCTAGGAGGATTTAAATTAGAAATTGGATTTCCAATTCGTTGAAAGTTCTAGAAGCGCTGGGAGCCAAACAAGATGAAACTCGAAATCTCATCAGTGGCTTTGATCAAGCATCAGTCGAATGAGTCACCAGTATCCTATTGCTTTGGTTATTAGTCGCAGAAGAAAAGGCGCAAAAAAACAAAATTTTGTAGTTTCTTAAAATTTTTTAAAATATCTTAAATTATCTTAAATTATTCAATAAATACTGCTAAAAAATTGAAAAAAGTCTAAGCGGCTTAAAGCGAAGCATTGCAAATGGATTTCATTTCATCGATTAGTAGCTTCAGTTTCCTTTTCGCTTCCTTCAGCTTCCTAGCACTCTTTCTATCCTCCTTTGCCTTCTGTTTAGTTGCACCTTGTTCCAATGTTATCGGAGGAATAGTACCACTGACATTTTTGATATTGTGCACGTTCGTGCCTTTGGCTTTCAGACGAGAAATCGTTTGCGCTACTTCAGTGGTTTTGTTTCGTTGGCTTTGGTATCGATCACAAAGTGCTTTAAGGGTTTCAATTTCTTCCTGCAAGTGTGAATGCATCTGAAACGACTGAGTCTGATATCTGTCTGACTGCGCTCTGATCGATTCTTCCAGTAAATCGTTATATTCTTTGCAGAGACTTTGTCTTTTTTGCTGCAAGTTTTGTTTCTTATCGAGGCAATCCATAAAATCTTTTACCGTGTTTCCAATTTCGATATCCATTATGGTCAATAAAGGTAAAAGAATTTCTGGTTCGTCTTGTAGCTCACTCACTTTCGGCGGTTCGACGGCTGGTGGGGGCGTGCCAGGCTCAGAAACTTTCTCTTCCTCTTCTTCTTCCACTTTCTCTTCCGCTTCCTCCTCCGCTTCCTCTTTTACTTCCTCCTCCACTTCTTCTGCTTCGAAAACCTCTTCCTCACCAGCAGGTGCAGTTGGTGGAGGTGGTTTCTCTACTACGTTCGGGTTTGTGACTGGTTCGTAAGGCACGATTGGCTTGATAGTACTGGGTTGGTTCGGATTAATCCATACGGGCTGATTCATTGGTTGAGGTTCCACCAGCTTCACTCCTTTTTCTATGTCGTATTGTTCGACGGCGTTAAGCAAAAAAAAATTTTGCAGCCAAGTACGATACATCCAACTGAAATCAGATCCTATGAAGAAAGCACCCATACTTTCCATAAATGGCTCTATGATTGGAGTGGTGTCTTTATAATTTGAGTACCAATTTGGATTATTCCATTGTCTCTCGTCCGTCGGTTGCAGTTCGTTCAAGTTTTTAAGTGTAAGAATGGGACCATCTACCGGACCTCGCAATTTATTTGCGTTATACACATTGTTATACATATCCAGACGAAAGCAGTGGTTTAGATCGAAATCCCACCAGCTCCTGCCAACGTCAGAACCAACAGTAGCACGCCTTCTATCTACTGTGATATCTCTAAGATCTTCTATTCTGCCTCGCTTATGTGGAGCATACATGAGTGTTTTTACAAAACCGCCCCATACGCTAATGCCTGTGCTCTTCTTACTCCAGTACTTTTGGCTGAATTCCTTAAACTGCTCACTGAAAGCAAAAGTAAATTTACTCGATAGCTCCAA
Organism: Nemotelus nigrinus; assembly: GCA_947369275.1. Lineage (NCBI taxonomy): Eukaryota > Metazoa > Arthropoda > Insecta > Diptera > Stratiomyidae > Nemotelus > Nemotelus nigrinus. The sequence goes on along the minus strand of OX376372.1, from coordinate 224,576,490 downwards.
ACAGGTGAGGAGAGCCAAGAATGTTCGTCACACAAATTCATTCATTAAATTAATCCTGACTGAAAACTTACATAGTCGTGCTGGTAGTCATGTTTGCTGCCAACTAAATCAATTTTGAGAATAAACGATGCTGCTAGCCAATCTCTAATTCAAAAATATCCTTTGAAAATATGGGATTTAAAAAAGGAGTAATATTGCTCAAAATTAAAATTGGAATGAATTGAGCTATTTTTGCAGCAGCTTACTTGATTTTCGAGTTTGTATCGTGTCAAAGAGACTAAACCAGGGTTGGGCAAACTTAATACTGGTATGATCGACATTAATTTTTTTACTATATGCGCGATCGACTTCGAAAAATGCATGAGCTATTGTTAAAATTTCTAACTCTAGATCTGATTAATTCAATTGTAAATTCTGAGCTAGATTTGATGAAATATCCTCGTTGTCGAATTCTCCACAAGGAAATGAAATTAATTTAAAAATCGGTTGAAGATTATTGAGATTTACAAATCGTCTCTCGAATTCTTGATTGAAATTTTCAGTTCAGGACAAAACATGTCAATATTACATTCACCAGTAAGTTAGGTTAGGTTGTACTGGTTGGGGCAAGGCCACACATAGACCTGTTGGTCCATAGTGATACCAGATAAATGGAACAGGAGAAAGAAAATTCAGTCCAAGCGGCCATCGAAGGTCCCGGACTTTTTTGCGAACTGAAGGACGTCCTTCAGCTTTTGCATTTTAGATTCACCAGTAAGTTTAATATGTTTTTCTAAATATGGAAAATATTTAAAATTTTTGCCTATTTAATTATGAAGCAAAACGTTTCAATTTTACTTTGAAAGCATTTACCGAACTCAACAGGTCAACAATATTTTTCCCTTTTCCTTGTAATTGTAAACTAAGCGAGTTGTAACGGCCCATAATGCAAATTTTTTTAACCCATACTGGATCTTCTATCCGGTGTTGTACATGTTTTTCTCCCAATGTGTCCAAAAATGCAATAATTTTAGGCAAAAGTTTTAGAAATCTTTACAAAAAGCGTCCTCAGCAGAGCCATTTAAAGCTTAGTACTGTCTTCGATTTCATGCTCGGAAGATTGACCAGATAATGAAGACGTGTCAAAATTTAGCTTCACGATTAACTCAGTACCAGTTTTAACATGACGAGTCATTGTCTTCAAATTGACTGCGGAATAGACGGGGAGACTTGTTATGGATAGGGGTAGCAGATAACTCTAACTAATCTATTCCTTCCTAAGCTAACTAAGCGATTCTAATCTAAAACTTAAACTTCGCGCTCTTATGGAATTAGCAATTTTTACTGCTACATCCATAATGTTATTGGTAGGGTTTTCAGCAAACGCTTAGTCCGCGGACTGTACACCAAATTCCAACTAAATTTTTTAGTCCACCTGCTGTAAACACTCAGTACCCGAACCAAATTTAGGTCAGTCCACGATTTCAAGCGACCTGACCTAAAATAGGTCGTGGACTATATCGCTGTAAGCACACCCGACCTAAGCATTGATTTTCATGCGACTATTACCTAGAGTCTACATTGGCCATGAGCTCTGCCATATGCGATGGCAACGAATGTCAGTTTATGGCATGTCATCTGATGCCTGGGCAACGGCATGTCATGCCATATCATTTTGAAAATATCATTCAGCAGTGAACATATGCCCGCTATCCGGTGTTTGAGAGCACTGCGAAGGTTAGAGGAAGCAGAATGTGAGGAAAGGCGCAAATTGAGGAAGAGGCGAACATATATTTCCATAAACAATCTTTTTTTTTGCATTTGTTTAGGGTTGGTAACACTATTTCCCTCGACATCGCCATTTTGAAAATGAACAGCTGTCAGAATATGGCCATGCTCATGGCCATGCAAATGTCTTGCCATATGGCTTGACATATATGGCATGCCATCAAATATGGTATGCCATGTATCGTCTACATTTTCCATTTCCATGGCAAGTCGAATGTTATGCCATCTCCCATGGCCAATGTGGACGCGGCGTTAGAAACTGCATTATTTCAAATGGAATTTCCCGAATTTCCCCAGTAAATTTCATAATCTTCTCCGTAGATGGTGCGACAATCGATAAGAGCAAATGAGCATTAGCTTCCAAATGATAATTCGTAGAACCTCATTGATGATGTTATAAATGATGATTAACCATGACACACGTAATGGATAATGATCATTGGGCTCCAAATGATAATTAACTTGTGTCGTCTGTCTAGGCTCTAAGGTCCTGTATGATTGCCTCAAAATTATCTCAATATGAGAACTAAGCAACAGTTTGGAGTCAAAGTGCATTCCTAAATCCTTTTGCAAGGTATTTTTCTTCAGTACAGAAATTTCTACATAACAGTCGTTACCAATTGTATGTTTGTTACGAGTGTAACTTACAACACAGCATTTTTCAACGTTGAGTGACAGTTCATTTAACTTGCAATAGTTATGTAAACTATCTAAGTCTTTTTGAAGTTGAGTGCAATCTTCTGAACTTTTGATTACTTTGAAGAATTTCAGACCGTCCGCGTATAGAAGCGCATTAGAAGCATTGAAGCATTTTGTAACGTAATTGATAAAAACTATAAATAAAATTGGACCTAAATGTGAACCTTGTGGAACTCCGGATGTGACTGAGATCGGACGAGATAAGTATCCATTACATCGGACCAACTGAGATCGATTTGATATATATGATTCAACCCCACTCAGAAGTGAGCCATGAATACCAGTTCTTTGTAGTTTACTAATTAGCAATGGATGACTGACCCGATCAAAAGCTTTGCTGAAGTCGGTGTAAATAACGTCGACTTGATGTTTCTTATCCATATTAGACCCTAATAGCTGCAAAAAAGTTACCAAATTCATAAAAGTTGACTTTTTTGGACAAAAACCATGCTGCTCTTCAATTATCAAATTATAAACATCAGACTTAATTTCCTCAATAACTAATGCCTCAAAAATTTTACCGAAAGTAGATAGAATAGAGATGGGCCTATAGTTAGAAATGTCATGGATATCACCGGATTTAAAAATTGATACGACGTGTGAGATTTTCCATGCATCAGGAAACACATGCATTTCAAGTGATTGGTTGAATAAAATATAGAGTGGTTCCGTTAAATAATATGCACAAAAACGGATAAACTTTGCAGTAACCTGATCAGGTCCAGGCCCTTTATTAATGTTAAAAGTTTTAAAATGCCGTAGTATTTTCGCTGAATCTATATGAATTTTATTACATTATCTACAGCATTGAGAGATACATTAGGTTCGACGTACTATCTATTATTAGAGAAAACTGATTCAAAGTAATCTGCAAAACTGTTACATACTTCTTGACCATTATGTAATTCGAATTTGTTATAGTACATTGTACTGGGTAAAGCGGCATTGTTCTTTCTAAATATTTTTATAAATTTCCAAAAGTTATTAGGGTCACGTTTGATATTACACTCCATACGTCTTACAAAACGCATTTCATCTAGCTTGATTTTTAGTTTTACTCTAGCCCGCAGTATAGAGAAGGATTGATAATCAGAAAACATTCTATTATATAAGATTTCCATTTTTGATGAAACTTGTTCTTTTCTTTTATCATCTTCTGCATTGTTAGAAAACCAAACTGGATATTTATTCTTATTTGCCATTTTCATAGGTACAAATAACTTTATCAAACTGAAAATAATTTTATAAAAAGTATCTACATTCTCATTTACATTATTACTTGCAAATTTCGTTTTCCAGTTAACAGCAGAAAGTTTTACAATAAGATCTTCATAATTGCATTAAGGCTGGTACTGAGTTCGAGTTCACGTGAAATTTTGACATGTCTCCATTATCTGGTCATTCTTTCGAGCGAAAATTTTGGCAATGGAGAAATGCAGAGACACTGCTCATTTCTGACGGATAAAATGTCAAGAATTTCAATTTTCGATCGATTTTCTTATTGGAAAGACATTTGCATTATTCAATTTTCAAATTGAAACACCAAATGTCACTTTTTAGCTCGAAAGAATGAACTGCACAAACTAAATTGGCGTGAAATGATTGGAGACATGTTTCAGTGCCATCTACGTTTTCAACGCGAAAGCAACTTCAAAGCAACTTTTCATGCTAAGAACAGAGTACAACTCTTGCTTATTTTCAAGCTAAATTTTCGCCGAAACAGATTTCACGTGAAATTTTGTATGAACATTTCACGTGAAATCGAACTCAGTACTATGCTTTAAGCATACAATATTGGTATATTTAGATGTTTTTGTTATTATGAACTAAATATATTATGAACAACCAAAGATGTTATGAGTTTTTTGTTATTATGAACTCTGCGCCCCTTCTCACATGCGCCCGGCGCGGCTACTCCATTCGCTCCAAAGAAATATCCGGCGCTGTCTCCAACATCTGCATCCGGCATCCGATACGGCGTTAGCAGCCACGGTTCTACAGAACCTCCTTAGCGTGAATTCAAACTTCAAAACCTTTTTATTTAGCTATCTAGCAATTCTCCACGTTATAAGTAATCAAAACAAAACATTATTCTCTAACTTTTTTTAGAATTCTATGATAATGAAGAGCATTGTCAACATGTCCAAAAAAAAAAAAACTAAGTTCGTCACATTTAAAACGATTTTGTCGCGAATCTTCTGGCGCTCTTTAAGCTTAAAATAAAAGGTTTTTCTTGAGACACCGCGTTCGTAATCTGTATGCGAGTAGAAAATTTCGAAAGATGTGATGGGTGTTTAGTGATATTTCGCCGTTTTTCTTCAGATATACAGCGGTTTTCGGAATAATTGTTTTTGGCTAAGTTCTAACAGTTTTTTTGCAGTTGAATTAGCAGCTCTCGACGTCCGATTCTTTGGTAGGATAATACATTTGTCTTGTTAACATCTGCCTTGACAGAACTGAACATGCAGAAAAAAACGAGGAAGGCAATGGGATAAAACGTGTGACAGGCAAAGATAAAAACAAATGAAATAGTGAACAAATAGTCGCAGAAGAAAAGACGCAAAAAAACAGAAATTTGTAGTTTGTTAAAATATCTTTTAAATTATTAAAATATCTTTTAAATTATTAAAATATCTTTTAAATTATTAAATAAATGGTGCTACAAAGTGCAAAGGTCTAAGTTGAGAGAAGCGAAACATTACAAATAGATTTCATTTCATCGATTAGTAGCTTCAGTTTCCTTTTCGCTTCCTTCAGCTTCCTAGCACTCTTTCTATCCTCCTTTGCCTTCTGTTTAGTTGCACCTTGTTCCAATGCTATTGGGGGAATAGTACCACTGACATTTTTGATATTGTGCACGTTCGTGCCTTTGGCTTTCAGACGAGAAATCGTTTGCGCTACTTCAGTGGTTTTGTTTCGTTGGCTTTGGTATCGATCACAAAGTGCTTTAAGGGTTTCAATTTCTTCCTGCAAGTGTGAATGCATCTGAAACGACTGAGTCTGATATCTGTCTGACTGCGCTCTGATCGATTCTTCCAGTAAATCGTTATATTCTTTGCAGAGACTTTGTCTTTTTTGCTGCAAGTTTTGTTTCTTATCGAGGCAATCCATAAAATCTTTTACCGTGTTTCCAATTTCGATATCCATTATGGTCAATAAAGGTAAAAGAATTTCTGGTTCGTCTTGTAGCTCACTCACTTTCGGCGGTTCGACGGCTGGTGGGGGCGTGCCAGGCTCAGAAACTTTCTCTTCCTCTTCTTCTTCCACTTTCTCTTCCGCTTCCTCCTCCGCTTCCTCTTTTACTTCCTCCTCCACTTCTTCTGCTTCGAAAACCTCTTCCTCACCAGCAGGTGCAGTTGGTGGAGGTGGTTTCTCTACTACGTTCGGGTTTGTGACTGGTTCGTAAGGCACGATTGGCTTGATAGTACTGGGTTGGTTCGGATTAATCCATACGGGCTGATTCATTGGTTGAGGTTCCACCAGCTTCACTCCTTTTTCTATGTCGTATTGTTCGACGGCGTTAAGCAAAAAAAAATTTTGCAGCCAAGTACGATACATCCAACTGAAATCAGATCCTATGAAGAAAGCACCCATACTTTCCATAAATGGCTCTATGATTGGAGTGGTGTCTTTATAATTTGAGTACCAATTTGGATTATTCCATTGTCTCTCGTCCGTCGGTTGCAGTTCGTTCAAGTTTTTAAGTGTAAGAATGGGACCATCTACCGGACCTCGCAATTTATTTGCGTTATACACATTGTTATACATATCCAGACGAAAGCAGTGGTTTAGATCGAAATCCCACCAGCTCCTGCCAACGTCAGAGCCAACAGTAGCACGCCTTCTGTCTACTGTAGTATCCCTAAGATCGTTTATTCTGCCTCGCTTATGTGGAGCATACATGAGTGTTTTTACAAAACCGCCCCATACACTAATGCCTGTGCTCTTCTTACTCCAGTACTTTTGACTGAATTCTTTGAACTGCTCACTGAAAGCAAAAGTAAATTTACTCGATAGCTCCGAACAGGCGAGCGGAGCCAAGAATGTTCAACACATAAATTAATTCATTAAATTAATACTGACTGAAAACTTACATAGTCGTGCTGGTAGTCATGTTAGCTGCCAACTAAATCGATTTTGAGAATAAACGATACTGCTAGCCAATCTATAATTCAAAAATATCCTTTGAAAATATAGGATTTAAAAAAGGAGTAATATTGCTCAAAATTAAAATTTGAATGAATTGAGCTATTTTTGCCGAATATTCACAGCAGACGCAGCTTACTTAGTTTTCGAGTTTGTGCCGTGTCAAAGAAACTATACCAGGGGTGGGCAAACTTAATGCTGGTATAATGGACATTAATTTTTTTAATTTATGCTCGATTGACTTTGAAAAATAGGTTAAATTAAAAACAAATAAAACATTTTACTAACGTCTTTATTGATTTTAATATATTAAATACATTGTATTAACAATTTTGCGCAATGTATTTTATTAATAAATGTTTTGGATTAATTTTTGATGTGTATGCGTGACACTCCATTTCATCAAAAAGTATTGTAGAGTGAGGCTTGTAAGCACTGATGCACAATCGAATAAATACTATTAAGTGGTCATCAGTCAGAGAACTCCTTAATTGCGATTTGATGTTTTTCGTTTGAGAAAACGTTACTTCACATAGATAAATGGAAGCAAACAAATGCAAATATCCTCGTTGCCACCAATCTCAATGATGGATATTTTTTATGGTAATAAAATCCAAAATTAAATTTAATGAAATATCCTCATTGTTGAAATCTCCAAAAGGAAATGAAATTAATTCAAAAATTGGTTGAAGGCTACAGAGATTTACAAATCGTCTCTCGAATTCTTGATTGAAATTTTCAGTTCAGGACAAAACATGTCAATATTACATTCACCAGTAAGTTAGGTTAGGTTGTACTGGTTGGGGCAAGGCCACACATAGACCTGTTGGTCCATAGTGATACCAGATAAATGGAACAGGAGAAAGAAAATTCAGTCCAAGCGGCCATCGAAGGTCCCGGACTTTTTTGCGAACTGAAGGACGTCCTTCAGCTTTTGCATTTTAGATTCACCAGTAAGTTTAATATGCTTTTCTAAATATGGAAAATATTTAAAAATTTTGGCTATTTAATTATGAAGTAAAACGCTTCAATTTTACTTTGAAAGCAATTACCGAACTCAACAGGTTAACAATATTTTTCCCTTTTCCTTGTAATTGTAAACTAAGCGAGTTGTAACGGCCCATAAAATCCGTAAGAAATACTAATTTCTTTACCCATACTGGATCTTCCAATTGTTTATGTTTTGCTCTCAATGTGTCCAAAAATGCAATAATTTTACGCTCGGAAGAATGACCAGATAATGGAGACTTGTCAAAATTTAGCTTCACGATTAACTCAGTACCAGTTTTAACATGACGAAGAAGAAGTAAATCTTCATATTCCGAGTCATTGTCTTCAAGCTGACTAAGGAATAGACGCCTACTTAAACTTCGCGCTCTTATGGAACTAGCAATTTTTACTGCTACATCCATAATGTTATTGGTAGGGTTTACAGCAGACGCTTAGGCCGCGAACTACACACCAAATTCCACCTGCATTTTTTAGTCCACCTGCTGTAAATACTCAGTATCCGAACCAAATTTAGGTCATTCCACGATTTCAAGCGACCTGACCTCAAATAGGTCGTGGACTATATCGCTGTAAGCACACCCGACCTAAGCATTGATTTTTGCGCGACTATTAATAATATATGTATGTTGACTATAAGCTCGCAACTAGAGATGGGACTGCTCCTGCGATCACTGCTACTAATCGCACTGTTCTTTGAAAAGAGCAGTGAGCAGTGCGATTGCTCTCTGCTCATGCTGTTCACCCGCTCATTGCTCTTTTGCAGAACAGAAAGTTTTCATTGCTCATCTATTCGGTTTATTTTCTTTCTACCCTATGCTGTCGGCATAGATGCAATATAAAGGGTGTTTTTTTAGGAGGTTTGTTTTTCCGATAGATGTCGTTCTATTGTATGACAATTGTTTTGACAGCTTTAAGTGACATTTCTACTCAGTATTGTTTGGCAAATTATTATGAATAGGTTAACTCCAGAACAACGTTTTCAAATCGTGGAGATTTATTTTCAAAATCAGTGTTCAATTAAAAATGTTTATAGAGCACTTCGTGATTTTTATGGTGCTCATAATCGTCCATCAGAGACCACCATAAAGAACGTAATTACCAAATTTCGGTCTACATTCACGCTTTTGGATGCCAAGCCACCGACAAGAATGAGAAGAGTGCGTACAGAAGAAAATATTGCTGTCGTTGCAGCCAGTGTCGAAGAAAACGACAATTTATCGATTCGCCGTCGTGCTCAGCAAATTGCACTTTATCCATCGACTTTATGGAAAATTTTACGTAAAGATTTGGGTTTGGTGCCATACAAAATTCAGTTGGTGCAAGAATTGAAGCCACACGACCATCGTTTGCGCCGTGAATTCAGTGATTGGTCATTAAATCAATTGAACGAAGATCCATTTTTTTACCGTAAAATTCTCTTTAGTGATGAGGCGCATTTTTGGTTAAATGGATACGTGAACAAGCAAATTTGTCGCATTTGGAGCAAAGATAATCCACACGCCGTTCAAAAATTATTGATGCATCCTGATAAATGTACTGTTTGGTGCGGTCTATGGGCTGGTGGAATCATCGGTCCATATTTCTTTAAAAATGAGGAAGGACGACGCGTTACCGTGAATGGAAATCGATACAGAACCATGATAAATGAGTTTTTGTTGCCAAATCTTGAAGATATGGATATGCACGAAATGTGGTTTCAACAAGACGGTGCCACTTGCCATACAGCTCGTGAAACAATCGACTTGTTGAAAGAAACTTTCAACGACAACATTATTTCGAGAAATGGTCCGGTGAATTGGCCTCCGCGTTCGTGCGATTTAACGCCACTCGATTACTTTTTGTGGGGATACGTGAAATCATTGGTTTACGTGGATAAACCTCAATCGATTGACGCTTTAGAAACCAATATTCAACGTGTCATTGCTGATATACGCCCTCAAATGCTTCAAAAAGTGGTCGAAAATTGGACCTCTAGAATGACATTTGTGAAAAATAGTCGTGGTGGCCATATGCCAGAAATTGCGTTTAAATGTTAAATGCCAAAAAATTATCTACCAAATAAAAAATAAATGTTGGTCATTTCATAATTTTTTATGTGTTTTATTAAAAAAAAAAATCGGCAACCTCTTAAAAAAACACCCTTTAGTACGGTCGCGCTGATCGCTGGTATCGTAAATTCGGTATGCGTGCTTTATCTAGTCGAGGAAAATAGTTTAAAACCATGGAAAATGAATTGTTTAAATGAGACTGTTGATAAGATACGTACTTGTGTTTTGTGCATGTATCTGTACATGGGCGTAGTAATAAAGATATTATTTTTGGGATTTTTGAGAGGATTAATCTTTCGATTGTTCCAATGGTTCGGAAATACTTTAATGAGACTAAGATGGACAAACATGTGCATGCATCGCTAGTTGGGTATGATAATAAAGAATGTACTTTTGGGTTTTTTGGGAACTTTGATCTTTTTATTGCTCTGATGGTTTTGGATTGATATTTCTACATGCATTTTCTTTATTTTCGCATTCACCCACATAATAAGTACACGAAGAGGGTAAAGGATATGATAGCTGGTCGATTTATGGGTTAGTAGGAATAGCGGGGAAAATAAATTATGTGTCACATGAGACATAAATTTCCAAATTAATCAAATTTTCTAAATGAAATTTGATGTTATTTTTTAAGAGGTGGTCGAAAATGTTGCTTGCACACATTTGACAACCATTTCTTTCCACGAGACGAAAGCTTTTTATGCTGAATCCGGTAAAAAGAGATGCATTGGTTGCAATTGAATTTTTCATTATATAATGCTCCATTATACATCCTAAGCCGAAATCCTGTTAGTGATTGATGCACAACACTTTCCACTATTACACTGTTTAATCAAAGCTAAACACTTACACTTTTCATTGATGAAAACACAAAAATAAAACATGTGTCAAACTGCCTGATTGAAATTTTAATTGATCGCTTTTGGTCATAGGCGGGGCAGCTTGATAACGTGTAGGGAGATAAAGTTTGGCCAAACATATGATTTGACGTCATTTAGGTGAAGAAAATTACTCTAACCCAGCGAAAAATTTTAAAGCGCATTGATTTAAAGCGTAGATAAAGCGCTTTTATATTAAACAATTTTGAAGTACTTTGAAAGCGCTTTGATAGAAGCGAGACCAAACCAGATGGCATTTTTCATTTTCATACATATGTATATAATACATATTTTTAAGAGTTTCGCGAAAATGGCCATAAATTCCAGAAAATTCCGTTTTGTCGAAATATAGTACGCTGTTCTTTGCAACTCTAAGTGATCGTGAAGTCTTCATTGAATGAAGTTTAGTGAAGTGATTGAGTGAAGACAATATAAAATATTATACGTGAAAATAATATATTTTACTCCCTCCGTTTGAAGGTAAGTCAAATTTCACACAAAAGTTTGTCCGCAAGTATGTGTCACATTTTTAATGAACAGTATAGAGACTAAGGATCAATGATAGATAGGGCCTGAAGCACATTATAAAAAATAAACATAAAATATACAAATCAAAAATACACGTAAATGCACAAATTTTCATTAGTTTACAGTAAGTATATTATAGATATACATATAATATTAGAACTCATTTTTCGATCCCCACCCCCCAACACCGTTGTAGGAGTTACAAAAATTCCCATTATATTTTCTTTATGAAGAATATATTTAGTTATATATCATATACCCAAAACTTTGTTCAATTAGTATACATCGAAAAAACGATCAAGAATGAAGGTTATACATCTAGGTTACACAAGTGTTGACGACGTATCTGTTCAGGACGAACAGATCTAAGGAGGGGGTAGTGATGCTTGCACACCAAATAAATCATGTTTCATCGTATCACACGAGAAACGTCGAGAAATATCTTCTCGAACTATCTTATACATATATCTCATAGAGCGAGAACATTCTATAGATAAACAGAGCCTGCGAAAAGAAAAAACACAAACAGATTTCATATGGCAAAAAAAAAATCGGGAATAATCTAGACGCATGCAATCAAGTGTTTGCGAAGTCAGTCTTATACAAAAAGCGAATTAAGTGTTTCCTGGCGCGTTGGTTCAAAAGCGATAAATAAAGTGTTAGCGAGTGAATTGTAACGCGAGTGATATTTTGATAATAGTGCGACAAATAAAGTATGTACGCAAAATAGATATAACAGTTATGATTTGAATAAAAGTGTGATTAATTATATAAAATGGAACTGTTTTCGTAAACGGGGAGAATATCGAATTCACGAAACGTGTTTTAGCTGAAAAACATAACAATGTAATATATAAACTGTTAAGATCTATAGGGTCTTCTCGTCTTTTAATGTAGTTTTCGTTTTGGGGTTTTCGTATGTTTTTCCTCAATGTTTCACTTCTACTACCGCCGATTCGCTCTCTGGTGGTACATTTTTCCGGCTGCGGACCACCTACGCGAGTTTTATTCCACTTTGTCATTAAACAGTAAAACATTTCAAATTTTTCACTTTCAGTAGGCTTCATTTCCGACCTCTTTACATGCCAACCGAACGACTTCAGTTTGTTTTAAAATGTCGTGCGGCAAGGTCGATATTTGAATTTGCGAAAAATAACTTAAAAATAGTAAATAAGTAAAATCAAATTAATTATTAGTAAATTTTAGAGTGAATTTTAAGTTCTTTCTTTCATATAAATTACTGTAAGCTTTAATAAATCAAAGGATTAATTAATATCATTAAATAATAAATTAATGTAAGCATTATATTGTCAATTTAAATTAGTTTGTTATTGCTCGATTCGAAACTGCACTGAAATCGTCTCCTACGTTTTAGATGACACGATATTCCCAGTCCGAATTATCAAGCAGCCCACAGTTGAAGAAATGCAATTCTGCAAAACGGAAATTTTTACAGAGCAAAAGTGAAGATTCTGTTAGTGTCAGTCAAGCATCATCATGCTTAGATAAGCCAGGTCAACATGAAAAAACCGTTTCCAAAATTCATAGCTTAAGTGGAAAAAATGCATCTCGCATTCAAAATATCGCCAAGTCTATGAAAGGACTCATCAAGGCTATGGATGAATTGAAGGTGAGTTAAACAATCCAATTCAAATGAACAGTTGACAGAAAACTAAGGATACTTTATTCAAATTTGTGTGTAGACTTATTAACAAACAAAATAATTCTTTGGAAATGATCCCTTTTCCAATGAGTCCTGCAATAATCTTTTGGGGAAATTGTACCTTGGATCTTTCCAAGCATTATCCCTGATTTTTTTTTTTTTGATAGTTGCCACGCGCTGCTTAATTGTCCTTTGAAATGAAATTGACGGAGACCAGTAGTGTGCTGGTATTGATAAAACTGAATGGCTTCAAGATAAGGTGATACGACAGTTCGATCTTATTGTAAAGTTCGCATCACAAGTAAGATTGAAAAGGAAACCAAAGTTGCGAAAAAAACCTAATTATTGCAATGGAACTGAATTGATTTTCTCTAAATTATGTAAGAATTTGATCTTAGTTCATTTTGACGCTTACATACTAAATGGCAACCACTACGTTACACCTCGGTAGATCACATTTTTAATTGGAAAATTACTTTTCGTTGATTTGTGCTGCAACGGATGGGGGCGCATATATAATTCGGCGTGGTAATTAAATCCTTTCTTTATTTGGAACATCATAACAAGCAACTCGACGCAATATAGTGTTTTCGTCGTATTTTCTATGAAATCATTTGCTAATAATTCACTTCATGAATCGATATTTTTAATATGTAACAATTTCTTTCCAATATATGTTTAGTAATGTTCTTTTCATCTGCAGAAAGAGTGTTGTGATAAAAATAACACCGTAGACCCCATTACCGATCCCGAATCCGATAGCTCAACCGGTTGCCGAGACAAAGATCGAGGCAAAGGCGTAGGCGTAGGCCGACCCCGAGGCCGAGGCCGAAGCTCCGACCGCGACAGCGACAATGATCGAAGATATTGTCGATACGGTAATAGAAAAGCAGCAGGGGCGACTCGACATTGGACGCAAAGGAACCAGTTCTAAATATTGGAAAACAAGAAATTTTTATATTGAAATTTTAAATATACATTTAGATTCAAAGCAAATTTACTGATTTTATGCGATGCAATAAGCTTCATTAAATTTTAACAAATTTTTACTCTACATGAAATAGTTTTATTTTTTAGCAGCTAAAGTGCATGAGTAAGGTAACTTGGCATCAACGCAATGGAAAGTTTAAGTTAAAAAATTTCGTACAATTCTAAGCCGGGATGAAATTATGAAACTCGAAACGAGTGTGATTTTCGAGTGTAGAATGAATTTTCTATTATCAAACTCGAAACTGCAAAAAGTACTAGTTCCGAGTTGAAATCGGAATTACAAAACTCGAAACTACTTGGTATGACAAATCGAAACAAAGAAATTTTGGTCCTATGCTATTAAAGTGTTCGAGTTGGTACATTTAAAAGGTTGTTTTTTGATTACTTATTGTTTTTGAAGAGGTTGCTCTTTTAAAATGAAAAGTTATGCCTGCAGCCGATCTAGTCTTTTTAACTTATTTTCTCTGTTTAATTAAAACACAATAGTAGAAAATGTGATAAAAGTTTATTTTATGCTAAAACATCGACATGCCGTCAGCATGAGTCGACGGTTAAACGAAGACTAAATCTACTTTTTAGTTTATTGAAATTATTCCGATACAAAAGATGTTAAATAAGCAATCTTAGCCCAATTCAGAGCAATCAAGTGGCGACAAATATTCGGGGGTGGAATTCTGAAACTCGAAAATGAGGAAATGAAAATTTCTTATGAGCAAAAGAACAAATTCTTAGGAGCAATTTTATCATTTGACATGAATTATGAATTGATTTCTAAATTTTGCCAAATCTTGCGTCATTATTAATTTTTGTCTTTCTTTATATTCTATGTTTATTTCATTTGGTGAATTTATAATTTTTATTTTGTACTTTTTCATATCTCTCCCATATTTTTTTTTAATTCATTCCTTGTCTTATCTTTAATTTAATATATATTGATGATGTAGATAAAACATAAATAGATAAAAAAAAACTCTATGCGAAGAATCGAACATTTCGAAGAATGAAGTCTGTTGTCCAGACAATCAAAGACTTTTTGTTTACCAAAAAGTTGATAAATTCATCCAAAGTGAAGCGCGCTTCAAAAATGACTGACTGCATCGAGCGGAACAAATGGTAGTAATCTGAAGGTTCAATGTTTAATGAATAATACCGCTGGGGTAACACTTTCCAGTTCTTAGGTGTACACTTTCTTTTGACGCTCACAGTATATTGTTTACAGTAAGTAAAAATATTTTTTTAATAATATATCAACACAAAATGGCGGCGATGCGAGCGAATGAAAAAATTACATCAAAAACTGCCTCGTACAACTTAACGCCTTTTCCGGGGAACTTGCAACGTTCAGAAAGAAAAAAATATGCTAATGAGGTGTATAATTTATAGTTGAACCAATAAAATTTATAAAACAAAATTAAATTTTTACATTAATTTTAGATTAAACAAAAAAATCGATTATTTTTCAAAAAAATCACGCTTTAAACATTAATAAACAAATTATTTTTCTGAAATGACAATAAAATTTCATGCCATTTCAACGAGGAGATAATACTGTTTTTTAGATGTGGTATAAATTTGACCCGGATCGGTTCAATATTTTTTGAGATATATTGTACGGAAGCTGAAAAAGTACTACTTTGAGAAAAACGCGTTTAAAGTTCTAAAGCTCGACCGACCTGTGGAACGTCGCGCTCCCTATAACTGACTATAACTCGAGAACTAATACGAATATCGCTTCAAAACTTTTTTTGGTATATTTTAAGAGCATTTCAAACATTTTGATGTAATAAAATATAATCGATTTTTGATAAGCAGTTACATGTATTTTCTCCCTTAAGTACACTCCCGCGAAAGTTTTTGTCTAGGTTTTTGGTTCCATCAATCCATGACGACTTCGCAGCAAGAGTTTCGGTGAAAAAGATAATATTTTGAATAGGAAATTCAAAAGAGAAGATGTACGGTTGCCACGTATTCCAATGATCCAAGAGATATGATATTTGAAGTTAACCCTTTTACAGTTTCCGGTGCGACTCGCTTTTGCAATGACCGTAAACACTGCACACGGACAATCGCTGTAAGTGATGATCCACTCGCTGATGGATCGAATACTGCCCAACCACAACAAATACGCGCGTTACTTGGAAAAATATTGACATCGTGTTTCCCATCCAATCCGAAACATCTTTGGGAAAAATACAAAGACTACTTTGCTGAAGACATAATACATGATTCGCGAGTAACGAATCGAATTCTGCAATTCACGCAATGAGGCGTTGATATAATTATGTAGGGCAAGTACAAAATTGAATAGTCACATTAGTGTAGATCCTAGGACACTCAGCACATTGTGGTTCCATGATGATCGATGAAATAGCCAAAAGCGCTTTCTTATGTGATAATGTAGTATTAAACGACTATGAAACAGATGAAGTATTTGATAATATTAAGAAGTCGATACAAGATATTTGGAAACTAGATTTTAATAATAAAATAAGAAACATTAAACCGTGCGTATGGATAAACACGGATCTATGTAGTTTTTAGAGATAGGCTGTGGTTCAAAGATATAAATTTAGGAAATAAAGGTACAAAAATGTTAAATAGAATCATGGTAAATAATGCATTAAACAACAAAAACACAGTACGTATGAAAATAAGTTAAGACGAAAACTGTGAAAAGTGTGGGGAGTTAGATGACTTAGAACATAGAATTTTTAAATGCCCCGAATACTCAACGGAAAGAACTGGATTTGAATTTTTAGAGCTAATCGTAACACTAATGACTTAATGATCAAACATAACAAAAATCACCTGAAACAACTGAGTAGCTTTCTTACATCTTGCGAAAAAACGATTTGACTTAGGTGTTCTATTTTGATTAGATGGCAAGATCAAACCAGACTTCTTAGCAACCCCTCCTTTCCCATATACCTCGAAAAATCTGCATCACTTTCCCGTAAAATAAAAAAAATTAAAAAAAAATAATAATAATTCTACAATATATATAAAACGGTATATGAATCCTTGTTTGGTAAAATCTATCACTAGATTATAATAAGTGTTAAAGTAATAAATAATAGTGTAAACGTTCGCTGTTGCCTGCTAGTCAGGAAGCCAGGGCGTTTTTCTGCGAGAAGCAGAAAAAACCGGAGGAAAAAAAAATGAGGCGTTGGTTTCGATCGAGGATATATGCTTGGCAATCGCTGATAAAGCATTGGTGCAGTTGGGAATGTGTGCATTGAATCGAACTGCAAAGGACATTTATGACAGTGACCTGCAACGTTTTGTCGATGATTTGGGTACATTTGTTGAAAATAATCTTTCGAAACTGGTTCCAGAGCAACGCATTGTATATGACACAATAATGCAGGCAGTTACAAATAAAAGCGGCAGATTGTATTTCATTGATGCGCTCGGAGGTACAGGCAAAACTTTTCTTATTTCATTTATTTTGGCAACTCTACGATCTTCATCGGGCCACTACAGCCCGAATCGAGCCATCGTGTCCTTAATACTTCGCCTCCATTCGTCTCGGATCAGTAACCGCGTCCTCCAGTTCGGTGCTCCCAAAAATGACCTGCTGCCGGCATCTATAGAATCCTCCCAGCGCTTGCGTGACTCACCGACTGGCCTGGCTCCGCTCGCTCGCCCCTTGAGAGATCGTTTGGGGATTCGATTGTCGCTTATTCGTTCGACGTGGCCAGCCCATTGTAGTTTTTGGAGTCGTATGACGGTAGAGACTTCTGGCTCGTCATACATATATGGTATACAGCTCGTTGTTGTATCGGATTCGCCATCGATCTTTTTCCCGTATTGAACCGAGGATCCTTCGCAATACCCTTCTCTCAAACGTATTCAAGGTTTTTTTCAGATGCCTGGATCAGCGTTCAGGTTTCACTTCCGTAGCATAGCACAGGTCTAATAATTGTTTTGTAGATACGAAGCTTCGTATTCCTGTGTACGCATCGAAATTTCAAAGTGGGAAGCACCGAAAAGCGTGTCTTATTGGCTAATTGAATCCGTCGTTTGATTTTGTCAAGCTCATTCCCATCCTTCGAGAGGTTCGTCCCTAGTTACACGAAGTTGTCTACGTTTTAAAGGTTGTAGTCTCCTATCGCTATGTTTTATCTTATTGGCGTCCTTTTCCTTGATTGAGTCATAACTTTAGTTTTCTCTTCGTTAATTTGAAAACCAACTTCCTTGGCGGTTTCGTCTAGAGCTACAAATACTTCCTTGGCGTCGTTGAACGAACGTGACATAATGTTGATGTCATCAGCGTAAGCTACTAGCTGTGTCGACTTAAATAATAGAGTTCCTCTCATGTCAACGGGGATTTTTCTGATGACATACTCAAGCGCTAAGTTAAAGAGTACCGGAGCTAATCCATCCCCTTGTTTTAGCCCAGTATTCATCGAAAACGAGTTGGTCATATTATTCTGAATCAGCACTTGTAACGTGGAATTGGTCATGGTCATTTTCACCAGTCGTACCAACTTTGCTGGGATTCCGAACTGCAGCATGATGTTATATAATGCAGATCGGTTGATGCTGTCGTACGCTTGTTTGAAGTCGACGAATATTTGATGGACATCAATGTTGAATTCCCAGCATTTTTCCAAAATTTGTTTGACCGTAAATATTTGGTCAGATGTCGATCTTCCACGTCTGAAACCACCTTGATATTCATCAAGAATTTTCTCAGCGTGATGGGAAGTCCTTACCTCTAAAATGTTTTTCAAGAGCTTGTACGACGTACAAAGTAGTGATATGCTCCTGTAGTTTTCGCATTGCAGTTTATCTCCTTTCTTGTGAATGGGACATATAACACTTTTTCGCCACTCATCTGGCATCGTTTCTTGTTGCCAGATGCCTGTCACCAATCCATGGATTGCCCTTGAAACGGAAATCCCGCCTGTCTTCAGGAGCTCCACGGGGATACTATCGATGCCCGGTGCTTTGTTGGGTTTTAAGCGGTCCATGGCTTGTCGGACTTCATCTAGTGTAGGAAGGTGAGATGTGGCACTGTCAAGGTATGTGCCAATTAATGATGGCGATTCGTCGGGTGCGGGGACATTTCCGTTCATTAATTGCTGGAAATAGGACGCCCATCTTTCCTTCACCTGTTCTGAGCCACTTATGATGCTTCCATCGGCAGCCCTACATAGGCTAGTTCGTGGTTTAAAGCCTTGTTTTAAGTGTCTCACTACTTTGTACGCTTGTCGAGTGTTGTTAGCCATAAAGTTGTCATTCATGTTATTCAGCATGGTGTAAAAATGCTTTTGTTTCTCACGTTTTATTATTCTATTAGCTACTCTCCGAAGATCGTCATACTATTTTTCTTTCTTGGCTCTAGTCGGTCGTTCAATGTGGATTTTGTAGGCCGCATTCTTTTCAGCCAACGCGGCTTGACATTCCTCGTCGAACCATTCATTTCTGCGTTGCCCGGCTGTATATCCCACTACGTTCACTGCACTTTTGATAGTAGTCCAAACATCGTTGATAAACGTGGTGTTAGGCGTGGAAGCTAGTTCCATTTCCAGAGCAGATCTATACTCGGCTTCCATCGTCTTGTTTCGAAGCTTGTCGACATCGAACTTGCGTCTTGAGCTTGCTCTGGCTTCATACGACAGCGATATCGATATCGAGTCTTGACTAAGTAGTGGTCAGAGTCGCAGTTGGCTCCACAGAAGGTTCGCACATCTAAAATACTGGAGGCCCACCTTTTCTGAATCAGAACATGATCAATCTGATTAAAGGTGTGGCCGTCGGGGGATGCCCATGTCCTTTTATGGATGTCACGATGCGGCAAACACGTGGAGCTTACGACGAGATTGCTGCTACTCGCAAAGTCGACCAGTCGTTGTCCATTGTCGTTGCATCAGGTTCCTGAATAAGTGAAGTTTTACGGGAACAGGTTATTGGCCCATGGCTCAACCCCCAACCTGGAGGGCCAGTCTGGTTAATGTTCCCGATTTAAGGCGCGGGAAACTCGCTCTCACCCTCCTTCGTCAGCAACATTCATGATCTAAAATGTCATGAAGGCTCCCGGCAGCCACCCAATGTGAAATTGTAAAATCACATCTTCGGGGAGGTCGAAGGTAGGTAGGATTCAGTAGCAGAGCTGTAGATATCGTTTCCAGCAGGCATTTCTCGGGATTTCAATTGCTTCTTCGGTAACCAACACCCGATGACGCCCCCGTGGCCTATGCTACCTATGCTACCCTACGATAACGGAATAAAATTACATTGGCATTTGGATCGTGAGGAATTGCCGCAACACTTTTGGCTGATGGTCGAACAGCGCATACAGCACTGAAATTGCCATTAAATTTGCAAACCACTAATACGCCAACATGCAATATCACCAAAACTTCCGGAATGGGCAAGGTTCTCCAAAAATGTCAACTTATCATATGGGACGAATGCACAATGGCACACAAAAAATCATTAGAAGCGATTCATTATACACTGCAAGATTTCAGAGGAAATGGACAGCCTTTCGGTGGAGCACTAATTTTGTTCTCAGGTGATTTTAGGAAAACTCTACCAGATACACCACGCTCAACAAAGGCTGATGAACTTAATGCATGTCTCAAATCATCAGTTCTATGACGACATGCAAAGAAATTGAATTTGACAACCCATGCATCTGCTGAACGTTTTGCAAAACAATTGCTGAATATTGGGAATGGAGAGATAGCAATCGACACATCTACACAATGTATCACATTGCCCGCAAAATTTTGTAGCAGGACATCAAGCAATGACGAATTAATTCAAAAAGTTTTCCCAAATATCGCACAGAATTAAAAAGATCATCAGTGGCTCAGTACACGTGCTATATTAGCAGCTCCGAACAACGATGTCGTATAAGTCCATCGAAACTGTGATGAATGAAGACGAAGTTGTCAATTATCCAACAGAATTCTTGAACTCACTGGACTTGCCAGGTATGCCACCACACATTTTAATATTGAAAATTGGCCCACCTAGCATTCTTCTCCTACAAGACAAGACTTTACAAGACTTTCGGTGTCAAAGATGATGAACAATGTCATCGGAGCTACAATTTTCAATGAGAAATTCAAAAGGGAAGATGTACTGTTGCCACGCATTCCAATGATCCCAACATACAGGTATATGCCATTTAAATTCAGTTTCCGGTGCGACTCGCTTTTGAAATGACCATGAACAAAGCACAAAAACAATCGTTGCAAGTGTGTGGACTAGATTTGGGGAATCGGTCTGTTTACACAACTGGAAGTTTAAAAGGTGCCCAGCGCAGCCTCACAACTGGGTAAAAAATAATAGGCTTGTTCACCAACTGATTACATTCTTTATTGAAAGCGTATCGACTTTTATACATATTTTGTTCTTGTTATTGTGCATATACAGCAACTTTAGATAGCGAAAGTCCACAATTTGGATGTGAGAAACATGCAGCGTAGCATGCGTTTACGGTGCTATTAATTGCAGTATATGCACATTACAAAGTTCAATAATTATTCGAAGTTCAATAATTAATATTTTGTTGATGCATCGTCATGACATTCTCCCGCCCGTTGGAATCACCTGCGATTTCCAAACCTTGCTCTCGTCGATGATTAAGCTGAAAGTTGATACGTCTTGGCTTAGGTTCGGGGAGGGTGACCTTGTTTGATTGGATGCTTGTTGTTTTAAAATA
The DNA here is from genome assembly GCA_947369275.1 of Nemotelus nigrinus. Classification (NCBI taxonomy): domain Eukaryota; kingdom Metazoa; phylum Arthropoda; class Insecta; order Diptera; family Stratiomyidae; genus Nemotelus; species Nemotelus nigrinus. The sequence continues at coordinate 224,555,076 of OX376372.1, read as the reverse complement.
TCTGTATATTCCATAGATGATGATTAATGCTGCGCTCATCGCAAGGGCTAGATAGCTGATCGTGAATTGATGAACATTGATCGGTGGAACTTGTAACAGTTGTTGTTGGTCTCTTAGTTCCTTCAGGTGTGTTTTTAATTTGTTGATGTCTGCCGAGTTGTTCCGTATTAGTAGATTGTGTGGCTTGATTATCTCTTGTTCCCATATGTGATTATCTAGTGATGAGATATTCATGTCTATTGTTGGAGTATATGAGTTGATGATTTTGTTTGAGAAGTCCGAATGTCCGTAAATCGTTAGGGTGTCTAGCCGAACATTACAATTTGTGTTTAGTTTTAATATGCCCTGCTGCTGAAGTGTACGTTGGTACGTCTGCTTGCCACAAACAATATGTAAATTAGATGGATTAGCTAAGCTGTAAATCCAACTATTAGGTTCGTGTAAATGTATCCAAGTGTTTGAAATATTAAAGAGTTCCAATTCGCAAGATTTTGGGAAAGTTGTCTCTTGATTGAGTAGTGATAGTTCGCATTGTGCTAGGCCTGCATTTTTATTAAATATTGAATGTGTTTTTTTACATGTTAGGGTTTCATCATGCATTATTATGCAATTTGACACTTCGTTCTCGTTCATTGGATAGTACATGTCGCGATGTAGAGTGACTGCAATGAATTCAGTATTCTGCCTGATTCTTGCTCTTGTACCCTTTATTTCTAGTGGTATAGCCACCACTTTCAGTATTTGATAAGTGTTGGTATCCAGTAGCGGCAGTTTAATTTTGAATATTATGTTTTCCGATGTCACTCTAGTCTGGGTAGACATAAGTGTATAAAGTTGCAGCAGTGTGGCATGAGTGTTGTGGCCAGGGATTGTAAGCGTTGCTGGCATATTCTCACGGATTAATCTTGTTTCTCCTTTTAATTGATCTGGCGTTAGAACAAGTGGATTAACTTTGCCTGCGTGACCGTCAGTAATGATGTTGATCAGTGAGGATTGTGTTCTTTGATATGAAGACATAAGTAGTCCTAGATATATTGCACCAATGCTGAATGATTGTGCAAGTTGTTGTGAGTTCAGTATCCGATTGGTCGTATTCAATTCCATGTTTAACGTACCAATGACATCATTTAACTCTATGAATTGTTGATTGGCAATATCTTGATTGTTTTTAATCAAGTTTTCTGTGGAATCGATAATTGAAGTTTGATTCCTGAGCAGGTCCAGCAAATGCCCTTCATTCTGCCGTACTGCATCAATAGTTTTCTCAAGACTATTGGCATATTCTTGATCCAATATTCCAAAGAGTCTGTTGCCGATAGTACCAACGAAATCAAATGGAGATCGTTTTGATCGATTTTGCCTCTCGTTTGATGATAACAATTTGTTGTTGTTTTCAATGGTATTGATTTGATGTTGAAACTGTCTCATAATACTGAAGCAATGCTTATCATGTCCCCCCTTTATGGTATATTGGCACAGCTCTTTTAAATTGTTTAGTTGGTTGAGTAGTCGGTCCGCCTCCTGCCAGTATTCCTTCAGTCTATAATAAACGATAACATTCCAGTTGTCTGTCACCATGTTCATTTGTGCTACGTCTTCAAAATACATTGGCTGATTTTCTTGAAATGGTATGATGTTTACTGGCACTTCGGTTGGTCTTGCATGCAGTGGCATGATGAAAACGGAAATTATCATAAATAAGGAAAGTAGTAAAGGAGAGATACATGGTCGAGCCGATCCGGTCCTTGTCCTTTTCACTGGTGGTTGTGTGTCTTCAGAAGGTTGTGTGTCTTCTTGGTTTCTTCTAAGTTCCTTGCATCGGTAATTGAGAGCCGGGCTTGTGAGCCATGCAGGATTGATTGGCAATATTCTATGTTTAGGTCTTTGCTTCCTTTTTATTGGTATGCTTGTGGCTGTTGCACCTAAAACAGTCTGCTGATTACCATCTGGTATCAAAGTTTCGTCTGCTTCCTTATTGTTCGCAAGTCGTGCTCGAATGTTAGTGCAGTGGTAGTTGATACTTGGACTTGTCGACCAAGTTGGCGCTACCTTCTTATGAGTTTCTGTTTTGCCTATTGACGCTATCAAACATGCTGATGATTTTTTACTCAAGACTTTCTCTTGTATTGTTTTTGGTTCTTTTATTTGACCAGACTTACTAAGTGGTTCGGGTTGCTTGTATTCTTCTATTGGCAGTGGACACAACTGGTGGACAGCTCTTTTTATTACTCCCTTTTTCGTGAAGAGGTCAACAACTCTCGTGTGTCCGTCTGGCCCCTTATGCTCGGTGATGATTCGCCCCATGGGCCATTTGAGCGGAGGTGTCCCTTCTTCTTTGATAAGAACCAGCAATCCTGGTTTTATAATATCAGTTGCTTGTCTCCATTTTGGTCTTATTTGCAATTGCTGAAGATACTCTTTTGACCAGCGTGCCCAAAATTCTTGTTTAAGTGCTTCGACCAACTTCCATCGTTTCAGCAATTTCACTTTTTGCTCTTTATCATATAGACTGCCGATTGACGTGAGTGGCTCTCCAATAAGAAAGTGTCCTGGCGTCAGTGCTTGTAAGTCTGAAGGGTCATTTGATATTGGAGTCAGCGGTCGTGAGTTTAATACTGCTTCTGCTTCAGTAATTACTGTTTGCATTTCTTCGAATGTCAATGAAGCACCTTTTACCACTCGTACAATGTGGTATTTTGCCGATTTAACAGCAGCCTCCCAGAGTCCTCCAAAATGCGGGGCTCGAGGCGGTATGAACAGCCACTGAATGTAGTTTTCTGCACAGTGCTTCCTCAGATTGTTTTGAAATTCTGGCTCGAAAAATAACGAGTGCAACTCTTTGAGCTCATTTTTAGCGCCAACAAAATTAGTGGCATTGTCACAAAATATTTTGGCGGGATGGCCTCTGCGACTAATGAAACGTCTAAGTGCACCCAAGAATGCATCTTTCGTTAGGTCTGTTACTAATTCAAGGTGAACCGCCTTCGTAGAAAAACAGACAAATACAGCTATGTATGCTTTAGTTGGTGTTTTGCCTCGTATCTTATAATGTATATGTAACGGGCCGCAAAAGTCAACTCCCACGTTTAAAAATGGTCGCGCTGGTTGGACTCTTTCTGTAGGCAAACTGCCCATTAATTGTTGCACCAATCTGGGTTTCACTCGAGCACAATGTATGCATTGATGGATTATGCTTTGAACTAATGTTTTACCTTTCAATGGCCAGAACTTTTGCCTGACGATGGCTAATAGTGCTTGTGTTCCAGGATGAAGGTGTTTATTGTGGAAGTGAACCAAAAGCAGACGTGTGACTATATGTGAATGTGGCAGGATTATCGGAAACTTGGTGTCGTATGGTAAACTAGATCTTTGCAATCGTCCTCCCACCCGTATCAAACCTTTTTCATCAATGAATGGATTCAATGAGCTTAATTGGCTTCCTGGTGCAACAACTCCTTTGCCATTCTTTATTTGTTTGATTTCTTCCGCAAACTGTTGTTTCTGAATATCCCTTAGGATAAAATACAGCGCATTTTCAAGTTCTTTTGGACTTAGAGAGGAACCTATGCTTCGGTCCCTCTTGTGACACCTTGAGTTTTGTAAAAACCTATGAATATATGCTACCACATGTTGAAGCCTTTTAAAAGAATTGTGGTGATTAATTGCACTGATGATCGAGGACTTTTTCTTTGTGGCAGCAAGTACTATCTTTGAAACTCGTGTTTCTTTCATAGTATCGTACTTATTTTTATCGGTGTTTAACTTGTTTGATGGCCATGATTTAGAATTCTTCTGCAAAAATTCTGGACCATTAAACCATATCTTTGATGTTAACAGAGCACTTGCCGTCACTCCGCGTGATAACAAATCAGCAGGATTTTCCGTTGTTGGGACATGATGCCATTGTTCTGGCCGAGTCTTCTCGTGAATACGTGATACTCTATTTGCCACAAAAGTTTTGAACGACGAGCTAGGCGACTGAATCCATGATAGTGTGATTGACGAATCTGTCCAAAAGTGGATTTCACTGATGTTAAGTGCATTCTTCACTTTCTCGACTAGCTCTACCATGAGGAAAGCAGCGCACAATTCTAATCGTGGTAAACTAACAGTTTTTATTGGGGCTACTCTAGATTTGGCACATAGTAATCGAACACTAACGTACCCGTGCTTATCGGTCGATCGAATATAAATGCTGGTACCGTATGCCTTCTCACTGGCGTCAGCGAATGCATGGATTTGTACTGTAGTTGGACACTGACCTGTATAGATGTGTCTAGGAATTGAAATGCTAGACAATGATTTCAAATCGTTGCGGAACTTGTCCCATTTTTCCTTTAAATCGATTGGTAATTCGGTATCCCAATCAAACTCTTTCTGCCATAATTGCTGAATAAAGATTTTTGCCATCGCAATCACCGGATTAATGAGTCCCAATGGATCGTAGATATGCGCGATGTCAGCTAAAACAGTTCGTTTTGTAACCCTTTTTTGTACGGAGAGCTTGACTTTCACCGTAAATAGATCAGAGTTTGGGTACCATATCAGACCCAATGATTTTGTGTAGCCTTCTTCATCTTTTTGAAAACTTACCAGCGTTTCTAAGTCTTCTTTTGCGGCTGTTTTCAGTAACTCAGGGTTATTTGAACACCATTTCCTTAGGTGAAATCCAGCCTCTTCCAGTAACTGTTTTAGTTCTGATTGTATTTCTAATGCCTTCTTTAAACTGTTTGCTCCGGTCATTATGTCATCAACATAAAAATCTTGTTTGGCTGCCTTTGCTCCTAGCGGATACCGCTGCCCATGATGTTCAGTAAGATACTGGAGTGTTTTCGTTGCAAGATATGGTGCACACGTTGTACCATAAGTAACTGTGCATAATTTAAAATATTGCAGTGGCTCATTCGAATTTTCCCTCCAAATTATTAGTTGTAGATTTTGGTCTTCATCATCTACTAGAATTTGTCTGTACATTTTGGCTATATCTGCCGTAAAAACATATTTGTGCAAGCGAAATCGTAGTAGTATCGTAAATAAATCATCTTGAATTGTTGGCCCTGTTTGTAGTATGTCGTTAAGTGAAATGCCGTTACTAGATTTGCATGACGCGTCAAATACTACTCGGAGCTTTGTAGTAGTACTTTCTGGTTTTAATACGCAATGGTGCGGCAAAAAATAATGCGTATCAGGCAGTTTATTATACTTTATTGGCTCCATGTGTTTGAGTTGAAGCAACTCTTTCATGAATTTAGCATATCCTTCTTTTAGGGCCTTATCTTTTTCTAGTCGACGTTCTAAATTTAAAAAACGGCATGTGGCCACTTCCCGTGAATTTCCTAGGCATTCAGGTCCTTTTTTGAATGGAAGTCTGACCACAAAGCGTCCTTCTTTGTTTCTTTTTACTGTTTCATTGAAAAATTGCTCACAATGTTTTTCTTGGGTCGTCATTGGTCGACCTACTATCTGACACTCTTCAATGGTCCAAAATTTTTGCAATTGATCATTTAGTGTATTAACACTGATTCCGCAGAACTGTGAATCAACTGTTGTAACTTGTTTAGCTTTCCCTAACACAATCCAACCTAACACAGAGTTTTGTAGTGTAGGTAATTCTGGTGCTAATTTAAATTGGCCGTTTTTGGTTAGATTTGCACAAATATCAGCCCCTAGGAGAATGTCTATCCGTTTGGGCTTGTAGAACTCAGGATCAGCTAGTTCAATATGATGTGGTATTGGCCATGAACTAGTATCGAATGTTCGAGCAGGTTGGCAGCCTGTGATTTCTGGTATGACAACTGCTTCAATAGCAGCTGAAAACCTACTTTTATTTGAGCAAATTGTCACATTAATCATACCATGAGTTTGAATAGTCGATGAGCCGATTCCGTTTACTTCTACTAATTGCTGACTGCCTCTTAGCCCCAGCCGAGTAATTAATGATTCTGTAACGAAGTTCAGCTGTGAGCCAGAATGGTGAATAGGCCGAGATATTTTGTTGATGCATCGTCATGACACGGTCCTTAAATGGACAACTCTATGTGGCCAGCTCACGCGTCGGAAAACCGTCCGATTTATTCGTGTACTCACCAGACGGAAAAACAAAAAATATAGTGTATCCACAAGTGCTCAAATAAATAAATAAAAAGAATTAAAACGACACTTTTAATAATTAAATTGTTTGTTGTCAGAACGAGTTTCCTTGCATTTCTTTTCTTCTGAAATCGCAGCAAACTGCGACGGGCCAGCTAGTATAATATATAAACTATTAATATCTATAGGGTCTTCTCGTCTTTTAATGTAATTTTCGTTTTGATGTGTTTGCATGTTTTTCGACCGACCATCTACGCGACTTTTACTCTACTTTGTTATTAAACTGTAAAACAGTGATTCAAATTTTTCACTTTCAGTAGGCTCCAGTTCCGACCTCATTACATGCCAATTGAACGACTTTTATTCTAAAATGTCGTGCGGCAAGGACGACATTTAAATTTTAAAAAGATAACTTAAAAATAGTAAATAAGTAAAATCGAATGAACAAATTGTAAATTTTAAGTTCTTCCCCTCATATAAATTATTGTAAGCTTTAATAAATCAAAGCATTAATTAATAATATCATTGAATAATAAATTAATGTAAGCATTACATTATTAGTATAATTAAGTTTATTATTGATCGATTCGTAACTGCACTGAAATCGTCTCCTACGTTTTAGATGACAAGATCTTTCCAGTCCGAAATTTCCAGCAGGCCACAGTTGAAGAAATGCAAGTCTGAAAAACGGAAACTTTTGCAAAGCAAAAGTGAAGATTCTAATAGTGTCAGTCAAACATTCTTTGGACGGCCATATAGACCTGCTCCGCCATGTAGACCTGCTCCGCCATGTGGACCTCATCCGCCAGGTCCACGTGAAAATGCCGTTGCCAAAATTCTCGACATATGCGGAAAAAATTTATCTCGCGTTCGAAATATCCTCGATTCTGTTCATCGAATTGTCAGGAATATGGATGATTTGCAGGTGAGTTAAATAATCTAATGCAAATAAACATTTAACAGAAAACTAAGGATGCTCTAGTCATAAATTTGTAGACTTATTATAAAACAAAAGAATCCATTAGAAATGACCCCTTTTCCAATGACTCCTGCAATAATCTTTCGGGTAAATTGTACTTTGGATCTTACTTTTTTCGTCCTTCCTTCCACTCTCTCCATCACTCTATCAGCGTGCACAGTCCATGTACAAACCAAAAGTTTGCTGGCTGATCTTCTTTCCCTGCTAGTTAACTCTCCAACTATCCGAGGAATATCTGGCCATTTTAGCCCGTTGTTAATAATTTGGTATATTGTTCTGCCTCTTTCGAGAATAATAATGGATGTTCAACGGCGCCCGTTGGTGTTAAGTTAGACAGCCTAAATATAACTTTTATCGCCTAAAGTCTCCTAATTAGCTCGATGTCTCCCAATTAGCTCGATGTTGTGCTTAGTTGTTTGGCTCCACAAGACTGCTCCATATATAACAGTAGACAGGATAAAAGCATTTAAGATTAGGAGTTCAGTGTATTTTTCTAGAAAATCACGTTTTCTCATTGTTGCGGTAAACCGTGCGATTTTACTTCTGATGTAGTTGATGTGATGGATCCACGACATCTTTTCATCCAAAATCATTCCCAGGTATTGTATTGCATCTACCTTCTCCAGTTGAACTCCGTCAATTTGAATACATGGATTAATAGGGTGTTTATTTTTTTGCTAGAACATAATGTATTTGGTCGACATTTATTATTACTGTACTTTAGATGGCTGACTCATCTTCTCCAGCATACAACTGAAGCGCATCGTCAGCAAACAAAACTATCTAACCAGCGAGCCTGAGAACTTGAACGTTGTTCAGATAGATAAGGAAAAGTATAGGCCCTAAGATCGATCCCTGTGGAATACTTTTATTTATAGAACGTTCCTGACTGGTGTAGCTTCATTATTTTGTCATTATTCTCCAATCCAATCAATCGTTTTTAATAACAAACTCATGCAAATCTCATACTCTTCCAGTCGCAGAAACAAAATCTCTTGATCAATAGTATCAAAAGCCTTTTTTAGGTCGACAAAAATTGCTGCCGCATAATTGCCTTTATCCAGTGATCGATTTATGAACTGAACCCCGTCAACGGTAGCCGCAATAGTTCTAGAATGATCCCTGTTTTTGATAGCTTGGATTTGATGGCGTTCCCCCATCCTCCTCGATTAGCAGGCAAGACAACGCGCCGCACAATTTTCCTTTGAAATTAAGTTGACGGAGACTAGTAGTGTGCTGGTGTTCGCAAAACTGAATGACTTCTAGAATAGGCAATACAACAGGGGCAAAGTGTAGGAAAAGATAAGTGGGTAAGCTCCTTCCATTTTCCAAAAAAAATGACACGTTGACCTTGAAATTGCGCCTCCATTTACGCAATGCATTATCTGTCAAAGCAACCCGAGAGTGGGTTGACATTTTTTTGCGAGAGCGACCCGTATGTGAGCAACGAAAAATCTAGCCTTATCTTGCATCTCTTTCTGTTCCATGCGATTTCTTCCAACTTTCCAGTATGATCAACAACGCAATGAGAGGTTTCAGGTTAGATCAAGGATATAACCTAAGATTTCAGGTTAGATCACTAGAATTTTGGACCGTATACCTATACGGAGGTCGCACGCTGGTTAGGGGTGTGTTAAATATTCTTGCTATAGCAGCTATTAGCTGCTATTTTAGCTGCTCTGGCTGTCCAATGCCTCGAAATAGCTACACTCAAAAAAAAAATATATCGCTGACAGATATAAAACGACGGAAATATAATATATCTCACATGAGTATATGGGTGTATTTTGAAAGACATAATATATTCACGGCAGATATAATATAAATATTTATCGTATGTAAGCAGAAAAAAGCTCAGGGGATTGCCCTTTGAAGCGAATGCTTAGCCATGGCGGTAAGGAGACACATATGGGAAAAGCCGATAACAACTATTCCATTATTCTTCTAAGTGCCACATTTATTTCTTATTTTCTAAAGCGCTAATGTTATTCTTAGTCGCTACTAAAGCTTTAATGTGATACTTAATCAATGGAGCGCTAGTATTATGCCCAGTCACGGACTGTTAAGACAACATAAGACGAACAAATACAGCCATGGGCACGGCGGGATTCGAACCCGCGGGCAGTAGATCGCTGCTTCGGACTGACGCGTTAGCGAGCTAAGCTACCGACTCTTTTGCAAGCTCAATCTCAAACTATAAACAAAAGATGTCCCATAATTAGAAACGAAAATAAACCGTATATCTACGAAAAGCATATTAAATTGTTCAGTGGTCATTTTATACCTGTCGCGTATATAATATACCAACTGTATGGATTTCATATCTTTCGCTACCAGAAAACAGAGAAACCCATATAGAACTTATACCTGTAGCGTGCATAATTATGATTGCTGTGTGCATATTTTGTGTACCCGAGTTATATTTTTTACCTGAAAGCCAAATTTTACTTAAAATGAGTATAACTCTGGATTTCCATATACTCATAATACCTTTTAAATCAATAGTTATACCTGTTGCTTCTATATGTTATGTATCACACATAAATATAACAAAAATATATTTGTAGGGGCAATTTTGTGCCCACTACAGTTAATTATGGCTATTACGGATATAATTATTTTTGCTACACATATAGCAGAGGGAATTTTTTTTTGTGTGTACTTTCTGATGCTTGTTATTTGACAGTCGGGCTGTCCAAGATTCCGGAATAACTGCTATGGTAGGAGCTATTTGCTGCTCGCAGTCTGGAGGATAGCAAGAAAGTAGCTAAGGCAAAATGGACGTGAGTACACAGCTGACACACTGTTCATAGGTCATTTTTGATTAAAAACTGAAATGACAAGAAGTTCTTGCGCTTTGGTGACAGGGGAGATGAGCAATATATTTGAAAATAGTGTTATCATAAACTAAATACGGGCTTTTAAACACTTCAACTCGAGTTTTAATATGGCTTTTACACAGTTTTTAGAAGGCGACTATGAAGCGCAAAAGGCCGAGTGCGCTGATCCGTATACCATCAAATTTTCAACGTTTCTTTTTCGCTCTTTATCACATATATGGCATCAAACGCAGGAAATAAGTGAAACGTTTTAAATATGTTAAGAAAATGTTAATGATTTCTACAGCTGTATGTATGCTGAAAACTCCTAAATTTCATTCGATTTCCAAAGTGCGATGCAAGTATTGAGCTGATCCACGTAAATACAAAGGTTAAAATTTAAAATGGACAACAATTATTTTTGAGTTGCGCTGTGTAAGGGTTGACCTTCGTAGCAGCACTTGGCTGTCCAATATTCATGCCTGCTTCACCTAGCGACTGCAAATTTTAACACTTGCTAAAGTGATGCTATGCTATGCTTTTGGAGCTGGGGTGCATGCACATAGCATGCACCCCAGCTCGAAAATATCGTAAAGTTCGCATCACAAGTAAGATTGAAAACGAAACCAAAGTTGCGAAAAATACCTAGTGTGAAATCCAAATTTAATGAAAAATTGACCTACTTATTGCAGTAGAACCTCAGAACAGAGAGATCTAAGGAAATGAAACAAGCGTATACATATACGAAATTTAGTGAAGCAATTTTACTACAAAGGTGAAATCTATAAATAGAGCAAATCGAGAGAATTGCTACCTCAGATATTTCCTTTGGTTTCCCTGATACCTTAGTTCTACAAGGTTTTGTTGTTGCTGAGTTACTGTCAAATTTGCGTACACATGGCCTACTACCTTTCTCTATCCATCTCTTTCTCTATCTCACTCTATCTTTCTGTTCGCGGAGTAAGTGAATGTCAAATTGCCTTACTACTACTAACGCTCCGGTTCAGGCAAATTGCTTCAATTCTCACTGCCATTTTCATTTCCTTATATCTCTTTCTTCTGAGAGTAGAACTGATTTGTTCGAGGAGCTCTCTTGGCCGAGTCAGGGAAACATGACATTTACGAGACTTTAAACTTGGCATTTGATTACATATTTAACTGAATTGATTTTCTCTAAATGATGTCAGAATTTTATCTTAATTCACATTGACGTTTACACCCTAAATGGCAACCACTACGTTACACCCCGGTAGATCGAATTTTTAATTGGAAAATTTCTTTTCGTTGCAACGGATCGGGGCGCATATATAATTCGGCGTGGTAATTAAATCTTTCTTTATTTGGAGCATCATACCAAGCAACTCCACACCGGCTAAATATGTATATCTTGTAATTTCGCCGTATTTTCTGTGAAATCATTTGCTAATAATTCTCTTCGTGAATCGAAGAATATTTTTAATATGTAACAATTTCTTTCAAATATATCTTTATAATGTTCTTTTTATCTACAGAGAGATTGTTGTAATCAAAATAATTATCCGGGCTCTGGCAACTCCGGCCACGGCGGATGCCAAGACGGTTGCCAAGACGAAAGCGAAGACAATTGCCGAGACCGTTGCCGAGACAGAGTCAGACACCGATACAGAGGCGGATGCCGAGACGGATACTCCGACCGCGAAGACGACCTTTCCGACAGTGATCGATCCTCACCCCAGCGAAAATATTATCGAAACAGCGGTGGATACGATGATCGCAAAGAAAGTAGCGGAAGGGCTAATAGAAAAGCAGCAGGGTCGGCTCGACGTTGGACGCAAAGGAACCAGTTCTAAATATTGGAACACAAGAAATTTTTATGTTGAAATTTTAAATATTCATTGAGATTCAAAGCAAATTTACTGGTTTTGTGCAATGCAATCAGCTTCATTAAATTTTAACAAATTTTTACTCTACTTTTATTTTTTAGCAGCCAAAGTGCACAGCTTTAAGGTAAGGCAACAACGCAATGGAAACTCTTGCGTTTAAATTAAAACCTCAATCATTTCGTACAATTCTAAACCAGAACGCACAGCTCGTAGCTTATTGAAATATGCTACACAGAACACTTTCTACCTCAATACATGAGCCGTTTATTTTGAATGTGGCTTTGTTTATAATTGTTAAAAAATATTGAAGCTAACTTTCTAGATGAATTTGTTTTTGTTATTACAACATACTTACATTTTTCTCTCGGTAAAAAAAATTTTGCGACTTATGCCACTTTCAAAATAATTAGTTAAGGGAAACTGCGATTTATATTAATTTTGTTCGATGTATTTTAGTGAAGTGATGTTTTGAAAGGACAGTGATTTAAGATCATTGATGAATAGATTACATATATAATAATAGGTGTTTTTTTGCTCCGATACAGAACAGAATAGAACTATGCCGCAAAAACAACGATCTAGTATAAAACAGTAGTGCATTCACTAAGACTGACATAGGTTGCTATATTTGCTGTGGTAGCACACAATAGCTGAAAATAAAGGGAGAAAATAACGAATATACACTACAACAATCGATAGAAAATAGAAACAGAACTAACACAAAATTACTTCTTTCAACTTTTTACATATGGGGCTTTTTCTAATTTCCTAACTACCAAAACATTCAACATAACCATGAAAAACCCAAAACCACCTCACAGCAAAAAAGACAACTTCTCATGAGCTTTTCTTTTTTCTATCGGCACATTCTATAGTTACTACAAATGAGGAATAGAATTTCTGTACTAGTGAATTCACTGGGACAGGAGTGTTGTTGTTTCCAATGCGTATACTCTATTCTCTGCTGGATAGAGGAGCAAAAAAACACGCCTAATAATAATTAATATCATGTATAACAGATTTTTCCAAGGATAGAGTTGAAATAAAATCTTTTTCTTCCATGCTATGTACTGTGAAGGATCTCCTGCGGCAGGTGACTATCATGCCATAGTAATCATTTGGAGTGTATAAAACATTTTTACAGGGTACAGGTCCAAAACACTTTTCTTGACCACCCTGTAACTCTCTAAATTTTGAAAACCGTGCAAAACGATTAAAGCTAGAGTTACAATCAATGCAACCAACATTTGTTGCACGTCAAAATGAGTTTGAACCCATGAGAACGTATGAGAGCAGTTACAATGATGCAACACAACTTTGCTTGGCAGCAGAGTTTGCTCATATCTCAAACTTGGCATGGCAACAACATTTTTGAAAATATCCAATTCCACCTGTTCCTATGAGAGTCCGGGAAATGGGAAATGTCATATGTAAATGACAATCAGAATTTGTATTTTTTTGTCTCATTTTTGCTTTACATTATACTCCGCAGCTTTTAGAGGATCAAATATTCACTGATATCTCTTTCCGAGACTTTAAAGGATCCAAATTATCGAACAGCAATTTCTTTAATATAGCCAGTGACAGATGACAGTAAATGTTGTGTTGCATTGATTGTAACTCGTTCCACCAACAAAACTTGGCAGCAAATGTTGGTTGCATTGATTGTAACTCAAGCATAAGGGAGATAGTCTCTGGAGAGGCCGATTCGATTGAGCTAAAATTTTCGGATCACATAGATGTATATAGTGGGTAGATACACGCCTTGCTAAAATTAAGATATCTTTAAAACTTTGGCGACGGCGAGCATTTTAGTGAATTTGCAGGTACTCCTATATTTCTATGCAAAAAAAAGTATTGGGAATCAAAAAGTATAATGCCCGGTCCAGACGCTACGTTTTGTACAACGTTTTATCTGCACAGTCTTAAGCCCGGTCCAGACGCTAGGTTTTGCACAACGTTTTATCTGCGCAGTCAAAACGTTGCAAAAATAAAGAGCGTCCAGATGGTGCAATTCTGTATTTATTTTAGCGCAGTTTTAGTGGCGTCACCATGGAGGAAGTACTACTCTGGTCAATTTTTGCATGTTGTCTCGTGAAGAAAAACAACCAAATGGAACATCTCCAAAGAACCCGGCGTTCACAGTGGTCGTGGAAATGGCTTCTAAAAAGACAGCAGTTTTCTCACATTAAATTATTGCGTGAATTAAGTGATGAACCTAATGATTGGCGGAACTACTTGAGAATGGACATAGACACATACATTCATTAATTGGAATTAGTGAAGCCATATATCACAAAAGAAAATACTTGTATGTGTAAAATACTTTCGTACAAGGCAATAAACTCAGTCAGAAACTACCGTGAACATTGTCGAAGGGTGCCATTTGCTAAAAATGAATAAAAAACGTAGCTAATCGTCCACACGCAACGACTTGTCGGCACAATTCACGGATAACTATGCCTCACCACCTCAGTTATCGCTGCAACTGTACCGTCTCCGTGCAGTTCCCAAAATTGCACAGTTTTCCTATCCACACGCTACGTTTTATCTGCAACGTTTAAGACTGTGCAGATAAAACGTTGTACAAAACGGAGCGTCTGGACCGGGCATTAAACGTTGCAGATAAAACGTAGCGTGTGGATAGGAAAACTGTGCAATTTTGGGAACTGCACGGAGACGGTACAGTTGCAGCGATAACTGAGGTGGTGAGGCATAGTTATCCGTGAATTGTGCCGACAAGTCGTTACGTGTGGACGATTAGCTACGTTTTTTATTCATTTTTACCAAATGGCAAACCTTTGACAATGTTCACGGGAGGTTCTGGCTGAGTTTATTGCCTTGTACGAAAGTATTTTACACATACAAGTATTTTCTTTTGTGATATATGGTTTCACTAATTCCAATAAATGAATGTATGTGTCTATGTCCATTCTCAAGTAGTTCCGCCAATCATTAGGTTCATCACTTAATTCACGCAGTAATTTAATGTGAGAAAAGTGCTGTCTTTTTAGAAGCCATTTCCTCGACCACTGTGAACGCCGGGTTCTTTGGAGATGTTCCATTTGTTTCTTTTTCTTCACGAGACAACATGCAAAAATTGACCAGAGTAGTACTTCCTCCATGGTGACGCTCTTTATTTTTGCAACGTTTTGACTGCGCAGATAAAACGTTGTGCAAAACCTAGCGTCTGGACCGGGCTTTATGTTTTAAGCTTGCCTATGATGAATAATTAGAAATTTTGAGCCGTGAGCCAAAAAGTAGGCAAGGATTTGTTTTCAAATTTTGATTTGTCATAACTCCTGACAAAATCATTCGGTCATTGCAGAGAGCATTGATGTTGACTAAGGCTTAACACACACAAATTTTCAAGACTGTGCGGATAACCCTATAGCTATGGCAGGCTCCTGAAAAAAAGCTTCTTCAACTCATCGACCCTAATGAAAAATGTTTGCTTTTTGACAAACCCTTTAACCTTTGTCCAACATGTGAATTTGAAATTTTCAAAATTCCGATTTGTACAAGATCGGCAGCCCATCAACAATTTACCTCTATTTTCAGCACTTGAAACTCCTGTTCACGAGAACTGACGACCGGATAATACGATCATTGTGAATTTTACAACACATGTTGGTAGTATTTAGGACCAGGTCTGATAGAAGTGATTTTGAAATGCGGGCAACCCTGTGGCAGTGGTGCCATCTTCAAAAAAAAACTGCTTTTTGGCTTTTAACTTCCGATTCAGCCATCACATTTTAACAACATTCACACAGCATTTGAACATTGTTTTAGACCACATTTGGGAAAAATTTGGTTGAAAAATTTGAATAGAGTTGCCAGCTATGGTGATTTTTGTCTCCTAAATCTTGTAAATTTCAGCAAAACAAAGTTTTTTCCCTATATCTTCCGATCCAGTCATGAAATCAAAACGAAGTTCATGCAATAAATGAACCTTATTGTAAACCAAATGTCGTAGGAATTTCGTAAAAAAACCATGAAAGTGCTGCCAGCTATGACCATATTTGTAATTTTTTGGAATTTCTTTACTAAGCGAATATGTCATTGGATTTGCAAACCCCCTATAACTTCTAGCGCAGTGATTCAACCATAGATTCAATCGAGACGAAATTCACAGGCTGGGTTTAACTTAACGTGACAGGGTGACCAGCATCAGACATTTTCATAAATATTGCACCAACAGATGCTTCTGTTACATACTCACATGCAAAGCATTCGCACAAGGAATCAATTTTAAAATTTTCTGATTTTTGAACATATTCCGGATGGCAGCCTCAAACAACCGATTTGACTGGTTTTTTAGATGCTGGTAGTTTTGTCGTTTCATCACACAGTTGGGATCTGCTTTCTACATTTTATAGGCTTTTCGTTTGAGTCTGGATACGTCAATAACGCTTTTAGAGATCCACGATTCATTGCGAACCCTTACCTGCTTCCTAGATGTTGCTTTGATTTTCGCTTCAGATAGGATTCTTATTAGTTCTTCAATATCTACATGCGGATTGCTGCTCAACTCTTGCGTCACATACTTCACGAATTCGATTTTGTTGACAGTGCTGATCGTTATTTTCTTCGGAGGCAACTTTTCTTTAAGGCAGGTCTTGATCAAGATATTCAGTACCTTATGGTCTAAGTCTGGCCATTCATCATCATTATAAGAAACTCGTTCCATCAGGTCTGAACTTCTTACAACAATATGGTCAAGTAAGGTTTTCGAGGTCTCAGTAACGCGCGTCGGCTTGATCGAATTTATTTGTACTGCATTGTTGGATGTTATGACATCTTCATAGGCTTTTTTAACATTTGACGAAGACAGAAGATCGATGTTTGTGTCGGCAATTGTTATAATCTTTTCATATGATGAGTAAAGCTGATCGATGTAATCTAGGAAGCAATTATTGTCCTCGAATGGGGCTTTGTAGAAAGTGCCAATTTTAATCTTCTCCCGGTCCAGTTGAAGTTCCACTATGATTGTGGTGAATTTTGATGTGAGATTTCAAGTATATCTTGAACTCTATTAGGTTTTTCGCTGATTTGATCGAGTTCAGCAATGAATTGTAATATGCGATAGCCTGCTGTATTGGATCCATCTTCAATCTATCCATTCTTGGAATTGTAAGAGATAGCTTTCTAGCATTAACATTATCTTCGAAATCTCTGCAAAAAGATTATAACAATTTTCTTGTGGTAGATATGTTCGTTTATATTTGTGTTTTTATGGTCCTCTCATATATATAAAACCATATTCACAAATATTCCAAGAAGTAATCTTTTTTTTAATCTTTTTAAGCAACAAATTCATCATACATTATTTTGTCTATAGAGGTGATCATTACTGAGATATTTACGAAAAATCACTTTTGGGGACCTTTGACGCAGTGTAAAATAACGCTATGCTCAGAACGATGGGGGCTTTTAACATTTTGTTCCGAACGTCAGTATCAAGGTTCACACCAATATCCAGCTTTCACATAATTTTTCCGAAGCCCCATATCAAATTTTCCTGGATTACTTACTAAACAGTAAAATAATAGTTTAAATTTTTCACTTTTAGTAGGCTCCAGCTCCAATCTCTTTACATGTCAATTGAGCGACCCTAGTTTGTTTTTAATATGTCGTGCGGCGAGGTCAATATTTGATTTTCTAAAAATAACTTAAAAATAGTAAATAAGTGAAAACAAATTCACAATTTGTAAATTTTAGTGTAAATCTTATGTTCTCTTCCCTCCGGTAAATTAATGTAAGCTTTAATTAATAAATTAAAGCATTAATTAATAATATCATTAAATAATAAATTAAAGTAAGCATTATATGTTAGTAGTATAAATTAGTTTTCGACACAAACGAAGGGGCGGAAAAGGCTTTTTCGTTACTGCTCGACTCGAAACTGCACTGAATCGACTCTTATACCTTTTAGATGGCACGATCTTCCCAGTCCGAGTCTACAGCTCCCCTGCAAAAGAAGAAATGCAAGCCTGGAAAACGAAAATTATTGCAAAGCAAAAGTGAAGATACTATTCGAGCTGGTCGAATGCGAAATAAAGAGCCAACTAGGACGGAGTCGATTACTTTAACCGTTTCCAAAATTCGCGACGAAAGTGCAAAGAGTGTTGTTGAAATTCGAAAAATGCTCAAGAGTATGAATACCCTTATCAAAACTGTACAAAAAATAGAGGTGAGTTAAATAATTTAATTTTAATATACAAAAAAAAAACTAAGGACACTATTCAATGAGTCCTACAATAACCATTCTGGCAAATGTGCTTTGGATCTTTCTAAGTATTATTACTGGTTACTTATATTTTTGGTAGCCAGTACCCAGTTCTTTTCTCTTTCTTTTCATTCTCTCCATCCCTCTCGATTAATAATCTGAAAATATTAATATGTTGGATGTTCAACAACCCTGATGGAGTATGCACGGCGACCGTTAGTGTTAAGGTCGGCAATCTAAATATAACTTTTATCGCCTTATTGACAAGTCTCCCAATCAGCTGGATGTTATGCTTAGTTGTCTGGCTCCACAAGACTGCTCCATATTTAACAGTAGACAGGATAAAAGCATTTAAGATTTGAAGTTTAGAATGTTTAATCTTTTTTCAAGTTTGCATTTAACATTTTTTCCCCCTCCTTTCTTCCAATCTCTCCATCACTCAATCAGTAAGCAAAATTGATATAAGGGAAGATTGATTGATATAAGGGAAGATTGATATAAGGGAAGATACAATTGTTATTAATTTTAATTACACTTCATACCTTAAGCTATATGTTTCGCCACATTTACTGAGTTCCCCAATGAATTATAGAATGCGATAGCTTGCTGAATCGGGTCCATTTCAATATATCCAGTCTTGGCGTCAAAAAGAGATAGATTTCCGGCAGTACTGGCTTCCCGGTTAGTTATCCAATACATCGGGGCGGTTTATGCCATTTCAAATTGTTCAGTATATCAAAATCACTTTACCCCTCTCAAAATTAATTAATTGATTGAATAATTAATTAATTAATTAATTAAGTCCTCCAATCAACTCTGTTTTGCATTGCTGTCTGACTCCATAAAATAGCTCCGTATGTGATACTTGACAAATTGACAAAAATATCTAAAGCAAAATTCAAAACTAGTGGGAAATGAAAAGCTAATCTACTCATTGCAACGGAGCTGTGTCCAGAGTTGGATACTAGAAGGGTTTGGACCCGAGCAAATGGACTGCTTGAGAGAAGGTTATCAATGCAAGCTTGGCATTTTATTGCATAATTAACTGAATTGATATTCTATAAATGATGTAAGAATTTCATTTTAATTCATTTTTGCAGCCTCCATGGCAACCGCTACGCTACCCCCAGTAGACAATTTTCCTTTCATGTGTTAATCACTTTTCGTTCATTTGTGTTGTGATGGGAGAGGACGCATAAATAATTCAGGGTGAAGGTCTTGTAAATGAAATAATTTTTTTTACCTACTTTGTTTGCACCGACATGCAAAGCTTTTACCATGGTAGCTCGATAGCGAAAAAATGTATCTTATGCTTTCGTCGTGTTTTCTATGAAATCATCTGCCATCAATCGAAGAATGGCTTTGACTCTTAATATTCAACATCTTATTTCGATTGTATAGAATCACAAAATATTTAATAATGTTTTTTGATCTGCAGGGACAGTGTTGCAGACGCATATGTCCTAAAGGTCGTATGGCCGACCCCGAACTCAAGAAAGACTCCGGCCACGATTATAACCAGTCCGAAAATTCCGACGATAGATCCTCACTATACGGTGGTGATGCTAAAGCACGTGGGAGAAAGGGCTTTGACAGTGTTGAAGACGGACTGCCGGGCGGTGATGATCCGTTTGGACAACCACGCCCACGGCGACCTTGTAAAGAAGAAACTTCTGGTAGCGAATCAGGAGAGCAAGAGTCACGTGAACTACCCCCTCAAAGGCGGCCTGGTCGAAAAGATAAAGATGAACCATCTTTCGGACGTAAAGAAGAATCTTCCGGTAGCAAATCAAGCGAGGAAGAGTCACGTGAACTACCTCCTCAAAGGCGACCTGATCGAAAAGATAAAGATGAACCATCTTTCAGACGTAAAGAAGAATCTTCCGGTAGTGAATCAGGCGACCAAGAGTCACGTGAACTACCTCCTCAAAGGCGGCCTGGTCGAAAAGATAAAGATGAACCATCTTTCAGACGTAAAGAAGAATCTTCCGGTAGCAAATCAAGCGAGCAAGAGTCACGTGAACTACCACCTCAAAGGCGGCCTGGTCGAAAAGATAAAGATGAACCATCTTTCAGACGTAAAGAAGAATCTTCCGGTAGCGAATCAGGCGAGCAAGAGTCACGTGAACTACCTCCTCAAAGGCGGCCTGATCGAAAAGATAAAGATGAACCATCTTTCAGACGTAAAGAAGAATCTTCTAGTAGCGAATCAGGCGACCAAGAGTCACGTGAACTACCTCCTCAAAGGCGGCCTGATCGAAAAGATAAAGATGAACCATCTTTCAGACGTAAAGAAGAACCTTCCGATAGCGAATCAGGCGAGCAAGAGTCACGTGAACTACCTCCTCAAAGGCGGCCTGATCGAAAAGATAAAAATGAACCATCTTTCAGACGTAAAGAAGAACCTTCCGGTAGCGAATCAGGCGAGCAAGAGTCACGTGAACTAAATCCTCAAAGGCGGCCTGATCGAAAAGATAAAGATGAACCATCTTTCAGACGTAAAAAAGAATCTTCCGGTAGCGAATCAGGCGAGCAAGAGTCACGTGAACTACATCCCCAAAGGCGACCTGATCGAAAATACGAAGATGAACCGTCTTTCAGATGTACAAAAGAATTTTCCGGTAGCGAATCATTGAAACAAAAACCTTGCGAAGTACCTCGAGCGCACCTGGCATCGCGAGAAAAAAAACGGCGACGCGCTGAAGACCCTTATCCTCATCACCGACCTCCAAGTAGAAGACCCAAAGAGGAGCCTTACTTTGAACCTCCAACAAGAAGATCCTCAGAGTCTGAGAACCGCCCTCCAAAGAGAAGATCCAAGGAGCGTGAGGACGGTTCTCCAAGAAGAAGACCTCCAGGGGGAAGACCAGGTGGAAATAGTAGGAAACCACCAATGAGCCATATGCAACACGATTCAAAAAAAGTGTGTAGAGATTGGCAACCTGCAGGGGGCAGAGAAAGACGCCGAAATGATTTTGGAAATCGCTCTCCTAGAAGAGACGATTGCAGAGAAAGCTATTCTGAAGGATCCGGGAGCTGTGGACCGAGAGGTAGGCCCAAAGGTCGTGGTGAGCCTGAAGGACGTGGTGGTTATGGAAATCGGAGGCCCTACGAAAACAGAGGTGACTTTGGTAGTGACGTTTTGGATGGATCGGCTGATTTTTCAGGTTGCTCTGATGACAAACTAGGTAGATACAAAGCGAAAAATAAACAAAGTGGCAAAGATTACCGTGTGAACTCAAGGACTGAATGTAAATGAGTGTACAAAGTTTGCCAACGAAGATTACGATAGCTTACATTACATTTCAGGTCACAGCCAGTTCCAGAACACGATCTCTAGCAAATCGAAACGCGGGCCCCATAATAAATTCGACGGCGAACCTGATCAACGGAAGATAGCTGGAGTAGAGTGCGATCCATATTTTTATACACAACTGACCGCAGCGCAACTAATCCAGCACATTAAGGAGGAGGCAAAAGATGGCGTCTACCAGGGAAAGGATTTCTATATGCCATTTGCATACTGGGTCCTCAATACGAATGACACAAAAACTATAAAAATTCTGCCACTCATCATAAAACCTCCCAGGAAGTTGCAGAACAAATTTAATTTCAGATATATTAACGATTTTAACGATTCTAAACCGCAACTGTTGCCTAGTGCTGCAACAGAGGGTAGGGTGACCGCAAAGATTTTGCTCAAATTAAAAAATGAATGGAAACTTTCGAAAAAAGAAGTGCAGGATAAGGTCAACCAATGCTTAAACCTCGCGATTGGGGCGGCTGATAATGAGTGCTGAATAACTGTTTATATTTTATGCAACTTTTGATCAAATGTCAATATATCGACAAATTTGAAGTCTCCGCAAAATGTTAAGACCTTCTCGATCGTCTATTGAATTTTTATTTGCTGTTTTTAACAATAAAATTCGTCCTAAAACTAGTATTTTACAACTTGGTTTTTCCCTTCTTCCTTCCACATATCATTTCCATCAATGGTGATAGAAGTTTCGTTTATTTTATTTTCTAATTAATTTTCTGTTTGATTGCAGAGGAAGCGGAAGAAGAAACAACTGGCTGTGCCTAAGACCAGACAAATTGAAAAAACCTGTGAAGGTTCGAGGCCAAAATGCGAGCGAAATAGACAGAGAGAAGCAGCAATGGAGCATTCTGAAAACCCAAAACCAAGTGCCCGTTCACGTTGTGAAAACCCAAAACCAAGTGCCTATGCACGTTGTGAGTGTAAAAGTGGGAATGGTATTCCGCGTAGTCCAACGCGACAACGAGGGTCGCAAATTCAAACCACAGACGTTTGCAGACGTGGCAATTCTCGAAAAAATCACTCGAAAGAATCCCGTTCAAGTTCGCGTGCTAGTTGCGCACCACGTGACCGCCATCGCAATAGAAACGATGGTAAGAACCAAACTTCGGATGAGCGTAACAGACGTGATCAAGAGCGACATAGGCGTATATACGGTAAACGTGGAGAACCGGGTCGTGAATACAGCAATCGTCGCTCAGATCGATTCAGGAGGCATTCGTCTGATGATGAATACTTTCGTGGCCATCGCTGGTTATATATTCCTCGGCGACATTACAGCAAAAAGCACAGGCGTGATCACGCTCGGCGGCATTACAGCAAAGAGCACAGGCGTGATCACGCTCGGCGGCATTACAGCAAAGAGCACAGGCGTGATCATGCTCGTCGTAGGTGCCCATGTCGGAGGTACAGTCGCGGAAACTGGCGACACCAATACTCGCGACCTCGAACAAGAAACTGGTTTGACCGAAGATTCACCAGATGGGCACAAAGCTGCCAGCGAGGAAGGACGCCAGAGACTCCGGGAATCACTAAAGATAGTAGTAATGCGTTCGCAGAGCAGATTCGTTTCCGAATCAGGCATTACGATATCATCGACCCTTATCGAATGAACCCAAAAGTGGAGCGCTATGACCATAAGGGGCCCCTGCATGATATTCCAGGAGAACCAGAAAATTGCAAAATAACAAGCTTTAAATGTCAGAAATACTATTACACCCACAAAACGCCTGAGCAGATTTTGAGGCGAATTAAAAGGGAGGCTGTAGAGACATACATGCCAAAACGCTTCTATATGCCCTATCGCTTCTGGCTAATCACGGATGGCGATCGCAGAGTTATAAAGATCCAGCCGCTAATCATAAGACCTCCAAAATCGCTGTCCAAATATTTCGAAATTAATGACGTTTCAGAGTTCCAAAAGCTCCGCGAGTTTCTCGATCCAGTTGAGAACGAGCATGGACGCAACTTGTTCAATCGCAGAGTTTCTGACAAGCAACGGTGCGAAAGGCTTAAGGAGAAAATTGCAGATGTATATGACGATTGCATTGACCTGCTGAGGACATATTATCGATAGATCTTCTCTAAGCTTAAGGATTTGTGATCTCATAAATTTATTAAGGATAATAGATTAAATTATTTACACGGCGGAAACTTTGTCGTATATGTTGCATGTGTATATAAGTCGCGGTTCGATACCTGCTAATGTAGCGAATACATGTTGACCACCAACATAGGCCCACTGGTGTGAATGAGCAATTACTTGCTGGCCCTGGTGCTACCTGATTTTTTTGGGACAAGTCAAAGGGGTTTAAGATCGCTTGGCAAACGTCGTCTAAATGTTGAGTGAGCGTTTGACTCCCTATCGAAGGGGTGGGCTGATACGTCCCGTAACAGTGTTTCTGATGTTCATAACGGGGAACATTTTTATTGACTGCCATCCCTTCACTACAAAAATGCATCAACGGGGAGAGTTCCGTTCTATTTTCATGTACCCATAATTTTACTGCTATCATTGGGGAGAGTTCCGGGAATATGTCATGAGATTTTGACCATGTTTTAAATAAAAAATCTACTTTTCTGGTGAGATATGGCAAATGACTAATAAACACTCCAACCGAGTAGGAATAAAATAAACTTGCATGCTACTCCGGATCGTTTGTTTGTTCATGCAGGATGCCTACACCCACCAAAATATTTTGCAGAGTATTTTGTCTGATTTTGTCAAGTAAGTGGTCATAAATTCAAGCGAACACAACGCACGCAACTCGTGGTATATAATCACAGCTTTACAATGCACTGCGATCATTGAAGTGCGTGAAGAGACCTAAAATTAGCGATTTTGACCATATAAACTAATTCCACTTAAACAATAAGCTAATTGATAAGTACTTACCCGTGTAAATATACTCCAAGCGGATGAGAACGCGTACTGTTTGTATAAAACTACACTTTACACTCAGAGTTTCATGCCCACTTGATTTTTGAGTTTTACCTCACTCCACCACAACATTATTCTACACTTATTACACCTCCACTTCTAACATTATTCTGCACTTTTTACACCTTTTTGTTTTGAAATAATAAACGCGACTGTTTTTACACTCCGATTAAATTCACTCGCGCACATACATATTGGATCGGTCGTTTGAACATTTGGCATGTAATTGACAGCCGGTTATATGACAGCTCCAGCAAAATTGGAGGGGTAATGAAAAAGGAAAAGAATGTTCCGAAGAAAAGTCAAATTTTGGAAACACACTTATGGTGTTAACAAGGATACATCCTCACGAAGTTTTATATGACTATGTTATTTACTTTGCTTGTAGTAAAATGTTTTACTTTTACTGTACTTTAATCATACCGGTAGGTCGTACTTTGATCCGTCTGAAGAAATGCATTGCCACAGAGTTACACTATCCAAATGAGGCAAAAAAAACCGCTCGTCACTCGATTGAGAGTCATTCCATATATTTATATTATTTTTTCGCTTTTTGCTCTCTCATGCAATCTCCAATTCAACCATGCGTTGAAAAAAAATTTCTATCTTTTTTACAACAATGTTTATTCTGCTAAATGCGTCTATGCGTCTTTTCATAGCTTGTGGTAATAAAATTCGTACCCTTTGTAACAGTTTTACTCGCACCGAAACTATACCGTAAGAAATCAAATCATAACCAACATCCGATAAGAAATCATACATGTTAAGAAGATTCACTTCATATTTCATACTTGAAATTCAGACATGTTGCTTTCGTATGGCCAGATCGCACATTCACCTACAGTTTTTAAGGCATTTTCACCATGCATGTTTTAATATATATAATGCAAATATTTTTCTAATCTTGGCTGAAAAGTTGACGATTCGGACCGTCTAGAGCTGGGATGCAATTTTACTCTACGATATTATCTTTAAGTTCTACAGCTAATCAATTATGTTTTGTTTCTGAAAATGAAGTAAGTTTGTTCTGGTAAGATAATCAGCAAAACAGTTAAAATCTATTTACAGTTAAGTTTTCATTTCAAGTGAGTTGAAGATCTTTCGAGAGGATTTTAAATTGTGTCTTTGAGTACTTTATCACTGCGCGTATATGCTATAATGTGGCATTAGGCATCAAACAGGTGTAATTATTGAAAAAGTGCAGGTTCACGGGTATTAATTGGCCTTCTTCGTGAAATCCCCAACCGTTTGTTTTACTTTGTCAAATACATCGTCAAGAGCGCGATCAGCAGCTGTAAATAAAAATACGAAATTATTTAATCAGCGAGTAGTGTATTCACTCGGATAGTTAAAATGCGACTGCCGAGTTCTTGAAGTGTAGCAATATTTGCAAAATTTAAAAGAATTCGACTCCAGCTCGAAATAACAGAAACGTTGTCAATTAATTAAATCGATGTTTAACTACAAACGCACATATTTATTTGAAGAAGTTTGACCTTGTGATTCAAATAATGCATACAAGACTTGATTCTACCTTGCAGTGTAGTAGGAAAACTACTGTTTTTTTCATGTTAGTCAAACATACATTTTGATTATAGGAACATATAATCTTTATGAGCACAAAGAAATTAAACTAATAGACCTATCCAATGAAATTAATAGCTATGCGTATCTCTCATCCAGAGAGGGCCAGATATACATTATTAGATTACAATTGCTTTATGGATTATTCTATTCAATTTTTCTTCGTTATTTCGAAATTTTCCAAGTTTTCGAATAACATACTTTTCGATTTTTCGAATATGAAATGTTCAACTATCGTATTCAATAAATTTTCATCCGTTCTGTGATTTTTCAAAGAATTTCGTTACTCTGGAAATTGTTAGATATCAAAGTAAAAACAAGTGTCATTCAATAGATTCAAATGTTTTTCTTACCTTCGTGATGTTTCAGGAAGTACGGACGTACGATACGATTGTAGATCAACACAGATCCATTGTTCGCAACTGGCAGCATACACCAGATTAAAAATGTGCACTGTCGAAGAGAACATATTTTCAAATTTACAAATCTTATGCAGCTGCATTTAGAATAACACTTTCAAAATAAACTGCACCTACATAAGTTGTGATGAGAGAACAGTTGAAGAGCTACTTCTACATGAACTAAAATATTTTTTTGGAGACTGAAATTTTGAAGACTAAATTTTTTTACTATCGATGTTTCGAGGTTGATCTGATTTGTTTCAGACCGAAAGACACTGAAGAACAGCACAAATTACTCTCGAAATATCAATATACGTAAAAAAAACATCAAATAGATTGAACTTCTATAGGAACAGTCGCTGAGTTAAAATCTTTACTAGAGATGTCAATGCAATAAATAAAAGAGAAAAACATTGCAGGTCTAAAACTGGAGAAGATTATTTTGCATCAACTATTCGCTTTACTTACCTTTATTAACCAGTAGAACGGTATGACTTTACACAGGAAAAACGAAAAATGTTCGATCAGCGACAGGATAGCGAATGTTACCCAGTAGATAAGCCATCGAGTATCATCCGCTTTAGAGCTGGATTCTATTGCATGAATCGAAACATAGGTAGGGTATGCAACGCCGATTATATTGCATAAGAGTTGAGCACCCCAGCCGAAGACTAAGTAAAGTGCAATGAATGCAGTGCAGCCTGAAAATAAATCAAAATAAGCTTTCATTAGGTGTGACTTACCGTACATAATATTCATTGATTTAGGCATGATTCTTATCTGACAGTAATAAAAAATACAAACGATGATGAAAAATCAAGGAAAACATGTATAGGTTGATTAACCATAAGACTTCCCTTAATACGAAGTAGATTTTAAATTTTCTATGCACTTGAACTTCCATGTAATTTCAAAGATTATGTGGCTTTCAGCTCGCCCATCAGCTAACACTGTTCGATAAGAACTATCATATACAATTTACGAAGTAGGTTTAGGTGATTATATACTTATATACTTGGCCAAGTATTGTAAACTAATTGTCGCTGCAATGCAATTATTAGTTGGACTCACTGTCTTCGAAATAGGGATACACTAACAAAAAAATAAGTTTTGTATGTGTCGAAAAGGAAAGCCGCGTTTTATTTTCATTTCATCGAGGCAATATTTGATCCTTCGTACCGGATATTCAACTTCGTAGATAGTTTACAGTTTGCATAAAAAAAAAGTTATTTTTAAAAGAAACAAACTGTCGCAAAAGTCCGTTTACAGTGTCGGAAAATCCGCGATTTCTCGGAAGTTTGGAAAACGGAAAATCCACTAGTGCAAATTTAGTGAAAAAAAAAACTTAAGATGATTTGATGGTTTTCCGTTTTCAGACAGTAGTGAAATATGTCAAAACGGTGAATGAGTCTTTTAGTGTAAATTTGACGGCAATGTCGTACTTTTTTTAATGTGACGTTGTCGATAATGCCGATGCGTTTCATTTTGGAAAAACCAATATTGCAAGCAATAAAGCTGTGAAGCACGAAACTACCATATAAAGTCTCGCGTTGTCGATATGACCTCGTTTCAGCATTAGGCCATCTTGCCGCAGCCAAAAACCGGACAATACACTGGTTTGGAGATACTTGAAAGGTTGATAGCTCTGCTCTTTAAGACGACAGTCTTTAAAAAATTCTTAAGTTGAAAAAAATAACTTGAAAACGAAATAGGTGGAGTTAGAAAGTTATGTGAGAGAATTGAAGAAAAATTAAAAAGTGAACAGGACTTTATTGCTGAAAAGGAAGCATTAATTAATACTTCGGGGAAAAAATTTAACGTGCATTGAATGCGTGATGTGAAAAGTCGCTGTAGAGCTGCAAACCAAGCCAAACCATGTTATTGTTGCCTTCAAATCCATTATCAAGGGAATTGTAATAATCGAAAACTGTGACCAGTATACTACTGACTAAGTACTATCATCCGGTACTGCATAAAATTGCAGCCATATTCTCTAATAGTCCAGTACTCTCTTATACTATCTCAGATAGTAAAGTTTTATTGAAGATGATAGCTGTGAAACTAATAGGTCTATTAGGTACGTTTATTGTGAAAGCTATTCCTGATGAATACAGCACAGCGTTGTTATTTGAATTATATTTACCACTGATAATTTCATTTTGAGAATGAAAGGTGAACATAGACCCTCTTGTTGTCGATGGACTGGTGGTCAGTATCAATACGAAAATGACTCGTCTACCGTGCGAGCGAAAATTGCGGCCAAAGGCGACAATACCAAATTCGACTGTTTAAAGGGCGTTCGAACAGTACGCAATTTAAATTTACCAAATCAACAATTCAATGTTGAATAATTAGCTCAAGAATATCCATATATCGATCCAACACGTGGATGTAAATATTGGAAACGTCGAGCAGCCAGTTCTGTTAATAGTACAAAACAATTTTAATCTCATTGTAACGAAGCAAATTATGCAGCTACAACGAAAAAGGAGTTGTGCTATCAAAGGCGAAGCTTGAGTGGTCTAGTGGTTAGAGCACTGGCTTCTTGTGTGTGAGGTTCCTAGCTCGAATCCAGGTTCAAACGACGGTCCGCGCACCAAGGTTTAGTTCACCTAGCTCTGAATGGTCAAGGTGAGTCGTGGAACTAATCACCCCACACTCGTAGTCAAAAAGATTGTAAATTTGTGATGAAGCTCTCTACCAGCTTCAATCCCTAGACCCGTACGAGGGTTGTCGTGGGATTAATTTACTTTACTTTGCTATCAAAGGCAACTCTCGGATGGACAATTCATGGTACATTATCTCACGAATATTATCGCAATTAGCGTTCTTTTGTTGTGATGCCGATGAAATGCTTCACCAAACTGTTAAACGCTAATTTACTGTTTCTGGTGCTACAATTTCACAAACAGGCAATCAAATTACCCCTGATGAAAACCGAGATCTTGTAGCGAATTGTAAATTTGGAGACACCTTAGCACAACTCAGAACCAGACCGAAGTCCAGAACCAAGAGTGCTAAGGTTCAAAAAGTAGAATGGCTACTGCCATTCAAGAGGCAAATTCAATAAAAAAAAAAAAGAATTGCCCCGAGAGCAGGGTACCCTAGAAATGGCCGTGAAGGCCCCTCGTCCGCATGAGCGGAGTACCCTTCAACCAACCCCGACGGATGCTGGGGTGCCGCTTTGCTAGCTCGCTGCGGCTGGGGTGGGTTCTTTAAAACAAAAGGAGTCGGTTGGCTC
Organism: Nemotelus nigrinus; assembly: GCA_947369275.1. NCBI lineage: Eukaryota > Metazoa > Arthropoda > Insecta > Diptera > Stratiomyidae > Nemotelus > Nemotelus nigrinus. The sequence continues at coordinate 224,525,611 of OX376372.1, read as the reverse complement.
TCTGAAAATGGGGATGCTACTTATAATTCATCCGTATTATAATGTAGCCGCAAACTAGTATATAAAATACTCAAGGACCAAAAAGGGGCATCGTTCCGTACAGGAAACCACCCAGGCTCGGCAACATGGGCTGACTAGGCAGACCCAGTGCTCGTGACAACGCACGGAGCCAATAAATTGAAAATTTAAACACGGGAAAAACGGGAAAACGCGCTACCTCTCTCCTCAGAGGAACCCGGGTGAAGCAGACAGTCCCGGGCTCCCGATGGTGGCGGAGCCCTGACCCCGATGGTCTGGGGTTCTCCACCCTCTGATACTGGCCATAACACAAACAAATTCAAAAAAAACTAATCGAAAATACCCGAACTATAGTTTTGGATGGCCAGTATCCCTCCCTTATAAGAGCTGAAAATACTACTAAAACTAGTACATTTTATTGGCCAGCCAGGCCCTTGCGAACCTGCAAAAAGAAAGTCCTCCCAGGCTTTCGCCCAATAAGAAGGCCAAGGATTCGATTTAAAGCATCATTTTAATTTCTATATTTTCTCTCATTGCTTAACTTCTGTTTTATTATAATGTATTTCAAAAAAAGAACGCCCGCTTATTTGAAATATGTAATGCCATCAGTCAATTTAGGTCTTTCTAATTTTCTTTATTTTTGAATTATTTTTAGCTTCACCAGTTTTCTAAGTATTTACTTTCAAAGTTAGCTTATATTCACTGCTATTTGATTACAAATGGTATTTTTCAAATTTTCAAGCCAATCTTGTTCATATTTTTTTTTCTGTATAATGTGTTATAAAAATATAGCAAAGCATATACCAACATGAATTTTCAAAGTGACAAATTGTTTTTTTTTTTTTTTTCTTCTTATGTCGCAAAGTAACGGTGTTTCTTTAAAAATGTAATATACAAAACAAGAAACATTAATCAGCGAATACAGATTGGCATATCATATCCACTTGTTGGTTTATTAATTAAATATTACGCATTGCGATATTTAATATATTTTGATATTTGTTTGTTTTCGTTTTTTTTTTTTTTGTTTTTTTTCTCCTATCATATCTATAAATATGATATGAAGGTAGTTATTAATAGCTATATGTACACAAAGATCACTATTGTGAAAGTTTATCGTAAGTATTATGTATTTGTTTATCCATTTATTTATTAATTATGGTTGTAGGATATTCTCAGGATAAAATTTTAAGGAAATGAGGAAAGAAGAACAAAACTGATTTGAGCGTACTTTTCAAATAAGTGCATACCATGTAAATGACTTATTAAATCGCAATGAGATTAACTTAGTTCACAATTTCGGCGAACTCATACGTTATGATTGGATTTCTAAGAAAAAATTAGTTATATTGTGTTGTGTATATTTCATTTATAGCGACCAATTTTCCATTTGCACAGGTTTCCTATGAATAGGATGTAAACTTTCGATCTACTACAGCTAGAGATGACAGCAAAGCGAAACATAAAATAGTTTCATAATATTCGGCTTCGTTATAATACCCACAAAAGGCAGGTACCAGCAAATCATAGCAAACTACATTGATTTAGGGAGAAAATACAATACATTCGTCAACAATAGGCAGTAAATTCAGATCGACAAGTGCCAAAAGATAAAGTCATACAAGTAAATGCCCTTATAGCTCGGATATGTTTAAGGTTGATTTTCTCCAAATCTCGGGCATTAGTCTGCTCTGCTGCTTGCAAGGAACTTACTTCTGACGTACTCATCGTTTGGATGTATTATGTGTAGCACTGATTGAGTCTAAAGTATTTTCCATAATTGTTGGGCATTAAATCATCGGTAAAAATCACTTTGAAAAATCCACGTGACTTGCTAGACACCAAAAATAAAAGTGCCAGGAGCAGCAAATAAACAGTGAGGAAATTAATCGATAAATGATTTTCCCATCCGCTTGTCAATGTACTCACGTTACGCCGGCTTTTCATCCGTATTGGAGTAGTAATGGAAGATTCCCTGTATCTTCGAACTTTTGCACGCTTTCGGCTCTCACGAATCCGACATTCATAGAGGTTCCGCATGAAAAACTTGCACTGTATCGAAATTAATCGCGGGCGGATCGTGGACCCCGAGGGAAAACATGAACACAGTCTAAGATGTACGAATTCTGATAATAGCCGTTGCTAAGAATTATCTGGTGATCTAGTAGACGAGAAAATATATCAGACAACTCGCACTTTAGATTCCTTATACATGCATGAATTCAATGTCGAATTTCCAACAGTGTAATTTCAAGGAACAAAATATATTAAACAGTTGCCAAACTTCCAAAACTCACTATCGACACCTCGAAATGACAGACACTCGTTCTGTATTCCATAAATGTCCAAGCACTCTTCTCATGAATATCACTTGGGGAACTTTCGAACTGATTGGCTCTGAGACACAACATCGATGTATCTTCCGGTTATTCTAATTGATTCTTCACTAGCAGATGGATCGATTGGAGAAGGGTACGTATCACCGAACACAAATCACCCACGGAAACGTTTTAGGCCGCTTGCTCGCACATCTTTTTGTTGTTTATGAAGTTTTATCAATCAAAATGACACAACATTGAGCAAATTTCCGATATCACGAACAAAGCCTCGAGCCCGTTTTAATGAGGTGTATTCTATTTTTACAACTTCAAATTGGACCGTATATGATTTACGTCCAACCACCGCGACTCCTTCAGATCAACTCCCTCGGAAAACTCCCGCCGCCACACACAATGCCCATGCTAGTGGACATTGTACGCGGCAACAACAAATCTCCCAGAACAAAGAAAAACCCCGCATCGAAACACAAAGCGTGCGAAGATTTTTCCAATCGCAAAAACATGATTCACACGCTCGCATCTCGATGCGGGGTGATATGCTTTGCTCTGGCTTTGTTGTTAGTGCTTGACACTAACAAAATTGCCGTCGTGAGAAGATTGCATTGCGATGATTCGAAAATTTTTCTTTGTTGTTAGTGCTTGACACTAACAAAATCGCCGTCGCGAGAAGTTCGAACCGCTACGGCTCGAAAATCTTTCCAATTCCTACAACAACAATTTCGGGGTTCCGAGCCCATTGCCAGCAATTAATATTGATGGGAATGAGCTCCGGAAATACCAGAGGATTGTTGCTATCGGAATTGGACAAATTCTCGAGCCGATGCATTTTGGTATTCAATATGAAAATTGATTGCAAATGGATACGGAAAGAAGGTTAAGGGGGTCGTCACACGTAACCATGCGCATGACACAGAAGCGAGTATGGTAGGTAAATGCTACAACACAGCTATTTCCTCAAGGAACACCGAGAGGAAAGAGCTGAAGGATTTATATCCCGAAGGAATCTTAAAGAGTATGAAGAGTAGGTCTCTGAATTTAGAGAAAGGGATTTAGATGAGGAATTGTATATTCCACCTGAATATACAGATATTATATATTCCTATAGCTAAGCAGGCACGATCGTTCAAGAACCGGCCAGCCATCCCATGCACATCCCCAGGAAATGCCGCCGAGAACACGAGTGCCCGACGACGTCCCCCAGCCACCATCGTCGGATGATTCATGACCTTCGCCGCAGAAGGCACAAATCCCATGTCAAGCACTCGATCCGCCTCATCGAGAACCATAACACGAACGTAGTCAAATCGGATGCTTGACATGGGATTTATGCCTTCTGCTACGAAAGCCATGAAGCATCCGACAATGGCTACCGCGGAACGCCGCCAAACACTCATGCTATCAGCAACACCCCCCGAGGATACACAAAGGTCGGCTGGCCAGTTCTTAAACAATCATGCCCTCTCAGCTACAGGAATAGTTGGAGGTGCTTGGGCCGATGTCGAACAGACATTTTATCAAATTGAAAAGAGTATGTTGGACGTATGTCTTGAACTACGTGGAATGGCTCAAGGGTGGAAGTATCTTTGACAGAGGAAATGGTGAACAATATGAACATCTCTAGATACTTTCACATCAGGGCAGGAGTGACACCTGAAATAGGCGCACATGAACGATCTCCAAATAGACTTTGGGAACAAATCGTGAACGGGTGAGCTTAGTGGGTTTCTCACTTAGTGATGTCTTTCGCATGAAAGACGCCCACTGATCTTCCATTTTGATCGGCGAGCTGGTAATATGCTCCTCCGATCTTCTTCATTACCTTACTAGGTAAGATCATCAGTGGATGAACGGGGCTTCGTCAATTTGTGTGGGACAACGTAAGCTTCTGCGTGAAAGTAGGTGACAAAGGATCAAGGTGATCGGACTGTACAATTGATACAGTAATGCAAAATAGATGTTCAAGTGGATCAGGCAAGGGAAGTGAGTTTAAAGCGAAGTGAACGAATGAAGGGTGGATCCAATTCTCTCGAAGAATGCATGTCCGGGAGCCTCCTAGTAAATAAAATTAGTGGGTTTTGGGGAGTGCCGGCCGTACCACATGGAGGACCGCACCCTACTTTTTCCCAGCCTCAGGACCAACGTACGCTCCACACTCACGCATCCGCTTACGAATGTATGCACATGCGTAAGTGCGTGCGCACAACACCTCGTGAGATGCTACCCAGGGTACAGGACAGCAGGATTGCTCCTCTGACCTGAATGAGGGGTGGGGGCTACCCTTTCAGCCGGGGTCCGTAGCGGAAGCTCTTGGCTCCTCCATGTCTCCTCTGCACGCACCGGGGCTCCCACATCGGAAGGTCAGGGGCTGTGGCGTCGAAAGACGTATTAATGAGAAGGTTGAAGGAGGCAGAATCGACAAAAACTCGATTCACAAAAAAAACAAAAGAAGTAACCCAGGACATTCACTTTCGAGAGTTAGCTATTGCAAGTAGTGAGAGTAGCAGAGGAATTATTAATAGCATTCAGTAGTAATAAAAGTTTCTGTTCCCCTTCTCAGACCGAACCATAAAGCTATTGTTGACCGCTCCAAAGCGTCGAGGGATCTCAGAATACGAGTAAACATTCGAAACGTAGAATAAGTGACACCTTTGCGGGGACCCGAAGGTAAGTTAATCAATTACAACGAAGATGTAAATGCCCAAAAATTTGAAGGTCAGGTTTACATAACTTTAACACCGTACAGGTTTATAGGTCTCAAGAAATTTTTAAGAGAATAATAACGCAGTATGATTACTTTAGTGCTTTGGAGGTTAACGAATGGTGGTTTCCCAAAATATTGACATTATTGAGTAATATCCTTAGCGTGAAAAACACCTACGGTGCGACCATTCATATCTGAGAGTTGATAATATGCTCCACCAATTTTCTTTAGCACTTTACTTTGAATAAACCTATGATCCAGTTTTGCATTATAGTGAGCAGCCGCATCACTGTGCCGGAAGTTGCGCCTGTATACTATCTCGCCAGGTTGGTAGGAGACCAATCTGGAGCGAAGATTGTACGATTTTGCATTTCGAGCTTGAGCTCGAGTGGTAAGATGCCGGATCTGTTGGCGGATGAGGGCAAGGTGGTCAGCCGTCGGCAAACTGAGATTAGGCTCATCCAGGAGCTGAAGTTGCTTTAGGAGGGCGTAGATTTTCCCGTGGGTTACCATGGGTTGACCAAAAACAGCATGGTAGGGTGAAGTGCCAATGGTGGCATGAGGAGCGGAGCGCAGTGCAGAAGTGATCTCCGTCAGCTTAGCGTCCCAGTTGTTCTGAGAAGGGTCTATGTAGGCTCGAATGGCAGCGATAAGCGAGCGATTCAGTCGCTCAGAGGCATTGGCCTGCGGAGAGTACACAGCAGTATAAGTATGGGAGATCCCAAATTCTTCCAACAAGGAACGAAATACGTTGGACCGAAACTGAACTCCGTTGTCCGAAACAATAGTCTCCGGAACTCCGACCAGGGAGAATATCCGCTTCCTCAAAATTTCCGTTACGGCCCCTGCGGTGAATTTTCGCAAAGGTTCGATAAACGGGAAACGCGATAGGTGGTCAAGAACGATGAAAGCTCCAGTGTGTCCGGACTTGGACCTAGGATAGGGGCCAATGATGTCGATATACAAGCGCTGGAATATGCGCTCGGGAACGCACTGAGTCGTCATTGGTGGACGAAGGGTGTGTGAAGGGGCTTTTGTGGTTTTACAAATAATACATGAGTCCACGTAAGCTTTCACTTGAGCGGCCATTTTGGGCCAGAAAAACCATTGCCGTAGTCGGCCGAGGGTTTTTGCCACGCCTCCGTGTGCGCTCAGAGGTGGATCATGTGCCAACTTCACTACTTCTGCCGTCATTTCTGATGGCACCCACAACTTCCAGGCCAATTCTTCTTGTAGTACGTTTCCGGTCGCATACTCCATACGCTTGTACACGTACCCATCTATTACTTTTAGGTCCGGCAGTTGATGTTGTTCTGCATTGACTTTCGCCGCTAGTTCCATATAGGAAGGGCTTTTGAAATGTGGCGAAGCCAAGTCCAGCTCCACCGGAGTCTCATCGCTCTCCGCTGGCGTCAGCGCATCGGCAGAGAACATGCGCGACAAGGAGTCCGGCACTACATTTTGGCTTCCCTTTCGGTGGACGATGGTAAAGTTAAACCCTTGAAGTTTAAGGGCCCACCGAGCTAAGCGACCATTTAGATCTGGTTGGTGCATTAGCCATTTTAGGGAAGCATGGTCGGTCACGATTTCGAATTCATGACCTTCCACGTAGGCACGGAACTTCTTGATTGCCAGCACCGCTGCCAGACATTCTTGCTCAGTTACTGTGTAATTTCGCTGAGCGGGATTCAGCTTGTGTGACATGTAGGCGATGGGGGCTTCAGCTCCGTCTTCAGTACGTTGCACCAGCACAGCACCTACTCCATGTTGACTTGCGTCACATTGGATGGAGAAGGGCTTGTTGAAATCAGGGCTGTGCAACACTGGGGCTGAAACAAGGCTTAGTTTCAATTGCTTGAAAGCGTTTAGCCTCTCATCGGTCCACACAAACTGACTCCGCTTTGAAAGCATGTCTGTCAGCGGTGTCGACAAAGACGCATACTCTCTGACGAAACGCCGATACCAGCCACAGATTCCCAGGAATCTACGAATCTGTTTCGTCGTTGTGGGAAGCGGGAAGTCCATGATGGACTTCACCTTGTCGGGATCCGTTCTAATCGTGCCCTCACCAACAATGTGGCCAAGATACCTCACTTCTCTCAAGAGAAATTTACTCTTTTCCACATTGATGGTGAGGCCACCCTGTCTCAAGTGAAATGCGACCTGATGGAGCACCCCCATGTGCTCGTCAAATGTCTCTGTAATCACCAGCAAGTCGTCCAAATATACGAATACTTGGTGCTTTAGATGCGGAGGAATTATTTTGTCCATAAGTCGCGACATCGTTTGGGGCGCATTGCACAACCCAAACGGCATCACGACAAATTGGTACAAGGGTCGCCCGGGCACAGTGAAAGCCGTCCGCTCCCGAGACTTCTCTTCCAACGGGATCTGCCAGAAGGCATCTTTTAGATCCAGGCCCGTGATGTAAGTGGCCTTTGGAAGTCTGCTTAATATGCCATCTATAAGAGGCAAGGGGTAGGCGTCTTTCACTGTGACCGAATTCACCTTTCTCGCATCCAGGCACAAACGTACTTTTGATGGTTTTACCACCAATGTCACAGGTGATGACCAAGCGCTCTTCGATTCTTCGATCACGCCCAGCGCTAGCATGCGGTCCAGCTCCTTGTATAGGAGCTTCTCGACAGCCGGCGAAACCGAGAAATGTCTCTGTTTTATTGGTTTCTGATTGCCAGTGTCAATCTCATGCTGGATTAGCGCGGTTTTTCCAAGACCCTCTACAGCGAACGACGGAAAACTAGCAATCACAGAGTTAAGTCTGCGACGCTGCTCCGGTGTTAGAGAATGGGCGTGATCGTCGAGTTCGTCGAGGCTGGTCACTGTGTCGACTTGCTGGGCCGGCGCGAACAGGTCTGCGGCCAAGGCGAACAACCGGACGAAATCCACTCCCAGGTAGAGATTTTGGCTGAGAGTGGGAATTATCCAGAGAGTCAACGTCTTCGTGAGCCCCCGGAACGTAATGTCGGCTGACACGCGGCCTACGGCTTGGTGGTGAGTGCCATCTGCGGTCTTCAACCCGAGGGAAGCTCTTTTCCAGGGAAAAGAATTCCTCTCGAGGAAGGCTCTAGCCAAGTCAGCCGCCATCACGCTCACAGAAGCTCCCGTATCTATTAATCCTGACGTTGACTGCCCAAATAGCAAGACCTGTGCATACGGTCGGACGTCACCCGAGGGCACGTCCAACAAGGTCGCACAATTAAGTTCATAACGCCAACGTCGAAGGCGAGAATAATAATGTCTCATCCTCAACGTTGAGCGTTTTTTTCTGATCCTATCAGTGGAAAAATGTAGTGTTTCAGTGTTAAAAATTCTGTCCCTTACCGCTGTGTACTTTCGCAGTCGCAGATGGTAAGGCAGAAATGCAAGCGAGCAGGGATGTCCAGTGGTGAAATTAGTATTTTGTTGAGGATGGTGAAAGTGAGCTGGCCGAAGGTTGCCGGGGCAGGTGACAAGAATGTCCCTGCTTGAGGTTGTTGCTGCTTCACTACCTACCTGCCGGAACGTGGTGGAGGAGTTCTGCGAATCGGGAGGCTCGAGGTCTTGTTCGGCGCTCCCGGTGATCTGTTTTTTTGTAAGCAGTTGGTACAGCTTGGCTTATATGTGTCCGCTTTACCACAGCCGTAGCAGAACACCGTCCGCTCCTCCAGACAGTCATCAAATTTATGCCCCACCTTTCTGCAGTTCCAGCAGATAGGCAGAGCTGCAGCCGCAGAAATTCCGAGCGCTCCAGGGCAAGTCTCAGCTGGATCCAGCGGTCCTTCATCCAACTCACTCACATCCTGCGAATCCGTCAGCCCCGACAGATGGCGACGAGTCCCGTAAACTCTCTCTGGCTGTCCTAAAGCCTTCGCTAAGCGCTCCCTCCGTTTGACATGCTCACGGAGTTGCTGTGTACTGGCGAAATGCCTATCCACCAACTGCCACTGCAACTCCGGGAGCATGTTCCCCTGCACGATATCTAGCAGATCGTGATCATTCAAGGGGAAAGGGAGGCTGCCGGCCAAACGACGAACTTCCTGGTAAAAGTCGTCGAAGGACTCACCAACCTTCTGTCGGCGCTGGCGGATTCGCCTCATCACCTCACTGTTGGATGCAAAGTCCTTGAATTCTCGCCGCATTGCATCTCGCAGAGAGTACCAATCGAGATATTCTGCTTCCCGGTGGAACTGCCAGAACCATTCTTCAGCGACACCCTTCAACAGGCTGTCGATGTGTCTGGTGACCGCCCGGAAATCGCCTTGAAGTTGCTGCCGTGTAAGCGCATTGACCCGGTAGAGAAACGTCTCTACCGGCATGCTTCCACCCTGTCCGCTAAATGTCAGATTCCATCCTGCCATGATGGTAGTTATGCGGTCGGATGACATTCTGTCATCACGACCATTTCGAGGGCCTCCTCGAGGTGCTGCACCATCTCGGGAGTCTTGTTGCGGAGGGCTGAGGTTTGAAGGCCTCTGGGGCGCCACGAAGGAGCGCGCCCTCGGATTCAATCGGGGCGACGTGCCATCGGTGGTTGACGAAGGAAGGATTCGGTCAGCCCCTCGATCCAACAACAGCCGCATGCTATGTTGGAGTTCGATCAGCTGCCGCTGAAAAGTGCTCAACTCCTCTTGCACTATGGACCGAACTCCTAAGGCTGTAGCGGAATCTTTGCCTGTTGCCAGAGTTTTAGCGGTTGGATCGGGTGACTGACCCAATCCCTCCTCTCCGTCTTGACCTCGACGGACGCTTCCGCAGCTCACTTCCTCGTGGCGATCCATCCTCCGCGTTCTCACGCCACCTTTTGTGGGCTTGGGCCTCGCTCCCTTCGCCGCCGTCTCTTCCGTCGGGGGAATCTGTCCAGCCCCCAGGGGGAGGCGCAGTGCTCCACGGCACAACGGACATTCTGGGCTCTCAGTCAGCCATTGCTCAATGCAATGCCGATGAAACTGATGCCCACACGACGTCGTTACTGCTGGGTTGTCACGTACAAACCCCTGCCGGCAAATGGAGCACTCCTCCTCCACCCGGACGCCGGACAAATCCTCTAGACTTCTGGCTAGAGGCATGGCTTTGCACGTCGAATTTTGTCAAAATATGAAAACTTTAAATTTGCACGTAAAAACGTGGCAAAAAGTGAAAAGTTTATTATAAAGTTTGTAATATAAAAAAGTGTAGGGATTTCGACTGCACGTCAACACGTGTCGAAATATGACAATTTTAAATTTGCACGTAAAAACGCGTCAAAAATAGAAAGTCGAGTTACTTTGCACGTCAACACGTGTCAAAGGAAAATAAAGTTTGAAATTCGATTTCACGTCAGAACGTGTCGAATTGGAAAAAGTTTAGTTGTAAACAAAACTTTAAATTTGCACGTTAAAACGTGACAAAAAGTGAAAACTTTATTATAAAGTTTGAAATATAAAAAAGTTTAGTTGTACACAAAACTTTGAGTTTGCTCGCTAAAAAGTGGCAAAAAAAAATTGGAAACGATAGATTTTGAACGTAACCGCGTGTTAGCGATTTAACCGTTTGAATTTAATTTTACACGTCAAAGCGTGTCAAAGATTAAAACGTTTATTTAGAGAAATGTTTGGCCCTCCCATTGGGTTTCACCCAGGAAGACCCTCCCACAGGTTCGCAAGCTGGCTGGCTTATTCGGTAAAGATCAAATTTTATTTAAGTTTTAAGTTATGAATTTTTACGAATTTACGTTGAAATAACTATTAGGGTCGCTTCACAAAGTGGAAACGCCCAGTATGGGGACCGTCTGTTCACCCGAAATTCCTTGAAAAGAGAGGAGCAAAGGATCAAAAACAATTATTTTTGTTGCTTGACTCAACCTCAGCAAATGGTCCAAGTCTGGTCAAGCTGCAGGGACGTGTAGGCGGCACCACGCCAACCCCACGTAATCCACCACAGCCTGAACCAAACCCAAGCCAAAAGCCGAAGCCGAGTCAAGACAACAAGGAAACAAAGTTTGGAACAGCTTCCCAACATAAAGTGGGGCAGGGGCCCTTCGGATGACCGGGACAGGAATGGCGGTAAACCACCAAAACCCGTTATCCTCGGCCATCCTCCAGGTTGCACCCAGAGCCAAAAAGCTCAAAGGACAAACACAACAGGAAGCTGCCCAAGAGGTAAACTATAAGGAATGATTTTAAAGGGATAGGATTGGGAAGGATGTTTGCGGCTAAAGGACAGAGCGAGCAATGCAGGTCTTAATAAATGGGTTTTGTTCTCTCGAACGAAGTAATGTTGAATCGCAAAGGAGGCAATTCTAAGACCTGCTAGTGAGAATGGAAATTTTGGGATTGAAGACGTAAAGTCTTGAAGGGAGTATGAGACGAAGCTCATAATTTTTTTCTCACTTTGGTGTGGGTTGCCCAAAAACAAGTTTTCGTGCCCCACGTTGGGCGCCATTTGTAGCGAATAGTAAATTTAGAGTTACCTTAGCACAACTCAGAACCAGACCGAAGTCCAGAACCAAGAGTGCTAAGGTTCAAAAAGTAGAATGGCTACTGCCATTCAAGAGGCAAATTCAATAAAAAAAAAAAAGAATTGCCCCGAGAGCAGGGTACCCTAGAAATGGCCGTGAATGGCCTCGTCCGCATGAGCGGAGTACCCTTCAACCAACCCCGACGGATGCTGGGGTGCCGCTTTGCTAGCTCGCTGCGGCTGGGGTGGGTTCTTTAAAACAAAAGGAGTCGGTTGGCTCTCTGAAAATGGGGATGCTACTTATAATTCATCCGTATTATAATGTAGCCGCAAACTAGTATATAAAATACTCAAGGACCAAAAAGGGGCATCGTTCCGTACAGGAAACCACCCAGGCTCGGCAACATGGGCTGACTAGGCAGACCCAGTGCTCGTGACAACGCACGGAGCCAATAAATTGAAAATTTAAACACGGGAAAAACGGGAAAACGCGCTACCTCTCTCCTCAGAGGAACCCGGGTGAAGCAGACAGTCCCGGGCTCCCGATGGTGGCGGAGCCCTGACCCCGATGGTCTGGGGTTCTCCACCCTCTGATACTGGCCATAACACAAACAAATTCAAAAAAAACTAATCGAAAATACCCGAACTATAGTTTTGGATGGCCAGTATCCCTCCCTTATAAGAGCTGAAAATACTACTAAAACTAGTACATTTTATTGGCCAGCCAGGCCCTTGCGAACCTGCAAAAAGAAAGTCCTCCCAGGCTTTCGCCCAATAAGAAGGCCAAGGATTCGATTTAAAGCATCATTTTAATTTCTATATTTTCTCTCATTGCTTAACTTCTGTTTTATTATAATGTAATTCAAAAAAAGAACGCCCGCTTATTTGAAATATGTAATGCCATCAGTCAATTTAGGTCTTTCTAATTTTCTTTATTTTTGAATTATTTTTAGCTTCACCAGTTTTCTAAGTATTTACTTTCAAAGTTAGCTTATATTCACTGCTATTTGATTACAAATGGTATTTTTCAAATTTTCAAGCCAATCTTGTTCATATTTTTTTTTCTGTATAATGTGTTATAAAAATATAGCAAAGCATATACCAACATGAATTTTCAAAGTGACAAATTGTTTTTTTTTTTTTTTTCTTCTTATGTCGCAAAGTAACGGTGTTTCTTTAAAAATGTAATATACAAAACAAGAAACATTAATCAGCGAATACAGATTGGCATATCATATCCACTTGTTGGTTTATTAATTAAATATTACGCATTGCGATATTTAATATATTTTGATATTTGTTTGTTTTCGTTTTTTTTTTTTTGTTTTTTTTCTCCTATCATATCTATAAATATGATATGAAGGTAGTTATTAATAGCTATATGTACACAAAGATCACTATTGTGAAAGTTTATCGTAAGTATTATGTATTTGTTTATCCATTTATTTATTAATTATGGTTGTAGGATATTCTCAGGATAAAATTTTAAGGAAATGAGGAAAGAAGAACAAAACTGATTTGAGCGTACTTTTCAAATAAGTGCATACCATGTAAATGACTTATTAAATCGCAATGAGATTAACTTAGTTCACAATTTCGGCGAACTCATACGTTATGATTGGATTTCTAAGAAAAAATTAGTTATATTGTGTTGTGTATATTTCATTTATAGCGACCAATTTTCCATTTGCACAGGTTTCCTATGAATAGGATGTAAACTTTCGATCTACTACAGCTAGAGATGACAGCAAAGCGAAACATAAAATAGTTTCATAATATTCGGCTTCGTTATAATACCCACAAAAGGCAGGTACCAGCAAATCATAGCAAACTACATTGATTTAGGGAGAAAATACAATACATTCGTCAACAATAGGCAGTAAATTCAGATCGACAAGTGCCAAAAGATAAAGTCATACAAGTAAATGCCCTTATAGCTCGGATATGTTTAAGGTTGATTTTCTCCAAATCTCGGGCATTAGTCTGCTCTGCTGCTTGCAAGGAACTTACTTCTGACGTACTCATCGTTTGGATGTATTATGTGTAGCACTGATTGAGTCTAAAGTATTTTCCATAATTGTTGGGCATTAAATCATCGGTAAAAATCACTTTGAAAAATCCACGTGACTTGCTAGACACCAAAAATAAAAGTGCCAGGAGCAGCAAATAAACAGTGAGGAAATTAATCGATAAATGATTTTCCCATCCGCTTGTCAATGTACTCACGTTACGCCGGCTTTTCATCCGTATTGGAGTAGTAATGGAAGATTCCCTGTATCTTCGAACTTTTGCACGCTTTCGGCTCTCACGAATCCGACATTCATAGAGGTTCCGCATGAAAAACTTGCACTGTATCGAAATTAATCGCGGGCGGATCGTGGACCCCGAGGGAAAACATGAACACAGTCTAAGATGTACGAATTCTGATAATAGCCGTTGCTAAGAATTATCTGGTGATCTAGTAGACGAGAAAATATATCAGACAACTCGCACTTTAGATTCCTTATACATGCATGAATTCAATGTCGAATTTCCAACAGTGTAATTTCAAGGAACAAAATATATTAAACAGTTGCCAAACTTCCAAAACTCACTATCGACACCTCGAAATGACAGACACTCGTTCTGTATTCCATAAATGTCCAAGCACTCTTCTCATGAATATCACTTGGGGAACTTTCGAACTGATTGGCTCTGAGACACAACATCGATGTATCTTCCGGTTATTCTAATTGATTCTTCACTAGCAGATGGATCGATTGGAGAAGGGTACGTATCACCGAACACAAATCACCCACGGAAACGTTTTAGGCCGCTTGCTCGCACATCTTTTTGTTGTTTATGAAGTTTTATCAATCAAAATGACACAACATTGAGCAAATTTCCGATATCACGAACAAAGCCTCGAGCCCGTTTTAATGAGGTGTATTCTATTTTTACAACTTCAAATTGGACCGTATATGATTTACGTCCAACCACCGCGACTCCTTCAGATCAACTCCCTCGGAAAACTCCCGCCGCCACACACAATGCCCATGCTAGTGGACATTGTACGCGGCAACAACAAATCTCCCAGAACAAAGAAAAACCCCGCATCGAAACACAAAGCGTGCGAAGATTTTTCCAATCGCAAAAACATGATTCACACGCTCGCATCTCGATGCGGGGTGATATGCTTTGCTCTGGCTTTGTTGTTAGTGCTTGACACTAACAAAATTGCCGTCGTGAGAAGATTGCATTGCGATGATTCGAAAATTTTTCTTTGTTGTTAGTGCTTGACACTAACAAAATCGCCGTCGCGAGAAGTTCGAACCGCTACGGCTCGAAAATCTTTCCAATTCCTACAACAACAATTTCGGGGTTCCGAGCCCATTGCCAGCAATTAATATTGATGGGAATGAGCTCCGGAAATACCAGAGGATTGTTGCTATCGGAATTGGACAAATTCTCGAGCCGATGCATTTTGGTATTCAATATGAAAATTGATTGCAAATGGATACGGAAAGAAGGTTAAGGGGGTCGTCACACGTAACCATGCGCATGACACAGAAGCGAGTATGGTAGGTAAATGCTACAATCTCCAGATTGTAAATGATTCCATAAAATAGAAGAACAATCAGTATGAAGTTGCGGTTCCAAATGATAAATTTGAATTTCCAAACTCAAAGCCAATGGCAGAACAAAGACTATATTGCCTAACAAAGCCAAATCGGACGCACATACTCAAGAAACTCAGAAACTAATTGCTAGTGGTTATGCAATGCCTGTGACACTAACAGAGCTAAGTGTATCAAGGCATGTTTGGTATCTACATTTTGCAGTAACCAACTCAAATAAACCGGAAAAGTTAGAATTGTGTTCGATGCAGCAGCGAAAGCAGATCATTAAATGATTACATTTTAGTTTGTTCCGATTTAATGATTCCCCTATTTACGATATTATGTCAATTCCGCTTTTACCGCTGACATCTGCGAAATGTTCAACCGCGTAGAAATAAAAGATGAAGATACCTATATATATATATATTAAAATATTTTCTCACTTCGAAGGGTTGCTCGACGTAAAATGTGCTTACATTGGCGATGAGGATATATGAGGATACATTGGCGATAAGGAAACTAAAACTTTCCATGTTCTGCTTAATTGTGATCCATATAGTGATCTAACTGTACAAAAGAAGGAATGTATGTCATGGGTAAAAGCGAATAAGCACTCGATGTCTGATGCCAAGAAAAAAAGCAAAGCGGTCGGAAGCAAAGGCAGAGGCAATGTGACAGAGAAGGTGATCAAAGATCTCCCATTATATTATGAAATCGCTATTAACAGACACACTGATTCGGTAGATGAAATGAAAAAGGTTGTGCGGACATTTCTTCAACAGAAATGGTCCACGAATGGAAAAACTAGACATCAAAACTGCCCGTCGGGAGAAAAAAGTTGGTGTAAGTGGTGCGTCGCAGAATCTACAGGTCAACTCGTTGATTTCCACCACAAACCCGCCCTTTATGAAACAGTCATCAAACTCTTATGAAGATTTATTGCAGATATGCACTGGTTGAAACAAACAAAATGACAATGAGTACTTCAAATGCTTACGTATGGAAATTGGCTCCCAAACACCTTCATGGCGGTGCAAAGACGATAGCAGTGAATGCTATAGAATGTAGACTACTCATCAATTTTAAATACAATGAATAGCTAGGTATCATCGTCAGGATGAGCAGTGAGCATCGCGGAGCTGACTGATAGCGGAGGAAAACATGTCCGATTATGCGAAGGAAATTCAGCTTCTAAGACTGCTTCCTGATTTCGCTCTATAATAATAATAACAATAATAATAAGAATAATAATAAAATAGATTATAAGAATAGTACACAAAATTATAAAAATAATTATAAAAACTATAAGAATGATAATAAAAAATAAAGGAGATAATAGGGAATAAAGGAAATTATAAGAATATAAGAATGAAGTGGGTACCAGGCGTTCCCAAAGCGAAGTCACGGAGCAACAAATTATCGAACTTCGGAGGCATAAGCGACAACTTTTATTGCTGATGAGGATATATCAATAAACTTATTCATCGCGAGTATTGTGAGTATCCTACAAAAAATTGAAGATGGCGAGATTGAAGCTAAGGTATAAACCAGACGTGGAGCCTTCCGATTTATGTAGGAGAAACACAGTTAAATCCCCGTTTAATTTCGGATGTTCTGATAATAAATAGAAAAATATACATATTAAAAAAACCTGTCTCTCTTATTTTAATGCCCGCTCAGAAAGGAATTGTATCCAGTTAGTTGGCGAGTTTGGCACGCTAGACATACCATGACTTGACCTAAAAAAAATGTATTAAATGCCAATATCGTGATTTGTAACAGTGACTAACAATGCGCGTCACTGCAATGTACGGTGTGAAAGGTTTTATGCTTAAACTTTTCAATATTAATCAATTTCCTTAGCAAAAAGGTATGTCCTTTTTAGTTGAAACTTGAAATATTGCTGAAAAATGCTTCCAACATTCGTACAAATAATTGGTAATTTTTATTTATTTATTAATTATTAATTTTAATTTATTCTTATTTTAACAGTTGACACAACTCAAGCTAAAAAAAAGCCTATCATAGAAAATTACGATAGGTAGTGCATGTAAACTTGTCAGATTAATCAATATCAACTGAAGGCAGAGTTTGATAGTTGTTGAAAAAGCTCAAAGAATACACACACACATTAAGCCGAAAATTTCTTGCATCTAGGTACAGAAAATCTGTGAAACATCGCGGAATATCAGACTAATACGGATAGAACATAAATATAGGAAAATAAATCAAAGGTTTTCTTGCTATGCTACTCGTTTAGGACCCACGGAACATATTGTCGAATTTATAATAAGCTTTATTTAACAAGGATAATGCGAATTTAAAGAACCACGACCCATAACAGAACGGATATATATGTCTCTTATCACGAAAATAAATTTTAGAAATCGTACACTACCAATAAGCTAATCGCTAAAACCAGAATATTGCATTTCCAATCTAGAACATCGATATCACAAGTACACCACTTACACACAAGAAATAAAACACTATTTCCCAACTTATTAACTTACTCCACAGAATTTTCTTTTGGTTCGGTTTTATATGATTTTCGAAGAATTCAAACATTTTCCGTTTGACTTTCTCCATCTCTACTAAAATTTAATAACAAGTAAACTGATCAGCTTTCAACAGTTTTAATAATGCTCAATATATGCCCAACACTTCACTGAGAAGAAAAGAAAGACGAAATGAACAAAACCTTCGAATGAAAATTTATATTTCAAATTTATTTTCAAGAGCCACCCTTTTGGCTCTTTGCCGTGGTCATGAACTGAAAGTCAAATACCACTGTGAACAAAACGAATATTAATATTATTGCTAATTTTATTGAGCCCTACAAAGAGCGGTGTACGTGCGATGGTGATGATGTTCATGTTCGCTGCAAATCAAGCGAATAATTACAATGACCGCTGCTAGATTTAAAATTAGATTGTCACGTTTAGTCCTCTCGTAGATTTGAAACAGCAATTTGAACGAATTATCTGGCGGTGAATTAGAGTGACAACAGGCCTGTTGATCTCTGCCACCAATCAATTTAAGCGTCTACCAATCAAAATAAATCGCTTGAATTTCATGAGGACTATAGAATGATGTGCGATTTACTCAAAGTTCGATATTCTGGGGCTCGTTCCCATTTCAATAAAATTTTAACTTAATAAGGTGATTTGTTTTATTTGGTGTGTTCAAATCAGCCAACCTGATGTAACTTTACTTTCTAAACATCATCCGAAATCATTCAAAATTTTAATATTTCATGATTTCACCCTTTCGTACGCAACGGGAAGTATGCTTCCTATCACTTTCGAAGAAGTATAACAAAAAAATACTATGCGCTCCTTGATCCATTTAGTGGTTTATATGCATAATTTTAGTGCCAAAAATATCCACATCTTTGTTTTGTGAATTCTTGTGAAATTGTTACCATTCGTAGCTCATTTGCCACCGAAACTTTTGTACTTTGCATATTTTTGAAGATTACAAGAAAGATTTAGCTTTTATAATAAGCTTTTTATGGACAAACCAAAGTGAATTCGTGCAAAATCTTTCTAAAATACCTACGTTCATTGATTTCGCCTAAATTTAGCCACAACATTGCGAGCGTTCTATTGAGTGGGATGTATTTATCCAACGGCCCAAGAGATAGTATTAACACTGGGAAGTAATACAACTCCAGTATCGTTTTTAAATGTCATCAAAGAAATAAAACCAAATATTTGAAACGTTCTGAGAAATTAATATCCCTTGTCGCCTCTGACTAGCTTTTTATACACAAATAGTTTTAGTTGGATCACGAAATACGATGGTTTCCGGATGTGAACATATGTCATCATTTTGCAGGCAGGCTTTTCGCGACTACTTAGGCTGGTACTATGCACAACATCGGAGCCACACTGCCACGAATATTTTGAAAACATTAACACGAATAGTTTCAAAATATTTCTGAATCTCGCGCGACGTTTCAATTTGTCCTCTCTACATTATGCGATAAGTTCGTTCACAGTGGGCATGGGTTGCATTCACAAATCAGAACTGCCAGTTCAGAACCTTCATAGTTTATCGAAATCAATGACTGAAACGTTGCATGAACACCATCTATGCAACTACATATAACGTCCGTTAGCGGTATCAAAGCTATGCCTGGATATAAGTGCTTTCTCGGCCCCAGAAAAATTAGCTTTTCATACAAAATTGCATTCTATTTCAAATATACATTCTATTTCACTACATACTTTCAGAAAAGTTGAAAATGTTGTATGTATGCTCTGCAAAATCGTAGATAAAAACCCTGAGGAATAGCGACCATACACCTACCCAAAGTACCTAAAGTTGGTGCATGGAAGGCAGTTGTTCTCTCGAGAATAACGTAGTTCTTGAAGAGCAACAATCTCACGCCAACCAAGGTGATGCAAGGAAATGCTAGTGCACAGTTAGGGACTTATGGTGAGTAGCGCCTTCACATTTACCTATAGCCGATGTACGGTGGGGATTTTCCCTAATTGGTTATTCTCAACACAAGACGGTGGGTACTAGAAGTATTTTCCCGCTATAGAGAGTGTAATGACTTATCTACAAAACCAATATCTGCACGATATTTCACCAAGGACATTGGCGTTCCATCATCTACCGATCTAATGCAATAGGGCTTTGTTGCGACAACGACCTTGAACATGGCAAACCCACATTTACCGGTTGGACTCCAGGTTCCCAAGTTGTGCATGTTTACTTATAACTTGCTCGATCTCAGGATGACTTTTGATCATACCTTATATCGCAAACTCAACTCTGATAGACAATAAATATTCGGTACCACGGGGGTAGGTACTGCCATATGTTCACTTCTGTGTTCATAAACCTGACATAAGGAAAATTCCCTTCAAAGAGCTACCTGGTGGCTGTGATTTACGACCTATCCGAATATGGACCCTCCCTTAACTGTGACTCGAGGGGAAACAGATTTTGGCGCATGGTTAGGAAATGCATGAGTTGAGCATGCCTTCCGACGTGGATTGCGCGTTTTTTGACATGGGCGTTAATCAAGCTCCCGATACCACGCCCCATGCGACTTGCATGTATTGAAATTCAAGTAACTCCTAAACTACTGGCCATCCCATTCTAAAACTTTTATGTTAAAATAAGTATAGTGTCAGTTTTGTTTAGTTATAGAAATAAACAAAATTAACCTGGTCCAAATTATTCAAATTACGAGTTGAAGTGTATACTTCCGGTTTCACAGAGGAAAAAAAATTGTTTCCAAATCTAATTTCAAAATGAAAAGGAACAGTTAATTTTCTATACCAATCAGTATGTTGAATGTTTTTTAGATGTTTTTTTGAATCTCAGAGTCGGCTTCAAAAAAAAACCCCTTTCATCAGTTTCGTCAACTATTCACAAGCCCATAACTCGGCAACTAAAACTCATAGAAAAAAATATTGTGTATCCACGTTCATATCATCTAGAAATACCAGTATGCACATTACGAACGATATTAGTGCACCAATTGTGTAGATATAATTATTATTCTATGCTTATTAAATGCACACACACTGTGCGTATTTAGTCACAGGAAGCTACGACGAGGAAGGTGCAAGATGCCTGTGTTATTTCGTCATTTGGGGTTAATTCATCATTGATATGTCATGTGTGATACATATTTTTTCTCAGACCAGAAAAAGTTTTTACTTAAATCATTTCGGCAAATAGGTGTATATGAAACCTAGAAAATGCTTCGGAAATGAAATTACACACTTATGAAAATAAAATCAGTACTCACGTGGACGAATATAATTATGTCCACTTGGCGAAACCGGTTTCTTCCAGCAAAATTAATTTTCTTTTCGCAATCTTACGGAGTGACAATACTCACCAAGAAAAAGATTCATCCGAGATACACCAGTTTTTTCTTCAACCAGCCCAAAAAGTTGGGTCCAGGGTTTATTTCCATCGTGCAAGGCGCTATCAATTCCTTGTTTATACTCCACAATTTTCGCGCTCGCCATTCTCAAGTTATTTGTCAACCTGTTGCAATTAAAGCAGAATGCGGATTGTTAACAGAAATTTAAAATGATATCGGCCCTTCAAAATCAAGTTGAAGCGAAAATTATGAAAATTGCCCAACCTGACAGAAAGTGATTTCACTACGTCGTCTCCCTACAACGAACGTCAACGACAGCAGACAGCAGCGACAGACATCACACGTGCGATACGATCAGTGATGGGCATTTACTACATTTGTAGTAGATCTGCTACTTTTTTATGCCTTTTTCTGAATATACTACTCTACTACGTAGCAAATGATATCTACTACTTTTCCCAAGGAACTACTTTTTAGTGAAGATGGCACTGATGAAACTTCGGTGAGCTATTAAGCATTAACTGAAGCACATCTGCGATAAGAAAACGCCGAGCGTATCGCACCTACTGTAAAAATGCTAAGCAGGGTTTTCGCTGTTCGTCTGGCTAGGCTAAGTTCTTAGAATTCAGAAAAAGTAGTTGTTCTCGGTTTTTTCTATACACTATATATGCATATGTCTAATTTCTACTACTTTTTTTCTGAATCTGCTACTTTTTTTTAACAATATCTGCTACACATTTATTCATCCTAAAGCTAGAGTTACAATCAATGCAACCAACATTTGTTGCACGTCAAAATGAGTTTGAACCCATGAGAACGTATGAGAGCAGTTACAATGATGCAACACAACTTTGCTTGGCAGCAGAGTTTGCTCATATCTCAAACTTGGCATGGCAACAACATTTTTGAAAATATCCAATTCCACCTGTTCCTATGATAATCCGGGAAATGGGAAATGTCATATGTAAATGACAATCAGAATTTGTTTTTCTCTTGCTTATTTTTGCTCTGCAATATACGCTGCAGCTTTTAAAGGATCAAATACTGACTGATATCACTTTCCGAGACTGTAAAGAATCCATATTATCGAACAATAATTTCGTTAATATAGCCAGTGACAGATGACAGTAAATGTTGTGTTGCATTGATTGTAACTCGTTCCACCAACAAAACTTGGCAGCAAATGTTGGTTGCATTGATTGTAACTCAAGCATAACTCGTTCCACCAACAAAACTTGGCAGCAAATGTTGGTTGCATTGATTGTAACTCAAGCATAACTCGTTCCACCAACAAAACTTGGCAGCAAATGTTGGTTGCATTGATTGTAACTCAAGCATAAATGTTGTGTTGCATTGATTGTAACTCGTTCCACCAACAAAACTTGGCAGCAAATGTTGGTTGCATTGATTGTAACTCAAGCATAATGCCCATCACTGGATACGATGCGTGCGACATTTTGGAATTGGAACACCAAGAATGGCCAAACTCTACAAGTCCACAGAATGTGGTGGGACAAGTGAAATTGAATCATAAATACAACTGTCACCAAGCCTGGATAGCTTTGATCAGGGGTTTTCTCAGGCATTTTTCTCGGGGGGTGTGTTCAGAATTTTAGGAGGGGTGTCCCTTTGGAACAAAGGACACAAAGGTCCCTTTGTGTAGGAAAATTGTCCGTCTTAGGGGGGGTGTATGCACTTTCCAGGGGGGTATTAGGGGGGTGTTAGGGGGGTGTAGGAAAATCTCTGGCTTTGATTTCCTGTGCACGTTTCTTTTAGTTAGCATGTCCGTGTGGTCTCACAAAATCGAAATTCAATTAAGATAAGTTAAGACGATGGTACTTTTGAAAAAAATTAAATTAAGCTAAATAGATGACGGAGTACAATTCTTGACCAGTCCGCACAATGCCATTTTTCACGGCTGCTGGAAACGTCAAGTTGCTGGATTCACTTTGCCTGAATTTACACGAGTCAACAAGTTTTTAGTGGAAATACTGAAAACTCGTCTTAAGTAAAATTTGATTTTCTACTTGGCCGGTTTTTTCGATGTGTGAGATGCGTACGAAATGTATAGATATGGATTTTGGGATTAATTTAAGATAATTTGAATTTTGTTCGTTAATGCGGCGAAAACATTGTGATCGTCCCAGATCCTAATTAAATTGGAATTTCATGTAAGCTTGGTCATCGATAGTATCGAGGCCCCTTAACACAAGCCGGCCACAAAAGTAATTAACGTGCAAAATGGCGGATTCACATTTTAGTTATGACTTGCCCAAACAACTCTTGCTGTGTCCATACATAGTACTCAAATGCTTGTGTTTACAGGGTACGATTAAATCTACTATGTATCTACTTCATGCGCAGAAAAATAATAAAATGTATACTCTACTGTATTCTGTGAATTGAGGTGTTGACCAGGATTCAAGGTTTTTGAAATAACACACCTACTTTTGGACCTGGCCTTTCTAGTCACAAATGTCGCTTTTTTTTTTAATTTAACAATGACCACGATGAATTACATTCATATATTTTATAAATAATTGCTATATGTATTGCCATGTTTTATTAAAAAAACGAACCAAACCCCTAATTCTATCTAGTAAAATAACTAATCGCAAGCTACGCACGTACAACTTTTCATATAAGTTCTGCTTTAAATGCTCAATTAGCACGACAGTAACAATAGGTCTGTTTCCGTACTTCAGCAAACTGCAGCAGTAACAGAATTTGGCAGCTGGCTTCTTTTTGCTGCAAATTTTGGCTTGCATTTGGCTTGCAGCCAAAGTACGGAAACGACTTGCTGCGAATCTATTTTAATATATTATAATAGATATAATTAATATATTATAATTAATATATTATAAAAGTACGGAAACATACCTAATTTCGTATGCCGTAACGAATGTAGTAGCATATAACTTTCAAGTACACTTACTTTCAGATAATCACATTTCGATAATTAGATATAAATGACAAAAAACTTTATATGATGTGCGCCAAGATTTTCCACACCTACTGTAAACATTCATCAGAGTTTCTGAAACATTTGCTAAACACAAAAACACACAGCCGTGTAATTCCTAGAACTACGGTCTTACGGCAAAATCCTAAATTGAAATTCACATTCAAAACATAATTAAAAAATCCATAGATTTTAAATTATTTATTACGTTTACTTTTAATTTTGTTTGTTTGTTTTAAATTCACCTCCTCTCATACCGTTGTTAAGGTTGATTTCCTTCCTTCAATTTGATAAAGTCTCTTTTAACTGCATATTATTCTTCTTTCGTCTATACTTCTTTCAATTATTATTATTATATTCCTTAGGTAAGTGACAAAAAATGAAATATTCAATCTTACATTTAATTACTATATATACTTTTTCTCTATTTTGTAGTTATTTCATGTAAATTTATCACTTAAATTTTACAAACTTCATTTCTCATTTTTTGCAAAAGTTTTTTTTTAGTTTTCCAATAGCTTCCGTCATATGTAATTTACTTCTTTGTCTTACGCCACTTGCTTGCAATGTTTCGGCTTGCGAAATGAACAAAATAATTTCTCTAGCATTCATTATGTGTTCAGATCATTTCATTTCAAAATCCGATTCGCTAAATTTGAGAGAAATTGAACAGTTAAGTGTGAGGAAAAATTAAGGGCCACTGATACGATGACAAATTATATTCGTATGTTTTCAATGACCAAAGCAGAACCAAATGAAAAGGCAGGGGTGCAATCTGATCGGACATGGGGATCGTCATATATGATGCATACTGTTTAGAAATAAGTCCCTCGTCTTCTTTCTACATTGTACATGATACTCTTCAGAAGTGTTGTGATTTGTATATATGGACGAGTGTCGTGTCGACGGGGGCGTATTAGATTTTATCTGAGTGTACTTCTATATATAAAGTGTGTGTATTTGTAATTGAGTTTTGTGGTTTTCTTGCTTTTTTGTATGAAGGTATACAATTAAATAAACTATGTAATTATATTTAAAGTTATTATTAAAATTTTAGTTGCGTATATTATATTTTATATAAGTTTTTCCTTATGTTTCAGTTTTTATTGTTAGTTTTGAGAGAACATCCATAAATTGATGTACACATTTATGTTTTTTCACAAAATCGAATAATTGTTTCGCTTGTTTTTCATTTATTTGTTATGTCCTGTCTCGTTTTATTGTATGCATTTGCAATTTATTGTTAATTCTGTGCTGTCCAATACGACGGCGAATAGTTCTGTTTCGTTCCAGTTTTACTTTGACTGTTGGGCTGTGGTCGTTGGCCGGCACTATTCGAGTCCTGAAAATAATCAAAATTTTAAGTTTAATATAAATATACAGACAGAATTAATTTCAATGAATGCTTACAAAATATTAGCAACACAATTTCACATGCGAAATATCGTAGGTGTCACAGTTCGTTATTCTTTCACGAATGAAATGGAACATTAAAAAGAAAAGAAAAAATAATTTTCGCACAAGAGCTATGTTAGCACTGAAATGCAAAAGAAACGTAGATTCTGCATTTGGAGAGTTAAATTGAAAAATAATGGAATGCGAGTCATTTTTGATTAATTTTCAATTATGGATTGGCACGATGCAATTGAGATCTATAAGTTTGCTTCAGAGACAACTTGGACGGCACTCATGTTTCCGATGTTGAAGAGATTCACAAGTATTATGCGGGTTTTTCTAGGCAATTCGGGGCTATGACATTTGCTGTTTTGTGGAACACCAAGAAATTGTCAGTTATTTATCGACTACAAACAAATTGCTATGGCTGAGCAAATTTGATCAAAATAGAAGTTAGTGCTAATTATAGCATATAAATTTAAACTCGCAATAAAATTACATTTTATGTCACCTCTTCACAATGGCTCACCGCAATGGTTGTCACCATGGCCACCATCATAAAGATCACTCTACACACTGAGTCCCTAGATGGGCCAGTTTCGATTTTTCGGTTGTGCATGATGGCCCGCTTTGATGTTTTGAGAAAAACCGAGCGAAAAAAAGAGCACAAAAGTTAATTGAAGACATTCGTGCACTTCTAAATCACGAAGGCACAGTCTTCCTTGCAGGATACCTCAATGCTTACAACCGCCTTTGTGGAGCTGTGAGAAGTAACAAAGCTGGATCGAGCTAAATAGTTACATAACAAATGCACAATAAAAACTGTATGACCCCAATGAGCCTGATAGGCCTTCGATTAGGAATCTCACACGCACTCAACCAACATGTGCATATCAAAGACCTCTACGAACTGATATCGCTCCTCTTTCGAGTAGAGAATATTGAGGACACCGTAAGAGTGAGGCAAATCGCCAACTGGGGAGCTTTCCGAGTTGCACTGGCCGAAGTAGTCAACCTAGAAACAATTGAAAGGGCCAGCAACTTAGAGGAGTCAATAGATTTCCTTCCTCATCAATGTCATAGAGAGGTAAAAGAAGACGACACG
Source organism: Nemotelus nigrinus (assembly GCA_947369275.1). NCBI lineage: Eukaryota > Metazoa > Arthropoda > Insecta > Diptera > Stratiomyidae > Nemotelus > Nemotelus nigrinus. Next base: position 224,499,203 of record OX376372.1, on the reverse strand, counting down.
ATCACAATTCTGGTAAATTAATACAATTCCTTTAAAATTCTCTAAGTCCATTAAACTGCTTATGTTGAGGAGGATTCAACTCCGGCGATGAGTTAGACACAAAGTGACCCTAGAATAAAGCTTTCAAGCTTCCATACCTGATCAGATATCCGAACACTAGAATGAGCCGTTCGAGAATTGGATGCAAAGCAACGAGCCTAGATATAACACTCTATGGCGACTGTCTCGATACTTCAAGACCAAAAACATACCGTTAATGTCACGAATCTATGCCACACAGGGTCTAAATCATAATGCAGCTAAAGTTAATGCCTTTAGCAACACAATCACAGGAGTATTGTGTATCTTTGGAGACATTTCTAGTAGTATTGTGTCTCTTTGGGGACATTTTCAGGAGAACATTTCATCAGAGGACGGTCTAGGATGTGAAGAATACATCAAACGAGCGGCCCCAAGCCTTTTCAGCTTTGAGCCTCGAGAGATAAATCGGCTTAGGTCTTACTGACCTCGAGGAATCGAAGACCTTGGCGAACGCTCTGAAACGACGAAAATCACTTGGGAGAACTGTTCAAATCACCGATCTAAAATGACCTTAGAATACAAAAGGTATTCCTTCGTATTCTATACGCCCGAATATATTTAGATCTACATTTGATGCTTGAAGGGGAAGCGGCACCTGAACTACCAGCAGCAGGTACCAGCAGCGGGTACCTTTGTTGCCGTTTCTCGCGGCTTCCGCTCATTGCATACGAGCTTCCTTCTCTCACTGAGAGGATCAAAAACAGGGGAGACGAATATTTTGGCGGAGGTCCACGAAGTAGGTTTGGAAGCCACTTCTCCCGATTCGGTGGGCAGAGGTATAAACAAGATGCCCGTCGACGATAGAGCAGATAAATAAAATTATAAATAAAATTAAAGTAATCTTTTTCTTTTGACGGATTTTGATGGTAGCATAATGGTAGCATAAAAATATTGATTTGCACTTGATAATATTAAGAGAGATATATGTTTTCTATCATGCTTGGAGCGGCACTCTTTGATATTTATATGAAAGATAAATGATAGTTTCCATCTATGATTCGCCTAAGCAACGTACTATTGCAAAAAAAAAAAAAAGTAAAATATAGGCCATGAGCCTAAAAGCAAAAATTCATCGCACGGTTACAGATATCTAGGGCTTTTTAGCAAATTGTCAACACAATACTCCCTCACCCACAGTAATCACAAAAATCCCTGCAGTACTATGACAATTTCAGACAGAGCAAAGCTTCTTCAAAAGCCACCAGCTTACTGTTAGTAAACTTAACTTTATAAAACAACAAAAATCATTCAAATGGAACGGCAAGAATGCAGAACAGCAATCTTTACACACAATTTTATTGGGATATGTATTTAATTTCTCCAAAGAGTTAAAACTATCTATGTCGTGTTTAGCATAAATAAAATTGAGCAACAAATCCAACAATATAGAATAATATTCTTGCAAATAAATATGAACCAAGATATTTAAAAGTTTTAAGGAAACATACAATTATCAAACAGAAAATTAAATTCTAGGTAAAGCAATTCAAAACGTAACGTGTGAAAGAAATAATATATCGAAAGTTTTAAAACTTACCCGACGTGTTGAGTTATGCATTCTGCCGTCCATCTAAGACGATCAAAAATAAACCAAAAAAAATAACAGTGAAAATTGCATGCATTTATCGTGTTTGTTTTGATGATTTAGTTTTCTTTAGAGCTTTCACCACATTACTTAAAGAATGCCAATATACCGCACTAAATAGTTTAGATTGTAGCTTATTAATTACGACTTTTCGAAACTAAAGGTAATCCGATCACAAATTTTATCGGGTTATGTGCGGCTATTAACAAATTTACAATCAATGTGTACAAGTGTGGAGTTATTAGTTCCACGACTCACTTGAACTCAGGTACCTGTTCAGAGCTAAGTTAACTTAAACATCGGTGCGCGCATCCCTGTACAAACGTGGATTTGAACCACGGACCTCACATACTAGGAGCCAGTGCTCTACCCACTAGACTGCACGAGTTTATAGAAAAAAACAATGTACAATCGTCGCTATTATCACTAGTCAACTTAAATTGTTGCAAATTAACTAATTATTTTTAATGGCGAGTTTGACCGAATCCATCGGTGTTCCTACAAGAAAGGGACATGCGACCTCTGGCAGCAATGTACTAAGCCTTGCGAGTTCGTTTCCCACACAGTTACCCTGTAAGTCCAGGTGTGCAAATCAATTGCACCGTCGAATGACTCGACATAAAGATACATGGCATTCAGCGTCAATTCTGGATACAGTACAAGGACCAACAAAGAAATTTATAGCCAATTGATTGTCCGTGAAAATACATTTATTGCCTCGGAATATTTTATTGGACAGAGACCAGTCGATTACGCGGAAAACAGTCACCACTTCTTCGCTACAATGGTTTGGGAAACGAAAGGACAGCCTCAGATTCAGCTTATCCGACTTTATTGTTAACAAAAGAGAGAGAACGCCAGCTTGGGGTGTGCCCGTGTTGACATCTCGTCGCAAGGGAGCAGTCTCCAGCGAAAAGGACACGGACTTTGTTCTTGAGAAGCTGCTCAATAAAATCAGCATCCAGTCCTAGGAACGCCTTCACATTAACATCGGAACTGACCTAGTTAAGAGCGTAAAATTTTGCAATTTACCCATGGAGAGTAGTTTCGACCGACTTGTCCTGGGTATAGGCATGTTATGACTGCGAGAACGAAAGATCATTTGACTTTTTGATATAGTGACCAGTGATCCTTTCCAGAATATTTAGCAAAACAGAGTTAAGACATGTCAAACGATAGTCCTAAGATTTGAGGTACGAAACTTTTTTCCCGCTAGCTGACGGAATCATATGAGAAGCACCAGCACATATGATGTATCTCTCTTTCAGCTATGGTAGCTTGACCTCTATAGATAGACTCATGGATATCAGCCAAAAGAAAATCATTAGGGCTCGGAGCTTTGATCGAAGCGTTCCAAGGTTTCTGGTCTACCTCATTTGGAAGTTGGATATCCTTAGATATCTTTCTGCACTCTCTCTGTCTAGTAATGATTTCCACATTCCACGATGAATGCTTAGAATTCCTCCTGAACATCGGGCCAGGGATTGGAACTTCGTCTAATCCGTTCTTTTCCTATTAGGAAAAGGCTACCTGCTCCGTAGAGCTTCGACCTCTCACATAAAAAGTTATGCATCTCGGATTAGACGACGAATACTCCAATCATTAAGCAGATGCGCGTGCCGCTCGCTGACTAAGATAACGCCAAGAACCTCGTTCCGATTTGAGGCGATCAAGATCGGCTCGTTGCCCATATTCACTATAGGCAGATTGTAGGCCAAGATGCAATCCCCATGCCTCATGATGAGCACTGGAATGAGCACCCAGAATAAGGGCCACACACCCTACGCGATTACAATTAGCGGAGACCCGGACCACTGCCATTCAGTGTGTTTTTTGTGCCTCGACCAAGAGCTGGTGACGGTAGGTAGCATTGAAAACAATAATGACTGGGGCAGAATTCTTGCTTTCAATGCTTCAAACCAGCTCTCGATCGAGGCGCAAAAAAAAACCGCCTTATATTTGATGCGCACAATTGCTTGAATTCATTTCAATCTATTTCATTTCTTTAAAGTAACTGGTGTATGCTAAAATGTTTGAACGGTGTAAAATGACAATCAACAATAGGTGCGTTTTTTTTGCACTCTTGGGCAGGATAAGTTAAGTTCAGGTAAGTACATTGAATATATGTACTTGCTGTATTTAATGTACTTACCAAAACTTACCTCAACTTACCCTGCCCAAGAGTGCAAAAAAACGCACCTAATCTCACAGACGCAATTACCGTTTTAATTATTTTTATACAGCTATTAGTTGCCGAATGCTTTTCAGATACTTAAGTGCTTACACGGAAAATAGCGCATAGATAAATATAACTCTTAGTAACAAAAACTTTTTAGATCGGTATCAAAACTGAACATAATATGTTTGCTGTTGTTGCCAGTTTGAATTTTCACATTCAGGAATTTTATTTTGACAAGTTTTACGTCGCGCTTTCTCAGAAAGAAGATGTAAAACCATCATATAACTTTTGGTTCAAACTAGATATATAGAAATATGAGATATACTAGAAATAAGAAAGGTACTTCTGTCGAGTTTTATATTTTAGAAGTTCATACTAAAGTTTGTGGAACTCTGAAATCAATGAAAATTAGAAAGGAATATGCATTTCTACTTCACTTTTTCGAAGACCTTTAGGAATGCAAAAATTAAAATAATATTTAGATCCTAAGAGACAGTATAGAGGGTATATGATATCTGTTCCATGCTTTGTTTGAAAGGATGTCATAAATTTCACAGATTGGTCTCAATAAATTCACCAACGGGGCGTCTCCGAATTCACGTCATCTTCGTCTCCAGCTTGTTATAAACTGACTGTGGCGTTAGTAGAATAGCTTATTTTCTATGATAAACTCAGCGAATGCTTAACATTCGGCAGCAAGGAGATATGTGGGAGAAACCGATTTCAATTATTCCATTATTCACTTAAGCGCCATACATTTTCCTTAATTTCTGGAGCGCTGGTCTTATTTCCAGCCACCAACAGAGCTGTGATGTGACAATTAAAGGAGCGCTAGTGTTATACTCAGTCGCCAGCTTTTAAGATAACAAAAAGCGAACAAATACAACAACGGGCAACGGGATTCCTAGATCGCTGGCTCAAACTACCGCTGAATCTATTGCATTGGTAACATAACCTACAAATATCAACAAGACAACCAAATTCGTGATCAAGTGAACGCCATGGCCAAACGTTATACAGGAGAACAATGTCAAGACGAAGATGACCGAAATCGGACAAGCTCTGACTTGGTCTGGCGTCACATTTTGTTATAACAAGCTGAAGGCAAATACGTCAATTCGGAAAGCCCTAGGGATGCCTCAGTGTATCTTTCAAATGATCCTGCCTCCGGAGACTTCCAAAGCCGAATTTTCCTACTCATAAAAGTTAACCGTACAGCTCACCGCAGCCTACAAAACTCGATTTTATCAGCGACCTTTCGGTCACGTTATTGTTCATAAAAATGAGTATGTGTTCAAGTATTTAATGATCAGTTCTTATCAGCCTAAATTTGTCGTGACAATTATTCTTGTGTTCATTCTAAGTAATTATTAACACTGCATTAAACTTAACCAATTAGACATCACCACAAACGCACACATACATTTTATATATCATGCAATATTCACTGTTCCAATCACTCACTTTCAGAATCAGAACCACTGTTTTTTTAAAAACTAGCGACTAGAACATAAAAATTACAAAACGAATACATACCTGATGAATTGGTTGATGCAAGTTCATTGTATGATGAGCTGGAGGCATCGGCTGAATATAAACACCGTACGGTTGGGCCGATGTTGCTCCGGCCGTTTGTGTACCCGTTAGATTGAATGGAGGTGGTGTACCCGAGTGGAACGATTGTTTCTCATACGACTGTTTACATATTTTTTGTGTTGTATTTTGAACCAAGCAACGATCGAAAAATGGAACGTTGCAAAGGTGTAGGAAGAAGAAAAGAGAACGAAAATTCATACGTAAGCATAATTTGAAAAACATTTAAACATATTATTTAACATTACATTGACTTTGTTAAGCGCTACATGGCTTTTACCATACATTGATGATGTAATATCAGACCCTGAACTTGCCTGTGGGGGATTTGTTACGTTCTGAGCTTTTGATTGTTGAACACCCGAAGCGGGATATTCAATATACCCTTTATTGTAATCTTTAGTAGCTTGACTTAAAGCATCGTAGCTCGTTGATCCATAACCACTATTATAGGACGGTTTCGCGAACTGTCCGCCTGATGTGGCATTCGCAGTTGGCATTTGTTGCTGTAAAAGTTTAAAGTCAAACTATTATTGTGAAGAAATGTTTCTTGTTGCAATAAGGAAAATAAGATATTCAAAAAATATATTTAGTAATAGGATATTTGAGTGAACTATGTTTTATGGATATTATATCCACCTTACTCTTACTCTTATTTTGATATTTATTATACAATATTAAACATTATCTTCAATATTTTAGATATGCGGCGCTATTGTTGTTGTAGTAACTTAGCACCATTTATAACAATTGAAATTTCATAATTTTAGCTGCAATATGTAGTCGTAATGTTCACGAATAAAAGGAATTACTTTCCCGGTATATGTCTTTCAGATATTTGCTTCAATTATTATCTATTATCTTCATCTATTACATTATCTATTATCTTTACCTATTACACCTCCTAGCTACTATCTTAGACATAAGAAAATTAAGAATCTTTTCTCTTTCTTGTTCTAGATGACATTATTTGTCTCATAAAAACTTGGCTGGCCGATGACATTATCACCCTGAAGTTGTTCTTGTGCACCAGATTTTTCGTCAAAATCAAAACACATGGTGGCAGTATACTGCCTCACTCAATTCACTCCAAGAAACACTCTGACATGATTGGCAAACCTTCTCTGCTAGTTGAATGTCTTATGTTTCGTGTCTGTTTGTTTAATAGCATTTACCTAATAATCTCCTCGCTGTATATCTCTTTTAGTAGTCCTTGTACTGGTTACGATAGCTTTTTAGCTGAACTATCATCTTCATCACCAACGGACAGAGCAAAAAAATCACAGAAGAGCTAGTTTTGTGCCGCCATCATCCAGTTTCATATTCTCAGCATTTCTTTCATTTCTACTTTAGTGTCTCTTTCAAATGATCCTGTTTCTTATAGAATTTGCGAGCCGGATTTTACGTGACCTCGCTCTCAATATCGCTCGCAGATTTTGTTGTTGTATAGGCAGTGGAATCTCCCATCATCACTTCAGAGCCTAAATATGCATCGAAGGATCCTCTTTTCGAACGCAGACGAGTTCGCGCTATTGTCATTGCTAAAAGCCCAGGCATAAGCAGATAAAAGCCCAGGCTAATAGACAAGGACTCTCAACAACCAGCAGTCATGTGCTTGTTTTTCGTCGTTTTTGTTATAGGCTGTGATTTTCATACTTAGGAAGCTTAGTTATCTTTTCAGAGGAGTGCTTTTTGACTTCTTGTTTTCACGAATGTTGACGTGATATTTGATGCCGGCGCTACCACCATATATTTCGTTTTTCCTTAGACCTTATTTTTTTCGCCGCCTGGTAATTAATGAAATGTTACCAACGAATAACTCGTTCGTTCCGGCATATGATGTTAGCGTCGTCATCATAAAACTGTAATTTTGTGGACTTAATGAAGATGGTACTCCTTCATGCTCGCTTCAGCATCCCTGATAAATTTTTTCATAGTCATATCAAAGGGGACACAGCAAGATACATCTCGTTTTAAACAGGTGTATTTTTGCGTTTCTATCTAGAGTAGAATAAGGCGGGGAAGACGTTCGCGAAAAAATGGTCCGGAGTAGGTTCAGGCTGAACTTATTAGCTATTTATTCAGAGCAAAATGGCTGCTAAATCATTCGGGCAGGTGTTGTTGGTTTCCTACTCTGTTCTGGTTAGAAGTTCACGATAACCACGTTCACATGCCCGCGATAGTAAAGAATGCTGCGTGGTACTCAGCATTAACTTGAACCTTAACTTGACATTTCACAAAACACATCATAGATTTGAGATGATGGTAGTCTTTTCGCCCCAGAAACGATTAACGTTTATATAACCCCCTATAACCCAAATTGTAAACCTTAAAAAATAGTATCGTAAAATGCGTGTTTTCTCCTTTGCGCACACACACTCACATAAAAAACATAAACCGAATTAGTGATTGCGATATGCGTGCCTGGCTTATGTGCCTCGGGCTTTAGCTTCTTTCTGGTTATGTATTGATTTTTACCTCTGTGGTCCGTTGGTCACTTGAGGGTAGGAATTTAAACTTGAATGGAACTAACAAGATAGTAACCCGAGACTTTCAACAGGTTACTAAAATGGCAGTGATATATCATATCTACACATAGTCTAGTTGGTTGCGATTAATCCAGTCTGGAGACACTTTGGATGTATTTCCACGCAAAATAGGTATGCTTAACGACCAGTTCTTGACCCGGTGTTAGGTCAGATCAGAGTTAATCGTTTTGTAAACAAAAAAAAACACCATTCGGATCATGTAGGTTGCTGCATTCACTTGGGTTGCTGATTTGATTTAAATTATATGATTTAAACTATTTCAAATTTATCAGACTGTTAAAATGTATTGGCTGGTGAAACCGCTACAGGTACTAGTATGGGTGCAACCGATTCAGTGAGATCACTGACGCAGGTTTTTATTGTTAGTTTTAATGCTACTAACCTAACCAGAGCTATATAGAGTTGCAAAATAACGTGCCTAATGCTAGCTTTGTTGATACTGCAAATATTTCAAAGCCTGAATTTAACTCTTAAGACTATAGAACGTTTATAGAACTCAAATTGAAATTCACAATTTCCTTTTAGTTTCTGAAACTATTGAATTGACCACGGATCGCAAACAATAAACTTATTGAATTTACAATTTTATTTACTTACCGGATATATTGCAGGAGTACCATACTGAAAACTGCCCGGCATCATATTTGTGTTGTAAAAATAGGCATATGGTACGTTTAACATTGCACCGCTTGAGCCTGCTTGCTGAGACAATGTACTAGAAACCTTTGCAGAAAAAGTTCATATTCATTAATAGCAGACATATCATAGAAAGTGGAAAAAGCTAGTAAACAATTAATAATCAAAATCAAAATCCGAACAATTTGTTCCACTAAATAAACTTTGAGAGTGCAAATCGATTGGAAATTATGAGCAATATATTATATATTGACAATTTCATACTCACATTGCTAACAGGACTTGAATTATTGTCAGTCCGCGCGAAACGGCCATCAGTCATTGTTGAATAAGCAACCGACAAGTTCGCATCACGTACTCCCGACGCACCTAAGCTAGTTGGCGGATAATTCAAATCGTAGTACTGCGTCTGCAATGAGGTCATCAATGTTAAATATCCTGTGCTACATCAACATAAGCAAGTCACAACACATTTCAAACGACTGCAAATCAATACTAGTTGTACAAGATGAAGATATCAAATAATTTTTGCGTGAACAGATTAACTAGAATGCAATGGTTGCGCGTTTTACAAGTGAAGTGTATATTTTTTAACAAGGATTTTAAATAGTAAAGCAATTCAAGAGTAGTCAATCTATGCCTCCGTCACCCAAAGAATGCAATTAATATTATGTTAATAAAGCAAACTAAAGCTTCCCTAAACATTATCGCATCGTATTTCTATTAATCACATCTGACAAATTATTAGTTTAATTCAATCGAAACATGTCCAATTCTCGTCTTTCACAGTTAAACAGATATAATCCCCAAGTTGATTAAAAGCTTACCACATGCGGCATTCGCTGTTGCATCATTTGTATATCTTCATACGAATACACCGCAGGTTGTTGGAAATACGGCAATCCAGTCTGTATAAATTGACTAACCATTTGAACATTCGGCACGATACCTGCCGAACTTTTTGCTGTCGAAGTTGTTACTTTCGTATTGGTCAGTCCTAACGATGGCGAGCTCAAGTTGTTTGTTGATACCGATGAGCTACTCGTCGAACTAACTGTACTGCTTACTGTAGTACTAGACGTAACATTCGAAACACTGAAATTTAATAAAAACGAAATCGAATCAGTTTCAATCTAGAGACATGTATAAATGACTATGTTTCAGACAAACTACTTTCATATACACCAAAACGACACCAAAAATTTTGATAGCATTCAATTGAAATAAGAGTACAATGTGAGCTGGCGATAATAGACGAAGAAACATGCAACACTGAATAATTTCGAAACTATGTTTAAAAAAATCACTTTGCCATTATTTATTTTATATATACTTTCAGTTCAGACATAGTTTAATGCAGACTCAGTTTAACAATTTTATGCATTCAAATGTCGAAATCAGTCTGTACATTATATGATTCAAACTTTTATTTTCGTACTAACTCTTTCTGGAGCTATAGAGTATAGAATATACCGGTTCAAAACCACCTGTTTTAAATTTGCTGTTTGCGTGGTTTCAAAGTATTGAAAATAAGCAGACAAAAAAGGGGCGTGACAGATTCGCCATTAGACCTCCTGTCTTAAAAACGGATGAAATAATTTAAATAGGGACATCCGATTCATAAATTAGTTTATCCAACGTCTTTTGTTTTCGCCTTTGGAACATAAAACTTAATATCCGAAATCGAAGAGTCTAAGGTAGGGTTTACAGCAGTTGGACCAAATGTGATCTGTCTGACCTATAGCGCGGACTAAGTGAATTTAGTCTTAAGGTGTTTACATCAACCAGGTCGAATTTAGTCCTCGTTTGTACGTGACAGCTGTCGTTTAATTTTAGTTCATACACTGTAATTATCTTTTTATTTGTCTCTCAAACATGTTTATTTAAATGATTTTGAGTCAAACGAGAGGGTTGCGAGATTAAATTCAACGTACATATATTATTAATAGTCACGCAAAAATCAATGCTTAGGTCGGGTGTGTTTACAGCGATATAATCCACGGCGTATTTTAGGTCAGGTCGCTTGAAATCGTGGACTGACCTATCGCTTGGGTCGGGTAATGAGTGTTTACAGCAGGTGGACTAAATAATTTAGGTGGAATTTGGTGTATAGTCCGCGGACTAAGCGTCTGCTGTAAACATACACTAAGATTACGCATGCATTCATTTACAATACTGCCCTGCTAAGCATAAACGTTCTATCTGCATTTTTCTTAGTTTTGAGTTAACACCGGATTCGAAAGCTACATACTCCATTACATCAGTCTATAAAATTTAAAAAATACCTATCTTTTGTGGAAGTATGTTAAAATCAATATTGAAAAATGCCCTCTCCATATACCTCCAGTACAAATCAAAGCACAAATCATAGAATATCTCGAAAGTATTAAAATGTAGATATAACGTTTATGCTTAGTAGGGCAGAATAGATGAGCTCTGGTGGTTTACCGTTATCTTGCATCACCTTTGTTTTGATGTACCAACAGTTTTTAGTTGCTAAATTAGCTCAATAGAGTAGAAGCAGCTGCGATGTAGTTCCAATTCTAAATGCTTCGAGAACGAAGTCAAAATACATTTCACTGTAGAGTTGGTTTGAGGGTATTTCGTTTCTTTAATGGGTCAAATCACTAAATCTGAACTAAAATGCAAAAACCGATGATTTCCGATGAACCGACCGATAGCCGAATAAATTGGCAGAAATAAGTCAAATGGTCATAGTTATTTGAGAAGACAAATTCCAAGAGTTCTATCACCACAGGATAAGCGACCAATACTTCGAGTAGGCTTTAATTTTGCACAGTGACTGACTAAAATCAACGAAAAAGTTTTGGGTTAATGCTAGTTTATCAACAGTGAAATGTGCTACATAACGAAAAATTAAAAGCTTGCAATTTTGACATGAGCACAGGACATGAAAATGAGAGTGGTCGCATTGTTTTCTCTGACGAAAAAAAAAATTAATATGGATGATCCTGACAGCTTCAACTACCGTTTCCACGATCTACGCGAAGAAGAAAAATATTTAGCACGACATCACAGCAGAGTAGGCGACGTCATGGTCTGGCGAGTTATTTCCTACTATGATGCGAAACTGCTAAACTTTCAAATCAAAAATGATAGCCAGATCGTGCCAAACAATATTAGAGACAATATAATTTTTGGTCCCCTGGGATGAACGTAAACACAGAACAACGCTTCTGTGCATACGGGAAAAATCATTAAAACCTGGATTAGAGACCAAAATGTTGACTCAATATAATGGCCCCCAAGGCACTGGAGTTGGATAATCCCAAAAGTCTAGGAAGACGACAGACAATTTGACGAAAAAAAAAATCTAGTTGATGCCATCAAACTACCTACATATATTCATTGCCCTTTTTCTCAGCTCAATATTTTACGTTTTCATGTTTTTTTATGGGTTCTGTAATATACGTCAACAGCGATTTTATCATGAACGCACCCATAGTTTGCATGACAACACTAATGACAACGGGCTTCGTATCATAGAACTGGTAGCATCCAAGAACTTGGTCGTTGCGAGTACCAGGTTCCCGCGTAAAGATATCCATAAGGCGACCTGGATATCACCTGATGGAGCCACTCGCAACCCGATAGACTACGTGTTGATAGATCGCCGCCACTACTCGATCCTGATGACGGTACGAACGTACCGAGGTGTCAACTTAGACTCGGACCACTATCTTGTTGATATGGTTCTCCCAGCGCGAATTACTTGGCATAGAAGCATTGCATCCACGAACCATGCTCGAATCAACATGGCTGCCTTACGTAATGAAAATACCAGTAGCACCTTTGGTCTTGCGTTAAGACTCGCCTTCGAAGAGCTCGATGGAGGGAGAGTAAGTCGTGGGGCCAGGATGCCGGGCGTAGATGAGAACTGGACACGGCTTAAAAATACTGTCATTATACTGCTGACGCCATCTTAAGGTAGGTATCCATATGTTGCATTTTCGCGTATCGCATCGCCGTTGCGTATCAGTGGATACGACAAACGTATCTTCGTTGCGTATCAAAATATGATATAAAGACACGCAACGAATTCGATCGGTCATTTGGCGGTTTCTTTCCGTCGCATTAAAGAGATGATACGATACGAAGTGGAGTCATGTGTGGACACGTTGCGTTGTACACTATAAGGTATGTATCCATATGTATCATTTTCGCGTATCGTATCACCGTTGCGTATCAGTGGATACGACAAACGTATCTTTGTTGCGTATCAAAATTTGATACAAAGAAACGCAACGAACTCGATCGGTCACTTGGCGGTTTCTTGCCGTCGCATCGAAGGAATGATACTATACGAAGTGGAGTCATGTGTGGACACGTTGCGTTGTACACTATAGATTAGTGAATAAAAGCGTTGCCGCTGCGTGTCGAGTTTTTTGCAACGGATCGTATTGATGATACATGGAATATTGAGTAGTGTGGACACCGTATCCGTTTAGTGAATGACACGCAACAGGGATACGATACGGAAGAAATGCAACATACGGATACCTACCTTTAGGCAGTAGTCGCAAGAAGACTGGTTTGATGATGAATGCAAACTAGCGACTGAACGTAAGAATGTTGCATACCGGGCAATGCAGCAATCCCATAGAACGCGGGCACGTGAGGAGGAATATAAAGAGCTCAGAAGAATAGAGGATCCGCTCGATCTGTTCATAATATGATTCTTTTTCGTCGCCAGCAGATTCCTCTGTAGATGCGTGAACGTTTATGAGGCTGATGGTTGCAAATTTGTCTCGAACGCGAAGGGCGCATAGCCTTTCACTGATAGCGTTAAAGCCGATGATGATAGACTTCATTTTTTCGCTAAAGAGGAAGCCACCCCGAGCACATGGTGTTTTGGATAACAGGTGTAGTATAAGTCATATTCTTTCGAACGCCATTCCCTTCTTGTATTGCTATTATATCAGCCTTATATTGAGACAGGGCATCGGCTAGCTGCTGAGCAGCTCGTGCTCTGCAGAGCGATCTAACGTTCCATGAGAACATTTTTAAATCGTTTAGCCATTTTCGTTTGCGTGGTCGTCGTTGTGGTATCAATCCACTTCCGAGGATTGTTGGTGGTTTCGGGATAACCGCTTGGGAAAGCATTTTACGGTCTCTCGCCAACCTTACTTGGAAAGGACTAGCCTGAAAATATTCAACGCGAGGAGGTTAAATTCAGAGTTCCATCAGCCGAGATAGCTACGACACGTGCATATATTCATATACTACATATTATTCCCCCTAACCGACTGATGGCTCGGCTGCGAATGAAAACTATAGTTTATTAATAAATATGTTCGATTAATTTTTTGTTAGCTTTACACTATTGCAAGCAAGCATTACAATTTTGTTTTTTCAGTCCAATATGCATCGGTGGCAGTGTACTTTATTACATTTATGCGAACACAAAGAAATTTCACATGTAATCGATTTATTGCTAACGTGATCACCAGCCTACGTTTGAATGAAAGTGGCGGGGACAAGTAGCACTAGTTTCGAGAATGAAAGTACACAAGAATTGAGATTGGAGATTTAGGTATACAGTGTAAGCTATTGCGATTCCTCTTATCGTTTTAATTTTGCAAACAGAATATTACTTTATCCCTGGTCTTTCTCTCCAAAAAAGTAGCATTCGGTTGAATCGTAACCAACTTTTAGCCACCAAAGTCAACAGTAAGGAATTTGATAAGCATTATCTACTTCATTTGGTTGAATAAGATGTGTCAACTAAGAAATTATCATGTTTACAATTCTTATAAAATAAACCAAATCTTTTGCAGCCACTCGACTAAAGCATTTCTTTTTCTAAAAGTGCAAAGGCTACTTAAAATATAAATTTTCGATTTATCGGTTTGTGCCTAAAATCCAGCAATCAAGAGTGCTTTTCTCTAAATAGGCATGCATCTATATTTAATTCAAAAAATTTCTACCACAAACCAGATACGTAGCACTAACTACACAAACACTTTTTTAAAATGCTGACGACATTGAATCATTGTCAACAATCAATTGTCTTCTTACCTGTCGAAGTGAGCACTAGCCGCTGTCGAAGTTTCCTTTAATTTCGAACTACTAAAATTACTGTACTGTGATGATGACGTATTTGTGCTACCAGTAAACCTAAATGTATACGAGTAACAGGTTTTTTTTACGCGATTTAGTATTGTGTGCACTAGCAGATTCTTACAAGTTTCTTAATCTTATTGATTGTTGAATGTTTCAAATGTCAATTTTTTATTTCCCTCTTTCAATTTAAGATGTCTGTGTTTTTACATTTCAGATAGCAAATTAAGTAAATTAGTAATTAGCCTTGTATTGCATGTTATCGTCGTTAAGGAAAACCAGTATGACATGCAAGTTTCAGAATTTTGGAAACTTACGGGCGGACAATTTGTGTAAATTCTGTTCCGCCGAGCAAGAAGCTGAAAGCATGATATTAGTCACAGTGAGCCATACACACTTGCTGCACGTAAGAGTATGTACGATCATTGCATGAGAAACAATCATCATGCTTTCATCTTGAAGCCCTGTCAATGCGTCTCTCAAACACCTACAAACTAAATGAATGTTGAAAAGAAAATTGAATTTATACATACCCTGTATTGCCGTAGACGCTCTGGCTATTTTGGTACGTGTTTTGTTGGGATGGAAATGCTGATGTAGTCTGATTACTTTGATACTGGCTAGATAAATATCCGGCATTTGTATTCGAACTGTTAGTCGTGTTGTGTTTTTAGATGCAGTTTTCAAACACGAGGAAAATTGTTAGAGGAAAATGTAAAAGAAGACCAGAAAACACGTTTAGAATTTACAAACTTTGAACCGGGAAAAATTGCGAGTAGCGTTTTTAAGTTTCCGTTCGGAAAATTAATTCAATTGAAAGAAATTTTCATAGCAATTAGAAATGCAGTGTTAACGGAAAATGAAAATTCAATCAATGGTGAAACTCGACGAAACAAACAAAAAACTTTCCGCAATTTCGACAATCATTCATCAGACACTTACCTTGCACTATTCACCGTACTATTCGCTCCGCCAGCCCCGACAGGAATGTTCTGCGTCGAGCCACTATTGCTGACCGCCCCGCCACTTACGCCGCTCACCGAATTCCCAGCATTGTTCACCGCCGACGTTTGATTTTGCGTCTGGTATGAATTCACTGAGTTTTGATTATATGTCGCGTAGCTATTAGTTGATGGTTGATAGGTACTTGATGCGGTCTGAAATCGTTGAGAATACATTGCGTTACACGCTTTCGAACACAAAATGAAGCATCGGGCTAAATTGCGCTTACTTGTGAATTTGTATAGTTCGAGTTGTTGTAGCCTTGTTGTCCAGCACCGCTCGTCTGATACGAAGGTGTTTTATTCGTCGTTGCATTCGAACTATACGAGCTTTGGTAAACATTCGTATTTGTAGCATTCGATTGATTATAAGGATCATTTTTCGACAGTTGATCCAGTGTGTTGTTCACGGAATTGTTAATGGCTACGCCGACATTCGAGCCAGTCTGCTGAGCGTTCGCTGACGAAACTCCTCGTTGCGAGTAACCAGACGTTAAATTATCAGTCTGTGACGAAGACAACGAATCCGAATTCGAAATCTAAAATCATTAGCATTTATTATTGCAACGAAATACCATTTTGGCTACATACGATTTGTGAAGATTGTAAACCAGCTGCCAGAGATGATTGTTGTACATTCGATTTCGACTGGTAATCGTTCGAAACATCTTGCGCTTGAACATTTTGCTGCGAATCGATGTTCGTTGCATTGAATTTCTCCGTCAGTCGATCGAAAGAATCTTCCGTGCCGAAATCCAAACCACCAAATTGGACATCTAAGTAGCCGATGTTGTTTAATGCATCGCCCGGCATTTCAACGGCTGATGACGGAATCTATAAAGAATTACACTTTCAGTTAAACGCATTGTGTGCAGTGAAAAAAAAGTCGAGTTCGAAAATACAGACATCCCATAGTCGGCACGTTGGATTCGTTAAAACATCAAAGACTGCCGGGAAAATATGTCTGAAATATGTACACATATATTACCTTCGAAGGTGGTGGGACTTTAGCTCGAGCACGACGCACTGCTGGTTGCGATGAGACCACTTGATCGCCGAAGACAGCATTTGAAACATACGACGGAGACGATGTCTACCAAATAGCATCATAAAAACGCCTTCTATAGCTAACAATTGTTAATTTTATCAACATACCTGATAGGTATTGTAATTAGGCGGCGGCGCTGCATTCTGAGATGGTAAGGAATTGAAATACTGCGATTGCTCCGCCGATAACGTTGCGCTCGCGCTCAGTTGTTGCGACTCCATTGTAAGTCTTAAGTTGTGATTGGTATTATTCGGATGCATATCCGGATACTGTACCGAATTTGCCACAGCCGGTGAAGCAGATGTTGTATTCGATACAACCGTCGAAGTATATTGTTGTACTAAGTCGTCTGCTGTCATTTGCGTCGGTTGATTAAGAATGTTATGAGTCTCAAGACCGGGCATCACAGGCATTTCAGAACCTATTGACATCGATATATGATGAATTAAACTTTAGCACTCGGTTAGGCCTTACCTTGTATGCTTTGACTTTGCAAGTTGCTAGGAACAAATACTTTAGTGTCCTTAAGAGATCCAACGTATTCTTCATTATCCCAATCTCCCCATTCATCTGAAGAGAAACATCGATACACTAGCGGCTATTTGAATCGAAATTATTTTGTTTTTGCCGTCACTTACCGTCCTGTTTGGCTTGCTCTGCATTCGTCGCGATAGTATTATCCCACGTGTCGACTTCTTGTGGTTCCTGGCGCGAGTAGTTGTTACGGCCCTGATCTCGTGAGCCCATTCCACGCGGTCCCATACGTCCACCGCGACCGCCCCGACCACCGTAGCCTCCGCGACTGCCCCCACGACCACGGCCACGCCAACCACCACCTTCGCCTCCTTTCGAATCGGCTGCGTTACGCTCGTTCTCTCTAGCCTCCCTACTTCTCCCTGAAAGTTATTTGAACTTTAGAGCTGTACTATATATTGTGAACAAGTATTCGCTTACATCCTCTACTGTCTGATCCACCACGACCACCGCGGATACCATTCCGGTTACGAGATCTTTCACGGTTGTCAACATTTGCATTGTTATCGGTCCACTCGCCATCACCGCTACCTTCATTTGTAGAGTTGGTAGCACGATTCTTCTTCTTCTTCGAAGATGTTTCAAATGCTCCCTATAATAAAAGTAAGACATCGAATTCTATCATGCAATTTACTATGTATGAACAACAAGATTTAAGTATGTCTTCATATTCATAATTATAAACGTATGTGTAAGGACACAATAGGTGCGTTTTTTGCACACCCGAGCAGATCAAACCGAGCAAAAAAACGCACCTAATATTCAAACGGTGAAAAAACGCACCTAATATTGAAACGGACAGCACACAATATGAATGAGACCTAGTTATCTCGTATTTGTTTTGGGAAATCGTATATATAGGCTTGGGCATAAAAACTATTTTCAGAAAATCATTAAAGCGTCCCCTGAAAAGGCAGAAGCAGGGGTTGTTAACTATAGAGTTTCCAGTAATCAACCAATACCAATCATTTGAAACCTTACAACATTTATTTTGAGTTAGGACAAAAGTGAAAAAAATTTCCCCATTTTGTATCGTTGTTTATAAATTTATATTCGTAAATATGGGACCCTATTATGCTTCTCAGTATCTGTAGGTGAGAAGGCTGCTGAAGGGGTGAATCTTCCGATCTACTCTTTCGAAATAATACCTCCCAACCCCCTTCTTCGACCTCGAGCAACGATAGATTATAGATAAATCAGGTAACGATATCATCGCCCGGTGGAAGAGAAATGAAAATGGTAGAGTCCGATCCTTCAGTTTTGGGGGTTGGAGCGATGGACCTTAAATCCATTCTCTGCAATATTTTCAATCGTTCCGGAACTAAAGGAGAGGTCTTGTATAGTATTGACCCGGATGGAGGTGAGGAACGGAAAGGACCTGGTAAACGAAGTATGGACTACGCATTTGGATCCTGAAATATCAAATCACTCAATAAGCCTGACGCTTTTAAAGTATTAGCATACCTGGGCAGCCAGTACAAACTGAACTTGCTGGCAATCCAGGAAACGAAATGGTTGACAGCGAGGTATTATATAATATTCAAAAGTGAGAAACCTGCAGGAAGGCGTGAAATTGGATTGCAATTTACTGTGGATAGGGAGTTCAAACCGCACGTGATGAACTTCATAGCAATATGTGAAGTGTGCGATCTCCATCAAGACATAGCTGGGAATATGGCTGATAAACGTTCACGCCCCAACAGAAGAAAAACAGAAGGAAAAGACGTCCATAACCACCTCGAAAGATTATCCGACACATTGCCATCAAATGTCATCTAAATAATACACGGAGATCTCAATGCTAAAGTCTACAGGACAAGTCTGCACGATGAAATTAATCGACCATGACCAACGCCTGACACAGCGTCATTAGCAGAAAACTTCGCAAAATTCCTTGAGATGAAATCGACTCTCATTCTATAAAGTAATGCAGTAAGATCGGTCGGTGGGGTCTGAATGGACATCAGGATAATAATCAAAATTCGTGCAGAACAAGTCGTTAGGTATGAAGCTCGGCACAAGTGAAATGACTGACAGACCTAAGAAAGCTAAGATTATACTTAAGACCTTAGAAACTTAAATATTAGGCGTGTTTTTTTGCTCCCACTATCTATAACAGAACAATGCTAACCAGTGCAGACGCATTGGAAACAACAACAACTCCCCCTAGCCATAACATGAGTTGTTGTTGTTTCCAATGCGTCTGCACTGGTTAGCATTGTTCTGTTATGGATAAGGGGAGCAAAAAAACGCGCCTACTACCACTTAAATACTTCCAATGCTGCAAATAGAGTTTGCGATAAGAAACCAGAAGATCAATAGAGCGCCGTACATTTTCGAAATTCCAACTGAAATAATCAAATACGGTGAATTCTGCACCAAAAAAGAAAGCAAACTAAAGTGCGAAATTTATGGAGGCATATGACAATGTCATCGGGGAATACCAATGAGGCTTCAGTTTTGGACGATCAACGACCGATCAGATTTTCACAGTGAAACAAGTGCTCGAGAGCTGGTGAATTTGCAGAATTTAAACAAGTATATGACCGTTTTGGCCGAAACGTACTGTACAAAATAATGCTGCACCTCGGCATCCTTGCAAATCTAGCCCGGTGGACTAAAATAACGACGACACATCGACAACATCTCAAGACAGAATCAAGAAATAACTAACTGGTGCTTTTGACAAATGTCAGACTAATGCAAGGCGATGGACTGGCCCCTACACTGTTTTTTTGTTTTTTCAGCTCTGCTTAGCTCTTAAGGGGGGAAATACATGTAAAATGGAAAAGAAATTGCTAATTTCAGATTGACTTAAAATATATATATTGTTTATTCAGAAAATTTTTAATATTAAATCCTCAAAGTACATATCTTATAGTAAATGAAAATATTTTTTTAATAACTTTTTAACACAAAATGGAGGCGATGCGAGCAAATGAAAAAAACACATCAAAAACAGCCTCGTACAACTTAACGCCTTTTCCGAGAAACTTGCAACGTTCAGAGAAAAAAAAATATGCTAATGAGATCTATAATTCCTAGGTGAACCAATAAAATTTAGAAAAAAAAATCAAATTTTTACATTAATATTAGATTTAAAAAAAAAATCGATTTTTTTTCAAAAAAATCACGTTTTTAACATTGGTAAACTAATTATTTTTCCGAAATTACAAGAAAATGTAGGTTCAACGATGAGATAATACTCTTTTGTACATGTGATATAAATTTGAGCCAAATAGGTTCAATATTTTTTGAGATATCTTGTACGGAAATTGAAAAAGTACTACTTTGAGAAAAGCGCGTTTAAAGTTCTAAAGCTCCACCGACCTGGGGAACGCCGCGCTGTCTATAACTGGCTATAACTCAAGAACTAATACGAATATCGCTTCAAAACTTTTTTTGGTATATTTTAAGAGTATTTCAAACACTTTGATGCAATAAAAAAAAATCGTTTTTGTTTTAGCAGTTACATGTATCTCCCCCCTTAAGTATATGATAAGGAGTGTACATTAGTATTTAATAAAATGTCTGTTTACCTTTGAAGCTGCTATTTGAGTTATATGTGGGTATTTAAACTTGCTCCTGAGTAGGTACTTGCAATGTTTCTATTGTGCCTTCAGTGGCTACCAGATACTCCACGTACTACATGCAGGCATGTGGATCTTGAAGTTCTAATAAAAAAAACACTGGCAATATTTGAAATAAGACCAATATTCACCACTGAAGAATGGCAAATTGCACGAGATCCGTGCATTGTTCTAGTACCATTGTATAATTCGATGTTTGGGTTTAATTTAATAAAGCTATGAGTGATAGGGCATTATATGGTGAGATTTTGAAACATTGTCTTGGAACTTAATTCATATGTTAGTTTCTAGGCACAATCGAAAATTTCGTAGTACTTGAAATAAACAAATATTTATAAGATTGCCCGTTAAGTTGAAATGAAAACTCAGTTAAGTGGAGGCATGTTGAGTTTAGTTTCTACTTCAGTGCTATGTGAGCGTCTTATCTCCAAAGCAGGACTCATAACAAATGAGCGTCGAACGACGAAAGCTAAAATGCTCTTTTTATATTATAATTATGTAATTTAAGGTCAAATATTTGTGTTTTTTCTCCAAATTTTTCCTATCTGATCCTCTTTAATATATATTGTAGTAGTGTTTAAGTTAATGTTGAGTGTTTTTTAATTTTTATAAAATTATTAAAGAAAATTTTTGCTCGCATAAATGCATATTCACTTATTAATAGTAATATTACAAAAGAAGTAGAACTGGAACGGACATCGGAACTGGTTCCAGAAGTGGAACAAAACGACTGGGACCAGTTCTTCAATTAATGCGGATTTGCCCATCCCTAATGCGGATGACAACAATTGTCACGTTCCGCCAAAGAACTCCTAATGAAAATTGACCAGGAACCAAAAGAATTAGGCTTGAAAATGAACCTAGCAAAAAACATGATTCAAGCAAGAAAGAGGATCCCAAATAGGTAAAATCTTGACGATTATAATTTAGAATATGTGGACAAATTTATACACATAGGTGCAAAATTGACAGCAAAATGCAAAGAAACTGACGAAATAAAACGGCTAATACAGCTCGCTAATAACATTTTCTTCTCCCTTCTAACTTTACTGAAGACCAGCTTCATACATATGAAGCTCTAAGTCTATAAATTAATAAAAAAAAACCTAGGAAACGCTGGTCAGACTCTTTCGAAGAAGACTGCGCGTCGCTGCTCGGATTTCGTAACCGGAGGACGCGGTCGTTGGACCAAGACAATCTTTTTATTGCTGCTTTATAACCATGAAACTTGTATGTTAAAGTTTTAAATTCATAGCCATAGGACTAATTTTGAATAATTTCTTACAACATGATAGCGATCAAAATGGTTTTTTGAGCTATTCTTTCTGCCAAACATTAAATTGAACTAGGTTATCCAATTGACGCAAGATTTAAAATGATAACGATCTGGCGAACACCGAATCATTACAATACTTACAACTGGAAGTGTTTCGAATAAAAATGCAACAGCTTTCTCCAAATTATTGTCGCATTCATTCAATGCACAGCATACTTCTTCCTCTGATCGCTGAGTCATTTCAATTAAGGTTTGAACTTTTTCACGCATCTCTGGATCTTCAGTTCCGCTGCTAATGTCCGTTATTTGAGCGATGCGAATCTGTTCTGCTGTAGGCTAAAAACCACAAACAAAATACCGAAATCATTCATATATTTCATTCAAAATTTACATACCTTTGGCTGAGTCTTTTCTTTTTCTGGTTTTAATGCATCTGTTTTTTTATTATTCAGAGAAGTATCGCCCCCACCACCTCCACTGCTACTACCACCGCCGCCGCCACCACCACCGGCACTGCTGACATTTGATTTCTTTTGATTGCGACCTCCGCCGCCTGTCCGATTTTGTGTGCTCATGGCTATATACACTGTATTTACAAATTAACTAAAAACAGAAACGTTACGAATAAAAACAATTACATTGAAGTCATAAAACAACGACAGGTTTTTTACAAAAAAAAAAAAAAAATAAGAAATTATATTTTCTAGATTTTCTTAAGCAATACGAGTCAACGTTGTAAATTCTAAAGGAATTTCACGACAAAATCGCTTATCACAGATTCGCGTATTCCAATTTGTACGAAAGTTCGTTGAAAGGCTGACAAAACAATTTGAATTTGAAGCGTCGATTTAAAAATGTCGTGTTTTATATTTACAGCGAGTCAATGGGCTGTAAGGTTTGCTATAGAAGTCTGGAGTGTTTCAGTAAACAAATTTTTCGAATACATCAGGGGAAAAAACATAATTGAGTGCTGAACATTTTCTTCCAATATAAATAAGCATTTGTTGAGTAATTCTCAGTAATGTTTTTTATGCATCTTTTAACGAAGGTAAAAGATGCAGAATCAACTGATGACGTTTCAATTAAAGTATAATTTCAGAATTATAGGAACATGGTTAAGAAAAGAGTCTAAGCTCACTGTCCCCCTTCAATCAGTGGTTCTTCCGAGCATTGATGTTATACTAGGATTGTCCTTTGCAATCATTCTCCTACAAAGTATCCTTCAATACACTTAATCATGCCAAGGTCAGAGCAAACCATGCAAATATTTGCGTGGCATCGGGTGAAGTAAATTCATGATAAAGCGCTTAACGTAGAAATAGGGCGCTAATTAGTGTAAAAAAAATGTAACTTGATGTTGGTACGAGAACGTGTACTTCCTTAATATGAAATACGTTCGTGAGTGGAGGTGGAGGAAAATAGCAGTCCGGAGAATCGTCGATTATTATAACGAACATTTTGCTTTTACTAAAGGCTTGCTCCAAAGGATTTAGTTTCTTTGAATATGGCGGTAAACACTTCCGGATATGAGACGCTCATGCTGCTTAATGGGCAGCATTCTATGTCTTGTGTATTTTTCGATTGTCCATTACCATATAAGCATCTCTCGTTGAATTTGGCAGTTTTTCAGCCATCTCACGAAGAGATTCGCAAAATTTCCCACTGTTGCATGTTCCAGCAGCTATAATTTTTGAGTGTGAAACCCTTTGGAAATTTAATACTGACACAAGGGTGGCAGTTCTTCTCCGAACTGTGAGCACTGTAATAACTGCGCGTGTTCCTTGTTTCGAGTGAACCTTGCTGTGACATAAGCGCAAGTGATACCCTGACTCATCGATAAAAAAAGGAAACATTCGCGGTTGTCGGATATTCAGGAACTGAATGCCAATGTAAATTGTTTGCGGGTTCCTATAGACACCAGCGAACTCATGCGATCCACTTCAGCAGAAGCGTTTTTGAGAATAATCATACGTTCTCCAAGACATCTGTCTATAGTTACCTTCCTGAAATCGAAGCCTTTATCTGTTAGCTTTGTCTTGATCTGCATTAGAGACAAAAATGGACATGCTTTGACTATACAGTCAGAGTCAAAAGTTTGTATACAGATCATACTTGAATCTTTGAAGCTATATATTTTCCATAATACGTAAGACACACAGATTATTTTCTCTAAAATTAAACTTATTTTCTCTAAAATTAAACTAAGTCTTATGTTTTCTAACATAAGATGTGGTCGAAAAAATTAGTCATATTCACTTAGTTTTTTGCTACACAATAAAAATAACTCCTCAAAATGCAGTCAAAAGTTAGTATACAATGCCCTGAATTTCAATTTGTTACAAGTGTCGTTATAAATTTCGCTATGTTGGAGCACTGTAAGTGTGTTTTTCAAGCAAAACTAAGTTCGCAGTTGAATTTTGGCGTGAATGGGTTAGGTTCTGGTGTTAATTGTGTATATGCTTAACATAAAATGGCACGTGGTAAAGAAATAGCAGTAGAAATTCGCGAGTTGATAGTGACCCATCGAAAAAATGGGAAAACCTTAAGTGAAATAGCCGGCATTGTTAACATAAACCGTGGAACTGTTCAGAAAATTATAGAACGGAGCAAAATTCGAGGAAATGTGAAAACTTTGAAACGTTCAGGTCGGCCACGTACTATGACAGCAACCGAAATACGAAAAGTTGTAAGAGAAGTGCGAAAAAACCCGAAATCTACCGCAGTCCAAATAGCCCGAAATCTTTCTGAAGAACGCTGTAAGCCAGTCAGCGCTTCAACTGTACGTAGAGCGCTGAATAATAATGGGTTGCACGGCAGAGTGCCTAGAAATAAACCATGCATTTCTGCTATAAATCGCACTAAGCGCGTTAATTTCGCACAACGTCACTTAAATAGCCCGCAGACCTTTTGGAATAGCGTTCTGTTTAGTGATGAAAGCAAATTTGAAATATTTGGATCAAAGAGGGGTGGAAAGATCTGGAGAGCCAAGAATAGCCAACTACTTCCTCAAAATCTCATTTCGACCGTAAAACATGGTGGCGGTTCATTGCTGGTTTGGGGCTGCATGTCGGCTGCGGGCACTGGAAATCTAATTTTTATTGAATCTACAATGAATAGCCGAGATTATTTGCAGATATTAAAAGACAATTTATGCACTAGTGCTGAAAAATTGGGTCTTGTAACACCATGGATCTTTCAACAAGACAATGATCCAAAACATACAGCAAAGATTGTCAAAGAGTGGCTATTGTACAGGGTTCCTAAGCAATTACATTCACCTCCGCAGTCGCCTGACTTGAACCCTATAGAGCATCTATGGGAAGTTTTGGACCGAAAAATAAGGAATCGAGTCATAAAATCAAAAAATGATCTGCGAACGGCCTTGACCGAGGAATGGGCAAATATTTCAGCCGATGTTACCCAAAACCTAGTAAATTCCATGAATAATAGATTGAAAGCAGTAATTCATTCCAAAGGAGGACCAACAAAATATTAAATCAAATAAATTTTGGACCAAGGTATTATAAAAGGCTGACTCTATATTGATTGTATACTAACTTTTGACTGAATTTTTCAGATACTTCATACATTTTTCATCAATATTTCACGAATTCAAATTTTGTTTTGATCATCATTATACCAAATAAAGAGGAGAACTGTACTTTTCATTTTATGTACTAAATAAATTTTGTTTTACTTCTTTCAATGAAAATATTTGGCTCTAAAGAACTTAACTGAAGCTGTATACTAACTTTTGACTCTGACTGTACATTGAATTGCTTTGAGTGCATCAAGTGTAAGAAGCTTTGCACATGATTCCTGCTTTTTCAGTCCATGCAATTCAGATTCATTCTTTTATGCTCTTAACATCGTTTTAGCAGTGTTGAAACTAATGCCAGCTTTATTTGCGGTATCCCTAACACTGAAGCCGCCTTCGCCGTTACCGAGTGCAAGCGTGGCTTGGAGTGGCTAAGGGCGTATTGATTACTAATTCCGCATCTGATGTGATCATATATAGAGAATTACAGAGGCATCTCCTTAGTCTGTCCGGTCTACAAAATTCTGGAGGATAGAATTAAACCGTACGCTGGAGAAATCATTGGCGAGTATCAAGGTGGTTTCAGATTTGGTCGCTCCACAATCGACCAGCTCTTCACGGTCAAATTAATTTGGCAAAGTGCTGGGAAACAACGTCGACGTATACTAAATATTTGTCGAATTTAAACAAGCATATGGCAGCATCGAAGGAGGCGCACTATATAATATCATGCTCCAATTTGGTATACCGGCCAAATTAGTCAGAATCATAAAGATGACGATGACCAACCCCGTCTCGCAGATCGGTATCCAGAGTAGATTGACAGATCCTTTGGAAACTCTTGTTGGCCTAAAGCAGGGCGATAGAATAGCGCCGACGCTCTTCAACCTGGCAATTGAGTTGCCTGTTTGAGCAATGAATCTGAGCACCAGCGGCACGCTACTCTTTAAGTCGACACAATTGGCAGCGTACACGGATGACATTAACATCATGGCTCGAAAACTGACCGATGCAGAAGAACTTCGGCTTAAACTTGGCACCGCAGCAAACGTTAAACATTCAATAGTGTGGTTGACCTGATAAGCCGATCATAATGGCGTTCTGTAAAAAAAACATGCCCAAGAGGATGAAAAACAACCGCGACGAACTTTGAAAAAAGATTCATCAAGGTAAATTCTGCACCGATCAAGCCGAGAAATATTAAGGATTGCCAAACGTTCACTATAAGAGCAATATGGTAGGATATATTTAAAAATAAGGCAGTGCGTGAACCTCCTTTGACCAGATTCAACCGCCTCAGACAAATGACAAAAACGAGGATCCCGACACTAAGAAGCAACATTCAAGAAATAGAGCGAACATGGGGAAAAAAAGACGCACACCAGTGGGAAATGTCAAAGAAATTGCGCCAAACGCGTATAACAAAATCAGCGATCGGCGAATACTTTCGAGTGATGATACGGTTATGAATATCAAACTTAAGGTTTCGATCGAAGGTAACATCGAGGTGAGTAAAATGATCCACAATTGAAAGAGTGATGGCCCAGTTAGTGAAAAGCACACGGTTTCAGTGTAAAAACAATAGAAAAATATTTGGAGACTTTCAAGGACAAGTAATTGCAATCACACCAAGAAACAAGACGATTTAAATCGTTTTGAAGAGCAAAATGATCACAAAGGAGCATTGATAGCACGAAAAATTTTCAAATCATCAGCGTTTATTCGACTGGGAGAACCAATCACACTGGGAAGATAATTGTCAAAGAGATTGAAGAGTAGATCCTTGTGGAACACCGGAGGAATGAAGGAAAAAAATGAGAGGATGAGGAACCAAGGAGGGAGACATGGCAAGTAGGATTAAATGCAAATGACGATATCCTGGAGAATAGGGTCTCAGATATGTATGATTGATGCGCCTATGACATTCCTAAACATTTAAGAAAACTCATGTTGTAATGTTGTGTTGGCCCGTCATCGCGCGTGTGGAATGGTGTCCGTAAAAGAACGCAATTTTGGAGTCAATATTTGATTCATGCATTTAGTTTTGAATCAATTCGATTCGTAGTTGAAAATTGATGATAAGTTGTGGCGAAAATATAGCTACAAAAACGCATGCACCAGAAGTACTAGACCAGATATAATTGTTTCAGATTTAAAAAAAAATCAAGTTGAATTAGATAAAAAAGTTTGAAGAAGCGGTCGAATAATTGAAAAGCTGAAAAATTAGGTTGCTAATATAATTCCGCGTTTTGAGAAAATATAAATTTCCTATATTAAAATGCATTGAGTTATCGACTTTAATAGTACACTTTCAGACGGAAAATTCAGCTTAGTTTTGATTATTATGTATTTTAAGTAGAAAAGGCTATAATATAACTAGCTTTTAAAGCATCTGTCATAAAAAAAAAGAGAATTTGTTCGTTTGCTTCTGCAGAGGGAGGATGTCGTGAAATGTATTAATTAGTTCGGTTTCACATTGTACATATCAGATATTGCGAAGTTTATTATTAATTTTTTTTAGCTTTAACTGTTTAACAAACAATTTGAGGCTTCGAGCCATGATTAGAACCCAACAAAGAGCGTGTGTCTTCACTTAGTAATAACAAACCCGATCGGTAAATTTTCAAAGTGGAGAAGGCATTGAAGTTTCCAGGCTGTATATTTGTTGAACTACGCACTGGCTATTCGGCAAGTATCAATGCCCCAACATAAAACAAAATCGATAGTGATTAATTTTCTGAAACTTTATTGTCGCTGATTGCTTGAGATTGCTTCTTCAGAAGCACTAATTTCAAGTTCTTGCAGTGATCTATTATGCAACTCGTTCTTCTCTAATGCACGTTACAAATTTCATAGCTTATCGGAATGATCGAAAAATGAATGTTTCATGTAAATTTACGACAGAAAACCCCTACGGCAAGACACCAAGTGAACAAATTCCCAAATTGATTTTTATTCCTGTGAGAGGATTTCAAGGAATAGAACCGGAAATTTGTGGATAAGGAATAAAAAAAGAGGTAAGCTTTCAAATGTATGAGACTAACAGTCGGAAATTTTGATACACCAGTACCTGAGGCATTGTCTCCAGAAAATATCTAATAGTTGAGATAGTTTACTTTGGCAATTGTTTAGATAAACAATTACTATCAAATGGAAAATTAGCACTAAATCTTGTGGCCCTCATAAATTTAAACCAGTTTCCACACCAAAAACATGTGCTAGCGAAACCAGACTCTCAATAACAACGAAAATCGTGAAAACCCTGTCACCTCATTTACGTGAATACCTTTTCATTTGCTTGTGCAACAAGTACGACTTGCTGTAAATTGCGAATCATTGATAGCCAAGTAAAAGCCGGCTACGGTATAATGCAGATCATTACAGTCAACCATTTCACCGCTGGAAATTCTAGCCTGCGGGGAGAAATCGTTGGTTCGCGAACACATTTCCTTTGCGACAGATCCGTCTGAAAGGAAGTTTAGCCACATCCTATCATTAAATCATTTGAATCCGAGACGAATT
Organism: Nemotelus nigrinus; assembly: GCA_947369275.1. Lineage (NCBI taxonomy): Eukaryota > Metazoa > Arthropoda > Insecta > Diptera > Stratiomyidae > Nemotelus > Nemotelus nigrinus. The sequence goes on along the minus strand of OX376372.1, from coordinate 224,469,990 downwards.
ATGAACGTTTCCAACATATTGCAATATCACCACGGAAATTATTCTACTTTTTCGCCCCGCACCCATTCATTACCGATAATCTAGATCTGTCTGCTGCGAAACCACAAACATGAAAACTTCAATTTCCCTCATTTTCCGCTTGTTCACGAAATACCTACATATCGATCGCTCATCGACATCATACTTCAATTTAAAACTGGGAAAAACGACGAATGCAACCGAAACTTCGCAAAATGCCGAAAATTATAATATTCGTCATATTTCGTTTGACTACGACCGCATTCATTACTTCGAGCGCATTCGACACTTTACGTCAAGTTGGCGAACCTGCCAAAGGTAGTTGGCTTTTCGCACAAAGGAGCCACCGCTAACACCATCAATGACCAAAGTGGCCCATGGCCACCATCTCTTCATTCAGTCACCGGAAGAAATTTTCCACTCCGGGCTAATCTCCAGACCCATACTCGTGCTTTTAGCAGTTCTCCAATTTGACTCCCTATAAATTCCATTGTGACGTTTATTTCTTTCGCGGCATCTTAGCGGCTTCGAGACTGAAAGCATCTTTCCCATGAGTGAATCGGTCAATCAGCGCTTTTTGCGTTACTATACTCGTAATCGGCACAGGCACAGTACTCATTTGTTCCAGCACCAGTTCATTGCAGTTCGGCTCCATTCATGGCAGTCATCAGACGCCATTGCTCCAATTTGGTTCACTCGTATTTGACAGCCGTCAAGAGTTCCGTCGACCCAATGAATCACATTTCAGTCGCTTTGCCGGCCGATTGCTCACAGTGCCTTCTACATCCTTCACGTCGTAGACTAGCCCCCTCCCGCAATAAAACCCAGCACAATGTCGCTCCAACCATCGAACTTTTCATCGTAAGGATGCGAATTTGCTCAATCATCGAAATATTTCAATATCCAGACACAACGGTACTTTTCTCCCTCAATGCACTGTGTCACAGAACACCCCTTTCGTCATTTCACACGCAACGTTACAAACTTGCTAATTGACAATGCTCTTACAAGTCCCACGATTTTCACGTCACTTTCATACCCGAGTCAGCCAGTCAGAGAACTATCACACTTCCAGCTTGCATGCGATTTCTACTCCAAATACACGATTTCAACTCACAATTATCGCCACAATCGCGAATCTTTCGAAAACACCTAAATTTACACCGCAACTCAATTGCTAAAGCCCGAAATCTAGATGAAAAAAATTCTTTCTTTTGACGAACAGGAGCCGCCATACACCGTACCTGCTGCAAGTGCGCTGCGAGAAACGCACTTCAGATGAGTGCGGCTATTATTTTGCCGTGGATTTGGTACGACTGGCCAAGATGGCGTTCGCCAGAACCGAATCTGGAATAAGTTCGTTGCAAACAGCTTAAGGAGCCGCTGCATTGAAATAGGCTCCATAAGCCCATTTACATGACAACTCAGTTCGAGTTTTTAGAGGACGGGAGTGAAGAAAGTTTTAGAGGACAGGAGTGAAGTTCAACAACTCGTGTTTTGTAGGTAGAACTTTCCACCGACTGGCAGAAACTTGTGTTGAGATGAGACGTGTAAATCTGGAATAAAAAGATAAATTCTGCATTCGAATCACAACAAGGCCAATAGACCGTTTTGCAAAACATCAACGCGCTCTCTTGTCTTTCAGGGGTGTGTTCAATGTGCATGCTATAGCAGCTATTAGCAGCTATTTTAGCAGCTCTGGCTGTCCAATGTCACGAAATAGCTACTTTCTGATGCTTGCTATTTGACAGTCGGGCTGTCCAAGATTCCGGCATAGCTGCTAAGGTAGCAGCTATTTGCTGCTCGTAGTCTGGAGGATAGCTAGAAAGTAGCTAAGGCAAAATGGCCGTGCGTACACAGCTGACATGCAGTTTGAACGTCATTTTCAATTGGAAATTGAAATGAAAATAAGTTTTTGTGCTTTTGTGACAAAGGAGATGGGGAATAAATTTGAAAATAGTGACAACATAAATTAAATACGGGCTTTTAAACACTTAAACTCAGCTCGAGTTTTAAGTTGGCTTGTACATAGCGTAGCTCATCTTGAGTTTTTAGAAGGCAAGCATAAATCGTAAAAAAAAGGGTGCTCTGATTCCTGTATTATCAAATTTTCAACGATTATTTTTTGCTCTTTTTCTCATATATGGCGTCAAAAGCCGGAAATAAATGATACGTTTTAAATATGTTAGGAAAATTTTAATGGATTGTGCAGCTGTATGTTGAAAACTCCTAAATTTCATACAGTTTCAAAAGTGCAATGAAAGTATTGAACTGATCCACGAAAATGCAAAAATTACAATAAAAAAATTGAAACAAAATTATTTTTGAATTTCCTGCGTAAAGGCTGCCTTCGTAGCAGCTCTTGGCTGTCCAATATCCATAGCTGCTTCACCTAGCTACTGCGAATTTTGACACTTGCTAACGTGATGCTATGCTATGCTTTTGGAGCAGCTATAGCATGCACATTGAACACACCCCAGATTCACTGGTAACTAAGCGAAGTATTTGACAGTTCTCAGCCTCAGACATTTCCAGCAGCGCATATCACCGATTTCTATTTGGGAAAACTTATCTGGAACAACTTATCGTCCGCACATGTAAATCTAGTCGCATGGAGTATACAACAGAGGTCAAGTCGTACTGCCTACACAAAATTAAATTAGGTCTGTTTCCGTACTTTCAGCAAACTGCAGCAGTAACAGAATTTGGCAGCTGGCTTCTTTTTGCTGCAAAATTTGGCTTGCAGCAAAAGTACGGAAACGACTTGCTGCGAATCTATTTTAATATATTATAATAGATTCAAGTACGGAAACAGACCTATTATTTAGCTAAAAAAAAAAGAAAAATAAATAATTTCGAAAATCATTTTTGCCGTTATCTACGTCGTTTACACAGCCATTTTCTACATATCTTTTTTTGATGTGTGGTTGTCTTCTAGTACAAATGTTTCACATGTCACAGCCCCAGCTGATTCTTTTATCAAAATAAGTTTTTAACACCTTCACCAAGTCGGCGCTCCCGTAAAACAAAGTTATCTAAACTATGTCAATACCTCTCTCGCTGGCAAGTGGAACCGGGAAGTTCTATAAGCGTTCTGCGAAAATCATACGGTTTGCTCGACATGGATGTACAAATCGGCCATTCTTCCACATAGTTGTAATGGAGGTTAGGTCGCGTATATATTTTACTAGTATCTAAAATGACTGACATTTTCCTATTGATTTTCTAGCGACGAAAAAACCAACATCAACCCGTAATTGAACAAGTAGGCGTCTACGACCCGTTCCCAAATGAACACCAAGAACAACTGGTTTCGCTGAATTTCGAGCGAATTCGCCACTGGCTAGGAAACGGTGCCCATGTTTCGATTCCCGTTGCCGAGCTCCTAGGCATCGCAGGATTTTTGCCGATTCATCCGCGAACGTATATGTCAGCATGGCGAAATCGGCAGAAACTGGCAGCTATCGCTGAGGCTGCTAAGGACTCACCAGAAGAAAGTATAAAAGTTGATACTAAAGATACGGCAAACAGTTAATTTAGAGTTGTGTAGTTCCTGCATCTGATGAATAAACACATAGAAAACATTTGATTCGAATTTCGCAGTACAATTATTAAGGCCGTAAATAACTTGCTCAGCCATCATGTCGAAATATGCCCAAGTGGTATGAAGTAATGCGAATGAATGCTTCATTGGGATACTCGAATCAAGATCATCCATCTGTAGAAACCGCTGGCGGAAAAGGCGCATTTAAGAGACAGTTTATATTCAGACATGCAGACATTTAAGTTCTCTCTTGCATTCAATCACCAAGAGTTATCAAGGTAAGCATAAAATATGCAACATAAAACTATCGAAATTGTCGAGAGCAGTAGATGTTGGAGCCCGAGATCTCTTCTACTCAAAGTAAAAATTATACGTAGGTCACCATATGATAGAACACTGAATGCCGTTCAGTAATTCTCATCTTTCTCAGCTGGCAAAATTTGAGTTGCCAGCGTATGAAATTGAATTCGGGTTACTGACCATTTTCCAGTACCACTTGAAGATTTCTTGGTCAATAGTTGAAATTTGTCAAAGAAAGTCTGCAGATTCATCAACAACATCTATTTCTCAATAAATCATGTTTAAATCTATTGCTCCTTTCCAGTCGTCCAATTTTTGCCCGGATCCTTCATCAGAGTGAAGTCATGTCCGTGTAACGAGCTCCAGCCTCGGCCTTTTGGTTCTGGAAAAATTTCCCAGCCTTCTATTATCGACAGTTTTTTCACTAGACCAATCGCAGCTAGAAAAATCAACAGGTTATGAAATCCACTTTTTATAAAATTTCAACTCTATTCGCATACCAAAGATCGATCCCATCGCAACTCCGGCTGCAATACTTCGTTTCCATGCCCCGTAAACACTGCCGGCGCAATAGCCACCGATGACATAGTTTATGCTACAAGTACAATGAGTTTTCCATAAGTCATTGCGATCGATATTAAATAGCTACCGTACATATCATCTTTACCACGAACGTTTGCGGAAGTGTATGTTCCTAATGTAAATGCCGATGCCATTCCCATAAACGGTCCCGTAATGGACGCGATCCGAGCAATTGTCGGCAGATATCCTTGCGGTTTCGTGTAAAGTAGAACATCATACATCGACCAAACTAAGCCGCCAGTCAGTGCAACTTTATTTGTGGCAATCATTTTCCCCGACAGATCGGATCCTTCTGGATTGTCATAGTATTTGGCGTTTAAATTCATTGTGAAACTGGTGACTGAAATAGCGGGAGCTGCGGGCGAGAGATATATGTTAACGGCTCATAGCTAAATGTTTGTGGTAGGTGGTGCAGTAATTATGCAGAACAATTTGATATATTAAAATAACACAAACCTGCATGAACTATTTACGTAACTTTGAATGTCAAAAGCCGATTTAGACAATCTGTCAAAGCCAACATATGGCATTTATAGGTTAGGGGGCTGGTAAGGGGTGTTGGGGTGTTTCATGACTGAGAAGTACGTTCAATGACTTAATGTAGTGATAGCCACAGGATAATTTCTTTCCGGCGGGAAAAAATTCGTATGCATGTACGGCCAAAAAAAAACCAAACAATCATTTAGGATGTATTTTTTTTTCACATTTTGATTCACATTACTGTCATTCTACTGCATACCAAAGCTATTTTGGGTGGTTTTAAATTTCGTGGTCACAGATACGTTCGTAAGTTTCGTGGTTCATTCCGAGTTCGTTTATTAAAATGATGTAAGCATTTTTACGTTTATTAAGGTTATACATGTCTTTAAGGTTTCTTTTGAGTGGTAAATGCTGTTTTTGAGCACTCAACGTATATACATTGATTGGATGCCAACTGTGATTCATTTATTACGTTCTCGGATACTATCGGTTTAGTCAATGTCGCTTTTAAGTAGCCGGTCATGCAAATGCTAAACATATCAAAGTCTGTATGTGAAGGTTAAGCCGCATATGATTTCTCCATAAACGCTCCACGATCATGTCATGTTGACTATTGCATTATCAAGTATAACAAATTATCTAAATACGGAAGTCATCTCCTGAATTTCACTCTGACTTACGATTGCGAAGAGCGAGGAGGATTTAATTATTCTATTTTCCAAATTAATTGTTTAATTAAATACCGGATAGATTTAATGACCCATGAAAAACGTAACATTTTACCAACAAAATATATCAGTTGACCCTAAGAGCGATGCGGCATCACATCTTCATTATTTCGATCGTATTAATCTCAGCAACGAACCAGGTACTTAATATATGATTTTTCTTGAAAGCGATGCGGTAATTATTGAATGTTTCTAACTAGAGAAAAGTTTCGGTCATAGTTGATCGAATAGAATACTCATCTAATACGAACTACATGAAGTACAGTGGTGGTGTGAATGAAAATGGCAAAGTTGATTTGCTTATCGAATGTTTCAAACCGATTTCGAACATACATTTGGCTCTTGAAGTGACGGCATTACAATTTATCGGAAATCAAGATGTTCTCTTAATGAATCGTACAATAAGTTACTGTCGAAAACGCTCCAAGAACGAAATGCGTGAAAAGCTGTGGCGCTTCATCATGGATTCGGTACGTCAATTCTCGAATATGACGCGTGGCTGCCCATTCCGGCCTGGATCTTATTTTGTGCACAATTATCAATTGGACGATATTGATATTCCGAATTTCATACCGGATTCACGATTTAAAGTGAAATTTGCTTTGTACATGGAAAATATTGTTGGAGATTTGGAATGGGTGGGTGGGAATGTTTGTTTTGGATCGATTCGTCAAGTCACGAAAAGTGAGCTTAAGCTAGAAAAAGTGTCAAAGCCTCTACTTCAATTGAATTAAAAATAAAAAAAAATTTTAAACGATTTGCACGGCTCATTTTTCTACTGCTTAATGAGTACTTCGTTTACTTTAAATCGTCAGATAGATAAAATTCGACCCAGGTGGGAAGTTCTACCATCAGAGGGCGAAAAGGGTGGGGAAAATTGAAGAAAAACACCCAAAAAATACACGAGAAGACAATACACTAAAGAAAAACAAGCAAACGAACAAAAAACACCCCCATAAGAAACAGAAAACCACAAAAACACAAACACACAAGACATAAATTTGTCGGCAAAACCGTTTAAAGGCAATGCGGAACACGTAGATCAACTCAACTTCAGTAAAAATGTTGCAAATTCGCCGCGACTCTGCCGATATGCCATTTCAATTCTTTTAATTATTTAATTGTAAATTGCAGTATGTTGTAAATCTATTTTAAAAGCGAATGTAAATATTTTTCTTTAATTTTAGTTTTTTTATCTTTTTATTTTTAGTTTCTTATTTTTATTATCTAACTTTAGTTCTTCTCTTATTTATATATTAATTCTAACCAATACATGCTAGTATTTATTTCCTTTTCACACCATATAAAATCAAATTGAAATAGCAGAAAAGTCGATTAAAACAGTTTTATAAAGAATAGTTTGATTTGTTGGTTTCTTGTCCTCTCTCATACCAGTGCTTGACACTGCCTGAGGGGAAAGTTTGTGACAAATGAAGTTATTCGATTGCATGCAATATGAAATATTTTGTTATGGGTGTTGGTGAATACAAGTGAAAAACTAACGACCATACCACAACTAATTAGCCATTTATGTCACGCCTAATGTATCCTCATTTTGTTAAAGTAAGAAAAAATTGCGATGAGAGTGTGGTTCGGACCCTTCCACAGATCCTTCATTCCCTACTCGGGAATGGTCAATTTATTACTAACAGCGGAATTCAGACTAACCCCATTCTTTGTCTATAGTTAGGAAATACTTTACAGTTGGTGGTGGATAAAAAGTGCATGCATATATATATTCTTTTCTCAACAGAGCCCTCTTTCAGCATTCATGCATGAGTATGTTGAAATGGTGAAATTTTCTTCAGTTCAGTAAATCCTAGTTTGCTGAGCTGAAGAAGTGTGTCACGAAATCGGATATATATGTGTATTTATACAATTACATATATATGTTTGATTGTCGACGACGAATTCGAATAAATTAATTACACAAGCTTACGTTAAAGCCACCAATATTGCCACACTCGATTTTCGCAATTATTTGGGTAGCAATTACGAAACGAAACAATTTTTAATTGTTCCCACTTTGCGACCAGCAGGAAATTTCAAACTGGCCGTTTTAGTTTTCTATTCGCCGCTACGTGCCGTCATCATCTAATCGAAGGCGTTTGCATCAAATGGAAATATACTCGAATGCTTTCCTCGGCTCGCCGAGGAGTGGAATGAGCAGAAAATACACCCGGAGATGAAACAAAACGTCGAATAGTGGATGTTCGATTCGAATGCATTTCGTACACTTGCCGTGACGATGATACATATGTGTTAGTTAGAAGACAAAACTCAATCTGCATCGAAGAGGAGGACATGAATAGTGGAGTCTGTCCCATGTCTGTCCTAGTCTGTCTGACTGAAGTGACATTTAGTTGCAATGGGAGAAGGTAAATAACATTTTTCGGCGATCGCTATTTTCTCGTCAGCCCTGTCTGTCGTTTTCTTATGTTCGCTTGGCACTGCGATTTGTTAGTGGTCGGTCGCGGAACGCGTTGTTAGTTCTCCTACGAGTCGAAAGCACGCCTTGGATCTAGGGAAATTTGATTAAATGGGATTGACTTCTCTTGATTTTGCTGCTCTGTGCCAAAGATAGCCCGTACAGAAAGTGAATTGATCTTGTAATTTCGTTGTGAAATAGTGTCGACTAGGAGGTTATGTGTTCGGGAATCTATAAAGTTTCATACAGCCGCAATTTGTGATGTTCAGGTGCTCCGTTCGCCTTGGAGCAAGTGCCTTTCGTCTGTCAATACTACCATTCCCTTGAGCTGTTGCAAATAAAAAAAGAAGAAAGTACTTTCAATGTTCGGGCTTATTCTGTTGCTGTCGGAGCTGCGTAAAAGATAAAGTCTAGATATAAACATCCTGCTCCACAGGGCTGCATGCCTATATTTCGGTGAAATAAACATGTGAAACAGTTTAAGAATTTTTCGCAAAAATTCTTCGATAAACCTGTCTGCAATTCGAGTAAGCTGCGTGGCATACGGTACCGCGTCCGGTTTGTGATTCCATTTTCTTTTACTTTCCTTCGTTTTGTACTGTTTCCGTCCACACGCCCTTTTGGCGAAGCCGTGTGCTACTTTTCGCAATTTGTGCATCATCATCAACTGGAGCAGAGGAGCGCGTAAGGCGCTACGCCAGAACTGGAACAGCAAACCAACGAAAGGAGGTCAATCGGGAGCAGGCAGCTTCTCGTGTCATGTAGCAAATTGCTGTCGCAAAAACTCAGGTAAGTCTATTTACTCTACAATACAATCTCTCGGTTCGACTAGAGAATCGGCCATGTAACTAAGTACCGGCCAGGGACCAGATATTTGTCTTCTACTGTTCAACACCCATTCTCATTGCATGTTGGTTTTGCGATATCCGTACTCCTGCCCAAAATATACCATTTTTTCTATTGCACTTTTTTTCTGGCAACTTACCAATTGTGTTTCGGGAACTGCATTTTTCTGTTGGCTATTCATGGGTTTTTTATAGAGCGAATAGAAGAGCCCTCGTCGTTTTCGGCACAAAATAAATGCAAGCATGGAGCACTGTAAGATACCTAAGGGAGTGCATGGAAGAGGCTCTGGCGATTCTTTCCAGCGGTCTCGTTTCGTGGAATGAAGGTGAAGACGACGGTGCAGACGAAACGTGCGGAATGCAAGAAAGGCAGCACCCACATTAGCAGCAGAAGTGACAGAAGATGATGCTCCATCCGCCGGTGTCATTGACACGTCGAGAGAAAAGTCGCTTTATGGTTTGTGTTCGGAAAGATTTTCGATCTTCAATGTGGTTAGTGTTGCAGAAGGCAGAGATGAATTTCCAATGTGGAGAATGTAGAGGTGGTATTTGAATTTTGTTTGAACATATTAAATATAAAAGATTTTGCTTGATCCGGTGTAAAAATTATTAGAATTCTTAAACCTTTACCACAAAAAAACCTGTATGTATCCCATACATTATTCACTCACAAACAAAAAACTTGAAAGTAAAATTATATATATATAACTTCTAAATACACTTGCTATTCCACATATTTATATTTACTTAAACTTGGTTAAATGAAAATCACTCATCATTTTTCAAACTATAAATCATTATGTTCCGTCTTCTACCAAATGATGCGATCTAATAAATGATCCAATCGTATCCAAAGAATTAGTATGTGTTCACAAAATCGTCGAACAACTGTTTATTTCAATCAAGATCGGCCAAACAAAATAATAACAACCGTTTATTTGCCTCCCAACCCCTGATAATTATCGCCATCACACAGCCGATCTTACAAACTTTATGAAAAAACATCCAGATTCTCTCGTTTAGTAGTAATTCTTGATTGTAATCTTCCAAATAGCAAACAAAATTGAAGTAGTTCAAGTAACTGCATGAATAGTAGTCTTGTAATTGAAGTGTGTCAGGTGTTTACGAAATCAGAGATACAAGCTATATAAGGTTATAAAAACCAATAGCAATGCTAGCGTTCATTTAGATAGAAGATATAAGATATAATGACCATAATGAAAAGATATAATGACCTAGCTCAAGAATTTTTAAAAAAGTCGCGCGAAGCATATGAAAGCTATGTCAGTATAGTTGGCGAAAACATAATTCACAATCCTAAGACTTTTTTTCGACTTTGTGGACATCAGGCGAAAAGCTTCCGGCCTCAACTGTCTATCGCTGATGGAGTATATTTAACTAGAGAGGGCATTACAAAAACTATAAGAGAGCTTGACATGAAAAAAGGCCCTGGACCAGACCCACTTCCTCCCAGCTTCATAATTAAGTGTGCAGAAACGATTAATGCAGATAATTTTCAACAAATCGCTGCATTGCGGTATATTTCTTCGTTTCTGGAAGTCTTCCCATCTTACGCCGATTCTTAAAAGTGGCGACAAACGATCGGTCGAGAATTATAGAGGCATCGCCACTTTGTCTGCTATACCAAAGCTGGCTGAAAAAATTGTTTGTGAAAAACTTACAATTGTTGTTGATCCTCTTCTAAACGAGCAACAACATGGCTTCAGAAAAAGTTGGCCCTCTACCACCAACCTTATCATAATGATTTCAAATGTGCTTTGCAATATCGAAAAAGGACGTCAGATTGATACTAAATAAACTGTCTTCAGCAAGACTTTTCACCATGTCGACCATGATGTTTTGAAATTTAATTTAAGATAACGCAACGGTTCACAAGGCTGCAATTTAAAAACCAGGATTCGAACTTTTATATCTTTCGTCGGAATTTTTTTTTTGCATCATCCAGTGACTTTTACATCTTTCCTCGGCTCAAGGAACACCTTCGGGGTAAGAAATTGGAAGATGATGGTGAAGTGATGGCCGCTGTTGAGGCATTTTGGGGGAGCCAAGATAAAGAATTTTTTTCTAAGGATATCCTGGGTTTGAAAAAAAGATGGACTAAATGTATTAACTTGTCAGGAGACTTTGTTGAAAAATAAATATATCTTTTAAGTTTAATCACCTTGGTTTATATTCATGGTCATTACTTATTGATCAACCCTCGTAGACCGCAAAAAAATATATTCACAATTTAAAATCGAAAATTTTTAAACATACCAAACTTTTCTGGAGTGAATTAAACATATTCAGACTAGATAAAAACATGCCATTTGCATTTTAATTATCAGTTTAATTCCGATAAATATATTCTCTCAACTTTGTTTGCCGATTGTTTTCATCCAGTAACGATCCCTGATTGTGAATAATATTATCCATTTATTCATACTTCTGGCGTTCCGCTGGGGTTACGTTTGGGTCCAATATTGTTTTTTTTTTACTTTTCTAAATTATGTACAAAAATATGGTGTATAATACCGCTAAAAAAATTTTGTTGTTCGCAGACGAATAATTGCCAAAAATTTTAGTTTATAACATAGATCTTCCCTATTAGACGACCCTAACTTAATGTTACCCTAACTTAATGTTACCAGTCGTCACTGAAGATTGGTTCCTATTTTCTCTCTATTTCTTTACGGATAACATATAGCTAACACGACGATATGAGCACAAATTGCGTTCTTTCGAAAAGGCTTCTTATAACGAATTATTTAGGTTCGAATTCGCCAATTAACCGCTAATAAAAATTTTTTGGAGTAAAAATTTAATTTTTTGTGTTGAGAGAAAACTATCCGGAAATTAGAAAAGTAAAAGAACAGATTGCGGGTAAAAACCGGTAAAACAAAATCCGAAAGTGACAACTGTGTTTCACTCATTCTCACACGAACAACGTCGAATTAATCAGCTGTGGGACTATTTGATAGCTAGAACCGTTTTGCCAGTAGAAAAATTGTGGGTGACATTTTTGCAAGAGAGGTAGCCCCGACATCAGTGAAAATTACGTCATTTTTTGGTTACGGAAAACTGGATAACTCAAAGGTTAGAGACTGAGTTGGAAATATATGGCAAAAGAACTCTCAATCACTTCACGAATCTAAGAATATTTCGAAATATTTCATAAACTCCAATATTGAACAAAGTATCCCACAACACCCCATCTCTGATCTTGAGGTTTAGAGTTGAAAAAGCTTCATTTTCGCAATCGAAATGGTTACAATTGTGAAATTATTAATATCATGCCGCATTTTTCCCCGATTGACTAAGGGTTCCTTTCAGAGCTAGGTTAATTAAAAAGTTTGCATAGCCCTTCGTCTTTTTTATACTTTATTTTTCAATTTTTGTTTGGTACTTTATATGTAATTTGTACCTTGTTTGTGAATAAATAAATGTAAATTTACACGAAGCTTCAATGTACACCGAAGAAATTAACGCCTCCAAAACTGGGATTGTACCTATGGAAGTAAAAGTGAAAACTTGCAGTTTCAGCTGTACCTTGGAAATCTCTATCACTCCAGTCACCGCTATTCATGCAAAAAAAAGCTTGCGAGAAAGTAAAATTATTACTTAAATTTCATCTCATCTATTGTTATTGCCTGGTTTGGCGTATTCAACAATTCATTGTACACACAATTACAAGTGTGCACATGCACATAAGTATAGTGGTACGTTCAGTACAAGCAAGCATTTATGTACAGCGAAATCGCATGGTTGCATGTATATCACTGAAGCACTCACATATTGCGATTTTTCAGCAGGTTTCCCGAACAATATATTCGATTCGATCCCAGTAAGAAATATAATGATTCGTTTCGATTACATCTTGCGTTGCAAATAACTGCTAATTCCTGTATCCGGGGTCACAGTCACATTAGTAAGCATGCGCTCTTTCTATTCAAAACCAAACAGTTGACGGTTAAATTGGAAGTTTCTTGTTAATTCTAGCGTGAACGGAAAATGTCAAGATATGCCAAACGTATCTTGAAGGAACGTTAGTTTCTTGTTAAAGAGCTCACGCGTCCAGTATCTTACCAATTACAAAACAATTAGCTGGCTTTGCAAAAAGTGATCACCTTGCATTGTCTCTTCGCGTGAATTTTAATCTTGATTTCAGGCTGGAACTTTAGCTATAATAGACAGAACCAAGCATAACTGAGGCCTTAGATGCGGTCTGAACCACAACATTTCCCGAATCGCTACAATTTACTGTTGGCTATGTATGAACTGATACACTTGCCAATTTATCTAGTGCGAAAAAACCGCAGATGATTTAGTTGATTACCACTAAGCGAACTTTAAAGAGGTGAAGTTTAATGGCCTCTGGTTTTCTTCTGGGAATTCAAAATCTTCACAGCGTCCGTTCCGCTCACTACTTGGTCGCACGGTTTTCATCAAGAAGTTACATCATAATGAGTACGTACATGTTTGTATCGCCTAGCTGTTGTGTTTTGCAAACTTTGCAAATTTACATCGCAAGACAAATATTACCAAAAGGAAATAACAGTATTGCTCTACTACATTGCCATATGCAACTAAAACGACAGGGGAGTGAAAGAGCGGTTGATTATTAAATAAGTAGACATATTCGGACTGAGGGGCTGCAAATGTGCTAACTGCCAACTTGTGTCTGCCTGGCTAGTGACCTCATGAATTTAGGTTTCGTATCAATAAGATAAGATAAAAGCTATGTGCACGAAAAAGATTACGTTTTGTATTTGAGAGCGTGCGTGCACAATAATTGGATGAATTCAATGATAAGATTGAAAAATCTTTTCGATTTAGTTACTTTCGATTGAAAATTAATTGTCGTTTTGTACTAGGTGGCTTTCAGATAAGGTTAGATTTAGTGAAACGGTCTATACGTGCACGTATTTATGTCAACCATACGAACACGTAATGCGAATTAGCGAATATTTACTAAACAAGTTGAATCGGCCCCATTTTTCATATTCAACAAGCTCTAGTGCTTTTGTTTCATCGGGCTCGTATGCTTCGTTTTTCAGTTTACTTTATTCGAATTACGATGCGATGCGATCGGATCTGAAACTGTACTGTAGCTGCTTGCAGTTAACAGCGCTCCCCGCCACTGAACGTTCACCATCCTAGTTCGATACTTTTCGAATCTTAACGCAGTGGCCAATATCTCTATAATAAAAAGCCTAAAATCGTCTTCTAGCTCAGGATCGGAACGATTACCATCAGTGACGTCTCGTGGTTTTGAGACTTAGGGAAGCACAAGCAAAATATATTTTTTTTTTGGTTCAATAGGTTCATCCTGCTTGGCCAAACCAGATTCTGTTGCTTCCACTGCTTGGGAAAAACGGCTTCTCGTAAGCACGTTGTAAATGTATCAGCAAAGTCTTTTGGTATCTCCTTTGCCGCCAGCTTAAGTGCTTTATTCGGTATCGCATCCAATCCAGGCGCTTTTTTGTCATCGATTTTTCGTATGGCCTACAATAATTCTTTTCTGCTTATCGCCGGCACGTTTTGAGCATCTACCTGTATTACCGGTAGGCTATCGCCTCGATTCTGTAGGAATAGCGTTATGACTATTTCCTGGAGCATCTTCGGACACTTTATTTGAGGAGAATTCTTTCGCTTTATTGTAGTCATGACTGCTTTGTACGCTCCGCCCCATGGAGCGGAATCGGCCTCGTTACACAGCTTTCTAAAGTGCTCCCTGTTGCTCTTAGCGATTGCAAGTTGATTGCTACAATTATGTGTTTTTGCTACGTACGTAGTTCACCGTAGCTATTATGACCTGATGGTCACTGGGCGTGTAGTGGTTGCTAACCAACCACTGCAAGTCCTTGACTAGAGCGTCGCTCACAAATGTGAGGTCTACAATGGAACCCAGCTTTCGCCTACTGAAGGTGCTGGCATTCCCATTGTTTGCAAGGGCGATATTTAAGTGCGAAAATGCTTCCAATAAAACTCGCCCCCAAGCGTTGGTTTTCTTGTTCCCCCACTACTCAGCCCAGGCGTTAAAGTCGCCGGCTATGATCTTCGGATTGTGTCATTTTACATCCATTGTGCACCATTCGCTCATATTCCGCCAATGTCAGACTCGGTGCTGCGTATCAGCTATATACATAGATGCTAGCAATTTTAGCCCATACATATCCACTCCCCGGTTGTTGCATTACGTCCTGGAACGCTCCATTGCCACATGCCCATACTGCTGCTTACCGCCCAGACGCCACTATGGAGATTTCGATGTTGCTCGCAAATTATGGCGATGTCGGCTTTGAGCTCGTAAACCGACTGTGAAAGCAAATCCAGCGCTGCTCGATAATGATTGAGATTCAGTTGCATGATCTTCAATTTCGCCTGGAGTTTAACGCCTTCTTGAAAACTACACACCTGCTGCTACCCGCTACGTGCTTGTTATCGCAACCTTCGGTTTCCCTGCAGAAGAGACAATTCCGGTCCTTATTGCAATTTTCGGCAACGTGGCCTTCTTCTCCACATTTTCGTCACAACTTTGATCAATCCTGCGGGTTTCTGCAGCTGTTCGCTATATGCCTGAATTCGAGGCATTTAAAACACCTTTTCATTGAAATCTGCTCCCGTAATCTACAAATTAGCCACCCGATTCGGACTTTGCCTACTGCTAAGACCTTACTTGCTTGGTTAACAGCAAGATGTGTATAGTAGCTGTTTGGGTACCTCTGAAATATCTTCTAAGACCCGCGATATTTGATTCCTCCACGTTTATCAGCCCCACTTAATCCTTAAGAGAAAATTTTCTTTCGTAGTGATCTCGTCTAGATCTCGGTATTCAACTGCTATTCGCTGGCAGTTCCCTCGTACGTTTGCCTGTTCACCAAGAGAGGCCTCAATTTTCGTCTTGAATTTGTAGGGACCACAAGGTTGGACACAGTGTCGCAGTACCAACATTACCCACACTGCATAACCATCGTCAGTACTTAGAATAAAACTTCATCTTCATCAGCCGACCGACGAGGTCGTGCGTGAGCGCGCTCATCATTTCTATCCTGTCATTTAAGTTTGTAGTAATAAATTGTTTCTTTAGTTAACTATTAGTTCCGTGTTTACTTTATCCGATAATCAGTAGCCCATACGTTACAAATTCCTCATGCTCGGATCCGCCAGATTTAAATTCGAGCAGCAGGCAGCCCGTTTGTGTCCGCCGAATGCGGGTCACGTTGTCCCTTAGGTCCTTTAAAATACGGTCTGTCTTGACTTTTGGCAGGACGTCCGCGTATGTAACGCCCTCCTTAGCAGCAGCGATAATCATTGCCTCCGGGCGAGGCCTCCGTTGCAGCTGTTTCTTTTTTCACCTTTGGACCTTGGCCCGCTCTTGACCCATTTGCTTGGCGTTACCACCCACTATTTGCACGGGTTGTTTACTACTGTCTTGTCTCGGTTTGGCACTGGAGAGAAACTTCTTCGGTGTCCTCACCCTCTTTCTTTTAGGAGTGGCTTGTGGCCCGCGTAAATCGGCAGCTTCCTCTCTTGGCCGCTTCTGTACTTCTGTTTTTCCT
Organism: Nemotelus nigrinus; assembly: GCA_947369275.1. NCBI lineage: Eukaryota > Metazoa > Arthropoda > Insecta > Diptera > Stratiomyidae > Nemotelus > Nemotelus nigrinus. The sequence continues at coordinate 224,453,503 of OX376372.1, read as the reverse complement.
GCGAGTCGACCAGCACTAGCCATAATACCTAGCAGTGTGGACAGGCAGGTGGACGGTTCCTCTGACAGGTAATTTGCGTACCTGTTTCTACCTTGGCCTAAGCTTGCACTGCCCTATGTGCTATTGCTCATCTCTCACCTTGTTGTAAGTCAATCTTATTGCCTGTATCCGATCCTTAATCGCGTTGTGAATGTTATGACGCAGGCTCACATACTCCATCAGATCAACAATGAGGCTCCCCATTTTTCTGAACACATCCGTTGCGGGTTCCTTGTTCTCTTCAGAAAGGGTGCTACTCCGTTTTGAGAGTGTGCTGTCCCGGATGTCGAAGTTCGACATAGAAGCGCGCTGCGTTGAAACGGATTCTCCATTTGCATACTGATATTTTGCCTTGTAGTATTGAGCGTTGAAGGAGCGAAGCTGCCCGCTCCTTTAACGTTAGGGTCCGCTGTCGACTCATTTCCACCTATGCTGGAAGATAGCCCACGGGAAATCACGGATCCTTTCGAAGTTTGAACATATATCCCTGTTTGAATGTTACCTTTCTTGACTTCCATCGTTGGTTTATTATTCTAGGTTCCTTTCCATAGCCTTTTATACTTGCGGCCAGGTTGGACGCATAGTTGAAGGACGGCGCCAGCTCGTACTGTCGTAGAGAGCTCATTGGGTTTCAAAGGCATTTCCGCCCCACCCTCCTTCTTTACCGCTCTCGGTCGGGGTCTGCTTATTTGTTATTCGCAGCTAACTTACATTACTGTTAGGCTGTCCATAATCCGCCACCTATGACCCCCCCAGTAGCTTGAGCTATGCCCTGTGTAATCGTCGGTATGTTATAATGGATGAAACATGGTTACACCACTACACTCCAGAGTCAAAACGGTCATCATCTGAGTGAACAGCAGTCCGTGAATCTTGTCCAAAGCGGCAAAAATCGCAACAGTTCGCTGACAAGGCTAAGTCGTAAGTTTATTTTGGGTGTCGCATAAAATAATACTTATCGACTACCTTGAAAAGGGAAATGCAAAAGTATTTTCCAGTGCAAAGGTACTCACTTCATTTTTGTAGTTCATGGTAGACCAACACGAAGTTTAATCGACACAAACTTTTATGTGCCACTGTATGCACGTGAAAGAAAACTCGAAGTCATCGTTACTCTGTTAATATTAAGTAACATAATATATGCTTCTAGAAAATGTTCACAAAGCGATATAATGCTTTGAAATGCACGATTAAGATCCGATAATCAGTTTGCTTTGTTAGCGGACCTTCACTATACATCGAGGTAGATTGGCTTCGAGGCAGCTGTCATTCAATGGAGATACCAACAAAAAAACTATTCGTTCTTCTTTCCCAAAATTATTCTTCCGTCTTCAACAATATTCCCACTACTTTGGATCAAATGGTTATTCCAAAGCTGAGCATGATTGAACGCAATTAACTGAACCCAGCTGGCATCGAGCCATTTCCGAACTTCACCCAAATACGAAGATGAGTGAGTCTTCCTTCGATCAAGCTTCCAGGCTGAGCAACACCTGAGTTTGCCTCAATGGAATAGAATGGAATGCGACATCCAAATCAAACAAATGCAAACCCGACGTAATTCGACTCATCAGCAACCATGTGCTTGCAGTATCATGTAGTGTGGATTAATGAGCAACGGCGAGGAAGTGGAGCCAGTGGCGAGCTAGTGGCGAGCTGAAAATCGGAAAAGACAGTCGTTTTGCTATTGCTAGATACTAGCGATACTCTTAAGAGGCTTCGCCAAGCGAATCGATCGAAAGAATTTTCATAGCTTTTGGCCGTGCGCAGAGTCGGCAAGTCAGTGATTTGCGCTGCCTCGGTCAAGAGTAAATCCACTTTTTCGATGTTAGCCAGTTATTTTCGTGTTCGGCTGTAGTTAGATTGTGTATTAAGTTGATGCATTGTGATGCAAAAAATGAAGAAAGTGATGAATGGTGAATTCCTGTCTAATGTTTACTAGAAGTTTACGAGAGTGAAAACTGGCCCCAGAATAGTCCTCGGGTGTGAGTTCGACCTAATCCCCCCGGTGTGCGGAAGTGAATAATTGCAAATCGGCTGGGTTCCATGCTAGTGCGATGTTATGTTCGATTGTCCCTACTGTCCGATCAGTATTGTCCAGGTTGTGCAAAAATCAGCAGTTGGCGGTGGTCCATACAAAAATCTTGATCGCATTTGTGCAACGTGCGCACACGCAAAAAAACAACTTTTCAGGTCAAGCGTTTTTGCGGACGTTCGCCGCAGGTCTATAATTATTTATGAACGAAAACTTGGAACCAACGGAAAAATCGTTTTCGGACTTGCAACGGTACAACTAGAAAAATCTAAAAATAATGTTCGTCATATCGCTGGTTTATCGAAGGTGAGTTTTCGTCACCTAAATGTTGTTGCTGCCACACATTGTACGAAATATCGTATAGTTCTGACAGAATAAAAAAAGAGTGAGATTTAATATTTTTGAAAATTTTCAAGCGAGTTTCAAAGAATTGTTTTTTTTGTTGACGTCAGAAGGCTGTTTTTGTTCTTCTATGTGAGATTTGTAGGTACCGTATCGGATGTAGGTTTCAAGGCACGACAATACTGAACAATTAATTGATTATAACACACGATAGAGTTAGTAATATGTGCGAACAATGGTGTATGGACTTAATCATTAGTGTCCGACTGTTCTTTTCACGTATTTCTGCGAATTTATTATTAGCTAATACTACTGATACACAGTTGGTATTGATACAATGACATCGACTCCATACTACATGGAACTAGTAAGTGTGATGATGATGATGATGGCCTGGAGTGGGTCCAGAGGGACCCTAGCACTGCGACCTCCTGGGTCTATTGTGCCTCCTTTGCGTTATGTCCTATAGGATGTCCAGGCTTCTAATGAACCTGGATATGTTCCTTGACGGGACATTTGTGATGTCCCTGGTAGAAGGAAGAGCAGAGCCAAGTAGCTCGAATCTTCTTCTCGCTAGTGCTGGACAGACTGTGAGCAGATGTTCTACACACTCTGTCGTTTCCCCACAGTATCTGCAGCGGTCATCGTGCTCCTCACCTATCCTGTGGAGGTACTTTTTGCATGGAAGGTGTCCTGTCAATGCTCCGCATAGGGCTCTTATGCCACTTTTGCAGAGAGCCACTGCTTCTTTTGCTCTTTTATTATCGAAGCCAAGGTATTTTTTTGAGTGTTTTAAACCCTCGATATTAAGCCAGTAGTCTTCGATCTTCTTTTTGCTCCATGCTTTAATTTCCTTTTCCGTATCTGCTTTTGTAAAGCCCCAGTACGGAGAAGGACCTATGAAGGGCATTTCTGCTCCTTTTTTGGCTCTGGTATCAGCTTCCTCGTTTCCTCGGTGCCCCTCATGGCCGGGGATCCATATCAACTCGAGGCTGTTCTGTGCCCCTATTTCATTAAGGGCCTCTCTCACCTCTAGGAGAATAGCCGAATTTATTTGATCGCGATTGATAGCCATAAGAGCCGCTTGACTATCCGATAGGATTTTTATTTTAAGTGTGATACACGACACATTGTTTGACATCACCTGTCAATTATGTAAACTGTCAAAAGAAGTGTAGATTTTAATAGAAAATAGAATCAAAAGTGGAATTGGTGCAGTTACTTAAAACAATTACAAGTCCAGTCTGAGATAGCAGCTTAGAACTTAATATTAGCCTAAAATATTCGGCTAAAATGTTTATTCTCATCACTGATTGGAAAAGGTCGCAACTAGAAGTAAAGTCTTCGTTGTACTAGGCAAAATGTCCGTAGTATCTATACCATGAAAGAGCTATCCATACCATAAACATAGATACCACTTCGCTCAACTTACATAAACTTAGTATAGGGTGGTATACTGGTCGCAAGGATGATGGTATGGTACCAATATCAGCGGTGCATCACCAGCATTAGACGACGTAATTATGTATATGAATTATAATAATATGAACTAATGAATCGGAAAACTTCAAGTTTTGGACCACTAAAAAATGAAGGAAAAGAATGATATGGCACAGGACCCGTTAAAAATACTAATTTCCGAAATAAGGCAAAGGAAATGTGTAGATTTTGAATGCATGCTATCGACAGAAAATCTTGACTGTAGCTTCATTGACTGGACGAAGACTGGACGAAGTTCCAATCCCTGACCCGATCCTCACAGGAAATTTAGCATGGATAGTTATCAGTATCGTACGCCGATTGTTATAATATAGATCTGGTGACTGTATAAAACATGATATGGTGACTACATAAAATGTGAGGTTTGAAAGTCCTTGTGCAGATCCTTCAGTGGTAGTGTAGAGACTGTCAATAAGTCAAATTGACTACGTCAGGTATTAAGCGTAACACCAAAGACTATGAAGTACTTCCAGGATCTTGACGGTATCTGGAGTAATTAGATCATTGATACTTTAACTGTCCTTACGGACTCATATTTCACAGGGAATCATAGTCCATCAAGTGGAATCAACCATAAGCTTGTCACTGTGTTTTAAGATTTCTAGCTCCCATTAGTGGTGGGCCAAAAATTCCTTTGGGTCATTCGATTCCCCGGCTCCTGGTGGTCGTGACATCCAGCAGTCTATGGAAGTAACATGATAATTTCTGAAAGAGATACATCATGCGAGCTTGCGCTGCTCTTATTTTCCTATCAACAAGTGTTTATTCTTAAAACAACGCAAATTTAACGCGAGAAAAGTAAAGGCTATCGTCCAGTATGTCTTAGCGCTCTAAAGTTTCTAAAAAAGATCATTCGTTATATTTAAAATTAAATTAAATTAAATTAAAATTTAATTGATCCATTGTTAATAACGCAGATACAGCATGCTTACAGACAAGATAAGTCTATTGAAACAGCTGTTGATGCTTCCATTCAGCAGATTGAAAAGAGAGAATCCTCCACACAAGCTCATTCCCTACTAATACCAATGTGTCCTGTATATTTCGTACCGATCTGATGACTATGTCGGAAGCTATCACAAGTCAAATTTTGAAAAATTATATTTGCCTACTTTTAGACAATCAGCACCCGCATATGACCAAACATTTTGAAAATTTTATTATAACCAAGCCTAAAAACGTTAACTTTCATTTTATGAACAAATTTTCAAATATATGTTTTAGAAATATAGGGTTCACTAAGTCGTTACAAACAATTATTAATTTTCGGGCAAAGTGAGTTTCATAATGATTTTCTACGAAAATCGGTAAAAATAGCCCAGAAGAGTAAAAGTTGTGTCAAACAAGAAAGTTTTATTGCTCAAACACATATATATTTTGGGGTTTTTGGTAGTACTGTTGTGCTTTTTCCTGAAACATAATAAATATGTTCTTGAAATTTTGAACTGATTCAAGGTTTTAGATTCTGTGAATCATAGCCTGCTGCTCAATAAACTTAACGAATTTGGTATTTTTGGTCCCTTCATTTCCTCGTTGCCCTACTATCTTTATGGTCATCCTTGCAGAGTCACTTTAAACGGTTCCTTTATCTCCCCTATATTTCCCACATCCGGAGTTCCTTAAGGTTCTATCCTAGGTCCTTTACTTTTTATCTTGTTTGTCAATGATCTTCCTTCCGTTACCAACTCATTTTGTCTTTTACTTGCGGATGACTTAAAATTATACAGGGCAATCAAGTCTGCGGACGATTTTCACCAATTGCAGGCTGATTTGATTGCCCTCAATCACTGGTGCCTAAGCAACATCTTACCACTAAACATTTTGAAGTGTCACCAGATGTCATTCTCATATAAAAATGCTCCTCATGTGTTCACTTATTTCTTGTCTGGTGTTTCGTTATCAGTTGTCCAGCATTTTAAAGACCTTGGCGTAGATTCGAAATTGAAATTTGACGTTCATGTGATGAATATTACGTCCAGAGCTTCTAGGATTTTTGGCTTTGTCTTGCGTTTTTCGTATATGTTTACCAACGTTTCCTCCTGTATTCATTTATTTGTCTTCTTATTCTAGAATACGCGTGCCGAATCTGGTCTTCGCGCTTTCAGTATTTATCTGATGCCATTGAATCTATTCAGCGCAGGTTCACTCGCTCGCTGCTTTTTAAATTCAATATCCCCTATTGTCCCTACTCCTTTCGTCTTTCCATTCTTCATATGTCCTCGTTGGAATCGCGTAGATTGTTCCTCGATGAGTGTTTTCTTTTCAAACTTTGCCAAGGCTTTTTTGGTCAGATCTTGGTTCCCAGATAACCAGACGTGAATCTAGTCGTCCTAGTCGATCTTCAGAGGTTTTTTCTGTTCCGGTTGCTCGTACGGAAGCCTATTTTCATTCGCGTTTGCTGCGTCTTCCTAGAATACACAATGCTTTTAAGCTTGGGCCTCTCCCGTAATCTTTTTTTTAGAATTCAAGTATGTATTAAAAATCTTATCTTGAATTCCAATTTAACCTTAGTTTTAATTTTTTAATTTTCTTAATTTTTTGTTGTTACTTTTAAATTACTTAATTCTTTCATATATTTCTTTTTTTTGTCTCATTTTCCTTGTTGACGCTGTAATTGGAGTATATCTATAGCGCAATGGATAATAAATAAATAAATAAATAAATTGATTGAAAAATGTCCAGCTGGTTTTTGGAACCAAACAAGCGTTTATTTAACTGTAACTCAGAAAACTTTCGTGTGCATCAACAACTCATCTCACTACTAAATATTTAAAATAACTCGCTGTCTTTCGCTGCTTATCCTTTGATTCGTTTATTCACACTGATTGTCTTAATTTAAGGAACTTTTAACTGGCACTCACTGGATGTCTCGAATATTCTAGGTAATAATCGAAAATTCGTTTTGTTTCTCGCTTGCTTGAATATTCTGGTCGTTTTTTGTTTGGTTTTTCCTTTTAACGGATACAAATGTGACTTCGGTGGATGTATGCATGTAACAGTATTTAAAAGCTCGAGACATGTTGAGAAAAGTGTATCGTTCTATACGGAGATTCTGTTGCGAAATCAAAAGAAGAATTGTTTTCCTCGTTAACTAATCGTGGAAAATCTCACATCCGGTGATCGCGAAAACGAAGCTCTAGGATCGGAATTTACCGGCCAAGTTGACTATGCCATGATAGACGGCATGTAAAACCGAAAAATATAGGACATTAACATCTTAAAACTTTTGAAAATACAAAAGCGAATAACGCAAACAAATCATCGACACCCAGATCACAAAAGAACACATTCCCAAATCTCTTAACTTTATTCAGCTGAATCATTCATTCGTAAACTCGCGTCATACACTGTATCAAAAAATTGCACGTACAGTACCCTAGTTCCAATAAAAACCCTTCTATTTATTAAACAAAAAAAATGTTTAATTCTTTAGGTATTTGTAGATTCTATACTGTCAAAGCTTTTTAGAGCAAAACAGTATTTTGTTATATTAAATTTTACTACCACAGTGCAGCAAAAATACACTTAAAAAAATTGCACGTACATAAAAAAATTGCTCATACACAAAAGATTAACTTATGATCTCATGCAAAAGAAAAGTAATGGTACTTAGTTTCCAGTGCAGATTTACACACGATCGTCATTTATTGAAGTTAGTAGTTGTAAATGCTCAATAGAGCCGTGTAGTAATTCTTTTAAAAAAAAAATTCTAAAATAGGTGAATCACACAGTTCCTGTTGAAGTGAAGAAATGTATCGTTAATTTTTACGAGGAAGGTAAAAGTTATGCTGAAATATCAAGGATCATTGGCACACACAGCAACAAAAGTTTTGCAATTGCCCAAGAAAGGGGTCGGAAGAAAATTTTAGTTGACAGTTTGGAGAGAAAACTGAAAGAATTATTAAGAAGGATCCAAAAAACAAGTGCTCCGAAAACAGCTGCAGGCCTTAAAAGAAATGACGGAGTATCGTTGTATGCCCAAACAGTGCGATATTTTCTGAATAAAAAATGTTACGAGGGATGCATTGCAAGAAAACAACAGTTCGTTCTGAGGAAAAGTGTTGCCCGAGTCTTTGAGTATGCCAGAGAATATGTAAAAAAGTCAGACCAAATTTGGGAAACCGTTATTTTTGTAGATGATAGTAAGTATAATCTTTTTGGCTCTGATGGGCGGCGATTTATTCGGCACAGAGTCAATTCAGCGCTGGAGTCAAAAAAATTGGGATCCACTGTAAAACACGGAAGTGGAAATGTTATGGTTTGCAGAGAATATCTTTGGGATGTTTTGAAAAAAAAGTGCGGGAACATCATATCATAAGCCGAGCTGACCTGAAGGAAGTTATTTTAGAAAATTGGGGGAAAAAATACCTGATATTACTAAAAAAACAAGCTCATTCAATGAACAATTGCTTAAAAAATGTAATTTCAGCAAAAGGACACCACACACGCTATTAGAAGTAGAAAAAGTAATTAATTTTCTGAATGTATGTGGAAATGTTTGATGTACGTGCAATTTTTTGAAATGATTTACAGCTTAATTTTAAAAATTAACTATAATATTACGGAATACTGTTTTGTTTTAGATAGTTTCAGTTGTGTAAAACTTATAAAATTAATAAAAATAAAAAAAAATTTTGTTTATTTAAAAAATAAATGAGTTTTAATTAATGATAAGGTGGTGTACGTGCAATTTTTTGATACAGTTTATGTCTCCCCGATACCATGTTGATTTTGCTTTTACTCTTGATAAAGCAACAATATACTCACATGTACCCCGCATTTCTCAACTTTTTGTTGTTTTACAAACAACGGAAATAAGCTGAACAAACTTGATTTGAACTCAGTTTTATCTGTCAATATGTACAGCTTTTCCACTTTAAATTGCAATTACCGAGTTTTTTTGCGTGCATTCCGTGTGTGCAAACAAAGAACGTCTATGTTTTGCCGACGACGACGTTCAGATTTGTGCTTTGAAGGTCGTTTGGTAACCGAGATTCTATGACGGCTGCAAATAAGCGAATATCGATTAGGGAATTACTGTTCGGTTCGGTTTTTTGCTACATTGCACTGTGCATAAGTCCATTATGCAAGGTTAACACGTGCATATGTTCAAATAATTCGAAATAGTTCTGTGTGTAAACCATAAGGTATGGAAATTACAAAAAGAAGATTAACTGCAAGGTACAACACATTTAGTGCCAGCGAAATTTGAAACCAGAAATAGGCAGTTAATATTTTTATAAATCGTATTGAATATAATAATTTGACAGATGTGACAAAATAGATTGTTTACAGATGGATGATAATATATTTTTTTCGTACAGCTGCAAGTTCTTTTAGTTTTAAAGCTTGGCCTTGGTAGTTTAGAAGTCGAAGTGCATACATTGGAGCAAAAAAGTTTCCGGACATTGTAAATAAAATGCAAAATAATCAATCATCAATATTTACTTTGTCGGTTTCTAAATAACAGCGTTTTCCCCATTCTCGAAACTCTTTTTATAGACACTTCTTATTATTTATTATTTATTTATTTACCAAACAAGGTACAAAATCACATATACAATACGAAATAAAAATAGAAGAGTAAAGTAAAGTCAAAAGTAAAAAAAAAAACAAATTAAAAAAGTAACCAATAAATTAATAAATAACAATTAATGAATAAAACATTGATATATAATTTAAAGCTTAAGATAAGGGAGTACGGATGACATGCAGGAGAGAGGATTTGAAGGATAATTTGGAAATCGTAGAGGAATACAGAATCGTAGAGGGATACAGAATAATGTAAGTGTCATAAAATTGCTTAATAACTTCATTATACTCTCCTTGAATAGCAGGACTAACGTCAGTATTTTCTCTAATCCACTTATAAATTTTGTTCTTACGATTTCGCATATGCCTATCAATCCCTGGATTAGACAATTTATTCTTTTTTTTATATTTGGTACATTTCTTTAAACGGCGTCAAATATGTGATGTTGCCAACGAAGATATTGTATCGCATCAACAGAAAACAGTCACATGGAACCAAATCTGGTGAATGCGATGGCTAGTCGATGGCATTTGTTGCGTTTTGGCCTGAAATTCAGTTACAATTGTGGCTCTGTGCGATGGTGCATTATCGTCGTGGCAAAATCCACAAATTGTGCTTCCATAGTTCTGGCCGTTTTTGGTGTATTTTTCCCACACAAACGCTTCAATATGGCCAAATTTTACTACTTATAGATCGTCTTTCCCTCCAGAATGGATTCATAATGGTCAACACCACAAATATGGAAAAGATGACGAACATCATCTTCCATCCCCCATTCCCCCTCTCATTGTTACGTTATATACTTGATAGTATCTGGCAGTTCGATGCTGGATCTCTGAGGCGCACAGAGGAGACTGAGGTCTTCAATAACTTCCACTGATGGAAACTTCTCCAAAAGAAAATTCTCTAACAATGCGATAATACGAGAGGTGAATGAAAGAGGGGGCGGGTGAAGAGAAGGGAAAGGTAGGGTTCTGAACTCCATGTTGTTACGCCCAGCACTTTCAAAAACCATCAACTCATTATTTTTGGCCTATGCGGATTACATTGTGATCGTAGTGTCCGGCAGGCTCCCGCATACCGTAGGCCAGTTCATCCAGTATGATCTGCAACTTATTAACTAGTTGTAGAGCCCACTCGATGAACGATAAAACTTCGGTGAACCTTGCTTGGTGAACCTTGCATGGTGGACCTCACGTACGAGATTGATCAAAGGTTAAGAATTGGCAAAGAGGTCTGGGGCACCGAAGGACTCAAAAGCTCCAGGTTGTCTAATCTGCTATCGATACGAACCAATAGGTTATGTGTACTTCTTCACTACTTCAGTTCAATCGTATTCTACTCCATTTTCAATCGAATCAGAATTTTCTATTTTACCCGCTAATGTTCTTTTTTCTGCCTAGAATTTGACGACAACAATTTGTTAGTCCAATGTTGTGTTGACTCAACGAACCACTTACTTAGTGCAAGTTATATTATATGTAGTCATAGCTTGATCTGAAAGATCAGTGACGCAAAAAAATTCTTCAAAGCATATATTAGCAAATTATACAATTTTTGAGCGCCCTCCAAATTGGAATCGTTTACATGTAAAAACTGTTGGAAACTTCATTTTGGCAAAAAAATTAATTAACTCAAGTCAAAGTATCTTTGAACCCCCGTCACAATAAATATAACAATTCGTTTTTTTTTCAAAACAATCTTACTGTTCAGTGTAAAATAGCTTATCCTTAAATGTTTTAAAGCTTTTTTGCCATGTCCTTTTTTCTGAAACTCCAGACTAATGAATTTTCATGCATAAATTGCGAAACAACCTTTAACTCTGTTAGACATTTTACTGATCTTGGGGTCACCTTTGACGGCAAACTTAAATTCGATGGAATTGTTTTTTGTGGGATTATTAAAATTAAATTTTTTTAACTAAGTGGTTTCGAAAGTATGCACTGGCTCTCATCAGACATCAGCTCATAGTGCATAACTGACTGATGTGACCACTTGCAGTGGGAGATCATTAATTTTGTTCACGTTAGTTGGGACAAATTTTAAGATCCTCGACTTATATTCTAAATTCGATATACATGCTCAAGCCATCGCCAAAAGAACTTCAGGGATTGCTTTCATAATTCTATACTTGAAAATTGTAGTCAAGTGTATGATATTCGATCAGCTCAGTAGAGGTTTTGTTTGCACTCTAGTTTTTAAAGATCTTTTTCATCATGAGAAGCAGAAAGTTTATATTTGTTTCCCTATCAAAATCAGGCGTGACTATCTATCTTCTTTTATAGGATCGTTGATTTTTGAACGGCAAGCGAAAACCAAATTAGTTCATCTTTCCTTTTTAAAGTATCATTTATTCGCGAGGAGAACTACTTCCATTCCCCAGTTTTGCCATCTTTTATGCACTTATAACTGCTGCCAGTTTCGTCCTCTTTTCACATTCTATAGTCGCGTCAAACAATATTTATTTCTGATTAATTATGATTCTCATTGTTGTCCACCATGACTTTGAATTGATTGTTTTGTTTTATTTTTTTACTTTTGGCCTTTTCTTCTTGTGCTTTTCTTTTTCTGTCAAATAAATTAATTTGTTTTTTTTTGGTTTTTTTTTGGTGGAAATGTTTGTCTTTTCTGTCAAAATCATCATATGTTTACAAGCTGTATTTGATAAAGCAAGCTCAGCGAAGTTTTCTAGAAGTGAAAATTCTCAAACGGTTTTAAAACATCCCGTGAATGACTATTCGTTTGCAAAAAACTAGCCATTTTCAACTGTGTAAAATAAATCCTTGCTTAGGTTTTTTCACATTTAGTAGAGGGGAATGGGTTGGCTTATTACGATTCGCATAAGCCATCGGTTTTGACAATACGTTTACGTTAATATACTGAAAATGAAAGCTTACTGTCCCACTTGTCAAATACAAGAGCGTTGCCAGATGCAACAAATATATGTAAGAGAATTATTGGCATCTTTTAAAAATGGTAGCACAAATATTTGAAAAATAATGAAGTACCTAAATATGTGCAACGTGTAAGAATATATGTTCAAATTCTGAGTAAAAAATATCTTGACTCTTGAAACGTGACAATTTATCAAACAATTTTATTAATCGTTTTCTCCTATCACATTCATTGTAGCGTCTACCATAAATACAACAACAAAATAGTAAAAGTGTGATGACTCCACTACGAAACACTGCAGTTAATAACCAAATATGTATCTAAAATTGAGTGTGGTGTACATCTAAATTCGTCGGTGCATTCGAAAATGCGTTAAAAAAACTTTCATTGCATGTACCGAACTAAGTACTTGAAAGTTTTGCAGCAACAGCGGAAATAGGCATCCTAGATTGTTATATATTTAGTGCAAAAAACAAAAGCTAACGGCATCAGACGTAACCACTTGATTCGAGCTTGATTGCTGCTTCGTAGGTCGGCAGGCCCGTTCTATCTATTATCTGACTCATGTCCATACGAATGATACCGTTCTCAGTGAACGTGTCGAATGCGGCTAGATTGTGGGTCTGTTGCTGATGATTTTGGTGGTGCTGCTGATGATTTGTTGTTCGCCGTTCACTAGCCGGAGGGCTAAACTGTTGCTGGTGATTATTGTTTTCATTGTGATGATGCGACTGCTGACGACGGGGATTCGCTTGATTGAAGTTTGAATCGAGTTCGAATTGCGTTGATTGCACTTCGCCAGAGGTTTTGTCGCGACAATGGCTACCATTGTTTGTGTCATTGTTCATACGATCGATTTCGATTTTCGGTGCATCTTCCGTATCTTCTGAATGAATCAACTCATCCGCTGCATTGTCGTAATTCAAAACAAACTCGAAAGTGTCACACGAGCACAGAGTGATTTCCTCTACATTACCGTTAGCGATGTCGTCTGCGCCGGCCGGGGTTAAGTTAGCATTTCGCATTTGATTGATTGCAGCGGAGGTTCTTTGCAATTTTCCGCATAATTGACAGGTGTGGTATTCGCGTTCAGGCTGCAAGCTCTCGAGTCGCAGGGGTTGAGGATTTGCATTGGGGTCGACGTGAATTTTGTTCTCCTGTGACTCGTTTGCAGTAGGCACTAATTTGGGATCAGGTTCGCTGGGTTGACCAAGCTGAGCCTGTTCATTTAAATTAAGGCATGCACAGGTGATGCGTGGACGGGAGGCACGATCCGTGAGCGAAGGACTCCTTTGGTGGCGGTGATGGTGATGACTATGGCTATGTTTTCGACAGTTGGTAAGAGTGCATGTGCTCCGGGCGACGGAAGCTTGACGTGCCATCGTGCAGCATGTCCTGCATGGCTGTCGTGGGTGTTGATGATATTTTGGTGGAGGTGATGGTCTCCCGATGAACTCGTCCATGGCTAAGACAGAGTCGTATGAAGGCGGTGGACCACTATGCGATGCAGGCAAATGAAGTGGCATGGACGTAGTTTCCGTAGAATCACCATACAGTCGAGATGCTTCGTAGCACTGAAATTGAAATAAGCATCGTTAGTACGAATTGTTTTTACAGTACAATGTATAGTAAATTGAATATGGAAATAAGTAGCACATACAGTGGCTCATAAACTAAGTCCTAAACTGGCTAAACCCTAAAATAATAAATAAGAAGTTCCTATGCGAAAGTAACTGATGAGCGTACCTGATGAGTATTCACTGATGATCGTGAAATTTCCTTCATTAAATTCCATCGAAACAGTCCAGGAGACAAATACTCTCTACTCCTCGGCTTTTCCACAAACCTCAGTATCACAACCTAATTCCTAAACCCCAGTTGAAGAAGAAGAGCACAAAACAGTCCCGAATGCATTCTTCGCCAACGTGAACAGTGTACAAGGCTGGGACGAGTACTTAATCAACGCAATGCCTAGTTCGTTTCAGCAAAAAGTATCTATGTGGGCATTCAAACTATGGAGGATTTCCAAGAATTTCGCGAAACACATACTACCAGGGGAGAAATAACTCAACGTTATCCATGGTCTATACGAGCTCTCTGCAAAAAAGGTCATAATAGTAGGCAGAAGTTTTTTTTTTACCTCAAAACTAGAGAATATCCCTCTTAACTTATTGAAGTTGTTCTTTCAAAGCAGAAAAAACATCAAAATTGAGGCAATTTACCATCTAGTTTGCCAGCTCGAAGCTCAGCCTAGTGCTACGATTGCTAACAATTTGGTCATTTTGCCAATAACTGCCACGTACAATCTCGATGTGTGAAGATTGATGGTCTTCACAAACAAAAGTTTTGCAATAAGGACGCATGAAAAAAACCTAAGAGTAGCAGCTGTGGTAATGAGCATCTCACGAGCTATGGGGATTGCCACAAAATCTATAAATGTCAAATAGGTCGGAATAACCTCAACCGCCGACTACTTCTAAAAGCATATCTTAACCTCCGGCCAAATCTAAGCCCCCAAACCCTCAAGAGCAAATGTAACAGTTCTTGGATATCATGAAGGCTCAACTTCATTCAGTGATGAAGTGCATGTTCCCTGTTTTCATTCAGTGATGATCACTCTCATCATCCTCGTGTGTTCCTTTATCTGTCCTCTTTAACCTTAGTATTTCTTTCTGTACTTTTCCTTCTTCCTGAAAATCTGCAAATATTTTTCCCATCCTCAAAGCCAGAGATTCGTCCTGCGTCTCCAATTATCGCCCATTATCACTTCTATCTTACTTCAGTAAGCTCCTCGAAAGAGTTGTTTACAATAGAGTATATCCTATAGTTGAACCTCTTCTCGCTTCTGAGCAACATGGTTTCGTCAAAGGTAAGTCAACAGTTTCCAATTTACTTTCGTCCACCAATACTCCGCCTCAGCTATCGACCAGCAAAAGTAAGTGGATGTGTTATATGCAGACTTTGCCAAGGCTTTTGACTCTGTTAACCATGAAATCGTCCTCTCAAAGTTCGATGGTTTCAATGTTTCGAGTCAGCTTCGTTGCTAGTTTTCCTCATGATTTTGCGATCGTGCTTGTTTTGTAACAATTCACTCTTGTTCTTCTTCCCCCTTCTATCCTACTTGTGGTGTTCCCCAAGGCTCGATTCTTGGTCGTCTCCTTTTCCTTCTGTTTATAAATGATCTTCCTTCCCACTTCAACTCTCCGGGTCTTTTGTACGCTGACGATCTGAAAATATTACTCCCACCTGCAGGATGACTTGTCTGCTCTGGCCAACTGGTGCTCTACCAATTGTATTAACATTAATGTTACTAAATGCTTCCAGATGTCCTTTACATGTAAATTATCCCACATCACGTTTTCCTATTCCATCCTTGGTTCTTTCCTCAGTCCTATTGATAATTTCATAGACCTCTGTGTTGTGTTCAAATGTGATGTCCACTTTTTGCGTGTCACTTCCAAAGCTTCGCGTTTGTGCGGCTTCATTGTTAGAGCGTCAAGACCTTTCACTGATATTTCCTCGTGTGTACACCTGTACATCTCCTTCGGGAGTATTGTCCTCCAATATTGTTGTCAAATTTGGCGTCCTCATTTTCGTTTCCTAATTGATGTTGTGGAGTCGGTGCAACGCAGATTTACTCGTTCGTTGTTCCTCAAGTTCCGCATTCCTACTGTGAGTAAAGTATGCGTCTTTCCATCCTTGAAATCTCTACCCTCCTGTCACGCAGAGTGTATTTTGACAAATGTCTCCTGTACAAAATTATTAATGGTTCTGCTACATATATTCCCAGTGCGCAGCTTTCTGTTCGTGACCCGGTGTGTTTTACCAGGTTTTCACTTATCCTCAACGTACCTTTTGCTCGTATTCATAAATATTTTTACTCTTCATCTTTGCGCTTGCCTAACATAATTGCTTGAATAATAGTCCTTTTCCGCCTTCGTTACGCACTTTTAAAGAAAAGTTAAGAACAAGCGTTTTTTCTTACGTAATAAATTAATTAAGTTGCTGAATTTCAAATTTAATTTCTTTATTGAATTTATGATTAGATTTTATTTACCGCCTTTTATATACTCTGTTTAATTTGAATTTATTGTCTTTTTTTCTTTCTTTATTCTTTTGTTTTTGAAGTTTTGTGCCTTTTCTTGGGCTGTTTCTTTTATATATATATAAGTTTATTCTTTGTCTAGTCTCTAATTGGATTTTTATCTGTTGATTTAGACAGTAATAAATAAATAAATAAATAGTGGTGCCAGATGCAACCAAAGCAAGTAGCAGAAGTAGCGTGTTAGCGTATTAGCATGTTTTTAATGATGTTTGTAAATGCAGAATCATATATGCGGAATCATGTTAGATCACGCTAAATAATTATGTTTAGACGCCTCGAAAAGTATGGGCTTCCAAAGTATGCGATTCCTAACAACAAAATGAGATATGGTTTTCTTTTTGATCAAATGTTATATTCGCTTTATATTTAAATTTCTACTTGAAATAATACAAATTCTTGGGCTAGCTATATAAAATATAATACAAAGGATTGTCCTTTAGATGGGTCAAGTGTCCTACATCGAATCAAACAACATGATTATCACTATTGTATTATTCTACTCTACTTAAATGGCCCCTATCCCTGTGTAAATTTCGATAACCGATTTTTGATTTCGTTGACTGCAAGCAATTAATTCTCTATAGACAACTTCATTTAAATACTTTTCTCTAGAATTTTTCTCGAGTTCCGGTCTGTTATGCTATTATTTTCCCATAATTGCGTGCCTTGTGGATTTTAAACGAGTTTCTTGATTTTGTTTCAAATTCGATATTCAGGAAGCTTTCATTCCATATTCTGTGTCGTTTGTATTCTTTCTCGGTGTATAGGAATCTACATAAATTATGAAGCACTAATGGTGAAGTCTTCTCAATAAATCTAATCTTAGTGTCTGGAGAATAAATTCAAGAAACATTGGAATGATTGTTGCTGTTCAAGCCAGGGAAGGGAGGTTGAGAAGGAAAAGCAGGTCATGAAGGAGCTCATATCCTGAAGTCAAAAATATCCTTGTCGTACTTGATATATACTTTGGCAAAAGTCAACATTTTACAGCCATCGTTTGCGAAGCGGGAAATCTTGACATGTTTGCGTTGTGCTGTGTAATCTCGTTAGCATTAATAGAAATCAGTAAATATTCACACATGATATATGTTCACCAAACACGACAGTATTGGAAAATTCGTTTTTTTTTATATTCATTCACTTTCATGCTCATCATATCTTGCACGGTGCTCGATACATAAACAGTATGTATATTGACACAGAACAGGATTGTCCCATAAACATAACAGGCATATTAACACGGCTGTTTCCTTTCGATTTTTTGCTATCTGACGGGCTTTTACTGCATATCAGCCTTCGAGTAGGTACGCAGACATTACAATATTTCAATATGTGGCTCGTTCTCATCGAAACATACACCTCGATATTATCCGACTTGGCGTCAATCTCATTACGATAAGCTATCAAAATACTTTTATGTTTACCTCGTTTTACCATTCTTTGGTGAAATGGTACGAAATCAGGTTATCCGTTAGAATGTTTAATGCCGGTGAATTAGAGTATCCAAAAGTTTTGTGTGCAACTCAATGTTATACAAAAGTTGATAATATTATTTACTGTAAAATCGATAGAAAAGGAGGCACTAGTGATCCATAAACATTTTTCACAGAAAAATCAAAGTAAATACGTGAACACTTGCATACGAATAAGTTTCCATCGCTCGCGCTCCTCATATTGATATGCTGTGATTATTTGCCGCGTTATCAAATCAGCAAACGTTAGAAGAATGCTGCATGCACGCATGAGTGGAATCGGGGGTGTAAAGATAGAAAGTTCATTTGGACACTCACTAATAAAAAAATGAAAAACAGAAGATAATTCCAGTAAAAGTCGAAATGATTTTTTAAGTGCCCTTCTGAGGTAAATATATAAGATGTCCAAATCTAAAGACCGTATAAACGTATAAACATACCTTCAATTTCATCCGGTGATTACAATAATAGCCACTAAAAATCTTTTAAAAATTGTTAAGCTTTTAATTCCTTAGAAATGTTAAATCTTAAAGCAAGAGATATAACATCACCCCGGAATGAAGCCATGTTTTCCAACTCGTTTGATAACACTGATCAACTGGGGTAATGCCACACAAGCTCTGATAGGTGATCGTGTTTAGACTACTTACCCTCATTACGAAAACGCACTTATTTTGTTTCAATCACCCTCAGTTTTCTTGTGACGAGGTAAAGCTCATTTTCGGTATTGTAGCGATAAACGCGTATGAACAGCAGTATAAAAGGAGCGCTATATATTTGTTTTCGCTATTAATTTAAATTGTTTTGGTTTTAATTAACGTCTGTGCTTGCGAGAATATGTCGAGAAAGTTTATTAACGATCCTACCTTATTTTGTTATATTTGTGGTGAGCTGACTTTCAAAAATCAAAGTCGAAATTTTTCTGTTCTTGTTTTGAAATGTTGCCGTGAGTGTTTTAGTTTGGAAGTGGCTCATTAAGATAAATCTTGGGCCCTAAATATTTTGCATAGCATGTGTAAAAAATTTAACTGGGTGGAAGAAAGGATCACGTCATATGCCGTTCGCTATTCCCATGATATGGACTGAGCCTAGAGATCATGTTTCAGACTGCTATTTTTGCCTTACCCCAATAAAAGGCATGAATCCAAAGGCAAAACACACAGTTCGATGCCCTAATTTATCTTCAGCAGTAAGGCCTGTTCGTCATAATGGCACGTTCGTTCAATGACGCCAAGGAAGTATTTGTAGCTTTAGACGAAACCGCCAAGGAAGTTGGTCTTCAAATTAACGAACAAAAAACAAAAGTTATGACTCAATCAAGGAAAAGGACGCCAATAAGACAAAACATAACGATAGGGGACTATAACCTTGAAAACGTAGACAACTTCGTGTACCTAGAGACGAACCTCTCGAAAGATGGGAATGAGCTTGACGAAATCAAACGACGGATTCAATTAGCCAATAAGACATTTTTTCCGTGCTTCCCACTTTGAAATCTCGATTCGTACACAGGAGTACGAAGCTTCGCATCTATAAAACAATTATCAGACCTGTGCTATGCTACGGAAGCGAAGCCTGGACAATGACCCAGGCGTCTGAAAAAGCCATGAATACGTTCGAGAGAAGGGTATTGCGAAGGATCCTCGGTCCAATACGGGAAAAAGATGGATGGCGAATCCGATACAACAACGAGCTGTATACCATATATGACGAGCCGGAAGTCTCTACCGTCATACGACTACAAAAATCACAATGGGCTGGCCACGTCGAACGGATGAGCGACAATCGAATCCCCAAACAGTCTCTCAAGCGAGCGAGCGGAGCCAGGCCAGTCGGTAAGCCACGCAAGCGCTGGGAGGATTCGATAGCTGCTGACAGCAGGTCACTTCTGGGAGCACCGAACTGGAGGACGCGGTCACTGAACCGAGACGAATGGAGGCGAAGAATTAAGGAGGCTAAGGCTCGATTCGGGCTGTAGTGCCCCGATGATGAGTTCCATCTGCATCGTTCAAGGTTGACGATACACAACCCTCCACTTCAAGCCAATTGAATAAGTGATGCGTAAATCAAAGAGGGCATATTCGTAAGTCATCAAATCAGGGAATTAACGAAAGATCCGAAATTCGAAGAAATATTGAAAGTTTTAAAAAAAATCAGCTTGGCATTGCTTTAAAAACGTGGTCGAAATTTTTCTGGGTAACCAAAAGAGTGAGAACCGTTGATGCCTGATTAACGAGCTCGTATTGGCATATATTGCTTTGTTTTGCAATATGTAGCTTAAAATTCATTTTCTAGACCCACATCTGGATTTTTCCCCTGACAATTTGAAGGCTGTAAGTGATGAGCATGGACAAAGGTTCCATTAGGACATTTCAAAGATGGAGAAGCGTTAGCAGAGTGAATGGAGTCTAAGGATATTGGCTGACTACTACTGGACTATCAAAACGAACCAACCGGAACCCAAATATTTCAGAAAATCGTAGGCCTTTAATTTTAAAATCACATTATTCACATGTTTCTGGAGAACTATTTGATGTGTTCTTCATAATTCATGTTTCTTAACCAAATAAAATTCGTACGTGATAAAAAAAAAATAACTGCGTATTTTTATTCACAACACCTAATACACATAACAAACACTAAAAAAGTTCGTGCGGCACAACGAAGATTAAATTTTGTTAACCAGTGTAATTGAGCTACTGAGAGATAAGTATGTAGTCGTGATATATGTCTGCACCAATTTACTGGCCGTGCAGCCCAAATGGATCGCGGTAATATCGAAAATAAGTTTACCATCATGGCCGATTTTCTTAATCCTTCGTCTTCATAACGACAATATTACTTCAATGCCAAGACCGATCTACCGGCTGAAATATTTATGGCGTCGGCTGATGACGCTGTTTATGACCATTCTACAAATACTGTTGAAAAAGTTGTTCGGGAAGGTCAGGTAACGCTAGACGACCATGACAACCATTATGCTATGACTAATTATTATTCGGTTCTTAACCAGCTTACATAGCACCGAAAATAGCAGGCCCATTACTGTTTTTTTTCTATGATGATGCCAAGACTCAGGAGATTTCCTATTATGCTGTAGCACAGCCTTGCTGGAAGGAAAGTTAAGGAAAATGATGAAGGAAGGTTTAAGTTTGCAGGAGACAACGGTGCATTCTTCGCTTAAACAACTGTGGCTTATAGACAGCAGAGAAAGCAGTAGATGGTAGGCTGTCTCACAATCTTTGCGCGTAGGAGGTGCTCTGCAAGGTATTGTATAATAATAGCGTTAAAGAAGAGAAAGGCAACCCACATTACTTCGATGCTCAAGCGGTTAAAAAAACGAAGTAATGGTTTCATCGCCAATAAGCTTGAAAGTTTTGCGTTGCGTTCCGCTCCTGCCCCAGCACATGTATAGGAGTTATACTCAAGGCTTTGTCTTATGAGAGTCTTGTAAATGTGGGCTATGTCTAATGGAGTAAAATATTTCTTGCCTATCTGAAGGAATCCTGGCGTTTCATGGTATTTCTCGGAATTTGGAATATGTAACCAGTGCAACTAAGATTGCTGAAGATGTTAAAACCTAATAGGATTAGCGTGGGTGAGGCAGAAATATTAATAGAGGGAAAGAAGATAGCATTAGGTTTTGGACGCACTAAAAACAACACGGTTCACTGAACCCCAAGCGATAATGTGAGTGATTTTCCTCAACTTCTAACAAGGAAGATCATCTATACAGAATTTCTGTACTCGAAACTGTTCTTTGTCGTCATATGACACATTGCCAAAAAAGGCTGATATACATATGATGGGTTAAGTTCATGCGAGATCTCTATTTCTATAACTCTCTATAAAATAGTTTATAGAGCCTAAGCAGGGCTCCGTCCGGTGCCACAACTGGGCTAGTTATGCTCAGAGAAAGTTGTAGGAATATTTGTAGTCGGCCAAAAGCATCAAATATCCGTCGATTTTTGCCATAAGAGTGTATTAACTCGTGTCTTTGATAATGTTTGGGACATCAACATCGAATTTCAGTCTTCGGCTACAGGTGCCGCCTAATACAGTGTTAATGTCAAATAAAGATAAAGATGATTCCACAAATAACATAAATAAATACATTGGTATGAAACTTCAGGGAAAACAACATGACCAATAACTTAAAATATTGAAGAATAAGCAATTAGTGCTCGTATTGAGATCCTTTATATTTTCCAGACGAACTAGATTGTCAGCAAAATTTTTGGTTACTCGAAAACACTAAAATACCGCAGAGTTGACAAGAACATATGTATGTATAGTAGACAAGATCATTGGTAAACAGGTTGAATTGCAAAGTTTCAAGGATGGATCCTTGTTTCAAGAAGATATCCTTTTTTTAAAGACGAATTATTGTTTTAAGAATGGATCCTTGAAATACATGAAGACAACAAACAGCAAAAAAAGATAGCTTGGACGATTCATTACGAGTAGAAAATCCAACGAACTAAGGGCTCACAGATTCCATGATGTTAAAATTTGCCTAGGAGTAGCTTATGATTTCAGCTTGGAATTAGCTAAGATAGACTCTACTGTGCGAAAAGGTTAGCAAAACTCTACCAGATAGGCGATAATGCAATAAATTTCAATAAAGCCAACTTAGAGCCGGTTTAGACGAGCGATGTTGTGCTTTGCCAGCACAGAGTTTGCTGGCCGATGGTGCTCGTTGCAAGTTTTGATGTGCGATTTCTTGCTGTGCTAGCACACCGTTTTTTATATTCGTACACTCAGAAAAATGTCACTTTTTTAGAATCACTTTAAATCAAAAGTTGATATCACTTTGAAATAAAAAGCGAACCTTGTACGAATTCCACTTTATTATAAAAATTTTCTTTTCAAATCAAAATTTTTCATCATTGAATTAAAAAATTGAATTAAAATGCTGAAAAATTTTGATTTGAAAAGAAAATTTATATAATAAAGTGGAATTCGTACAAGGTTCGCTTTTTATTTCAAAGTGATATCAACTTTTGATTTAAAGTGATTCTAAAAAAAAGTGACATTTTTCTGAGTGTAGCAGACTAAATCGAACTTTCTACCAAAAAATTTCTAAGCCTCAAATTATTTCTAAGAAAATGACAGAAAAATCGCTGCCGTGCTCGATGGTCAACTATATCACTCGTGCTCGCTGTTCCGTTCCGTCTTTCACTTATCTTTCCCAAAAGCTCGTGCTGGATCCACCAAAAAACCGCTCATCTAAATCGGCTGTTATTGAAAAGCAACGACAAAGAGCTTATAGAAATCAAAAAGGGTGAAAATGGACTGAATATTCGAAATAAAGTTGTTCGCAGGGTTTTCAATTGAAGAAATAGTTTTATAGCTACCATTTTCTGAAATTGAAAAAATAGATAAGGAAGCACGTAGGGAAGACCCAATATAATCCGGGCCAAGACAGTCGTTGTTGTCAAATAAGGACATAACCAATGCAACTTTCAGGAGATTAGTTGCGAGTGATGATCGATACGGGCAGCAATCAGTAGGAAACTTTTTACAAGTGGGAATAGATGGATTTGAGTGACCTAAAAGGGAAAGTATTCATGAAAATAGTTGCGCAACCTTGTGTAGACGTGTGAGTAGAATACCGGCAGCTAATCTGTCTTGTCCGTCGTTCAAATCCAGTCATGATCTCACACCGGACTTCGAATTTTTAGCCAAGTTGTGGGCAGATATCTAAGTCGAATCAAGGATAAAATGGATGTGATCATGGCTGGTTGTCCATGGCTCTTTATTCGAACTGGGGACGGACCGACCACTCACGCTAGCAAGCTGCCTACTCATTCGGTTTCACAAGCCATACGTCGCAACTTAAGAGCTACTTTAAAAAACGTGATTTTATTCGAGATCTGAAGACTTGTTATCGGTGGGAGTCACAAGCTGATGTGAACTGTTGACCGTACTCTTAAGTAGAGAGAGGTGACGCTTATATCAATTGTTTTCGTTACATGTGGCGATAAGTGTCAAAATGAGTATGAATCGATGGAGCCAATTTAAATCAAATTGAACCAGAATTGCAACTAATTTCACTACAAACATGAATTGGTCATGATAAGTAATTATCATACGGTTAATTGCTTTCAGCGCCAATAAAATAAAATATCCGTTTGTACGTAATATCGACCAGTCGGTTTTTATCAGTTCCATCAATTTAATTTTATCGATTTGTCAAGAAAAACACATTTCCACTTCACTACGGACATAGTACTATCTTTTTCGAACTTGACTCACCTGCTCAACACTGTAAATTTCCATTCCGGCTGTTGTGTTATCAATCCAGCGCTGTTGCCGGTACATTGAATCCGAACGTTTTTTGATATTCCGATGACAACAATAGCAAACGACACATACTACAGTTATGACAACAGATAGCATGGCTCTGAAATTGCAAAAAAAAAGAACAAGAAAAAAAAAATATTATAAATAATTTCGATTTAATGATGAAAACTTTATGTCTAACATATGGGGGATGGATACGTTTCATGTATGGTATGGTGCACGGCGATTTAGTGGATTTGTTAGCTGGTGCTTGTTATAAATAGATTTGTTATGCAAACACTATAATAAATGATGATAACGAAGACGACAGCGATGGCAAAAGCGACGCGTTGATAATAATGATGATGATAAGAGCTCCGACAAAGTTGAATAATTGTAATAATGCACATAGTTTGTTGGTCGTTAGGATTTAGTTGTTATGTTTATCAAAGAATGCATAACAATGATATGTGCTGGGCTTGCGGTCGATACTAGATTTGTTGTTTCGGTTCATTGATAGGATTTCATGTTCAATGCCTAACGTTTGCGTTCAATATGAAAAGTGGGACAAGTATTTGCGATTTAACAACAAAAAATGTCTATGATATATTTGGAATTTTCAATGCTGGTCTGTTTGGATCCTTGGCGAATTTGCTCCGACCCTGAAGTTAGATTGAAAGAATACAAGCCAGAAAATCAATATGACAATTTTTACGTTGATTTTCGCATTTTGTTTTTACCATGATAGCAGTGGTAGGATCAAATTTATTCAAAAATGGAAAATAATTAAAATGGTCGAGCTATTTACTGTACACCGAGTACATTGCCTACTTTTATTGAAAAATTCTGCTAATGCTTTTCCTAAAATAAGTTGTATATACCTAAGTTGTATTCTGTTAATTAATTTATTTATTTCTGATTATCTGATCTGAGCGCAATTACAAAAACAGAATGACAAAAACAAGAAATCCATTAAATAGCTCATAAAAATTACACTAAGAAAGTTCAATATCAAAAAAGGTGAATTACAATATCAATACAATACAAAACAAAGTATAATATAATTAAGATAACAAAAAATCAAATAATGACAGAAGAAGTAGTGAAAGACACTAATGTAAAGAAGCTTAATGAAAAGTTATTAAAGAAAATCAAAAATTATAAGAAGTTTCAAGAATTAAGGCTTTGATATGACGTCGAAAACTACAGAAGGTTGGTGGAAAACAATCAATCTGTAGTTCATTGTGTCTCCTGGGAATACGCAATAATGGCGAATAGAAAAGAACGTCGGTTCGTGCAAACGAGACTAAGAAAATTGACGCGAAACAATAGCTTCGGGCCAAGGTCAGATAGCATAGGACAGTGGAGTCTGAAAAGCAGACACTATCAAGGAACACTCGACGAGACTTTAAAGAAGGAATTTGAAGTAAGGACAAACGATGAACGTGACAAGAACAGATGGACGGAAGTAGTGATGTTAGTAAAACGAGAGGAAGACCTGAGGAAGAAGCCGGACAAACGAGAGGCCATGGCAGCTATGTATGCGATGTGTTTATCAAATTTAAGTTTAGAGTCGAAGAGCACTCCAAGATCCTTAGAATTGTCGAAGGTCTTCTGTTTAAGTTGATCAAGTTTGGATTCCCGGAAGAGGTGATAAGACTCGCAGCGAGCTTTCTTACCAACAGGCAATACTATGTCAGCGTTAATGGAGCAAATTCTCCCAAAGGACCTGTGACATCAGGAGTGCCACAAGGTTCTGTTACTGCCCCAATTCTTTATACTATATTCACCGCTGACCTTCCCATTCCAGTGGGCCAACCTCAAGTCCAAATTCTTCAATATGCCGATGACTAGTATTGGGTCGTCAGTCATATTGATATGAATTTGTATGAGTTACTCATTTTCAAATTTGAGGTGGTACAATGTCATACTTCAAATGAAGTGTCATGTTGCATTCCTTCAATTATGTATGAGTTTCCAGCGCCGCTGGCAGCCATACAGCCCCATACCATTACGCCGCCGCTACGGTAGGATAGAACATTTATGCTAAGTACTGGTTACGTTTTTTTATAGATGGGGGATTTTTCACTATTGATTGTAGCATACTTCCACAAAAGATAAGATTTTCATATTTTGGAGAATGATTTAATAGAGTATGTAGTAATTCGGCGTTAACTCAAAAATGAAAAAAAATGTAGGTAAAACGTTTATGCTAATGAGAGCAATACTGTTACTAATCTACTAAACAATTTCCCAAAAATGGTAGCTAATTACCACCAAATTTTTTGTTTAAGTATCGTGCAAATCAAACTCAAAACTAAACTCGCATGCATACATTTTCCCCTTGTACAGCAATCGATGTGCCTCAACTATCACAAGTCAATCGCTTCGAAATTAACCAAAGCATCTAAATATGACAAAAAATGAGGTGGTACAAATCAAACTAGTCTCGCGTACATACATTTTCCATTGAGTATTACAATCGCTGCGCCTCAAAAGTCTCAAGTCAATCGCTTCGAAATTAACCAAAGCATCTGAATATGACAAAAAATGAGGTGGTACAATTCAAACTAGTCTCGCGTACATACATTTTCCATTGAGTATTACAATCGCTGCGCCTCAAGTCAATCGCTTCACCTCAATATGACAAAAAAAATGAGGTGGTACAAATTTGAAGCTTGAGGTGATGTGACATTTTGTAGATGTGAATGGGACATTAGTCATGCATCTTGTATGAGTAACACAACACTACCGATGACACGCTCTTATTCGCGTCGAGCCAAAATCCGCTCAAAGCAGCGAGGAGCCTGGAATACTACTTGGCAGAATTAAGTCTTTATTTTGACGAATGGGGCATCAAACCAAATAGCAGTAAGACACAGCTTAGTGTATTTCGCAATCCTTCTAAGTATCGGGGATCGCAAACTATTCGCAACAAGACCAAAAAACTCGCTGTCTCGTTCGCAACTTCTAAGATTACTCCTAGCTCATCTTTAAAGTACCTCGGTGTTGATTTTCACGAATTTCTAAAATTTAATCCTTACGTGCGGCGTAAAATCAAAGCTGCCAAATTCGCATTTCAACGCATCAGACATCTTTTCGCCAAAAAGATGGGTATGACCACCAAAGCTAAATCCATTTGCTATCAGACCCTGATCCGGCCTATCCTGACTTATGCTTCCCCATCCTGGATTACCTGTTCAAAGACTGTCATGGCAGAAGCGGAGATATTCGAAAGAAGAATCCTCCGCTTCTGCACTGGTAGGTTCTACAATCCGGTAACTAAAAAGTGGCCGACGAACCTTCTCCTCTATCAGGAGTCGGGTCTGAAGCCACTTAGGGACCGGGTTGTAGAATTAACGACAAGATTCTACGGACAAACTGACGGACATGAAAACGGACTAATTCGGTCAATAGGGTGTACAGGTGGCTCTAATGAGCCATTTATGCGCCCCGCGAAATCAGTTTATGAACGCCAGCTCATGGATGCGCTATTTAGCTATGTGGGCCTTCCGTCGAACAGAAGAGGCTAAGTGTAAGACCTAGGTTAAGTTTTAGGTCTAATTAGGTTAGGTTAGTTATAATTAGGTATAGGTTAGAGCTTAATTGTAGTGTAAGGTAGATTTTAAGTCAAGTATTGCCCAGGTTATCCCAGTACTGTACAAGCTGGGTAGTATTATTAGTGTGTAAGATAAAAAGTGTTTAAGAAAAAATATTTATATAAAAAAAACCATAAGAGCCAGCAGGCCAAAATAGTATAGCCGCTAGACTTAAAATTATTATTGCTAATTATACTTTAAGCTAGGTTAAGAATGTACAACTAAAATGAAATAAAAATCTTCTTCAATCAATCAATCAAAAATTAGAATTGTCGACATCCCTAAATGACGATCCGGATGAAGTGTAGGAAAAGATTAGACGAGACATTTTACAAGTATATGACATAAGGTGACATTTAGATATATTCATAGTAAGGCACAAATATCATGCTGCAACTGGTGACAATCATCAAGCGAATCAATCACTCTGAACATTTCAAAGTCATCTGCAAATAGAAGACAGAGAAAACAGATAACGGAAGGGAGATCGTTGATAAATACCGGGAATAACAGAGGACCCAGTATTGAGCCTTGAGGAACCCCAGTGTGGGGAAGAAGAACGTGAATTCGCAGATACAACACACTACGACCAGAAACATAGGATGAGAACCAGGACAAGAGCAGATCAGTTATCCCATAACCTTGATGTTTTAAAAGAAGGAGCTGGTGGTCAACAAAGTCGAAAGCCTTATTAAAATCAGTGTATACCACATCAACTAGCTTCTGCTGGTCTAAGGCGGAAGGGACCAAGCTAGTGAAGGTTAAGAGGTTGGAGGTGGACGTTCTACCTTTTACAAACCCATGTTGCACAGGAGTAAAGAAAGGATGAAATATAGGAAGCAGGCTATTGTAAATAACTCTTTCGAGTACTCTACTAAAACAAGAAAGGAGTGAAATGGGGCGATAATTGGATGTATAACTTGGGTCCTCGGATTTGTGTATCGAGGAAATATAAGCAGAATTCCAGTAAGAAGGAAAGGAGCGCGATGAGAAACTAACATTGAAGATAATAGACAAAGGAACAGATAGGGACGACGAAAGAGATTTGGCGAACAAGTTCGGAATGCCGTCAGGACCACAACCGACATTAACAAAAGCGACGAAACAAAACATCGAATTAACGACACAATTTCTTGAGGGCTAGTTTGGATACAGGAGATGGGTGACGAAGGAAAATGAGGGAGTTCAGAAGACATGACCGGACTATTTTTGGAAAATAAAGAAGAAAAGTAAACTACAAAAAGATCACAAATCTCCTGAGGATTGGCAGCAGTAGCACTAGTAAAGAACATAGAATCGGGGAAACGATGATGATTATTCAAGGAGTCAATGTAAGACCAAAAGGGATTGTGTTGGTGTTAGAACGAATATACGATTCGATGTTGTTGAAATAATCACGCATAGCCTGTTTGACTGCAGCTTTGGCGGCCGATCGAAGTTTTGAGAATTCTAGGTAGTCAATCCAACAACCCGAAGCACGGAACGTAGTACGAGCTGCATCATGCCGAAACAAAGGAGCATCATTTGACTTGCGGGGACGACTGGACGGAGTTTAAAAAAGGAATTTAAAATGTTTCCAACTTTTTTTTAACAGATGGCGAAGGTATTATGCATATCATATACTACTTTCGCCAAAGTGGAGAATCTCGTCTCTACTAAATCAATTTATTGGAGCTCTCTCTACGTGTTGAAGCTTGTATCGTCAAAAAACTTTGCGAGGAGCTCTAATTTGTTTCTGTACTCTTGGCAAGAAAAGTACAGCTGAAGCACAATTTCTATCGGATTGAATTTGCAAGGAAAAGTTTTTAAGTTTGTAAGTTAATGGTAGTTTTAACTTTGAAGACAGAGAACGCCCAGTAGGGTATAATTCGAGTCGTAAGTCAGTGAAGATGTATTTCAGACGCTTGAATATGTGGCCAATTTATCAAATGTTATTCAAGCGATTGCTAGAGATCGTTTAGATGAAATGGGAATGCTTCAAAAGCAAGGAAATTGGATGCCATACGAATTGACAACTTTGAAAGATATGTTTTCATCTGTCAATGGCTGTTGGAACATTAAAAAGCGATGGGTGTTCACATCGTTACATTGCTCTGTGGTGAGAATTGCTTTAACTTCAAGCCCAAAAAGTATCCCACAAGACAAGGCAAACCCATTCATTGAACACCTCCGTACGTAAGTTTCGAAGATAATGACCCTTATTTGGTGGCTCACCAAAGCTCGCCAAACGCTCACTGAAGCACACACGATCTCATTATTATATCGCATTTCTCAGCGGATAACCATTATTAAGTGTTAAACCATCTTGAGTCTTAGATAAAATGGATGATCCTCTTCAAGTCCGCTGAAGTCATGTCAGTCGGAATTGCGATGTACTATGAGCCCTTCCAACCTCCTTCTAAATCATTGGCACAAGAGGTGAAAAAGTGTTTTCTCTTCCTCTTCGCATCTTAAGCTCTGGCAGTCATAAGGAGCACCTATCAGTACCGCATCGTCTGATTAAAACAGCCACAATTACGCGAAAGAACTCCCTTCCCAAACCCAGAATCAGAAAAACAGCTATCAGCTGATAAACTTAACTCGAGAAAAACAGAAAGACAAGACCGGTACAAACAGAAGAAAAGGAACAAAGCAACTTCGCTGGACTGTAAACTTCTTTGCGTCTAATGGTAAAGCACGGAAATTTCAAAAAAATCCTTGTGGCGGTAGGTACTAAATATGTCCAACAAATAATACGAACGCAGCCACAGTTCTTTTAATGGAACTCCTACAAATTTTCATCGTAGCTTATCTGTAATCTGGAGAACGGAGGACACAGAACCCGAAAATTATACTACTCCAAAGTGTAGTATCTTGGGAGCATTCTCGATGACTAGATTCCTATTTAAAGCAGCACAAAATGATGAAACAGTCTCGCCAATGCCCCGGTCACAAAAGAAGGAATACCAATTGTTGGCAAACAGGAAACAATACCAATTTAAAACTGAGCAAGGTTGATTAAAAGCTATGATAAGAATTAGGACAATCTAACAAGCTTGTTCATGAGATACTAAGGAAAAGTAATGCTATGTTTTTGAAGCCATTCTTAGATTCCTGAGCACATTAGTACGATTCCTGATAGTTGCTGGAGTTACGGTTAATAGCATGATACATGGTATTTTAAGAGGTTGTGCGTTGTTGGAGATGGCTGGGATATCTCTGAAGAATGTGTTCAAGAGACTCGGACCATTAAGGGAACCTTATAGAACGCCAGACTCTATAAGAAAACTCGTCATAAAAAGCTCCATTGAAAATTAGAACGGCGTTACTAAGGAAATACTACGGAAATACTACTAGGTTAAGGAAATTATCTAAAAATTTTATGATGCATAATAGAAAGTCTAGATCAATGGCTTTGTGTAGGACAGCGTAGGATATCTTCTATATATCAAGCAGGTAGATAGCCAGCACATATTTGCTTCACATGGTCTCTTTTACTGCTATTTGAAGTCCCAGGTGTCCACAAGGAAAGTGTTTTGGCATAAAGGCAAATGACCTGAGAAAATGTAGTATCTTTTGAGCAACTTTTCTTCACTATATAGCAGAGATATGAGCTTGTAAGCATTCTTTTTCATTCTATGGAATACTGAATATTTTTGCGTGCTCCTAAGCCGGAGTTGAAAACAACGCAGAGGTGCTCAAAGAATCATGCTGGGTGTTTCTCTAGGACGAATATTGACACTTTGCCTTTTTTCGAAGATTTTTTGTTGAGATTTTGAAAGAAAAAAGAAAGATATCGATTTTTTTTCACAAAAGATTCATAGATTTGAATTGTGGTTGAGTGACAGACCCGTCATCTTATTTCAGTCACGAAAGTCTGAGAAGGGAATTTTGATGTTTGCAACGAAAGTAGGGGCATATCGTCCATTACCTCGATAAATTAAAAAAAAAATTGCTGCAATAGTATCTGCATTGAATTTAATCTCAGAGAGCCCGCTTTCACTGGAAGTTAAACTGCGTCTTATTCAATATTCTAAACCAATTCAAAACCTCTGACGTTCAGATAGACGTAGATGCCAACAAAATCATTTTAATTCTCTTATTTTCTCGTACTCTGTATAGCTTCACCGATTATTAGTCCATTACCTCTCTCTTTTTATGTGTCGTTGAGAAGTTTTTAGGGCCATTCGCAATCGATTTTATTTGGTTTCGAGGAGAACTATGTGATTAAAAACCAAAAATATGCTTGAAAGACCTCTATCTACATAGTGAATCCTAACTTCCCATATTCAAATAGCTGTGGACGAGTAGCTTATTTTTCGGAACTTTTTCCTTTTATGCCATTTTCCAGTTTCGAGTAGCTATCCTCAATCTGCCAAAGAGAATACACCTACTAAACTATAGAGCAAAATGAAAACTATGCAAATGACATACATCCATATTTACAAGGACCACTGGACATAAAGTTCTTTCACCACGTGAATCTTTTTTGAGGATATCCGAATAACTTAACGACGGAAGTTCTTCATTTCTTTAGTAGGCATGTCAATAGTTATCATAAATTCTGTCCTTGCTTAATATTATGCATACTACCACTCATAACCATCTAACAAAAGCTTCATTTGTATACATTTAGTTGAAGATAATCAATTTAAAGGGTGCGTAGATGTCATGATTATGCTGAGAGTGTTTTATTTCTAGCTCTTCACTTTTCTGTCGTCTCCAGCTTATTCGTCTCTCATCTCTAAAACTCAGCTGCGACTAGAAAGAATAGTTTTCTCATCTCGTCGTTAACTGTTGATGTCGACTTGACTTGTTGAAATATGTAGGTTGTTTCTCATGAATGCGTTGTAACATATGCATGTCGGTCAAAATTTTGTATTCGTTTCTACTGTGCTCTTGAATATTTAATTATGGATATTTCGAAGGCTAAAGAATAATTGAAGGTTTGTTTATTTTTCGTTTCAGGTTAGTTTTACTTGTCAGATGTACAGATTGAAATAATCAAAGGAGAATCTCAGTAAGTAAGATAGTTTTTACAACTATGGTAAAGTATTGTTAAGATACTTGATAAGATTGAGTAGTGAAATAAAGATGAAAACAAAAGTGATTAGTCTAGATTAAAACCTGTACAAAGGTGCGTGTACCAATTTGGTCTGATAACAGGGTTTGGAAGCCATGGGATAGAAAGATTTGCAGGGCTACCATGCGCATTACTTTCAAAATTAAGTGAAGTGAAAGACATATTAATAATTTTGATTACAGGAGGTTTATAATATGAAAATTAGATGGCAGAAAATGAACATACCCAGTGCTGGCAACACTGCTACGGCTGCAACGAAATGTATGACAACTGCCTCAAGTCGAGATCGATATACACTGTGAATATCGTTTTTATCCGCATCGAAAGCTATGGGAATGGAAAGATTTTCGGGGTTGCCATCCGAATTATTTTCAAATCTTAAAAAACTTTAAAGCAATATTTCTTATATTGATTGTAAGGTGTTTCCTTGTGGTACGAAAATGGGAATTGGTCCCTTCACTAGCACCACAGTCAAGAATATAAAAAATCTGCTTCACGTTGAGACCACCTCATCCTGTCTATTTCGTTTCGATCCGGTGACTGCATTGGAAGTTATAGAGGTAGAAAGATTATAAAGGTTACCGCCCACGGGTTTCAAATATTTAGAAATTGATATATTTTTTGCTTGTTTTCATCACAAGATTATTATTATTTTCAACTTTAATTGTAGATTCCTCAGTAAAAAATGAGGGAAATTAACGCAGCTGGCAGCCCTATAATAATTTCGCAGGCAAACGTATAACTGACTTATTTGACATTAGGTTTGACCTACCTTTTGGACTTTGGGTGAGAACAATGTCTGTATTAGGCGTTATAGGGCAAACCAAATGTTACTTAGTTGAGTGTTCTATCAAGATTCCACGAACGGCACAGAGCTACCAGGATATTTATTTAACTTCTATCAGACATGTTGCTACTAAAGATCAATGCATGTACCACTGAAGGAGAGGGCAGATCTCCCTCGGAATATCGATACATGTCAAGAAATTGAAATATATCTAGCTTCTAAAGAAAAAAATTAGTCTTTCAAATAAAATCTTGTATTTGAATTATGCATGGTATGGTAAGACAATTTTCCTTCTCCACTCCAACTCGATCCATCCAACATCCCCTCTCTTTCCAGACCCCAAAAACAACCCTGTTATCTCAGGCGTTACACACATGCCTTATTTTCAGTGTTCGCTTATAATTAAGTGCAAACCTTTGTTTCAATAGTGATAGCGTATTTTACAATTTATCATCGGAAAAAGTGATTTTCGGCTCAAAGTCGTTAAAATAACCACATATGCTCACTCATTCATAAACTTCAAAGAGAAAATTTTTTAATCATCACACTCACATCAACACAGCTGCACGACAAAAACTTTGAGAATATCCAAAAGCCAGCTTGTTTCCATCATAAACCCGAAAATAAAATAAGCCATAGAGAGCAGAGCTATAAATTGCCTTCCCCCGAACGCATAAAACATAACAAAAATGTTGAAAATTTTTCCCATGACTCGACCGCTACGCGAACTATCACTCTGACGACCCGACTTCGTTGAAAAGACTTGATATTATTTATATTGTCATAATTTATGACTCTTTAAGTTTTGCGCTAGGTGTTTATTCGCCGGTGGCCTCAAGAGTAAAAATTTAGAGCTTATAACATTTTTCTGGTCTCGTTGGTGGGATCGTTCGTGACGAGTGGCTGCAATAGAGTTCTTTCTAGTACGGTACAGTGCGGCGCCAGCAATTTATTTACTCGAATTCTTCGGGATATTTTTAATAGAAAGACGAAAGAGAGACGAAAACATCATCGTCGGAGATCTGAGACGCAAGCTTGAGTTTGTAAGAAATTTTCATTGAAGTTGTACGATGACGGTGCTACATAGACGGTCCAGCCGGTACGGTATTTCAAATTTTATGATAGCCTATAAAAATTTAAAGCTACATCAGCGGAACAGAGCAATATGCATTAAGAAAGCTATTAGTTGTTTAATTTCTAGGCACTTTAGTGATGGGTTTTGGTAGCGAATGGGGTGTAAAGTATTAAGGAAAAGTGCTGAGATTGCTTCTGGTTATTATTATTTTTTTTGGGAATAGTTTGCAAACAAATATGTTAGAAAGTGCTGGAAGTACATATTTAGTAGCATGGAGAAAGATTTTGTATGAGCGATTCTGGAGAAGGGCATTGAAAGCATCATCTTTCTGACACAATTAAAAGATGCTACAATTTTCTTAAGATAGACTCTCACCTTTTCGTTATTCACTAGCTGCTAGAGATAGGACAGCTTTAGCTGCATAAGAGATCTGAGTTTAGCTAAAATGAACCAGAATTTTTTGTAGGAGAACTCTCATTCTTTACACATTTTTCAGTGGTGTCTTCAGCCTAGCTATGGACAGCTCAGGAGTGAGTCAATCAAAAAGAACCACTGAGCTGAGCCGTCTAAGCAAGCACAAACCACTCATGATATTCATCATTGAGAAGCACTCCTCACAGTGCACTGCACATACATCAGACACAACAATATAGTGCAGCACAGCTGCTGTTTATATGACGTCACAGGATTTTGATTACCTTGATACGACTCTAAATATATGCGGAAGTGCACTTGTGTGGTGAGCGTTTTTGGCTGACTTTTCACATACAGCAAAAAAAAAATTGTATGGAGTCGGGGTAAAATTGTTTGGTGCTGTTTGAAAGAGAGTGAATTATATAGCTTGGATTTGATGAACTGGCACATCTATCATTGATAGACTAAGCTAGCACATATCCGTGAAAATTTTCAAGCAAGGATGCGCTAGCTACTGACGGTTCTTTTGAATGACCCTAAAGAGCGGCTCAATAAAAGCAATCAGTGCAACTGAGCTGGTTCATGGATCTTTTAGACTTATTGTTTGGCTATGACAGCTATATTCCACTCAATGCAAACAAGTTTGTAAAACATGATTCGTGGAGCATTGTCATTATAATAGGACATAAAAGACAGTACAAAGCGAATAAATACAACCATGAGCGTATGGTGGGACTCGAACCCACAAGCAGTAGCTTACCTTGGACTGGTGGTTTAGGGGTCTGAGCGACCGCCATCGTTAATAATCTTTTGCAACCAGATAAGCTTGGCTTGTTTTCTTGTCTTGACTTGTGAGCGCTGAAAATTTTGTCGATTTTTGGTCATGTCTCAAAGGAACTTGACTCGTTCACCGACCGCTTCCAGGAAGGGGTTTTTTCAACTTAAATTGTAAAAGTTTGATATCTCAGGTTTATTTTTTTTGCATAGAACAAAAAAATGAAGTTTCCTCGAGTCTGCCACAAGGTTACCACTTGGGACCTCTTTTATTCAATATTTTAATGCCGAATTTTGTTTGTTGACATTCCACACATTTTCTTTTCGAAAGATCTGAAGATGCACCGCACAATTGAATCGCAATCCTACTCAGTTTTTCTTCTATCAAAAGTGTTAGCCCTTGAGCAGTGGTAGAAATACAACAAACTCGAAGGCAGGCTTTCCAAAAAAAAGGCCAAAACCCAATTACAATTTTTTTTTCTTAGATAGTTTAGAGGCCGCAGATTTCCGAAATCATGAAATTATAAAAGCTGTAATAGCACAGAGAATTGTAGTAGTCTCGCTACAACCCATATGGAGTCTTAGAGAGTGGAGGTGGCATGGACTCACCCCTTATTTAGCTACTGATTTGGCTCAGGGATCTAATCAGAGCTAGGTTAACTCAAGGCGCAATTCATGGTACTCCATCCTTATCTGAATTCGAACCAGGAACTCCACACGCTTGGAGCCAGAGCTCTACCCACTAGGCTACACGAGCTATAGGCTCATCGTCTATTACAGATGACTGAAATTCGTTCCTCGAAAGAATTATTCAAAGAAAGGTGAAGGAAAAAATAATGGAACCCATAATGGAACCCATAAAATGGTAGAAGGCTTAGGTTGAAGGGTAAATCATTGGAAACAAGAACACGCGATTTAAAGGTCAACACTTTCAGTGACATCTGACCTCTACTCAAAGACTGAAGTATCAACGATAAAATAATGCGCCCTATAATGATATTCAATGTTGTATTTGTTTTCGGTGGTAAATCCTACATCTACTACGCACAAAATTATTCACACAAATCCAAGCAATAGCTAGTAATCAACGGATCTCTTTCATTCCCAACGCGTGCTTAAATCATTGCCATTTCAAACACACAAAAAAGCCATGCATGTCGCCAAATAACAATCTTACGAAAAACAAGAAACAATAAATGAAATCAATTTCACTGCAATCAAAGCACGAAAAAAAGCAGCATTAGGACTTGCTAAAAAAAAGTCGTGCTGCTGCTGCTGAAAGTACGAAAATCTAAGATATCTACCATATTCAAATCATTTATGCCTTTATTTCACTTACCCTCCGAGCAAAACATTAACATTGCCATGCAATGTGGCACCAGGTCGCATAGCTTGATGTCCTTGATACAGTTCACTTCCTTTGCTAACGTCTTGAGTGAAGTAGTTGTTGCCACTGGTACCACCACTATAGCTGACACTGGTGCTTACGTTTTCACTCCGGCCACTGCTACTGCCACTACTACTACCACCCCAAACTCCACCGCTGCTTTGCCACACTGGACTAAAGCCAGTAACGCCAGCCCCACCACCGCCCCCACCTACGGCTCTTCCAGTTTGGCCTATGCCTGTAGCGTTCAAATTTAAATTGCCGTCGTCCGTTATTGTTCGTCCTGTGCTGGCAGTTGTAGTTGTGGAGGGCGCGGAGACGGCTAGGGTTTGTGTTGTTATTATCTTCGTCGTTATATGACTCGTATGATGTGAACTAACAGCAGCAATTAGGGCCAACCTTTTCATTGACATCACTCTCTAATTGACTGATATATCGTCGTATGTGAATTGTAGGACAGAGTAACGGCACGTAACCAGGATAACACTTGTATGCAAACACACACACGCAAACCCTTTGCGATTGGGTTTTTGGGCAGCACAAACGAAACTACAACGCAGGACACACTCTGCGGCAACACGTAATTAGTCGGAAAAATCAACGGCCTAATTTAGGGTTATTATTCTGAGATTCTTCCAAATCCTTTGTTGCTCCTTTGCTTGCTGGTCAGGACGTGAACTATACGGTAAGTACGTTTCTACTTATCTCTCTACTAGTCAATAGTCCTAAATCGGTTTATACTATGTATTCGTCTAATTACATATGTTGTGGACGGATGATTGTGATGACGGTTCTTTGAACTTTATGGAAAATGTCTGGTAGCATCATTTTTGATGAGGTCTTTTTTTTAACCCATCAGTATCTGCCTTAGGGCTTAGATCAGTATCATATAGTTAAGTGGGACGATTGAAATCGGGTCATGCTTCATCAATACCTTTTCGTGAATTATTGAATTGAGGTGGTTGAGTGTGTTGTTTCGAGAAGTAACGGTTCATGAATTCAGTTGTCAATTTAATCCTTCGATGTTCTATCTTTTCAATATTGAAATTCGAATTATAGTCCATGTTAATAATTTTGTTAATTGTTCAGTGAATGGCTATGAATAGCCTGAACGGCTAATGAAATTGATTGTGGTATTAAACTGCTTATAATAAATGAATTAGTATAGCGATAAATACAGGCCGTAAAAATGGAAGCTAATCAAATATCATGTGTTCTTGGTAAAGGCACAGGTGATAGAGTTCTATTCCAGTGGTTGAAAAGTCAAAAAATGATGGCTATGATTGGTCAATTATTTCGCTGTTTTTTGATTGATTTAGAAAATATTCAAAAAAAAGGGGTAGAGGACAAATGAAAAAACTTTTGCTGAGTTCTGAAAGAAGAGTTTGTATTTATTACTAAAATAGAAAAAAGAAACATATTTTCGACAAAAAATCATCTTGTTTAAGGTAATAAGCGAGGGTTCTCATTTCTGGCGACAAACTCTCTATTTTTTTGTCCTGAACCGTATAGAAACCCTTTGAGTACAATGACGATGTATATACATGGGGCAATAAAATATAAACGAGGTTCCCCATTTTTACATTCTATTCAAAGCCTATTAGCATATGCGAAAGATTAGGAGTACAATTATTCAGGCTAAAGTGAATGAAGGCACCAAACTGGCTGACATTTTTAAGAGACTATTTTCTCTGGACTGCGAGTGTTTGCTTGGGCTAAAGAGCGCTCGAATGGCCATAAAAGAGTCGAAAATGAACCTCATGATCGATAATCTCAAACCAGCGTAACAAGAATATTCTCGCAGCTAAAAAATCATTGAAGCTGATTGGCTTCAAACGGTTTCCGAATTCTTCTCGTAATTGGGAATAAGTTTCGGAAGCACACAAGAAATATGGGCTCCATATCGAGCAATAAAAAAAATCGTTCTGAAATTTCTGAAATGCTTCTTAGCGCTATGAGTCCGAAGGGGTGAATTAGGGTAACACATTGTCATCTACACGAGACGTGGGTCTTGGATTCGAAACATGCAAAAAAAAGAGCGAGAAGTGCGCGCCAGTGAAGAGTAAAACAGAATCGTCGACGATATGCTGGTTGACTTTATTCTTTAGCCGCCTATAGTCAAAATTTAATAATGGGTCAGCAACTCTTCCGAAATGTGTTCGCTCGCCGGAGAGATATATGCTTATGCTCTTGTCCATGATGAATCTTTGTAGCTTGACTTCGATTCGATTGCTTCCCACTTCGTCCCAGAAGCGGTGACTCCGGTTGAAAACACAGTGCCTTAATGTTCAAATAGTTTCTCGAGGTCTCGGTTGGAGCTCATGTTTCTAGAAGGGATGTACGTGGAAGTTGTCATGAAATCAATAGAATCCGTGTGCAACTTGACGACGGCCACTTCCACTTGTAGCAGGATATGAGTTTAGATGTGAAGGTGATTAATGCTCCGTTTTACCAGAGTACAGTGCATCAACGTCTACTAGCCAATTTAGGTGTTGCATCACCTCTCGAATCTTGCTGATGGAATTATCATTCTAATGGACATATTGATTCTTATTAATTCCTGTTCCTGCATGCTGCAGAAAAGTAGACCCATGATAATGTACGGGCTTTTCGCTTGGATTGAGAAATGTTGGGTGTGATGTTCAATCTTGCGACCTGAGCAAAGGTCTTCTAAAAGCTCCTGAGATTCTGCAGCCATCACCCGTAGTTAGCTGGATGGTCACCATCACAGTTTACACATTTCGCAATTTCTTAAATTTTTTGTACAATTTTGTTTGAGCTGATAGTTTTAATACAGCGGTTGCGGCCCCGTAATCGCAGGGCTTAAACTTTGCACACTAGCTCACCTACTGAACTGACTGCCTTAGAAGTTTTTATCTTCCATTTCTATCGACTTCTGTTGTTTTAATTTCATTTCTTGTCAGTGTTGTCTTTTTTCCTATATGTCTTGAAGCTTTTTGGTTTAGTATATAAAATCATAATCCTTCTCTGTGCAGTGAGTTATATATGTGTGTCTACCATTTGCGTAAATATCTAATCCATTCCTAGATTTAATTTTTTATTTAAATTGTCGAAAGAGCTCGAAAATCTGCCTATCATTTTCTGTTTCGGTGTTCTTGCTCTTTCTCATCGGTTTCCGTCCGAAACTTTTTCAGAGCCTACTTCCAGATCATTTCGATGTCAACATTGTTTGTATTCAGTCAACACCCCTCTTACTTTTAGTTAGTAAAAACTCGTTAATAATTTGAAATGCCATGACAATTGACAGCTCGGATTTGTGGAGCTGAAGACGAAAATGTAAAATCCTAAAAGATCTGGAAAGTGTTGCCCCAGCGGTATTATTCATTAAACATTGAACCTTCAGTTTACTATCATTTGTTCCGATCGATGCAGTCAGTCATTTTTGAAGCGCGCTTCACTTTGGATGAATTTATCAACTTTTTGGTAAACAAAAAGTCTTTGATTGTTTGGACAACTGACTTCATTCTTGGAAATGTTCGATTCTTCGCATAGAGATTTTTTTTATCTATTTATGTTTTATCTACATCATCAACATATGGACATTCAATTAAAGATAAGACAAGGAATGAATTAAAGAAAAATATGGGAGAGATATGAAAAAGTGCAAAATAAAAATTATAAATTCACCAAATGAAATAAACATAGAATATCAAGAAAGAAAAAAATTTAGAAATCAATTCATAATTCATGTCAAATGATAAAATTGCTCCAAAGAATTAACTCTTTTTCTCATAAGAAATTTTCATTTCCTCTTAAGAATTCTTTTAAAAAGATGCAACGAAGCACGGTATGCTGAAAGTTTTTACCGAATCACTCAGAAAAATGAAAACTGTGGATAGTAATCATATAATCATATAATTTCGAAAGGAGACATTTATCGAGGTGCAATCTTCTTGACACGCTAGAAAGGACTTTTATCATTTCGATCCAGCGCGCACAAGTCGTTCTGCAACTGGGAGCAATAAACTACTGATTTTACCATCCTAAATATCTTCAGGTCGTCGGAATACAGGAGGGAATTAGAATTAATAAGGGAAGGAAGATTGTTTGCAAACAAGAGGAAAAGCAGGGGCTGTAAATCGAGCCTTTCGGAACACCAAAATTGGAGAAAAATTAAAACGAAGGATAAAAATAAACGGTTAGGAAGCAAGCGCGATCACATAGGTAATAGGAAAAACCGGAGCGATGTGGACCTGATACACCAAACCTATCCAGTTTTGCGAGAGAGATTCTATGGTTCACTGAATCAAAGGCCTTACCTTGAAACCATGTTGGCTTTTAGTCACCTTTTTGGTCTAAAATCGTAGATTTTGATACAAATGTAGATCAGCCTCTAAGCCGGAGTTTCTAAATCTACGGTGCGCTGCATCCTTAGTTTTCAGAGCATGGCAACATCAGATATTATTCAAGAAATATAATTATTTCCTACAACTCGATAAAAAAAGGGTTTGATAAAAAACAAGATAAGACAAAAAAACATAGAATTTAAGAAGACCCTCATCTGCATTGAGTCCTATGAAGACAGCAATCCAATTACACACTGACATTTATTTCATTGGTCATGGAAATCACGCTTTAGCGACTCACGCATTAGCGACTGCAAAGCGCAGTATGGATGCTTTTTTTAGTTCTAGGAGGGGAAATTAGAAGGAAAATCTGTTGATTGGTTGATGAGGACCAGGAGTTATGTAAGGTGAGAGAGCAGTACTTAGACGAATAGACGATAAAAGGAAGACTAAAAAGAAATGATCTATTATTACCACTAGGAGCACAATCAAACTGGGAAAACAAGCAAAGAGATATAAAAGAAGAAGTACCAATTGAAATGTTACTCCTTGATATGATTTTTGTGCGGAAAAGAGAGGGGAAGTTGCCTTTAACAAACGAAAAGATTTCTGCAAAAAACCTCATAAACCACATAAAGACTATTGCAAGGGATATAATGGTAAGCAATACAGGTTGAGAGGGCAAGAAAACAGGGTTCGAGACCCCATTAACAATATAGACACTGAAGAAGAGGGCAGATTACCCTATCAAAAAATTTCAAATATATCTAGCTTCAAAAAGAAAAAAACTCGGTTTTAATTTTTCAAAAAAAAAGGTGAAATTTCATTATTGTATGCATCCGCAGTAAATCAGGTTTCTGCAAGGCATATTATATGTAAAGCCTAAGCTCATGAGCTTTGGTGTTCAACCCCCAAACGTGCTGGTAGTATTGGTTTTGACAAACTCTTTGAAGAAAACACCAACGGGCCAGAAATCTTGTGTCAGTAGGTCTAAAGCGACAGTGATGCAAAATTAGAATTGCTGATGGCTCAGGTTATCGCGCATGAGTTTTCCTGGACGCAGATGCGGGGCGGAGTGTGTTCAAGCTTAGCTTTGAAGTAAGATAATACCTGATCAGTAGAGGTTATGTAAGAGAACTGTGAAACAAATACTTTTAGCCGTAGATCCATGACTTCTAGGCTTGGAATTGGGTATGGTCCATTATATTCTAGTACAGATAGTCATACTGACTACGGTTCAGGTTGATTCAGTTTGGGAGCAAAACTTGTTTGACCTATTTTGCATAGTTTGATAGATCGTATTATTCCAAGGGTATCAAAATGTTGGAAGCCGTGGATTTTGTTTCAAGCAGATTATGCTGAAGAATATGAATAAATTCACATGCGAACATTGGTTCTTTCATCGGTAAATTGCTTCTTTTCAAACAATGTAGTATTTACACTATTTACCAATAGAGGAAGTCTGATAGAATCAAAACTTGTTTCGTTAGCTGCATCGTTCTGATGTTTTTGCTTAAATGAATCTCGCTGACTGCAAAATGAGACCTTAGTAGAAACAACAC
Source organism: Nemotelus nigrinus (assembly GCA_947369275.1). Taxonomy (NCBI): domain Eukaryota; kingdom Metazoa; phylum Arthropoda; class Insecta; order Diptera; family Stratiomyidae; genus Nemotelus; species Nemotelus nigrinus. The sequence goes on along the minus strand of OX376372.1, from coordinate 224,410,330 downwards.
GCTTGAATGCTCCGGTTTTCGGAAATCAAACCCGTTATTGTTGCGAATACAGCAACTTCGGCCACCGAACTTCAGAATATTTGAATTTTAAATGTCTAGAATTTTTATTTGGAAACATTCCGCATGCTAAAATTTGCTTTGAAATTCAAATTTACTAAGCTATATCAAATGTATACATGTAATTGGATTATCAGTCCGCTATAACGCCAGAAATGGAAATTATTTATCACCGTAAAATTATCTCTTATGCAACACACGCGAACAATATCCAACATCGTACCCAGACTTAGGTCGTGTTCATGCTCCCACAGCAAAACAATGGTCCTCATAAATGTTAGGAATGCACCGGAAGTTTTATTCGAATTATATAGTAGAATGTTGGCGCAAGATAAATAAATGCTCCGAAAAAAAAACTGAGAAGCGATAAAAATTATTTCTACTGTTTTGTTTTCAATATGTTTTGATAGAGATTCAAGTTAGAAGTAACTTTGTTTTGTAAATGAATGTTGCGATTCTCAGAGCTATTATATTTCAAATTGTATTATTTCGTTGTGCTGATATACAATTTGACGCTATTTTACCACTACCAAAACTATCTTTTCCATTCCTTGTGATTTTCAACCCATGCACTTGGTTTCAACCTCGTAAGTTACTTACTATAATTTTTCACGTAGTCTACCGTGCACGTTTATTAATTATACATATAACAAATGGAAACTAATGCCATTTTACAACATGCATAAGAAATATAAAATTATGTACATCTGCCAATACTGACGGTTATTGTGGGATATGCCTGGATGGTCATGTGATTTTTACAATAAAACGTTCGTTTTAAATTGTGTGAAAAACATGTGTCTGTTGGTAATGGGTGAAGTTTTTTCACTAGAAAAATAATATTTTTGCAATAAATTGTTATATTCTCTAATAGTTCAGTCAGAATCATAAGTAAACGGTGCTAATGTAGGGTTGATTTGTCTAAATGGTAAAAAAGAGAACAAGAGAAGAAAAGGTAAGATTATAGAATCAGGTTAATTACAAAAGCCATTAAAACCTGCCAGCTATTCGAGTCTCGGAATGATATATTTCAAGGTGGAAATAGTAGTTCCTACCTGATTGAGTCATTTTAATACAGTATTGACTGTCGAATAAAATTTTAGGGACGGTCAGAATATTATTTATTTAGGCGCATTAAGGCACCTCAGTCAACTCGTAAATAATGTTCATGTGTCCTTAAATCAGCCACTAATGGTCAGGCACTGATGGGTTAAAAAGGTCAAGCTATATGAATCATTGGTCTACTAAATTCTATATTAGCCATATAAAAATGTTTTTGTAACGATAGAGCAACTACTCTCAGTATAATTTCCTTCATCAGGTACACTTGCATTCAAGTTAAATTCGAATGGTTTCCTTTTTTTTCCCCAAAATGAAAATGACGCCAGCGACAATAACAATGAAAAGTTCACAAGGTGGTAGATCTATAAAAAAAAAAGCATATGCACGACTGGCAAGCAGGCACTAACCAACTCGCACGCTATTTCACTATACGTCTGTTTAAACTCGGAACACAGTAGCTTTACCACGTCTGCAATACATTATAATAACGGACACGGGCACATCACGAATTCGCAAATGACAATTGAGCACACGATAATACGGTTTGCGGTGTCATTTCAAACATTTGGCGCCTATTACACGATAATCTTCTCTATGCAAGTGTGTGTTTATGTCTCAACAACAACAACAATAACCTACGAATACCGAAATTATTCGCAAGCGGCACGAAATTCACGAAATCATCTGTCGCGTAGGCACAAAAGAGACGAACTGTAAGTCCTAGGCAAAAACACCAAGTATTATACTGAGTAAATCGACAGACCTGTTCGTATTTCTTGTCAAAAAAATGACGACACGTTTTCAAAGGACATTCGCGCGAATTATTATTTCGTTTTTGGTCGTTATATGTGACCACCACGACGTAAGGCAAGGCGTCCTTACAACTTGATCCCTTGAAGTAAACTAACGGTAAAGTGCTGCTAGAGCTCTTTGGACGACTGACTCCTTGTGCCTTCTTGAGTCGTAGCCAGCCATACGCTCCGTGTACAATTGTGTTACGGTATCGCATTTCGTTTTCTTGTCGGTTCGTGACCAAATGTTTAGTATTCATTTTCGTGTAACATAGCAACAGAAACATGCTACTCGAGCGGGTGTCCTAGAACTTTTCTGGCCTTTGCCTCGTAGTCGTTTGATTGTTGGTTGGGTTAGCCCCATGCCACCCGAGTCTATTTCCTACCTACTGCCGTGCGAACGAAGGAACTAGACGATTGACATTTCATCGGATTACGTACCACTACTGGCAACAATGGGAAAAGGGGTACGATTTCAGTGGTGAAGTTGGGATTGAATTGCATGCGAGGAGGAGATAGTAGGTGTTTGTTGGATTTCTCGGATCTGCCTCCTGTATAGATTATTGTCACTGTGACAATATAGAAGAGTTTTGATAGCTGGAAGAAATTATTTGATTTATTTTTTCGATGAAAGATCGAAGAGCAAATTTGGCATGAGTTCTGAATTGAAATTTTAGTTCGGCTTAGACCTAAATGACCATGATCCGAAACGGAGAAAATATCAGGATCAAAAAGTAGCTCAAAGTTTAGCGGATAAATTTTGAAAAAAACAGCTAAGGACTGTTCCAAAAAGTCTTGCCCCATTGAATGTTGTTTAAAGAAAGGTATTGAAAGATATATTCAAGTTTTTTTTTCGATATATTTCTTTATATCTAAGATTCACATTTACAGTAGTTTTATTATTTTAATTTTATGGTTTTTTTTCTGCTCGAAGCTCAAATTTTTGCTTTTACACCGTTCGTTAAATTTTACACGACCTTTTCGTTCACCGTATCACTTGCTTTCGTCTACAATTTTTCGAGTGATTTGATGGCTTTATACTTTCCTTTCTTAATGTTCTCTTTCCATTATCCTGAGTGCTACGTTGTTGTCAGCCTGAATGAAGGATTCTAGTACAGCTAGCTGGCATCCGATGATGTCAATGTCGTCGGCGTAAGCCAGTATCTGGCTGGACTTGTTTACTCAAGTCACTCTTGTTGGTGTACCAGAGTCTCGGATTGTTGTTTCCGACGCCAGGTTGAAGAGGAGGCGAACCAGACCAAGCCCTCATCGGAACCCATTGAAGTTATTGATAAATAGCAACCTGAATTGAATAGCAGTCGGGCTATTTTTACTTGATTTTTATGCTGACTATAGTCAAGCTACACAGTAGTTGTTTTATAAAGTTCTAACCTGACTATGATATCGTGTGCGATCTTAAATCCTGAACATAGATGGTATAATGGAACAATAAATTCCAACCCCTGCCGAAGGATGAATATCCGATCGCACTTGATATGTGCCCTAATATAGTTCAGCAATGAGAAAAAGTAATGCTGGGGCTAGTACTCCTGGTTGAGGGTCGAAACAACCGATCAAACACCCTTCAAATAAAAACTTGTAAATTATTAAAATTAAAACAACGCAAAGAATGAGGATAATGGGCAGGGTATTATGTTCTGAAAAGCGTCATCCGAACGAACTAGCCGCATTCCAGTAATACCGATGGATTCGGCATCATGAATCTGTCAGGATGCAGTGGTGGATAAGGGACCGGTGAATTCCATGAAACAGGCGATCGCAAATAAAACAAGCGTTTGTAGCATATGAAAGAAAACTAAAACTTTATTTCCTGACGCGGAACGTCTTTCCTCGACATCGGACGTTTTTCGACTCTTCTATGAATCATACTACTACTTATCCTATTACTAATAATAATCCATCTCCTCGATGTTGCCAGATTTCTGACAATTCGAAGCAACCTGAAGCATCGACTGACCCTGGCGGCTGAAACAGATCTTCAGGTTGAGGCAGACTTCAAGATCCCTTATGAACTTTATCCGATGCGATGAACTTTATCCGGTATTTCTCTACGTCTCTAGTAAATAGTCCAAAATGTTCCAAATGTTCAAAAAAGAACTTGAAATACTTCTCATTCAACCGTAGCTGGATAATCCCGAAAATCTACTTTGTTTTCGCAGCATGCTAAGCACAGGGAATGTTTCCTAGTTGAACATCACTAACAATCCTCCAAGACTCTGTTTACCATTCAATTGTTTGAACTTGAGGGCATGGTTTACAGCCCGATAACTTCTTCCAGAGCTTCGTCTTACCTTGACTTCTACTATGTTTCTTCTTTAAACTTAACAATTTCTGGCTTAAATTCAAAAACACGGGCTAGACTGAACCGTGACAACAGACATTTGTTGGTATTTAAACGTAAGAGATTGAAGAGGAGAAGGCTTTTGACACAGTCTAATTGGACGGACTCTTTTTTAAATTCATTCATTTCGAGTTCTCCGATCGCCTTGTTAGTACAATTCACCACATAATCTACGGCAAATACTTCGTCATCACAAGTGGAAAGCTCATATCTACCAGCACCCTCCAGATATGCCATAGAGTACTGCGAAATTTCACCATAGCTCTTCGCCATCTACATTGCCGGGCTCCTTACTTCCTTCGAATTAAACTCATCTTCGTAGTGGTCGATTTTCAAATTTGCTCTGGTCGATTTTCAAATTGCATACACTGCTGGTAAGCAGGATAGAACTATTTCAGCTAAATTTGGAAAAAAAAGGCTTTTACATCACTTGCAGTGTAAGTACCTCAATATCTTGCCGAATAACCTTTAAGACCTTCGTCAGATGCTTGTTTGGGTTTCTCCCTGGATCAGTATATTTACCATTACTAGCACACATGACCTTTCGCAGGCTCTCTCACTCTGAACACACAACGCCCACATGTTCCTTCGCAGGCTTTAAAACATGTCAAGACCGAGCTTAATCTGACTTCCTAATCAGACCCATCATTGCCTACTATTTTTCGATCTAATTCAACTTGAGTGCACTGCAGATGATGCGAATAAAAGTTGTGGGAGTATACGAAAGGATACGTAACTAGGAGATCTCCCGAATCGATGCCTGTCTTCCCAGTTTAGTGCCCAACCATATCGCAAGATACCCACCACCGAGGTATTCATTGTTCCCCGATTGTCTGTACTTCAAACGAGGTTGACTTGACGGCAAACCCCTTCCCGCCAACCATTCGTTTCGCTTATTGAGCTGGGGATGTATCTCCCACCACAGAGAGACACGTTGTTTAGCGATGAACCGTGCCAAACGCAATAGAAAATGACTCCTAGCACTCGTGTTTACAACCCGACTTGTCCACAAATACAACGCAGGGCAATTTACAAATTTTGGTGAGTCAGGTTGTTATCTGCGAGCTAGCAAACTTTCTTTAGTAAACAATTGGCCACATCAGCGTCTTTGGTAGCCTCTCGTGATGTAGTTTCAAGTTCTTCTTCCGAACTGGTCTGGCTCAAACAAGAGTTGATACGGGGCCACCATAAAATCTATGTCTTAGTACTTTTCGTTTAAACGTCCCTGAATTCAACAAGAGGGCGTTAATATAACAGTTAGCTTCCAAACTTGCTGTTCGCATTCAGGAAAACAACTTTTCAACAACTTTCACTAATTTAAATACACTTATCCAATGTATCGACTTTTAATATCACAAATAGCTCTAAAATATTAGTGTCTATTCGTGCGAAGTCCTTAATGAGTCTTAAGGCCCCCATTCACGAGCAGTCCATCAGTTCAAATAGCCTGAGGCCGGGCCAAAAACTCACCGTTTCCGTTTGTGGGCGAACTCGGAAGGACTCATGGACTGAAGGAACCAAATTGGATTTCCAATTAATCCAAACTCCATGGACTGAGGCCATCGGGCCATTGTTTGGCTCGACCGTTTGTGGGGAAATAGTAGGCCGAGTTTTGGCAATTCATAAGATGGAGTGGTCGTGTGTGTTGAAGCGTCAGTTCAAATAACGTGACAGTCTTGCTTCACACGCTGACCTGTGACAAGCTCATTGACTGTTTCTGTGATTATTTTATTTAATCGGAAAATTCAGCATAATGAATAGTGGTGGCCACAATTTTTTTTTTGTGAAATTACTGTAGAAAACTTGAGTTCTTCATAGCTGCAACCTCTTGCTAAGTACTGCAAAGTAGCGGTCAATCTTTCGTGAGGAGTGATGGCATGCCTCATATTCGTATCCTTTCGTTTGGTTAATGGGGTAACCAACTGTAGCAACGTATTATATGTCGTTTCATCCACTCTTAAATAATTTTGCCAATCAGACGGCTCAAGTGTGAGCTATTTACCAAATTTACGTGACTCATTTGAATTCTTTCGGCAAGCCATCCTTTTTGCCACTTCCTTTTTGGTTTTCGTTTCTTTATATAGATGCAAGCTGCAATTGCAAACAACTCTTCCATATGCTTTGGATCCATTAATAAATTAAAAATAATATTTTCTTCAAGTTTTTCTTAATTTTTTTTTCTAAATTAATGGCAGAAAATGGAATGGACTGACTGCATCGAGGCTCTATCGTGAGTGGCGAGCTAAATTAGACTTAAATCAAACGAATTCAAGCCGAATGGACTCAGGCCGTTTGGACTGCTCGTGAATGGGAGCCTTTAAAAAACTTTTACTATTCAAGTCTGTCAGCACTGGAGCCAAATGTCAAAAAATATGACAAGACTACATTATTGTCTATTCAAAGAATATATATGACGGGGACTATGGGCTCATCTGCCCGAGTCGTCTCATCTGCCCATCTTTAAATCGGCTAGGAAGATTGCTATTTTTAGCATTCATTATCGACCGCTTGAGAACATCGCATGTCGTTGACATGCAAAAAAAACTTTCCTCCCTTCATATCACAAGTGCGGCCTACTTTGAAGTAAATAAAAAAAAAAAAAGTACCCTGCATAAATTGTTTAGTGAAGAACAATACGATGCGCACCAACAGATCCTCGGAACCTCTTCAGATTATAATGATACAGACTCGTAATATCTTACAATTCAAATGCTTCATGAATCTCTTGAAACAGTGATACAGTGAATGCAACATTTGTGCTGTTAAAACTGTACCATTTGAGTGGTGCAATCATTGCAATTTGTTTAATGGTGAATATATGCTGCATACTTTGATATAATAAACATCAATAAATATTTAACCGTGACACCATTTCGGCGGGCTAGAAGTAAAGTGCAAAAATGCAGATAAGTTTAGATGACCTATTTACGCTTGTGATTGTGTATTGATGTACAGATAATCCATAATTGAAATATTTTCATGTGTCCGCTAAAAAAAATTGGATTGATTAATCTTTCAATACATTCAAAATATAGGTTTATACCAAGAATAAACTTGACGGAAAGCAAACAAAAATCATTTCCACCGTCGAGCATGTTCTACCTCAAACCTATCTCCGCACCCTATATCCCCATGTAAAAGTAGCTCCACTTCCCCGTCTACTTGTATAACAACACAATATGTCACATGTATGAAACAGGCGAGAACCGAATGTAGTCGCAAACAAGCAGCATTGAAAACTCACAATTATTCCGAAAGTGCTTTGCACCTTCATTCAGCATGGATGACGAATCCTTATCGGGGCGGCCAACATGTAAGGACGACTAAGGATCGAACGACCTTTTCATATTTCAGTTGCTCGCTTTCAGGTCTCTGCGACTGGTCTTTTTCAACCTGGCAGAGCGTAAAAGCTATCGGGACAATATACGGGATGGAAACCTGAAAGCGAAAGGATTTAGTTGCCAGCCAGTCGATGTGAGACAAGGAAAGCCAGTCAGGTGCTAGCTGCTTGCATACGTCCCTCGGTCCGACGTCGCTTCGTCCTTGTTGACATTGGTGTTGTCGTCGGTGTCGTCGTCAGGCTTCTGCTTGCTGCCGACAACGACGGTAACGTGATTCCGAAGTATCTGACAGTGACCGTATGGCTTGTGTGTGCGTTAAGGAAGTGCTAAGCCCCAAGACGAACGGTAACTTTATATTATCTTATAATCGTCTTGTGTTTTCTGTTCCTCCACCTGAACGTTAGGATTCTCGTAACATTTGTGTTCTTGCCTCAGTTGGTTGGTGCTGACTTTGCAACATTTTTGAGTGCTATATTGGTGCGGTGTCTTGAGCGTTTGATCTGTGGAAAAGCTAAATTTCCATGCGAAAGTTGGTGTCATGAACCATGCAGTCATGCAAGGCGGCAGCAGGCACATTGTGAACAAAAATTTAAAATGAAAGACTGAAAAGCGCTGAAAGAGCAAGATTAAAAGAAGTATTAAAAGGAGCATAGGCAGCAATTGCGGTCCTTGTCGTAATACAGTTTCCCGCAGCGCAGTGATAATTTCATAGATTGCTTGACAACTGTTGAATGCTGATTCGTTTATGTAACGGTATTTGTGATGGATATTTCTCGGAAAGGATCGAACTGGGGAAAATTGGTGGATTCAGTGTTGTCATTATTGATTAATTAGTCGACACAAAGAAATGGAAAACTTTGAGGACTTACTGAAAATTTGACATGATGAAAGCTACACTTCGAAAAGTGCTATATTGTCGACTAAGTGGCTATTTGCGTAATGATTTACTTGGTACTATGTGGTATGTATGAAATGAAATTGAAATAATTTTAGAAATTATTTGGCATGCAGCTACATTTAGATGTTCGAAAAATACTTATTGAAAAATGATTGGAATATGCAGTATACATGCTTTTCCTCAGTTAAGGGGGGAAATACATGTAAAATGGAAAAAAAATTGCTAATTTCAGATTGACTTAAAATATATATATTGTTTATTCAGAAAATTTTTAATATTAAATCCTCAAAGTACATATGTTATAGTAAATGAAAATATTTTTTTAATAACTTTTTAACACAAAATGGAGGCAATGCGAGCAAATGAAAAAAACACATCAAAAACAGCCTCGTACAACTTAACGCCTTTTCAGAGAAACTTGCAACGTTCAGAGAAAAAAAATATGTTAATGAGATCTATAATTCATAGGTGAACCAATAAAATTTAGAAAAAAAAATCAAATTTTAACATTAATATTAGATTTAAAAAAAAAATCGATTTTTTTTCAAAAAAATCACGTTTTAAACATTGGTAAACTAATTATTTTTCCGAAATTATAAGAAAATGTAGGTTCAACGATGAGATAATACTCTTTTGAACATGTGATATAAATTTGAGCCGAATAGGTTCAATATTTTTTGAGATATCTTGTACGGAAATTGAAAAAGTACTACTTTGAGAAAAAGGCGTTTAAAGTTCTAAAGCTCCACCGAACTGGGGAACGCCGCGCTGTCTATAACTGGCTATAACTCGAGAACTAATACGATTATCGCTTCAAAACTTTATTTGGTATATTTTAAGAGTATTTCGAACACTTTGATGCAATAAAAAAAAATCGTTTTTGTTTTAGCAGTTACATGTATCTCCCCCCTTAAGCATACAATTGCACAAAGCTAAAAAATCAAAAGTGTTGGCACGAAAATCAATGTATTTTGAACTGTGAAAGGGTCACATTTCTTAACTTCTGATTGACATGCTCAAAATAATTACCAGGAACGAATTGTACGTGTACACTATTCATCATTTTTTTGCTGAAGGCAAACTATAGGGTGCTTGTGAGGAGCGAAAAAAACGACAGGAATTGAGTTTAAGTGAAATATCTTTATTCATTAGGAAATGAAATATCTTTATTCATTAATGAATAGCATTTTGTCTTGAATGCGGTTTAAGACATCAACTCCGCACCTGTTTTTAATGGAGAAAAACTTATCGGTGTAATTTTGGTCCTTATTCACAAGCCCATTGACTCTAATTATAATATTTCGATAAAAAATAAATAAACAAACAAATAAAAGTCAATTAGCTATCGAAAATGACAGCACGATTTGAAAGATATTCCTATCGAAATATCTATCGAAAAACTATAGATATTTGATTTAGTTTCATTAAAATACAAATCGTGTCTTAGTGAGAGGTAATGATATCCGATTTTTAAGCTGCTTAAATCAGTACTGAATGAGTAATTCAGATTGTCTAAGTGATTACTGGTTCTTATAATTTTATTTCAAAGAAAATATCAACCGTAAAGAGTTGTACAAAAAGAGATGTTATAAAATCATTTATTTTTAAAATCAATAAGATCTCCTATAAATATCGTACTTAACAGGTTAAGGATATCTGTATTAGGAAATCTTAATGCTATTGCATGAAATCAGAAATAAGAACTTTCTGTGACTTAATCCAATTGACTTGACCTTTAACCTAAATGTCATACTGCAGCAGGCCGTTACACTGAAAAAATACATAGCGCCAGACGCCATAATTTATAGACTTCTAGCGCCATGTACATAGTCGATTTGGGGATTGTGATAAAATACGAGTATAGCGCCACACGCCATAATACATGGCGAAAAGTACATAGGAGCAGGCGCTATGCTTATAGCCCTCTACACCATGTACTATAGTCGTCCACACCATGTAACATAGTCCTCCACGCCATGCAGATGGCGTGAAGGGCTATGTTACATGGCGTGGAGGACTATAGTACATGGCATGGGGGGACTATAGTACATGGCATGGGGGACTATAGTACATGGCGTCTGGCGCTACGTGTTTTTTCAGTGCAGAGTTAATTTTCTTCAAGAAATTGTGTACGTGGTATTTTTATAGTTCGATTGTTCAAGTGGTTCGATGTGTCCCGATTAATAGGTTTTAAATATGGCCCAAATAGAGTTTTTTAAAACCAATATACAGCCGAAATTCAGTTTTTCATAAACATTATATGGCCCAAATTCAGTTTTTCAAATACATTAAATAGCCCTAAGGCCACCAAACTGTGAAACCAAAAATTTTCCGCCGCCGATTCAACTTTCAGGTAGCACAATTGGCGGGAATTAGCCAAATCTGGCCACAGTGCTTCAGTTGTTGATACTCACATTTATAAGTTACATAGGACCACGCGCTATGTAGATTCTGCCAAAATGAACATTTATGCATTTTACAGAAAACAAGCGATAAGCTCAGTTTCCTGTTTGGCTTTAGTTTCGTGGTTAAAACGACGATCCTGAAGATGAGTCTTATGCTAGAAGCGCGCCTTGAGTTAAGCTTGGCGATGGTAGCCTGCGAACCTTGAATGAATGAATGAATTCGCATAAATTGGGTCCATATGCACCTTAGATCTCTGGGTCCTATTGTGCTTCTTCATTGTTGTGTCCTATAGAGTATCCACCGTTATGTCCTATGGAAAATCCAGGCTTCTTATAAACCTAATTGTGTCTCCAGATGGGACTTTTACTAGTTCCTAGTAAAGTTTTTAGTTCGTTTTGACAGCTCTACTTTTGATGGACAGTGTGTGAGAAAGTGTTCTACACTCTCTGTCATTTCTCAATATAGTCTGCAGCAGTCGTTTCGCTCCTTACCCATCCTGCGAAAATATTCTTTTTACAATGAAGACGGCTTGTTGAGGCTCAGCGTATGGTCCTTATCCCAAATTTTCAGAGAGCCATTGCTTCTTTTGAACTTTTATTATTAATACGAGGTGGTTTTTTGAGTGTTTCAAACCCTCCAGATTAAGTCAATCGCTTTCGATCTTTTTCTTGGCCCGCACTTTGATTTCACTGTCCCTTTGACCTTCGCAAAGCTCCAGCACGTAATGGGACCACTGTAAAACATTTTAGCCCGTTCTGTGACTTTGGTGTCAGTTTCCTCGTTTCATTGATGCCTGTTATTACCGGGGATCCATACCAGCTCGAAGCAATTTGCTGTCGCTTTTTCGTTTAGGGCTTTTCTTGCCTCTAGCAGCATAGCTGAATTTATGTGATCGCGTAAGGTAAAGGAAGTTAAACGTGGAGCTTATCACTCCACATACAAATTGAATGTGAAGGAAGCCTCCACCAACTCCAATCCCTAGCCCCGATAAAGCTGCGAGGCACCTCTGTTGAAGTAATATTTTATTTTGATCAATAGGCATCGCACTAAATTGCAGTAAAATACAGTATTGTTTCGGAACTCTGCTTAGTTAATCATAAGCTAATTGCAACAAAGCCATGAGATCTCAGTGTCTTGTTCGAATACTTCCCTCACATACGCTGCCGATATGCATATCTATCCTGGATTGCCTGTTCCAAATCCTCCATGGCAGAATGACAAATGTCTGAGCGGAAGATCTTACGTTTCCGTAACAGCAAGCTCTACACCCTAATAACAAAAAAGTGGCCGAAGAACTCTCTCATATCAAGAAGCGGGACTTGGGCCAATTACGTTCTGAGTTTTAGATGGCCATGCAAACAGACTAGTAAGGAAAATCTGATGCACAGTGGCTTTGAATGAAAAAAAGCCCTATCCGACATTCCGCGAAAAAACTCGGCCGCCACAGCTCAAATCCATTTCAAATTTCCAACGAACTAAAGGGGAGACAGTTAGGGTCTCGGCTAAGTTTGGCACAGAGTAAAAAAACCAACAGAGTAAAACCATCCTTGTGTAATACAAATACCACGTGAAGTTTCTTGCCATATATAACTGCTTTTCACGCTAATAAAGAAAAAAACCCTATCTTGGATATTCGAGTCGATATTTATGAGATTCCATAGTTAACGGTGCCGTTCGCTACGGCTACGAAAATGGATAAACGGTAGAAAATCGATCACCCTAATTCATTATGTATTCCCTATCTGACGAAAACCCACGGTAGTAGTATGATGATTTCTGAAAGAAAATCACAGGCCAACGTATGCTATTTCCATACGGAACATCTATTCACTGTTCACTATTTGATAGACCTACCAGCGATTATGATGAACCCGAGCAACAGAAGTTCCAACACCGCAACAACTTCTATTACCATCCCTATGAATTGTAATCGGCTATGCAATTAATCTGGTGGTGAAACTTAATCATGTGCAAGTAATTGAAGAGAAGAATGAATCTCGTGAAGTCCGTGCGTATCGCTATAATTTATACTGCCGTTGTCCTTGAATAATTTACCGAATACCGTGCGTAACAACGTAACGGCAACCGATTCATTTTTGTTTCCTTCCGCTTCAGCATTCTTCCAGTCGATTTTCACTTTTGTTTTGTCGATTTTCATTCGGACGATACGAGGGCAGACATGTAGCAAACATGAAATTCAGGAGACGAGGACGATTTAACTTTTGCCGTATTTGATTTCCAAGGTTCGAACAGTTTACTCATTGTCGCTTTTGTATCCGGTCTTGTAATTGAACTCGAATCAACAAATCTCTCTGACGATCGATTAGCTAGCCAGGCTATTTTCGTGAAAGGTGTGTGTCCTAATGTTTTCCGATTAGAGGACCTTGACGTTGTCAGAAATAGCAGAAATAAGCGTAAAGAACGGAGTCTATTAACTATTTGAAAAGTCGGTTTGGGTTTATTTACTATTCGGTCAAAATTAACACAGTTTTTTTTGGAGAAGCTATAACTTAAAGGTGTGGCAAATGAATGAAAAAGTGTTTTGAAGGATGTCTGTTTGAAGACCTTGGAATTATGTTTTGTTTTTTGGGTTTGAAAGTCATCGGTGGCCGGCTAGTTAAATTATCATTGGGTGTCATTTAAAAGTAAACAGCGTAATAAGGGTGGTTATTTGAAGGTGAGTACAGCGGTCGAACTCTTTCGAATACCTTTGTTAGTAGTAAGTAATCCACGTCCTTTTCCCAACATATATGAGCTGAAAGCTAGACACTGTTAAGTTAGTTGTTGGGCGATAATTGGTACTTGGATAGTTGACACCAAATACAAAATAATAAAGCTATTTCAATAACATAGGTTTGATTGAATGGCTCATACATTTTTTTTTGTTTTGAAAAAAAGGATGCTTGTAAAAATCCGAATGAATGGTAATAAGCGACAAAAAGCATTGAAAATTGAAGTAATAACGGTGCACCATCGATGCGAAAACTTCAATTTTAGATGGTTGAATGGTTTTGCACCATAAAACCTACTTGCAATTGGTATGTACAGTCCTACAGAAAATAATTTTTCAAAGAAAATTACATTTGAACGCATATGATTTTAACGCATGGTGATTGTGGCTACACAACGCGGAATCGCTTATTGCTATCAAGCTTTTAAATAATAATTCCACGGTCCCTGTACAAATAATGCTACTTACGCTATTTTTTAAAAATGGTCGAAATTATTTTCACAGACTTAATAATTTCAGTATCTTGTGTTTTTACGGATCTGAATTCTCGCTTGCTTTTCCGGAGGAACAAATCTCGCTCATCTTTTACCGTCAGCTCAGAAAACACTAAGCTTTTATCAGTTGTACGTCCAATGCCACATATGTTTTTATTACAAATGGAGCAGTAGAAGTATTATTTTTTGGTGGATTCAATCTGCTATCGAATAATAATTTTTAAAAAATTAAAAAAGAGTATATTTAATTGAATATGCTTTCGAAGTTTTTTTAAATTCTTATCCGCATGCTATAATTGATTTTGGCTAAGACATGTCCTCCTCCTGTTTACGATAGCCCCATATTATTTTTCGACATTTCAAGAGTGCAGATGCGAATTTAAAAATGTTGTAGAAATTCTACATCTAGACAATAACATCAATCGGAAAGTTCTACTCGACAACCTTTTCTTGTTCGTGAGCAGCATGGTTTCATCAAGGACCGCTCTACAACGTCTAACGTTATGGTGTTTGCTAATTTCTTCACCTCAGCCTTCAATTCTTAATCTCAAGTCTGTGTAATTTATACGGAGTTTTCGAAGGCTTCTGACTCTGAGAACCCCATAACCTCCTACTCAATTTACTTGAAGAATTTGGCATGTTTCATCTCCTTCTCGCCTAATTTTCCTTCTGTCAACATAGTCGTTTCTGCAGAGTCATATTTCTTTCCCACATCTGGAGTTTTTCAAAAATCTATCCTAGGTCTCTTACTTTTCATCTTGTTTGTCAATTACGTTTTCATTCTATTCACCAGGCCCGGATGGTATCCCAGCTAATATTCAGAGGCACTATGCCTTGGCTCATGGCCATATACAATGCCTGCTTAGGACGCCAAACCAAAGGATTATAGACCAATTTGTCTAATCTAATTTCTATTGAAGGTTTTAATGAGAGCTGTGGGGTATTGAATTACCTGTGCATTGGACTCTACTCTGATCTCGAAATCACAGCATACTTATACGAGGGGCAAATTTGTCGAATCAGCGCTACATATCCTAGTAGAGCATGCTGGAAAATCACTTGCTTGCGAGGAATACATTCTGGCTGCATTAATAGACTCCGAGGGTTCGTCCTCATGCAATTGTTTATGCTCTCCAAAATCTGACAGATGAGATCATTTCTCATACATTCTCTCGCAATGGTGTCAGAAGTGTGGCCTTAGTGCTAACTCTAACAAAACTGAACTATTGCTCTTCACGAGGATGCATAGAATTCCTTCCTTCGATGTATCGAAAGATACTCAATGGAACTCCTATAAGCCTCACAAACAAAGTAAAATATCTAGAACACATCCACATCCTAAGCTTCAATGGAAGGCAAATATGCCAAAAAGGGCTCACAAAGCACTGTGTTCTATTTGCAGCTGTAAAAGGGTTATAGGAGCAACTTGGGGTCTCCAACCTCGTATTGTCTCCTGAATTTAGTGGAACCAAATCTGCCGTACGGAATAGTAGTTTGGTGACCAGCCATATTTCAGGTTGCAATTCAGAGCGTGATAGAGAAGGTGCGTAGGCTGATAGCCCTATTGTTTAAGAGGTCACTCTGTACTACCCCAACGAAGAAGCACTCTTCGTGCTGCTTCATTGGTTTCCTACGGATCTGCTTGTTTCACAATATGCGAAGTGCACTGCGATAAGATAACATCATGGTGACCCCTGGATAAGAATTAATCTGAATGCCTGAATCCTGTTCGACTACACTCTGACTCAAGGATTTGAGGTTCAGATCCCAAGCAAGGAGCAAAGGGCCCCTAGGAGCAGATGCTGTGAAAATATAAATGTAAAGCGGACAATTTCGATTCTGATTATTACCGCAAAATCATACTGAACGACGAAGCACCTTCTTGAATCAATGATGCAGTTGTTTCAGGTGTTAGGACATAGGGACATTTAGGTGAACTGTAGATGTGTTAGTTGGCACGGTTTTTCCGGAAGTGCTTTGCAGTCTTCCGATTGGTGTTCCGATGGCTTCAGTTACATTGGCCATCAGACAAAAGTATTTAAAATATTTCAAAGACGCTGTGAAGTCCTGGGCTGAAGTATCTTTCTGTACGACCACTAGACAATTGTGGAAAACTTTTGACATTGATCGCACTAGGGGGCTTCTCAATTTGAGAAAGGGTCCCTTTGCTTGTTCCTTTCTGTCTAACTGAACACTGCCTGTTTGGCAGCCTACAATGAACTCTGTCGGTGCTGTAGATGCGAGGAGAAAAAAGAAACAGTTCTTCATCTCCTCTGCGAATTCCTGATCCTCGCTGGAAGAAGGATGATTGGCGCATACCTCTTTACTTGCCTAACTGAAGTGGCTTCGGTGATCCTGAAATTCACCCAGTTCGTCTAGGGTCACCAGAATGGCTCTCCTGTTAATAAGGGCTGTGAAATACGCAATGCGGTATCACAATGGGCCCTTGTGTGCCTAAGTGTGCTTCCCCGGAGTCTGTCTAAAGGAGGCAGCTGCGGAACCTAATCTAATCTAGCAAGACTATTCGGAGATAATTGAAATTAGTAGTAGCCGCGACATAGCAGCAAATAGATGAACTGCTCAGTAATAAAATTTCTATTTGTCAGTCTATTAGTCTATCTATTAGTCCATCTCGGTTAGGCGACCATTTAAACTTTTTATTTCCTACGCCGTCATTGTTCTGTTCCTGGCAGGCTTGCTAAGCGGGAGTAGCTGAAACGGTGCTTGAACATCGTGACAAATGGCCAAGTATTGACTGCACTGGTGGGTCTATATAATTAGTTAACTCAAAGTGGTTTGAATTACATCATTTATATTGAAATGGTGGTAGACATAGCACGAAACATTTTCAGACCTGTTTCAATTTTTGAAAAAGGCTAAAAAGCAGAAAGCGACTTTTCAGCCAGTTAAATTACTCAGCACAAGTGACAGAAGCTCGAATATTTTTAAACTATTAATAACTATTTACAATTATTCATTGATAATTAATTAATCCCATATTTTCAGGTTACGTTTTTTATTCAGGATGGTATTGGCGGTGTCCCTCCGTAAGGCATTGATGTTGCCGTTGGCCATCACGATTATCATTGTTTTCGTCTACTGGAATCAATCTACAATGAAAGAAAACTCTCTGATTGGCACGTTCGAGAAATCGATTAAGAATCGGCTAGCATCATCGTACCTCTTGTCATTGTAAGTATTCCATGAAATATTCTCTTCAGCTGAGTTTAATTTCTATTGATCAAAATAAAATTTTCTTTTCTTTTCATTTCTAACATCGAACCTTGAATTATATGCTGAAAATATCTAGACCAACTGAAAAGACGTGGACGTATAAATGCGAAGGAGACAAGTGTGTCCGACATCACTATCTTACGGAAATTAAAAATGAAAAACGTGTCCCGTTCATGACGTGTTCAATGACATGCGGTGATATCAATATATGGCCTCATCCTACGATCAAATCAGCTTTCAGCTCGAAATCAATACGTTTCACCGCTACCGATGTACAATTAAGAACAAATACGCCGTATGAACCGGTCGAAAAACTTTTTCGTGATGCTTTCGCCATATTTGTGCGAGACTTGAAGCATATTGAAAAGCTTGAATTGTACGATAGCACAAGTAATAATGGAGGAACGGGTGGAACTCCGGCCGCTACAGGGATGGGTACCAGTGTGACAGGAAATGTAGATCCAGGAATAAGTAGTAGCAGTAGTGCGAATAGCAATAGAGATACATCGGATATTAACACGAAAATTAACGAAAAAGTACATAATTTTTTCAGTAGACGTAAGAAAAACTGTGATATTGATAACTTTATAGTTGAAGTTGATATTAGAAAATCGAATGATGTAAATCTGAGTTTCGAGACGGATGAGAGCTATAATATTACGACAGGATGTAAGTATGAGTAGTCTGTTAAAATATGAATTGTTGAATGAGTTTTGAAGTTTGAATTTTGAGTTGTGTGGTTTAGAGCTTCATATGTATTGTGATGGTTTCCAGTATCATCTTAAGGACACGAGCTGAGCCCTATTTAACAATTCATTGTTAAATAGGGCTCAGCTTGCATCAATTGATATTATAATATCCCTCGGAACCATTTAAAAACTATTTAGCTAAGCTGCTTAAGATTTATTTATACAGCAACAGTATCTATGTATTTCTCGCCAGTATCTATGTATTTCTCGTCTAAAATCTAATGAAAGATGTTCAGGACTACTATCATCCCTGAAACCAAGACCACAACCAGAGATCTGACTGTAAAACAAAAACATCTCCACCGACCACGTATGTGTAGGGATTACGGTTCACATGCTCAATAATAAACGAAGTCTTTGATGACAATAGCGATTTGTAACAATCTCCTACATGGATTACATTAGTCGTTTTTAATGTTCATTCTTCGAATTCAATATTGAAAAAAATTTCCAACAATGCTTTGATATTACCACTGATTCAGGTGCATTTGTCATCGTTTGCTCCCTACAATCTTCTTGATTTGCATTCTCTTCATGTTCTTGTCATATTTGTCTATGTTTCTCATGCCTAAAGTTCTTTTAATAACTCGATCAAGGCTTCATATCTACTTAACCCATACTATCGTCCAACTATCCAGCTACAATATTACAATATTCATCGAGCGTATCGCCAATCCAAAAAAACGGCTGACTAATCCAAAAACACGGCTGACCTAATAACGGTTTACCATCATTCCCGAGTAAACCGTGACTCCAATATTATTTTATGTAAAAAATAATAATATTCTCTCGAAATTGGATAATCTGATTCTCATGGATGATTTTGATTTTACGGATATTCAAGGCATGTTGAAAAGATATCCGACTCGAACAACCAACCATCTGACTCAAAAGATTTCATCTTGAACTCAAACTTGCTAGACCTAATACCTCAACCTACTCATTTTCCGAATACCGACCTTACATCGATAATGGATTTATATCAAAATGAGGATCGACTCCCAACTTAGTTGACTATGAAAACCAAAATGAATCTTACCTCCTTATTCTTAATAAAAAAATATTTTGAATGATTTTGAATAAGTTAGAATATTGATCAATTAATGAAAAACAACTAATGAAAAATTGATAATAAAAATGTATTGATAACTGATACCAATTGATTGATAACTGATACCATTGAAAAACTTACTTTTCGTCTTTGACTATGTTCCATCTACTGCTATCAGTCAAATTGACTGGGTAAATTTATTTGCTGATAGCAGTAATGTTCCATGTATTATGTGGCAGTCATTTCACCACACTGTTTCTAAAGCCGGCTTTAGACATGCGGTGTTTGTCAAATACCGAGCACCTAGTTTGGCAAATTTCGCATGCGTGGATGGGTTGCTCGCCTAGTACTTACCCTAGGCCAAGCACAAACATTCGGGTGCTAGCTATTCCCGTAGCTTGTCGGTCTTTCAACACACATCAAAGTAGACGAGCACTGTGTTTGGGTATGTTCGGATTCCCGCTTTACACATTCGGTATTTATAAATAAATATAATGTCAACTGCTGAATCAACATCCATGTTTAAATCCATATTTAAAGATATAATATAATTAATTATCAATGCTCAGAGATGCAGTAAATATTTCGTTTTTTTTTTCTTTCACAAAAAAATTGCGGGAGGGAACAACGACGAGCAGTTCGTACATGTTCCAGTTTTGGCGAACATTCGACAATGCCCGAATATCTAATTCACTGTGCTTGTCATTCCGCAAGCACCAAGCCAAATGACTTGACTAGGTGTTCGGTATTTGGTAAATAGGAGGTGTTTGACAAACACCGCATATCTAAAGCCGGCTTAAGACCAGAGCAGTTATGAAACATCATTAGCTTGTGGGTTAAAAATAATAATTTAAAAGAAAAATTTATGAAAACTAATTGGTGACATCTAAAGAAATTTCATAAATAGACCCATTCCAACTTAGCATGGCAAGCAATTATTCCTTTGCTCTCAAAAACTAAAGTGCATGAAAGATTCGAAAACCGCTTAGTCTCTTCTTCTGTTACCTTCACTAAAAAGATCTGCCCTCGCCATTGTCAATTAGAGACACTGTTTTTTTCATTACCACTCGGCTTTGTCAAGGAGCGTTCCAATCTGTCGCATTTACTTATCTGTGTAGACAACTAGTGTAGCGAATTCAGCAGCCGAATGTCTACCAATTTAATATACTTACACTTCTCTCGAGTATTTTATGTTATTTACCAAAGACAGTCAATCTTTATATAGACTTATCACTATCTCTTTGATAGGAAGTTCTGTGAATGAGTTGACCTCAGTTCACGACCGAAATGCCTTAAGGTTCCGTTTTAGGTCCTTTGCTTTTTCCTGTACATCTATCCAATCCCTATGTGATTTTCTCATTCTCTTTCTGATAGGAAGTTCTAAGTACGACTGGACTCCAGTTTTTTAACCACGAACGGAATGCCAAAGGGTTCTGTTTTAGATCGTTTGCTCTCTCTTTTATACGTTGCGTAACTTGATACATAAATTTGTGGAAACGCTTGGAGCGACCACCAAAGTTTGCTTCTTGGTTACTGCGGTTCTGCTTGGAATGTATTCCTAATTGCCGATTAAAAGTGACTTGGAAATGTTGAACGCTTTACCAAACGAATGACTTTCGGCTATAAAACGCCCTATGATGAACGTCTTTGTGCCTATTATTCAACTACTTTTTCGATCAGATGGCATTAATTACTCACACATATTTTCGTTCTGGAATTTGACTCTCGCTTGTGTAATCATTGCAAAAAATCAAAGAGAAAGCCGTTTGAATCATCAAATTTATCTTTTCGAACAGATTGTTCGATTTGTCGAACCATTTGCAGAAAGATTTGATTAATGTGACTAATGTGAACTTCTTCGGAAACAAACGATTCTTGACTGTAGTATTCAACATAAATAGTAAGATTTTACCACAACACATTGTTTTCCGCAAGGATCGTGACTGCCCAATCTCTGGTTAGTGTGGTGATAGAGGTGTTCTCATTTGCATCCACAAAACTCTCAATACTCTTTGCAATGACTTTACTTGAATGTGCTTTAGTGCGTGTTTTGCTTCATGGTTTGCCTCTGAAGTTGCCGCTGCCCTCAGGGCAAAGAATATTGCACGTGGCAAGCTCAAATATTCTGTATTGCATGATGATCCACTTGAGTTAAAAAAAACGCTCTCATGCTAAAAAGGTAGCTAAAGATCCGATGCATACCTACTATTGCCAGTATTGAGGATTCTATTAGTTCCAAAAATTCGGAACCTTTCTGGTCCTTTATTCATTAAAAAAATCCCCTGTTGCGTCTCATAATATGTTTCGTGATGAAACGTTTGCTATTACAACTGACGAAAATTGTGAGTTGAATACTTAATGAATTATCTTGATTCTAGCTCCGTTTCTAGCTCTGAGGGCGTTACTAATATACATATTAGCCAAGTCACTATCATCTTCGCTTTGTGTACCCCTGTCCATAATCTTTCTCGTTTTCCTTTCTTTATCGAAATCTGCCATGATTTCCCCTATAATTGATCCTGCTTACATCTTTAATTACTTCCCAATCTCGCTTCTATCTTACTTCAGCAAGCTTCTTAAGAGAGTTGTCAATCTACCGTTACCAACTTGCTATCATTCACCAACACTATTGCTACTGCTATCGATCAGCAAACACAGGTGGATGTACCCTATACTGATTTTTCTAAAGCATTTGACTTTGTGAACCGTGAGTTTCTTCTTTTGAAATTGGACATACGTTTATGGTGTCTACGGTCCGCTGATCTCCTAGTTTTCTTCCTACATTTATGAACATACTTGTTTTGTAACTGTAAACGCCTGTTTTTCTGCTCTCTTCTGTTTCACCTCGGGTGTTTTTAAAATAATTCTCGACCTAAATCTTTTTCCTTTTTTTGTCTTACTACGGCAAAGATCATTGAGTCTTTTGTCTCTCAATTTGCTCTTCATTTCATAAGGTCTATCTCTGAATATTGAAATTTATTTAATCTTGTCCTATGTTTACTTGTAGCATTGATTAATCCAGGTAAACTGATCTTAGGCTAAGCACCTTACCTTACTAAAAAGATTCTAGTGTGAAAATAAGGAAACAATCAAATGGTCTGGTTGCATACTGGTTTGCCAATTCATTTCTCTACATTGTCATCATATGTACCAAACTACCTATTATTTAAATATATCTAAATGATGAGGTCTATCGACCTAAAAAAAACCAACCAAGCCTTCAAACTGATTTTTTCGATCATCAGCTTCTTTCCTTCGAATAATTTAATAGAAATTTTCCTTTCAGACGAACATAGAAAAATGATTGTGAAAATCGATGCAAACTCGTTCTTTGGAGCACGACATGCTCTTTCAACGTTACAGCAAATGGTCTGGTACGACGACGAAGACGAATTATTGCGTATAATATCGAAATCGTTGGTCTACGATGCGCCCAAATTCAAGTAAATTATTATTTTTACTTCGCTTTCTTACATAATCCTACTTTCAATTTTATTATTTACCTTCTTATTTGTAGATATCGCGGCTTGATGCTAGATACGTCCCGACATTATTTTTCCGTCGAATCAATAAAACGGACACTGGCCGGAATGTCGTATGCGAAATTAAATCGATTTCATTGGCACCTGACCGACTCGCAAAGTTTTCCATTCGTATCGAAATACTATCCAGAACTTGCCGCTCATGGAGCTTATTCGGAACGTGAGACCTATACAAGTGACGATGTCAAGGAAATCGTGTCATTTGCTAAAGTTCGCGGAATCCAGGTGAGCATAGTAGAATAGAAGACAATGGTGTGGTGTATGATGTGGTATGATGGTTGTTATGGAACGTTATGTATAACTTTGGAGGTCAAATAAGAACGATGGAGTGGATTAAGTTGTGTAGAGTAATAAGTAGTATTTACATTAATCGATTTTATTATTGTATGTATGTTTGACAATATCAGATTGTTGAATCAAGGAAATATGTAAACAATGCTCGATTGCATTTTGATAATTGCACTGTTGAGTAAAATCCATTCATAGTGTTGAGAAAAAGTGATGCGAAAACCAACAGTTGGAACAAATTTTTGCTTACATTATTTATATCTACCATCTAATGAAGATAAGAGTGGTTAAAGCAGTCACATTCAAGCTGGAAAGTACGCTGAAGCTTTTTCTTCAAAATATTGATGGACACTTGATGTTCCATTGTCTTTTCTTCAACAGTAGCGAATTTGCAGACTCCATTAGCACTCATGCTTCTCCAAATTAAATTATATTTTTATGTAATATATAAAATATATTGTGTCCAGTACCGGACATTGCTTTCTACGTACACTCAAATGTCTAACATGAGTAATAACATTAAATTTGCCCTCATCTGTGACTAAAATATGTTCTCAGAACTCTAAATCAAAGAAACGATGATTTGCTTGCTGCTGCTTTATTTTAATGATAAATTACTAAAGAGGCTAATGACAACTTTAATTGCTAGCAAATTCTTTGCACTGCATCAAAGGTGGACTTATCCCAAAACTCTTGCTTCTTAAATGGAGGATCTAAATGAACAGCGCGTAATCACAAAACATGTCTTGTCATCAATATGTCCTGTAACTCTTGGAAATTTTGAAAAAATGCTGTGCTTACTGTCAGGCTTTACACCCTCGCATAGGGTTTAACATTTCCAAAACATCATCCCAGCCAAACTAAAAACATTATCAAGTTTCATATGACATAAGCACTTTTCGAAGTTTTTTCTTTTCATAAATTCATACAAACCCAGGCCCTCGCTAAAGTGTTTAGAATATCCTTGTCAAAGAAGCTGCAACGAATATACATCAATAATCTCCGAAAATACCAGCTTGGTCAAATTACGCACTCCTGAGATAATAAAAATTGAAAATAAGCAAAAATAATTTGTCACACCAAAATTCGACTCAACTCTGTGCTACACAAAAATCACATCAATTGATTGCCTGATTTTGATTGTCTCATTTTGATTGTCTCATTTTGATTGCCTCGTTCACGTGTTTCGCTTCTCTATTGTGCGAATACAAAAAAGTCGGCCACGGGGAACAACACATGATCACAACAACTGAAGTTCTTGTGAGGTTATCCACTCAAAATAGAGTGTGTCGACACACGAGTCGAGTGCAAGTGATGGACCCATTTGGATTGCTTCACTCATGTGCTACCCATCTCTATGCGTATGGTATGGTGAATGCAACAAAATTTTCCTGCATAGCTCTGTGATTTTCGGACGAGTCGTCAAAGTCGCATTTGCTCTAATGCAGTATCATGAGATTGATCATCGTTGTAATCTTTTCTTTCGGTGATTTGTTTAAGTTGTATACATATATGCTAGCAGTAGGTCTCCGAATCGAGTTTTTCGTTAAATTCTAAAAGCACATCCCAGCTGGTATCCAGCATTCTCTTACTCAGGAACAAGGTTGGTTTAGAGATAGAGGCAGCAAGTAGTGTGAGCTCTCAGTAAAACCCTTTTTTTATGATGTTTTCGTAGGTAAACCACTTTGCTTCATATTTTATCACCCCGCCCAAGAAAGTTGCATTTTTGTTTGCATATGTCCATGCTATATTGCAACATTTACTCACTTTTGCTGCAATCATCTGGAATATTTATTGAACCATCCTCTGTTCCAAATATATTAGCTTTTCCGCAACTTCCGTTGCTGTCAAAAAGGATCTTGCTTGAAATATCGTCATTGATCGTCCAGAACGTGTCTTATGATTGAAATCGGAATCACATGTTTCAATTTTTTCGAACAATGTCCGGCATCGGCACCACCAACATTTGTTAAGCTTCTGTACTTGTTTGTAGCATCAGAACTATAAATATGTGAAATTTATCGGTATGCCGAAGAGTTTAAAGTCAAACAAAATCCGTTTAGACTTATTTAAATAACTCACAAATCCGTTTTAGACTCACAATGCCTATTTTAAGGTTCGGCTTGCTACCGCAGCCACATATTTATTTTCCTTCCCCGGTATAAGCTCTGAGTATATTTGTATGCTTATTAAAGTTCTTTACAACTCTAAGTAACTTTTCGAAACCCCTTACAATAAAAAGATCTCAAGTTGACATACGCAGCAGAACGCTTGTTTGATAAACAATTTCATCATGATTACAGGTAATACCAGAGATTGACGCTCCCGCTCACGCTGGCAACGGTTGGGATTGGGGACCTAAGCGTGGTCTAGGCGAACTAAGCTTGTGCATTAACCAGCAACCATGGAGTTTCTATTGCGGTAAGTTACAAATAGTTTTATTGGGTTTCTGTTGCATAATAGTTTCTGATATGGTTGGCATTGAAAAAGTGTTTTTTTCTTATTTAATTCACAGGTGAACCACCGTGTGGCCAGCTGAATCCTAAAAACAATAACACTTATCTCATACTTCAAAGACTCTACGAAGAGCTTGTAAATTTGACGGGAACAACAGATTATTTTCATTTAGGTGGCGATGAAGTGAATCTAGAGTGTTGGGGTCAATATTTCAACGATACGGATTTGCGAGGAATGTGGTGTGATTTCATGTTACAGGCACTAAATCGGTAAGAATATGGTGGAATCATACAAAATAATAATAATCTCAAGGAAAGGATTACCGAAACATTTTTGCAATTGCAATAATGCAATTATGATAATAATTATTTTAAATATATAAATTTTATTTTATTACTGATTATATAACTGATTCTCGAGAGTTTAAAAAATGAACTCAGTTTTTTTAATGACTAAAAAAAGTGCAATTAGAGAGATGTACCCTAAAATGGCTTTAAAAATGTATTACACTTTCTATTCTGGGCGTTTTCTTAGCTCTTCACAAATTTAATATCGTGTTTGTCTTCTCTTGGGATTATTACTGTTTCTAATCTTCGATGCATGTCATTAATTAAGTGCTATATGCCGGTTTGTGGGGCATGTGTCTATTATTCTTTGATGAATTGATCAAGATTCACAAGGTTAGAGATGCTGATCGTGTTTTACGAATGCGCCTTTAAGCTTTTCCATGGAGGCTCTTAGATGATTTAGCGACTATGTTGAGAAAAGGATTTCCGATGAAAATTCCTTCATATTCTTTATTTAGTGGATTGGTGACTTGATAAATGCTGTATTTTAGTGAGAGTAAAATTCGTTTTTAGAAAGCAAAATGATTTTGTTTCGTAATTTTTTAATCATTATTGCTAATATACAATTTCCCATAAACATCTGCCTAAACAAATTTTATTTTTATCAGCAAAACACTGGGGGTCTTCTGTGATTCACATTCCCTTAAGTTCCCACCAAATTCATATGAAATCCAAATGTATGTTCCCATCAAATTCAAATGTACCTATTTTTGTAAAATTAAAACAAATTGCGTCATTAAACATTTTTATGCGTTCTTATTTTTCTGAATTTTTTTTTTCCAATAAACAAGGTTACTAAAATTTTACCGATAATTTTTCGCATTGATTTCAGTTTGAAAATCGCTAACAAAAACACAACACCACGCTACGTCGCAGTTTGGTCGAGTGGTCTGACAAACTCAAAATGTCTTCCTAAATCACAATTCGCTGTTCAGGTTTGGGGCGGAAGCACCTGGCAAGAAAATTCCGATCTTCTGGATAATGGTTTCAATTTAATTATATCACATGTGGATGCATGGTATTTAGATTGTGGATTTGGTAGCTGGAGATCGACCGGAGAAGCTGCTTGTTCACCGTATCGAACATGGCAGAATGTATATAAGCATCGACCGTGGGAGAAAATGCGATTAGATAAACAACGAGCGAAACAGGTAGAAATATATTTTGATCCAGTCATATTAAAGAGTGATTTGTCATGCAAACGCTTTCATTGTAGATTTTGGGCGGTGAAGCTTGTCTGTGGACGGAACAAGTTGATGAGGCAGCGCTGGATAGCCGGCTTTGGCCTAGAACAGCTGCATTAGGCGAAAGGTAATTTTTATTTAAAAGCGATTTATTTGATATATTTTTATGTTTACTGATTTCGGCTTGAGATAACAGGACTCTGCTTTCTGTATCTGCTTTCTGTATACTTTCCTCTACCCTGTGCGAATAGCTAGCTAGGTGTAGTCTCTGAGGTCCTTGTAGATCGCACACATATTATGCAATTAAATAGAATAAAATTTATTCACATTCTGCAATACTTTAGTTATCTAGCTTTCAAACTTTCCATCATAAAAGCAGTTCATGAAATATGCATAAATTTTTCGAATGAATTTCAGACTTTGGACCGATCCAGAAGACGAACATGAATTCGATGCTGTGCCGCGTGAAGTGTTCGGACGTATGGCTGTATTTCGTAATCGTTTAGTTGAATTAGGCATTAAAGCAGAACCAATCTTTCCCAAATATTGCGCACAAAATCCAGGCGAATGTGTTTGACCACTCTTTTAGAATTTAATATTTTAATAATAATAATTTAAAAAAAAAACAAAACCTACCAATTGGTTTTTTTTTGGAAAAAGAAATAAAAAAGTAATAGTTTAACTAGTGTTAAATACAGTGATCAGAGACTTAGTTCTTAGCTTTATAATAAATTTAAAATAAATTTAAATAAAATAAATGAAAGAGAAACACACTCATACACACAAGTTGATGATCAAGAGCAAAATATACCTCAACAGACTGATAAGTTTATATTTAATTGTGTGTAGTATATTTTATATTTCTTGTCAAATAATTTGTGTATTAATGTAATCGAGATGGAAAAGACGTATGAATCGTATATTTGTTGTGTGATTTTATGTGCAATCATAGGAGACAGTAGAATGCTGAGGTTGAATTTTCAATCAAGAGATCCTTTTCAATTTCATTCAAATTCTCATGTCTATTTTTTTTTAAATAAAATAAAAGCAATTATAACTGCCATTGCTACTAACCATTTTATGCCTTAGTCTAGAAAATTCTTCAAATTTGAACATTTGTCCCGATCACGAAAATTATTTGTGTCTCAGATATGTATTGCGATGATATCTACTACTAGTTTGGTTATCAGTATGTTTTGGCTATGATTTGTTACCTTTAGAGAACAATAATTTGATGTAAAAAGTTAAGCACGAATAGTTAAGTTTTTTTATACCATGTTCGTTTGTCAGTAAATCATTCTGTGTGACATAAAAATTGTAAAAAAAAAAATAGTTCAAAGAACCTGTTGTCAGAAATGCCTGGGATTAATATTAATGTAGTTTAAACAAATGCACGGAGACGTTGAAAGGTATGTTAAAATATTAAATTCAGCCGAAAAAAGTAGATTTTTGTTTTTAAAGAGTGTCATTGATCGCGTCAAAAATCACTACAACTGTGAAAAAACATTCATAACATTGGAAGATGTTTTCAAGCTCTTATTATTTTGTTATTGCTTTATATTTACTGCAACATAACTACTGGTGAAAAGTCTGGACGACATCGATTTAAATTGAATAGAAAATTGCAACTTGCTGTAGAAGTAAGTAAGAAAATATGAATTTTTGTTTTCTTGTAAATTAATTTTTCAATGCCGTACATCAAGATCAAAACAAATCAGATCTTCCTAATTTGGGCTCATTGATATTCAAAAGAACATCAACTAATATTGTAAATTCTCGCCGACTTTATTTTCCGGAAGAACAAACTCAATTTAGAGCTGATAGAGCATTTGAACAATTGAAGCTTGCCCTATATTTAAAAGTAGGTAAAGTATGTTTAAAAGTATAACGATAGTCTAATCCCGATTCTTTTTCTTTTTAATGAAATAATCTCTAATTCTCTGCGATAACTGAAAATCGCCCAATTAAGCTCGATACCTAAACCAAATCCTATTACTTAAACAATTGAAACTAGCTTACTTCTACTGATTTCAAAGCCCCGGAATATTTTTCGAAATAGTCTTCATATCGGTTTAGGCACTTTTTGCTTCGTGGGATGAGTTCGAATATTGGCTTTTGGAAAAAATCTGACTTTCCGTATAGTTCAGAAGACCAGGGTGGTGGTCTTTCACCTGGAACATCATTGATCACTCTCGGTACTTGCTCCAAGCGAGGAGATGAAACTCTTCGCGATAACGTGGCTGAACACAAAAGTAGACGGTTTGCACCAAGAGGGAATATTCAAACTCCTCAGCTCTTTGTTGTTTTCTACATCTCCCAGTTTGCGGCAATTCTAAGCTTTCCTAGCTCTCTGTTTCACCATGACACCCTGGTTTTGGGGACAATAGATTTTTGGGGTAGAATTCGGGGATTATTCTGATGACTTTGCCCACAGTGTCCTCTCATTTCATCTTGGTAGTGTATTTCGGATGCAGGCCATGCAACCCAGCTGTAAGGCAATTTCAATAGCCGTCCCAGTCTGTGTACTTTGTTTACCTGTACTTGACCCTTTTAAGCTATATTTTCCTAGTTCAAAGTTTATGTGACTATG
Source organism: Nemotelus nigrinus (assembly GCA_947369275.1). Classification (NCBI taxonomy): domain Eukaryota; kingdom Metazoa; phylum Arthropoda; class Insecta; order Diptera; family Stratiomyidae; genus Nemotelus; species Nemotelus nigrinus. The sequence goes on along the minus strand of OX376372.1, from coordinate 224,380,746 downwards.
ACAAGAGATCGAAGCCCCTGGTAGGGCATTCCACTTCTTCACTAAGCCTATTCACTGTTTGAAACCAACGTTATGTCTAATACCTCTTTCCAGTTAGCTATGAGGAACGATGGCACATTGTTCTTATTAACTACAGTTAAATTGATAGGAAGAATTTTAAGAGTGATTGACTTCTAGCGTTAACAACACTGCTTGTGATGTACATTGGCAGCATATCCAATTATTAGCATTTTGTTCTCTCTTCTACTTTGGTCTACCAGTCCTTTGATGTTGTTACTTAAGACATGGTTTTCATTCCCGGGGGAGTAGGCTGAGAGAAATACCGCCTCTACTATACCTCTTTCAATGGAAACTTGTGCTTGGACATCCACTTTACCTCTGAAGTACCTCTAAATAAGAATAAAGTTAAAGTTTGTGTTAATAACGTTGCGGCCAAAATTATTGTATTTAGGCCACATATTCTGATTGTTATATTCACCCAGGACTCTAGTATTGGGTCTATATTGTAGGTGCCTGAAGCAAACCTGCTCCGAGCGCCGAGACAGTTTTGGTATGATGCAGGTTGGCCTGTAGACATCTGAATTCAAGTCTTTAGGTTAGGAATCGCTGAAGTTTAATATTTCCTGCACAGATCGGATGTGAAACAAGATGCTAAGCCGGCCTTGTAGGTCTCCTGATTTTTACCTGTAGACCTGCTGTTGGGTGTTAGTCTGTTTTGTCGCTTCCTCTTGAATCTTGAGGTGTGAAGGTTCAAGATATAGGGGAGCCTTCATATTTGCCGTTAGGGTGTCATTGCTCCCGTAATCCGTAAGTAAGCCAAAATTTCAAGTTTACTGAACCTTTTAACAGCAGCTTTTTGTGGTGTTCCTCCATCATACTACTGCTCCATGTAGGATAATAGTTCCCAACATTTGTTTGTGTACGATATCATAATTCCGTTTGACTTCAAAAAAACTCTTAATGCTACTTGTGGTGTATTCTCCTCATTATAATACCCATATTTCTCGCAAAAGTACCAGGAGATTTTACTGTTCGTCGTACGCTTCCAAAAGATCAATAAGTTTCTGGAACAAGTTAGCGACTTCACAAAGATGCGCTTTCATGTTCTCTCCCTCCTTCATTTTTTGTCAGTGCACGCAGCATGGTCATAACCTTACTTCCCAGTGTGTCTTTCTCAAATGTCTCGTTGAGAGCATTCCATGGTTTTTTTATGTCTTGGCCGTGCGGATATGCGATAATTGATCGTCATTGACTATCAAGTCAATTGTAGCTCTCGCCATATCATCGTTTTCCTGCCATTTAGCGGTCGCCCTAATTTGCTGGTGCCGCAGTTGCATCTATAGTAACCGCGCTCCACAATTTTTATTTAACAAGTAAAGTTATATTTTATACTTCCAGGTAAAGTAGTTGCTGCTATTGTTTTTTGCAAACGATTCATTCATGTCTGCTATTGTCGCTATAACCATCTTTCGTTTTCTGATTGTTTCTCTAAATTTCTTGGCCGTACTCTGGTCCTGAGGTAATGCAATGCAACTAAACTCTTAAATGTTGTTATGCATCAATATTTTTTTTTTGTCAAAAAATAGATGGTTAACTAAAGGGACTGATTTACTGAAGCCGTGTTAACATGAAGTAACTTCCTATATTTTTTATCTGCATAATTTTAGCACGTTTTAATTATGCTCAATTCATCTTTTCATATAATATAAAACTTTCAACTTTGATTTTTCGTCGAAAATTGAATTGCTGCTACTCCCTTAACTTACGTAGCGAGCTGTATTTTAATAATTATGTTAATATTTGTGTGCAACCGAGTATTTTTATTTAAAGACCAATTTCTCCCTTAGGACCTGGATATATTTGGATTTCTTGACAGATATCGATATTTCAATGGTAATCTCTCATCTTCTTCAGAATCTATCAGTCTTTTTGGTAGACAAATCAACACATCTATACACAAAAGAAGAGGATGAAATATCGATTTATGTAAAGAAACCGAAACATATCTTGCCGCTAAATGATAAAAATGTCTTTAAATAAAAATATTTGGGCTCGAAAGCTAAAAAAAATTGAATCAGATTAATTTATCGTCTGGGTTTTGCTTGTTTTATTCTGCATCAGTTCGATGCCAATAATTTTACCGCATATAGAAAGTTAACGCACAAGATGATTGAAAAAAAAACAACAGCATTGTCTAACGTCTAGGTTTGAATATAAAATGTTTATGTGTAATGTGTAAGATATAATACAATGTTAATAAGCTTTTTAAATTGCATATTGTCGTTGAAGCGAAAAAATGTAGACAAATTCCATAAATTACAGTTTTTTCGTCCCTAATGTATATTTTCGACATAGAAAAAAAGCATAATTAATCCACTTTGCATGTAAATCACAAATGTGTTTGTTTTTTTTTGCGCCCAAAAAATCTATCTAAAGAAAAGGTAAAGCTCATGCTCTGAAACTCACTGATAAGTATTTTCATTGACGCCATTTCGGAAGTAAATAGATATTGCACAAAATAACTTATGTTCACACTGAAGTGTATTGTGGGTACCGTTCGAAATTGTCAAATTAAGTTTTGCATTACTTTCGAAGGGAAACATATTTCGCTAATAATTCTTCAAACAAATATTTTCGATCCTTAATAAGTTGTCTATAGAAAGCCGCTGAAAGCCAATAGCAGTTAATTACCTTAATAAATTTAATAAATTGGTACCTATTACCTAAATTACTTCTTCAAACACATTGCAACAATTTCAAAGGTTTCAAACAACACCATTCTGTTAGCTAAAATCTTCAAATAGATTTTTTCGAAAAATGCAATCATCTTTAGTCTGTACTATAATCTTAATAACTGAATAGAAAACAAAGTATAGATTTCACATATTGAAATGTAGCAAAAGTTGAATATAATTGAATAAAACAACATTTAGATATTTATATAAAATTACACAAAGCGCATTTAAGTGATATAATGTGACCTTAAAATCTAAGATAGAATATATAATGAAATTAAACAAAATAAAAAAAAAAACTAAAATGTGTGTAAATACATTTTTGATTTGTAAGAAATGTTACTTTTGGCGTTATGTACTTAGGGTATGTAAATCAAAATCGATTGAAAAGGAAAAGAAAAATAGACCTAAACCAAATGAAAGGATTATCAAAATTAATATATAATTTTGCAAACGAATAGAACAAAAAAAAAATTTGAATTGTTAATGCTAAGAGACTATTTTACCATTTACCATATTTGAAGAAGACGTAGATTTAACATTGCGAAAACATTAATTAAAATATTCGTTGAAACATATTGGTATATAACGTTAAGTTGTAGCGTGTAAATTAAGGGATGTAATAGTAGGATAATTAAAAGTGTTTATAGAAACCAGAAAACATTTGATTAATTAACTGGTCATCGCTTTAAAATCTGACAATGACTTTCAACTGTACACTACTCCTGCTTTCTTTTCGTATGATTCAACTAAAAAGCTGAATATAATTATCCATGGATTCGAATGCCACATGTTATTTTGAACCACGTCAAGGAAATTGTGTACACAAAAATATTTGAAACTAAATAATAGAGGACATTTCTAATTAGTACTTATTTGTAAATATGCTGCAATATAATAAATCAAAAAAAAATGTATAGTCTAGATAGCATTTCTGATAGTTTAATAGCTAATTATTTTTATGCCGAAACTTGGTTTGATTTGATTCTCCATGTAAATAGAAGAAGTAATTGTTAGATATTTGTATATACAGTAAAATAAATATACATACAAAGAAATAAAAGTTTCATATGGGTGTTTTTCTATTAAATTTGTTTGTATTTTTGAAATTTGAATTGTTAACATTAGTTTTGTGTGCTTGGGAGTATACTTAATATAGCAATCGCATCTATATTGACTAGAGTGGTGGTTTCAGAGATATCTGACGCAAAAATGAAGTTAAATTTCTGCACCAAAACACTGATGCATTTGACGAATGCTAATCGAAAATCAGAGGGACTTGCAAGTGTGACATAATACGTTGTCTTCTTGAAACAGTAGTTCTTCGAAATTAATGACATTTAATTGGGAAACTAAAAATACATTAATCCTGGATCTTTGACTGTGAAGTCCTTGTCAGCAGCATAACGATTCCATCAGTTGGTAAAGCACATCAACCACTGACATTTTTGGTATTTAAGGATGCCTCAATTGTGGATTGTGTCACTGCCTTGACCCACTGCCTCATGTGCATTTTAATTTCACAGAAATTGGGCGTTGACGTTTTGAGTAATTGGCTTAGATTTATTCTGCTTTTCATTTTGGAAGTAATAAAGGGACTTTGTTTGTAATTTGATGTAATGAGCTAAGTTATAAGTGTACGACTGTAGTAGTCCCACTTGTCAGTTGAAGCGCTAAACGGCACATAGCGACGAGAGCTGGAACTATATGTGAACACCTACAACTGGTATCACACTGGTACCACGCTGCTATGTTAACATGCGCAGGGGAAAAGACGATTAATCGACTAAACTCGACTACGTGTTCCCCGTAGCCGTTGAACGATATTACCGGTAGATGTCTGACTAGTAAGTAAAGTGGGTGTGTTTGTATTTGGAGGATGTTTTTTTTGTTTTTGTGTCTCTTTCTCCAGCATATTCTCTTTCCGTGTGCTGTTTTTATATTTTCGTATGTTTTTCTTAAATTTTTGACCCCTGCTATCACTTATTCTCCCACAACCTCTGGTGGTAATTCTCCTTTTCGATCGCAACGCTTTTCGTGGTTAATCTTTACACTAGTTTCAAGTGGTGGGTGGCTGTTGTCATAAGAGGCAGTGACGTCGATTTGAGGAAAACTGTTGAGATACGGGATTGAGGTTTAAAGTTGTTGGTTTATGTTGGTTTATTTTATAAGCGGTTATGTTTGAAACGTAATTTTCAATCGTTCCGAAACGATAATACGCACTACACTTAACTCAGTCAATAGTATCTAACTTACATTAGTTTTAGATAAAATAGTTGTAAATTTTTCATCTAATAGTTTTATTTAGCCGTTTAAAAATAGTTCAACTGTTATTGGAACCATGTAGACGAATAATTCTTATTTTTGTATTTTGATTACTTTCGAGAGAAAATAGAAAAAATTAAGTTCTTCACAATAATTTTACGGCGTGTATATGCAATGATGATTTGAGGCTGAAGCTTGAATTAATGTAGATAATGTCTACTATTAATTAACAGGTGAACATAAAACAGAACATAACAACTAAATTTCTCAGCTAATTAATGTTGCCGTTGAAACATGTTCACATCTGATATTTCATCCCTCGCTATCACCAAAACTAATTCTCATAATAAAATCATGTAACAAGCTCAGCATTAAATTCACATAACCGGCAATCGTTTCACATATCAGCTTGTCGGAGTCCTAGATGTAAATTAATTTGCCATTGCGTTGCCGGTCGCGTCATTCATTGTTGCCGTCGTCGATGTCTATCTGATTTCATAGTCATTTCGTAGTACCATGCAAAACAGTTTTGGCCCTTTCCATTGCGTATGCTCGTATCAGATATTTTGGGTACATATGAATTGTGAATATTATCGAAATAAGTATCAAAGCTGACAATAAGGACAATCGTATAGACGAGATATTAGATACGCCCAGGCAATTTTCACAGTATAAAGAGGGGGGAATTAATTGGCTTTTTCAGGGGCTACTGGCTGGCGAATCGAAAGGGATGCGCAAATACATTGGAACGTTTATTTCGACAATGTTGTTGTGATCAGACTTTCGATTAGAGATGTATTGAAGAAATTATGATACGATGAGCATAAAATTTATGTTTAGTTATTCTATAATGGAGTGGAACCAATTACTGATAATATTCTCATGCGTTATGGTATGTGCATGGCTGGACTGAGAAAAATGATAATATTTAGTAGAACTATCAGCATGGTCCTTATTTCTTATCTGAGGGCTATGATGCTGGAGTATTTTTGACAAATGGGATAAAAAGCGTATGGCGAAGGAAGAAGAGACCTGGTATGATGTATGTGTAAACGAGTATTTAAGGAACAATCGATTACGAATGGCATTATTTATCAAAAAGATGATGCGAATGATGCTAGTTTGTGTGAACAGTACGTCCTAATAGGAAGATGTAGTTTTAAACGTTAAACATCGAGTTTATAGTTACGAATGCCCAGAGTAAAAAAAAATGATTGCAATTAACGAGCATAAGATAGATTATAGTATTTTTAAAACCACTTCACAATGAATCAAAGCAAGTTATTAAAAATATTGTACGCCAATATAAGGAGCATTAGTAAAAAATTCGATGATTTAAACGTCCATCTAACTACGAATGACATCAGTGTAGTTATTCTTACTGAAATTTGGATATATAGCATTTATAAACATCCAACGGATATACTAGCTATTTTTGCTGCAGAAAAGTGGGCCGCGAAGGGAGTACAGTAATATTTGTAAAATCAAGTATAGAATCAAGACTTATCACAGCTTCTGAAGTGTTCAACACAATCATAGTGGAAATTCAACTAGACCTGGAGAAGATTAAAATTGGCACTTTCTACAAAGCCCCATTCGAGGACAATCATTGCTTCCTAAATTACATCGATCATCTTTACTCATCACATGCAAAGATTATCACAATAGTCGACACAAACATCGACCTTCTGTCTCCATCAAATATTAAAAAAGCCTATGAAGATGTTATAACATCCAACAATGGAGTACAAATAAATTCGATCAGACCGACACGTGTTACTGAGACCTCGAAAACTCTGCTTGATCATGTTATTGTAAGAAGTTCAGACCTGGTGGAACGAGTTACTTATAATGATGATGAATGGCCAAACCTAGATCATAAGGTGCTGAATATCTTGATCAGGACTTCCCTTAAAGAAAAAGTGGCTCCGAAAAAAATAACGATCAGCACTGTCAACAAGTTCGAGTTCGTGAAATATGTGACGCAAGAGTTGAACAGCAATCTGCATGTAGATATTGAGAATCTAATAAGAATTCTATCTGAAGTTAAAGTCAAAGCAACATCTAGTAAGCAGGTAAGGGTTCGGTATGAATCGTGGATCTCTGAAAGCTTTATTGACATATCCAGACGTAAACGAAAAGCCTATAAAATGTGGAAAGCTGATCCCAACTGTGTGATGAAACGACAAAACTACCAGCATTTAAAAAGCCAGTCAAATCGAATAGTAAAGGAAGAGAAAAATAAATTTTACGCTAAAAGATTCGAAGCTTAATGCAGAAATAGCGCAAAATACTGGAAAATAGTAAATTAACTGGCTAAAACAGAAAAAGGCACTTCTCGAATCACATTATGTATCAAGGAATTACAGATAGAAGGGTCATTGATTTCCTCTAGTGAGGCAATTGCGGAACATTTAAATAAATATTTTGCAGCGATTGGGTCAGATATCACGCAACATTTTCATCAGATATCTGAACAACGCCATTTTTCAATGCCAAGTCAAATATCTAACATACATTTGAGCCCAACAATACCTAGTGAAGTGGCTGAAATAATCGACAATTTAAAAAAACGGCGTTTCACCAGGTATCGATAATATAACACCAGCAGACATCAAAATGCTTAAGCAACAAATAACTAAGGTTTTAGTGAAAATCATTAACAGCCATTTAAAAGCCGGTGCGTTCCCGGCATGCCTTAAATTGTCGAAATCAACACCAGTTTTTAAAGGAAGTGACCCTTCGAATCCTTCAAATTATCGTCCAATAGCTGTCATCAGTGTGCTAAGCAAAGTGTTTGAAAGAGCCATAAATGCTCGAATAATTGATTATCTCAAAGAAACATCAGTTTTAGCTCCAATGCAGTATGGTTTTCAGGAGCAGAGCAGCATTATTGCAGCTACTCTTGACGCGGTTCAGTTCATAAATCGGTCACTCGATAAAGGTAATTACCAGTGTGTGGCAGCAATTTTCGTCAACCTAAAAAAGGCTTTTGATACCATTAACCACGAGATTTGGTTTCTGCGTTCTTAAAAACTATCTATTGGGTAGGAGAATAGTGACAAAACAAGGAAGCTACAGCAGTCAGGAATGTTCTATAAACAAAAGTATTCCACAGGGATCGATCTTAGGGCCTATACTTTTCCTTATCTATGTGTAGAGCGTTCAAGATCTCAGACTTTCTGGTAAGATAGTCTTGTTTGCTGACGATACGCTCCAGTTGTATGCTGGAAAAGATGAGTCAGCCATTCAAAGTACAGTAAGTATGGCGCTATTTCCGCTTGAAGCCAGCACTGACTGCCGTAGACTTTCGTCCATTATTTTTTTTTATGTTTTTATGAATTTATCTTTAAGTTTGTTATGAAAAGTTTCTGTTTTTGTTTTTTTTTAATAAATATATTTACGTTACTGAAAAAATGCGCATCAATAGATTTTTGATTAAAGCTTCTAATTAACCAGAACCCCAATATAAGGTGCTGCCGTAAACTTTTGTCCGCCACTGTATTTACTCACGTCACGTCCATTTTGCCTTAGCTACTTTCTTGCTATCTCCCAGACTGCCAGCAGCAAATAGCTGCTACAAGTACGAGCCGCCATGCAGAATGATGACGTCATAGTAAGTGGTCAAAGTGCCGCGAAAAAATACATGTAGTCTTTTGGGATGTCCGCGGGAAAACGTAAATTTTACGGGTTTCGTCAAAGTGAGTCGAGTGAAAATAAAGTGAAATCTGCGGAACAGTACTAGTGAACAGTGAAAATAAAAATTAATGTGGTATGTGCAGAAGAGGATGAAAAGTTAGCTACGAAATGTGGTTATCAGGTTATGTGATGTTTCGTGTCGGTTTACTGGCTTATAAAATTGATTCAGAATTTGCCGTATATGCTTAACTGGTTCTTTGATTTGAATAGGACAGTTGACATTAATGCGGCTATTTCCTGATATTCGCCAACTATAGTAAATCGAGTGAATTTTATGAAGTTTTGTGTACGTATTGCGTATGTGAAGGTTTTTTTTACACATTGTGCAATCCTGCAAAACAATCCTGCCTCAGTTATTCCTGTTTTCAATACTGCTTTGCTTACCCTAACCTACTATTGATCGAGACTAAAAAAAACGCACCTTTTGAAGAAGTTGCCACTAGCATGTCACTAGCATGCAATGCGCACCATACAGTGCATTCTTGTAAATGCAACGGTGTCTCCATGACTTTACAGGGATATTCTTATTGATGTAGCTAATAGCGTTCTATACGTTTGAGTTTTTTAGTGGTGCGAATTGTAAACGATTTTTATAGGCGAAGTCAAATTTGACTTAAGTGGTGCACGATCCCATCCCATTCATGGTTCACTTAAGTGAAGAAACTTGATGAAACCGATCGAGAAATATATTTTGCTTATTATAATTATTATTATTATTATTATTACTATTACCGTCTAAAAATTTTAAAAAAAAGATTGATTGTTTTTTTTTTACATTTTTCGGCTTCTTAGACCTTCGAGAGTAGCATTCTAAAATATTCTTATGAATAATATACTTCAGAAACTGTTTTTTTTAAACTCAACTTTGACGCCCTCTGTAAAAAATAAAACAATAATTCTAATAATAAATCAGTTTTATTGCATGACGTATAATTAAAAGAATGCATTCAAAAAAGTTTCGTATCTGTATTTAATATAGGGGCCGAGAAATGAAATTTTGAAAATTTGATATATTATTGCCTTATAGACGGTAATATTACCTTTAGCCAATTGATTTCTATGAACTCAAACATTTACTTAAGTCAATTTAAGCTCACTTATTTTCATTATAGCACAACCTTTACTGTACATGGAATCTTACTTTAACTTCACAGACTTTCACTAAACATAATTTTCTGCCAAATCCTCATCAAAGAACTATATGTTTCATTCATATGAATCACTAACCAATCAACACCCTACTGATGAATGAAGACAAGTGCTAAATTTCATTAGCCTTGAAATCCAATCAGCATCACTAATCTCTCAACTTAATTTATCATCATTATTTTCGACTTGTCTGTCTGATTCGAAATATGTTTGACTTGACCGTTTTATCGGCATCATCCTCAACTGCATCATCTTTCTTGCAATAAATAGTACAACACACCCTTTTTATAAGCATGATAAAAAAACAATAATCTAGCATCCTGTCCAAATCGCATCATATATCAAAATGAACAACAACAAAAAACGAATCGCAATCCATGACAATCTTAATCTCATAATCTCATGTTACTGTGACCATCTGATAACATCACGACTCAAATCAAATCATTCGGCAATCTATCTATGAAAATTTAACGTTCGGAAACGGAAGATTCACCCTTTCGTACTGTCACGATTACTGCATCTGATTCCATATCATATCATTCTAGATCAAATCACTTTTCATGTCCCTGCGGGACCCGCAATCCGACAACTTTGCCCAAAACAACAATTGACTGCAAGTGATTTTCGCAGCACTGGGGTCCTTAAATATTCTTTACACTTAAAATTAACCCTCTGTTTGTTAACAAAAACATAAACACGCTCAATTAGCCCCTTGTTAGCGCCGCACCATTCGCAGGCAACAGGGAGAAAATTGATGTTTGGAAATTGTTAAAAAATTGAAATAGAATAGAATAGTATCAACTACACCGTAAACACACTTGTCGGATTGAAGTAGGGTAAATAGATTGCGATGGGGGTAGTTAAGTGTTTGATTGAGGGTCGGTCGAACAGTGCACTTGTTTGACAAAGTGTAAATATGGGTATTAGAATTAGAATCATATGAATAATATGAAGAAAGCAAGAAGTGTTGAGGGTTTATTTAGCTTAGATTGATGAACGTTGGAAGCAGCTGCTTGGGAAAATTATCACTTCCTTGGAGTTTTCCACAATTGATTTCGGATGAATATTCATTAGAAGTCCATGTACGTATCTAAAAGATTGCAACACTCATGATAAATACACAAAATTGCTCTAGTGATATGAAAAACCACTTCAAGGATTATTTCCCGGTCTCACTCATGTCCTTAGTTAAAATCAATACTTGCCTTCGTCATCTGCAATAACAACTTCCTTTGATTTGAAACTTTATGGATCTGTTCTCGCGGCATTCTCTATTTCCTCCATTCCTTTCCGGGGAACATTTCAGATCGTTCATAGTGCAATAAAAGATGAGACCAGTTTAAAGGAAGGAGCGCCAAGAGCGTCCGGATTCTGCAGCCAAGCAGCAAAAAAAAACAATGTAACCCAAGAGCGAAAATATGAAGTGTTCTGACGAAATTTATGGTAGTAATTTATTTTGGAGATGATTCGCGTTATCAGCACCCAAGTGAATAATAATTTTCTCGGTAGATGTACTTATTTAAGGAAAATATTTTGAACAGATACGAAGTGGTGAAGGTAAACAGTAAGATGGTTGGAGAAATGGTGTAGGAATAAATGATTGAATGAGAGACTGTTGAAAATGGAAGAAGGAATTTGTTTGATAGATATGTATATATGATAAAGTATGGTAACAAAAATATTGTTTGAGAAACTCGAAATTTTTCGGTCCATTTCATTTGTTGCTGTTATTTTGTACTGAAGTCACTTAATGTAACTTCAACAGTCTGTAGAATAGAGATGAGGCGTATATACTGGAACAGGTATATGGAACAGGTATTTTTTTGGAACAGCCAGTACCTAGTACGAAATTCAAAAATACTAGGTACGAGTATTTTTGTGGAATATACATGTAATCAAGAATTTACCCAATAAATTTCGTCCATTTTATTCATTTCAATCAAACAGTGAAGTAATAGTATCCTAATATTAATATAAACTCGTATTTCATACTTGCAAGTGCTTTCATACTCACGAGTATCTCGTACGCGAGACGAAAATACTTGCAAGTACGAAAATACTCGATACGAGTATATACTCGTATCGTTCCAAAATATTCGAATACGAAAATAACGTATCGTTACAAAATACTCGAATACGAAAATAACGTATCGTTCCAAAATACTTGCAAGTATTTTTGGAACAGGTATTTTTGGAACAGGTATTTTTAAATACTTGCAAGTATTTTGGAACTATACGAGTATATACTCGTATCGAGTATTTTGGAACTTGCAAGTATTTTCGTATCGCATATTTTTGTATAGAGTATTTTCGTGCTTGCGAGAATTTTGGGACTTTAGGTTTAGGTTTTTAGGGCAAAAGTAGCTGAAATCGGACAAAATCGGCCAAGTTTAAGTTAGAGTTGTTTGGGACATAACAGGCCAAGACCTATTGCTGTGTTAGAAAAATTTACGTTTTGTAGGGGAGTAAGGGGTTTTTTTGGCCATAGTTTGGCAAAAACTGCATTTACAGCGCTTTCGATGATTGAAAGTGGACGGGAAGCATATTAGTGATATTTTAAGGACGAAAAAATTTTTGATAGGAGAAATTGGGAAAGTATTTTATTCAATTATTCAAAAAGTTTTTAGGGCAAAAGTAACTGAAATCGGACAAAATCGGCTAATTTTGGGTTAGTATGGTTTGGGACATAACGAGCCAAGACCTATTGCTGTGATACAAAAATTTCGGTTTTGTAGGGGAGTAAGGGGTTTTTTGGCCATAGTTTGGCAAAAACTACCTTTACAGCGCTTTCGATGATTGAAAGTGATCGGGGAGTTCAATAGTGATATTTTAAGGGCGAACAAATTTTTTTATAGGGGAAATTAGGCAAAAACGTCCATTTTTTCAAAAAAAAAATTTTTTTTGGTCTAGCATGAATTTGAGGATCTTTCTGAGTTGTTCCCATACAAATATGGGAAAAAGCGGCCTAGTTTCTAAGATACGGTAAAATGAAATCCGCCGGGAAAACTGAAAGTAACACTAAAAATGTTTTGATCCTTTTTGGTTAGCCAGTTGGCTTCTCCGGCTGTGCTGAAGCTCTCCTCGTGACTGCACTCCAACCCTACCGGGGTTGTGACTCATGTCCAGCTTTACCGAAAAGGTTGGCCCCCTAGTGGGTGCATGTTTAATAGACGTTTTATCATTTCTTAATAAAATTTTCGACAAATTCATGCTTCAGTGAGGCGAAGTGGAAAACCGACTGTTTTAGATTAGCCAGGAAAAGTTTGGTATCAGGCATCGATCGATGAAAAGTCATATAGATGGCAACAGGATTAGTTGGTCCTATCATAGTGAATTTTTCGACACTGGTAGTTTGAACGAATACAGGAGGTGTTTTGTGCATATATTAAAATGAAAATCAAATTAAATTGATTGAATTTGCTTGTTTTCCCTTAGATGGCTCCTAGATTGGAGAAACACTTGCCAAATAAGTGACCGACCATTGGATAGTTACGGACAAGCTGCACGGACTAATGGCTCGTATTTTTTCACGGTCAACTGCACCATCACCATTCTAGCCTGGGAACTTTGTCTCTGGTGGATGGGGGAGGGCATATCATACCGTTTCATTACATCACTGCAAATCGCATGTACTTGTGTGTGTATATATGTACATACTTCAAAAAATACTAGCTAGTATTTTTGGAACAGGTATTTGGAACAGGTATTTTTTTGTACTCGTATTCGGAATACCTAGTATGTAAAAATCCGAGTACGACCCAACTCTACTGTAGAATTTAATCATTACATAAGTAACTATAATCACCAAAACTACCATATGGAATTCTACTCAATTTGTAGCCCCCTGCCAAAGCGGCCAGTTTACCAATAAAAAGAGCTGGATGCAGGATGCTAACCCCTAAATAGATGGACTGGATCTTCAGAGCACTATTCGTTCTTAAATAGAAATAAATAAATTTCCGATAAGATAACTTAAATACCCAAAACGAAATCACTACAATCGAATTCGTTTTCTACTTTGAGGGAGCTGTACACAATGCCCATAACTAATTGTTTGGTTCATTACGTTTATCTCCATAAAAACATGAAAGAAAAGCTCCAGCGCATAAGAACCATTAGAAACACTGTGTATCTCGCTGTCATTCGATGACTTAATCGAAAGTTACAAAAATAGAAAGATTTTTTGGGCTGCCATCCGAAAAATTTCCGATAACTGAAAAATTTTAACATTGGTCACTTAATTTCATTCTAGATGTTTGCCATATGAATAGCTAATGGTAGCATCTATTGGTACGAAAATAACCAAAATGCCTCATGATGGCAACCCTTTGTTAGCATCAAAGCCAAATCATAGTCAACTATTCAACTGGATCAGGCGGTTGACACCTTTACTACATGTTTTCTCAACTCCGCGTCTAGGGAAGCATGTAAGCCACCCGTAGCCAGCGGGATTCCTAAGCAGCCTGGTGGAATATATTATATGCACGGAGAGAAATTTCGGCAATGATTTTTACTACAGTGGATAATAAAATTTACTATTCCGAAAATTCGATGTGAAAACATGAATGTTATTACAAATTTGATGAAAATTTACTATTTTCCTTCAAATAATAGTAAATTTCACTACGTAGTACAACTCACACATGTTCTTGCGCTGTAGTAGAGACATTCATGTATACATAATTCACAACAAAGTAGTAAAATGTGTAGTGCAATTGATTACAAAGGTAATGGGGCAAAAAGTTACTACTATTGCAATAAAATTAATTGCAAATTTTGTATAATTTCATTACACTTTTCTCTCCGTGTGGAGATCAGCACCTTGCGGAAAGAATGTAGTTGGAAGTTAAATAGCTCGAAAAGATCTAATGACTGGTCGCTGTATGAAACGAAGCTTAAGGCTTTTAAGTATGCCGTACGCAAGGTAAAGAGGTCCTCATGGAGATCTTTCTGTGGAAACGTAGAGAGTCTCAGCTAGGCAAATTGCCTTCGTAAGAACTTAAATGAGACACCGAAGGCTATGGGGTGCATCATGAACCCTGAGGGCATTTGGACAAACAAAAGGAGCATTTATAACGCTTGCCTATGATTCTCGGCTGGCGGGAAACTAGAGTCGTATTTATCCCTTAAGCAGGAAAAGTTTCGCTTGTTATGCCGAAGGACTATCGTCCAATAAGTCTCAACTCTGACCTGGTTAATATTTTGGAAAGGATCATTGATTACCATGTTAAAAGATCAATCGATCCTATGTTGATCTCGCAGTCACAGCACGCTTATACCAGAGGAAAGTCTGTTGAGACTGCTCTTCACGTCCTCATTGAGCAAGTTGAGAAATCTCTTGCTCTTAAGGAATATACGCTTGCCGCCTTCTTGGACATCGAAGGTGTCTTCAACAACGTAAAATCCGGCGCAATTGTTGAGGCACTCTCGGTGCTGCATGTGGATGAGCGGCGGATTTCTTTTATCGTGTAGCTTCTCAAAAATAGAGTGGTAAGCTCTTCCCTGAGGATGCCAGCGTAAGACGAGGGGGTCAGTAAGGGCACACCTCAAGTGAAGTCCTCTCTTCCCTGCTGTGGAAAATCACGGTGAATACTCTCCTAATGAGGCTGGACCGTGCCAGCTGCAAAGTGATTGCTTGAGCGGACGACATAGCTGTAGCAGTGTCGGAAAAGTATTTATCTACGCTATCAGAGAGGCTAAATCATTCTCTTGACTTACTTTCACGTTGGAGTCGTGAGTATGGCTTGAATGTGAATCCCAGCAAAACGGAGCTAGTGCTGTTTACAAGGATGTACAAAGTTCCTTGTGTTATGTTACCCAAATTAAATGGGGTCTCCATTGACCTGAACTAGAGGGTCAAGTACTTAGGGCTCATCATCGACTCGAATTTGATATGGATCTACAATGCAGCAGAAAGAGCTCGGAAGGCTTTTAACGCACTTAACTGCTGTAAAAGAGCCATAGTAACAAATTGGGGATTACAGCCTCGTACTGTTGCTTGGCTTTATACTGCTGTGGTTGAGCCAATTCTATTGTTTGGAGTGGCTTTCTGGTGGCAGGTTGCTCTTAAGGCTACCTGCAAACGGCAGCTTGAAAAAGTGCGGAGGATGGCTGCACTACTGGTAACTGAAGTGCTCCGCTCCACCCCACTAAGACACTTTTTATGTGGCTTCATTGGTTGCCAACTAATCTACTGACCTCATTGAAAGCTAATCTTGCTTCTGCGAGACTGAATTGTATCTCAGCATGGAATAAAACACGAGTTCGGCCATGCGATGATTTTACATCGGTCCGCAATGCCTGCTGGATTTGGAGTTCTCAACTCGCATTCCAGGTAGGGAGGAATGGCGTGATGGAGTCACCCTCGAAAGTGGGCTTATCCATGGGTACACTGACGGCTCAAAGCTAAACAATATAGTCGGGAGTGGTGTATACTCAGATGAGCTGAGTTTTAAGCTGTCCCGCCGTCTACCAGACCACTGTAGTGTCTTTCAGGCGGAAGTTGCGGCTATTTTTCAGGCAATTGACTAGCTTCTGTGTAATCGAATATTCGGGATTAATGTTGGTATTTTGACAGATAGCCAAGCAGCTACTAAGTCCCTTGCTGGTCCTTGTACAGTGTCCATAATTGTTGCTGAATGCCGTGCATCTCTTAGGGAGATACCGAGACTTTCGGCTGCTCAATTGATTTGGGTACCTGGACATAGGGGTTTTCAGGGCAACTGTGAGGTAGATGAGCTAGCAAGGCTTGAAACCTTGCTACCGGAGCTCTCTTACTCCTTCTCAATAGCTATACCGATGACATCGGTCAAATTGGTCATCAGAAAAAAATATATTGAGGACGCTAGGAAGTCCTGGGTAGATGAATCATCCTGTGCGATAACAACGCAGTCATGAGTATTCATGGGATGCGCATCGCACCTGTACGATTGGGCGTTGCGTTTAACGATTTCTGTCGGAGTTGTGGCTCTGAGGATGAATCCGTCCTCCATCTCAAGTGTCAGTGCCAGGCTTTGGCAAGGGGAAGGGTGGCGGCACTTGGTGCACCCTTTCTCGCAAACCTGACCGAACTGTTCCTGATCAATTTAAAGAGAATAGTGCGGTTTGTCAAAGGAAGCAGATAGTTTTCTGAGTTCAGTGAGTAGGAGTGAGTCACAAATTATTGTGGCATCAGAACGAACCTGTCTTGTGCCTTTGTGTGTCGGTTGTCAGGTCTCTGTGGATCAGCAGTAACTTCAACCTATCTACTCCTACGGGGAGCGCCAAAAACGCATTTTCAGCGACCTGCTACAATCTAAAACCTGAAAATCTGTCATAAAATTGAATATGAGATCTCCATAGTAAGTCGATTTGGTACTACTCAAAAAATGTTGCAAAAGGAAAACAAACGAAAGCCATGCACTTTTTTTTCCAACGAATTCGGTTTGGTGACAAAATTTGGATCGTTCCCAATTCATTCTTTTACTTTAGCATCACTAAGTCTTGGAAATATACTTTTAAGCATTGAAATCCTTTCCCATTTTTCATCAAGCGCAACAAAGCGAAGATTGAACACACTTTTGTGTTACACCTAAACCATTTTTTTTGTTTAACTATTTATTGCCTTTCTTTCCGACTCTTTTGCTTATAATGAAATGTCCTTTTTATCCTTTAACTTGTTCTTTATCCTTTTTTACCTGTTATTGGACTTACTAATCTGGTGTATGTGTTACCTAACATAGGTAGAAAATTAATGGATAAAAAGGATAATTTATTACAAAGAAAAGAGCCGGAAAGAAAAGTAATAAAAAAGTTAACCAAGGGAAGAAGTAATTAGTGGCTATCTACTGTAATGAAAAAAACATACAATATATTGTAATTTTTTAACATATAATTCCACCACTTAAAAATAAGCAGTGATAAAAAGAATGAAAAATTAGCGGTACTTTACTAAGCCAAAACAACAGCTGCCCTCGCTATTACTCAAAATGAGAATTACGCCGATGCTCAAAGGAGGTGCTTCTAAAAATCCATCGAATAGCTGTAACAAGCGTGCTAAGAAAAGTTAAAAGGTACAATATTAAAATGACATTAGGTGTCCGAATTAAATTTTCTTCAATTCCATGAAGAAATGAAATCAATGAAAAATCGAGAAATTAAATCTTCCTCACCAGCTCTTACACCGAGAGAAATTTTAAAACGGCATTCAGGCACACGACTTTCTCCAGGTTTTTTGTTTCATTTCGGAAAACATTACGGCCGATTAGAACTTGTCAAAACGACTAATTTGTTACAGTATCGTCCTTGTGAACCTCATTTAATCGTCGAATAACTAAACTGTTCGGCTGTTCAGCCTATCAACAGGCGGTCAATGCGATTGCTATTCAATATCTTCAGATTTCATCAGTGTCCTTCTTTTGACCATTCTCATCGATTGAATGGGGATGATCTTTTTATTTTTGTGGCGATTAGTCTCACTGTGATCTCGTGATGTTTTGGTTTCGTTTTGTCCGTATCGTACGAGCATACTTATGTCCACCGGCCGATTGAAAAGAAAACGAAGGTCGTAAAGACATTAAATACCATTGAAGACAACCTTTTGTTATCACACTGGACAAAGTGTCCGAAGGCACGCGCCATTCAAAATGCGATTTTCGTATGATGTCTTCGGAAAATTGTTGTTAGATATATATCTGTATTTGTTGCTTGATGTCCTCTGCTCAGTGGTCGATCAGTTCCTGGTGTGCTCTGACTTTTTAATGTACTTATCATCAGTGCATGGAGAGTGTCCTTCGATGTACTAATCGCTCGAGATGTGTATTGAAGGACGTGCCAAGCCAACCCATTAATCATCCGTAGATATGGCCATATGTTAGATGCGAGACATGCTACCCGGTTCGGTTATTCGGGGAGAAATGCTCAAGTCATGATTCAGATTATTAAAATAAATCTAATTTGCTCATGTATCTGCGAGATACGGAACAATCACGAAAAGTACTGGATTATAACAACATTGAGTTCGAGGGTGCGAAGTGTGTTCGTGTTTTTATTAAACAATAAAACGCTCGGTTAATCCGTGGACTCCATGGCAAATATCTACTAAGGGAACACCGTACGAAACATAGCGCGATATGATTCCCTTGATGGAAATAATTGACATTTGGTACATTCATCGGAGAATTATTCGCGTGTTAATTCGCCGAATAATTTCGGATTATGAAGGGAAATGGGATGTTGGTTGGGGATTTTATGAGATGGTATTTCAGTGGAGAATTCATCGGAAATACGGCCAGTGAATATTTAATTATTCTGCCGTGGAGCTAATTGAGAAGGTTGAATTGAAGTGCGGTGGCTGGAAGAAAAATTGAGAGCAATTTAAATCGGTATCTATAGAAAATTTTCACTTGGAATTCTCGCTAGACAGGTATTTATTTCATAGTTTGAATATGATTGTTTCAAACTTTTATGGCGCAGCAAATCAGTTACTTAATCACGGTTTTTGAATTTTACGGTGGCTAATACCATATTTTTCAGATACCATTTAAGTCATTGCAGTGCAAAAATGGTGCAGGGACAGCGGAAAATGATGGAAAACGTGTTTATTAAACCTGGTCTCAAATGCTGTAAATAATATCCTCATCTCCTCTGCAAGTAGACTCAGGAAATCAAAAAATGGTAGAAATTTCAATTTCAGATGATTTGAAACATCTAGATGGTTATTCGTACTTAAGGGGGGAGACTCGTTTAGAGGGTCAAAAAAAATTATTTTTTGAAAATAGTTTTAATCATTCGAATACATATCTAAAAATAATCCTACAAAATTTCAAGTCGAAATTCGAAATATTTTCGAAGTAACAGCCTCCACAGACGAAAAACCGAACCATGACAATTGTCCGTCTGGAGTCAATAGCTGGTGTGAATGGCGCAAAGCAGAAGCAGCTGGAAAAGTCACGGAATTCAAGCATCCAACTCCACTTCATCTTGAAGTTCTCAAACATATAAGTCCGATTTACAAAGCTTTATCTGACGAAGAACTTCTTGCGAGGTGTTTAGGTGGCCATACGCAAAATTCTAACGAGAGTTTCAATTCCACAATATGGCGTCTCGCTCCAAAACACTTGAATGCAGGATATAAAATTATCGAGATTGCTTCGATGATTGCTGCATGCGTTTTCAATGAAGGTTACATGAGCATCCTAAAACTGATGGACGATTTACACATTACAATTGGATCACATTCTCAACATTTCGAGTGGAACGAGTACGACGAGCAGCGAATATCGAGGCAACAGCGCCGCAGCTTCGACAGCTCCAAAGAGGCACGAATGTCTCGTAGAGCAGAACAAATTGCTCAAAATGAGTATTTCGAGGAGGCTGAAGGACTTATGTATGGACCAGGGATAGCTGATTAGCCTGCACAATCGTCAAGCTTTGAAAATGCTTGCTCTTTTTTTAAAAAAACTTTGAAGGTGATTTTCTCAAAACAGTATTTTTTAAAACTGCGGGCGTAATAAACACAATATTTCTTGACGGATTTCTACAAACCAGGACTTTTTCGAAAGCTTATGAATTAAGCTTCTATTTAAACTAAAAAAAATACATAAAAATTAATAATAAATAATTTTTTGTTGCGTGCAATTATAAATTTTCGCTGTAAAAATCGAACTTTTATTTTGGAGACCCACAACTTTTCGTATTTTCAAAATTTTTTTTATAGTTTAGTTCAAATAGAAGGTATTTTCATGCAGATTAAAATTTTTTTGAATTTATGTGTTTCAGATCAAAATCACGACTGCTATCACGCCCGCATTGAAGGTCTTCCGGTAGCTCGGTGCTCCAAACAACCTTGCTTTTGGACGATATAATATAATTATTTAAAAGTGAAAAACATTTTTTTTGTCAGTTTTTATCCTTCAGATTGTACTTGTAAGGTTACTTCATCGATTTTTGTAATATATACATATACACAGCAATTTGAATTTGTTTTCATTTTAGATGTCCTAGACGAGTCTCCCCCTTAATGAAAAATGATACAAAGGCTTAAATACAATTTCATATTGGCTTTAAACAACTTCTTAGAAGCACTTAGTCATGCGAAGTACTGTCTAATAAACGGCATATTCTATGTTATCATATACAATAATACGGCAGATGTTTGCCATTAACGACCTTAACAATGGAGAAGTAGTATCTTTTCTATTCTGTATAATGAGCAAGAAACCAAAGGAAGCGTAAAATAATTTTTTCTATGACCTTCTTTCATCCGGGAAAAAAAAACTAATTTTGAGATAACAATTCTTCAGACAGCCAAATACTATTTTCCTGATGCTGAGTTAAAATGCTGTACCTTTGAGTTTGTTCCGAACTATTTGGATAAAAACTAAAATAAAAAAGTCGTTTATCTAAAAAATGTGGAATAGTTGAAGAGTTTAGCACTGGAGCTCATAGGCTCAAAAGTCTGAAATTGATTTTTCAAGGTTATATCAATAATTTTAAAATAAGGCCAATATTTTCCATTCTAACATTTTATCCTTATTTGAAGTCATGTTCGTGGTTATATTACTCGACTTTTGAATGATTTAAAAAAAGTTGAACAATAGTTTCGGAAGAATTACATTGACACTAACCGTAAATTGCCAATATATATGCTCCACATTTTTGGTCCGTTAAGAGTTCGCTGACAAATTATATTCCGACGACGAAAAACTGCTTCGAAGCTTCACATTTTTTATATTATTCTATTCACTCTTACATCTGAAGTATATTTTAGCGTACACGTGAAATGTTTCGGAGCTGCTCCGAAATATATCGCCCATAATTCAATTTATTAATTTTGTTTCTATGGATTCTGAAAGGTTGTATTCTAAAAGTGCGGACTATGTTATCATGAAATTTGTTTTTATGTATCTCGTAATGTTGATTTTCATTCATTGACTTTGGTTTTATGGGTATCAGGGGTAATCTGTCTAACGAGAATCGACACAGATGAAGACATTTCAGTGCACCACGACTGGAAGACTACCTCCTTTTGGTGTTCAACTTGCTGCGGCAAACCAGTCGACAAAATACCTACGGACGAAAGGTTATTACACTGCAACTGA
Source organism: Nemotelus nigrinus (assembly GCA_947369275.1). Taxonomy (NCBI): domain Eukaryota; kingdom Metazoa; phylum Arthropoda; class Insecta; order Diptera; family Stratiomyidae; genus Nemotelus; species Nemotelus nigrinus. The sequence continues at coordinate 224,358,815 of OX376372.1, read as the reverse complement.
TACTAAGTCGTGAGTCTCTAGGCTCATTTCAGGACCAGACTTCATTTCAGACAGACAAATTGCCGAGTAAGAAAACGCTATCCTGTAGGATCCTTTTATTTTTCTTTCAATTAAAGACACGTACCTATCACACAGACTTCCAAAGCTTAGTTTTTTGATAGTGACATACACAGCTCCACGGATACATGCCCTTCTCTAAAAATATCATGCCATCACAGTCAAGACAGGGTTTTGTCAACCCTGCAAATACAAGATAATACCCTCCATCGTGATCACTGGTCCTGCTTTAGTGTCGAAACCACGTCGACTAGTACCCCAATAATTGAAAATCATTTTTCCGACTTTAAAGCAAATCACAAAAAACTGTTTTGAAGACATTAGTTGCGAGCAATAAAAACTGCCACCAATCAATCCACTGACAAGGGCACGAAAGTGTGCGACATTAAAAATAGATAAAACAATAAAACAATAATAAATAAAACAATAAGCTCGCGGACACTAGAAAAACACCGTTGAATAAGTGGTATACGTATACATCCTGATGTAGCAGGAAAGCCACAGCAGGATATATGTATGTATATCACTAACAGCAACTGGTCGTCTCCACTCGTCATGGTGCGTAGCTCCAATGGAAAGTTGAAGTCCTAAACTGACTGAAATTCTGGTTCATCAACCTCCAGGACATTTTCGTAACTTCCACTGTCAAAATTAAGCCCCTTGTTCACCTAGAAAAAATATTCGGACCATGGTCTTATTATAAACTGGGAGAAATGTTACTTCTTTCGATCTTATGTCAAATTTTTAGGTCATAAAATTTTCTCGAAAGGTATTAAGCCCTCGCGAAATCAGGTTGAAGCAATTACAACTGCTATAATCAGCAAGATGCTGCAAGATCTAACGAGATTTTAGATGATGATGTTCTTCTACAGTCTCTTCCTTGTGAATGCCAATCTACTGTCCTTCGCAAACTCAAACACTGACTTGGGTCTATTCGTAAATGTCTCAGACACAGCTATTGAGACTACTCTGCAGCGAAAATGTCAAGGCTCTTGGTAGCCTCTTGGCCTTTACGCAGCGAAACTAAGTGACGCACAACAGAAATATATCGCATACGACCGCGAGCTCTTAGCGGCTTATCAGGGCATTTGCTATTACTGATACCTTTTGAAAGCTCAAAGGTTCACACTGAAACAAACAAACAAAAAAGCTCAGACCTCATTAAGTTACATAAGTGAGCTAAATTCTGATATTCGACACGTCTGTGATTGCAACAACTTTGTAGCTGACACACTCTCTCGTCTAGAAAACAGACCATCATCGACCGTTTCACTCGTTAGCTTGAAGCAATTAATTTTGCCAGCAGTACATACCAATAACTTTGCTTCTGTTTTACTGAGTACCTGGTTGCTGGATTTAGAGTTCTCTAATACATTGTCACCGATCAGGACAGACAATTCGAGTCAGTGATCCACGCTAAGCTTTGTCGAGTTTTGGAGTTGGAACGCACATAACGTACCACCTACAGGTCAACGATTTATTTTAAAAAGATTGTATCTTATTGTATCTTATAATACTAGAGACAGATTAAAATCGAATCTGGTTTCACGAATCTTCAATGAGCTTTTAAATTTCGATTGTTTGCAACATTAGGGCAATAGCTAAACGAGATTCACGAAACCATATTCGATTGCTCCTGTTTCCAGTACAAAAACGGCTATCATTACTTTCAAAAATGCGTCCTTTATTCTTTTTCGATTAAGATCTATACTAACCTTTGCGCTATACGTCTCTCTAGCTGGCTGAAAAACAAGAGTGCTTCGCGGGAACTTGCGTCGTGTGGTCAGGGAAGTGTTCTGGATACACTTACATAGATACCAGGTCTACAAGTATGATATCGGAATTTGCAATTAAACGGCTATAATTACAAATATATGAGCTGTCAAACCACGTCAACCACGTGTTTTTTTGATTATTTTGACATCTACCACTAATATTCAGTTCACAACAATGCAAAATTTACGTAACAAGGATTTTTCCTCTGTCGAGTCGAGTTTTGTGTCAAATAACAATTATTTTTGTGTTTGTTCGAAGAAAAGTGCTGCCGAATCATATCAAATGCTCATAGAAACTTACTGGGAGCAAATCAGAGTGTTTTATTGGTTTGACAAAATAGTGATTGTGACCTAAGAAAGAGGAGCGCGACTGACCAACGAAAAAGTCTAAGGATGTCGAATCGCAATCATTATTTGATGACACGAAACAATTGAATGTGACTCAAAAATGCATTTCCTATCGTTAGAAAGCCATGGGAGAAATCCGGAAAATTGGTAGATGGTTGCCACATCAGCTGACCGACCGAAAACAAGAAAACCGAAAACTCAATTGTGAATTGCTGCACGCCAGATACAAACAAAAGTCATTCTTGCATCGAATCGTTACTGGCGATGAGAAATGGATTTGTTTTTCGTATCCCAAGCGGAAATATTCAAATGTTAGCCACAGCGAACCTGCCTAATCTACGGCGCAGCCAAATCGCTTGGTCAAAAAGGCCATGTTTTCTGGTTTTTTTGGGACCAGTGTGGTATTATATTTTATGACCTGCTCGAACCAGGTGCAACAGTTACTAATGAATGCTGCCGACATTAATTAATCGATTTGAACTATGTTTTCTTTCAAAAACGCCCGAAATACAACGAGAGGCAACACAAAGTGGTTTTTCATGATTGCGAAACTCCGTAGTATCGTGAAAAGCCGGTTTAGGAGACGATAGAGCTGCTTCATTGGGAACATCTCCTGCATGCGGCTTATTCACCAGACTTGGCTCCTTCTGATTTTCACATGTTTTCCTATGAGAACCTGCACTGGCCGAAAGGCAGTTCCATTCTTACGACAATGTGAAAATGATTGGAACAGAAATTCCTTTTTTTTTTAAATAACCACAAACATGGGATGATCATATATTAATGGAAAAAATAGTGTACACATAATTTGAAGCTTAAGTTTCATGAATATTCTATTTGAATTAATTTATAATAAAAATAAAACGGAAGTGAATGATTATATAGCCACCTTCTTTATTTTATATGGCTCTTTTGCCCATATCATCTTTTCTAGACTACAATGGCAACTATTTTTTTGCAGTTCCATTCGTTCATTTAATCAAGATAATTGAGCCCATCGGAAAAATCTGCTAAGGTTCCACGTATCTAAATCCCAAACATGAATATGTATGACTATGTACATACTATTCTCGAAAACCATTGCGGAGCGATAAAATATACAAGAAATCCGGCACCTAATGATAGGTCACGCACATTTCAATGTAGTCTAATCATTAGCAAGCTTCACAAACCTGTGATGGCTTTATTAACACATTTCAACCATTACGTCAAATTATCTCGAAAGGTTTCCATGTATCTAACACCGATCTGGAATTCTGTTTGAACAGGAACATCAACTACTACTGAACATTTCCAATTAGCACCGTAATAAACTCAACAATTAGTTGAATATCATTGTCCATCTAATTGTTGACCAGCAACACCGCCAGGTGATAATTAATTAAAAGCCATTGTATATGTGTTCCCTACCTGAGAATTGTTAATAATCGTAACTTATTGACACGAAATCTGTGTGACTCAGCTCAGCTTAGCCCACATTTTCAAAATGTGATTCTTTTGATCTTCAAACTTTTGGTGATTGAACAAATTTAATATTCATGTGAATTCGAAAAATAATTAGTTTGACAAATGAGAAAGATACTTTCCTCAAATTAATCACATTAAATACTTCCGCCCATCAATACAATTTCTTAAGATCTCTAAATCTCTTTCATATTTTCCAATGAAATCATAAAATCACTTTCATAAGGTCACTCTCGAAATACAAGCATACTCTCTCTCTCGTATCGATTCCACCTTCGAATTACAGTTTGCGACGCATATTGAACCGGAAATTGGTTGAATACGAGAAAATGTCCTAATATCATTCATTCGCTTTTATCTTGCCACAAGCCAAATTGATTTAAATTTCCGGCCTTAATTGAAAATCATTTTTCCGACTTTAAAGCAAATCACAGAAAACTGTTTTGAAGACATTAGTTGTGAGCAATAAAAACTGCCACCAATCAATCCACTGACAAGGGCACGAAAGTGTGCGACATTAAAAATAGATGGATGCATCGAACTAACGAACTTAGCGGTACATTGCTTGATGCCAATGATACATCAATGAGTTTAGAGGAAATTCAATAATGGTTATGGTGTTTTTATGTGCCGTGCACTAAATATTTGTGTTCGGGAAATTAGACTGTTGCGACGTGAGATGATGTGTTAGAACTACAACACAATCATTTGCGTCGAAATTTCAAAAGTTCTTAAATTCACTTAAATTAATTTTTTACGCAATCTGTGAGATACTCATTATTCACATCACCAGCATACCATTTCCGTATAATTTATTTCGAAATGATTTTCTTAATAAATCCGTGTTTATGAAGATCCAACCGAAAGAATCATCCCTCCTTTCGCCATACGGCCACCAAGCTTGCAGCCCATCGTAAGCGAGAATCCATCACATGGTTCACAGCTACCACGACGACAACCACCACTACCATCCTGCCACTACCAACAATAAACTACGAAATTCCTTCGCTCCACGCACAATCACCGCCACATAAACGATTAATCATCCTCAACCATTGAATTATAGGGAAAATAATTGTCTCCACTGGGTCTATTACCTCCCATTACTCGTCTCTGTTCCACGTCCCGGTCGTATTAGCTTCAGCCACGTCCTAGATTCGGTTGGCAGTGCTCTAAGCGCTCAGAAAATCTAATAACCTTCTTTGTTAGGATTGCGAACGTAGAGCTTGGAGCGTTGAAGCCGTTAATCCATCAGCGGTGATGTGCCGAGAAGTTGGGTCTGTCCGGGACAAAGGGAAGCTTCGGCGGATTAGTGGGAGCCCCCTCGCGTAATGTCTTAATTCCCTTCAGACTAACGCTGTCAATATCGCAGCACTTATTGCCGCTTTATTCCTTTCATCGTCGAACACCAACGTTGGGGTGCGATTGCGATACGCCTTCTGCGCAAGTATCATACTTCTTCCTTCCTTGCATCGTCCTTGTTTTTTGTGTTCGCTGCTATGTCTTTAAAGAGGAATAAGTGTGCGGCCCCGAATTGAATGAGTGCTGATGAGCTCAGGATACAGTCATGGATGGTATCGAGTAGGTGGAACCATGATGGCTGCGATAGACGTTGGCATCCACTGCAAGAATAGATTGTTATAACGTGATAGCTCCTGAATCCCCGTGCTACCCTTGTGACGGCTGGGCGACGGTGGGGGATGGGTCTTCGGGTAGTTCTTTTCGCTTTAACCGTTCTCTTACTCGGTCTTCGAATGGCAATTGTGGCCATAGATCTTGGAATAAAATATGTTGTCGTCTCGAGTTACTTATTGTCCTTTTTCGACGAATAATGGTGGTCCGTGCTCGAACTAGGGCAGAGGGAATTCCGTGCGCCAGCAGCAAAACGGCTGGTGCAGCGCAGGGATCCAACCTTGTGGCACTACTAAATACTAAATAACGAATACAGAAACTGCTATTTGAGTATTGAACGTACAAGAGTAGAACTTAAGTATATAAAATATTTATGGGGTCGGCTTATATGGTTTTATGGAAGGAACGCGGAGCTCCGGAAAAGGGTCAGGTAGCGTGGAGAAAGACAAATGGAAAGAAAGCAAAGGTTTGGGAAGGAGTCATAAGAAGATTTATAGGGTGTTTTAGAGACAGCAGAGGTCGGAAAGAGAAGGAGGCTGGTTGGCAGAAGGATGAGGTTTGAGACTGGCTACGGCTCAGGTGCTTTCTAAATGAAACACTAAATCTCTCCTCAGCACTTCATCTTCTTCGTAATGGGATCGCATTTTATTTTCGCATTCAATAGACTTCACTATATTTTATCGAGCCGTTTTTATTGTGCATAGAGCTGCGCTTAGAAGCTAACTACATGCAGATGAATGTGAAAGTCGTAAAGTTGTGTTAGTGCCCATCGATGAAATCCAAAGTTTCGACTCTGCTTGAATTGGAAAAAAAATTAAACAGTAGTGCAATAAGGTTCCAATATAATACTCTTGAAAACGAGATGGCGAGCGGAGATTTTTGCCATTTCGAGCTGAATTATGATGCAAATATAGTAGTAGCCCGGCGAGGCTTTAGCGTTTAGGCAATTTTTTGTCATTGTTATCCATTGAGCCGCTTCATGCTTAGGATGCGGAACATAATCTCGGCAGGACTTATGCAAGACAGTTGACAAATAATGATTGCAACATGTTTCCAGGCAACCCAAGCCTATGTGTGGAAAATGTTAAATTCACAATAATTTCACTAAAAAAATTTAATAGAATCAAATTTAAATTATTGAAATGAAGGCAGATTATTTGAATTAAAAAGAAACGTATATGACGCCAAATCATATTTGAAAATATTTGATTGATATCAATTTTTTTTTATATAAAAAAGAAGATTTTTTTCTGAGTGTTTGAATCGTAACATGGATGAGAGTGTCTACGGCTACTCAGATGGGTCTCACTTTTATGTTTTTTTTCCATATATTGTATGAAGCACATTATCTGAAGGCGGCTTTAGATATGCGGTGTTTGTCAAACACCTCCTATTCTCCAAATACCGAACACCTAGTTAAGTAACTTGGCTTGGTGCTTGCGGAATGACAAGCACAGTGAATTAGACATTCGGGCATTGCCGAATGTTCGCCAAAACTGGAAGATGAACGAGCTGCGGGGATCCGACACAGTGCTCGTCTTTTTTTATGTGAGTTGAAAGTTCGACAAACTACGGGAATAGCGAGCACCCGAATGTTTGTGCTTGGCCTAGGGCAAGCACTAGGCGAGCAACCCAACCACACATGCGAAGTTTGCCAAACTAGGTGCTCGGTATTTAACAAACACCGCATATCTAAAGCCGCCTTTAGGCTTGTGTAATCGAGTAGATAGAACAGCGGCTGCCAATGTGTCCTTGGTTCGAATCCGACCATGGACACACACTTAGTTTTGAATTACCCTAGCTATATAGTTAAGTGAGGCTCGAAACTTGTCGCTCCAACCTCCCAAAACATTGATCGTGTAAACCCAGGCTTTATAAAAGCTTTGAGTGGGATTCGCTTTATTTTGTTTCTTCACAATATCTGCTCCTTTGCTTAATCTTTCAAAATTGGTTAAAAGTAGTAATCAACTAAATAGATCAGCACACCAGATCTCTTCATTTTTGCCAAAATCCTTAAAAGGCATACAATGGCTAGGTAGGATCATGCTATGTAGAGTCTGAGCTTGATTCGTCTTAATTTCTGTTCAAAACGTTTCCTATCGTTTTCTTTTGATTTTCGATACTGAATGTTATCTCTTTCTATTTATCTACTTTTGTTGGGAGTTGGCGCATTGATATCTATAGCGCGTTATGAGCTTTTGCTGATTCTTTATTTGGCAACGCTGGAAATTCCTGAACGCTTTCTGAGGTTTTTTCTGAATAATGCAACCGGTTGCCTCCACATTTAATCAATTCAGCGGGTATTATGGCGGCTATTTGACTTAATATTTTTTACGTGATAAATAATTGTTGGCGGCAGATCCCTTGTACCAGTGCCTTTCATAAGATCTCTTTTCTCCTCTAAATATAATTGGAAGCTAAAATGTTCGGCCAATTTGCGTTTCGCTCAGCACTTGTGCAAAACAGAGACGTTTTTGAAACATTTATCCGCTTCATAGATAAAATCCATTAATCATCTGAAAATTCTAAACAAATGCAATGTTTCGTAGCATTTAGAAAATTACTCGATTTCGCTTGGCCAAATTTGATGCTCGAATTTATGAATTAAAAGTTATGTAGTGGGTATTGAAATATAAAACCTCAATTGTATTGTACGTAAAGAGATATTGAATAGGCTGCCAATCTGAAATAAACTATCTGGATTGAATTGTTAACGTTTAAATAAAGATTGTCTACGTTGAAGAGAACTGTCTGAACTGAATATTGATATCTGGAATCTATAAACCCACGAATGTAAAAATTAGTGTCAGAAGTGAAATTCCAGAAGTGCGAAGTACGTAAGAGATAAACTTAAATCGAGTTTCTAGTGCAGAAAAAAGATAAAGAAGAAGGGCAACGATTTCTCCATAGTTTACAGGAAACTGTGCTCGAATTGTATTTTTATTTGAAGTAATCAAGCGGAACTGTTTGATATTGTTTGAAATATACTGTCCAATTAATTAGACCACAGGAGGATGCGAGCTCAGCTATTGAGACCGTCCAGCATTAATAGTCTGCAGACTGTAGTGACATCATTTTTCAGATTGCAGTGAACAGGTTTCTGTTCCAACATCTTCTGGAACGGGGGTTGTTGCGAGTAGATGAGTGATTCATGAATCGAAAACATTAGAGCTCAAAATAGAATTGAAGTAAATATATCGATCGCAACTACAGAACAGGACGCAGAAACGAGGTGAGACACTGAAACAACTATCCCAGAGACTGAAGGCTATAACGGAATGGGAACGAACGTGTTCATCTATGCTATTCAGGATCAAAAGCTGCAACAAATAGTACCGCTGATCGACTTGAGGACGACTTAAGATGTACTTCTAGATAGCCTTATATTTGAATCAGCCATACATGCATATCGAAACGTTGTGGAAGTTAGGGAGATAACAAAAGAGTCCTGATGCCAGCGAACAGTGTAGATAAATAGGAGAAAATTGCCATCTATAACGAAACCGCTAACAATGCCAGTGTACCAGATATTGCCCAGGCTGCGCAGCTAGGCAAAAGAAATGGAGAAAAATAATCATTCCTTCAGCTGAGGAGGTGGTATACGCACTTGCACTAACAGTAGTGATTTTTATGTGACTCTATGAAGGTGTTCAAAACGCAAAGCTTTTCTTAAAATTTTGCAATGAATGCAATAGTGAATTCTTTGAAACCCATTTCCCATCACTTTTAGCGGGGTTTAGAAATTTCCCAAACGTTATACTATGCATACTTGAAATATAAATACATTCAAAATTTATTTCGAATACTAGGATTTTTGAAAACTTAATTGTTGATAAAACTATAAGAGTACTTAAAATTTCACTAAAATGGTCGTTGGCGTCAAAAGACTAACAATAATTAATATTAAGAGTAATTGGGACCTATTTTATGTATACAACGTATCCTGAAAATTTCAGGTCAATCTGGCGCCGCGTTCACGAGAAACGGTAATATAAATACAAAATTATCATGTCCTTCTTGTAAAACCCTATACATAAAATAATATTATTTTTGTTATCAAATATTATCAAATAGGTAATTTGGTGAAAGGTTACAGTACTTGTGGAATGTGGATTTTTGAAAATTGTAAACCGGCACAGGTGAACAAAGCACTAAATTTATGTATCGAATGCTTCGTTTCCTGAAAAATGAAAATTTTTCAGAAGACTACGATTTAAAAAATTTCTCTTTTCGTGATTGCCATTGCCATAAGGCTACCTTTATTAACAATTCTTATATGTATCAATGCGTAGGTACTGTGAATTTCGTGATGATCAAATGACTATGTCTCAACTCATCGCAATTATCAATTTTCAAAATTTTAGGCACTTAGCGCCCGCAAAGGGTTAACAAACTCAATTATATCTAGGAGTGGAACCAGCTAATTCAATGCTACTCAAAAGCCTCCTCCTAGTGATAATCTGTTCAAGGGAGATGTATCGCCATTTACGTCATGTGTATCATCTTCCACTATTTGACACCCAACGTCTTCCAAAAGCTTCGATGCGAGCTGTTCGTCTAAGATATACAATGTTGTCTGTATTCCTTTAAATAAAATTCTAATTTAGAGGCTTAAACGAAGGAAATTGCTATATATGCAAAAAAAAAAAAGAATTATGTCAAAGAAGCAAACAAATCTTTTTAAAACTGCTTTTCGAAATTCAAAAAGCAAACAAATCTTTTTAAAATTGCGCAAATATCGTGCCAATCTCATTTTCAACCACAAACACATAATTTCGAATGTGCACAAAAACAACCACAAAAACATAATTTAAGCTTATTTTTTGTTAGGTACTTATTAAATAAAAATATCGTGGTAGTATATGTTGGTAGGGACATTACAAAAATGTCAGGTGCTGGCAACCCTTTGCCAGCTAAGCTAAGATTTTAAAGATTACTGCTTCCATCGCAGTATTATCATTTTTTTGCGGAATACCTGTGAACAGTCGCGACAACAACAACACTCTAACCTGACCCGTCGTTATTCTTGCGTGATATTACGGTGCCGACTAATAACGGACGAGATACGGATCTAGCTGAGTCGCGCTAGCAAACATGAGCCAACATAAGAAAAATAAATCTATAGCGAAAAAGAATCGAACGCGCACTGGCCCATGGCTTCACTGAACCTAATTTTTTACAAAAAAATCACAAATCCACTGTCGCCCACAAAGACAGTTGATAAATACTAAATAAACTGTTTTACTGGCGTCGCCAAAGTTTGAAATTCAACCAACAGCCACATGTAAATTACATGGCTCGACGATGATCCGGTTGACACAAGAGCTGATGACACCAAGCTGTTCCATTTGGCAGCGGCCGGCTCAAAAATGCAGCTCGAGTGCAATCGTGTGACCAAACTTGGATTATGTAGGAAGTTATAACGATTCGAGGTTTTATAAATTTCGTTTGCCTACACTGCCTTACTAAGCATAAACGTTCTATCTACATTTTAGTACTTTTGAGATATTCAATGATTTGTGTTTAGATTTGTACTAGAGATAGGTACATATATGGAAAGTGCATTTTTCAAAATCGATTTTAACATACTTCCACAAAAGATAGATTTTTTAACTCAAAAATGAGAAAAATGCAGATAGAACGTTTATGCTTAGTAGGGCAGTGCATACGCGTGGGGGTATAAATTACCAAAAATTGCTCATAGCAAAACTAAAACCGTGACTAATTTTCTTTTTCCCTATTTTTTTCTCTGCAATTATCTTCTTTCCACAGAAATATAAAGGTGCACAGAATTCTTTTTTGACACCCGCTGTCATCAAAGGGTTAAAGGTATTTTATTGTAAATCAAAATAGCTCTACAACTCATATACATCAATATGTCTAAAAAATTTCGATATGATCAGGAATTTATTGCAAATTAACTAACACTAATTGCAAAACAGTAAAATCTACGTAGGTACCGTTTCGCGATTTTACACCACGTCCGAGGAAACTAGTTGTATGCAATAAATCTTGCCTTCAAAACTCTATTGTCATCAAAATTCTGCAAAGTAACCTATGTATTTACAAAATCAACGGAATGAAAACTACATCACATTCATTGCTTCAATAGTCTCATTTAACCAGGATCCAAATAATCCTTTCAATTTTAATCCATGCACACAATCTTTCGTCTTATTGAAAACGGGACGTGTTAACAAGAACTTTCGTGGTATTTAATCAGGAAACGGTAGTGGTAGGGATTTGCGCAGGGATTGGCATGTAATCTAATTACCGTAGGATTGTGTCGACAAAGCATTTCGCATAGGACACTTTGTATTTTATTTTGCAACATTGAATTCGAATCGTTATTTGTTGGTGGATAAAGGGTTGTTTAGCATCGATTCTTGGGTGACACTACTTGCGTATGGACTCCAAAAAAAATCCGACTGTTGAATATAAATCGGAAGAAAAGATTATGAGATTGGTAAAGATGCCTCAGAAATACATAGGCAACATTCGGTGGTAGGAATCGAAGTGGTTTGTTTCTCCTGCAATTTGTAGATGGATCTCTATTAATTTGGATCCTCTTTGCATTTAGGAAGCTCAGATCTTTCACCTTGCTTCATAAGGCCCAGGTGTTTGGTTTTTAAACAAAAATGCTCAATAAGCTTTTTCAAGTATCGCTTTGCGCAGAACAGTTTTATTAATGACATATGTAAAATCTTACATGAAATCATGCATCCATAAATTCTCCGTTATGACAGACATTTACGAAACTTTTAATGAAATGTCATGAATCCAAAACAGATTCCAAAAATACTGATTACGAGCTTATCAGCTTGCCATAAATTGTACAAGTTTTATTTGTTTTTAACATGGCATCAAGCGAATAAATGTCTCGGAGATGTTTTGGGTGGACCGATTTCATGCGAAATCGTACGATTTCACTAGATTTGTTTTCCTCGGTATGTTTTACGATAAACATCTTTATGGATTCCGGACGATATGAGATGATATTATGTTTTCACATATCTACATACATATGTATTTGAACATCATACATATTTAAGTTTGTTCTAGCAGATCTTTGATAGAGACATTCGACTCGTAGGAGTCGGCAAAGCTTTATCTTTGGCTTATGGCACGCATCATCTGCCATTTAAGATTTCATTATACGACCTATGGAAATGTCCCTCATTGTTGTTCGACATTACGAAAGATGTGTCCTGATTACGGAGTATTTTGTCATGATGGCATAAAATGATTGAAATGACTTTTTCGGCATGGATGTTCGTTGCGATGAGAGAATACGAATATTCTAGGATTATGAAGAATCTCATCATTTCTGAAGCAATTTAAGAGCATTGAAACAGTTTGGACAATCATTTTGGCATGAATAGTAATTTGTACATATATCATCCAAGCTACGGATGCTGTGAAACTGTTATCATTCAAAAACCTACACTAGCAACTTTCGTCACCGTCCATAATTTCGTCCAATAAACTCATGAAATTGTTTTAATTGAATACTAATTCTCTGGTCAGCAAAACCAATATGGCATGGATGTTATATTTCGGATGTCATATCCGCTGCTTCGTTGCTGAGCACATCAAATCATACTGAGCAAATATGTCGAATAGCTCCTGTTTACGACCCCGCCATAAAACGTTAGATTTCCCTTGATACGAGTAACACCGACGACTTCAACGACAGCACAAATCATCGAAACGAAAACCTTTCAACGGAAGGATGTGAAGGACACTCGACCAATAAAGACGTTAGAGGCATTTAGAACTTGATGACCTTGCTGTAAACTAGCCCCTATCACAACAATGATGTTCCGCTATTGTTTGACCCGTCTCGCTGCAAAGATCATTTCAAAAACCTCCGTTGGTTGATTTTACAATTTCCATTTGTTCCATTCACTTCAACGCCGCAGCCTTTTTGAAATTCGCTTGTTATTTTGAAACCAGTAAGAGAATCTGGTAGCGGTCATTGTACGGGCTGCTGAGCGTTCCTGACTGTTCCTTTTTCACCATCAAACCTCAAAGAATTGATTTATAAACACCACAAAAGTTTCCCAGAAACCATAGACGCGTCGAAAAAATATCATAGAAAACCACACTCAGTACGACGAAACAAACCAGTGACCGTCAATGCATCGATATGGTGAATAATAAACTCGTACGTACATCACGGTTCCCTTGCATCACAGTTTTGCATGTGCACGTAGGTGGTAGGCGATTGAAGGGATGGCTGGCATCGAATGATAAAGAGCTACCATTACCGAAATCAATTCGCTACGACCGCAGCAGGGTTTCCTGGTGAGTATCCAAATATTTTACTCGTGTGATGACAAAATACGTTGTCAATATTTAGCCGATTCGGAGGACCCACGGCTTGTCGAGTGTGCCTTGTGAACTTGCCGAAATGTGCAATCCATGATAATTGAAATTGGTCTCGCAACAATTCGGAAAAATTGCGTATCAACTAAGTCTAGTCGTAGATGCTAATGATATGGACGAAAGTAAGTTTACAATTACAGAATTCTCCGTCCTCATCTTCAGCGATTGTGACGTCAGCAGAGTAGCTTAGCTATTCTAGCAGTTTGAAGCAGACCAGACGAGGTGTCTGAAATCGTTGACGTTGCTTCGTGTCATTGCCCCAAAGCACCATCAAGCCAATGAAAAGTCAAGAGCAATGCCAAAACGTAGATATCTGAATTCGGAAAGCTCAACTTGGCCTGACGTCACATTCTGTTATAACAAGTTGAAGACGAAGGCGAAGACGTTAGTCAATTCGGAAAGACCTTTACAGGCTGCCTCCACTAGCAATTTCCCATTGCATGAAATTTGAAATTGCCAGTGGAGGCAGCCTATGGTATGCAATATTTTATGGTCTGCCATAAATGGTAGGCAATATGGTATGCAATTTGCTCGGCAATCTGCCTTGCAATATTTTGACAGTTCTTGGTTTCAAAATGGCGCTGAACCATGGGAATGCTTTATTTCTTATAAGAAGATGTAGGTATTTTGAATTTAAAGGGATTTTTAGATGTCGTTGAGCAATGAAATGGTGGGAAATTGCGAAAAAATCGAATTTGCATTTCAAATAACTCCTTAAGAGCATTTGACGCTCAGATACAGCGCACGTCCTTCCCGCTCAGAGGCATTTTCGAAATGAAATTGCATGCCATGAAATTCCCCACGCACAGATGGCATACCATAAATTTGACAGTCGTTGCAATCGGAAATTGCAGAGAAAATTGCCAATCGAGGCCCGGTGTTAGGACCTTTGTCCCAGTGAATTCACTGGGACAGAACTCTGTTCTGCATAGGTAGTTCATGTGCTGAACTATAGAATATGCTGATAGAAAAAAGGAAAGCTCATGAGTAGATCCTTTTTTTGCCGTGAGGTGGGATTGGGTTTTTTAAGGTTACACTCAGAAAAATATTTTTCCGAGAATCAAAGAAATTATTTACTTGTTTACGAGATGTGAAATCTTCCACAAATCAAATAAACTTTTATTTGAGGTCAGTAATTTGTATAAATATTGTGCTAACTTTTCTTACATTTAACGGAATACAATTGTTACTTTACCTTATTTCAAGAAAGTAATTATTTCAGATCTAGACAATTATGTCTACGAATTAAGTAAATTATATCTACAATGCGAACATGTTTCAACATCAACCACGCTTCAATATTCGACGAAAAAATGTATAGTCATAAAGACTTTTGTCAACATTTCCTTTACACAAATGAGAGGTCGGTTGTTTAGCTCGCTAACGCGCCAGTTCGCATTAGCGATCTACTGCTCGCGGGTTCGAATTTCGCTGGGCTCATGGTTGTCTTTGTTCGTCTTCAGCTGTCTTAACAGCCGGCGACTGGGCATAATAACAGCGCTCCATTGATTAAGTGTCACATTATAGCTTTAAGTGGTGAGTAACATTAGCGCTTCAGAAAATAAGACAAAAAATGTGCCGCTTAATAAAAAAGAATAATTATTGATATCGGCTTCTCCTATATGTGTCTCCCTACCGCCATAGCTAAGCATTCGCTTCAAAATGTAGTCCAGTTTGCTTTGGCATTGCAAAAAAAAAAAAACGAATTGTATTGCAAGTTCAATATTTATCTGAGGTGCTTTGGCACGTGGAAATATTTTTTTACTTGTTTTTATTTTTTCACTCCCTCTAAAGTAAGCCGTGCTTTTTATATGAAGGGACGGAGAGTTTTTCCGTGCCAACGACATGCGATGTTCTCAAACGGTCCCCCATTTAAATAGTAACCGCGTCCAACACGGCTTAAGTTCGGTGATTGTACAAGAACCGATTGATGCCAGATATATGGCAGCATTTCCTTTTAACTAAACCAGATTTTACTCAGGGCAAGTTCAATATTTGTTCTTTGAAATGAATAAATTCCTTTCTTTCGACTGAGTAAATATTTCTTTGGCGCAGAATCGTTACCAATTTTCGTTGATAATGTGTTCATTTTTCCTCAAAAGTAAAAATATTTTTCTGAGTGTAGTATAATTCTAAAAACATACATTGCTCAGCAGGAAGAATCGGCCCATTTTTCTCAATTGATAATCCACAGCTCCTTCCGTCATGCAATATTTTGCAACATTCTTTCTTATTTGCGGTGCACGAATGTATGTGTTGTAGTCCTATGCAGACAGACTACTTACACTTTGAGGAAAATGTTCGCATACATCGGATATGCTTACGTCGACTGCCAATGGTTTAATGGGTTTAGTTAAATAATTGTGCAAAACGCAACAAGTCTTCACAAAACGGTTTCCAATTTCACTTCAATGGGACGATGAAACACTCTGAATCTTGCCGCTAACCTTAAAAGCCGCTAGTCATTTCGACAGTCAGTCTAGCACGACTCAACTCAGTCTATGGTTGAGAACTTCTTCCATTGTCGATAGGGTACTGTTCCGATTGAACTCTTTCATCAAGTGTATGTCCAATGCGAAAAGATCATTCCCAATGAGGAAATATGACGAGTTTTTTTATTTGCCCTCTAAGTGCTGATGCAGGAGGTACATGAGGTCCCCTGTTTAATCCTGTGATAGGAATTCTATGTACAAAATACAATGGCATTAGAAGCCCTCGTATTGGCTGCGACATTTACCTACGTAAATTGGCTGTGAGAATTAACAACCGCTAGCAGCATAGCACTGAAAAAGCCTGTATACATAGTCTAGCCATAAATATTGTTACAAGGTTTGGCAACCCTGCAGAAAGGAACCGTTGTATTGCATTTCTTAAAAATTGAGCTAATCGCTATAGTACGCTTGTGCTTGATGCATTTGTCATCATTTGAGTTTAATTTTAAGTGAAGTGAACATGGATTGAGGAGACAAAGAAAATAGAATTGTTGTGATTGCACTTCATAAAGTAGGAATGCAACCAAGTGAAATTTTTAAGACTCTGCATACCCTTGGTCAGGGGCGGATTTGCCACTAGGCCGGGTCCAATGCGAAAAGATCATTCCCAATGAGGAAATATGACGAGTTTTTTTATTTGCCCTCTAAGTGCTGATGCAGGAGGTACATGAGGTCCCCTGTTTAATCCTGTGATAGGAATTCTATGTACAAAATACAATGGCATTAGAAGCCCTCGTATTGGCTGCGACATTTACCTACGTAAATTGGCTGTGAGAATTAACAACCGCTAGCAGCATAGCACTGAAAAAGCCTGTATACATAGTCTAGCCATAAATATTGTTACAAGGTTTGGCAACCCTGCAGAAAGGAACCGTTGTATTGCATTTCTTAAAAATTGAGCTAATCGCTATAGTACGCTTGTGCTTGATGCATTTGTCATCATTTGAGTTTAATTTTAAGTGAAGTGAACATGGATTGAGGAGACAAAGAAAATAGAATTGTTGTGATTGCACTTCATAAAGTAGGAATGCAACCAAGTGAAATTTTTAAGACTCTGCATACCCTTGGTCAGGGGCGGATTTGCCACTAGGCCGGGTAGGCCCGGGCCTAGAGCGGCAGATTTCGGGGGCGGCAAATATTCCTTTTTTTTTGGTGCCAGTTTTTTTTTCTGTCGTATATATACATATATCTGAGTTGAATAAGCCTCACACCTCAAGCCAACCGAAATCTCTAAAAAATCAATGCACGCAAAAATTCACCTCTGATGATTTTTTTCGGACATTAAAAAGTTTGACTTATAATAAATATCGAGATGGGATCACGGTAAAGGACCGAAGAAACTTAAAAATACCTAAAAAGTATCTAGAAAGTATCTGACAATACCTAAAAAGAGCCTAGAAAGAGCTAAAAAGATCCTACAAAGAACCCAAATAATACTTCTTCAATTTAGGAAAAGCTTATCAGAGGTAAATATTTGCGTGCATTGATTTTTTAGAGAATTTTTTTTTATTATTATGGTACAGGGTATATCAACTACATGCGAATTTCTTTATTTTTGACGTGTTTTCTAAATTGTACTTCATTACTGAAATTACTTCCTATAAACAAAAATTTTATAAAATGAAATCTAGAACATTATAGGTCAAAATATTTCGGGTTTGTCCTTAACTAATAACATATCGAACATTAATTTACAGTAGTCGAGTTCATAGTTGATCTCCAGTCAAGTACGGAAGCAAATTTTGAACGGAATAGTTAACTTACTTATAAAAATACGAGCGAAGACGTTGGAATTATAGGCGATGTAAAGGTGTATACGGTTTTGGACTGTTAAAAATTTGTATTTTTGAATTCTTATTTTTTTTTTTTTTAGGTACTTTTAGGTTCTTTACCGTGTGTATTTTAATAATTATTTGTGGAGCAAGGCCGCAATAATAGGGAATTTTTACGAACGAACCGGTGCCGGTTTTGCTCCGACATTCCTTTTTTGTGAGCAACGAAAAACAGCGAAGTATTCTAGGGAATTGAAAAAAAATCGTGCATTGTTACATATAACATAATTCACGAAAAGGGCGGCAAATATTTCTGTGGCCTAGGGCGGCGAAATGGTCAAATCCGCCCCTGCCCTTGGTATAAGCCGAATGTTTGTATATTGGGCTATCGAAAGATTTAATGATACGTCTGGAGTAAGTGACCGTGAAATAAGTGGCCGTCCGCGAACTACTCGAACACCTCAAGCGGTTAAAGCCGTGCGCGAGAGAATTCGCCGTAATCCTCTTCGGAAACAAAAAATTTGATCGCGTGAGATGAAAATACCCCAAAGAACAATTTCACGTATCATCAAAAGTGACTTGGGGTTGGGTGCTTATCGTAAATCTACCGGGCATTTACCAAAAGATTCGTTAAAAAAAAACTAGAGTGGAAAAATCAAAATGATTACTTTGCCGGTACGCAAACCAAAAACACCGTAAAATTTTGTTTACGGACGAAAAAAATTTTACTATCGAAGAAACATTTAATAAACAAAACGATATGGTTTATGCTCGCAATGCCAGAGAAGCTTCTTAAGTTGCCCAAAAGGTTAAAAGAGGTCATCATCCAGCCTCAGTAATGGTTTAGTGGGGTGTTAGCTACAACGGGGTGACAAAGTTGCATTTTTGTGAGAAGGGCGTCAAAACGTCTACCAAAATTTATCAAGAAAGTGTTCTTGAAAGTGTAGTGAAACCTCTCAACACGTCATTATTCAAAAATCAGCCTTGGATTTTCCGGCAAGATTCTGCACCAGGTCATAAGGCAAAGTCAACCCAAAAATGACTTGAAGAAAATGTTCCAGATTTTATTAAAGCTGAAGATTGGCCTTCCTCTAGCCCAGACCTGAATCCGCTGGATTACGAATTATGGTCTGTCTTAAAGCAAATGACGTGCTCTAAAAGACATTCTAATATCGAATCCATAAAAAAGTTTCTTACACATGCAGTCGCCAACTTTCCGATTAAAGTCGTGCGTGCTTCCATAGATAAGTGGCCAGCTCGATTAAAGGTTTGTGTAAAGGCAAAAGGCAATCACTTCGAATAACTTGTTGCAATTTCCGTTGTTGACAATGCATTTAATAAATAAACAATGATTTCTTAACATATACCACCTCTTTTATTGAACAGTGCTTCAAAAAGTTTGTAACAGTATTTATGGCTAGACTAGGTAATTATAAAAATTTGATCCTGAGGTCGGCGGCTTATTGATGCGGATGTGCTTCCCATTAATTGATCCCAAAACTTTTCGAAATCTATAGCGAGATGTAGCCAATCGTCTTCATTTGATGGTATCTAGGGAAATCTATTATAATAACTTGAACACAATGATTTCTTGTGTTAAAATTTTCCTGCAAGTGATCACCTTCCAAAGCATCATATATTGCGCATAACACATCCGGCACAAAAGTACCACCCGCATTTTTGTGTCATTTCTTCGTATTTTACAATCAACTTGTAAAAAGCTAAATGTATAAGAAAATTAAGTTTGTGAATCGAATTCGTTTCCATATTCAGCAGCTTTTCAAAACTGTCGATAGATAGTCGACAGAATTTTCAAAAATTATTGCCGTCCATTAAATCGGGCAACAAACTTGCCAAAAATGGATTTTCCCAGCATGTGTGTTTTTTACGGGATTTTCGAATTTCTTCGCACTCAAAGCATTCAGAGCAATCAAACTTCGAATGCCGCGCACTTGTTTCCCGGTCAACGACATTTTTCAAATGATATGACATGACATAAACTGCCCACGCTCATTATGACATGTCATCAGTGGCGGCTCATCAGGGTGGGCCCGGCCCGCCTGGCCCACCCTGATGATCCGCCACTGAGTTAAAGTAAAGTAGATATTTCTTGTTGGTATCCGCGTATACCTTATAATAGTGTTTTTGTGTCGAGCGGGCCCAGTGGCGGCTCGTCAGGGTGGGCCAGGCGGGCCAGGCGGGCCGGGCCCACCCTGACGAGCCGCCACTGCATGTCATCACCTGACACTTCTTGACCTAAATTATGTCGTCGCTCATGGCGTATGAAGGCACTGTGTTAAATGTGGCTCTCTACTCCCTATAAATTTTTTCAGTCCTTTCCCTCAAAGATGGCTTTGAGGGGAAGGACTGAAAAAATTCAATTTACAATTGCGAAATCCTTTCTACCCATCTAAACTTATTCAAGTCGCATTAACTAATTCTTTTAGTATTTCTGGGGCTCTATGAATAAGAATATTTGTTTAGGATATTTTTAGATAGCATTTGTATGACTTTACTCGCTCATACGATTCATTGGCTCCCAAAAGGTACGTGAGCTGTCTTGAAGCTGGTTAGCTCTTAAGAAACTGGAATGCCATAAACAGTCTTGATTTATAGCGTCAACAAACCAATAACTATCTTCAGCATGAACCACACGATCATTAGGTCCACGATCAACCCGTCCCTGCAATTCTGTCTATTCAATTCTTCCCATCTAACTGGACTTGCAGATTCGAAATTCAAAGCGAAGGTCAACCCAACAAACGCACAGGCATATATATCTTCTTCCAACCGACCTGTCCTTACGCCTTCAATCCTTTCACGTAAACCCTTTGCACAAAGATCTTGCTGGCCGCTCAGAAGCTGATTTTCTGGCGTACCTCGGTTTTGTTTGTAGCATTTATTACCGCCGAAATTCTCGAACTCCTCTGGGTTATCGGGTCATCATTGAGCCGTCATTGAGCGTACTTAGCGGCTTGAAATATGGGGACAAGTAGCTATAATCGCATTTAAGCATAACACTTACTACAGGTACAATTTCGATGAGCACAATATGAAAATAGGCTGTCGCGTCTAATCCAGTTAACCCGTTCGTCCTTTTTCGCTCTCCAACTATTATGATAAATCGACTCGTTCTGAAAATTCTCTGCTCGGCCAGAACTTACTCTTGATTACAGTTATGATCAGCAATAAAACAAACATTTGGGATTTACTTTATGGAAATACTGTACAACTGATTTGGCACGCAGGATTTTGATTTCAGAAAGGAATAGCAAAAGGTCATCGGACTTGTGTCGAAACCTGGTACATGAAAATCCACTCAAGGATGAATACTAAGAGTCCTGGGTGATTTAAGAAAAATCAGGATATTCGAAAGAGTTGATTTTAATCGTATTTTCCATGAATTTCAGTGAGGATTTGTGCGGGTAATCTCATTCCGGAGTTTAGTTTTATCATTAGGGACCGTATTGAGGGAACAGAACTCTAGATTGGATTATCTATGATTATCATAAAAATATTTGAAAAAGTTATGAATAGTTATGGAAAATATTCTGGGTACGAAGAATTATGGCATGCAAGACGGGCACGGAAAGGCCACTGTAAAGGCCTGCATGTTTCTGCGCGTAGCGATGAATCGAACGTCAGATGATAAATCAGTTGAATAGCTCAATTGATAGTTGTTCCAAGCCATATTAAGCTAGTAGTTATCTCGCATGCATCAATCAGATTGTTCGAGTAATATTTCAAGCAAATCATCATATCTTTCGGATGTCCTGTTCGCTTCCTTACCGTCAAAGGACCAAAACTGCATGGTGCGGCGCCTGCCATACATTCATAGCTTCCTTATGAAAAAACCAGATGTTCCATAAAAACCACTTAGCTCATTTCTAATTACCGATACGCAACTTTCGACGCAACAGCCACAACGTTGCGCAAGCAATAGCATTGAATGTTTATTAAAACACATAAAGATTGATTGAGCATCACCCCGGGGAGCCACTTGAGATGGAAATAAACATGCGCGTTTACATGAGCACACGTCGTCTGTTCTTTTTGCAAATTAGCTGCTCCTTAAGACTTCTTAATTGGGTTGCTAAGTAGCCGGCAATGGTGGCGACGATGGACTGTAAGAGCGCACTTTGCCTGGTCTGGCAGACTATGGTGCTGTGCCATGCCGATTGCTAATACTCAATGCGATCATGATCCGGAGCAATCTTCCGAAATTCAATTGATCGGCAACGAAGTGGCTTTGGCAAGATCAAAGTAAGTGGTTGCAGGAATGATGCGATTAGACGCCGCCGACCGGAAAATTGACATATTTTTGGAAATTGACAGGATCGGAACCAAGTACTTGAGGCGAGGAAGAATGCTCTCTGGGCATTATTTAGGTACATTCCATTCCAAGGCAGTATAACGATTAAGTAGAAAATTATTTTCGAAGTAAAGTCAAATTCTGACAAGATAAAGAGACAGATAATAGAAGTTGCTGAATATTTCTAATCAAGTTTACTTGATATTAATTAAACTTCTTAGAGTGGAGCTTTCATGTTTTCAGCTGTCCTACTATTTTAAAACAAATCATTGATCTAATTTATTTCAAATGAAACTGGATACATTCTTCGTGTTTTTGGCTCCAACATTAATATGTGCACCAAATATTATCAAGCGTACTTGTTGGAATTCAATTGCTAAGAACAATTTCTACATTCAAACTCACTAAAAGATGTATGTTTTTTTTTTAATTAAAGATTCAAAGTTTTTATATTAAATATTTCATGAAAAAACAGTAAAATTTGTAACTCGGGAAAAGTCTCAGGAACTATTGTAATATCCGATGTTCTGTGTTCTCCACGAGAGAAGAGCCACTGCACTCAGAGGATGTGCTTTCAAAAGGATTTTGTTTAATATTTTTTTCTTTCCTCCGTGGCGATTGAGAATGCTCCAGTTGTGCATCAAATGTTTGAGAATGCATATAAAATTATTGACTTTGAGTGAGCTTAGAATTATTGACTGTCGGTGTTTCTACTGAACGGTACAACCATGTTGAGCCGAAAAAAAAATACTTACTTCCAATAACCACGAATATTCTTGCTCAATTAGAGCTGCTGTTTAGCGGAAAGTAGCCACAAGGTAACTGCAAAAAATTGAAGACGCATAGAGGATATGCGTCAACTGTAATCTAAATGGCCACCTAGTGAACTATCGTGGATGTTTGGCTTATAAAAGAGATGGTAAAAATGGAAGCGACAAATATTCTCTACGATCAGACTCGGAAGGAGTGTCCACAGTTTGTGATGCAGACCGCCTTCAACTACAAGCGTATTATCATCTGATATACGCAAGCATGGTTTTGGTGCTCAGCAAGCTCCAACCTCTATGTGATCATCTCTAGCTATTGTCAATCTCGAAAAAAATAAATGATTTTACTAGTCAAATAATGGCGGGACGAACTGATACTGAGAAACTGATTGGCACTATTAAGCTACTGAATACCCTTCTTAAGTAAGTTACTTGATGGCATTAAATGATGCATCGCTTGTCTATTCAACACCTCCTTAATGCATTGAAACCGGATCTTGTAATGATAAGCGAGACAGAGCTTTCAGAACTTCACAAGGTCAGCTTCAAAGAATATGCCACAGCATTTAGCAATCAAAATGGTGACTTTGGACTATGGGTTATGCAAGCGCAACATAGACGTTGCTACAGGTAATCTTAAAGTTTGTGTGATGGAAAGCCTACCAGTTTTTAGATATATGATTTAATAGTAGGTTTTATCAACGGTTGACGTAGTGTCATTGTTTCAAACCGTTGATAATGATATAAAAATATCAAAAGTGGACTTATACTTGACTAGTTCATGAAATTGGTGCTGCACGTTGTAGTGAATTTTTTTATACACATGGCAGGAATTAATTGTCTTATAACTCGTTCTTTTTAAATGTCAATTGTCTGTCAATGGTTGATAAGTTTCGCACTGATCGTATTTTCCAATGTTTGGCTAACATCTCCGACATGTTCAAAGAAAATAATCTGTTTTCTGAATGGAAATGTTGCTGTCTGTAATCTTAGCCAACAGGTCGAGTTGTTTGCATCAACATTCCAATTATAGCTGAATGCTCTCCCACCACATTACAAAAGAGGAAGTCAATTGCTTCGTAAATAAATACAACTTGGCCAAATTCTTTACTGAATATCATTCGGACGAACCGCGAAACACTGACGACTGATTACAACAGTTTGTCAACCGCAGAATCAGTGGCCGCACAAGCGGAGGCAAAGGAGAGTGACCTCTAATGCATAGTCAGTCTTGAGAATTTGTTGTTGCTCTCTACCCCATAATAAATCTTTGCTGTGCATGCAATTTAATTCACTGAAAATCAACAAAAATGTGTCCCGATTTTGGGTGTTTGCCCCTCTATTTCAAAGTCCTGTACACCCTTATGAGCGGAACACTGTTTTGTTTCAGCATTGTTCTTTTGGCGGTTTGCGATAATCGTTACGTTTTCAGAAATGTCAATATTGATGCGTTTGGAAGTGATGAGAGTGATGGAGGTGTCGTCTAGCATTAATACTTCTTTCTGGCCTTGACATCGAGCAGACATCGATGTATCTGTCCAATGATCGTGTTCTGATCGAGTCAGATCCGCGTTTCCTTTGCCTCTTGATAGATGAATCTTATAACTTCTTCGAAGCTTTTGAGTTATCTAACTTCTCGTTACTGCCGACGTTTCCGGTACCGGCGCTGCCACCATGTATTTCGTTTACTCAAATTACATAGAGATTCTTCAACAGATCGCTCGTTCCGACTGTCGACGTCGTGAGCATAAGCCAACAGGTGGGTGCACTTAATGAAGATGTTACACCTCATGATCACCTTATCATGCCGGGTCACTTTATGAAGCATCATGTTGGAAATTACGTGGGAGAGGAAGTCCCCATGACGCAGATCGTTGTTGATGTTAAAATGTCGTGATAAGAATTAAGTTGCCTTAATCTGGCTTAGAACATTCATCATGGTCAGTCTTGCCAATCTTATCAATTTGATAGGACTATCGAACTTCATCATGACCGTGTAAATTTTATACTGGCTATACTTTTGTAGATGACTTTGAAGTGACTGAAAAATGATCGTATCTTCGGATCGTATTTTAAAATCTTTTTCATCGACTGGTACAGAGAAAAAGATGCAATTTGTTGCTGATTTGCCTGGAATAAGCCTGCACTGGTATGAGCCAATTATTTTTTGGTCTAGCAAGGTAGCGTAGAGCACATTATAGATGGTATTCAGCAACATGATACCCCCATAATTGCTGTTCTTCTTGGGGTGTTTCTTCTTTTGTATGGGGCAGATCCTCAGAAGAGAGAGATATAAGGAAATGAAAGCCGCAATGAGAAGTGAAGCAATTTGCCTGAATCTGAGCGTTATTAGTAGTCAAGGAAAACTATGGGACCCACTGTTGCCAGATTGGGTGATATCTCGCCAATTGGGCTATCTTTCCGTTGCAATTGTTGACGAAATTTATTTTGTGCTACTGGCGATTTTGTGGCTTCACTGTCCAGTCCAGGTTTCAACTGCTAAAAATATATTAAGTTGAATTCAAAATTGATTTCCTCAATTTTAAACGGAAAAATCTTCATTTCATGTTTTCAATATTCACTTCATGTTTGAAATTCCGGTTGAACCTAAATTTTATTTCTAGTCTATTATTTGTCCGTCTGCCTAAGGTGGTCAGCAATAAGATTCAAATTTAAATCTGTGCTAGTAAAACTCATAAGGATGAGCAAATGGTCGAAACACAATGAAGTAAAATTTACTGCTGAATACCACATTTTCAAAGAAATATCCTCTTGCATCTAATACAATAGCCGATACATGTTTTAGTATGATAAGTAACATAAAGACTGAAATTCGAAATAAAATGTAACTAAATTTTTTGACATCTTTGATGTGAATTCCAATTCTCTTGAATTTCAACAAAATATGTTCCAACGACTATGGCACTGCACCTGCAAGATAGTGATCCGTGTCGATATTGGCTCCCCTTTAACTTCGCACATTTAACAGGTGTTTCCGTCTGGTGACTTTCTAGATTTCAAACCATGGTACTTCCAAAGACCGTTTCTCGAACCGCTGCTATCAGAATGGTCCACAATCCATTATCATTGGTATTTTTGTGCAAGCTGTTAGAGCTAACATACTGCTTGTAAATGGGCTTCAACCTTTTTTCTTTCTGACATCAAATCTGAGATGAGCATTAAAAGTTCAAAAAAAATCTTTTCATCAGAGGTATGTCACTTGCTTGGCACATGCAGAATACAAAGCCTCTCATATAGAATATCAGAAGTTTCATTTTTTCGCTGACTAAGAAACCTTGTAAGCTAGGTACCGGTAGTAAATGTTGTAGTCGACCTTCTCCAAAATTCCAGTTCCTTTCCACCGTATTTCCACCAAAGCTGTTATGCTAGCACGATATTTTGAAATGGCACCGATAAGCTGGCTTTTAGCATTCAATTTATAGGGAAGTGCATGTTCCATGAGAGTATCAGTTTTCGTTGGCAGATTCTTTGCCGCGTTCGTTGCGGTTGAATCAATCATGGTATTTTTTTCTGTTTCTCTTGAACAGTTTTGGAAAATTTTACCAGGCCAACATATGTGGACAAACACAACTATCAAAGAATTGCCAAAAAAGACGGCTGTTAAAGCAAGAGTTGCAAGCAGGTTTCCGTACTACCAAAGAACAACAACTTTATTGAATCAATTACTTTCTTTTATGCGAAATTAATGCTAATGTTAAGTGTACATTGATCAATTCATAAAAATCTGATGCATACATGAAATGTTCTTTTATCGTGCAAGTACAATGAATAGTGTAAATTGCTGAATTGCGAAATTGACTGTATCGATAATTGATTGAGTTGATGCTTGATTCTAAAGTACTACAATTTGTATACAAAGAAAGCTCTATGCACGTAGTTAATAATAAATGATTATAACGAATGAAATGAAGTGAAATTAAGTTAATTAAGATTGAATGATTATATTGGACATAAATTTGATCTAAAACTAATCCTTCTGAACAACGGCAATGTGTGAAAGGTATCACTATCAGAAAAAATATCAGTCTAACAAAAACCCTGCATATTCAGTTAGATACCCAGTTAGGTTTGGCATATAACGAGGGTCATATATTTCAATCGTGCGTCCTTATTACTGTGTGAATTTTTCGCGTGGAAATTATTTGAAAAGATTTTTTTGTAAAGAGAAATAATTCAGGAAGAATGAGCATAGTTCATGCACCTGAGGTCATGCTCTCTCAACAACATAGTGAGCAGCGTTTTAGATAGACAATAGATTTCTGATGTTTAGAAGCTCAAACGAAAACATAATTTTCATCGTACTATTTCTGACTATTTTTACTTCTTTACGCCTGCGACTTATGTATGAAAATACTAAGAAAATCAGATTGCCCGGAGAACGCTCGAATTGTAATGAAATGAAAAATGTAATAAATTGTTGATTTGTAACATTGAACTATGCAACATCACCCTTTCGTACTCAGGACACTGAGTCGCCTGGATTCTACAGACTAAGGATATAAAATCAAGAATAAGTTATCACTAAATCCTGAGACGTTGTTATCAGAACAGGAACGAAATTCCGAACAATCCGGCTGGATAAATATAAATAAAATATTATTCGATATCTTCTGCTTGCATGCCGTAAATTTCCATAGACGTCTACAGATAAGTTGTCGATTGCCATTGTAGATCTAGTAGCTATCGACTAGCAGGAGCAGAGAACAAACATACAACTACTGTCCGGGACCCCGAGCACCTTGAGAACAGCGAAATGTTTGTAGAAATTGTCGCATAATTTTTTATTTATCGAATTTATTCCTCGGGGAAATCAATTTTAGCTCTGTCACACTACAACTCGGTATCACACCGTCGCCATTCAATTTCACACTATTTCGTTGCTCTTACTCGTCCAAACTTATCTCCCTCAATTTCATTCTTGCCTGAAACTTTTTGGCAGCCATTGTTCCATTCACAGTCTCCCCCGAACAGCTTCCCGACCCGTCGCTGAACCGTCAACGAAGACTGACCATAATCTAGGTCGTCCAATCCTCAGCCATGCTGCTCCTTCGCAATTTCATGAGCTGTTTTTATCGTACTTCATCCGTTGCCGTTTTTCATTGTGCCAAGGAACATTTTCGAGCCCCAGTTTGTGCGCGTCCTCATTCACAGTGTGGATGAGGTGAAACAACGCAACGACAATGGATGCGAAAGATACTCGTGAACGTGAAACGTGGGCAGATGGAATGAAAAGGGTTATTTTCTGTGAATCCGTTGAAAATGGTAAATTATATCCAGCCACTTTGGGGATTTTACGTACTAAACGGCGTTTATCTTTCACTGACGTTTTTAGGATTTTCATGTATTTCAATTATCCCCGGGTTTCATTCGTTCTTTTCGGGGGAAAGCAGAGCGTTCGTTCCCGGTGCCAGGTTAATGAAACTGAGAATGAAGGATATTTTTGGATCTTATTAGATTTGCTGTTGTTATGATGCTGAAAGGTGTTTTTTTGTAGTTGATTAGGAGTTGCACGGGGGACGAGTGCCGGAAATTAAATTATTATATTAGAGCAATGAGCAAGTATACGAATTTTCACAGTAGAAGTGATGGCGCAAGTTACTGCGGAATGACTAAAAGTCTCAAAACTTATTTTGCTAATATACTCGCACTCAGTAAAAAATGACCTAAATGCTCAAATTTCGACTGATTTCCGCATTTATCAGGCCTGCTTTCACAAGATACATATGTATGTCTGCAGACTTCAATATTAAGACTTCGTTCACTTCGTTTCGATCGAAACGGTCTAGTTAAATCAAAATCCGCCCGATTTTGGCATTCGAACTGACTCGTAGACTTAAACACATATGACCTTGCCTAATTTTATCCATAATTAGGCTCTTAGCGTCTTTAATGTTTTTAGCACGCCATCGAAACCACTGAGTTCCTCGGATAGCGTCCCATGCATTTGTAGGATGGATTTTATGAATTTATTGCTCTGTCGGCGTGTAAAAATCAATCGTCTTCGTCGTCATCAGTGCTGTCCGGACTGTGTTGATCCTTTGAAAGTCTGTGGAATTTTCAGGATTTTATACGATCCAGGCAATTGCATGGCTCGGAAATTAGATGCAATGCCGACAAAAGGTCTCTGAAAAGGTAACGCAGGGTGGTGGTGGTGCTGGACGGATCATCGTTTTCAGTGGCCGTTCGGCATTTAGCTGCCTGCACTGGTCGGTCTGCACGGCCAAGGATTCAACGAAAATCACAACAGATTTGTTTTTGAGATTTTAACTTCGGTCTGAGATCATACTTAACTCATCGATGTTTTTATTTGGGTATACTATGAATAGAGTCAAAATGATTTTTACAAGTTTAACATGTCTATAAAGTACTAAACGATTCCAAGGCAATTTTCCAAGGAACTGATAATCATTTCAAGGTAGCAGTGCACATGATAGTCTGAGAATTTGGATTTTTTTTCGTTTCTCGATTCTCGAATGATGGAGAATAATATGAAGTTAATGATGCGACGGTTTTATTTTTGATTAGACTGTTTACAAATATTATTGAGGCGGGCAAAGAAGAAGAAGATGGAAAATTCTTTTGAATAGATAGAAATAAAATTGGTAAATGCATGCGTATGGAATTTTTATGCTTGCGTATTTTTGTGATATTCGAAGCATTCGATTGGCCGTATCGAAATGTTGTGAAATCGTTGTATCATGTTAGATGCAATAAAAACTGAAATGATAATAGGTTCAAATATTGCTGTCGAATTCCTTGACATTTTTGCATTTTGTTCGAAATAATAGTAAGCATTTAAAAAGGAAACACATTATTCCTTAGGAAAAGTACAGTCGACACACCAAATACGATTCAGGTGTTCATATGAATAAATGTAAAATATTTTTATAAGTTTGCAACTACTTAGTTTTAACGTACGTTACGTTCTTACTTTACGTTTAGTTTCACGAAAGACCATAATATTTCAGCATGTTGGCTCTTGGTGTTATTTATTATTAACTATTTTATTTTTTTCTGATTATAAATTCCTGTACGCTACTAGTTTAGACGCAACTTGTACGGCAACTACCTACGCTCTAATCTGAATTCCAACGAAACTTCTTAAAGACTGGTGAGTCTTTTTCTAAAATCAGTCTTTCTCCAACCTATTGTTTGCTATTCAAATTACTTGCAACCATTTCACATAAAAATATATTCGAATCACATGTTTTCACTCTGCCATCGCCAGGACTAAATCGATTCTATGCATGAAGCATGTATCTACCATATCTTCATAAACATATGAGACATAAATACTCCAAAGGCTGAATTGATTTGTCCAATAAAACTGAAAGTATGGTATTATCGTATGCATAAGGACTTCGACCTCCGAGTTGGCAACGAAATCAAATATGCATGTATGTATATGATAAACAGTAGAGCTATCCATCTGTGTAAGTTGAGCTATGTGAAATAAACGAAAATGATAATGCGCCTGTTCTATGATTTTGTTGGAAAGGATTACGAAAAGATAGAATAGTCAAAAAAATTGCATGCCTGATATTTTTCAAGTTGACTGCATCATTCTACGTGTATTTCTACTTATTTTTCAAAAACATCAAAGTGCTAACTAATATAAGATTGAGCGATTATTCTAAATGCTAGCTCCCAGCTGTTTCATTGAAAAAAAATCCAAGTAGCGTGTAGAGCTAACACAGTGCAACATTTATGGTTACATGTGTATGAGCTATAAAAGATGACTGAAAACCCAAATTCCCTTACATTATGGACTTTTCTGATATGTACATAGTCTTAACTCCCATGTAACATAGCCCCAACTGCTATGAATATAATTTATTTATTTAATAACTATTTTCACAGGGCGGGGTCTAATTACGAAAATGGAAAATTGAAAAATGATGATAGAATAATCCAAAAATGAAAAACAAGGTCCATCCAAAAGGCAAAAGGAATAAACATAGTAATAATTATTATAATAAAAGTAATAAAAATGATAGCAATAAAAATTATAATAATGAAAATACACTAAGCATTCGAAGGTGGGTCATTAAATTTGCGTTATGTATGGTAAGAAGTGCGAGTAAAAATTCAAATTTATTTTTCAGTATATTTTTACAATTGGTTTATGTATTAGGGAAGTACGGACAAAATGGCACAGCGGGCCTTTTTTTTTAATTTGGTGGGCCTTAGTGTGGTGATTCACTATGAACTATTTAAAGTTAGCCATGCTAGGCGTCCTGTCAACTCTTCATCGACATCGGCTCAGTTTCGCCGATGCAGCTGGCCGACAAGAATCTCTGTTGGCATCAGAAATTTTAAAATTTCATAGTTTCCATCTGGTTTTTGGTGAGTTTTACTTTATGTCTTTGTCTTATTTCCACTAAAGCCGTAGCATTGAAGTATAACAATTCTATTTTAATAATTTTCAAACTGATTACCACTTTTTTCTCTGGAAAGCGATGAATTAAAACATTTTCGAACCTAATTTTTACAAAATTATGTACCAACACTCTGCATTTAGAAAAATATTTCTGCTTTTAGAGGAAAAATGATCACATTATAAAAGAAAATTGACAACGATTCGGCGCCAAAGAAATTTTTACTCACTGGAAACAATGGAACTTATTCATTTCAAATAACTGATATTGAATTTTCTCTGAGTAAAATTTGGTATAATTTAAAATAAATCACAGACAATATTCTTTTGTTCATTGATATTTTTCCTCGAAACAAGCAAATATTTTCCAGGTGCAATATGCTCTGACCTCAGATAAATATTGAATTTACCATAAGTAAAATTTATTTTGTTTCAAGGAAATCCTGACAGAAGTCATAAGAACTAACCATTGTTTCGTCGACAATTTTCGTTGAATCAAGTAAATGTGTTTCATAAACAAAAGCAATTTAGTTTGACCCTAAACAAATATTTCAATTGATTTCAATAAAATTTGTTCAAATTAGCGAAGTAAATTTTATTTTAACCAAAAACAAAATTTTTTTCTATTGAAAGAATATATATAGCTCTATTAATCGGAAAAATTTATTCTTTAGTAGGTTCAGCTTGTCCTTTGACTTCTGCAATGTGCGGAATAATTTTGAATCCTATCCTATGACATAGAATAGTTAGGTAAAATTACACTGGTTAAGAAAAATTAATTTTAGTCGTGCCACACGAACTTTTTTTTAGTGTTTTATCGATAATAAAAATAGCAGTTATTTTTTTTTTTATCGTGTATGAGTTTTACTTGGCTAAGAAACATGAATTATAAAGAAAATATTATATAGTTCTCCAACAACATGTGAATAATGTGGTTTGTAAATTAAAGGTCTTCTATTTTCTGGAATATTTGGCTTCCGGTTGGTCCCTTTTGATCATCCAGCAGTAGTCAGCCAGCATCATTGGACGCCATCTAGCCTGATAACGCTTCTCCATCTTTGAAATGTCCTGATGGAATCTCTTCCCATGCTCATCACTTACAGCCCCAAAATTGTCAGGGGCAAAATCTAGATGTGAATTTAGATAATGAATTTTAAGCGACATTTTGCAACCCAAAGCTTCATAAGTCAATAGAACCTCGTTAATCAATTCTCTATGGTTCTCACTCTCATGGTTATCCCAAAAAATTACAACCACGTTCTTAAAGCATTCCCAACCTGATTTTTTTAAAACGTTCAATATTTCTTCGAATTTCGGATCTTTTGTTAAAATAAATGATTTGAGGTCCTACGAAAATGCCCTCTTTGATTTTTGAATCACTTATTCAATTGGCTTGAAGTGGAGGAGATAAGAAAATAAGATAAGTAAAAAAAAATGTTGAAAGTTAGTTTACCACAAATATAACACAAATTCACTTTCTAGCAAATAAAAATTACTTTTAAAATACACTTTCTGTAAATACACTTTCTCG
Source organism: Nemotelus nigrinus (assembly GCA_947369275.1). Classification (NCBI taxonomy): domain Eukaryota; kingdom Metazoa; phylum Arthropoda; class Insecta; order Diptera; family Stratiomyidae; genus Nemotelus; species Nemotelus nigrinus. Next base: position 224,325,879 of record OX376372.1, on the reverse strand, counting down.
ACATATTCGCACAAGGACAGAAGTTAATTGAAGCCAAAACAATTTAAATTAATAGCGAAAATCAACTTATATACAGTGGTGGACACCTAAATAGAACACTATCTTCGCAGGCTGTTCAATTTAAATTTGCTGGAAACATGCAGCGAGGAATCGAATGTTTACACTTCTTATCGCATGCTCACATATGTGAGAACTAGTTTTGAGCATCTTCATAAAATACGCAATGCATCTTCCCATTGCATGGTGTATTTCAGTGTAAAAGGAAGTGTTTTTATCTGGTCACCTAAATAGTACACGCTTAGTTTTAGTGAGTCGAAGTGAATTTTCTTGAATAATAACAAATTTATTTGAAAGTAAGAACAGTTAAAATTAGTTTTTGAAAAAGTTAACTGAAAAGAAATATTTTTGAAGATGGGAAGAGGGCCACATTGCTCCGAAGAAAAGCGTGAGATCATCTGCAACATGAAAGACAGAGGTTCAACAATTACGGAAACATCCAAGCAGCTGGAGTGTTTACGGATGGTAGTTTACAATGCGTTACGTCATAAGGAGCTCTATGGCAGTGCCAAAAACGTTCCGAGAGCTAAAAGGCCAAGAAAAACAACAAAAAAAGAGGACAATGTTATATACAGAGCAAGTGTCTCCGACCCCTTTTCGAGCTCCAAAGCGATAAAAAGCAGTGTTCTGAATGATAGCAATATTTATGTGTCAGATAGAACAATTAGAAGGCGTCTGCAAGAAAAAAATCTCAGAGGATGCATCGCTCAAAAAAAACCACTTGTGACAAAGAAGAACTTAAAAATGAGGAAATCGTTTGCAAAGGAACATCTAAACAAACCGATAAGTTTCTGGAAAAATGTGCTATGGAGTGATGAATCCAAGTTTTGCAGGTTCAGATCAGATGGGAAAAGGTATGTTTGGCGTCCACGTAACCAACAACACAATCCCAAATACACACAGAAAACTATTAAACATGGTGGTCGTAATGTGATGGTGTGGGCTACTTTTTCCTGGCATGGGGTGGGACCAATAATCAAGATAGACACGAAAATGGATCAACACGTCTACAAACGAATTCTTGCGGACCACACGATCCCCTTTGCAGACGAAAATATGCCACTGATATGGCGTTTTATGCAAGACAATGATCCTAAGCATACTTTTCGACTTGTGAAGGGTTACCTTAGTGATAAATATGTGCGCGTTTTACAATGGCCCGCCCAGTCTCCTGATCTAAATCCGATCGAAAACCTGTGGAATGATATCGAAACTCACATAAACAGGGTGAAACCTAAAAATGCTGCTGAATTGTGGGATCAAATTCAGATCGCCTGGATATCTATTCCTAACGAACGCTGTCAAACCTTAGTGGAGAGTCTACCAAGGCGATGCTAAGCTGTGCTTAAGGACAAAGGATTTCCAACAAAATATTAATTTATACGGTTGCTTAAAAATATTTTATTTATAACTTTACTGCAATGCAAATTTCTGTACTATTTATGTGGCCATGCGTATTTTAATTAGTGTGTTTATATATTTTTACTTACAAACAAATACAGTCATCATTTCACATTTTAAATAAGCTTTTATTGTTACAATAAATAATACATTAGTCCAAAATCAGTTGTTTCATTAAAAACTAAAAAAATGCACTTTTATTGATAGAAATGCAAGTGTTCTATTTAGCTGTCCACCACTGTATATAGCACTCCTTTTTTACGGCAGTTTCCGTTTATATGCAATTAACGGTACAACACCAAAAATGAACTTGACTTCATCACAAGAAAACTGAGGATGATTGAAACAAAATAAGGGTGTTTTCGTATGAGGGTAAGTAGTCAGGGAGATAATGCTGTTGATACTCTAGATAAAGGCGATTCTTTGACCACTGTGACTTCTAGCTCCCCGGCAGCCAGTTCTATAATTCAAGTAAAACCTGGACCGTCTATGGTAAAAATTTGAAGACATTTCAGGCGAAAAATAATTCACTTATGCAAGATGATACTTACAATACTTTCGTACATAATACAGTGACAAATGTTATACCTGGAACTTCTGAAAGTTCATTGCCTTTTCCGATTGACATTCTTTCTTCAGGTCTACAAGTCCAATTTATGCATGGTAAAGGAAAAAGAAAGCCTAAAGCTAAGAGTTCCAACTACCATTTAACTTCTACTCCTTCAGTGATGACCCAGATGACAATAATTGACTTTCTCGTGATGTATCTAGTGCTCCCAAAAAGCCATCAGAAAGAAGAACAAGGCGACAAAACTAATTAAGATAAAGAAATGGACAAACAGGATTTTTAACTGATGATGAAGATGACTGTTCTTGTAACGATTTTTTTTCGAGCTCCTGACCCGGTGAATGCTGGTTCCAATGACTTGTTTCGTTTGTTTTGTTGATGTTCCTTAGAAGACCAAAAAACTTTATTTGTAAATTATGCCATTTCACCCAGACTATATGGGCAAAATGGTTTGCGTTAGCGGTTTACAAAAGTTATTATATTTTTTAGGTAATGTTCCTATTAGATTTTAAGGTTGCACAACATTTAGCTGTTTTATGAAAGGTAATTATTCAACAGAACAGTTCCAACAATTAAAGATATATGACTAAAAACGAAAACAGTTTATCAATTTGTCCGTACTTCCGCTAAGCATTTTTCTCAAATTTCCGCAAAGACTATTTTCCATCTTACTTATTATGTCAAAAAATCAAATAAATTTGTGTTTGCATGAGAAAGTTCTGATAATCGGCAAAGCCCGACACTGTAGAAAAATATTGACTTGAGAAGAGATGAACTTGAGAAATTTTTTCTTTGTTCTATTCAAAATAACAAAAGAGCTAGTCGCTTTAATTCCAAAAAAATCACTCTACATTCCAAAAGGCTAAGTTTTCCGAATTAGTTCGCAGCGAATCATAGACGTTCTTAGTCCAAAAATATACAAAATATACCTCTTCCAGGAATATAATCGATTTAACAATTCGTCATAATCATACACATATTTCAAACAATTAGGACCTCAGGTAATCAAAAAACTGTACTATTCAGCCAAAAACCGCAAATCATCATCAAAAAAACACCTTCGATTTGCACATAAATCTGAAATCTGCACTAAACAAATTCCATAAAAAAAACTCAAAGACTACTGGTTATCCCTTCTATTCGTTGCGTAACCGCTACAAAGCATCTTTATACTCCTTTGCCATTGTCACTAATCGACACTCAACTCCTACCTAAAACACGACGCAACACCATCGATCAACCAGTTAAAAAGGTTTCTTTCTATTAAAAACCCGAAAAAATATTCATCTTAGTATCCTTTCTATGCTGCCAAAATTTCCAACACTTTTCACGAAATCGCTAAAGAAAAAAAATGACAAAACCGTCTTAGGAGAAGAGTACTTAGATATTACCTACAACTCTTCGAATGCTTGAGGGCTGCCAAATAATTATGACGGTTTTCTCTAGCCAAGCCACAGCAATATTACCCGCATAAAAATTTCCGAGTATCTAGCGAACCGGCGAAAAGGACTTTCGACGAAATGACTGTCACTTTGTCATTACCATCAATTAGCAGTTAGCCTTGGAAACGAGCGTAATAAAACCGAATTGCACCGACAATTGCATTAAAATGTTTTCTTATTTCGCTGGCGAAATCCTATCCGTTCATAGGTATCTGTAGGTACGTACTACATCTGCACGAAAAAAGGGATTTTGTGTGAGAGAAATTGTTCAGTCTCATACAAGTAGATGCTGAGTAGGAAGAGAACTCCACAGTTTCTTTCGCTTTAATTTCCACTGAATTTGCTGTTAAGATGCTACAAGACGACATAATGTCGTCGTTGAATTTGTTCTGTCGCTGATAAGATCAGTGAAATTATCTTTGTTTGAAGATGAATGTGCTAGACGCATTGCTGCACAGGGAGAATATGGCGCATTATTTCCACGTATGAAAATATGTTAATGAGAAGGAAACTATCAAAGCCTGGGATATGTTGTTTTGAATATTTCTCAGTTTAAATAGGACTCTTTGTTTTAATGCCTTGTGTGGTATGTTGTGATTATGATTTTATTGTTAATTCATCCTGCGATTCAGCGCTTAAAAACACTCCGTTTTAATCTGTTTGAATTGCATTTTCGCATCACTATGACGTCCAAAATACTACTCGATCAAGTAATCATAAAACATCCGAACATGAGTGAACGTATGTCTTACAATGATGATGACCGGCCCGACCGGCTTAGACCATAAAGTAATCAATTTATCCATCAAAAATATCGTCAAAGTTAAAATACGGCCTCAAAAAATTTCGATGAGCAGAACCAATTATAAAGATTTCTTAAGGAATTTCATAAATAGTCTTCGAGGGTCTCCAACTTCCGACTTTGATGAGCTGATTGAGAAGATAACCGAAGCTAAGGCAAAAGCAACAAGTTCGTGTACGAGTACAATCTTGGATTACTAAGAATGTAATTGATGCTTCAAATCGAAAATGAATTGCTTACAAAAAACACGAAGCGGATCCAAACTCCACGTCCAAAAACCAAATCTATTTAGCTATGAAGAAGGAATCGAATCGAGCTATTATGGAGGCCAAAAAACATTTCTACAGGAATAAGTTTGAAGCTTCAGCCGGGAGTACCTGCAGATATTGGCAACTAGTAAATGATCTCTTGTCTAAACAAAAAAAAAACAAATCATCCACGTGCATAGAAGAATAGTTGATAAATGGAACATCCATTACAGACCCCGAAGAAGTAGCACAGCAGTTAAACAACTTCTTCGCTACCATTGGAACACTAGTCACCGAGCAACTGCAACTTTCATCACGCTAGAGTTTTCATATTGAGCCTAATATGTTCACTTCAATTCACTTACGTCCCACTGATCCTGTTGAAATATCTGAAATAATCGGCAACCTTAAATCAAAGGTTTCTCCTGGTCTCGATAGTATAACATCGGAGGATATTAGATTGCTGAAAAATCATATTTTGGTGCTTCTAACTACAGCAGCTGGCACATTCCCCGATTGCCTTAAACTAGCGAAAATCACTCCAATTTTCAAAGATGGTGATCCAACAGAGCCATCAAATTATCTCCCAATAGCTGTCACAAGTGTCCTAAGTAAAATATTTGAAAGAGCCATTCAAAAACAATTGCTGCAATTTTTTAAGACTAACTTAATTTTGACACCAGTTCAGTATGGATTTCAAGAAAACAGCAGTACACTAGCAGCAACGTTAGATGCAGTACATTTTATCAACAATGGATTGGATAGGGGCGACTATGTAGCGGCAATCTTCGTGGATCTCAAAAAGGCCTTTGACACCATTAACCATGACATCCTGCTTCAGAGGCTCGAATTATATGGAATCCATCACAACTTCAACCTGTTGATAAAGAAATATCTCTTCAACCGGCGTATTATTACAACCAACAATATGCATAATAGTCAGGAATGCACTATAAACATCGGCGTTCCTCAAGGATCAATCCTTGGGCCATTACTGTTTTTACTGTACATTAACAGCGTGCAGGACATTTATTTGATGGGAAAAATAGTTTTATTTACTGATGACACACTACTGCTGTAGTCCGATAAAAATGAATCAAATCTTCAGCAAAATATAAATGATGACCTAGGAAAATATTGGAATTGGCTCGAACAAAGTAAATAAACTACAAATATCCAGAAAACTAAATATAAAAAATAACAAAAAACAAGCAGCAAATTAATCCGTCTGTACAAACAAATGGAATAGAATTGGAAACGGTCAACTCAATTAGATAATTAGGATTAACTTTAGATGAGAAAATGTCTTGGCTACAACATATCAATAACATCAGACATAAAGTAGCGCCTATGATAAGAATCCTAAAAAAATATGATTTTTTATCTCTCAACATCAAACTTGACGTATTCAATGATTTCATTTTGTCGAACATCTCTTATGAAGCAGTTTTGTGGAAGTAAACATCGAAACGAAATATTGATCTGATCGGAAGACTAATCACTAAGGCTATCAAGACTATACACAAAATGCCAACACTGACTCCAAGTTTACATTTGTATCGTGAAACAGGACTACTAAGCATACAACAAATAATGTGTCTTGAACAAGGAAAGCTAATATTTTAGATACTTAACAAAAAACTCAAATGGCCATATGCTGTAAGAAATGTAGGAGAAATAACTCAGACAGCCACAAGATCGGCGAATAACCTTGCGATTAAAAAAGCTAGGACAGATCGTTTGAAAATGGATCCAATGCAACAGTCTTTGGCTTATTATAATACCTTACCTGAGGATATAAGAAAATCAAATACACAAAGATAACGAAGACGCCAACCAGAGTTTTTTCTAAACTTTTCTCTGGACGTAAGTCTTGACGGCAAGAAATAGGCGATATCATCTGAAGACGATAGTGTATAATGAATGCTTTCTCTTACACCAATATTTTATTGTTTGGGAAGTACCTACGAAAGTAATAATATTGAGGAGATTTGATGCAAACGGACCGTGCATTTTGATTGAGTGATGGAGAGAGTGGAAGGAAGGAGGAAAAAAAATAATGGTGCGATGCTCCCACGGCTCACTTCTACCAAACCATTCATTCAATACCCTTTCGCGGTCTTTGAAATCAAACTACCATATGCATATAGAAGTTGTCCGGTTCAATGTCAGCCCGACTCCTTCACGAATTGCCCTCAATGTGTTGTAAAATCAAATCGTTGTAACACATCCAGGTGCTAATTTACTGCTGACAATGAGGAGCTACCCGCGGGGAACTAACGCCTAAGCGGTGCTTCTGTTGACTTGGGGAGACCTCCACCGGGAGCTCAACTCGCGCGTCCATCTCTGCAGCCTAATTCGATTTATTGCTCTCATCCACCCATGCCATGCATGACGGCAATTAGCATTATCATGATGATCGAGCATCCGAAATCAAAAGAAATTTTAATATTCTTCGGATTTCTTGCATCTTCTTAATTGTTCATTCATTCGCTCTGACGAAGCTCACTTCGATGATGCGTCTAATTTTGCGGGGCGGTTTATTATAGAAGAAGCACTTAGTGCTGCCATAAAGCAATGGCGGTATTCCGTGTAAAAATCAAACAAATTCACCTTAATTTGGGTAGCTTATGATTAATATTCACCGAATAGCATTTATTACTTTCGCGGCGGTGAAAATAGCATGAAAGATGCGATGCCGATCGTTCGTTCGACTTGGAATTGATGAAATTGATCGAATATAAAAATTAAAAGTGCGAAAATTATAGGAGATATGTGATTTGAAATTTATTTTATTATTTTAAAGACCGCAAGCGTTCAATTTCTCGTAAGTCTTTGAAGATGTGGGAAGTGATGAGAATGCCTCGGAAATTATAGGCAATAATTTATCGTTTAGTGATTCATATGATGATTGTGAGAGACGGTTGATCGAATACACTTACATAGCTGGTTGTGTTTTCTTCACCATTGACTAAGCTAATGGTGGATTTGCGTCAGCTTTGTTTATTGAAATGGAGAAATTGGCATTGAATCATCAGAAATTCTCGATTTATTTTAATAATAAGCAAAATAAATCAAACACGTGTGTTTTATCCTTCCCAAAGTAGATGGCCAGGCCAGCGAAAAGGTTACAATCGAGATCAACGGAAGAAACGTAAATGTGTTCGCTGAAAGATTAGGACAGACTTAATTTTTACAAATATGAATAACAAAGTAGTCGTTAGTCCAACTTATGACGCAGAGAATCTCTTTTCTAATAGGATTCACTATTCTACTCTTACAGTTTAGCTTCGAGGCTCAAACTTGCAAACCCAATCCACAGGAACATTCAAGTACCCATCCTGCAGATGTTCCGATTGAAAGTAATTTCATTCATTGCTCTATTTCGCTTCTTATCACCTTTGAATATCTGCAATTACCACAATTACCACACATTCTACAAACTAACAAAGAAACACTCAGTCCCGACACACAAGCGTCAGATATTGTTCACCAGTCAAGTCAACATTTTCCGATAAATTAGTTTCGAAGAGATTACTGAAAATTTACTGACCATAAAACCAATGTACGAGCAACAAACAAAATACGCTCCCGGACATCGCAGAGAGGAATTACGGCAATAATAAATCGGGACTTTGCGGGGGTGTTGAATCACCCTCGTCGCTTGACCGATCGTCACCCACACACCAGGTCACCCACCCGGGAGCTGTCTGCATCGTTGGACTATAGAATCGACAGCAGGCGAGGAGCAGTACGAGTAGTTTGGCGAACGGTCAGAGTCCATTACAGTGACCTGCGTTCCAATTAAGCAATTAGACATGTCGCTGTGTGTCGTTCAATAACAATGATTCTGGTTATGACCCTTCCGATTAAATGGTCATCGATTATATCGACACCACCCATGGTGTGATGTGCGAGCCCGGAGTGTGTGGTGGTTTCCTGACGCAGGATATCGACATGCCTAGATATTGGTGTTGTTCGTCACCGTGCCGGAAGCATACCCAGTTAAGTAATGGGCTTTGATTTGTTGTTTCGGTAATTAATGTCTGTGCAAATTAATTTGCAGTAAACGTTTTGGTTCAATAAATGAATATCTACAGGGTCGATAGCAGTAATTTCGAAAGAGATGTATCTATACGTCTATATGAAAAGTGTTCTTATATTTGTATGTTTTTTCTCCACTCTTTGCCGAACAACACGCGATAATATCTGAGAGCTATATAATATTTATAATGACACTATACGATCCATAGCATTCCATTCCAAATGTCCTTCACTGAGTGAAGCAATCCTCTTCTTTCTATTATCCAATCCCTCCCGTCGATGTACCGTTGAATCCTTTTCTACCGAACGAGTGACATGCTATTCATAGTGCCAATTGTTCACTTATGGAAATTTTCACCTTTCTTTCGACTAATTCCGACCAACAATACTGATTGCATGTTAGCGACGATGACCTTCCTCCTTATTAACGCAATATTGGGTCAAATAATTAGGACTCGTAACTCACGGCAAAAACCAAGTAAACACAAATAATGACAGTGTAGGAGTAGAACGGTTTATAGCTATGACTTGTCGTCATAAACTTTTTCACCTATGACTGACTTCTAGTCAAACTATCCGTAGCCATAGTACCGTTCGACGGACGGCCAAGAGGTCATCGAGCAGGTAAAAGTCGCTTAAGCTAATCCTAAATAAAATCTGTCTCAACCAATTGTCCTTATCGGGTTATCTTTGACCTCTTTCTACTTTCATCCGTCCATCTATCCACCCGTTATTCCATAAACCGTTTTAACTGTTCAACGACTGTAACTAGATTTGGCTGAGAATGGGATACAATACACATTTATTGGATTGAGCGAACTGGTTTACATATTGAGTTCCAGTTTAAGATCAATGTAAGATGTTCGTAGCTATGGAGAATTTTTGAAATTCCCAGGAAGAACTGTTGTTCGGTGGAGTTTAACGGGTATTGCCTAAGAGAAGCCTTTTCGCCTAATCATTGTCTATGCAAATGTTTATGGTAGGCTGGCCGAATCGAGGACGAAGCGAAACGATAGCTGTCAGAGGTAGGCAAATAAAATTCGATTGGAATGCAAGTTGTATGAGTTTCATATATGTATGTAGATGACGTGTTACATAGAAACACGTATTTATTTGGTGCGTATTCAATTGAACCCAATTACAGATTGGATACAATAAGTAATAGGAATTAATAAATAAAGCAAAAAAGTGGAGAGTAAGTTTAGTAGTTAGGTAAATATAGTTGATATGGAGTATAATAATTAAAATAAAAACACAATATAAATAAAACAAACCATTAAAAGGAGAGTGGAAGAAAGTGTCAGTACGAGCATACGGTACTTCAAATACAATGGTGGACCTGATTAACCTTACAGGCTGCCGCGCAATGAACAAACCTGCTAAAAAGGAAAATAGGTACCCATGATAAATTTTGAAAAGGAAACTCTTATCTAAGTAAACTTTGCGCTGCTCAATGAAAGTAATGTTTAGAAGAGACAAACGTTCATTGTAGGATATATACGGAAGACTAAATTAAAGTGAGTGTAAACCTCCGGTGAACTGATTCAACAGCATCAGAAACGCATTTGAAACGAGGACCATACTTGCCTGCAATATCCAAGTATAGAACAGACTAGCGTAATAAACAGGTGGACAAAAGTAGAAATACAAAAACAAGAAAACAAGCCCAAAACCAACAATCCGAGAAGCCCTTCTAGTGACAGTTAGGACATGAATATCGAATTTCAGCTTACGATCAAAAGTGATCCCAAGATCAAAGAAATGTTGGACAGAAGAGAAGATAGTACCACCAATAAGAGAAGACATGAGTGTGAAGCTTTAGGGAAAAGGACATAGAAAAACACTTGGAAGCATAAAGGGACAAACAGTTCAAATTGCACCCCAACCAGAGAGAGTATTCAAATCTTCCTGAAAAAGCAGAGAGTCACCAGTATTTTTTATCACCCGGCAGATTTTTAAATCATTTGCAAAGAGAACCAAAGATGACTTCAAGGCACTGAGAAGATCATTGATAAACAGATTGAACAAAAGTGGCTCCAAAATGGAACCTTGAGGAACACCAGAAGAGGGGGGAAAGGTGAGGACGACAATCCAAAAAGAGAGACAAGACAAGTCCGATTAGTTAAAAAAGTGGAGATCCTGGAAATCAAAGATTAACGGGTGCCATAATGCCTTAGTTTGACAAGAAGCAGCGCATGATTAACAGTGTAAAAGATTTGGCGAAATCAGTATAAATGCAATCAACTTGATTGTTGCTGTCAATTTCAGACGCAAATATATGAGTAAACATAGCAAGGCTCGTAGTCGTGCAGCGGCCTTTTTCAAAGATACAGCTGAGAGTATCATAGATATATGATTGAAATATACTGTGGAAAAATTTTAATACGCCAGGAAGAATGGAAATAGGGCGATATTTAGAAGCTAGGTTGCGTTCTGTTGCGAACAGAAAATACTGATGGTGGAGTAGCTGGGGCTTTGATCAATTTCGATGTTGCTCATCCAAGTGGAGCATTCGGGCTCAGGCTCTGCTTCGATCTCAGATGGTGTCATGACAACAGGCATGCGGCATATCAGCGGCTCGTAAATAACTTTGTCAGAATCTTCAACTGTCGAAACTGAAGTTATCTTTGCAGGTATTATTGCAGCGGTTATCGTCTCAGGGACAACTGAAGCGTCAGTTGATGCAAATGATCTACTTGGAACTGTTGCTCCGTTGCCCGACATAGTGGTTCTGGTTTCTGTTGCGAAAATTTCTGTCATCAATGATGGAGCAAAATCAATATCGGAAAAAACTGTTCGATCGTAAGGCCTAATGCCAAATTTTTTGAAGCTATTTACTGCCGTCACCATTGTAGAAGCCTGAATATAGGCTTTACCAAAAATCTCTGCTGCTTCCCGAATAGTTACCACCATCCCTGGATTGCTACGAAGCCAGGCTGTGATTTGTTGGTCGAAGTATGTGCTCAAGGGTCTCATGTATGCTGGAGTGATGCATAATATAATAACCCCATTGGAACGAGATTCATTACTGACGTCAAGGTTTTATGTGTGGGTATTGAAACCAGCCAAAAAATAATTCAGCTATCATCCTGCCAGAATCACTGCAAATACCCCAAGCTTCAGGAGCAGCATTCAGCATTCACCATCATCGGAGGCATTTATTCGCCATTGGCACTAAAACATATTTCTATAGTTATTGTAGTACCTCTCTCCGCAGAAGTTACGGATCCCACTTGTTTTCTGGCTTTTCGTGCAATGCTTTTTCATTTTGTTTTAGATAGGACTGAAACTTCTGGCTCATCACAATTATAAATTCTGCCTGGGAAAAGTTTATGGTCATCATAAACGTTGCCGAGGAAGCTAAAAAAAAACTGTTCAACAGCTTGTTTATTAAAGCCAACGGCACACGCAACTGAAGTTCTTTCTGGTTTTCGTATCGACAATTCTGGATGTCTGCTTAAAAGTCCCTGAACTCAATCTGTGCCAGATTCTTCTTTTTCAGAGCTAAAGAGATGTTGCTTTTCTTCCCAAAGCCCTTAAATCTTTTTTCGTAAGTCCATGAAGACGACTCTCCACATCCATTATATAATTGTAAAGTTTTTTCTCTTCGTCATCAGAAAATATTCTCCTTTTTAGGCCATTTTCTTAAGTTTTGTTTTCACAGGACCTATCTTTACCCATCAAACGATTGAAACTGCCCTACTGCTGATAGGCGTGATCTCTTTATACAGTATGAGCTGAATATGTAGCCACGAAATAATCATTTTTCCCTTTAAATCGATTCTTTTTGCATTTCTACCGCTTTGAAAGTAATACCAAAATAAAATTCATCCGAAACCTTAACAACACTTCAGTACGTAATTATTTCTGCTCTTAAATGGGACCTTCTGCCTTCCTTCAAGCAATTACTAGTTTGACATGTAGATCCGAAAATGCACGTTATAATGATTTAATTGCACGAAGTAGCAACTTTTGCATCTTCTTTTCTCGACTCATTAAAAAAAAAAATTTTCAACCGATCAAACTCTAATGTTTTCGTGAAAAATTTATTAAAAACTAGTGTCGAATACATCAAAGTATGCTCTGAGCTATTATATTTTTACAGATCTCGTAATTTAGCTGCTAAAATTGAAATTCGAGATAAGTTCATCTTTTTTCGGCATTTTTCTCAGTGCGAGTAGCGAGTAGCTGCTACCATGGCAGTTATTCTGAAATCTGTCCTACTGTCAAATAGGAAGCATAAGAAAGCAGCTATTTCGTGCCGTTGAAAGGACCGAGCAGCTAAATTAACAGCTATAGCAAGTATCTTAAACGCACTCCAAAGAAGCTAGTGTAAGCCAAATCGTTCATCAGCTATTTAGCAAACATGCTAGATTCCATAAATACAGGTAAACTTCTAACTCAAGCTATAATCTATGCCGACACACCTTGCTCATAAATCGACTAATAAATGCAAATCGATTTACCTAATTCGAAAAGTTAAATGTAGGCGCGTTTACGATATGTACAACCATTTTCAAATTAAATTAAGATTACGATTATATCAGTCGAGAAGGTAATCACAATAATTCTGAGAATCCGTTACCTGGCAATAAACCCATTTCCAATGTTAATGTCTGGGATAGTTTTCAATTTACGCCTTCCCGTGTCGTATTTTCAGTTTAAGTTAGGTACCTACCTCTGGACAATTTATTTGGACTAAGCGCACACATGGTTAAAATTAGACTGTTCGATACGGTACTTGTCTTCTCATGAAATATAAATTGAATAAATCAAATTGCTTGTTTAAGTTTGAATGTCCAAAACAGCGTCTAGTCTGTTTATCATGTTATTTATTATATCACACCACACTCAGTTTAGAAAATATTTTTCACTTACTCCAAAAAAAATGAATCGTTTTCAATTCAAATCGACATCTGTAACGGAAATGTTTTCATAATTTTCATATTTATCAATTTATTACTGTTATGTTAAACATAATCACAATTGTAATAGTCGTAAGTACTTACCTATGTAGTGCAGCAACACTGCACTTAAAACTTTGCACTCACTAATTTGCCCACTACGACGAATAACAGAAGCCGTAAAACGAAAACAGTTAATTACCGCTTTCAAGTCACTGATTGCTAGTCGATAAACATTTTTTGCACGTACACACTCAAACCGGTGATAACGAGTCGACTCCAGCCTAATATGAAATAAAATACCAAAATTTTTATTATATGCGTTGGGAGTAGCCTCCCATGTTTATTATTTTAGGAATTTTATTTGTTTTTTTTTTCCTAAATGAAAATTCTACAATTTGATTATCACTAAATTTATGTGTTTTATTCCATTTGATGCAAATGGATTAGAATTCAATTTTTTATTTATATATATTTTTATATACAATTACTAATAATAATAGAAGCTTATAATACTTAAGAACTAGCGCGAATCTAAACTATAGCTGCCGTTGGAAGTTCATTTAGAAAATAAATAGATAGATATTCCCGTCATTCTTCCTCGTGGTTAGATAACTCCCAAAGATCAAAGAATTAACAGGGCTAGGTAACAATGCAATCACAGATAATAATGTCCACAGGCCGTGAACAGGCGAGTAGTCGACGATATTTAGCTTTCGCACTTGTAAGGCTTGAAAAGTTTCGGTTTCTCGGGCAGGATGCTCTGGTGCATTGTCTGTGACTGTGGGGGCGCTGTCATGAGGAGCCCGGGATGCTGACCGGACAGTATCGATGAACGGATGGGGCTGCTGCCGCTGTCACTGTAGATCTTCGAGCCATGATCAGAACCAACGGGGCTTAGCGAAAGAGTCGAATGCGGCGAGGAGGACGACTGAATATCGTGCGGTGGAGAGTGTGGTTTGGATAAGGACAGCTGTTGATATCCTTGCGGAATGCCGCCGGCCAGCATCGACGGATACGAGGCTGCGGCAGCAGCAGCGGCTGCTGATGGTGGGATCGGCATGGGGCCAGTGCGCTGAGGCAAGTGATAAGGCGAATAGCGGTATCCGTAGCTGAACTGCTGAGTGGCTGCAGGAATGTGCGCCGGAATGACTGGAGGCATCATGGGGTTGGGTGGGTAGCCGTACGGCATGCCAACGCTGTTGGCCGCTGCTTGAAGAATCGACGCAGCGAAAGCAGGATCTGAGTAAACTGCAGCGTACGGCCAGGCGACGGCAATGCGTTGTCGCTTGTCCTTCATACGACGATTCTGGAACCAAACCTGGAAGCAAAAATAAAATCAGTTAGATATCCAAGCTCGAGACGCAACACAAAATGAACTTACTTTGATCGTAGATTCTGGCAAGTTGAGTTGTGCGGCCAACTCGCACCTTCTGGGCCGCGACACATAATTTTCCTTGTAGAACTCCTTCTCCAGGCGAGCGAGCTGATCCCGTGTGAAAGCAGTGCGATACCTGCGCACCGATGGATCAGCAGGGATCTGTCCATTGGACTTCATGTCGTTCGATGACGGACTCGAGCATTCTAGTGAAGAAGAAAAACTAAGATCAATATCCAAAACTCGATGTAACACAAGTATCCAGATTAGCTCCAAGTAATTACTAATGGTCCCGGGCACAATCGCAGACTTATGAATTTATGAACAGTTATGTACCTTTTGGCGACGGTGGTGGTGTAGCTGGCTTCGTATACTGCGACGGAAGTAAATCCACAACGATTTGCTGCTGGTCGCGTCCTTGCATTTCCACTCCGTAGTTGCGATATCCTTGCATTTTCGATCTTCTTTCCACGAACACTTTGTCACTTCCAACTGTAAACTTTAACGTTTTTGTGCGAACCGTTATAATCACAAAACACTGAGCGCACTGCTCGTTCTATTCGAAACACTATTCAATTCGAAATCAATTCAAAATTATCTCTACACTATTGTAATAATTGACTGATAAAATGTCTCCAGACGATTCTCACTTTCCTGATCCGAACTCGGGCAATCTCAACGAAAGAACTAACACTCGATGTTTTCCTCGCGTTACAAACGAAATTCGAACAAATTCTGGTGACATTTCTCTTCCGGATTCGCTTATATATTGACATCACACGGGGCGGGACCGACAGAGGAGTTGGGTGGACTCATGAAATCTTTATGACCTAGCAACCAATGTTTGGACGAGCAGTCCAACGTTTCACCTGAGCATCTTGCCAGAGCCGTTGCAAAGAAAATGGTGGATTGCGTGACCAGCGCACAGTTCGTCTGGGCGGGACTTGTATGCTGTGATAATGTTCGTTCAGTCGATTCCAACTTGAGAGCGAGATGAATGCGCGATGGCGGCAGTGTGCGACAGAGGTGGATAGAAGTAATTACTTATGGTCGCCGGCATTCATAGGGAAATTTCGTATTCATTGCAATGAACGGATCGCGTCTCTCGCTCTGCTGCAGGCGCGAATCGGCGCTAGTGCGAGCGAAACGCAGGACTTAATAATAGGATTTTATCTCTGCTATCAAGCCGAGATATTATGCTCGTTTTACGAAGCGGCACTTTGTTGATAAGATAATAGCGTTTCGGGGGTGGCATTGGAATGGTTTGGTGCGGTTGTTGCACTGCTTGGGTTTCTTGGAGTTGAGTTGTAGATGGGTGGCTGGGGGATTGTATGGTTATTTCGAAGATGGTGGTTTGGCTGAATGCTTCCGGGCTTTCCGGTGAAATGAATTAAGCGGAAAGAGTATGCTGGCTGGCTGGCAGCTTTCGCACCGAGCGTGCATGTTATGTTGCCCGTAAATGTTATTGGCCTTGCTTGCGTTACATGATGGCTTTCGTTTATTCACAAGATGACGTGTGAGGAGTGTGTGTTTTTTAAGTTAACCGCTCGACTATTTCGAAGGTCATGTAAAAAATTGAGTTGAATTTGGTATGTATTCATTTTTAATTAGTACAGGTGGGATTAAACGCAAGCAGCTTGGCTGCTGGATAGTAATTTGAGGAGCTGGTACGAAAAGCTTCACCAACGTGTGTAATGGCCCGAGAATCGTTTACATTTTAACGATGCATTATTGGGCATTCATGATAGAAAACTATATTTTCACGATTTTTTATTCCATAGAGGCATGTAATAATGCAAATATCGTATTATTTTATCTTAAACATGACTAAAATTAAAGCACGCTGTATTATACCGCTCTGAAATTCGCACATAAAACCAATTTAAAGCATACTACAAACATGCTAAAGTCATGCAGAAATAATTTTAAGCATTTCGTCGACCTTCGACTGCTAATATGTTGCGAAAAATTTTGTTCTTGCACTATTTAATGTTGGTCTCAAAGCTTTTTGGTCTGATTAGGAAATTTTGTGCAATCAATCTAGTGCACGATCCGATTCCATAGAGCTGTCCTAAGTACAGAGTGATTTTTCTTCGCTCTGATAATAGGATTTAATTGTCCAGATTGCCTGATTATATAGCATCTTAATTCGTAGGTTTTAGAGTAGATAGCTATCTAGCTGATTTTTTTTCAGTTTTTTTCAAGCCATCTTCAGGTAAGTCGAAAACTACATTGTCTGCGCATTTACTGTTTGATTGAAGTTTTATAGATAAATTATAATTATTGAAATGCTCAACAATGTGGCCAATATTAATTCGATGGAGAGGTAGGATTTTTTATAACCTTCGGCTTAACTCGACTTGATGCACCACATAGCCGTTACTTGAATTTTGCTGATACATGTCTGGCTATTATGTTTGAGTTTTTGTGGTTGTGTTTGCTTTAGGGGGTGTTTTTGGTTTGTTTGTTTTTCTTAATTGAGTTGCCTTATCGAGTGTTTTTTGTATAATTTTGTGTAATTTTCTTCAACTTTCGACCCCTGCTACCATCTATTCGCCCTCTGGTGGCAGAATTTCCCGGCTGTGGTTCATTAAGTCGAGTTTTACCGAACTTTCTTATCTCCTAAACATCAACATCAACATCGGCAGCCTAATAACATAATATGTTAAGTTGAACGGTTAGATGAAATCGAAACAAAAGTTCTGGTCAACAGAGATATAAAATCAAGGTCCTGCATGGCATGCGAAAAGTATTTTTTGAGACGGGGAGTTTTATTTTTTTAATTTAAATGCAATTTATCATTATCAGTTTTTATTAGTTGCTTGTAGTCCATATTAGCAGTTATTTTAATAACAATAATTTTTTTCTATCATATTTACCTACTATGTATGGCGCTAATATATTCATATTCGTTAAGATATTTCTAATATCAGGGTTGGTATATTACGTAAGTATATATTAAAATAGGTTTTAGTAATAACTATCTTGAAATGCGATAATGGAATATGTAGCAGTTAATTTTTGAAAAATTTCATATTCGTTTGAATCGAAAATTATCATAAAAAGTTGTGAAAATGTTTAGTCAGCTTATTGAAAAAAGATAAAAGTAATATTATTGCTGAATAAAAATGTATGATATTCACATGCTTATAAGCTGTGAATGAAGAAAATCGAACTGCCTATTTATCTTCATTAATTATTCCAATATGCTTTCTATTATTAATATTAACGAAAAATTTACTCAAATATATTGACATTTTTCAGTCCAGGAAGAAACTGCATTTCGTATTTTAAAAAACGCGCCATATTCATAGCATAGTTTTTTTGTTTCAGTAAATTTTCATAAATCAATCAAATATCAAAGGGATGGCTCACGCACGCATCATCTCACGACTGGCAATCGGCCCCAATTCACCATTTTTTATGCGATATTGCCAGACCCTTTTATGTGAGTTGCTGGATTCCTCGCCCTCTAGAGGGTGCAGGTGACATTACTGGCATGTTCGGGAAACTGAATCCAGGCAGCAGTATGAAGCACTGGATCATAACTATATGAATCTCGGGGAAAAGCCCCATCACTGGTGAAGATGAGTTCAAGTTGGTGATATTAATCGACCAGTGGAGCTTTTCGGTGATCAGAGAGAGTAACGAATGATACTGATCCGTTTCCTGTATGCGGTTAAATTTAACCAGTTGAAGAAGTCGTGTGCGTCTCTAAAGTAAAATGCGACGATTCAGTCAAACTTCTCTCTACTTTGTCTTATTGGAAGCTTAAAATCGCCCAAATCTGCCGAATTTCGGCTGAGCAGTCTTAATAAAGTGATTTTAGGCAGCTATGAAAAATCCTGTCAGCTCAGCAGGAGCAGATTGCAATAGACGTTTTCATGGTGGAATCAGCAACTACACGGAAAAATTTTTTAGGATATTTTACCCAATTTTATGTATCTCTTCTCCTATAGTGTATAGGGTATATATGGACAGTGACCATTTATAGTATATTTAGACATAGTTGCATAGTAGAATGCTATGAGATATTTTAATATAGTTTTATGACTTAAGATGCCATAAGCTATAGGACATTCGTTTGAGAATCTTGGCGAACGTAGAGATACACGATAGTATTTCTTACAATAGCTTATTGGATAACATACAAAATTATTTAGACTCCAATAACTAAAACATGTCAAACTTTCCCATGTTTTGTTGAACAAATTGCCAATTAGCGTAGCCACTGCACTGCATCGTTTATGCCGCGTTTACACGTATGGCAAATGGTGGCGAGCTGAGTGTGTAAATGATCCCCATGTCTATTCTCGCCTGTTTTTTCATAAGTTCGTCGACGAAACGTTCGCCATATGTGTAAACGATTAGACTAATTTCTAAAAACACTGCACAGTGCATCAGATGGCATTTGTTTAACAGTAGCTTACCGGGCAATTGCAATTTAAATTTGGGTGATAATTTAGTTCGTATTATCAAAGTGAAAATGGACGAAGTGCGAGAAAAATCATTTTCACATGGCAAGAGAGAACAAAATAAAAGAAAAGAAGAACACATGATCTCTTTCAATGTGCTCCTCAATGTGCTTTTCAATATGCACACTTCTTCGGCACTGAAGTGCATCGCAGTCCTTTTTGGGCTTCATATTTCATTTATTTACATATAACTTGCAACGTCTTATAAAGACTTCACAGCATAATATGATAGCGAATTATATCGAACATCAAACCGAACACCAAAATTGCTATGTGGCATATGAAACTTCTATTATAGAATAGGAGACAACACTTAGAACGTAGATACAACATTAGATCAGAATCATTACGATACCTTTTGCAATGGATACCATATTGTATGGTTGAAATTATTTTTATAATTTGAACAATGCATATAAAGAAAAGTAAAGTTTGTTGCTATTTATGAGGCAAGCGACCATACACTTTTCTGTAAACAGAACATTTTAATATGTAGTTGGAAGCCACCATACATAGTAAGATTTTCTTAATGTTGCTTTTACTATGTTGCTATGAAAAATACATTTGAGTATAGTGCGGTTGAACATAAATATGCGAACTTTTACGGCGAAATAATGCACTTTTTCCCCAAACTCAGTGTCATAAAACTATAGGAATATTAGCCAAGAAAATTTTTCTCAGTGTACAGATGCTCAGATGCTTTTCTCGGGATTATGGTTCAACCAGAAATATTCACTACCTCGGGAGGTGTTTGCTGGGCAATTGATGAAAAGTGGAAAGCCAAACTGTACTGCTGGCATTACATAGACAACGAAAAATATCCAGGATTACAGGGCACGATCGAACCTTGTCGCTAGATTCAATAAGGCGCATCTGCATTGGGTCCCGGTACACTGCAGTGTTAAAGTCAATGCAATTGCAGATGCTATTGCGATGAAAAGCTCGACACTTCCACAACATGGTGCCGAACCTACCTAAGATGTACCAACCTCATCTGCATATACCACCTTTCGAAAGTGGGTAGTTGATGCTCACAAAGAAAAATGTCTATCTTCTGATGCGGCCAATGACTACCTTCTGATGCGATGATCTGCCTCTCACAACCCAACCATCGAATTGCAGGATTGCTCCTCAACAGGATTAGGAAGATTTGTAGAGCCATGAAAGGTATACTGACAGGACACCTTCAACTAGGAGGGCGCATGTACTGAATAGGTGTTGCACGAGATGATGCTTGAGTACCCTGCTTAGAAGAGACGGATTCTGTTCATTTCCTATGCGAATGTCTAGCTTTTGCGGCATCAGATACCATTGCTACGGCTAGGTGGTTGCGTGCATGCACAGGGAAGCCTCTTATCTCCTGATCCTGGTCTTCATGAATAGATCGATGAAACTCTGGTTCCTAGGGATATGAACAAAGTGGATAATTCTTGACTAAGTGCTTAGAGGTGCGAGACGCCTGGCCCTCAGCCCACACGTGGATGGTGTTCTAGACATTGAACCAAAAAATACCACCTTTTCTGACGATCATCATAACTAGGAACAATATCCAAAACAATTTATTTTACAATTACATAATCGGGGAAGCGAGTCATTTTGATGAATTTCCCATTGTGAAATTTTTAGGTCCAAATCATGCTGTAGCGATCAAAATCTAGCTGACTGGCAGCGTGGTATCATCGGTCGCCTCTATATTTCACTAGTTCAGTGAAAATATAGAGGCGACTCGACCTACTGGCTGCTTATTATTTTTGAGCCGTAGCATCAAATGGATTATTTTTTTTTGGCCACAGTTCTAAAAAAAGGTCTCTCAACGATCAGCCTCCAATATTTAGCAGCTCATCAAAATATTGAACTCATCTGTCTCGAATTTCCAGCCGCCGGAAATCAATTTTCTATTTTTGCCCTTTTGGCGTGGTGTGTACTTCCATATCCTACTTACACATTTGCGAAACTTAGGTGGTTCTCCCTGTATTGCTCGAGTTTAGCAATCACCAAAAAAGGGAGGAAAGAATTCGTTTTTGATAAGCCCGCTTTTCCATTTGTCAGGGATTGTAATTAATTCGCTTTCTTTGAGATGGCTTCATTGCCTGCCAAGTAGTATTTTCACGTACAGCTTCAACTCCAGGGCTACTTAAATTAGTTTTGATTGCTCCATCCATTATTTGCCAAAAAAGCGAAAAAACAAATAAAGCTAAATGAAATATAGCTGAACTTGTAATTGGAAAGCATCTATATCTTTGAAAAAACGCAACTGTGATACTAGAGAGTCATTTAATTTTACTACAAACATATTACACCACCTAATTCATCCTTATTAACGTTCAAAGCATACTTAACTCATTATAATTTCCAACTCAACCCATTCTCCATACAAAGTTTTGTTCATACCTATCCACTCTCATTTCCGAAAACCGTCCGGAGTTGTATCCTTTTCCAACATTTCACATAATAAATGATAGCAGCCATTAATCCTTCTCACAACGGGATAATATAAAAACGACTTTGGCATACTAAATATTCACTCGTACTAGCAGGGCAAATGTGATGGGTAACGCACCTCCGTAACCGTTGTGTGAATGAAAACCATATCCGAGCAATGTTCAGCTTATTTGCCTTTTAGTATCGCATAATTCGCTCCCCATATCCCGTTGAATATCAAATTCACTTTACACGCCCAAGTTTTTATCACATGCGTTCGCAAAGAGCGAATTGCTCCGTGTGCTGGTTTCGGGGAACGAAATTGGTTGCGAGGACTGAACATTCTTTCTGTGCTTTATTTTCTGGTGAACTCCATAGCCATCTCCTATCCAGATGGGGTCATACAACGTTACACATTGAGTTTAGCTCGTCAGGAGGATATACCTACTGAAAAATATTTTTACATCGTCATGGAAGCGCCTAATGCTTTTTCTTGATGACAATACCAAATAATTTTGATGTGGGTTGTTGCGTTTAAGGCAGCTTTCCTGTTATATAGCTCGTTAGCGAAATTTCGTGGATAGCAATTGATTATGGACAGGAGAGGAGAGGTTAAACATATTGAACTATATTGTTCAGAGTTTTGTTATTTTTCGGTTGTTCATTATGAGTTTTCGAATAGGGTGCTGATATTGGGCAACAGAAGTTTGTAAACGAGCTTAACGTTCAAACTGGAATTTTAGGCCACAAGTGGCCACAGGTCCACGACTCCATGCCATCGGAATCGGTAATGCAAAATTAGCACCCTCAATCAGACACAGCTCAATATCTACTCAATAGCTCACTCAAGACCTACAGAAGCGATCTCTCAGGGCACCCACGCACACATGTCCATGCCTTCTCGTCCCTTCCCAGAAGCTATTCGCCGTGTCAATCTGCATTAGGCATTCACCCTTTGTACGAATAGATGCGCAGCAGTTGATTGTTCATTAGTGCCAAAATGAACGATCCTACAACCGAGTTCCTTTTCAAAATCGCACTAGGACCAGTTGCCATAAAACCAAAATATTTTCGGATATTTTGAAAATTGCCTGCTGAGGCCTGCAGCGTTCGAACAAACGAGACTCGACAATTATCTGGGATTTTGTGCGGTTCTCGTTTCGGTGTAGGATACGCTACTTTGTGGATTTCCAGCAGTGTTTTCAAGCTATCGTCTCTAGGCAAGTGTGTATGCGCGCCTCATGCTAATTTCAGACGAAGAGACATAGATATGATGGCGTTTTTGATGGAACTGATCAAATTAGAATGGTGACAGTTAATTCGGTGAATTTTTGTTTCACATTGTTTCAAAATCAAATGGAGATTTTCGGGTACCTGAAATTGTTTACGTATCAAAATCAACAAATCTCAAGGCGAAAAATTTCGATTATATAGACAAAGCATTTGGGGGACTATATATCAAAATAGTTGAAATTATTGTATTTGCCGAAACAGTTAGGTCAAAGCCATCGAAACACAGTCCGCCAAGCTAAATTTAGCACTGAACAAACAATCCCACTCGCGTTAGGTAGTACTCCAAAGTTCAGTGCAATATTTTTACATTAAACCTCTCATAAACGAACCATAAATACAACAGCAACGTTTCGAAACAAACATTTTTCACTTATTCACGATTAGAACATGTTCATGTGATCGACCATCTGTCGATTGTCATATACTATCGATCGAATCCCCATATGTATCTCCAAAAATTTTACGAAATCGACGAATAGCGGCGATATGGTCCCTACAAGCCTATTAATTAATTAGAGTCTTCTGGGCTTGCGCACATGTTGGCTAAGTTGATCATCAAATTTTCGGTGTTTCGACTTTCTAAGCAAACTATTATCTGCTGAATTGTGTTGTGGGAACTTTTCTCAAACAAAATTCGATTTTAGCACCTAGCTGTGGGTTTGGTGGTCAAAAGTATGAACGGTTATCGTTCAGGTATGTGTATGTAAGTACTAAGTTTGGATATTATAGTGTTAATTGAGCGAGCTATTGGTGTAATTTGCTTTGTCGGCGCTTCTGACTTTGACATGAAAACTTTTAATGGGCTGGATTATCCCAAGGAAATAGTTTGGGTGTGAGAATTTGAATGCTTCGAGCGTCATTTGCATCGTAGGTATGTGTCATTCTCCCTCTCGACGCTAGTTGGGTAAGTAGTTAACATTGATTTATATAGAACTGCTTACGTATTGGATTTGTGTTGAACTCGCATCATAAATCATAAAAGGATTTCAATATTTTCGTGCACCTATCACCTTAAAATTGACTAGCATCTACTTCCATAAGAATCTACTGTACAATAAGATAGTCATTTAGAAACCAAATGAGCATTTATTGTTTGCTACCAGACGACTGTACAATAGGTGAAGTTTTTGCTCACCCGAGCAGATAAAATACAACAATTTTGTTGTTGTATTCAATATACTTAACAAAATTTGATCTGCTCGAGTGTGCAAAAAAACGCACCTAATTATATATTGATTTAGGAAATGTGGCAGTGTTACACTAGTTTTTAATAACTTCTTGTTCACGGACCTCCCAGATGTTGCGAATATCTTCGATAGAAAATTGCCTTACCGGTCTTTATACATTGAATACATCAGAACCGCTAGAAACACTAATGTTCGAAGAACAGTAGAGGATTTGTTCAGATTTTGAGTGTGTATTCTACCACTACTTACTTTTCCTACTTAAAACTAAATACCCTATAAGTAATAATAGAATCTAAGCTTATTTTAATTTCGGTGACTTCATCGAAAATTACAGCGACAGAAAGGGGTTTGGGGTTGTCATCCGAAAAATGTGCAGATCTCAGAAAATTTAAACATTGTTTACTTATTTTCATTGCAAATGTTTGCGATGAAAATACTTAATGCAAGCATTTATTGGAACGAAAATAACAAAAAGGCCTAGTGCTGGCAGCCCTTTGCTAGTACCGTAGCAAAAAATATGTCGCATTTGCCTTACGTTAAAGTCAACCTGCTGTGCGAATTTCGTATTGACCCAATGACTGCATTGGAAGTTATAGGCAGGGGCTTTCTCAGGAATTTTTCTTGGGGGGTGTGTTCAGAATTTTAGGAGGGGTGTCCCTTTGCAACAAAGGACACAAAGGTCCCTCTTTGTATTTAAATTTTCCGTGTTAGGGGGGGTGTATGCTTTTTCCAGGGGGGTATTAGGGGGGTGTAAGGGGGGTGTATGAAAATCTCTGTTATAGGGATGCAAAGAAATTTAGGGTTACCATTCGCAAAAGTTTTCAAATTTTCTAGATCTTAATATTTGGTATTTGTTTTCACTATAAGATCACTACGATTTGAAAATTCTATGCTAAAATCGCTAGCTAAAGTTAAAAAAAAATACAAAAACAACCATAGGTGGCAGCCCTATCATTGTATTGAACTTAAATTTCTACTGAATATTGCCTACAATAAGTTTAATTTGCCATTTGAATTTCGTTATGACTCAATGACTGTACTGGAAGCTATAGGGCAAAGAGCTTTATTTCCTCAGGAATTTGTCAAATTTAAGACACCAAAATTACCATAGCTGGCAGCTCCAACCGAAGTTTTCACCCGAATTTCTACCAAACGTGGCTTAAATTAAGATTCAGCTACTGTGTAAATTTGTATATCGAATGACTGAATCTGAATTTATAGGGCCAAAGCAGTTATTTTTCTTAGTGATTTTTCAAAATGGCACCACTGGCACAAAATTGCCCTCATGTCAAAATCACTTCTATCAGACCTGGTCCTACTTAAGACCAATACATTCTGTAAATTTTAATTAATTCTGATTATTGGATCGTGAGTTTCCGTGAACAAAAGTTTTTGATGCTAAAAATATAGGTTAATTGGGAAAGGGTTAATAGGCGTGCCCGTTGTAAAATTTCAAATTTTTTTCTTTGGCTGTGTAGACAAAGCATAAGATTTATATATGAGTGGCTTTTTTTCCAAGAAACGACATTTTTTCCGGAGAGTCGATGATTTGAAGGTTTTCACTTTCAGCGCCTGCCCTAGATGCAGGGTTGCCAACATGCTCATCAAAAGCTACACAAATTTACAACTTAATAATACCAATATGTTCTGAAAGTTCCTGGATTCAAACCAGGGACCCCAGACTCTATAAACCGATGCTCTATCAACTGAACAATACGCGATTATTTTATTCTTGATGTTATATAGCCTACTAAAACTATTACCACCAGGACTACATGAGTCGGGACTAGGTGTATGAGATATGAAACGGTGTGCACGGAAGTCGAGACTATCTGTATCGCAGAAAATACGATAATGTATGAGAATTTACACTATGAAGCACAAATTAATTTTTCATACAGCCCTTGTAGCTATATTTTATAGCTCATATACATAGTACTATGAAGATTTTATCAAGTGTGATATAATGGCGCTGGAAACTATATTTTATAGTTCAGCCTAGAAAGAAAATAGTGTAGGCGGCTAAAAATCTCGCGCTTTGTTACATAGTACTATAAGCTATGTGGATTTTTTAAATCAATCCACACCAGCCATTTTGTTGGTTTTCCACGATGACGAGAAATTTATTCTAAATTTTTTTAGCACATTCAAATGCCAAATAGTGCACTTCTTTTGCAGATAATATATTTTCAATTTGAGCAATGTTTGATGCAGTTTGGATTCACATCAGATTGAGCATGCACCCAAATTTCTCCGGCCTTTTTAAATGCTTTCAGCTTTGCATTTTTTTCCCAAAATCTTGCGAATTGGAAATGGTTTAAATTGCAACTTTTGCTGCAGATCTTAACGGTTCATTATTTTGAAACAGTTTCAGTTGTTGCTTTAATTTCGACCTTTTTATCGTCCCTTCTTGTTTTTGCAGTTTTTCATAAACGAAAAAACACAAATTGCCAACATTTTTTGGCATAATTGGATATCGATTTTGTGAATAGATAAATACTTGTATGTATGCATTAGAGCAAAAATTATACACATTTCTAGACGAGTCTTTCTAATTCATCCTAAAACCTCGAGCAATTAAATCATCTTGAAGTCCATGTGCTGAAATGCCAACATAGACAAATCTCAATCAATCAGTACAATGTAGAACAAAAGTTTCTCCTGAAAAAAATGGCTTCAAACATGAAACAATTCTTTTTATCTAAAAATTATCTCCCTATGGTTTATCCATCTTGGTAGGTATACTTATCGTTTCATACTCATGAAACGTAAAATCAAAATTGTCGGTTACATGATGTAAATGGCACGTCTCAACGAACATCCCACTAAGTAGTGGGAACCAACAAAATTCGATGGCAATAAATTAATTTCCTGCTTCCACCACTCGCTTCGGCGGCATTTCAAGGCAACTATGTCCGGTATCACCGTTTTCTTGAAGGGCCGTCTTGGCATGCTGTGCTCTTAAATTATGACGTTGTCTGCGAAAGTGCATTCGACATTTTCGTTTCTAATGTCGGCTGTCGAATAGCATTCCCTCAATAAGTGGTTTTAATTTGTCACCGCACTCTTGTAAACACGCTCATCAAATTTCCCTGGTTTTCTATTGGGCTTATGGTGATGGCGGCAATGATGTCAATTTATCGAGAAGGGGAAAGCTGTGTTTTCTATCTTCTTCCCGACTAATTGCAATTTGATGGAGCGGTGACGATTTCTCAGAAAGTAATATACGAAGGGAGGCTAAGTAAATCAGTGCATTTGGATGTTTGGGTGGATATGGAAGAACTACTGGCATATACGACTTTCAGAAGAGTATGCGTTTTTTTATGATCATTTTATTTTATATCTGAAAATTAGTATGAATTTACGAGGAATCAAAACATTCGAGGGAAACATTTCGACAAGGAAGATTATTCTGATTCTCTTGTCAAAAGATAATAAAACGGTTGACGTCGAGGAACTTGGTTTTGACATAGAACACACGCTCGCTCACACAAGCCTTATGATGCTAAGTTCAAGTGATAGCAGTCATCTTTTCATGAGTTGGATCACTTTCTCACATTACCCTTTATTTTTCATTCACACCAATCAAGTATGAGCTCGACCATTTGTAAGTGGCTTTCTAATGAATTACTCGACTACTTGAAAAATCATCAAACACTTGTTCTAGTCGATCACTCGTCGTAAGTGTTTCTTTTCCACTAGATACTGCAGAAATATGTATCTGTAATGATGCCACCACTCAATCATTCAGATACTGGGTGATGGTTTTATTAGTTGTCCTGTCCACATCTCATTGTTGAAAAAAGCTTATGCTTGGTTCATCGGAACCTTATTTCTATCTGCAAACTTTAACATCTTCGAAATCTCTTCGCTCTCCAAGCCATTCTAAAACATTGTGTTCCTTCATCCATGACCAAATTCATCTTGTACTTACAACTAGATCGATCCTCCTACGTTTTCATCCTCATCCGCAACAAACTTTTTCTCGTGACCAGTGTTCGGCTTGAGGAAAACATCTAAATGCCCAGCAGGACACAATGCAAACTCTACACCCGGAAAATATTCACTATTTACAATCATAGCTCTGGGCTGCCACCGTTCCGCACCGCACCGCACTGTCCCGCCGCAATCCAACTGCGTTCGCTTGGTAGCAGAGCGCTACTCGTTGGCGGTCAAACCGCGCTGTTTACGGTAAAAGGACATGTTAATCGCTTCACGGTTTAACTTGTTGCCATAAACAACGCATTTTCACAGGAGGTGGCCGTCGTTTTCGATTTTTTTCAGTATCGTTCTCCAAACGAAGAGACAATATATGCATGTGTCCTGAGGACTCTGTTTGTCGGGTGCAACCTAAGCCAAGATGTCATCTTAATTAAACCGCATCCTGTCACCGTTGTCGGTGAGATGTATGAGTGGTACATGTTGTGAAATAACGCAAAAATATTTTGGAAACGATTCGATTTGGTAAAGATTGATTTGTAAGAGTTTTTTTTTTAACGCAGATTTGGTTGGACGATTCGTATTCAACACTTTTCTGATCATCTTAAGGAGACAAGGAAATCTTCGTACACTGAGACTCACAATGAAAAATGTTAAAAAGCATGCCAATGCTATTTATTGAATAATGAAGAGCATCCAAAAACTTATTTTCGTAGAAAATTAGAAGTATTAAGATTTTGAAAATATGTTCCAACAAACGTGGTCCTTATTACAAGCAACATACATCGCAGAGCATGTACAACTTTGATCGAATTACTACATTGGAAGTAGAAACACTTCTAAGGCTATCTAGAAACACTTCCAAGGGAGGGCAAAAAGGGCATATGCAAACCCAAATTAAGGTAAAACACCCTGCAGGAACATTTGTAGCTGCAGCTAGCTCACAAAATTAACCATGTTGTGGTGGACACATGCTCAACCATCGAAACGTATACATCCTTCTTCATAACCCTTTACCTACTACACTTTCCGAATTACACATCAATTATTCAAACAGATGAGATCAATGATATTTCACTATTTAAAATGTTTTATCGATAGCTATGAGGCTATAAAACAGGATTTAGAAAAAAAAATTGAAAGAAGAAAAAGACCAAGACTCCGTTTATGCATCGGGGATTTATCAGTCAAACATTTATCTTAATCGAAAGTTTGTGGTAAATTTCTTCATTTTTCATTACTTTCTTTCTAAATATTCTCAAACTAAAAAAGCAGCTCTTTGGGATGGGATAGATTTTGTGAATGGAACAGTTAAAACACTACTAAGTAATCGAGAAAAGGTGTGAGCAGTTTGGCAGAAAATTGGATCATTCGCAGAGAAGCACTGTCTGGATCTCACATCATGTATTATATTCTCCTATTCGAACGAAAGGATGTAACTTTCAGTAACTTCCTCTTTTCTGTGGCTTGTTTCTTGAATGGTAAATAATGTTTGCCGTTTCATATTCAATTCTACTTGGTCGCGGAAAGAATCAAGAGTGCATTGCAGGTTCCTGATCAAGATTTTCAAGCAAAATTTCTCCCTTATAAGCTTAATATACTCCAATTTCAAATCGATAATTTGAGAGTAACCTATATTCTTCTTCAGTGTCTACCTGTCTAACCGATACCTTCTAAACATCGATATTTATTAGGAAATTGAAATACATTTTGCTTCTAAATGAAAACATAGTTTTGTATTTCTAATTACTTTGGTTTTATTCACTTGTAATTCTTGAAAGCGTTCATTAATGAGCGATCAAGGATAATTCATGCGTAGTTCATGCATACCATTCACTAGTAAGTACAGAACCATGGGCTGGATTCGCAGAGCGTGTGAGGTTTCAATGCCCAAACAGAAACCCTTTCGTAGGAGGCAACATTCGTACTGGTGGAACGATGAAATCGCCGAATTGCGACGCATCGCTTTGGCGTGCAGGCGCAGGGAGCCAGGAATAGGCCGGGTGTGGCTGAGCTATCTGCCCACATTGCGCCAAAGTGGGAGCTGACCAAGGCCATCGCAAGGAGCAAACGTGCGAAATGGCTGGCTCTTTGTGAGGTCAGCTCAGACCCGTGGGGAGATGGCTACAAATTGGTCACTCGCAGACTTGGCTGCATGTGGCCTAGCACTCTCATGGATGCGATATCTAAGGAGCGTATCGTTGGTTCGCTGTTCCCGGTGCATCCGCCAAAGGCTGATGGCCTCATCATCGTGAACCAGGCGGATGAACCTCCCTTTACGAACGAGGAGCTGAACAGTGCAGTGTCCAGGATGAAGAACCGGAAGGCTCCGGGGCCTGATGGGGTGCCGGTCGAGGCGCTTAAAGTCGTGGCCTAGGTCCAACCGCGTCTATTATTGGATTTGTATAATTCATGTTTAGTCGCGGGGGTCTTCCCGTCGCGGTGGAAAGTAGCTCGACTGGTACTTGTGGACAAGGGGAAGAGTAACCTGGGCGGTCCATCAGCATACTGCTCACTGTGCATGCTGGACACTGCGGGGAAACTGCTCGAAGGGTTGCTCAAGCCACGACTGCACTGGAAAAAATCCACATAGCGCCCCGAGCCATGTAACATAGCGCATTATTTATGGTCCCATACGCCATGTACATAGTATTCTGAGCCATGCAATATGGCTCCCAGCGCCATAATGTCAGAATCTACATAGCGCGTGGTCCCATGTAACATGGTGCAGAATTTATGGTCCCACACGCTATGTACATAGTACCCTGAGCCATGCAGTATGGCTCCCAGCGCCATAATTACATGGCGCAGAAATTATGGCCCCACACGCCATATTCCATGTAATATGGTTCATGGCACTACAATTATAACTCGCAGCCATACTGTGTGAGGAAATGTATAAATGACAGCAAGCTTCTTGAGTATGAGAGAGGGTATGGGCTTTGATGTCATTTATCCCTCGGGAGTTTCGTCGATAGAATTCCATTACCTAACATCAACTGCTCTACCTCCAGGTGCTCAGAACTGAGAAGGCTCGTGGCCTTTTGTTGGATGCGAACTGGATCATCTTCAGATGCACTGAAAAAACACATAGCGCCAGACGCCATAATTTATAGACCTCTGACGCCATGTACATAGTCGATTTTGGTCGATTTGTGATAAAATATAGCGCCACTCGCTATAGTACATAGGATCAGACGCTATGCTTATAGTCCTCCACGCCATGTACTATAGTCCTCCACGCAATAGAGTATAGTCCTCCACGCAATAGAGTATAGTCCTCCACGCCATACAGTATAGTCTTCCACGCCATATACTATAGTCCTCCACACCATGTAATATAGTCCGTCACGCCATGCACATGGCGTGGAGGACTATAGTAGATGGCGTGGAGGACTATAGTATATGGCGTGGAAGACTATAGTACATGGTGTGTAGGGCTATAAGTATAGCGCCTGCTCCTATGTACTTTTCGCCATGTAATATGGCGTGTGGCGCTATATTTTATCACAATCCCTAAATCGACTATGTACATGGCGCCAGAAGTCTATAAATTATGGCGTCTGGCGCCATGTGTTTTCTCAGTGTGCTGTCAGCATTGAGATCTGCTGGTGATCTTTCTTGCAAGCAGCACGGCTTCCGAAAAGGGCATTCAACAATCGATGCCATCTCAGAGGTTGTTGTACGCGTAGCTCGAACAACTTAATTACTGCTCCTCCAAGAACTGAATGACTTAAAAATGATCCACTTTAACAAGCATTTTCATTCGGATTTAAATTACTTTCTCCTACACCAATTTTCAAATTATTTGATAAGTACTACGGATACATATAATAATATAATAAGATGCACATAACTTTATTTCAGACAGATATACCCTCACGTTTCATCGGTTCATTGAATTATTCAAGATACAAGTCTGAGCTAATTTTGGATCTTAAGCCTGAACATAGATTGTTCTAACTGGCCCATAGGCACTTCGTTCTTTAGGGGTAAAAAAAGTATAAAAGTCGTTTCCGGCAGGGGACCATTTATTTAATTTTTACTACAAACTAACCCATCATTGCAGACTTTAAATATTGTTCATGCAACGTGAAAACTGTGCAATATATTGACCGTAAAATCATAAAAAATAGAAATCCTTTTAGTTTACGACAGATGAAGGTATTTTCATAGAATTTTTTTTTACAATTCGCTGACAGAGTTTTGGTTTCGCTTACCTCTTGACAGAGCAAATGCAACGAAGAGTTTGCGAGGCGCAGTGCGCAGTTAAAGAAAGAGTTAAATATGCTGATTATGCGCGATGAAGATTTGCAGGCAAAGAGTTAAATGCCCATGATGAGGTGTTGAAGGGTTACATTGGTAGGGACGTGCAAAGGTTTCGCAAAAGAGTTTTATGACAAAAAAAATTGACTTTTGGTTTAGCTGTGCAAATAATAAGTAAGCGATGAATAAACGAATGGGTTGCAGAGTAATGCATTTTATGAGATGTTGTGTTTGAATATTTTCTGTTATTTTCCAAGAAATATCGAGCCGTTTGTCAAACGGTTTTCAACAAACTTCGTTATTAGAGGATGAAATATACTGCGCTCGAAATTAATCAGAATTTGACGAAATAGGCCGGCTACAGTTTTTACCTGGGCTTATTCAAAAAATGTGCTCGAGTCTGTTTTGTGCTGCAATGTCGGTGTTGGTCATATACCGAAATTGTCCTACGCTTATTATTACGCAAATTTTCATAATTTTATGACGTCCTCTCCCGTCCAGTCGAAAAAAGTCAATAACGTTAATGACCTTTCGATCTTTTTACACTAGTTTTTACGACCGGTGGACATCGTTACGAAAAATATAACAACTAGCAGCTAGCAATGACCTCCTCATCCCTACAACAACAGCCAACCGTCATAAAAAATTTAGATTTCTAGTTCACTTTTTTCATGGCAATTTCGTAATGAGGTCTCTCCTGGCAAACAACGATTTACAACCAATTTTTTTTTTGGTATGTGTTCCGCAGCAGCCTCGAGAAAATTGTCCAGACTGGACGCACAGAGGTCTGTTTTTAGCGGACAATAAAAATATGCAAACTGTAAAATGGACAGCAATGCAAAAAAATAGTCAAAATTTGTAGGTTTCTAGGACAGAAACGATTGCTTGTT
Organism: Nemotelus nigrinus; assembly: GCA_947369275.1. NCBI lineage: Eukaryota > Metazoa > Arthropoda > Insecta > Diptera > Stratiomyidae > Nemotelus > Nemotelus nigrinus. The sequence goes on along the minus strand of OX376372.1, from coordinate 224,292,564 downwards.
GAAACAACAATAGACAGTTCGCGCTGCACGAACAGTAGGTGTGACGAATAAATATGAATATTTCGATTTATGTTTCAAGGTGGACATGGATTTTCGCGGAAACGTTTCGTAACAATCGCTACCATTTCGGACTGCAGTCAAGAGGGATTTTTTTACGATATGACCTGTATTGTAAAAAAATTAGTTTTTTAGATTAGTAAGTCAACGGCGGACTCTGTACAATGCTGTAGGCGTTGTATTTAAAAAAGTCAAATAGTCGATGACCGTTTGTCCACTTTTTATGGTGATGGCAAACGTTAATAGATTGTGTGTTTTTTAGACAGTGGCCAGAGGATGCGGGTTTTTTTTATGTTTTATTAATATTCAAATAAGGAAAGTGATAATGTTTGATGATTGAGTGTATTTTTTTACGATTAGGACTAGGTTTTGAGGCAGGTAGTGGAGCTTTGGTATTTTCTGAGATGTATATCGAAAGAATGAATGCATGAATGCAAAAAAAAAATACTTTTGATGTGGGCAAGAACTAAGTGATTGAATCTATTGAAAGTTTTGATGCAAAAAGCCTCCAGGATCGTCGATTTTATCAGATATGAGCAAATTAAAAAAAAATTCCGATGTTAGATACATTTTGTGGGACTCAGTATAATTATAATAGTTTTCCAAGAGATTACGATAGAAAGGTATTTAATTGCAATTAACATGTGGCTTAATTAACCTAAAGGAAAATTTGAGCCGTACCTAAACTATTTTTTCTTTTCTACCTCCATAGAATCGCTGCATCTATTCCAAACATGAGGTTATGTGTTTTAGCTAAAAGTTGATAAGAAAATTTGATAATAAATGACCAAAAACGATCATTCTATAGCCAGGTGCAATTAAAAGCTCATAACGAGCTTTGAATTCCTGTAACTCACACGATTTTCCGCTAATTTGGCATTTTGACCTTAGCATTGGCCTGTATTTAGCTGTAAAATATAAATTATCTGCAATTATTTCTGGCAATGAAACTGTTAGAATATGCATGGATATTTTTTTTCACCAGTAACTGTTGGGATTTGTATATACTTAGAATTAAAAGGTCATCAAGGGTTAATTTAGACTAAATATATATTTATTTAGAATTTATTCAAATGTTTAAATCAAATACTGAAAATATGAGTATTATCATTCCCGTTTCATAATCATTTTTCGCAAATGTGAAACAACTAGTTCACTGATATTTAGTATACCGAAATTAAAAAACACAATCCTGTCAGCAAAAAAAACGTAAATCGAGTAAAAAACTCGATCCAGTCATAGTTATTCCTGTTACGCTACACAATCTCTTCTTGATTGTTCTTTCAACACTCGCGAAAATTTCTCTAATTCTCCAGCCACGCTCAATCCCTTCCGTTTACAGCCCATTCATAAGCTCATAATCGATCGTTTAACTCTTTTCCCTCAATCTAAATTGCAGCAAAAACATCAAACTACTTAACTCTTTCCAAATCATGGTTAACTTTTCGAATTGCCAGACAGTCAGCGCACTATCAAAAAGTTAGTTGCCGAACCCTTTTTGGCAAGCCATAAAATCATGCGAATTTCCCCGGAACCTTCGAACCGAAAGGATGCGGATTTTTACAGCTTTATGACAAAAACGATCTGTCTCTTGTCAGGTTATGCAACACGCCCACCATAAAACCTACCTAAAACAACTAATAACGGAAGAGTTGCAATTTCAGAAATGCGAAAACAAAACGGTGTTGATGCAATTTTGCGAAAAAAAAATCCCGGATTGTAACGAGTTACTGTACTAATCCTTTACAGTTCTGCCTACTTTTTAACCCTTGAGACATTTTGACATGCCGTTTTTTTATTTGTGAGTTGTTTTTACAGTTTTCTTCGAAGCACCTTGGTAGTGAACGGGTTTATTGCTTGCAATTTGTAAATTCGACAAAGGATTCAGAGGATGCAAAGGAAAATTGCAACGAAAAAATTCATAGCGGGTATAAGCCTTTTTCGCAAATTTGATAATTTCGCAAGGGTTGACAGTGTGAAGCTACCCTTTCTGCCTGCTAAGGTTCGTATTACTTCGTGAAAATTTTTGCAATGTTTTATTGGCGAGGCTGCTGCGGTAACAATAGTAATTTTAATTTGAGACGTTGAGGTGCATGGGACAATAACTGCAATAGTTGTAAGAAATATGCCTTCTATGAAATATGAAATTGTTTTTTTTTATAGCTCACGAGACGGTAAAGTGATAATTGAGAAATGGGAGCCAGGCAAGACCGGAACTTCTCTGGGTCCACATGGAGTAGTTGCAGTAAAGTTGCCCCATGAAGTTTAACCTTAAGACAACAATCTTACCTTATCGATTTTGAAATAAAATATATTCGAATTTATATTGCAACATTTCACGAAAAATTCAATACTCTTTTCGAAGTGCATTTTCTGCTGGATTTTCATCGAACAATAGTTGCCATCCGGAAACAAGAGGCAGTGAAAACGAATAAAAGAACGAAGATCATTGATAGCAACTAGAAATGATAATGGTCCGAGAATCGAACCCTGAAGAAATCCAAAACACGGGCAGAAAGTTGTGCTCTGCCTCACGCAGCTAAAAATTGTAGCACCGGAGGCCATAATTTATATACTTGCTGGTTTCGGGACTGCGATAAATTATAATAATAAATATAAATTATAAATAATCGATAATTATATTATAGGAGTATGCGCTTTAGATTATAGCCTTTGGCGCCATGTATTACATCCTCAAAGAAAAGCCAAGGCGACAGTAGCTCGGTTATAACCAATTCCCTATGGATCCCAACGATTAGAGATATTGGAAATTTCCACTCTGAAAATTTAATACTAAATTTTTTATTTAGTGCCCTAGCATTATTTATTTAGTGCCAAATTTTTAATTTAGTGCCCTTAGACATGCTGTGCTATTGATTTCATTGATTTGAAGTTTTTTAATTGAATTGGAAATTTGAAAATTAAAATTTATTGACAACGTAGTTTTACTTCTTCGAACGTAGTTTTTTTTTAACTTTTTTTTTTGAGCCTTATATGAACATTGATTCACAGTGCGCAGTCCTATGTAATATAGCACAGCATTTATGCTATGTACGTATATAGTAGCCTGAGCTACAAAATATAGCTGCAATGGACGTGGGCTCGCCAAATGCAATTAAAGTAATTTACAGCTTTAGTATTCGAAAAGCTACTGGGTTGAATGGTTAAAAGCTGTTAAAACAGCTGTTAAAAGAGCGGTGTTGGGCTGATTAATGGACTGTAAACGGAAGGATTTGAGCGTGGCTGGAGAGTTGAGAAATTTTCGCGAGTGTTGAAAGCACAATGAAGGGATTGTGAAGCGTAATAGGAAAAACCATGACTGGATTGTATTTTTAAGTCGATTAACATTTGTATCGATTCAAGGAGTTTTTGAGTTTGGATTCGTAAAATCAAAATGTAGATTTAAAGTTTGAGTTATGAAAATGGAAATTACAATACCTTAAATCGTTAAAACCAGAAATTGATTGTAGCGGGAACAATTTCGCGTTTTCTTTCCATAGGTACTCAGAGGAAAATCGAAGACCTTGTTAACTGATAAAGGATGAGAACTGCAACCACCAACCATCGAAGCATTAGTTAAATATGGAGGAGAAGATTTACATCAAGCGGCTCATAACCTGGTGCTGAAGGTATCGGATAGTGAAACTATACCTGAAGATTGAAACCTAGTACTAATCTGCCCCATATACACAAGAATGAAGGGCGCTAGTAGTGCAGCAATTAAAGATGTATCACGTTACTGAGTACCGTCTATATCTTCGCCATCCTACCAGAAAACTAGTCAACTCATAGGTACAAGTGATGCTTAATTTGAAGCAATTCAGCATGAGATCAAATTTTCTCTGCGGCAGTCGATGGTAACTCTTTTAGAAAACGTTCTGTAGCTGTTCCATATTTTCATCAACTTCAAAGCCGGCTACGAAAGAATAGCCAGAGTTGTATGATCATGATAGAGTTCCATATCCTAACTAAACTGATAGACTGACGAATACATACCATGACCAATGTGCAAAGCTAAATTAAGGCAGCTAGATCCTTTTGAAATGGTATGCGATATTGGCTGTTCGCTTTAAATACTTGTGGGTAAATGAAGAAAAAACAGTCGATTACTTTAATTTACGTCTGCTTGGTCGCCGACCAATTTGGTTTACCCAAATAGACTGGCTTTATTATCTCATGTTTCGCTCTTCAATAGTAACATTTTTAGTAAATGAAAAATATAGGTACTAAAATGTATGGATTGGGCTTTTAATGTTGTTTTTAATATTAAGTGCAATTGTTTGAGTCTCGTCTACCATAATTTTAGTGTTCACCACTTTCGTGGTATATCGCTAAAATCGCAAAGTGGATATATTTAATATATTTTGACATTTATCTGCGTTTATATTTTAGTATTCACAACACTTTCCTTAGTGAGGTCATTGAAAATTAACGACGATCTACAGCAAGGGAATGTTCTGTCCTGCGTCCTCTTTAACCCTCCGATCATCGAGAACAACTGGGGTCAAATTGACCTGAACCACTTTTGAACGTCTATAGAATCGCCGCCACTGAAGATTTTCATTTGAAAAAATTTGTAAGTATTGTTTGAGACCTCTTTTAGCAGGCCTCATACATTAAAAGTGCCTTAAATGTTCTAAACATACCTAAAAAAAAAATTCGGGAAAAACAGTTTTGTCGAAAATCAGCTTCTTTACAAAAAAAAAATCGTAACTTATTTCATTTTCATTATTTTTGGCTAAAAATTTAAGTGGATACTATCAAGATATGACAAAATTATAAAAAAATTAGCCCCATAGTGGCCCTTGAAAAAAAATGTATTTATTTTGCATATTTACGGTGGCGATTGTGAAGATTATAAAATTTGCATATTTAAAAAAAATCATAGCTTTGTCAATTTTTAATATTTTGAGCTGAAAATGTATATGGATTTTTCACAGACATAGTAAAACAATAATAAAAAAAATAGCCCTATATAAAGGGTTGCAAAAAAAGGTATAATCTTCTGAATAATCAGATTCTGATTGCTCGGAGACATGGTCGTCTTCGGAAGAATCACTGTTGCCAAAATTGTTATCATTGTCTTCAGCTAACAAATTATTGCGTACACTAGAACGCAGATTATACGCCATATTGCTAAATACAAAAATATAAAACCACTTGCAAACTTATTTTTTGGCTTTTTTAAATTAATCTGTCGATTTATAAAGTAAACAAAAATACCTCGAAATTGACGTCGAGTACAGATGGGGTCTATTTGACCCCTTGATCTGCTTCAAAGCCTTCTCAACTACGACTGACGATTTGGGACTGGAAGCGAGTGGTGTAAACTTATAGTCAAGACTCAGAGATATATTTAGGAGCCTACAGTACTCCTCTTTTCCCTTACGCCTAAGCGCTGCGATCGGTCAAAAAGGTCTCTGGGGTCAATTTGACCCCCTGTGTGGGTTAATCTCTCGCTTTAAGCCTAAGTAAGCATGAAGGATACCATTTTTATTAAATTCATCCAACAGCTGTGAGCTGTTGAAAAATCATACATGAAAATCGAGCAGGCAGTTTTCTTCGCCTAGGGCTGCACATATATGAAGGAAAAACAATGGAGCCAAAAAGTGCTTAGAATATTGCACTGGACGACGGAGGCGCGAAACCGGGACTTTAGGAATCCTCTTCTGTGGCGGACCTAGAACGATCTATCACCGGTTGTTACGCTATTAATGATTATAATAAAATCTGAAACAAATCAAAATCTACATTCTTTCTGCTTTTCTTCAAATATCAAACTTTCCAGTGGCTCCTAAGCGCTTAAGCTTATACATACTATCTAGAATGCACATTGCTCTTAGGCTTGGTCCTCTCCCGCAATCTTTTTTTTTTAGAATTCAAGAATGTATTGAAAATGTTATCTTGAATTGCAGTTAACCTTAATTCGAATTTTTGCCGTTTGTTTTAAATTCTTTCTCATTTTTTTCTTCTTCTTACATTCTTTTTTTTTTTAATTCTGTTTCATTGTTATTTTTGACGCTGTAATTGGCTTCTATATGTAGTGCAATGAACAGTAAACAATTAAAAAAATTACTAAATAAGTAAATTTTAGAGACTTTTTTCCCTGCTGGCTTAGAGAACTTTCTTGATTATAGAAATTCAATGTAATTTTTCGTTCCTTTTGTACAATGTTACCAATGTTACCAATCATCATGTTAGATTGAATCATATATCGTTATTATGATATGTCAACCATCGACCACGTAACACTCAAAATGATAATATTTTATCCATTTTGCAGTTTATCTACCTTCTTCTCCATACCAAAATATTTTTCACAATTGAACCATAAAAAATCGAGAAAATCAACTTTCAAACATCTACCCAAACTAGCTAACTACTAATGAATACTAAAAAACTAATAGTTTAGAATTATGGAAATTACCGTCTTAAACACCAGCATTTCCTTAACTCGTAGCTGGCTAATGACAAATCATGTGTCCTTGCAATCCTCAAAATATTCATATAGTCAATTACCTGTACCAACAAAAAACAACAGTCAATAGGTGTACCTATCTATTCGTTTTCAATTTATTACGGTGGCTTCGTAAACTTCCAGGTCGTTAAAGGCATATGCGTTCGAAGCAGCAATGCTGTTTATGCAGTTTTTGTCATTTTTTTTTTAGATATCTATGGCAAAGAACTTTGGATGATTTTTGTTGATTTAAAATAGATAACTCTGATATTTAAATGCGAGGAAAATTAGTTGATGTCAGCACAATCGGCTATTGTGGTAAGACGTTTTTGCTTGCATATACCATATACTTAAACCTGAAGACAGAGCGCGTAGCCTGTTTCAAAGAATTAAGTGAAAACTCAAATTTATCATGCATTATATGCAAACACAAAATTCATATATCTACAAAAAACAGATTTAGCACAAAAATCGAAATCAACACAGATAATTTATTTTAAGCAAAACATCAACGTCATCAATTAAAACCGATCCAATAAATCTTTTCGGAAATTCCGAATCATCAGCAAGAAAAATGTCGAAATGAAAACACCAGATCACATCTATCATTGCTGGCATGATTGTCGGCCATTGCGTGATTATTACCACTGGCAATATCAAGCTAACATCGTCCAATTAAATGAACGATGATTTGCATGACTTCATCTTCTCCATTGGTCAGAATGAACTAAAACGAAATGACCAGATGCCCCTCACATGTGTGGGTCGTCTTGTGTTCTTCGTATATGCGTCTGTAACATTTAATTATAGATTTTAGTTGGGTGATTGAACCGTCCGTAAATATCATGATTATTGATTGAGGAACCAGCATTCGGCAACCAATAAGGTTTTTAGAATTTTTTATCTGCGCAAAAATTATTCTATTAACTTAATTTAGCACTTAAGTCTCATTATGCATTTTATGCAGGCCAGTGAACCATAACTAGTAAAAAAATGGATGGAAATTTCGTGAACGAGAATCAAAAACATCTTAATTATCGTACGTATGCTGTATATTATCGATCTTGTGTTCGTAAAATCATGGAATCATGATTACAATTCGAAAAGACTTGCATAATTCTATACAGCGTTTTTTTAATGTCTTCAAACGAATCGATTGAAACTTACAACTAAAAATAAAATTCGCTCAAGCACTGATCTTGATTTCTCTTACTAAAATTTCTTTAAAACGAGTACTTTTGATGCACAGCTGCTAATTTTCGACGTGACTGCGATTTTCTGGAACATTGACACTATCTTCCAAATGCGAATAATCGGCGGAAATTCGTGGCAATTTGGGAACTTCCATACGAGGCCGGAAAACTGGTTCGAGAGATGGTGGTCGTGGATGCGATCCCTCACTCCAATTGGTTATTTTCGGTACGAGTGCAATCATTGAGTATGTGTGAAAGAACGATGCAATGAATACGTAGCTGAGAAATACCCAACCGCCCATATCTTTGGGCGTTTTCGATAGTATGTAGCTGTTGAGTGTAATAAAGCCCACGGTAATGGGAACACTTTTCCATGGATTCGCACTTGGTTTGAGTCTACAACAGAAGAGAGAATTTCTGGTTACAAAAATTCTCGACAGAGGTATGATAGATGGTTGGGAGATTTATAAATACAGTGAGGGCCAGTATATTTGAAATTGCAATTATTACACGAATTTGCGTTTGACGTTTATAACGTTAGTCTCTGTATAACGTTTAACGTTGTTTGACGTTTATAAAAGAAATCCCGCTCAAAACCAACTACTGGAAATTAAGGAAACTTTTGCCGTTGACAGTGAAAAAGGACAGCAAGATCCCATTTTTAGCGGTTTTCATCTATGTTTTAACTAACTGTAAACTGATATGCTGCATTAGTTCTGAATCCTAACGAGAAAAATCGAAAGTTTTGTGTAAATATTTCATCTGGGTTGTGTTACGAAGTAAGCAACAAAACTTTACCGGAACATAAAAAAAGTGGCTGAGCTCGACTACGTGCCCCCATTGTCGTTAGAAAATTTACAACGAAGAGCACAGGAAATTCAAACGAATGGCTTGGAGTGCTTTTTTTGTAAGTCTCAACAGTGTGAAAATCAAAGCTGAGGGTGCACTTTGGGAAGGAATATCCAAAGGGAGGGGTATTATCCCTCAAATGGCTCAAAGATTTTATTTATTTATTTTATTTTATTTATTTGGTACGTATTCAATACAGCAGGCAATACTGCCCAATTACAGATTGGATACCATGAACAAAATAAAATAACAAGAACTAAATAAGAATATATAAATATAAATACATAAAATAATTAAAGTTAAAATAAAATAAAGTAATAAAAAATAAAAATAAAGTAAAGTAAAATAGAAAAAAGAAATCCATCACAAACACGAATGTCCAATTCTACAATAAATCGGCCTAGTAAAAAATAGTAAGAAGTAAATGAGTAAATATAAATATAAGTATGTAAAATAATTAAAGTGGTAAATTATAAAGTAAAATTAAGTAGGAAAAAAAGAAGAAAATTAAGAAAATAGAAAATAAAACTAATTAGAAAAATATATAGCTACATATAGAAATAAAAATATACATAGAATTAAGAGCTATTGCTCAATCTCTTAAATAGTTTGTGAAGTTAATAGGAACAGTTGTAAATATTACGGTTGAATAAAATACATACATACATACATAGAATTCAAGTAATAAATAAGAAAGTAAAATTAAGTAGAGGAAAAAAAAGAAAAGAAAGAATCCATTATAAACAAGAATAGAAAATAAAACTAATTAATTAGAATGGAAAATTTTACTACGGACCATATTTTTGAAAATGGCAATAGATTATGGAAGAGGACCAAGTTGAAGACTATTGTGAGTGCGTAAGAGTCGCAAAACGGGAGAGTAGAAGAAAGTGTCAGTACGCGTATACGATACTTCAAATAACATGAAGGACCTGATTGGCCTTGCGGAGTCCCGCTCAATGAACAAAAATGCTAATGAGGAAGATAGGTAGCCGCGACAGACTTTGAACAAGAAACACTCATCCAAGTAAACTCTGCGCTGCTCAAGGAGAGAAATGTTAAGAAGAGATAGACGTTCACTATATGGTAAATACGGTAGACTATGTTTAAAAAGTAAAGTACGTGTAAACCCGCGCTGAACTGATTCAACAGTAGAAATACTAAATGAATTGTGGCAGGAACGAACCACGAAGCCAGCAATTCGAGAAGCTTTTCTAGTGATAGTAAGGACATGAACGTAGAATTTCAGTTTGCGATCAAATGTGACCCCAAGATCCGAGAAATGATCGACACAAGAAAGGATAGTACCATCAATAGCATAAGGAAAAATATGAGTGTGAAGCTTATGGGAAAAAGACATAGAAAAACACTTGGAAACATTAAGGAACAAGCAGTTTATGTTACACCAACTAGAGAGAGCATACAAATCATCCTGAAGAAGCAGAGAGTCAGCAGTATTTTTGATCACTCGGAAGATTTTTAAATCATCTGCACATAGAAGACATGAAGACTTAAAATCTGTGGGAAGGTCATTGAAAAATAGATTGAACAAAAGTGGTCCTAAGATGGAACCTTGAGGAACACAAGAAGAAGGGGAGAAAGGTGAGGACGAGAAGCCAAAAAGGGAGACAACACAAGTGCGATCAGTTAAAAACGAAGAGACCCAGGAAAGCAAAGGTTCACGAATACCATACTGCTTCAGTTTGATAAGAAGCAGCTTATGATTAACAGTGTCAAAAGCTTTAGCAAAATCAGTATAAATGACATCAACTTGATTATTGCTGTCAATTGCAGAAGCGACTACATGAGTAAACTCAAGAAGGTTCGTAGAGGTGCTCCGGCCTTTTACAAAACCATGTGATGAAGATGGATCGTGGGGAAGGAGCATGGATCGTAGAATCCAGGTGCAAAATGCACATTGCCTCCCTAAGGAGAGTACTATCTATCAAGCAGGATTAAGGTATTGACATACCATAGTGTTTAACTCGTTTACTGTGTTTAACACAGCATCTCTCCGTATTGAGAAGAGAAAAAATGACCGTACTTAGTACGAAAGGTGTCCTGGCTAATTGTCACTCGCTGTGATATTCTCGCTTGGCCACAACAGTTTGAAAAATTATACCAAAATTAGAATAATAAAAATAGAAAGAAGAATATAGAACAGGAAACAGCTAAGAAAGCTTACATATACTGATAAATACGGATCAAAAACCTGCAAAATAACCGCAGTTACTCCATAAGGTTAGATGCTTGAGCTACTTCTGTGAAATAGAATACTCGTTGAGGTGCTAATCTTCCTAGTTCTAGTGGAAAGAAAGCTAAAACTGCTACTAAACTGACTACTGCACTAGTGAAAAAATCCTTTCTATGCTATTAACTGTTGGAAGCAGGAGTTGGGTCATCAACGCTGTGAATCAAATATTTTGGGGCTGTCTTTGAACACAGACAGTGTTTTAAAGCGCACTTAAGCTACGAAACCACAAAATATACAGAAATACCAACAACATTTATCTGAACATTGGCAAGCGTTGAATATCTGCATAGGGTTTAGCATGATGAATCGAAAATGTGGCCAAGCTTTCAGTCAAGGAAGTTAAATGCAGGAGACGAGTCATTCGATTATTTTCTTTTTAGGGAATCTATTATGGTTCAAATTTCTTTCAATAGTCTGTAATGTTAAGTGGTAAAAGTAAAAATTTAATCCCTCACCTTTTCTTCAAAGGCGCACACAAAGCAATGCCAAACATACTTCCGAAATTTCTGACCAGGCCATACATAGGTGTTGTCTCGGGGCGCATGTGGTCAACATTCTCACACCACTTGAAAGCCTATCAAAAATTGAAATCAAATTTCCTTTCATCAAATTAACGAAGTAATCACAATACCATTCTAACCGACCACATCGGATCAATGCCATAGCGAACCATCCCGACATAGATAGATCCGGCTGTAATTATCATACCAAACGCAACAGCCATTGCTCGTTTCCTACCAGCATTGATGATTTCCTTTCGAATTTCCTCTTGCTCCACGCAACTTATCACAGACAGAGCCAGTGTTGTCCCCGACACGCACTGATGAAAGAAATGGGATCCGAAATACGTACGAGATAGCCAAGTTAGACCGAGGACAATGGAAATGCCAGAGAAGACAGAACAATTTAAGGTATCCCGGTCCAGACTGGTTTTCTTTTCAAGATAATCCACAAGCCATTGTCCGTACAAGTACAAAATAACAGTTGCGATTGTCGAATGAGCCGAAGGACCTCCAGCTGTTGTGGCGCACGTTGTCGGATATTGACGTATAGTTGGACGATTTGCATCTGTATATAAGTTTGTTTCGCGTATCCACCATAGAGGACGGCTTTCTCGAGATGCCCTTCAATGGGAAAATTATTAGGCAATCAAATATAGAAGTTGGCGTTACATATAAGGAAGAAAACTTAGAATGGAAGAAAGCTAAGGATGCAACAAAATTATTATCAATGAATGGGTGAATAGCTTTGAAATTATTGATACATCTAGGTTGCATAGTAATTAATATTAGACCCAAAGGTTAAAATCAACCAAATAATAAAGTAAGGCATAAGCTCACCATTTGATTAACAATGCCATAAAATCAGCAAAAGACATCACAACCATCATTTCCGTTAACGATTCCCCGGTCATGGCGGCTATTAACGGCCCTATTACGAAATATGCATTTGTTGGATCGAATTGGTTACTGATGAACTCCAACAATGGTTCCATCCACTGAAGTCTGTTTAATTAGAATTGTAGATTAAACAGATTCTTTTTAGATTCGACGAGCAAACTTACTTGTCCTGCAGATAAAGTATCTGGTCCACTTCGAATTTCAGGAAATCTTCTGACACAGACATTCTTGAATATTGTTTTTGTCTTATTACCTCATTGCAATTAAAATACTGGAGAATTGAGCTTATAGTTGAATTCGAAATAAATAGTTTTATTTATTCATTTAATTTGTAACGGGCATTGAAAAATATATTGACTAGTTGAATGGCCAATGAAGTTTTAATCAATGCGTGTTCCGTTGACGTTAGCCGGAATCAACTTGAAATACGATTCTTTCAGATTGACATAAGGGTGGCAGAAACGACATTTGCGCAGTAGACGAGAGATGTTGAGATATTCATTATGGTTGCCAGGCGGCATTTGGGAGTTTAGGAAGTTTAAATTAGAGTTTTTAATGTTTGTTAATATTTGAGTTGGAAACCTTTATATTAAATTCTTTTTATTTCTGGAGCCAGATGTAAATGTGGTGCATTCGCCAGGATTTGGCAGAATTTGTGTGAAGTACTTCGGGATTCTGAGAAAAATTTAAATGGTATGTTAAAATAAAAATTAAAATAAAAATTAACAACACACAATGACGAATAACATCAGAGTTTTTTCTAGACTTTTCTCTGGACACAAGTCAATGAAGACAATAATAAGTTAATAAAAGTGAGTCTATCTTATTGATAAGAATTCCAAACGTTTGCATGCCATGGGGAAGTTCGAAAGTACGAAGAATGGATGCCGCATTAGTTGACTGAGAGACACATGGAAAATTGCAGGACCATTTCTGTAGTTTTACTTTCGCCGCATGAAAAAAAAATTCCTGCATAGATTCATCGTCCATCAAAACATTGATATGGGATCTGTTACTTCATCCACTGTATTTACCAGACTTGACCTTTTTTGATCATCACTTGTTCCTGTCGGTGTCTTATGGCTTGGCCAGGCTACACTTGACCAATTTCGAAGGCGTGAAAAATTGCTGGATGAACAATTTCGTTCCAAAGACGCGTCGTTTTATTGTAGCGGTATTCATGTATTGCCAAAGAGATGTTGAACTAGTGATGGGCAATACTTTGAATAAATAATTTTTACTGAATTTTTGAAGAAAGTTTGTAAAATTAGTTATTTCCTTCATTTACAGCGATTTAACATGAAAAGCATTTATCTGATAAATTGTTAAAATTCCAGTAACTATTGAAAACTCCAAACATGCTTCCAAATACACAATCAATCACAATTCAATTTGAGGATATCTTGGGTTCAGCCACATTGTATCCTTGATGTTGTGATCTATGTATATAGTAGACTTTTCGAGCAAAGTCCTGAACAAAACTTCAGCCAGCTGGAAATATAAATTACGATTTTGTTCAGCAACCACTTGGGATTTTTAAGCATTCAGTAAGTTAGAGCAACGAAGAAAAAATTAAAAACTAGTTAAAAAAAAAATCAAAATTAAAAAAACCCATGGGATGGCAATTTGATGTTAAATTTTAGTTTCGCTATCATCATATAGAAACAAAAATTAAACATTACCCTTGAAAAAGATATTGCACATCGCATTCTTAATCTGCTTTTCTGCTTCGAAATAATGTAGACTTTTAAATTTTTTTTTTTCATGTTGAGTTTCATATCGAAATACATAGGTAGAAATATATAGTTTAATGAAGATTTTAGAATCATGATAAAGTGTGCTCTATATGGGCCGGTGGAATAATTGGTCTATATGTCTTCAAAAATGTTGCTGAGAATAGCATTACAGTCAATGGTAAGCGCTATAGAGCCATGATCAATGACTTTCTCGTTCCGGAATTGACTCGCCGTAATGCAGGGGACCTCTGGTTTCAACAGGATGGCGCGACATGCCATACAGCTCCGCAACCATCGGCTTATTGAAAGAAGCATTTGATGAGCGCATAGTTTCTCGTTTTGGACCTGTGAACTGGTCTGCAAGATCTTGTGATTTAACACCGCTGGACTATTTCTTGTGGGAATACGTCAAGTTACCCGTCTACGCGGACAAGCCCGAGACGCTTGACCATTTGGAAGACAACATTCGCCGCGTTATTGGCGGAATACGGCCCGAATTATTGGTTAGAGTAGTCGAAAATTGGACCTCTTCTTTGGACTCACATGCCCGAAATCATATTGCTCTTTGCTACTAGGAAGAATTGGCACTCTTGTTTTTCATACATTTTACTTACCTGTGACGATTTGAAAAGCTCCGAAATTTTCATCTTTCCGCTTTATATAGCAGACTACCCATAGCCGATGTATGTTCGCAAGTTCTTTTCCCCTTATTTCTGCGAGTGATGTTCATTGGCCAGTCATGGACTTATAACATATGAGCTTTCTCCCTTGCAGCAAGTCATGTATACGAGTATATCGTATAATTGCTGGAAAATAGCTTTCTAGCACATTACATTTGCATTACTAGGATTGCTTGATTGATGCATTCTGCCAGAATACATTACGGCGATTCCCGTTGGGGAGGAGACCAGACTTGGCTTTACAGTATTCAAGTTTGAAGCGAACTAGAGTAACAAATATCTTAGCACATGTAAAAATGGTAAAAGAATTGTGACAGGAACGTTTCGCAAAGCCAGCAATCTGCGAGGCACTATTAGTAATGGTACGAACATAAATAACAAATTTAAGTTTACGATCGAAGGTGACCCCTACATCAGTAAAATATTCCGGATTCACATATCAAATAAGGAAAGGTCTGAGACTTAAGAGAATAAGATATGAAAAAATATTTGGAAATATTTAAAAATAAATAGTTCGAGTTACACCAAGTAGATAGAGAATTCAAATCGCGCAGAAGAAGCAGTTGATCATCGGAGCTTTCGATCGCCCAAAATATTTTTAAGACATCTGCGTAAAGCAAACAAGTTGACGATAAAATATTTGAAAGAACGTTGCTGAAGAGATTGAATAAGAGCGGTCCTAATATCGATCCTTGAGGTACACCAGAAGAGTGAGGAAACGGTGAGAAATAAAAACAGCAGTGAGAGTTTAAGCAATTTGCTTGAATCTGAGCGTTAGTAGTAGTGAATGAAAACTATGGGACTATGGGCGAATTTGACAGACTCCTCCGCGAACATGAAAATAGAGATAAAAAAAATAGGAGGACATGTGTACTCGAATTTGACAAGTTGCAACCAAAAGCTCGTAGAACTTAGGTAGCGGACAAACCAAAGGTAATATTTGAGGTAGTAATTCTCTCGATTTGTTCTATTAATAGATTTTATCTTTGCAGTAAAATCGCTTCACTAAATTTTGTATATGTATACGCTTGTTTGATTTCCTTATATCTCTGTTCTGAGATTCGGGTAAATTCTTCCAAGAGGGGAAGCTGCGACGCCAGCAAAATTTACGCCATTTTACGAACAAGGAAAAGTTGGGAAATGTTGTTTCGATAAGTTTCGGAAACCGCAGGTGCCAGAACCTACTCAAAACCGGTAAAGCTTATGTTCTTATCCGGAAGCGTCCATTTCAACCGAAAGTAATTACTGATAGTTCAATTCGTTGAAACTGACATTTCCACTTGAATATGATTAATTATTGCATAAACATGTTTCAATCGATGCGTTCACTTCATTGTACTGTACTTCATTGTTACAATAATCACACAGCCGGCATGTGTATTATAGAATGAATAAGGAAAATCATAAGTGGATTATAGAGGTTGAGTGGTAATATTATCTCTTGGATAATTGATTTATTAGAAAAAATATATGCTGAACTTTAGATGCTTTCGAATATGGTTACAGGACTGTGAGGATATCAATTAGTTGAGGATATCATGCTATACGCTCTATAAGTCTGAGGTTCAACATTTGGGTTTCTGGACGCCTTGAGTTAGATATTGTTATCTTCTCGTTGCCCCTAGCCCTTCTTTTTGTTTATCTTCTTCTTTGTTTAGAAAAATCATGTTCACGTTGGCAGTCAAATCATACTCTTAATAATCTTCCCCACCTAACTCTAAGTTGCACAACAATAACATGCGTACTGCTCACCTATGAACTTATGTGAACTGTGTCATGTGTCGATTATAAAAAATTTACGCCTCAAAATTTCCCACACTTACTACTATGCTACTCACTATGTAAACATGTCAAATATCTCTTTGTGACCTCTCCGATTGCGCTTACGAAATCAATTGTAACAAAATTTCAATTAATAGTTAATTGCCGACAAATGGCATCAAAGGTTTTCGATAGGCATGAATCAGCTTCCTGATCAATCGCCAGCCTAACTGGAATTTCGCCTTGGCGCCGTCACATTATACAGTAACACCAATCATTCAGCAAACACCCATTTATGTATCGCTGTACTCATACAATCGAAATTATTCCGAGTGCCTGATTTTGCTATCCAATCAATTCTATTTTAATTATCTACGTTGATCGAATAGGTGCACACTCGTGAATTCATTAAATCTTTCAAACGGCTGGTCGCTGTCGTGCCACCCAATTTAAATGACTCAATGTCAAGGTAATATCGCGGTTTGGCAGTGAAAGAAATAATTGCAGAAATTAATCAACTGATCGACTGGACAGTCGTTTCGCAGAAGGTGGCTATGTGCTGCTGTGGTCCAAAGCGTAGTGGCGTCAAAACACCGCAGGTACTAAAGGTCGACAGAGATAAAAAAAAACCAATCCAAGCGCACGAAAGAAAAATCTTCCATTTCTCCAGTCATTGTCATTGCGAGTCTAAATGGAAAGTGTAAAACCAGTAGTTGGTCACTGGACTGTCAAGGTCTTTGGCGATTACGTGGAAAAATATGTAAAGCACGGAGCAGAGATTCTTGAATAATGTTGCGTGAGCCTATGGGCGAGAAGATTTTCAAAAGATTTCCATAACAGTAGCACGGCTACAGCTAGTGACTGAGCCTGACTGGGCACATTTCTGGTTCGAAGCAAGATGCATGTGCGGGTGTAGCTTGGTTTGTATGTGATTGACCGAAAATGTTTCCATGTAGATCGAATAGTAGTCTCCTATAAAAGATCGATCACCGGCGTTGAGTAATAACAGTTGCTTGGTCTCAGTCAACAATAACACAACTTGGAAGTGTAGACAACATCGCCTATAGTCCAAAGGAAATATTACAGAATGTTCTTGAAATTGGTAAGTGTACTATGAGTTAAATGAACTCGCATTGCAGGACTAAGCCTATTCTGTGGATTACAGGCATCACTCATCGCATTGGCTGCTATTGCTGCAGCGGCACCGCAACATCCTCAACATGCTGCCCAATTCCCAGCAGGAGTTGACCCGGCTCGTTGTCCAGGTTTCCCAATCTGTGATAACGCCTTGCTGCACAGTCCGCAGCCAGCACCGCAGTCAGGTCAATGGAATCATGCAGCTCAACCAGTCCCAGCACACAACCAATGGAACAGCCCAGCTCCATCTCAGTGGAATAGCCCAGCTCCTTCACAATGGAATAGCCCAGCTCCTTCACAGTGGAATAGCCCAGCTCCAGCAACACCACAATGGAACAGTCCTGCCCCAGGTGCGAACCAATGGAACAACCCAGCTCCACAATGGACTGCTCCAGTAACTGCTGATCCCTACTACTCGACAGGAGCCACCCAAAACTGGGACTCAACCACTGAAACTCCTTACTATCAGCAAACTCAATCAGCCTACAATCCACCAGCTTCGAACAGTTTGGACTCAACTGGCGGAGACAAATATCCTGCCGGAGTGAACCCACAAGCTTGTCCAAACTACCCATACTGTGATACCCATACCCTTGGTGCTGGTGCCGCTGCTGCTCCAGCTGTTCCCCAAGTCGCTCCATTGCCAGGCTACACTGAACGCCAATATCCAGCCGGAGTTTCACCTCATCAATGCCCCAATTTCCCATATTGCTCTTAAAGATGAAAGATTCTACAGATTTGAATGTTTCAAATAACTCTACCTGGAATCAATGTGATGTGCTGTGAATTGCTGATGCAAGTCATGACTGTAAATCATTTTTATGCAAGACAAATAGTAATTGCTTCATTTTATAAATGTATTTATGCAAATAAATAGCTTGTTGGTTATAAATTGTTGTATTCATTTCGATTTTGATAGTAGGTACCAATACAATATTCATATACGTGCATGTATAGGAACGCGGAATGATCAGTTTTTGCTCCTGGCTTAGACTCTCCCGTGGAGGTATTTTAAGTCCTCCGTTTCTATCTACTCTTTAGTTACAGGAACTGTGGTTGGAAAAAACAATCTTATCGAAAAACCATCTTTATTAAAGCACGAAAAATTAGGAAAACCTCCAGTTTGTTCACCAATAGCATGCAAAAGCTCCGCACCTTGAAAACGAAAACATCGGTGTTGACTTTGGCTACCAAAAATCATTCTATTATAAAGATATCTGATCATATTTCCTATTGTTTACGACAATTGCGAGCAGTGACAGCTCGTAGCATAAAAAATTGGGTCGGCCAAAAGGAAAGTTGTATTATAATAACTGCATTTTTTGAGTATTAATATTGAAGAAATTAATTTTCTTCTCTTGCAACTTAAATAATAAATAATATAAAATCTTCGTGCAAAACTAAATAACAAAAAATTTTGGATTATTCTCGGCAAGAAGATAAGAGATGGATTCGGGGGTGTGAATATGTAAAAAACGTGGGTTGAAATTAATGAGCATAACATAAAATATATTTTTAAAAATAACAAGCTTCCCGGTACTGCCAATTCTTTCCTGGTTTTGCAACCATGTTGGCCAGATTTGCTGGATTGTGAAATTAATCTACCCTGTGAATTTAATTTTTCAATGTCTGTATCGGAAGTTATAGGGCAAAAAGCTTTTATTTTCTTGAGAGTTGTTTTAAGACGGCACCACAGCCCCAGGGTTGCCGCATATTAGTGCTGCTTAAGACCAATATGCTGCGACCCGCGTAAGACCAAGACTCCTGATCCTATTCAACACCAACACATCATGGGGATCTTATAATCCGATCTTAAATTCTCGGGAATACAAATTTCGAGTGCTCAATAAATAGGTAACCTAATGAAGGCTACTGTTCTTGTGAGTATTTTAACTTGACTGTGTAGCCAAAGTATCAAATTAATCAATCGGTTGCACTTTTGCAGAAATGAAAAATAATTTCAGGAGACTCTAAGATTTAATGAATTTTTCTTTAGATTTAATGGATTTTTTCCGTAGTTTCGGGATTGCTTGCGCGTTTATCGAAAATCGCAACATCTTTCGTCCTCTAAATTTCGTAAGATCTGATATCTGTCAGAAGTGTAGTGATTTAATGTTAGGAGAGGATCCTTTCAACTATACCAAAGTTCAGAAGAGAGCTTGCAAGTGGTTTGATGGCAAAACATCAAGATTGTCAAATTAATTGCCCCTGGAGCAGGGTGGCCAGATATAGCCGTGAAGACCAATGGAGCAGATATGCTCCGGACAAAAAGACGGATAATGCTTATGATTCATCCCTCATGGCTGCATCAATATGCACAAACACAGCGGGAAGATGTTTTGTAATTACGAAAGAAAGGTGCCCATCATTAGAGAGGCTCATTCGTCGACTCGGATTGTTTTGTTTACTTTCACCAGGTTCATTTTTCATCACTATAGCTTTCATATTTAGCCTTATTTTTTTGCAAGCAGCTTTTTTTTACGTGCATATTGTTTCATCCAGCAGCTATTACTTCAACAGGTATTGACTAATTTTTTATATAGAACATGGTGAGTTTGCTTTAACGAATGAATGGTTCTGAAAAGGAGACGCAGTGATTACAACAAAATCAAAATGAATCAGCATAGTAATATACTGTATCTACTCATACATAATCGAATCCATCCAAATCTTAATTACCTTGACAGTTCTGAGGATAAATGGCGGGAAGATTCATTGGTACATTGGAGTATTGGTAAAACGCTGGTACTGCAATGCAGGTGGGTACACGATTAGCACACCCGCTGGTGGATGAACAGCCTTTGCTGCATATACAGTATGTTTTCCTATAGCTGGATCCATGCTTCACTTCCTATCACACAAGACAATACATTCCCTATAACTGCATGAACGTTCAACCTTTTGCTCCGTCCCAATCGCTGCGTAGCCATACCCTAAGACAACATCAGCTTTGTACAAATTGATCTTGGTTGACTTTGATGTGTTCTACAGTGTCATCACCAAATCCACCAACAAATATTCTATTCGGAACTTAAGTCCCATACTTGGGAGCCGATAAAGATACATCTAATTTGTATAAATACATATAATTTTTTTAAATATGTATGAAAAAGTATTTTGAATGCTTGTCATTTTTGCAGATAAAACCTTTTTTTGACTAAACTTTCTCCTTCTTCCCATTGCTCGAGTCCTTCTCTATCTCCATATGTGCCTGATCCAAATCATCTTCCTCTCTACATCGAATTAACTCTAAGCCGTTCGTCTAAAGTTAAATCCACTTCCACTCTTCGTTTCAATTTTGAAAAAGCGCACTATGGTCCGGAGAAATTTAACATGGTGCTTCGGAAAAATTAGGGGAAAGCTGAATTTTGGTGTGAACCTTGGTACTGGCGTGTTGAACAAAATGTCAAAAGTCCCCATCGATCCGAGTGCTGCGTTGCTTTTTATACGGGGTCAAAGGTCACCAAAAGTGACCTTTCCTAAATATCTCGGTAACGGTCATGTCTTCAGAAAAACAATATATGACGAATTTGTAGCTTAGAAAATTTCCAACAAAAAAGATTTCATAGCTTTTTCTTGTAACCATAACCGTTTTTGAGATATATTGATCTAAACATTTGCTACTAACAGCATCCTCTTTCTCAACGGCATGTTGATATTATCCGATTTTGATTACGACTTGGAATGTTTGTGAGTTTGTCTTTCTATGTTTAAGAGGCGCATAAAAAAACATGTGAACAAACTTATCTACCACACTCCAGGGTAGGTGGAAAAGTGTGCTCCGAAAAGTTATTCGGATAATATCAACATGCCGTTGAGAAAGAGGATACTGTTAGTAGCAAATGTTTAGATCAATATATCTCAAAAACGGTTGTGGTTGCAAGAAAAAGTTATCAAATCTTTTTTACTTTTATTTTCTAAGCTACAAGTTCGTGGTACATTGTTTTTCTGAAGACGTGACCGTTACTGAGATATTTAGGAAAGGTCACTTTTGGTGACCTTTGACCCCGTATAAAAAGTAATGCAGCACTCGGATCGATGGGGACTTTTGACATTTTGTTCAACACGCCAGTATCAAGGTTCCACCAAAATTCGGCTTTCCCCTAATTTTTCCGAAGTTTCGCGTTTTTTATGTCGGATTTCACTGGGCTACTATTCCGCTTTGTCTAATGAAATAAATTGTACTAACTGGTATCATTTCTTCAAAGGGCTACAAATTTTATACCTTCTTGTCCAACTTAATTATCTGTTACACTTCTTCCTTTCGCTGTAAAAGAAGTTCCGATCTTCCGTGCTTCACCGATGATGTCACAATCGCTCTTTGAACCAAAGATGCAGCGCGTAGCTTATATAACAAAATGTCTGGCCCGCTCAATGACGTTTAGAAGTTCAAAGGTGCAAAGGGCTGCCGCTAAAAAGGCAGCCAATGATGTGATGTGCGATTAACTTGAGCATGTCGAAATTTCCATTGCATCCGACAATCCTAAGCCTTTTTGGTCCTATCCTTTAACATCAGAATTCTTGTGAGCTCTTTGCTCAATTCTTCACCTCCCATCATAGTAATTTTTCGATAACAATCATTTTTCCGGCACCTACTTGTACGCTTTCTTCTTTTTTTTACTGATCTCGAGGAAGTCGAATCGCTGTTGATATCTATTGATGCAAACACTTGATGCGGTGCTGACGGCATTCCAAATCTTTTCGACAAATCACTTACATTTTCTGTGTGTATTCTATTGTCAATCAGTTTTAATCTTAGCATCTCAACCGAGACCTTCCCATCCTTTTGGAAACTCACCAATATATTTCACAGCAATAAAGCTGGTAATGGTGACCTTTTTGTTAGAGAATCCATCTCTAATTACCGACTCATATCACTTTTGCCATGTTTTAGTAAGTCAGCGGTTACAAACTTATTGTCGTTTATAAACGTTGCTTCCGCAATCGACCAGCAAGAGCAAGTAGATCTCCTATATACAGACTTTGCCACAGCTTTCGATTCTGTGAACCATGATATTCTTCTGTCAGAGCTGGCTGGGCTCTGGTGTCCTTTATTCTTGGTTCTCTGCCTACGTTTGTGATTGCTCTTCCACACCCTTTTTCCTACGTCCAAATAAAAAAATATCTTGCACTTAGGCTCGAAAATGTTTCCTTTCTGTCGCCCCTGACATTACTCAAAACAACTGGGTGCTTCTGGGAAGCGTGAAAGGCACGAATATACTTCTTTTATGAAGAAAGAACTTTTGACTTTGGATTAACTTGATTCCATTTTTTCAGCTTTCAAAATCAAAGTTTTTAATTAAAAAACTTTTATTGTATTTGTACATAGACGTTTTAAGCGAAATATGTCCCTTTCGTTTAGCTGCTCTAATCAGTCTTCATCTTGACTGGCAGAAGCTGAAGAAGAGGGCAGATTTCCTTCTTAACTCCGATACCTATCGAAAAGTTGAATGAGGTATAAAAATGATTTTTGTGCGCGAAAATCCATTTGTCGCTTCCAATTCGCTAATTTTTTTGTTGCTTCGATAAGATTTGCATAAGTTGTCCATGTCGATAAACAAAAAATCATGTTCAAGGTAAAATACCATCAAGCTATTGTATCTAAAATATAATTACTATAACCAATTAATAGAATTCAATTGTAACTTTTTCAATGCAACTGTTTCAATGATTGATACCAGCAATTATTATTAGAATTCTCACAATTATCATTAGAATCACGGTCAAAACTGGGCAAGAACTGCTTTCATAAAAACACCACCAAACATCATACTTAACACCCACAAAACCTTAGTACACTAACCCACGAGAGGCAATGGATATTGTTGCCTCAGGTACTTACTCCAAGTCGGTGATATTTAGCCGCCCAAGTAATTTATTTTCATGCTGTTAATGCTCGGCGACAATTATTTAGTGCTGCTGGTGTTTTTCTTGCCTCATCGCGGCCAAATGGTTGATTTCCTGCTCGGCGACAAGCATCACACAATATTATTAGCGTGATGTGGCGTGGCGCGATACAACTCGATTCTACAACAGATTGATCGCGATTAGTTCAAGCAACATGATGCAGACCTTGATATTCAGTCATTAGACTAAGATTACTTAGGTTGAACGCAATGCTAATGCTTAGCTAAACAAGTTTCATACGAAAACGCAAAGAAATTCAGTTTCGAATTAAAGCTAACAATGCAAAACGCTTTGGTGACTATGCTGCTCTCCTTAACTACTCGTACATACTAAAGTAACTACATGCGGAACGCATTGCGTTTATCTACAGGAAAAACCCAGTTCCAGAGATAATCGCACACTCCCAGATGATATATGGCTTGTGATTTCGAGCTATTTGATACACATTAATCACAGTTTTGATGAATGACGAACAACTATGAATGGTGAACTTGAACTGGAAAAAGCAGGTGGTGATCCACTTTCAGGCTACATTCCATAAAAGGTGACGCCTAGACCTAAATGCGGGAGTACCTACTGACAGAAACATTCATTTTGCATTCGATTGCTTTTCTTTTATTTTCATCAAGGAGGACACAAAATAGTATTCATAATTTATAAATTAAATAAAAATGAGGAACCATCCCCACGGACGTGGTGTGCAGGGACATTGTGAATGATGGCTGCGATCATTTTCACTCGATAGATAGGACAAAGTGGGTTGAAGGTGAGCGAAAATGTTCATTTACATAAAGTTGAAGACAAATTTGGAAATATCTACAAGAAAAATAGGCGAAACTCGAAAGGAATCACAGACTTAAGAGCAGTATGGGAAATTTGGGCAGCTGTGTGGTGAGACTCCAGCTGGGTATTGGCGTTCGGTCCATCCTGGAAGTGGAGCGACTTGCGGAGCATGTCCAGCACCGGCAGTATCGCAGAACGGGTAGTTGGGGCAGGTTTGTGGGTTGACACCAGCTGGGTACTTGTCGCCGGCCGGGAGAGCATTAGAGGCTGGACCAGTCAGGGCAGGTGCGGCGTTCCAAGCAGGAGCAGCTGGGGCGCCCCATTGTCCTGCTGGGGCTGCGTTATTCCATGATGGAGCCGGGTTGTTCCAGGCTGGAGCTGGTGCTCCCCATTGTCCAGTTGGAGCGGGATTGTTCCAAGCTGGCGCTGGTTGCCATTGACCTGTTTGGTGTGGTTGTGGGTTGTGCAAGAGAGCGTTGTCGCAAATCGGGAATCCTGGGCACAGAGCTGGATTCACTCCAGCTGGGAATTGGGCAGCCTGCTGGTGCTGAGGAGCCGCCGCGGCGAAAGCGATCATTGCAACGATAGCCTGCAAGCGAAAAGAAATATTGTGTTACATGCGAACGTGTCGAAAGGATTATTTTAGGGTTTCATTACAAAATTCACTATACATTTCAACTCTGCACTAAGACTTTCCCAATAAAGTTCGTAATCCTTCTTACTGTATTTTTGAAATTAAATCTTCACCAAATCACTATATGCACTTGGTACATCTCGTTTCAACTCACCAATTTCGAGAACATTGTGAAAAAATTTATTTCGTTTCTGGACTAGTAGTAGATGAACTAAAACTTCCAATAGTAAACTCAGCCGATACTGGACTGCTTTGATGTCTAACGGTCTGCGATCAGCTTTTATATCAAAATTTGTATTCAATCGAGGAAAAAATTAGTTGTGACACCACACCCCAGCATAATAATCGATTCAAAAGAGCCTGTTTGTCTATGTATGTGTATGCAAAGGTGACCAGACTTGCCGTGTAGAATTATGGTGGCGGTAACAGTTGCCGCTCTACAATAGAACAACGAGTATGTACTTAGTTTGCAGGTTTTAATGCATTTTTTTGTCATTCAGCAGCATTCTTTCAAATTGCGATCGCTCGTGCGACCGCCAAGTCCAATCCAATCCAGTTCAGTTGGTTTTTCTTACCACGGAAGAAAATTAAATTACGGTGTACTCGCTATGTTGGATTGAGTCGATACCTACACAAACAACAGACATGGCTCGGACCGGCCTGGCTGACAATGGTGTCAATAACTGGTCTAATAGTTGTCGTTATATGCAGATATTACACTTGCATATGATTGTTTTGTAGTGTTCCTGAACTACTCTCACTTTAGTAGACCTATATAATTAAACTTGGATTAAATATGGGAGTTGAATTCATTGCAAAAAGTTTTAGTTTTGATCGCATCTGTGAAATCTAATGCAATATATAGGACTGCTAGTTAAGGAAATACGAGCATAGGGAAATGCAAATGAAATGATAGGAGAAAAAGTGGTGAAATGAATGGACCTAAGAGGATAGGTGAAAAATTCCACCAGAAAATATTTTGAGTTCTGTGTTACATTGAGCGTTGGCCTCTTGCCTGTAAGAATTAATTCCGATTCTGGGTCACTCCAGAAGGTCAGGGTTCTAAGTATTTTTTTTAAAAAATGTATAGACTTACGATGCCGCATAGCTCTTCAGTCACTGGGATCGGAAATCGTTTTGATTACCAAAAAGAACTAAGCAATGGGCATTGTCCCAATATTCTAGAAAGAAGTTCACTATGAAGAGCCAAAACCACCATAAAAACTTGTGAACTGTCATATATTCTAGAGAGTTACCGGGATCAGCTACCACCGTGAACTTAGAGCCCTCCATGTACGGCTTTAAAGTTTCAATGGGTCAAAAGACCGCGAGACACTCTCGCTCTGTCACGGAGCGCTTTTGTTCGACAATAGCCAAAGCTTGATTAAGGTAACAGATCACCTCTTCATCATCGGGCTGTTCACCGAACTCACTCCCTTATTTGAGGCATCAGTCCGAATGGCAAATGATAGACGGTAACGAGGTTCGTGATCGGCGACTTCCACGTCGCAAAATCTGGAATGTATCTCCGTTACCACGACATCATCTCCAAGATTTGTCGTACCATTTTCACACCCCAATGACGATGAACATCTATCATCGCTTTGACTTTGTCCGGACCCACACTCAGCCAATTTTCATTCACCCCATACCCCAAATAACGAAGGCGAGAATGGCAGAACTCATATTTTTCCCAAGGTATCCTCAATTCAGCTTCGCGCAACTGTCTGAACACCTCCTTCAGGATATTCAGATTCTTTACATCCAGTCCTGTGTGACCACCATAATGTCATCTAGGTTGGTGAATACGAACGGCTCAATCCACTAAATAAGGACGGCTATTACTGTCGGACATGTGCACCACATACTCTACTTGATTATCTCTTGAAATGAAGGCGTCTGCCGTCTCCCTGTTGGCGGTCTTTAGAAGGCGGATCGTTGCTATTAGATGAATTTCTTGTTTGGACACTTTTTACTGGCCCTCTCCCACGACAGTTTGAACGTTCCGCCTCTACCATCTCTTGTTTTCCTCACCCGAAACAGCTCCGAGGTCCACGGCACTCCCTTTATGTACGTCTTGGCCTACTAGAGTTCGTACATGAGAGGTTCTGTCGTAGTACAGATGCCGCCGCCACTGCTACATCTACCGTCTCCAAGGAAGCCAAGTCAGGTTCCCGTAACCTGGAAATTCTCAGAAGAAGAGGTGGTGTAAAAGACTCCACGCAGTCTCTGGTCGCCTCAAGTGACGGACCCAGCCCCACTAGCTCCACAATCGATTCGATCTTTACTATTAAGTCTGGTAGAAGGACGCGATGCTTTTCTTTAAAACTTTCAGTTTGTCCTTCTCGCCAAGCGGCTAGGTAAGTCAGCAGAACAGCCCTTTCATCGCTGCCATATACACTCCAATGGACTCTATGTCACCCTAATCTCCTCCAAAAGGCAATCATCATAGTCAGCGGGGAGAAACTCGGCACGCAGCTTCTTCACCAGTTTTTCCCCGCTCCAACAGATCGAGCGATTTACGTGGAACCAAATTAGGGTCTTTCCTCCGAAGATGTTCACGGCCGACCGGAACAACTGGGCTTTTGTAAGCTGTTTTGAAGCTCTCTCCATGCAGCTTTACTCCCCAAAAATTTAAGAGGCTCAAATGATGGTATTCTTGGGACACTCAGTCTCCTCGCTCATCTCATAACCTGCCTTGAAGAGGAGGTCCGCCATTCCATCAGAAACTGGCTCTTGGTCTGCCTCAGGAAATCCACTTTCTCTGTAGTTTCCCCTCTCATATTGCCCAGGCAGCGCAAAGCGAAGCATATCATTCATTGAATCTTTAGGAAATAGGACTCAGTTACAAATGAAGCATAAAGATAAAAGCCGGCACACGCATTGACTTTTCTTTCAGATCAGATGTTTTGCATAACTTATCCGACCTGGTTCTGGGGGCCTTGGCTAATGCCGTAATGACTGAATTATAAGAAACTGTAATTTTGTAACAAATAGTCATAGCACCTGTCAAACGCGATCACTTGCTGATCAATTTATTAAAAAAGTTTAATTCGAGAAGGAAACCAAAGGGTGGTATTGGTATTTATCTTAAATTTAGTGCTGATCTTAAATTGAATTCTACGTTTCTTCATAAGTTCTTCGTTGTTTTATTTTGTTAAAACCTGATCATTTCTGTGAGGTGTCAAAATGCCACTTTTTATCATTATTCGACTCGCCATAATATGTCGTTTGTGTGTCAAATGGTCATGATGATGTTGCTATCATAAAAATTCGTTATAAAATTATGAAACGTTCTGACAGAATTTTTAAAAGAAATTATTATCATTTTCTGCCATCCAGGTAAACGCAGTATTAGCTTCTACTTTTGCCATTCGGGTTCATTAACGAAAACAGTGTGTCAGCACTTATTGAATAATTTGGAATCAGAATATCATTTACAAAGACTCAGATGTATCACTCCTAGACCCAGACGTGAAAATGTCATATACTGCTTCTGAAAACTTTGTTTTTCTTTTTCAATTTAACGACATTGAATCAAAGGTTCCCAAAAAAATATTTTTTAGCTGGGTTCCTTAAATATTCAATAGCTAGATTGCTGGAAACTTTTGCAGAGCTTGGACAGAACGTTGGCTCCAAATTTGATCATCGCAGCTCGAGCTCTCAATCAGTTTAGCTTAAAGCAATGAAAATCTCTGAAATCCAGGGAAACTAAGTCCAAGATATAAATCTTTTCACTCATAAGAATTGCTGATGAAATGCGAATCTACTTGCTTCATTCCCAAAGAACAGAATACAGGTTGCGGTGAGAGAACTTTGCTTTGCTTTTCAAATACTTCTCGATCTACCGAGAAACTTGAGCAAACCAAAGTTCTTCCACAAAACTCCATTTCGTTTCTAACAAATCGAAGTTGAAAAATTATTAAGTATTTCAATATAACCACAAAACTCTTTCATTCAAAAGCTAAATTGGCCGTATTCACAACATATCCTCTACGCGAAAATATGCACAATGATTTGCAATATAGCAAGTCAAACAAGGAGTTGAATTCATCGATGGATATTATGTACGGCAACAGGTTGCCCTTGATCATTGGTCCGGAAAAGCGACAGCCCAGCATACTCGTATGTATATCCATCTACTTCAACATATACATTGCATACTTACCTACATATAAGTACCCATGTATCATACATATGAGATCATACTCCTAATCCCGCAAAAGTATTATGGTAAGAGAGTAGAAAAAATCCAAACTACTGGTCTGCATGGAAACTAAACTGGAAACGAACGAAATCGAAAACTGAATTGTCAAGACCAAAAGTCATATACAGCAAACTGGACCTGGACAACAACAACAATGACAACTACTCTCACTCTTAACTGCTATCTGCTCGGGCATTCCTTATAAATTCAATGAAATCAACTGTACAGCGCCTCTGTACGTATGATTGTATGACACTCGCGTGCGGAATGTTACTTCTAAATAATGATACACTTGATAGTTACTGTTACTGGCGCTGTTTCCTCGTTTGTTTCCTCAGCTTGGACCAGCTTCACGCTGACCTGGGCTAAAGAATAATATAGAGCGTGGTGCTGGGCTGTTAAAATCAAGATCATGCACATGTTCCTCTTATGAAAACATAGCCGACAGCGGGTAACGTCTTATGCTGCACCTCTTGTCTATTACTTTTATGTAGTTTGGTAGGTGGTACCCGGTAAGTGGCTCGAGGCAATCGATTTGTATCGTGTGAATACAATTTCGTTATAGCTGTTTTGGTGTAAGGAAAGAAAAGCGATGTGACTGGTTGTAATGTAGGTTGATGTCACCTCTATTGTTACATTGATTGACTAGGTCATTGACCGTCGATGGCTATACCAATATGTGCTGAAACTTTTGACTTTTTTTTTAGAGGAGGAAGTCTTAGCACCATAAGGAACGCAAGTATTGTTAACTCCTACAATGATAATCTTTGTGTGCTGGTCTGAGTTGTAAATTTATATTTTTTCTAGATATTTTAAACTCTAATCTTCTCTAATTACTAAGCAGAATTTGAATCATTTGAATATGCAGAATTTTAATTTGTAAAATTATGCACATTGTCGTTCGATGCGTGTCAACTGTATGCAGATGGTAAGCAAACTTGTTTGATGGGGTTTTTTTTCGGTTGCTAGAAGAAGTGACATGATCGAAAGAAATGAATTATGACAAAGTGAAAAAAGGACCCAGAAGAAATTCACTTTAAGGCTATAAATCCGATACAAGAACGTTTTTTTTTTTTGAAGGACTTGAAAGGTACAGCTAAAACATCACTAAAATACTTCACGCAGTCCAGTTGACTTTCATCTACTTAAAAACCATAGTTTAAAGGTCTTGATTTTATGTTAAAATTGGCTTATAGAGGTTTAATTGGATTCCTCAATTGGATCAACTGCACTTTTTTTTTATTTATTATTTTTTTCACTGTAGCTATTTCCCTAGTTTCATCATTTTACATGCTGATCCACGCTGGACGTAAATCATCCAAAATCCAAATGATCACAAATATGCTATACATAACTAGCTCGTTGTAATAGTATCTTACTCATTTTTTTTACTGCCAGCTTAAATCTTATTTCAAAATTATTTGCTTTATTATTTAACACAGTATTTGGATATTTTGCTAATATTTTTCCCTCATTGATTCCTCCACAATCATTCTTCAGAAATTCCTTCTTATAATAACAAATTGTCAAGTAAACAGTGTCTTCTAATATGTCTATACAGCTATCTAAATCTTCATTAAGCGCCTGTACTTTTGGAATTTTGAAGAAATAATCGTATAGGTTATTACGTGAAAACGTCAAACAATTCTGTGAGAAATTTTAAGTATGGGCCTGTTGATCAGAACTTTTACATGGTTTTAGATACACACACTGTTCTAGTGCATTTCCTTGGTAGTGGGCAACAGTTTTTCCAAAAACTAGTCAAAATAAAATTTGAAATATTACTGTTCTTATTTTTATTCCTAATAAATATTTGAACATTAACTTTCACTAAAATTCGCAAACATTCAGCAAATTCGAAGATCAACCTTTAAATTTAATATTTTACTAAATCACTGTTGGACATTTGACCTAAACTCTACCCTTCGCTTTCTTGTTTCTCGTCTTTTTTCTGCATCTCTACATTTTCTAATTTTAATATATTGTTCAGAAATTGATAGGCTGCTAACTTGAGCCCCGCCCGATAAGTTTCCTTCAATCAAGACGTTTCCTTGGAACAAAGTGTGTTTCCAAGCATTTTAAATATATAACTGGGGTTATGTATTTTGATCATGAAAAACTTTTATCCAGGTGATATTATATCCTCAATCTCTGCTTATTTGATGATACACAAGTATGATTATCGTCTCTATTTTCTCTCACTATCCAGCTTATGCTACTTTATCTCCCTACGGTCTTTGATACCGAAAAGAGCGCTACCGAAACGTCAGGCTAAAGAGCTCTGAATCGAAAGATGCTAAGTCTACCAAGCTTAACCCAAAGTAAGTGGCTTAAACCGCAGAGGAGCCACTCGGTATGGGGGCCATCACGTTTCTGAGGACAGGGAGAACCATATAATTAGACCCTCTTTGCTGATGGGGTCAGCGTTGGGACTACCTTCACGGTGGGTGACTGTCTTCGCCTCTTGACTCTAGGTACAGACAGCTATTACCTCCGAGGAGCAGGACCTCGACCTGTACCTTCATTAATAATTGTGAATGTACTTCAAGTTAATCTTCACCATTCCAATTCCCTGCTTGTCTAAGACAGGAGAGGAGCTAATCTTAATGCAAAAACCATGGGTTTCTAAGAACAGGATTTGCGGGTTACACACCAATGCATACAGACTGATAGCACCAGATGGTTTGTAGAAACTATGAGTTCATTTTCATGTTAAGAATAAGATTAATGAGCTCACAATTTTCGTGGTAAAGATAACATGGCTATTGCAGCGGCAATCGATCAAAGACCATGCTGCTTTGTTTCTTGCTACATAGCTCACGATCATGGCGCTAGCCCCTTCTGAGACGCTGTCAACGATGTTGTGGCTGAAGTCACAAGAATTGGTCTGGCTTTTATTCTGCGAGGTGACTCTACTGAGGTGTGGGGCAGCTACAGCACAAATGCCGGGATAAAGCCCTTTTTGACCCATGACATTTTGAACCGACCTTCCTCACCTAACATCGTGCGGTGGCTCTTGAAGTTACCCTGTGGACGATATTCACATCTCCCCTGTAACTGGAGGGTTTTAGCGGAGTATTTGTTCTCTGATCATAGGTACATTTCTTTCAACGTGGCTAGCCACAGCTCAACTGAGCAGGTAGCCTATATAAATAGAAAAAAGGTCATTTACAATCACTATTATTGTGCTCCTTCAGAAGCGGCGCACTAAACGGAGCAAGCTATTAGCGGAATGACGTTTCGTAGGATCCCCAACTCTCAATTAGGCTGGGTTGTATTCGAACCATTTAAATCTCCGCGCCTTAATGGGGTATTTTCAGGTTGCTATCCCGCACTCCAAAGAAGTAACGTTACCATGGCTGTGAGAGGTACATAACGCGTGCTTTTGCTTTTCGTATGCTTCCACCCGCAGGCAGAAAACTATAGTTGTGTGTATCCATAAAGCAGGAAAAATTTTGCATCGTCCAATATTTCTTAGCTATGTCGTGTTTAAGAATCTGGAGAGGATAATTGACTATTACATTGAAAAGTCACTAGATCCTTATTAATCTCTGTCACAGCATGCTCGTACCAGAGGAGTCTGTTGAAACTGAGCAAATTGACAAATTTCTTGATCCTAAGAAATATACGCTTACTGCCTTCTTCGACATTGAGGGGACCTTTAAAACCGTAAAGTTTGATGAGAGTTTTGAGTCACTTTCGATGCTGCATGTTAATGAGCTTTCATCGTGCAGCTTCTTAGGAATATAGTGGTATTCTCTTCCTTGAAGAATGCTCATAGACGACGAGTAGTGGCCATGGGTACACCTCAAGGTGGAGTCCTCTCTCCTCTGTTGTGGAACACCACGAAAATATTCTTTTTGATGAGGCTGAACCGTGCTGGCTGCAAGATGGTTCTTTAACTGTACCATAGTAATTTTGGGAAAGTATTTATCTACGCTCTCCGAGAGGTTCAATCATTCTCTTCACATACTTTCACGTTGGAGCCGTAAGAGCGGCTTGAATGTGAAACCAAGCAAAACAGAGATAGTATTTATTTATTTATTACCAAGCAAGGCGTACATGTATAAAAAGAATAAAATAAAATAGTACATGCACAAAATTACGAAACAAAATAAAAATAAAACAAACTATATAAATACAAGACTAATAAATAGTGCATAAATAAAATAAGTTATAAACAGACAATAAATAAAGTGATAAATAAATGACAGATGGCAAATGAATAACTAACAAATTAAATAGTGCATAAATAAAATAAGTTATAAACAGACAACAAATAAAGTAATAAATAAATGACAAATGGCAAATGAATGATTAACAAATTAAATACCAAATTTAAATTGAACATACAATACATATATGTTAGTATGGTGAGGGGGGTGGGGGAGACTATAAAGAGAGAGCCTTGATGATGTTATTTTTAAACGTTGATTTAGAAATCGTAGGGGAAAAGTTCTCGCTCATGCTATTGAATAGCTTGCAGCACCTATTTATTGGCTCGTTTGCTGCATATGTTGTGTTGTGATGGTGTTCAATAAGCAATCGTCGGGATCTAGTGACTCTCAAGGGCTGATTGAGTACAAACTTTTCTTTCAAGAAGACGACATTAACCACGTCTCTGATGACATCGAAGCTGAAGCAGGCAGATAACATTAATCTTGTCGACGCAAGGGGTAACAAATTCATACATTTAAGGCGATATTCGTATGATGGTAGATTACTGAAATCATAAGGGTTGAAAAGGTCCCTCAAAGCGAATAGTAAAAATTGCTTCTGAACAGACTCAAATCTTTGGCTATGAATTTCAAAAGCCGGATTCCAGATAGTGCACGCATATTCAAGAAGAGGTCGCACGAGTGAAATATACAAGGATTTAGTAACCCAGAGATTCTTAAACTCTTTGGCCCGTCGCTTAGTTGTTTACTTTACAACCAAGTTGTTTACTTGCTCGGGAAAGCACTCTATCGTAATGAAGATTAAAGCGGAGCTTTTCATCCAGGGTGACATCGAGATCTAATATGTTGTCAACCCTGCTGAGTGACTTATCGTTGAGGCGGTACGTATAATGAACGCGTGCAGTTTTGCGAGAGAAGCTGATTTTCTTAGAAATTAGACCCTGGAATTTCACGAATTGCAAGCGGTCGTGTAGGTAGGAGCCAAGCCACTTTAGTAAAGGTCCTGCAATTCCAAATTGTTTCAGCTTGGGGATCAAAACGGAGTGGTCAACTCGGTCGAATGCTTTGCTGAAATCTGTCTAGACTGCGTCAATTTGATCACCTTTCTCCATTTTGCATAAAACATCAGAAACAAGGACCATAAGATTAGTTGTAGTAGAACGACCTTTTCTAAATCCATGCTGCTGCTCGTTCAGTCGAGCGTCGACCAGAGGAGAAAGTTTGCAGTAGATGATTTTTTCAAAAAGCTTTGGAATAGCAGATAGAATGGCGATGCCTCTATAATTTTGAACAGAACGTCTATCGCCACTTTTATAAATTGATGTAATATAGGAAGATTTCCAATACGAAGGAAATAGCCCAGAGGAGAGAGAATTATTGAATATAGTATGAAGGGGCGAGATCAGTTGTTTTACACACTTGATCAGGAAAGTAGGAGGGAGGAGATCAGGTTCAGGGCCCTTGTTACTGTCAAGCTCCATAATGGCAGTAAATTACAAGGAAGTAGTATCTACTGTTTACAAGGTCTCTATTGACCTGAGTCAGAGAGTCAAATATTTGGGGTCGATCCTCGACTCGAAGCTACTATGGAGCGACAATATAGCACGAAGAGAGAGAAACGCTTTCGATACTCTTTACTGCTGCAAAAATATATAAGAGCAAATTGGGGTTTGAAACCTCGTACTGTTGCTTACCTTTATACCGCAGTGATTCAGTCAATTCTATTGTTTGGAATGGCGTTCTGGTGCCAGGCTGCTCTTTAGACTACCTACCAACGCTTGTTTGCAAAACTGCAAAGGTTAGCGGCACTCATGGTGACAATCCACACTACCCCTATTAAGGCGCTTTTCGTTTAGCTTCATTGGTTACCAACCAATCTACTAATCTTACAACAGGCTATTCTTGCTGCTGTGAGACTGGCTTGTATTTCAGCATGGAATAAAATAGAGTTCGGCTATGGTAGAATCTTATCTGAAGGAGTTTTTGCTCCAACGGGCTTTGGCTACATCGCTCCGGAGCTTCTACTTTTGGAGTTTGCAGCTCGCATTCCTGGTAGGGATGAATGGCAAGATGGAGTCACCCTTGGAAGTGGTCTTATCCATGTGAACACCGATGGCTCAAAGTTAAACAATAAAGTCGTGAGTGGAGTATTCTCGGATGAGTTGACTGTTCGTCTATCAGACCATTATAGTGTCTTTCAGGCAGAGGTTGTGACTATTTTTCAGGCGATTGGCTGGCTTCTGTGCAATCAAATGTATTTAATATCAATTTTCTTCGAAAATTAGTAAGTATAGTTATAGTGGTTATATAATGTAGAATAGTTTGCCCATACTTCTAAGTATTATGTTAACCACTAATTTAGTTAATTCAATTCTTAAAATGTAGACATGTAAAAGGATTTGTAAAAGTAAATCCACCACAACTCTTATTGGATCTAGTGATTATTTCCACAGCTCACTTTACCCCCGATTTAACTCAGGTAACTATTCACAGTTAGGCTAACACAAACCGTTCGAGTCTAAGTTCGAACTACGGACTCCTCACACAAGAGCCTGTACTCTAAGAACATGTATTTGAGCCATGCAAAATAAAACTTAATCTTCAGAAAACACATGTGTTTTAGCTATCGACTCAATGCATAGTTAAGGAAAATTTTGTTCCAAGGACAAATTTGAACAAAATTCACAAATGTATTAAGGTAGAATAAGGTTATGAAAATGAGATAAGTTTAAATAAGTCAATAAGGGCCTTTCGATTTCCCCTACATATGTTATGTTGAAAGAACTACAAGTAAACGAGTGTAGACTAGCTTCACTCTAATGCATTTCGACTGAATTTCAAGGCATTTTTCGACCATCCACATCTTGTCATGTGAATAAGTACATGGAAAAATATTCGTAAGTAATTCGTAATAAACATTCCAATACATTAAGGAAATCGCATAATTGCAATTCTTGACCATGCCATATTGGAAATGAAATCAGTTAATCATTGTCTTATTCACTTTTTGCCTCTCAATGCAAAAAAAAAATCAAAAGTATGCATTAGATAGGGGTACATTACATACTAATTAATAATACTTACTAGTGCTAGCAACAAAAAAAAAATGTAGATATATCTCCATTTCCGTTTCTCACTGCCCATTAATTTCAGTTCTATTGAAACATGTTCTCAATGTGACGTGATCCAACTGACTGCAACTTTCAGCTCCTTTGAAGCATAGAGTTGTGTTGATTGCGTTTTGATTTAATTAGAATCGAATTGTTGCATTTCTGGTCGCATTGAATCGCTCAATGATATCAATGTGCTTACAATGAAACGTAGCTACATTTCTGAGTCGAATTCTCCTCCAGTCGTCACTGAAATGACTGCAAATACAAATTGCAAACGTACTGAAAAATTAATCGACTTTCACGTAATAGCTGTCTAAGCACCGGTCAAGTTGCTCCAGGCACGCTTCATGGCTTTCAAGTCGCCTATCTAATTTGGACACCAAAATCGTAGAAAAAGTCGATAAGCTGTTAAATACGAGTACTCAGCAACAATAACAACAATTAATACAGTTCGAAATGTTAGTTGTGTGATTTCATTGTTGAGATTCAACAATATATTTGCTTACGAGAATTGTTGCTATTTTGTTTATTTGTTTGTTTGATTCGATTGTCGTTGCGTGTTGTGTATGTACGGTACAGAATATTTTCAATGCCACCAATTTATGATTATGGCATGGAAGTTCGTTGCTCAGGCTTCAAGAAGTTCGATTTGATGCTGACTCTGTCGATCGACCGGCTACTTTTTAATTTCACGATCACAATCGAAGGTCATGAGCAATATACTGAGCGGATTGCGGCTTACTTGCTTGCCACTATCTTTGCTTTTGTTATTAATCTGTTGGGATATGATTGGTATGTGCATACGCAGATGCCTGTCGGATTCCATTGTTCTTAACGGCGTTTTTGTAATCCGTTGCGCAATTATAAGAAATCATATCATAATAGAACAGTAATTTAGGCGTCAACGGAAATAATTTCAGCCTAATTTAATCAGCGATTATGTTTCGGTCACGAATTCATTCAGCCCACGCGATAATAAATTTGGAGTATATCGACATTATGGTCTTGAGTTGAATTGTCTGTCGTGTGTGCCATATTTTATGGAAATTCGTTGCAAGTGATTTATTAGTTTTGTTTTGAATATGATTCATAAGCGGTGTTCGAAGGTTTTGTCACCTGAAAGACTTCAAGCTGTCGAACATATGTTAGGGAATGCGAGCAACAGATTTTTGGCGAATTGATTTGAACATTTTCTGTATATTTACCAAATATGTTTTTCCCAATCAAACTGCTTTGGAAAATATTCAGTTGCTTTTGGATGTTTTTTTTTTTTTAATTGTTCGTCATTAAGTTAATTTCGATTGAAACAACATTAAGGAACGCCGAAAACGTGAACGAGTTGAGTCCCATAAAAAAGTAGGAAAACATTCCCGGAACAATATTAAAGTAATGAAGTCAAAATCAAATTCTATAAAGATAATTTGTGCCTTAATGCAGATACGAGTTTTATGATCAGCTGTATTCAAGCAAAAAATAACCAGTATATTTTCGATAATAGCACACACGTAAGTAGGTACTAGCCAACTAACTATAACAATCGAATCAATACCCAATATTTTATAACTTCCTCTTACGTTCTGAATAGTCAAAAAAAAATTTCTTTATTTGAATTGTTCGAAATGCCAGTGGCAAATAATCAGCTCCTCAATATAATCTTGATCATGAGATCGATCAAGAATATTCAAGGCAATTTCGCATAGGTTTATTAAGATATGTGTAGGTACTTTAATTTACTTATTTCGAGTACAAAAGGTTATTATCAGAAAAATCACATACTTTACAGCTGATTAACAATGCGTAGTCGGATAAAAGTTCGCTCTATAGATACAAACTCATAACTTAACAAGGAAGTGCTGATTTGAAACTATTTAATGTTTAATGAGCAGATCAACGATAAAGAATTGTGGGATGGTAAAGGGTGCTGCGTTCATAGAAGAAAAGGAAGTAGTATTTTATTAACCTTTTATTTTATTAACCTTTTTTGAGACAGAGAAAGAAGCAAGTGAAGAGCAGATAGAAGAAGTTAGCTGAACCATCCATAGTCTAGTGCCGCAAATATTCTTTATTCGTAACAAATATTATTTAAGGCCGCCTATGATAGTATAGCCAGGATAGTACTGTATAAAGCCTTGAGAGAATTTGGCATCGCAAATAAACTGACACGATTGTGTAGGTTGACCATGACCAATGTAACAAGTCAAGTTAAAATAACCGGATTGCTATCCAGACCGTTCAACATTTTCAATGGGCTCCGACAATGGGATGGTCTCGCCTGCCTCCTCTTCAACATGGCGTTAGATAAATCAATCCGAGACGACTCTGGTACGTCAACGAGAGGGACTATTCGTCGCCAAGTCCTGCCAGATACTGGCTTATGCAGATATTATAGACATAATTGGAAGATCAGAACTAGCTGTACAAGAATCCTTCATCCAGATCGAGTGAGCGGCACAAAAACTGGGGCTGCACATAAATGAAGGAAAAACTAAGTACATGGTGGCAACATCTGCAGGAACAACACCTAGAGTTAGTCAAACCTTCAGGATAGTTGAGCATGAATTTGAAATAGTACCATCTTTCAACTACCTTGGGTCTATCGTAGCAGCCGATAACATCATCAAGGAAGAAATGCGCGGGATGCTGCTCAAATCCAACAAAGCCTACTATACAGTCTGTCAAGGCTCTTCAAATCCCGAAATCTCAAACGAACATCAAAGCTCCTGCTGTACAAGACCATGGTCCTGCCAGTACTCACGTATGGAGCCGAGAATTGGGTGCTCAGCAAAAGGCACTCTGACCTCTTAGCTGCGTTCGTGAGGAAAGTCTTGAGGAGATTCGATTCCGGAGACGCTATAACCATGAGTTGTACGCTATCCACCGAGAAGGAGATATAATAGCTAAGATAAAGCTGGGTACACTCTGGTGGGCAGGACACCTAGCTCGAATGAGCGAAAAGTATCCTGCTCAGAAAACCTTTTGTGGCAGATTTTACGGCAGACGACAGTGTGGGAGACCTGGAGGGATGGCGTTGACCAGAACGCTTGAAGTCTACGAGTGCCCAATTGGATGACATCGGCTCGAGATCGGGACCGATGGAATAAAAATCTGTTGACGGAGGCCAGGGTCGGACCCCGGTTGTAGTGCCGATTATGATTAGGGGCAAGCAAATCAGCTTGCAATTGTCCGTAGGCTTGATTGCCCTATATAATTTTTATCAATTTTCAATCATCATTAATTTTTCATCCGCATATAGAAGACAGGAGGAGCTGATAACAAACGGAAGGTCATTGACAATCAACATGAAATGTCAAGGGTCTAGGTTAAATCCTTAAGGAGCTCCGAATGTGGGAAATATAGGGGAAGGAATAGAACCATTGAAAATGACTCTGCAGGGACGACTATAGGAGGGAAACTAGAAGAGAAGGGAACCAAAAATGCCAAACCATTCAAGTATATTGAGTAGCAGGCTATGATTCTTAGAGTCAAAAGTCTTCGAAAAGTCCGTATAAATTACATCAACTTGACGTTGATAATCGAAGGCACAGGCGACAAAACTAGTGAGCACTATAAAGTTGGTCGTTGCAGAGCGGCTCTAGATGAAACCATGCTGCCCAGGAGCAAGAAAAGATTGTAGAGAAAAATAAACTCTATTATAGACAAAGCGATCAAGGAGTTAACTGGAACAGTGAAACAGTAGAGGGAGGATATAGGACGATAGTGGCAAACGATAGATGGATTTGAAGATTGGGAAGATATTGGCGGCTCTCCATAAAGAAACGAATACACCAGATGCAAGGTTAATGGTGAAAGGAACACAGAAAGAGGATGAGAGGAATTTTACAAGAGTATTGGGGATATCGTCAGGACAGGAACATATGAACGGACGTAGGGCCAAAAGAATTTTGTTTGGTTAGAACAGATTGAAACCTCCATTCCCAAGAAATAATCACGTATTGCCTTCTTTAGCAGTCTTTTAGCTTCACAACGGAAAACACGGAATTCCTGAAGATCAGTGGGTGAGCCCGTCTTTTTCAGCTTTTCACCACATTAGCTTTAGCTTTTAGAGCATCAGAGACTTCCATGGTGAACCAAAGAGCATCATTAGGTTTAGAAGGAAGTTTGATGGGGGTAACGCGAAAGATAAGATTCCGCAACCAATCCTTTGAAAAATGAATACCAATTGATAGGACCGATTTATGTGGACATTTTCTGAAAGTCCGATTTAAAGAAGCTATGACGAGGGATAAAACGACATTTATTCCTTTCCTGGAAGTTAAGCCCGGGGAAGAGAGGTTTGATGAGGATCAGGTTGCACATATGCGAAAGGAGCAGGAGAAAGAGAAAGGGAATCTACAGGAATGCTAGAAAGAACTAAATCGATAATTTTGTTGTTGGTATTGCGAAGGTAGTTGATTTTAGAAAAATAACAAAGTGAAAGAAAAGAATATTAAACAGAGGTTTTTGCAGTCCCACTTCGCAGTAGGCATGTTGAAGCCACCAAAAATTAGGAGGGAGATTGCAGCAAATCGGGTGAGAATGAAGACTATAAGCTCAGCGAAAAAACGTTCGTACTTGTTGACATTCGAATTACATTAATAATCAATACAACAGAAAAAAAAATCGTAACAAATCTATGTACATAGATTTATTACAGCAAACATACCACACATAGATCTGAAAAAGAAAGCTGTCCATCCGTATTGATCGTATAATCCAAATGTGATATGTGTCATGTTTGATGGTAGATACCACAGAAAATATTTCAGAAAAAAATATCGAATTAGGCCAAAAACAGAAGAAATTATTTACTCGATCAACATGACATTCGGAACAATTCGGCATTGCTACTAGGTGATTAGCTGGCTGAAACTATATGCACTTTTCAGATATTTTGCTGAAATTTATTTTTTCCGCAGAAGGAAATTGAAAAATAAACGTGCAGGATATTTTTGGGAAAAATTTTATTATTTTTTTTTAGAATGTTTGGACATTTTTTTTTTCTATATCTTTGTAAATATATGTATATACATATTGCTATATATATATATATATATATATATATATATATATATATATATATATATATATATATATATATATTCATTACTGATTGATATTTATTTTTTTCACTAATGGTTTTATCATTTATTTGGTCATAAGTATTGGGTTGACAAACATGATTCTGTTTTTTGATTGAATTTATCTAATCCGACTTCTTGCATTTCTCACATCTGTCAGCACGTTTAATTTGCTAAACTTAATCGTTTACTTTAAGTATATGTCATTTACTGTAAGCGTGAACAATTACTTTTTCTGCTCGGTTCAAAATGGCGAATTTAGTTCGAACAAAACATTATTTGCCGAAAGCTTTGTTCCACTTTTTTATTAGAAGAAAATTTGATGCAGTCACTGCTTTCTGAAGCATCATTCATACCTTTCAAAAGTATTGAAATTTGGTCGAATAATTAGATGGCATCAAAAGAGCCAAACTAAATTAAAATAATAAAAAAGCTAAAAAAATTTACGCATACGAACCGCTAGGTTTTTAATGCATGTTCTAGCTTTCGTGCTCATTGCTACAAACAATTTGTATCGAAGGTCATATACCACTTTGATACGATAACTGCATCGCAAGTCACAGGGCAAGAATGTTTTCACTCGCATGGATTTCAAAGCCCACTTGGTTTTCATTTGCATAATAGAATGCTTATCATATGAAATATGTTTTAATTAAAATTTACATAGCATAGCTCCCTCAGGGTCAAATGTTTTGGGACTCCGAAGGCTATATGCTTGTTTCGCTTAATGAGATTTTGAGCCGTTGGAAGTTTATTGTCCAATGTCCTAGTTTAAAATACTTAAACCGAGTTGGTGGAACTTTTACATAACTCTCTAAAGAATTCCTTATCTAAGAAATTCTCTTACCAGGAAGTTTCATTTCAAATATTACTAAGCAAAGTAAGTCAGTAGTTTTATTTCGAACTGATGTACCGATTTATAAAATCAAAAAACATATCCTGCCTACTAATAAGGATAAATATCCACGATCCACAAACAAGTGCTTTTCTTATTTTAAGAGTTTCTCTCCACTTGATTTCTTGAACATATCTTGTCATAATTTCCAAAGCCGCCAAGCGTTATCGTAGATTTTGGTAAATTCTATTAAATTTCATTCAATCATTATCCAATCAATCATTATCCATATTAACTATTAATCTTCATTGCATAAAATCTCAATTAATCTTTTTTGACAGCTATAAACTGCAAATGATGAGATGATATCAACTTGATCAGCTCAGATATGTGGGCGTGATGCTCCCAAAAGGAGCGAAGGCGCGACCAAAGAAAAAAGAACATCCTCTTTAAAGGTGAATATGCATTCATCTCAATGAGCCGATTCTCAAAAATTTCGCAAAAACTCAAAGCAGCTTGCAGTGTGCCTGTTTCATCAGCTCTGCTAATTATTGTTATTCTCTCACCATGAAAATTGATTTATCGTAGATACTATCGAATCAGCCCGGTAAGAAAAAAGGATTGATTATTTTCAACTTTGACCCTTCGGCACTACAACATTAGTGCCCAACACACCAAAAAAATATCATACGTTGGCACAAAAAAGCCCGTCAATATTGATTTGAGTGATTAAAATTAAATATCTATCGCATTCGATACGAAGTTAACCCTTGCATTTCATATTCATGATTGCGGTCATAGTTTTTTGTTTTGATACATATCTCATACTGAGATCATAACAGTAAACTTAAGCGTCTGATTATATCAACAACCCACTATTTGAGCTGTTTCAATCACAGTTTGTTTTACAGCCAGGCAGTCATAGTGGCGCATAAAATATTGACAAGTTTTGTAGCACTTAATTGAACTGAATGCAGAGCATGTATTTTGATTTGAAAACATCGATCGTTACTTGGAGATTAATCGACACAGCACAACCTTGTATTTTCATTGGCTCTCGATCAAATCGCCATCATATCAAATACTATGAATTTTCCCATTAACATTTTATTTGAATAGTTCGAGTTTTTTTTATGATCGTACGGTTGCGGACTATTGAGTGTTCGTAGTTGGGTCTGAAGTGATTGTTGATCGCAATCAAATGCATGTTTTGATAATTGTGTGAAAAGAATTTACAAAATAAAGTTGACTGAAGTGAGGCTTAAATACCTAATGATTTATTTATTTTCCTAATCGGCTTAAATCAAAGTCGTTTTAAAGATAAATAAAATTATCATTATATTTTTGTTGTGTTTTGATAAGCTGGCATGCTACGTTCTTGAATTGTCTTATTTTCAGCTCAATTTTCCTGATCCACAAACGGTATCAAACGATATCATTTATTTATGCGATTTGTCGCAAGTAAGTCCTCATATCTCTTACATATGTCATGAGAATATCTCCCGTAACCAGCATGGCAGCCGATGCTCTGATGCAAAAGCAAAAGGTAAAATCTATTCTATTCAAAAATTATGAAATGGTAAAGAGTTGATGAGTATTGTCTATTATTAAAAATTTTATTCTTTCTTATTTGATTACATCTTTCCATTTTATTTCTCTGAGTGGAGACTTTGCATCTTTTCTATGATCAGTACGATTTTTAACGTATGATTTTATTTTTTTATGAACCAGTTACTGACTAGTATACCACTTACTGCTGAATAGGACATGTCTCTAGACAAAACAAAAGACTTTCCTTTGTTGGATTTGGCTTGAAAATGATTAAATAGTTCGTTAAAAATTATTTTTTTACTTTAACAAATCTCTTTGAATTAACATTATTTTCACAACTAACATAATAGGGTCACAAATTTGGGGGCTTGAATTTTTCGCCAGTTGGTTATTTTCAATTAGTTGTTCAACTCCTACCCAAATAATGCATTCACGCTAAAACTATTAGCCACACTGTACAGCAGCTAAAGGGATTTACTTTAATTTATTTAGGCAAAGTTCATGATTGCAATAAAAATTCAAAATGGTCTAATATCAAATACACCTACATCTAATAACCTTTTATTCCATTCAAATAATAGCCAACTACTATTCTATTCACTACCAATTAAATCAAACCAGAACATAAACAACCATAAACACTAAATAATGGCGGCTTAATCTGTTAAATAGCCAAGCATAATCATAAATCTGATTCAAGTTAACTGTTAACCCATAAACTAACGTGTCCCAGTGTAATATCACACTTTAGTATCATTTTATTGCAAACATTATTTGCCGTTGATATTTTGCAATATGACAAATTGTAACGATGTGACAAGACGGCGAATTGAAATAATTGGACTTTCGGGATTTCGAATAGTGTTTTTGTGGTAGCTGGTTTCATCTGTTCGGATTAGTTTAATCCACATTGAAACCACGACATTGGGACATTAGCTAGGTAAGCTAATTTAGTTCATTGT
The DNA here is from genome assembly GCA_947369275.1 of Nemotelus nigrinus. Lineage (NCBI taxonomy): Eukaryota > Metazoa > Arthropoda > Insecta > Diptera > Stratiomyidae > Nemotelus > Nemotelus nigrinus. The sequence continues at coordinate 224,247,792 of OX376372.1, read as the reverse complement.
GATCTGTTGGAATTAGATATTGAAAGGTGCGACCGTTCGATTGTACAAATTGCATCATAACTAATTGATTACAATCACCGATGGAAATTAAGCAGAACGAAATATTGAAATGGATCTTGAACTATGAGTTTGAAGTACAGTTAATAATTAACAGTGACCATGGCGATCATAAGAAACTGTGGAATGTACTAAAAATGCACAAAATTAGCCTTGCTCATCAAAGAGGCAGCGTGACTGTATGTCAACCAGACTCTGGAATTCCTATATCCAAGTAACCAGATGTTCTTTCACCTAATCGAGCCCATCTATTCCAGCACTTTCTAGGCTTCTTTCATTTTTTTTATACTCGTCTATTTGTCATAATAGTGACAAAGCTTTAGAGTAAAGTTTTGATATTGTTTTCCAGTTAAGCCTGACGGCAGTTGAACTAAATCAGGCACAGATACACTGAATCTTCGTATGTGCTCCCATTTTCTAGGGAATTAGATTCTTCCAGAAAACACGACGCATCAAATGCTGCTTCTAAGGATTTCAAACGACGAATTGAGGTGGGCCATTAACTCCCTTGAGCGGTTCAAATCTCCGTACCTTAATGGTGTTCTTCCGGCTAGTATCCAGCAGTTTGTAGAGGTTAAGCTACCGTGGCTGAAGGAGACCTATAATGTGTACTATCATTCGATATGTCTTAGTTCTGTTTTGCTAAAGATTCTAAAAAGCATCATTGGTTACCATTTCAGAACATCAATCAATCCTTCATTAATCTGGCAATCGATACCAAAGGCAAGTCTGTCGACACTGGTTTCCATGTTCTTGTTAAGAAAATTAAAAAATTTCTCACTCATAAACAGTATACGCCTGCCGCCTTCTTAAACATTCAGATGGCCTTTAACTGTATCAGGTCTGACGCAATTGTCGAGGCTCTCGGCGGTCTGAATGTTGACATTTTCCTCACAGCATTTACCGAACAGCTCTTCAAGGACAAAGTGGTATCCTTTTTCCTGAGGAATGCTCACTTGCGACAAGTGGTCAACTCGGACACACCTCAAGGCGGAGTTCGCTCTACTTTGTTGTGGATCATTACAGTAAATGCTCTTCTGAGCTGCAAAGTGATTGCTTATATGGCAGCCATAGCAGTGTCAGAAAAGTATATATCTACGTTTTCGGAGAGGCTATATCACTCTCTTTACATACTTTCACATTACAAGAAAGTACAATGCTCCTTGATTTAATTTGCCGACCTTGACTACATAGCTTCAGACACTCTACTGGAGCTCGAGTTCTCAATTCGCATTCCGAGTAGATATCAATGAAATGATGGTACCACCTTCGAGTATGGACTTATTCAGTGTATTTTTATTTTTTTAAAAGGACCATTTACAAGCCCACGAAGGTCCGGTCAGGACTTGCCTAAGCACTGCTTCGACCCGGTCGTGCTCACTCACCTATTGGTAACCACGGACTTCAAGAGCTACCACAGCTTATGGGTCGGTGAGGTAACCCTCCTCCCATTTTATGCGCAGGACTTTCTCAACATGTGTTGATACTACGCACCAGTTCTCTTCGTTTCGTAGCATTGCATCCATGATCGACCAGGCCAATCGTGGACTCAGTGGTGCACCTCAAACTTACGAAGTGGCTGCACATAAAGAATGTGTGCTGAGCATCATCGAGCTCAGTCACACAGTACCGGCAGTACGATGTGACCACCTTACCCATTCTGTTCAGATATTTCCTGAATTAACCGAGCCCTGTCAAGAACTGACAAAGGTAAAAGTTTACCTCTCCGTGGCTCCGGTTAAGCCAAGGCTCAATAAGACCAATTAGCTTAGCCGTACGTCATCTTTTATCACTTTCACTCCAACGTTGGAGGGTAAGCATACGCGCGTGCGTCAAAGCCTCAGCTCTGCCCAGCTCTGAGCGAAAGACGTACTTTTCCTTGCGTTCTCGCGCTAACAGATCGATCGGGATTACTCCCGAAATAACCATCACAGCCGTGCGATAGCTACAGGCGATTCGCAGGGCACACCTGCGCTGAACACTGGCAATGCGCTTCCGGAAGTTCCTAGTTCGAAGCGCATCTCCCTAAAATTCGGCTCCATATAGCAAGATGGAATTAGTCGTCACCATCAGCAGCCTCCGTTTCGTCTCACTGGGTGGTACGTTAGCCTTTAGCCTACTCGGCGATATGACGACTACTAGAGCCCTGCCACATGCCTTGCGGATATGATTCCAAGACGTCAGCTTGATGTCCAGGGTCACTCCCAGATACCTGACCGACTTGCTGGTCTGGACCCCAACGGAGTCAACTGTCATGGGTATGACCGCTCCGCCTTGTCAGCATGACAATCTCTGTCTTTGAGACTGCCAGCTGGAGGCCGTTGTCAGTCATCAACCGATCCACCCTCCTCATAACTTGGTTAAGTCTAAGTTAAGCGAAATCGGCAGATCTAGAAGTGATTACAGCTACGGCGTCATCAGCGTAACCTACTCGGTACACATCCGCAGGCATTTCCAGGCGCAGCAGATCATTGTACATGATGTTCCTGAGGTCAGGTCCTAAGATCGACCCTTGTGCCGCATCTGAGGTGACAGGCCTCCTTCTGACTCACTCCTCAGTTTCGTAGAGCAACCATCTATTCCTGAGGTAGTTCCGCATCATGGCTAGCAAGTAGGCAGGGATATGGAACCTCCATTCAAGGGCCCAAAGTCCGTCCACCTCGCTGAGTTGAAGGCTGAATTAAAAAAAGTCTGATTTCCATATCATTTTCCGGCTCTCGCAATAAAGCGAATGACCTCTCTTAGGGCCCTCTTTCTCCCAAGTCTGATTAATATTATCTTCTTACATTATAATTTTTCTATTCTCTTAATTCCGGCCTGCAAAAATAGTTATTAAATAACTAAACGATCGGTGCCATCGTCTGAAAAACACTTAGGTCTGTTTTCAATTTCAAAAATACAATTTTAAGATTATTATTATACGATTCTTAAACTTTTTTTGTCCATACTTATAAGAAAAGATTTTGAAGTTAATACAGCTCCAGCCTAGATCTCAAAACTTTCACATTTTATTTTATACGCAGGATCATTATTTGCCATCTTATTGTGCATGGATGTATTCCGACCAAATCATAAATCAATTATCGTTAAGAAATTTTCCGTAAGCTCTATCACTCTCTAATTAATTCCGGTGCAACACTCTAATTAATTCCGGTGCATTTCCTAGATTGCGTTACCGGAATTCATCGATAACATTCTTGTAGAATGCTGCATTGAGCCAACTTGATGTTTGCGTATACTTTCGTATTTCATACTCGAGCCAGCGTGATGTTGATACATACTGAAAATTATAAACATCAAACAAATATCATTGTTGATTTCAATTTTCAGGCTAAAACAAACTGGTTTTAAACAATTTCCGATCACAGCAAGATAATCTTGTTAAGCTGGAATTACAGTCTTATTATTGGCATTGAACTCTCCGCCATACAACGAAGCGTGGAGCGATCGATATACCAGCATGGGACAAGGCAAATTGCGTCGATATGTACATACATACATGCATAATTATTATGGGTTTATGTGAAAGCAAAACTTTAACGCCATTCACCATAAGTTCTTAATTTGTTGCATTGTGGGGAAGGCTGTTCTTGACGAAAGATTGGTACCTATATTATCTTATGTCGCTTTATGGTTACGATAAAATAACATCGAACATCGTATGCGAAAGGGCGAAATTTCGTAGCACCTGAATAGCGCCAAGATACCATCAACATTTCAACCGACTGTTACATCATTTATATGTGTTTTCATTTGACCCCGTTATTCGAAAGTGAATCTGTTCTAAGCTTTTATCCACCGCAGATGGAATTGTCGATTTAGTCATGCTTCGGCCAATCAAGCGTATAAATGGCTGTCTAAGGAGTTTAACGTAATAGTTTCTTTCGCTCCATTAATTTTCAGATATATTGATTTGGTGTTGCCTGCGAGAATTTCGTTGCATGTTGCAATGAGTTTTTGTTTGGAGCTTACATCACATATTCAGGTACATATAAACGAAAGAACATTGTCGGTTGAAGTGAAGTGCAGGCAGCGATATGAAAATAAGATTCAGCGCTTGTGAGGTGATTATTTTGAGTAATTTTTTTTTTTTGAAGATAAAACATTTAAATGGGTTAGGACTTAGATTTTGCCATGGTTTTTCACATTTATGAAAAGTTTGAACACATGTTTTGTATTTGTATATCAGGTATTGCACCTGTATGCACCCACGCATCCAAGTTTTCAATCGTACATAAATTCAGGAATTACAACGCACTATTCGTAATATTCGCGACGTATAATTTTTGATATCTCAAAACCCACGGCTTGACCCTCAAAATAAATTCAACTGTTGATAGCATATTTCACTGACTATTCACTGACTTTAGCGGCCTAATTATATGCGAGGAGTGCACAGGCTGCTGTATGACGAAATTGATAACATTTGAAATGAGTTAGAAATTTAGACGTGTATTTAAATTTATGCATCTTTGTCTTTTGATCACTCTGACAAGGAAACTAAACATAAAATTCAAAATAACTTTAGATTATATATACATTGCTCCCAATCAAACCAAATGGCGTCCAGCCTGGGCGGAAGTTTGTTTGGCGTGCCACTTTAGATTATGTTAGAATGATGCCGAATTATAGCCTAACGTATAGCTATAGACTGGTAATAATTGCAGTAATAATGACTTTTTCATAGTAACTTTATTAACTGTTACCTTCAACCGTCAGTTAGTTGACGGTGTTTAAGCTTTACTGACTACGCTTTTAAGGCAACATCTTCAAGTTTTTTTTTACCAAAATACGATGCAGAGAAGAACGTGTAATGGTCAATTGTGTAAAACGTCGTCTGTATTTATCATTCAAAGCTTCAAGGCAATTGGAAAAATTCCATATTCCATAAAAATCTTTTGCGTTGCTTCTCCCCAATTCTTCTGCCATGCGAAAATTTTTCAGCTATTATCTTCCATGCTTCTCCCACGATTTCCTAAGCTGTGCTGTGCCCCATGGGAAAGCTAAATGAAACAGCAAAAAAAAAACATCTAAAAAAATATGAGTGACCAGGAGGCAAGATTTGTAAAGCCTTACACATATTTGAAACTGCTAAACTTTCTATTTAAATCGTTTGAAAAAAATGAGACCAAGAACAATATTAACAAAGATGGCGTTCAATTGGAATCGTCCGAAGATGAAGAAAGTATACGGGATAATAGAAGAGAGCTTAGAGGTTCTGGTGAAGGGAAGCTTATACGTCAGCCATTGTCTAAAGAAAAAATCCCTTTAGAGACCCGACATTTCACCAAAGAGCAAAGCTATCACCAATTTTCTCCTGCAGAGAGCTATCATCATACTACATATGAGTATCAAGCTCAGCAATATACATACATCTGCTGATCAAAAATCAAAAGACCAACTTCCACTAATTTCTTGTAGCAAAAGGTAGCGAACTTCCTTCTGTTCCTCTTTTTTTCTCCATTCTACTCTTTTGCTTCTTTCGCTTCCCTTTTCTTTCCTTATTCTTTTTCTTTCCTTCATCTTCATACAGAACTAAAGCGATCACCAAAAGGTACTCATCCAAAAACTTCGCAACTACAATACTAGAAAAACATGCAACTACAATACTAGAACAACCCAGACGGTTCGAACATTGTCTTGTGTGAGAAATTCACACAATCATCGAGAAATTTAATTACTCTGAGCACTTTGAAATCATCAGCATACTGAAGGCAGGACGAATGAATCTCAGAGAGGACGTCGTTGATGAAGACAAAGAATAAGAGAGGACCCAGAATCCATCCCTGTGGGAAACCGGAATAAGGTCAGAATGGGGAAAAACGAAGCACATTTACGGTATAAGTACGATCTGAAACATAGGAGGGAAATCAAAATAGAAAGGAATTAAAACAATACAAAAACAAAATCAAATGTTTTTGAAAGATCAGTGCATACAACATCAACCTGTTTCTGCTCATACAAAGCAGAAGCAACCAAGTTGGAGAAGTTTGTAAGGTTGGATGTGGTAGATCTGCTCAGGAGCAAAACAGAGATGGAGGACTCGACTAAGTTGATTATAGACAATTGATTTTTTTGATAAATTTTTTTCAGCATAAAAATCTGCACCAAACGTTCATATACGAAATTCACGTGGAAAGAATAATTCTTGACAAATGACCCTGACTAAACTGTTTTGTCTATGACTGGCCTTCCAGATATGTGACTCCATGTTTTGGCGATCTGTACTTTCATCAGCAGTGAAAGTTTAATCTGAAAAATTCCGTTCAGATACGAAGCAAGGAGCATCATCATAATTACCTCACAAGCGCCAAAATGAAATTTCCGTAACATTCCAATTTTTTAGCAGAAAAAGGAAATGAAGAAAGATAATCTCATCGCACTTTTCTCTCATGCGTGACATCAATTCGAAAGCAAACAAACGCAATTGAACTTCACTAGCCATGAATCGCACTGGAAATTCTTAGTGAAGTTTCCAATGGGTGACATTTCGGTTTGCGATTCCCAATTATCCATCACGTAACGTCGTTTAAGATGCTCCTTCGACCGAAACTAAAAACCGACAAGGGTTTACTACCATAGATACATCATACAAACTTACTCGTCCCAAGGCAACTATCACATGCATTTCAAACAGACGAACAATTTTCCATACCGACAGCTATGGATTTCCGTGGAGAAGGTAACCTACCTATAAGTATATCTATCTACCGAGTGTACTACACTAAAATGTCTATTTGATGAATCTTCGTTCGTGGACGAATTATCGTATTGTTGTAGGCAAGGGCAATCTTCGCATATTGCTCATCCATAAATGCTACTGACTTTAATTCGTCGTCTACGGTGTGCTTCTTGTGTTTTTTGTTTCATATCATTATTTTTTTTTTTCGTTCGTTACAGTTGATGAGCAGCTGAGTATTATATTGCCTTTTGATTTGAAAAAGGGGAGACAGTTTAATTCACGCATTTAGTTAGTTTTCGGCGGTTGATAGAAGAAGTAACGACACCAAACCACAAACGGAGTAGAGAGAAAAACGGAACCAATGCAAAAAGGATACACAGGAGGTTTCGAATGAATGTGGTGCTGTGAAATAGTGTTGTGTTCATTTGCATTGCCAATATTTTAAGCATAGATAATTGATGCGATTTTAGTGAAGTGATTTTTAGAAAAGCTACAGAAAATGTGGAAGTTTTTGGTGATATTTTCAATAAGCTGTTGGATTCAACTGATTTTTGCACAGTATGAATATGTGGAATATCCAAATGAGGTAAATATAGAGAAAATATGTATTTTCTGTATTACTGTCCCAATTTTATCCTGCCCTGTCTTTTGGAGAAAGGCCTTCCCTCGCCAAGGTTTCTTGAGAGGGTTATGCATGACTGCAACAATTTGGATACCAAATGATCTCTCTTTTTCTTTTGGATTTTGACCATTTTTTCTACGCTGGAATTAACTTCGATTGTAATATATTTTTAGCTAAGGTACGGCAAAGCAGTGCATGTCTTGTAGGAGCTACAAGACATCAAGCCATCAAATGAAAACTCACTTCGCTAAAATCACGTTAACTAAGGACCTCTGTTAAAAATCACTTTGTGTGAATGTTAAGTCAACAAATTTAGAACTCACTTTTTCTCAGAGTTAGGTTAGGCCGCTTCTTATATCTATATTAGCTCAAACCCTGATTACTATCATGAATTCTCTACAAGTACAAGGTTTCTAACCAAAAAAAATGAGCAGGTTTGGATCATCAAATCAATTGAAAGTGTTTTTCACGATCGTTCGATACAATTCGTTCTCTAAGAAAGAGCTTTTGAGTTTATTGGCGTAGAATCCATTATTTCTCGAATTGATGCCCTTGAAGATAAACCCAAAGTTTGGTTATTTTCTATATTCTATTGTTAGCACTCTCCCTACGACTCTGAAGAAACAAATCTTCCTTTGAAGATCATGTCATCAGCCCAAGATTCTTTAAATTAATAGTACTCGTATCCATCACCATGTCTTTCAAGACAATGTCAGCAAAAACATTAAATTCCGTGATTCTTTTATTTTCCGAACAATAAAAATGTGGAACAATATTCTATCTTCTATCTTTTCCTGCCTACAAATTTTTGAAAGAGGCTTGCATCGGCGCCTTCTACACACTCAATCCTAAAACTGATTAATAAAACATAATCTAAGAGCTTGTACAGTCTCGTCATTTTGTAGAACTGTAGATCCGTTTGTTTTTAATTTCCTTGCAAAATTTGCATTATTTGTTGCTCTGACAAGTTCAGCACAAGTTCTATTTGTACATCTGGAGTATCAGTCAAGTATGTGCAGCCAAAAGACTCTGTCAAATCATAATTTCAACACAAATCTAAGATTGCCTCCTGATGCGGTAATTATTAGGCGCTTCCGCCTGTAAATCGTTACTTCTCCTGTGTTTTTCACTATTTTAGAAATGCAAATAAGTTTCATTAATGTTTCAATGAACAACTCGAACCTTGCCCTACTCATTTTTCTCTCGAAGTTTCTTGTCAGTCTCTAAGGAGTGGATATCCGACTTATTGTTTTGCAATTTATTTAATCTGCTATTTCACAAGAGCAAAAAGCAATGATTAAATCTACCTAGCTAAAACCATTTGAGTCCCTTAACGTTTGAATTGATATTTTTGAAAAATTAATCACTCTCCTTTTAAAAAAAAAAAAAACAAAACCATGCCCAATGATGCCACCAGCATAAGCTGCGATGACCACTAAACAACGCATTTTGTGGATTTTATTCGGTCTTATGGGTCTCTCTCACTTTCACTCCGAAATGGGAAATTTGACAGTTCACTCATCAAGAGGCGTTGAGCCCAAAAAAAAAAAGTTCGTTACTAAACATGATTTTTCGATTAAAAAATAAGTGTCGACTTCAAGCTGCTTAAGAAACTAACCCCCGAACTCCTACCAGAAGGCATAGTGTCGTACCTTCAGTTCCTGTTTTAGGTGGATCTTATCCAGAGCAGGCTGAGATATTTCAGCGTATTTTCCACGTAATAAACGGAGAAAGATCACTGCTACTCTTCCACTCCTTTCAGGAAACTATTGCGATTGACGCCAGTTGAAAGCTCTGAAGCTGCCGTTTCACCTTCACTCGCAGTATCTAAAGTTTTCTACAGGTTCATTTTCTTTGATGTTTTGTTGGTTTCGCGTTATGTAGAGTGTATGTCAAAAAAATTCATTCATAATATGATGAATATGGATCACATTTGGCCAATTAAAGGGACCTTAAAAATCAAGTAATATTCTTAAAGATGTATGCATTTTCATTATAAACTTGAAAGATGTAGAAACGTTCTTCTATTACAAGTTTATTCATCCTGATCTGTTAAACTATGTTACCCTCTCAGCCATCTCAGCATAAGGAGGATGTTCAGCTAAGAACCTTTGGATATTGGCCATTCCTTTAGATTTCATTTTTGCGTATTGAATATAAGGCCAATATTAGTGTGTGGAGGACCCCAGACCATCGGGGTCAGGGCTCCGCCTCCATCAGGGGCCCGGGGCTGTCTGCCTCACTCGGGTTCCTGTGAAAAGAGAGGCAGTGTTTTACCCCCTTTTCCGCTTTAGAATTTCAAGTTCCTGACTCCGTGCGTCGACACGGGCACTCGGTCTGCTTAGTCAGCCCATGTTGCCGAGCCACGGATGGTTTCCTCTACGGAACTATGCCGCCTTTTTCCCTTGGGTATTTTTAGATACCAGTTTGCGGCTACGATATGATGACGGATGAATTCATACGTAGCATCCCGTTTTTCTTGAGAGCGAACCAGCCCCATTATTTCAAGAACCCACCCCAGCCGCAGCGAGCTAGCAAAGCGGTACCCCAGCATCCGTCGGGATTGGTTGAAGGGTACTCCACTAATGCGGACGAGGGGCCTTCACGGTCATTTCTAGGGTACCCTGCTCTCGGGGCAATTCTTTTTTTTTTTATTTGCCTCTTGAATGGCAGTAGCCATTCTACTTTTGCTGGACCTTAGCACTCTTGGTTCTGGACTTCGGTCTGGTTCTGAGTTGTGCTAAGGCCACTCTCAATTCGACAAATTCGCTAGACGGCATCTGATAAATATGCACATAAACCAGTAAAAGTCATATTCCGAGATCGTAGAAATTCCTTCATACAGCTGCTCGATTATTCAAACCGTTATAGGGCGCTTTTAATACGATAGCAGCAGCTACTACAGTGAAGATAATAGAGGGCTCGATGTATCAACATTATTGCATTAGTTATTGCATCCTTAAGAGAAATTTGAAAGAAAAAGCTGAAAACTTCGAATATCGAACTATTATTACTTTCAACAGGACAACGATTACAAGCACACAGCACTTAATGTAAAATTGTAACTAATTAGCAACACTCCGCATGTATTAGTCAGTCTACCCCAAAATCCGAATCTAAATCCTATCGAACATGTTTGGGATACGTTAGGATAAAAAAATAGAACAGACGAGATTCAGGATCAATCAGCAGAAAAAACTAACAACGGAAATCAAGAATCTCTTTTGGAAGAATCTCAAGGGAAATCAAGACTCAATGCGATCTATATGCTCTTTATAATATGGAGACCACATCAAAACGCCATATTCTAGGGTTGGGCGAACCAGAGAGAAGAATGGGATTTTTTTTCATACGAATGTCTTTGAACTCTTTAGATCGTTTTTTCAAGAAGTTAAGTGCAGAGTTGACTTTTACTATTATGGAGTCAATGTTGTCACTAAAAATAAAAGCTGAGTTTAATAGTACTCCGAAGTCACGAACTTTATTAAAAGAGTAATTGAAATTTACGGAGCATGATTTGTGGGAGAAAGAAATGATTGGATCGTCAGCATTTAGTGAAGTGATACTTTTTTGAATTTAAAAAATTCTAAAAACGTTTAGCCTGGTTTACGAAAGACTGCCTTAGCTCGTTCATATAGTTGGAGTAGTTAGATGAGGTTTCAGATACGAATCTATTTCGTAATTTCTTATAAACTTCATGGTAATCTTCTATACACGACGAGCAGTACACTTTCCATGCCTTAATTTTCAAATTTTTGAGATAGATTAAGTTTGGTTTGATCCATGGAAGGCATTTCAATGGTACAGAGTTACTCAACGATACACAGCGATCAAATCAACCGAATAAGATAGAATAAAAGTTTATGGTAGCAACGTTTACGTCATATTAAAATTTTTCAATTTTAATCATCCCGCAAAAACAATTCCAATTTTAATTTGATTACTCAACAAGATCTTAAAATCCCCGTAAATTCAGAATTCCTACCTTTCCTTATAAGAAACGGAGCATGACTACGGTTCAACGCCATTTTGAATATAAAGAACTGTCAAAATATGGCCAAGCTGATGGCCAAGCAAGTGGCATATCATATGGTCTGCCACAGGCTGTCTTCACCAGCCATTTCCATGGCAAGTCGAATGGGATACTATGGGAAATGGCTAGTAGACACAGCCTGTTAAACCAATCGTAAATCGTTGTCGTTGACGGTGCTTCGTTACCAAACGTCGATTTCATTCGATTAACTGTTTCTGTGCCAAACCTTGTCAAAAGTTTTATAAAATCACGGCTCTAAAGTCGTTTCGACATAGTTCCATAGTCTTTTAGCACCTCTGATTCTCCCAAAATAACAGTAAATAAAATTTCACAGCTTTTTATGTTCCATCAACGACATGTATTCATTCTCTGATAAAAAGCAAAACTTTACGTTTTACGGGATCCCAGACGCTAACAACTGTTGCTCTATTTACTATATATGTGCCGAGACTATATGCAGATGTGTCGGGACTATATCTATAGAGGTTGAGACTACAGCATTAACTTCCAAAATATGTGGAAATGTTCGCTAGGAACAAAAACTAATTTTGCATACTGCTCTTGAAGCTATATTTCATAGCCCAGGGTATGTCTTCTGAAGAAGTATTCTGTAATTAAAAATCATAATTTTTTTCAGTCAACTGCGTCATCAGCGGCCAACATCAAGACCGAAGCCGTTTTGTTCCTTCGGGAATTTGATCGCGAAGCATCTGAGATGTGCAATCGTATATCTAATGCTGAATGGCGTTATTCAATCAATGCCACCGATTTCAATAAGCGACGTTTGCGAGAACAGCAATCCGTAGCTGCGAAATTTGAGTGTATCAGCTGGCGTAGAGCTTATTCGGCCAACACATCGATACCAGCCGACACCACTCTTCGGCGTCAGTTCAATCGAATTTTACAACAAGGACATTGTGGTTTAACCGAAACCAAGTACCAAGAGCTAAACCATGTACTGAATCTGATGAAGGATAATTACAACAATGCTAGAGTATGTGGATTCAAAAGCGATAAAACTACTGTATTTTCGGAAACACCTACATATCTGACGAATTCCCGAAGAGCAGGCAATATTCCGACGAAGACAACTTACTGCGATCTGAAACTGGATCCTGATGTAACCAGGTATTGAATGTGGTCTTTTACTTTTGCCTACTTTTCTTATTTCGGGTGAAACATGGTAAATTTACTCGAAAGACGAACGTATCTTGCTGATAACACTGCTTAACAGTCACTAACAAATGAAATATTTTAGAATAGTAGAACGAAGTCGTTCCGAGCAAGAATTAAAATATTTCTGGAATATTTGGAGAGAAGTCACCGGGCCACCAATAAGAAATACATTTATGCGCTACATAGACGTTGTCAATCAAGCAGCTCATTTTCATGGTAATTCTTAGCTTCTTACAACCAATCTCTACAAAGTTACATATGTTCATGTATGGATCTTATCCAAGTTCGATCAATCGTTTCCATTTTCTTCGCTAGGATTCAACGATGCCGGAGCTCAAATGCGAGCTGCCTACGATGATCCCAACTTTTTCTTCACAGTACAAGAGCTCTGGTCTCAAGTTCAGCCTCTCTACAAGCAATTGTTCACGTTCGTTCGGAAGGGTCTCGTTAAATTCTACGGTAAACAAATCATTCGACCAGACGGCCCGATCCCAGCCCACCTATTCGGAAATGTATGGGCCCAGAATTGGCGTAACATCATGGATATGGTACTACCAAGTCCCAGTCATACGCCAGATGTCACAACAGAACTTATCAGGCAAGGATATACACCGCTACGAATCTTTCAAGCAGCCGAAGAGTTTTTCACGTCAATGGGTTTGCCGCCGATGCTTCCGGAATTTTGGAGGAATTCACTTCTTCAAAAGCCGTCTGATACTTTCAACTACTGTTCGGAACCATCCTCGTGGGATTTTTGTAATAACATCGATTTCCGGTATGTCATATGCTGACAAAGTAGTTTTCATTTTATGAGTTATTTTTTATGAACCCACGCACAAGATATTATGTACGTACCTCCTTTCAGAATCAAACACTGTACTGAAGTGAAGCTTGAAGACTACATCAACGCCCACCAAGAAATGACTCGTATCCAATATTTTATGCAATACAATGGACAGCCATACGTATTTCGAGATGGACCGAATCCTGGTTTGTGGAAACTGTTCTCTGCTTTCAATACACCTAAACTGTATAGCTAATAGACTAAACTCAGCTTAATGCCTTTTTATTTATTTCTCAGCATACCACGAAGCAATCTCCCAAGCAATAGGACTTTGTGTCTCAGGTCCTGCACACCTTCAAAAAATTGGTCTTCTTCCGGCGAACATTGAAACTGCAAGTGGCAATTCAATAGTCAATATCGAATACCTACTATCTCTGGCACTTGTCAAATTGCCATTGATGGCATTCAGTTTGACACTTGAGAAATGGCGATGGGATGTCTTTGAAAAAGGTCCAGTGGGAATGAATTCAAGATGGTGGGAGCTGCATCTTCGCTATATGGGAATCATACCACCAACAATTCGTACCAACGAACAATTCGATCCTAGTGCCAAATATCATGTGATTTCCGATCAAGATTACATCAAGTATTTTGTATCAACCGTTCTACAATTTCAAATTTTCGCTGAAATGTGCAGTGCATCAAATCATTTGGGACCGTTACATACATGTAACTTTTACAGATCACGCGAAGCAGGAAGATTGCTGAAGTAAGAAATCTCAACGATATCCCAAAATTCATGAAGGTTTCAATGGTTTATCTTTCGTAATTTTTAGCGACATCATGCAAAAAGGCGCTTCAATGTCGTCCAGTCAAATTATGAAGATTTTAACTCGAGGCAAAACATCAAAGCTTTCAGTTGCACCGTTACTAGAATATTTTAGACCACTCGAAGCTTGGCTCGAAATTCAAAATCGTGATGAATCGATCATAGGATGGAATTCAAATATGGAAGATGTAGCGTTATATCAACCACTGCATAGTAGTGCGTCATATAATGCTAGAAATATGAATTGTCTGTTTTTCGTAATTTTTGCTTACGTCGCGTTATTTCATTGATAGTAAGATGTATTTAAGTAAATTGTTTTAAAAATGTGAGTACTGGAGTTTTTATTTTAGCACAAATCTTTTTGATTGAATGCTGCATGACTTGAAATAAATTTAGAATATCTTAAGAACGCCTTTAGGATCGTTTTTAATTGATTTTTGAATCAATTAAACTGAGTTATTGAAATTGAATGAGTAAATAAGACTCTGAAATCAATTTGACTTGATTCATCTTTTTCTAGCTTTCAAAATCCAGCAATTTTTATTTAAGGACCAATTTTCCCTTTATCTTAATTTCTTAACAAATATCGATGCTAATAGATACTTAAGAAGAGAGCAGAATACACTCGAAATATTAACATATGTCAAGCAATTGGAATATATCTAATTTCTAAGGCAGAAATTCAAATTCAAATTAAAAAAATTTAGATGTTCTTTAGTTTTACGTTTCCGTTACCAACGCAGAGAATGATTTAAAATTAAATAGACTGTTTATCCAATTCCTCTGACTTACATAAAAACAGCTTTCACAGAATGAACGAAAATCAATTTTTAAAGTCGCTACATGGAACAGATTGCATGTAATTTGACTATAGAAACAACCCTTTCCATTGCTTCAGCCGTAAAAATAGAGCTTACTTGGTGTTGAATAGCATTCATTTTTTGTCGGTACATCTTGCCTTCCACAGTGTCCATAATTCATCATAATGTGATACGTGTATTTTTTATTACATCAAGCTATTTTGATATCGCTCGTTAAAGGAACATCTCCGCATTTTTATATAAAAATAATTTAGATAGTAGCAATGAAAACAGTAACAAACCTATCTTAATTGTTGTTGTTTTCAATGCTCCTATCCAAACCAATCCTCCACAGAGGCACAAAAAAACACGGCTTTAAAAACTTAACAATTAGCTAATTGGTAAGTACTTACTAGTAGAATGATACTCCAGGCGGAGAGAAAGCACACTATTTTCACAAAATTGCACTTTGCACTTAATGGTCTAGTTTTACCACTTTCTTTATGAGTGTCACTCCCACTTTTAACAGTTGCCGTGTTCCATTTTTACTGATTAGTAGTTCCATGCACTTGGAAGGAAGTAAATCACAAATGGAACACCATCTTCGTTCATACGAGCAGATTCTAGCCTGTCAAATTGCACTTTGCACCCATTAGCAACATTTTCACGCAAAAATAGTGGTTCACGTTCAAACTTTAAAGTTATTACTTAGTTAAAAACATCACTCACGGCACGAATCATTTAGCTTGGAATCGAATTTATTAAAAACGACATTGATAAATCAAAGGCTAGCTTCAAAATAAGCGTCCTTTCGCGGAAACCGATCGGCGCGCGCGACCGATGACAGTTCCTAAATGTTCACCTGTAGAGTGCGTCATAGGCGTTGCAATTAGTTTGTTTGTTACGGGGCTGCAAATATTTTAGAAACATTTAAAATATTTTAGAACCACGATAAATAAATGTTTGTGCTTTCAAACGAAAGCATATTACGAGAATATAGATATGCAATATTTTATTGTTCGAAAACAATCATAATGTCTCCATGTCATAGTACAGCGATATTATGATCCATCAAGTTAAGGACTCAATTCCGCCAAAGCTGATTACAAGCTTAATACTAAAGGAATCTTGGGGAAAATTTCTTTAGTATCGGTATCTTGGTAACTTGGTCCTATCTTGGGGAAAATGAAATGGAAATTTTTGCAGATATTTGTTGCAAGTGTTAATGATACTTTTATGGTATTTTATAGCAATTAATGTATTTATGCCTCCCAGTATGTGAAACGCATGCCAAAATGGTACTTATAATATATCCCTGCTATTTTATTTCATCTTGAGCTAGTAAACACTTTTCCGAAGATTTTGTTTGCTATTTATTTTACTTTCAATTGCCAATAGACAAAGTTAAATTTACTGTATTGCTTCTCACTATCATTGTGGTTCAGATCTGATCATATTAAAAACCAATTTCAACGATTTTCTTAAGTTTACCCACAAATATAAAACTAATAGATAAGACTCCAAACGATTGAAATATTTTGTTGACTTAAAACATTTTCTACTATTCATGTAGAAGAAAATTGGGGTAAACCGAATATCTATCGGTAAAACTATTTAACGGCTATGGTGGGCACGTAATCGAATTTCGCCGAAAACTGATGTCGTTATATTTTGAATTCCCATTGATTCACATAAGTCTCCACAGTCGCTAAATTCTTATTTTCAGTTATTTCAATTTTTGCGCCTTTTCTTTTGTCCGATCGTTCAATGACGGCAGGCAAGCTGTCAACTTCGCCATCTCTCCACACCTTTCTTGACATTCGGGCGAATTCATATCAAACTGTCAACAATCGAATTAGCAGGCAATTCGAAAATATTTCCGATATCGTCATCGTTCTGGCCGCGGAGGAGTAGTGGAGTGCGTAAAATACAATTGGAAAAAAGTGCAAACAAGCTAAGTTGCTGTCGGAATATCGGAAGTTGTTTGAAAATAACCAAACTAGTACGAACGAATCATCAAAAAAGCTTGTAAATTATTGCCGCTACACCAGATGCATTTGTAGCAGTATCTAACATTGCAATTGAAAGCGCGCTAAAATAAGCGAGTACCGGTATTTTCTCGTCCCCGTGAAAGTTTCAGATTGTGCTAAAGGAACAATTAATGCAGCCTATTGCAGCTTGTTGCCTAAAATGTCAACTAACTTACGTTTCTTATGCGTGTCGTAAAATCTGAGAACAAAAACACGAATAGCGTGAACGACGGTAACGGCGACGACGAACATTGCGGCAGCTTGAGTAGACACTGTCATCAAATCACAGTATTTCCCAGTTTGAAAAATTCGCTGCTCTACAAAGTTGTGGCGGCCGGCGGAAAGACAAGCAGAATACCGAAATCAACATTGCGACATTAGTTCAAGGTTAGTTATCACATCCAGATAATTCCGATATTGGCAATTGACCCTGGAAATATGCAGCCATCCTCTAAATATATAAATAGATCATAAGTGTTCTGCTAAATAAAATTTGGCATGTATTTTCACTTTCGTTTTAGGGCAGCAAAATGGGTGTCATCCTCGCAAAATTTCGGGTAAGAATACCAAGTTTTCGTAATCCAAATATAATTTGCAAGTGTAATAGGTCGGCAGCGTTACATGGCATTTTTGCTTCCAGTAGTTTTGATTTGTATGTTGACGGCGATATTCGTTGCTTGCTGTCCACAAATGAGCTGAATTGGCAGCCAAAGCAAATCTATTTTGCAGTCGTGTGATTATAAGTTAAAACCCTAAGTTACTTATTGTACAAAATTGTCATAATTCAACGTAGACTTCACTCGAATATAGGAGCAGACTGAAAAAAATAATACCGCAAAGCACCACATAAACCACAAATGAGTCGGTGCACCCGACCACTGTTGATTTTAAGCATATATCTGGTCTAGTGCTCATTTCAGATCTCTTCGATGAAATCTGTTCATTTTATTTTTAAATCTTGGTAGCATTTCTGTATTTAGAAAAAATTATGCATTATAAATCCCACGTACACATCCAGATAAGATTCAACGATTCAAAGAAAAACAAGCTCGTCAGTCATATCTGCCACTTTCACTCCATAGTTTACTTCTTTGAGCTCATTTGCCGCATATGTTTGAGTTCAATGGACCGAACCAATGCAGAAATTGACCAGACAATGGCCAGTAATTAAAACATAACCTGCATTCGGAGCAGTTGATGTACAAAATGAGCTGTTCAATGCAGATTCGAGACTTACAAATGACTCATAAATCACTGACAATGCTAGTTACTTATGCAATGCAAATCATCCGAAAAAATGAAATGTATGGCAATCCGGAAATAGTGAGATATATTTCTATGCACATAGATTTGTTCATACGATTGTTTTGTGGAGAAACAGTTATAGCTAGGTCATTCAGTTGAAATACGCGTGCATTTCGAGAAAAAAATAATATCAAAAGAAAGATCTGTTTCGAAATGACTTGAAAAAGTCTTTGCTAGAGATTTATTTAGAGGCATTATGCACCCTGAAATTATCTGTACACTACTCACTAAGTTTGCATAAGAATAGAAGACAAATTCTTTTACTTTGTGCTTGTTTTTTTTTTGTGCTCTACTCCCTATAACATGAATAATTTCGATTCGAAGGTATTTTATCATAAACAAAGCTCAAATTCTCTAAAATGACGAAATATTAATAAAACGTAGGTCAATAAACAAAGCCGTAACGTGCCTATTTTGATAATTTTCATTAATGATAGTAGATTATTGATAACGAGTAAAAGAAATTTTATTTCCTGGAATTTCAAATCTTACTTAGTCACACAATTGATGATTGGTGTTAAATGATGATGCTGATAAGAGAACATTTGTTTACCTGGCGATTTTTTTCCTCCTTTTTTTTCTGTTTCCTACAGGAGAAGGTCCTGGTGTCCTGAATAGCAGGCATCAGCTAACGTTTACTCGATTATTTGTTATATATAATAAAATTCATTCTTAAATACTTATATCTTACGCGTTGAAATAGGTATGGAAATGTAGTTTATTTCGCAGAATTGTAAGGAAATCACTTCCGGTGCCTTTTGCTATGTTTTATCATTAGTTCATTAATAGGCTTGTTTACACGGAGAAATTCAAACCTAATTCTTTCCCCTGTATATTCGGAACACCTAAAAATTTTAATTCTAATTTTCATTCTAACTCTATTTTGATTATTTAAGACATTGTTTATCATAAGTCTGCATATAATTTTGGTAGCTCTCTTTACTAGATTTAGATCCTTAAATCAAAGCTTATTTCTAAATACTAGATATGTGTTGACCCGTGAGCATGGTTTTAAATTACTAATCTTATTTCTGAATTATATTTTGCACAAATCTAAAATTCCTTTCTTAATATTCTCCAATACTTCATCAGTCTCAATCTCATAAAACAGCTCATTATCCCTCATAAAGGCACTTTTAGCTAATTCATCTATTATCTTAGCACTTGTGTGATATGAGTGCCCTGGTATTCAAACCACTACTACTTTTAGATTCTGGACTAGCCTAATAAATTCATATGTTCTATCAGTTAAACTTTTACAATTAAAATTTTCTTTGAGTTCCAGGCATGCTTCATTTGAGTCCGTTAAGATAGTTAGATTCTTAGATCCTAGATTTACTCCTGGTTATATTACTGCAAGAATACTTATTAATTCACAGTTGACAACTGAAGTTGATTCCCTGAGTTTGAATTGATATTTATCTCTTGAATTACAGTCATTACAGCGCCTCCAGCTCCCAAAATATTTTTCGCTCCGTCACAGCGTAAGATGAGGTCGTTTTCTTGTGTCTTTTCGTTTATCAGAGTATCTATTTTCAAATTGATGATGTTAATATTAATAAATAAACCTCCAGCTTGCGAACAATTTTAGATTATCTGGTGTGGCCCCGGAACTGATAGTCTTAATCTGGCCAGAGAAATTCTTGAATTTTTCTATGTTACTTTATAATTTAAATCTGATTGGCTGGCTACTATTTCTATGTATTTCTATTACTACTTCTATGTATGATCTCTATCCCTGAATCTTAATAAGTCTTTGGCTGAGAGTTGCTGAAATTACTGTGGAGATCATTTGTATTTGATAGCGTTATAATATTCGCCGTATTTTGTGATAATCCTAAGCATATATCTTTTCAGAATTTTCATTTCATTGTTTGAAGAAATATTTATTCGTCTACTCTCGACCTTTCGGATATATCAAAAGTATTTAAGCGATGTCCTTTTAAGCTCATCTATGCTTGAAAAAAGAACACACTCTTCGCTTCTCTTTATTTGTGGGCTATGACTGGTGAATATCGAGGCTGCACCAATGTTCCCAACCGCGGAAAAAGGAAATTCTCTAGAACTAAGCGAACATTTCCCTAGATTTGTACAGCATCTGTATTTAGCTACCATGTGTGTATTTAGCTACCATCATAGAGAGACATACAAAAATGTTTGAATGTTAAATGCAATTTACAAATAAATTCAATTTGCACTTTTCATCATTACATGAAAGAACACTAACAATATCAAGCAACATTAACAATATCAAATAAATTACCAATAATTTGGGTCTAAGCCAAAGTCCGATTTCCAAATCCGAAAATTAAAGCCTCCTACATATGTGATAAACGAGTAGATTCTTCGAAAAGATTTCCGTAGATTTTCGTAGCGGATGTAAAAATTCTCTAGGCCTATGTCGACGAATATATTAAGCCAAATCGACGAATATTGCCGAATATTAAAAAACTATCTAAATATCTTTTCTGATGGTAAATCCTAATCGAAAAGCAATGATGTAATGTCGTCAATCATTTACAAAACTAGGAAAGAAATGTCATTAATAATGTCAACCAAATATTGTTTTACACGTTTTACACAAAATTTCTAAATGATTCTATATGAGTTTTAAATTTCAGAAAGAAAAAACAACATATGATGTGCTCGAAAAGCTTGAACAAGACATTAAAGACATTGAGCAATACTCAGTTAGTACGCAGGCACGACAAAAACGTTTTGTTGGGAATTTTCTTGTTATATCCATTGGCTTCTATGTCATAGGTTTTATCGTATTCTATTTCGTATTTTTTCCGCCCACATGGGTAGAACGGATCACTTATTCAGTACCCATGCTAATCATACCGTTACTGTAAGTACATAAAAACGATACACTTAATGTTAATAAATTTATATTCAACGATAAAACTGTGTTGGACAGGATTTTTTTGATCAAGAGACTAGTAGCATGGTACTTTCAACGGAAATTAAACAAAAACTCAGGCAAACTGGACGTATTGCGAGCAGAGAAAAAGAAAATAATTGAAAAAGTAATGGAAAAAGAAACATACAAGGTTGCAATCAAGATATTGAACCGTTTTGGTGGAGTTCCTAAGTCTGATTTGAAGACCCCTACCAGTAAAAATACCAAGAAATTTGATTTATTATAATGATAACTCCTATTTTTCATTTAAAGGCTTGACACCTCGCATAGGAACATTTCCTGCAACGCCTGCTAAACAACAGCAATCACAACCGTTGCTCACATATCGTGGTCCGTCTTCAAATCAGCAACGGTCCAACATTCAGCAAATGACTCTTAATCCAAACTTTAGTCCTTCGATTTCTGCGCATTCGCCAATTCGCAGCAATATTTTGAACAATAATAATAGCTTCAGAAACTCTCCTAACTCATCAGCAGGAGTCGTTGCACAACGGGAATCGAATCTACAAGTACAGCCCTTGCAGCAACGAAAACGCACTCCATACCCGATTATTAATCAACATGATAAGGGCGTTTTGGAAAAGATGGTTGACTACCTAATAGGAGATGGACCGCATAATAGATTTGCAATGATCTGCAAGGAATGCTATGGTCATAATGGTAAGCGAAATTTCAATGTTATTTCTTTGAAAATCTCAGGTGTGCTTTGATGAATGATTCGTTTCTAAGGCATGGCCCTTCAAGAAGAGTACGAATACGCCGCATTTCGTTGCGCATTTTGTGGAGCAATGAACCCATCCCGTAAAACCCGTCCTATCGCACCCAAATTACCCACTCCCTCACCAACGCACACCACGATGAGCGGATCAGATATCAAACGAAGAAGAGAGAGCTCAAGTTCGTCGACCTCGACATCGGAAAAGGATTCAGGTAGTGTATGATTTTATTTTTCTTATGTACAAATCGAATCATGCGGTCGTTATAAATGCTGGAAAAAATTTAAAATGTTTTATCAGCCACTCTCCTGAAGTTCAAACAAATGCTTCCGAAAATTCAAATGAAATTCACATGTTTTGACAGGTCCTGATACGGATGAAGATACTAGAGAATTGCAAGATATCGAAGATTTTGTACCCCTAGTTGAAAGCGACGAACATCCTGCTCCGAATAAGGACAGTTCAACTGAAGAACCTATTAATGAGACCTCCAACTACCCCACATCGACTGAAAAAACAGAGGTTGAAAAGAAAATTGATTAGTCATTAAACTGCGTATGGTTTACCTTCTTTAGCCCTCTTTCTAACGCCAATAAACTTTAGCTAATCTCCAATACATTATGAAAAAAGAAAGAAAGTTTTCTCCTGAACTGTATGATAAATTCCTAGAAAACCAGCAACACTCAAATTCTAAATAGCAACTTATATTTTGTAAACATATTTCCAATTTCAATTTTCTCGGAACATTCATCTGGCTCATACAGTTAAATGATCGATTGAAAAGGAGAATACTATTGCCTAGCCAGTTGCCATCTTCTGCTGAAAGTATTCGTTGGTTAGTCCTATTGTGTTTAAAATACATACGATATAGGCTAATATGCTATATCGACTATTTTCCTGGAGAAAACAGTTGAAATGTTCACATTGTACGGAACACCCATCAGCTTGCGTTTTTGCAGACGAAAATGCTTAAAAGTCTGGATGGGTTTCGTATTTCAGTAGAAGTATGCAATTGCAGCTGCAATATGGTTTCACTATTACCCAACCATTTTCGTAACGTTTAATCTACGCCGCTAAATCCCAGCCACTGAATTGAATGTTAATCGTATATTTTTGTCCCATTTCTTCTTATTCGTGTTATTATTAACTTAGAAGACAGTCAGAAGACGAAAATTGTAGAAAAGAAAAAAACATTTTTTGCTTATTTATTCATTAGTCATAGGATAAATTTATGAAATTGTTTTGTTATTGCAATTCAATATAGTTCTGTAAAGAGCAAAGAATAATACAAACGATTAAAATTGGAAATGTTAAGATTAAGAATGTAAAATAGCGAAATTGTAAGAATATTGTTTTTTCTTTTGCTTTGTATTAATAATAATGGCAAGTAACTACTGATAATAATGTTGAATGAAAATTGCCTTTCTCATCATGTTAATTGTAATAACGATGATAATTAAAATAGAAAAGTGAGTGAATATACAAGTAGTTGATGTAATATGTAGTAATTTTATTTAGGACTCAGAAAACAAGCGATTTTTAATAAAAAAAAAAACATTTTTACATCTGAACTTGTGGCTTTTGTGATATTACGTGTGTACTGTTCCAATGAAAGTTTATAGAATCAAATTTCCACTTTGATAGTCAATAGTATAATTAAATAATTGTTTGCAGTCTCAATAATACTTTCACGTGGGTTTCAAGTGAAATAGAAGTGATTGTGGGCAACACTGCACAAGTCTGAGCTTTTAGACGTTGGGAAGCAGTGCCGCAGCTATGCTGCCACACAATCATATCCAATATAATACAACAAACAAATGCAATCAAATGTACAACATTGTCACTCAAAACCGGCTGAGTGGCTGTATTCGGAAAATTTCTAAAAAGCTGTATTTTCGATTTGGCGGTAACGGCACTAATGGCTGATGTGAAAGACGAGGCTTACAGTCCGGGAATCGAATTACAACCTACGGCGACAGCGATAGCTGGCTCATTAAGTGATTTGAAGCGAGGAACCATTTTTTTCACGGATGGAGTCGAGAGCGCATGCGCTCCAATATCGTTTGAAGTTATTTTGAGGGTGGTCCGTGCATTTTCGACTGCTTCATTTTCGATTGATTCTGTGCGAAGTTTAGATTTTCGTCGATCGGTCCATGATCATAGACATTGCCAGTATATTTATGCATTTCCGAGGCTCCTATTTACGACCAAAGCTTTTGCAATTTACCAGGCAGTGTTAAACGGTTGATATTGCAAATGATTGAGGAAGAGTAGCAGCTCATAGAGCTAACATTCCGTAGGTTGAATCATGAAAATTTAGATTCATGGCTGACCGCCTGGAATTTAGTGGTAATCATAGTGTCTGAGCAGCGTATGTGACGCGAACTGCACATTTCAATGAAAATCAAAATTAATTCTTTTTCGCTATCAACTATAAACGATCGCGCTACTGTAAATATCATCTAAACAATCATCGCAAATTCACCTTCGTATACTTTCCCGTCCGTCGTCCCAAAATAAGGTGAGTTTGATTTTTTCTATTGTAATTTTCTTTCCAATGTTAATTATCAATTCTATTTTACTTGATTTTTATGATTTAAATTAGTTTAATTGCAGTGAATTTTTTTAAATTAGTGCTCATTAATTTCCGAATAGTGAATTTATTTTAATTGATGTGAAATATCTTTTTATTTATATTTCTATTTATATTATATTATATATATTTTAATTATTAAATTAAATTTTAATTTTTAATTATCAAATTATTTAGATTCGTGAAAATTAATATGTGCTAGACTCGGCGGACAAACCAATCCGATTACATTGTCATAGGGGTAATGTCTCCGTCGTCATAGATTCTTCCTTCGCTAAAGGTGTACCATCATTGTTTTGTTGTTGTCTTTACATGCGAGGGGTGAAAAAGAAAACATGATTGAGAATCTAAGTCGATTTTTATTTCCCCATTTGTATTCCCCGACTATGTTTCTATATATTCCCCTTAAATCATCCTACTTAACCACGTTTAAGGACAAATTATGGCAAATAACAACAAATACTATATTCTGATCTGATTCATTACATTCCAGAAAGATTTATCTTTGATGGTGAAATGAGTATTTCAAGCAAAACATTTTTTACATGCTTTCAAGTTCATAATCAATACTTGAGAAATGCAGCAAAAGTAAGTAATGACTCAGAAAAGTGGAAGAGAAATGGAAGCACCAGACTACAAACTTCGAGATTTCTGGGCGCACTGATAGTGGCAGACAACATGAACACGAGATCTTTGGAGAGCATACGAGGGAAATAGAGAGATAGCGGCCAGGTTCAATAAGATTTTGCTAAAAAGGTAGTCAATAGAAAGCAGCGACTTTGCTGGAAAGGCCAGTGCAGGCCGAGTAAGGTCAAGTAGATCAAGTATGATCAAGTAGCTATAGATATGCTACTGAATTTCATCAAGAGCAAAATTCAGTGAGCGTCCGATATCTCGTTGCCATGTCGAAAGTCACTTCTGGGACACAGTAAGCTTATTGGCAGATCCGGGAAAGCGGAACTGAGGCGCAGAGCACAGTAATCCATTAGTAGTCCAGAAACACCACAAACAAACGGACATAGAGGAAGGGAAACCCGAACACACCTTCAACGTAAATACCGCTTCGTATGGTGGATTCTGCTGAAGAAACTCCTTGACGGCAAAGGAAGTCTGGACTTCAGACAGCAATGCGACGGTTCGTCAGCCTTTCGGAAAATTAGCACGGATTCCGTCGTGACCACTCAACAATAAGTGCCATTCATGATCTGCGGAAAAACGTATGCTAGGATATTAGCGGCTGTAACCTCGCTTTGTAGACTCATGGCGTTCTAGTGACTGCATTTAGTCCTAAAGCGTCCGAGATTATTGCGCAGGAGACGCTGCGATCACAGGATGCCTGGAGAACTATTTTAGGATATAATTCTGCGTATCGCAATGCTGCGAATGAAAAGTGAGAAAAGGTGCCTCGCAGACTCTTGATAGCTTGACGGAAAAAAATAAACCGCTGGAGCAACTGGTGGGTGCTAAACCGGATTAGTGCAAAAGCGGTTGCAGTTCAGACTCTTGTGGTCAGCGAGTAATATTTTTGGTGAGCGAGAATTTCAAAATCACTTCTGATTTAAAGTGATTGTTTTCTTTAGAACTTTAATTCAAGCATTGGTCTTTGTATTAATAACGAGTACATTTGAAAAGATCTTAAAGTCTAGTGGGGAGAGCAATGAGTTTGTTGGGTGCCTAAAGCAAATGCAGGTTTGGACGAGGATCCGCGCATCGAGCTTTGAGTTCACTTAGCTCGGAGCAGGTACATGAGTTAAATCAGGAGTAAAATGAGTCATGAAACGAATACATTGAATATATTGTGAAAAAAGCTTCAATTCCTTGACTCGGTAAGGGTTGTTGTGGGATCTCTTTACTTTTTACATTTGAGTTCATTTTGTGTACATTTATAGGACTTTTATCCAAATATGTTCTTATTCCGTCTAAATTCAAATACTTATTTGCGGTTTTATGTCTCATACATAATCAAGTGAAATACCAATTTGGAGAAGACAATTCAATAAAAGCTCCTTAGCTTATTTTTCAATTCACTACACATCATATCCAGATTCGAAGTTTTCTTTGCTCGTAATTGGCTTAGAAATATATGTTAATCAGACATTTCATAAAAGACTTTGGCTTACTCATATCCATAATTGCGGAGAAAATCGCAAAATGCACGAAAGCGCTCAAACTGAACGTGAACTAACGTTCACTCCATCATTCGAAAATGCATTCTGGAAGCCCTGGTCGGTTGAAACTATAAACGAAATCATATGGAACCCAAATGCTGTAAAGTTCGTATATAATTGATTTTGCGTTATCTGAGTTTGACTGTTTCAGACTTTGGGCAAGGGAAAAGAAAAGGATTCGAAAAAGTCCAAAGTAACTACTAAAACTCCTTCGAAGCTAGAATTGCAAACGCTCGAATTAAAAACCCAGGCCAAGGAAGGAAGTGATGGCGACGATGAAAACTATTTTCGTGACAACGAACTTTTTATATTGCCACGTCAATATTTAGAGCAGGTCATGACGTGGAAACGTCCATTCCAACTATTTCCTGACGTGCCTGCAGAAAATCTTTCAGAAAAAATATTTATTTCGACCGATCTGTCATATGAACTCTATGACCTGAACCGACATTTGGAGTTTTCTAGTTATTTCAATCACATCCTAGATTGTTTTGAAGCGTTACGTTTGTACGAAGACTTCGAGAAAGCAGATTTTGATGGATTTGGCTTTACAAGCTGGAAGCCAGCCAATCATATTTATTCCATGAGTAAAGTGGAGAAAAATAAGCCACATAAAACGTTTGTAAACTCTTACGGTAAGTAAGTTGACTGTGTGTTAGTTCATAAAAGTCTCGTGTTTAATCCAATCTCAGGCAAATATATCGTACGTTTGTACCACTGTGGAAAATGGAGACAGATCCAGGTTGATGACCGAATCCCTATTGATTCCCAAGGACAAATTTTATTGCCTTGCATTTATACGGATGGTCGACTTGAACTTTGGCCACTTTTGATTACAAAGGCTATATTGAAATTGAACTTTTTTCGAATGTTGGACGACGGACATTACTATCTTGGTAAGTTGTTTGATAAGATGTTTTTTTCATAGTATTGTATTCAGTAAATAAGCTTCAGGCAAAATATCATTTTCTATGCGTTCAGAATAAATATATTTACATTTCAGAACAAATTGCCACTCACCAATGTCGAATGTTTGATGGCAAGACATGCCGATGCAAAGATATAATACCCATTCGAAAATGCTATCTATTCAACGAACCCGAAGTCTATCGGGTGAACGTCATATACCTTTTAACTGGATGGTTTCCGGACGAACTAGAATTCTCTGAAAAACGTTCTGCAAAAGTATGGGAAATTTTCCTTAATACGTTCCCGTCCTTTCAATATCCAGTACAAACAGTAACGGAGAAGCGAGAAGACAAGACAATTAAAGGCAAAAAAAGACAAAGTGTAAAATATTCCTCAGATATCACCGAAGAGAAGCAGCCTCGAGAACAGTTGCCATTGACTACATTGGAAATAAAATTGGGTCCCAGCGAATCTTGTAAAAAGAAACTTTATATGGAAGTTAATTGTCTTATGGCTCGATCGATACCACTAGAGGAGGAATCAAGTCAAACTACAAAATGTAAACTCTACAAAAATTAAATAGTAGCCAATAATACCTATTTCGGACTGTATTTTAGCCTTACCGCTTTGGAAATCATATCGTTGGGTATTTTGGGCAACAGAAAAAGGAATCTGGAAGCCTGAAGATGAAACGGTAAATTGGTCGATGCTTTGTCGCATACCGAAATCCAGACATGAATTATTCGAGCCCTTATTCGAAAAGGAATGGGCAAAGGGGTTCTATAAATTTGAGGTAAGACTTCATATATGTAACTATTTACATTATAGAATAATGTAATAATAAAATAAACTAAGCCTTCTTGTTTGCTTCCAGTCAGATGATTTGAAAAGCAGGCAATCTCAAGCATCTGCCTCAAATATTAGTAATCCAAAAAGGAAATTAAGTAAAACAAAGAAGCTTGATATTGGAAAACAAAGCAGTAAGTATTATGTGAACGTATTTTTGCTTATTATTTACTTACTAGTGATTATTAATTGTGGACCCGCTTTGAATAATTAGACTCCAAGTCCGGACGACAATCTTAATCCTATTTTGGTTCACTTATTCAAATTTGCTCTGTCTGTAAGCATCTTTGCTAGTTTTTCAAAAATGTATGTAACCATCGCACCTATTCATAAAAAGGGAGATGGAAATGTTGTAAGCAAATATCATCCCATCGGCAAACCACCATGTATTGCTAAACTATTCGAAGTGATAGTCCATAATGCTGTGGTGTTTCATAGTCAATCAATCTTGTCTCCTTTTCAACACCGTTTAATGACTGGCAAATCCACAACTATCAACCTCTTAAAATTTTCCAACGTCACTATTCGATCAATCGAAGTGGGAGTTCAGGCAGACTGCATTTATATTCTTCTCTTAACTTTCCATAGCTATTTATGTATTTATTAGCTGGACAGCTTCCTATTTTAAGTGCCGTACTCAACGTACGCGTTTGTAGCACCCTGTCACATGAAATTGATAAGGACTTCTACTATTTCTAATGACCTGAAATTGATAATGACTTTTACTAAGAACTTTTACTATTTCGTATGCTTGCCTGAAATCGCCGAATATCTCATCAACATCGTTGTTGAATTCGCAGCACTCCTCCCAAATTTGTGTGACCCTAAATGTTTGGTTTGTTGTCGATCTTCCACGTCTCAAACCGCGTTGATGTTGTAAGCTTGATGGGAAATTCTAAAAACTTTGTCAGCAGTTTATATAACGTACAAACTAGTAAGATGCTTCTGTAATTTTCGCACCTCAGTTTATCTCCATTCTAATGAATAGGATACATAAGACTTTTTTGCCATTCATTTGGTACCGTTTCTTGCTCCCAGATACTTATAACTAACGTAATTGCCCTTAAAACGTGAATGCTACTGATGGTCGGTACTTTATCAGATTTCAAGCGGTCTTTGGCCTGTCGGACTTCATCCCATGTTGGAGATATAACGAAGCACTGTCATCGTATGAGTTGGTGAATAATGGTGATTCACAGAGTGTGGGAACATTTTCTTTTAATAATTGCTGGGAGTAGCACGCCTATTGATCTTTCATAGACGTGGCTTTAGAAGCAAGTTTAGTTTTCAGAGCAGATGTATGCTCAGGTTCCACCATCTTGTTTCGAATCTTGTGGGTATTAAACGAACGTATTGATCCTACTCATAACTAAATGAGATTAAGTATCGATATAGGGTCTTAACTAGGTAGTGAACGGAAAGATTGTGCATTCAGAGCTCTGGAGGCCTACCTCTTTTGAATCAGAATGAGATCGACCTGATTAAAAGGCCCGTGTTCTTTGATGGATATTCTGAGACGAGAAACAAGTGGAGCTTATGATAAGTTCTACTTCCCGCAAAGTCCGATCGTTCTACAATTTGTTTCCTCCTTTCCAACTTTTGCGTTGAAATACCCCAGTAAGACTTTCACATTATTTCCAGAAGCTTATAAAAATCATCTTTTACTGCATCATCCTTATCCTCAGGTGCATGGACGTTTGTTTATCAGCCAAACGATAAAAAAAATTCTTCAAATCAAATCGTACACAATCTTTCGTCGATAGCCGTAAAGTCGATTATTTACGGTTTCATTTTTTTTTTGTCTACAATGAAGACCATCCCACACCTTGACTTCCAGATAATTTTCCGGTTTTGAAGATTGCGTACCATCTCATATCTATAATCTCAGCTCATACAGTTTTGTTTCTTGTTCAAGAAGACCATAATAGTCCCTGGACTGCACAGTGTTTGCATATTCCAGGTCCCAATAAAGTAGTCGGCTTTCGTTTGCGAGGCAAAGTATCAAATGGATAATCTTTTTTGCAACTTTGCCGAAACCCCAACTTGGAAGGCCAATCTGATTAATATTTCCTATTTAGGGTGCAGCAAACTTTCGCTAGTAAAATTCATAATATGAAATGTCAAGAAGGTTCCTGGCAGCACCCAAATATAAAATCACATTTTCGAGGGATCCAAGGAAGGATTCGGTGGCAGAGTTGTAGATTAGTTTCTAGTAGGCATTTCTCGGGATTCAAATTGCCTCTTCAGTAAACAACAGCTGATGGCGTCTCATATTCTATACTATCGTTTGACTACCGATTGTGAACATACATATTTCAATATTTACTCTAATAAAATTCATTTTTTCCTCAACAGAAAATGAAGCCGGTACCGAAAACTTAACCGTGAATTTCAACACTAATGTGTGGATCGACTTCAACAAACTCATGCGCTCGTTGGAATGCTTGAAAATCTACTATAAAAATCATAAATTCCGTACGAATATTTTTATTTCGAACGAAGACGAACCATCAAAATCTTTACCCGAACCTTCAAAAGAAAATAACAAGCAAACACCAAAGAAAGGTATAAAACCTGAGAAGCCATCAGTGAGCATTAGTCCTGATCTCAATCTTGAGAATATGCGCCCTCCAACAACAATTCGTGTGTACGCCGATGATAGGAGCACTCTTTTCATTTTCCTCGATCAGGAGGCTACAAATGACGCATTGCTGGACCTAGTTTTGGTGAAGGAGGATCGGCACGTGCCAGAGGCTAGAGTTAAAATTGATAAATACTACTGGAACTGTTTGCAGCAACAGCGTGTAACAGAATTATCCACGCAATGCATGGATGGAAAGGTTATTTGCTTACCGACCGGACGATTAGTTTATCGAATAAGATTCACTGCTAAAAGCTTTTGCTTTCATATCAGGACCAACTCAACGGAAATGCAAATCGTGAATGAAGACGAGTTATTCGAGCGAATGGCAATCGATAGCATTCGATTTGAACGGTATGTGCAGGGAATTATCAAGAGTTTAAAAACTTACGTGGAATCGGTTGGGGAACCTGGCTTCGTGGAAAATATGTGCTCTTTGTATTGGTCTATAGGTGATTTCACAAAGGAGCCATATGGAAGTATACCTGAGATTCGAACTTACATGTTTCATCAATTTCCAATCGAGCTTTTTCGTACCTTTCATGCCTACGAAGACAACGAGACTCTGCGTACGTTACGAAGATTTTACATTATGCCAGGTGTCACGAAGTTTTTCCAAGTAATAACATATTCATACTCTAGATCGTTTTCAGATCCGAATTGGACTTTTAATTATGCTCATGTAACACTTGGCAAGGCGTTCCTTTCCATTGCAAAGGTCTACAATACGGTCTCGAGAACAAAGTGTGACTGCCCCGGCGAACCACCTGCTTTCACTCCTGAGCAGGAAGCGGAGATTCGGCAATGCGCAGCCCTTAAAATCCAGTCAGCCATGAAGATGTATTACATCAAGCTGCTTCTTCGCTACCACGACCCCAAAGAACCCAATCGTAAATACTACGAGATACTCAAATCAGATGCTATGAAATTTTATCGAAAGTTCGGCGTCGATCGAACCGATCAAATCAAAAATTTCTTCGTTAACTTCTTGTGGAACTCGACATTCGAAAATCTACCCTTGGACCGCTTTATGATACCGTTTTCACCCAACCTGCGTTTCGGCGACGTATATGAATTCTGCGACGATTTCCACTACATGGTCAGCAAGAACAGTACGAGTTATGGTATTCCTTCCAACATAAAAGCACGTTGCTGGTATCCTCTGAAAACCGGATGCTTGTTTTCACATGCGCCCAAATACTGTAGGTATATGCTCCGTGCGAAATCCAACTCGCTTGATACAAAAGTAACATTCTACATCCAAATATTAAACAATGACGATATGAAAATCATACCAATGTGCGATGTGCAGGACATGTGGTCTCTGTGCCAGAACACTTTCGGCTATAAAATTTTTGTATATCTATATACATTAGTAGATGTCGAAAAAACTGAAAGCGAGCTGCCGTGGAGTTTGGAGATCATTTTTCCTCGAAACGCACCCGAAGCTCATTTTTGCAATCACTGCAATGACACAATGTGCCCTTGTGACCAGCCACCCGCACCGGCGCTACCACCTCACACGTGCATTCAAAGAGACATTGACGACTTCCAGCTATTCAGTGATTTTAACGAGAGCTTTTCAAAAGACGGTCTTATTGGCAAATATATTATAAGGACGCAGGAAATCGGTTACATTAGTATTTTCTTCTCGTGCATCACCGACGTATTCGAATTTGAAATGAAAGTGGTGCAGGCGCAAGCAAGACATGTTGTCGCGCACGCGACTGATTTAGGACGGATTTCAATCGTTGGACTGCAACTCAAACAAGTTACTGAAAATTGGCCTTTTCACAGGACCTCCAATTTTTACGTGACAATCACATGTCTTCGACGAGTTCGCCCAGTATCAAGAATGTCGCATCGATCTAGCGAATTAACGTTAAGATCTGCAAAATTAACAAATGATAGTACGCAAAGTAATATCACGGTAAGAACATTTTTATCGCTTAGTATTCGTATGCTGCTTTTTACATTAGGTCATTCATAGTACAGGGCACGAATTATACATAAAAATACCAGACAAAAAAATTTTTTTTTGGTTCGATCTGGTGTTCCTTACAGGGATATTCGTTACTATTTTACTATTTAAGAATTCAATTGCAATAACGCTTCTAATAGCGTCGATTGTGAAACAGGCCCACATCACTCTCTTCTGGATGCAAGTAGCAATAAGTTTAGATAACCCAGACGAAACTCATAAGGGGGTAGGTTATTAAAATCGTAAGGGTCGTATAGTTCTCTCAAGGCAAAAAATATAAATTACTTTTGTATGTACTCGAGTCTGTCATTTTGGGTTTCAAATGCATGTGCAAGCGTATTCGAAAATAAGGCGTACAAATGAAATGTAAAGGACCTTATGTTCCACGGGATACGAAATTCCTCGGCATGTCTTTCAATGAAGTCAATCTTTTTATTTCCACGGGAAAGGATTTTATCATAGCGTAAGATGAAGCGGAGTTAAAAGTGATAACACTAAAGCCAACCACGTCATCAATTCCATCAAACAAATAACTACCGAGGAAATACATGTTGGTTGTAATCGTGCATTTTCAGGAAAAATTTATAACCTAGCACTTATCAATGTTGGGAGAGACCTTGTTAACATTGCCACAACGATCAAGTGAATAAAGCCCAGATTAGAGAAAAAGTGCATCAAATTTAGATTGAATGATTGATGAACTTTGAGATCATCTGCATAAAGTAAATCAGTTATAAAATGGCAATGCTGCTATAATGTCCTGATACATCGTCTATCACCATTTTTGAATATGGATGAAAGATGAATGTTTCCAACAGGATGGGAAAACTCCGGACGAAAGTGGCTTATTAAAGAAAATGTACAGGGGAGTTATAAGCTGTTCTACACGCTTACGCAAGAAAGGCTGAGGAATAAGATCGAGCCCGAGCCCAAGCCCTTTGTTGCAGTCGAATTCCACAATAGCTTTACGTATTTTTTCACGTGGTATTTCTAAGTGGTTGACAAAACCTGTTGGAGCTGAATAAGAGGGTGAAAGGTGTGATTTTGATATATTAAAAACTTTCTGGAAACTGTCTGCGAAAAAATCGCATATCTCTTTATAAGAAGAAGTTATATTATTAAGGAACATCGACGATGAATAACTAGTGTTTTTTTGTTTCACATTTACAAAATCAAAGAATTTTTTTAAATTATGGATATTTTCACCGATTATCTTAATGTAAATGTCATAAACCCCGTGAGACTTTGCTAAAAAAATGCCCAGTAACATCAATATATTCTTCTTTCTCGCTCATCCTAAGCACGCTGAGACAGAGCGTAAGTGATAACAATAAGCGAACAATGACTTTAAAAGAAAAGATAAAAAGCTACTATGTATTGCCATGGTAATTAATTTATTTTCTGTGCACTTGCCTTCAAATATATGTTGAAATATGTCAAGTGTAAGAGCATTTAGAATTTCAAATTATTTCTTTCAAAATTCTATTACCACACATTCTTTCAGAGGGGAACAGCAATGAGCATACCAGATCGGTTTGCCTGGAATATTATATTTGCTTACGATCAAGGCATGCATTTCGAAATCGAGCAGATTGATCTGCAAACTCCTTTGATATGAGAACTGCGCACACGTGACAGAATATTTTAATTAATCTGATTTTTATTATTTTATGAACATAATTTACTGAAATGTTGAAATGAGTTTTAGTTGATCAAAATCATTAATATTGTGCATTTTGATGAAACCAGATTGCTTGAAAATATACGTTGCAAAAGAGATTTGATAGTTTAGATCTGAAGTTTTATATCAATTGGAGTTCATTCAAAAATTTAATTTCACCGACTTAGAGCACAACCAATAACATTATTACATGCTGTATACACCACTTCGCTGAGTTAAATATACTTAGCAAAATATCTTTCCGAAAATAAATAAATTAGAGATCTATGTATTATTCTAGTTCCCAAAGTATTTTCAATCGATTCATAAAATCATTGCACAGCTACAGCTACATCATTGAATTTGAGTTGCACTTCGATCGTTAGATATAAATAAGTATAACAAAAACTAAAGCTGCACTTTCCCAAGGCTGCAATTCGAATTTGCAAGAAATCAACACTATAAGAAATTAGACCGTTTCGTGATCAAAATATCTTTAATTCTGAAGCTTAAAGCCTTTCGTTTACAATAACGTCAGTTTTTCCTTGAGCCCATTTTGGTCACATCATCTGATTTTACTGCCTTTCACGAGCTTTTTCACAACAATGTTTACTCTTGATTATATCAGGGAGAAATCATAATTGATATGCTCCGCTGTATGCAAATATTCAATAACAATAACCACTAAATAAAGAACCAGTGCAAATACTAAATATTTTGTTAACTTTTTGTGCCATTTGTAACATTTCACATTTACATGCATGCAAACCAATTGAATAATTCTTACGGAATCCCAAAGGATCAGTATACCCCCAAACTAATTATTTGCTGTGAATACCATTTTGATGCGTTCTTAAAACGACTTTTGAACGATGTAGCATCAATCAACATCACGGAAGGGAGTAAATCTATCACATCAAAAAAATGAATCATTTCATACCGAATGTTATCGTCAAAATATAACACAAAATAAAAACGTTTCAATCGCAAAATTTCGCAAAACTCAAAAAATATATGCACCAAAAACTAAATAAAAACAGAATACATACGAAAAGATTTTTTTTTATAATCATTTCTTATTGATAAAAAATTATAACAATAAGACAACTAAATTTAAAATAAATATCTTTTATCATTTTCAATAAATGTACTTTATAGAGCCTTATTTTGTTTTCTAACACCTTTATGGACCCCACAAAAAATTTAATAAAAGCTCTTTCTAAATACAGTATTAAACATATCGCTACTTTGCAATATTACACTTAGTTAATATTTTTGTGATTTTTTTTCTTTCTTTCTCTGTTTTCACCTACTTACAACTAATTGTGTGTCTTAAAAAATGCCAGTTACAATTTGAATTTTAAAAAAAGGGAAACTCAAGGTAATATTGGATTTATGTTTGTATAAAAAGGAATTATTCAAAAAGACAAGAATGTCGACATGTTGCCATACGTTCGTCGTCCCATTTAAACTTAGTTCTTTTTTTTTAAAAAAAATAGCGGAATAACTTCGTGATACACATATAAGGCTGTACTAGTCTGTGTTTACTTTTTCGGTGCAATGCAACTTTCAACATTTTATTATAATCGTGAGTGCGCCAACTATTTAAAATATATGTCGAGAGTGTTCTTCTTTTCAAAATTTATCCCCACTTTGTTTTCGTAAAACCATCTTCATTGAATTATTTTAAAACTGATGTATCAATATCGTAAAACATGAAAACACTCTCTCACAACTCGTCCCGTCCCTCTCTTCATTATGAAGCAGATGTCGCCTTAATTATATTGCTCTGGTAGCACGTACGAAATATCATCCCATGGGTGTCGATATAGGCCTTGTTTCAGACGTTTCTGATCCATGAAGTGTCCGATGAAGCCTATGCTGCGACCAAGCACAAACAGTGAGTTGATGGCACCGATATTAATGTACTCTTGGGCTTCCTCACTGAAACGAATTTAATGTAGTATTAATGGACTCTTAGCATTCAGATCTTTGCACCAACCTTGTGAACGATCCACAGTTTCTTAGCATATCAACAAAACTGGTAGCAATCACACCGTCCACATTCAAAATCAAGTTCGGCTTCTTGCTCGTTGTGATTTTCTCGACTTCCAGAGCATACTCAAGCAGTGGTTTGGCCGGGAAATTCTCCATCACAAATTCCTTAATAATTTTCACTCGAACGTCAGGGTTATTGATCGACTTAACACGATGCCCTATGCCCATAATCAGTTGACCCTTCTTACGCATCGAGTTCACAAACTCCATAGGATGTAAGTTTGAGTCGTAGGCCTCGGAGAATTGTCGCGCTGCACCATCAAGAGCACCACCGAAACGATCACCCTGCAATTAATTTATTCATTAAATTATATCTGTAACAGTACTCAATTCGTTTGAAAGACGCTAAACTTACAATTGTCAACAAACCGCTGACAACTGATGAGACTAAATCTTTTCCTGCACGTGCACAAACTATTGTATTGTGAGCACCGGATACCGCTGGACCATGATCAGCGGTTACCATCAAGCACATTTCAAAGAACTTACAAACATATGGCGGCAAACATCGTTGGAACCAAAGCAACGAAATCACACCACCAATACCCACATTTTTGTTCAGCACATCACTGATGGGCATGCCAGCATACAATAGCTCTTGGCCTCTCTCGTCACAAATCGAAGTCATGAACGAAGCTGGCTTCCGAATCAAGCCCAATTCACGTGCCCACGAGTAATCCATAGGAACTGTTGGTGGTGGCACCTCATTCACTGGCACAATTCTACCAGATTTCACCAGTTCATGATATACGCTTCCAATTAGATCTCCCAGTGTATCGAAAGAATCTGGCACATAGGCGCCAGACTCAGCCAATGCTTTGTTCTTTGTTGTCGCTGTTTCGCGATCGGAGTTTGCACAGGAGCCAGCATGTCCAAATTGTACTTCAGCCGTAAACATTCCGGCGCATGTTCCAATGCACCATGCTACCAACGGTTTCGATATCCGTCCAGAGCGTAGAGCTTCGCAAACTTCATATTCTTCCACTCCACCAACTTCACCCAGAAGGACAATCAATTTTACATCAGGATCCGCTTGATACCGCATAATATGATCCATGAAAGTTGTTCCGGGATATCGATCACCACCAATAGCAACACCTTCGGCAACACCATCTGTTGCCTTCGAAATAATGTTATTCAGTTCGTTGGACATACCACCGGACCGGGAAACGTAGGCAACACTATAAATTAGTAAACATAATTATTCAAGTTTCATCTCTAAAATATTTGGTGATAAATTAAGTTTAAAGTAAAAGTCGCAAAACACTTTTACATTTTTCTATCTAAAACGAACACGCTGATGAACTTCATCATGGGGGGAAATCAAGCGAGCGTGCAACGCTATCATGCCACGCCGGGGACCACCTCCTGGGAAACAACAGGTTCATTGGTAGACCGAAGAGATAGCAGAACTGAGGCCAGGAGTTCTAGTGTGCAGGCATAGGAATAAGCGATCTGTCGTTAGATCAGAAGCATCACAAACTGGCGCATACCACAAAAGGGCGAAAAAGAGCTAGAGGCTACAAAGGCGTGGAAAAAATAAATTTGCCAAAGGCTTTGCGATGAAGTAAACCGCGGCTTTGATTGCGAATGGAAAGGTCTAACACATAATTTACGTACAGACCTATTTGTATTATTGATATGGCGGTAAAAGTCCTGAAAGTCCTACTGAAACCACGTCTACAGGCAGCAATACGAAGGTCCGGTGTCCATTTGAAAATACAACATGGGTTCTGAAGTAGCCACAAAACAATAAATGCCATCCACTTAGTAATCCGTGCAATAGGCCAGATCGATCCTGTTTTTATTCTTAGGCTGTGGTTACGAATCAAGCGAGTAGACGGTTGTGGCGAGTGAGAGTGTACAAGAGGGTTTTTAAATGTACTCATACACGCGCTTGTTGAAACTTGTGTTTCATAGCCACTATCATTACTTCGCGTACATTTAAAAACCCTCTTGTACACTCTCACTCGCCACAACCGTCTACTCGCCACAACCGTCTACTCGCTTGATTCGTAACCACAGCCTTAGTGTAAGTAAATGCAAATTACTTATGGCAGCGGCTCATTCAATGCTGCTGTTTGAAATATGGGCCACCGCCTTAAAATTTGAAAAGCAGCGAGATAATATGGCGAATGTTCAATGCATAAGAGTGGTACGAGAAACGCCGACCAGCGTCATAGCAAAGATAATTTCAGTCGACTTACTAGCAAACAAGTGTATGGAGGCAGCAACCACTCAAAC
This sequence comes from Nemotelus nigrinus, assembly GCA_947369275.1. Taxonomy (NCBI): domain Eukaryota; kingdom Metazoa; phylum Arthropoda; class Insecta; order Diptera; family Stratiomyidae; genus Nemotelus; species Nemotelus nigrinus. Next base: position 224,208,735 of record OX376372.1, on the reverse strand, counting down.
ATGAGCGCGAATGTTTGAGCTTTGGGAGTAACGCCAGGCTACAAGCACAAAAGAAACAAACGATTAGGCTGACCCGCGTCATAAAACCTGGGTTTAGTAGTGACCAGGGTGAAATAAATTTCTACCCGAACGAATTTTTATCAGGTCATGGCTACTTTAGGAAATACCTTCATGCAATGGAGAAAGTCAGGACGTAATACTACAAATACTGCACTAAATAATAAGAAGCACGCTACTCTTCAATCGGCCCTGTGACGCCGGAGATGATTGTGGACGTGATTCTTCATTCAGAGGACGCTTGGATACTTGTTTTACATATGCAGACACGGCATTGCGGCTGAAAAGTATGTCTTGCAGACACCTCCAGATAGAACGTAAGTACTCGAGGGGGCATCCGATACGTGCCAATGGCACGGACAAGTCTAAATAATGTGAAAGCTGTCCCGATGTTTTTAGTGTGTAAGAATCTCACATAATCCTGCATCGTTCACAGGAAACCTTATGAAGGTTTTTCGACACCCGTTCAAAAAAAACAAGTACGTGAAGGACTTTTGAAGTTTGGCTACTATTTAAAGGTGCCTCTACAACATAAGTGCTGTAGACAAGCAACTACAAGCCACCAAAGGTGCCATAAACGTTTAATAAAATCACTATCCATACAGTTATAAGTTTCAGGCTCTGTTCAGTCGTATATTCTCATGTATCTATATCACTTGTTAGTTCATCGGTTGCTACGTGTATAGCATAAATAAATTGTGTGAATAGTACATCCAGTTCTTCTCCGTTATGTTAAATTGTACGTACAAGAACTGACCGCCACAGTAAAGACAATTAAATGGTCTACTATATATATGGTTTGAAAATGTTGATAGTCGGAGTTACATTTAAATTCAACACACACGAAAATTTTTAAATTTTGAAAATATTTTAACGTACTTTCAAACCAGTTTCAACACTTGTGCTGGAATTTTAACACAGGAGC